>LR999963.1:125969151-127275209 GCA_905220375.1 Tachina fera
TTTTTACTTATTCGATATACTGTCGATACATAAATGAATGTAAGTATTATTGTAGTGAATATTATGTTACTTTGTTTTTACTTTCTGCAGTTGGGCTTACTTACATATTATATATTTATAATAAAATACATATGTATGTATGTAAATTGTTTATACAGAATTATTTGGAACTTTTTGTAATGTTTATTTCTACAATTTTATTTTATTTATGGGCATTTTTTCTACCCATAGATATCTATTAGTGTACAGATATCTATCGTGTAAGTAAAATTTTATAAGGCAAACTTGTAGGTAAAAACTTTAGGTAGATTACCTGTTTATAGAAATAACGGGCATTAATAATTGTAATTATGCTTATAATAGTTGTACATATGTGTGTATGTACAATCGTACATAATTGTTCAATGATAGTAAGTAATTTTGAATTTTGTTCTTAATCTCACAATATTTTTATAAGGAAGTTTATTGTGATACAATGGGCCAATTTCACGATGTCAACAACGTTCTACTTGTCGCACATTTACATTTTAAACAACAACAAAATATTAAAAACTGTTTTTGTTTTCAATGTAAGTGTGCGAGAAGTAGAACGTTGTCGAAATCGTGAAATCGATCCAATATATTTATGTTAGTTAAAGAACAATTTGTATTTCTTGTCAATTTTATTGTATTTAACAAAACATTCTTATTTTTAGAAATTCGCTGATTGATTACCTTTTAGATGGCAGTGCGATTAAAGAGGCGTTGGAACATGGCAAACAAGTCAACACAAAGCCTTGCGAAGAATTGTATTCCAACTGTCCTCTTGATAGTAAGAAAGCTGCAAGTATGCTCAAGAAATTGTTACCTAAGAAAGAAAAAACAGCATCATCGTGAACCATAAATGCTAAAATAGCTACATAAATTTAAAAATTTTAGCACAAAACAGAAATGGTTTGGTATACAAAAATGTATTAAATGCCAGTAGTACATATCGCTCATATGCTCAAAGAACGTCATAACTCAAGAAATGTATCACAAATTTATCACAAAAAAACGTAACCACTAATTACTAATGCAAAACTGTATGATTCAGACATGATTTATTAATTTAAACAGTTTTCAATCATGTTGGATTCTACAAAATAGTTATGTATTAAACTGTTTAACTTAATAAATACGTTTCTGAATCAAACCGTTTTTCATTATTAATTCGTAGTTATGCTTTTTGAGCATATGTGCGCCAGATGTAAACTCGCATTAAGTTATTTCATGTAAAATAAAGTCAATTTATAAACAAAAAATAACTTTTGTACTACTGTGGTGTTATTAAGAACAAGGTATGTATTATATATGTAAATTTTGATTTACTGACTGGCTGACAGGACAGATTTCCTCCTGATATACTCCTTTTCCACACGCACAGTTTACTTTGCAAAGTCTTAGTTCAGCTGTATGAAAGACAGAGGTACTAGTAAAGTCTCTTTCTGTCTTCCTCCCAGCTGAATTAAGACTTTGCAAAGTAAACTTTGCTTGTGGAAAAGGTGTGCTATAACTTTTAGACGACTAAAAACGCCCAATTTTGAGAGGTAGTGCCAAGATAATAATAAATTCAGTGAAGTGCGACTTTGACCCGCGCACGAAGGGTTCCGTACGGGTACGAGATATGTAATTCAATACGAACAATATAAACTATAGTTTTGGCATTTTTTTCGTTTTTGGTTTTTTTTCGGTTTTAAGCGTTTTTTTTTGTTTGGGGGTTTTTTGAATTTATTGGCGCTTTCTGAGTTTTGGCACTTTTTAGGGTTCCGTACACCAAAGGTGAAAAAAGGAACCCTATTGTTTTCGCTACGCTGTCCGTCTGTCCGTCACACGGTATTTTCTCAGGAACCGTAAGGGCTACGGACCTGAAATTTGGACAGAGTGTGTAGAACCTTGGCCACTTCAACAACAAATACATGAGAATTAGAAATTAAAGGGTGCTCCAAAACGAGCGACGAAAAATGTTAAAATCTCATGTAATATACATACGATTGTATGTACATATGTATATTGACACTTGAAATTTGTAAAATTACTGTATTTTTATATAGACTACAACAATAAACATTAAAATATTAAAAAATTTAAATTAAAGGGTGGTCCATCAGTTAATGCAATTTTGAATATGTAATTTTAACAACTTGCTATATCTTGGAGACCGTAAGAAGTAAACTCTTGAAATTTTCAAAAACTGTAAAACTAAAAAATCCGAAAATTACAAAATCGCCAAATCGAAAAAAATCGCCAAAACCTGAAAAAAATCGCCAAACATTTAAAAAAAATCGCCAAATCGAAAAAAATTGACAAAATTAAAAAAAAATTGTAGCACTAAAATAAATCACCAAATTCGAAACAATCGTTTAAATGAAAAAAAATCGCCAATATGAAAAAAACGGCAAAAACCGAAAAAAATCGCCAAAACGCGTTTGTTGTTGTGAAAAAAAATCGAGAAAATTAAAAAAAAAATCGCCAAAATTAAAAAAATCGCCAAATTTAAAAAAAAAAATCGCCAAAACTAAAAAATCGCCAAAATTTAAAATAAACGCCAAAAACCGAAAAAAATCCTCAAAACGAAAATAAAGTGCCAAGACTAAGAAAATCGCCAAAACCAAAAAAATCACCTATATGAAAAAAACGCCAAAATAAAAAAACGCCAAAATAATAAAAATCGCCAAAATTAAAAAAACTAAAAAAAAATCGCCAAAACGTGAAAAAAGTGCAAAAACTCAGAAAGCGCCACTAAATTAAAATAACCTCAAAACTAAAAAAAAACGCTTAAAACCAAAAAAGCCCAAAAACGAAAAAAATGCCAAGACTATAGTTTATATTGGCTAAAGTTCGTATTGAATTGCATCGTGCCCGTACGGAACCCTTCGTGCGCGGGTCAAAGTCGCACTGCACTGAATTTATTTTGTATTCTTTTAATATTTCCTGTTTTTTAAGTTGTATGTGTATTGATTTTGTGCTGCTGATGCGGGGTTGTGCCTGGTTGAAAAATTGTTCCAACCACAAAACCCCTCTCTTTACCTCTCTCACCAACAAAGTGCCATGTTATGCCAGCACAATAGTTCTCGTGTGTGATAGCACATTGATATTAAAAGTTTAATTTTTAGTTTTTTAATTGTTGAACCTTTCTTCAATTGGCATTTTTTCTTAAAACATCATTGATGGCATCAATTCTTTGAAATATTACACCTTTGTTTCCATTAAGTTTGTAACTAACATTAGCGACTAAGGCCGGGTTTACATCTGTGTGCCAAATGCCACAAAAGCGTAAAAACAGCGTAACCAACTAATTACTAATGAAAAACTGTTAGACATGTATTTATTAAGTTTAACAGTTTAATACATAATTAGCCAGTGAAAAAAATGGAAGTCATTCTAGTGGAACTACATTTTCATTGCTTCCAAAAAATCGATATTTTTAATTTGCCGAGAGTGATCAAAAAACCATGTAGAAGCTTATTTTAGTCATACAAAACCTTGTAAATCACCCATAGTGTTAGAAAATACTCACCAGAATTAAAAAAAAATATTTTTTTAAAGAAATTTATGAACTAATTTTAGTCTAAAATTTAAAAGTTATTTGCTTAACATTTAAGAAATTTATTATTCGACATATTGTCATAATTATATTTTAATTTGAAATTTATTTGCTGGTGGTTCAGCTTGGTCTATATGCATTTCATTGTTGTTGTAACAAATCATCAGTAGACTTCAACCACACATTTTGAATAGTCACAAAACTATTTGAGAATTCTCAAATAGTTCTTGAAAGTCTGTGCATAAGATAAGAGGTTTTTGACTATTAAAAATGTGTGATTGAAGTCTACTGATGATTTGTTACAGCAACAATGAAATGCATATAGACTGTTGTGAATCAGAATTGAACAACCATCGTACCCGTTCATTGCACTAATTTGTTAACGCAGCAACAACCAGTTCATTCACTTGGTTGTTTGTTAAATTCTTTGCGTTGACAAATTGTGCAATAGCGATATTTCTTAATTGGGTCAAAAGCTTAATAATATTAAGTACGTTAGCAAGTAAGCATAATAATATTAACTATTAAGCATAATATTAATATATTAAATTATGATTAAGTTTTGTATAAATAGTTCATGTTAAGAAATCAAATGAGGAGTTGTAGTTTGTTAGTTGAAGACAGTTGTAATTAGTTAGTGAGGGCAGTTGTAATTAGTCAGTGGTAATTAGTTAGTTGTAATTATAGTCTTGTATTTAGCAGTCAAAAGTTAGAGTCATACCTGCGATTCCCACGGGACCCTCCAGGCTTAAAATTGTAAAGTAAAATAATAAGATACTAGTTTTTAGTTGGCACAACTGTTTAATAAATCCCTTTTAATATACAAAAGAAAAATCCGTTTTTAAATCAACACAACATTTTTGGCGCAGCCGGTATTAGCAAGAGTACAGTTTGATACCTTTTGGCAGTTTCAAGGAAGTATATTGATATTGGAAAGCTATTTTAGCTCAATTTAATTTTAATATACTGAATTAAATTGTTAAAAAGATACGTTGTTCTGTATACCAACATTTACTATACAACTCAAGGTTTTAATGAGCTATTTTAGCTGCCTTAAGTTGCACAGACTTTGGTGGTAAACTCAACGAAGATCAAACATTTGCTCGAGACAAATGGGACCAACACAAATGGCAAAAATATTTATATAAGTGTTGAATTAGTAAATTAAACTAGCTAAACGCATAGTGAAAAATTCAAAAAGATTAGCATTATTTAAATAGAAGGAAAGTTTGTTTGTGAAAATGAACATTGAAAATAAAAGTGGACTTAGGAAATTTTGCTTGAGCTATATGGAGGATTTGAAAAAAAAATTACAAAAGACACAAGAGGAGACCAGGGAAATTTCTGAGCGAGTGTGGAATCTCATAAAATACCTTAACAATACAAAAGAGTATATAGAGCTAGTAAAGCATAAAGTAAGAAGCCAGGGAAACATAACTGAATTTGAAAATATAGATATTTTATTGGAAGAACTACAAGTGCTACATGAACATCAACAAAGTCCAGCTTTATCTAAGGAAATAGAAGAATATTTACACGTTAACCGGATCTTGAAGCAGCAGAACGAAAGCTTAAGAAAAACCATTGAAGAAGCTGAACAATAGATTCAAGACAGCGAACAGAAGACCCAAGCATTTAAAGACTTCGCACAGCGCGTTAACCCTAACTTGACTCCTGATCAGTTGCAGCAAGTCATCGAAAATAGAAAGGTGATAGAGGAAAAAACTCAACAAATCGAAACGCTGAAGTCAAAGATACGAAACTTACAAGGAGAGACGAGGAAAGTGATTACAATTAACACAACAAGTAGTAACAACATGACAACTTTTACCGAACTCTTGAAAACCATATTCCATGTGGTACCAATTTTCTACGGAACTGATGGGCCAGAACTGGCAAGGGAAGCCAAGAAGTTTATTGAAGGATGTATGATAGCAAAGGATAAACTAGAAGAACCAGGTAATGTGGTCGACATAATCAAATGCATCAAAACTAGACTATTTGGAAATGCTTACTCATATTTGCACAATAAAGAGTTCACAACAATAGAAGCCTTATGTCAGGCTATTAGAGAAAAATTTGTAAAAGGCAAAACCCTAACAGAATTACAAGAACTAATTTTCAGCAGTAAGCAAGGTCCAGCGGAGACAGCATATGAATTTGGAGAGAGACTAGAAGGACTACTTACAGATGCCAAAGAACTAATTGCAGCACAATGGCAAGAAGTTTCCCATCGAAAATCTATGATAGATCACTGCAACCAATCCGCAGTAAGAAGTTACATAAGAGGCTTACGAGATCCTAGATTGATATCAAAATTCATCGGACACGAAAACGAAAAGCTATCTGCCCTGCTGAAAATCACTAAGGATGCTCAAAATCTTTTTGGTTCTAATATGAAACCTTCAAATATCATGACAATGCATACCGAGGAACCTTTGTATGATACGGTCCAGCAGTTGATAAAAGAAGTCCGACAACTATCCTTGCATCAGAAGACCTGTAACCATTCAACGCCAAACAGTAATTCACGAGAAAACTCAAAATACTGGAGCCCTATGATAGACGAATGCTATAACCAAGGAAACAATATGTGCTATAATCAAAGACAGGGGCATGACGAATGCAATTTGAGAAGGAACATGAAACCTCCCGACTATGGAACATATTGGCAAAATTTTACAAGCTCGAAAACTCAAAACAAAAGTGGAACTAGGTATAACAACAACTAGGAGCGACGCTGTTTTAGATGCAATCAACAGGGTCACATTATAAATAATGATAATAGAAATGGCACCAATAGAGGCAACAATGATGTAACCAGAAGCAGATTTAATTACAACAACAATAATTCGGGAAACGAGAATCGGCCCGGCCAAGATTAATGGACCAGAATGTCGAAAAATGTAGAGAAAATACTAATGAAAAAAATTAAAATAAAACACAACACCATGTAGGAACTAACTATGAAGATAAAGCTTTTAATTTAGATATTAACAATATACACTTGACAGAGGAGCAGGATAATCAGAAACAGGAAGATAAGGATAACAACGAATTAATATCTGGTGCAAGGCGCACAGATTTTGTAAGAAAATCACTGAATAATATGGCAATGATGACATGTAATGATATAAATAATAGAATAATTAAGGACGGAAACGTCGCAGAACATCACATAAACCACTCAGAGTATAAAAATTAACTGAGACTGGAGAGTGATGTTAGTAGCAACGAAAGTTGTGAGATAAACGATGCGTATATAAGTTTTCCTTGTAGAGAGACAAAAGAGGAAAAATTACTACTGTTGGTAGACTCAGGCGCTGATATTACACTAGTAAAGGAAGAAGCTTTGACATCGTGCATAAAAGTTAATGAAAATGAGAAAAAACCTTGTCAGGAGCCTTTGGAGGAAACATGAGTACCAAAGGAAGTATAACTGTGAACCATAAATACGTGGACAAACTAAGTTTTAAAATGCACATAGTACCAAAGGGCACAATTTTGCCAGCAGATGGTTTGCTGGGCCGAGATATGACGTGGAATAGGTCGGTTACCGACACAATAAACGAAAACATAAAATTTTTTGACAACCAGAGAGAAATAGTTTCCTTGCCACTTGTTTCAGAAATTCCTTCGTTATATATATCCGAAAATTTTTCTATAAAAGGACGTTCCCAGGGAGTTGTATCAGTAGTAGTAACCAAGGCTACGGGAGAAATAATAGTAAGCAAACTACAAATTTTACCAGGGGTTTTTGTGGGCGAAACCCTAACATCAATCAGAGGGGGAATAGCATTTATTCCAATTCTAAACACCAACAACTATACAGTAGACATAAATAAGAAAATAATGTTAAGTTATGAAAACCCTGAGGACTACCAGATAAAATCAACAAAAGACAAAAAACCGCTTTTAGCACCAATTTGGAACATTTCGAGTTTAATCGTATGCCTTTCGGATTAACAGGGGCACCAGCCACTTTTCAAAGAGTCATGAACTCGATATTAACGGGTCTACAAGGAATCGACTGTTTCGTCTATCTGGACGATATAGTAATCTACGGCAGAAACCTAGCGGATCACCAATTAAGGCTCAAGATAGTATTAGATATATTAAGAAGGTACAACCTTAAGTTACACCCCGAAAAATGTCATTTCCTTCAAAGGGAGGTAGTTTATCTGGGCCACCAATGTTCGGAAAATGGAGTCTTACCGGATCCCCATAAAACTAAAGCAGTAAAAGACATTCCACCTCCTAGAAGTATCAAAGACTTGCAAGCATTTCTAGGATTAATCAACTACTACAGGAAGTTTATACCAAACTCGCTCGAAATTGCCTTACCCCTTAACAAACTACTAAGGAAATTTGAAATTTGAATGGACACAAGAGTGTCAGTAAGCTATGGACAAATTAAAAGCAGCAGTTTCGAATCCACCTCTATTACAATACTCTGACTTTGCGAAACCATTTGTTCTGACGACGGATGCTAGCAATGAAGCTCTAGGAGCTATCCTTTCTCAAGGAGAGCCTGGTAGCGATTTACCAGTATATTTTGCAAGCAGAGTACTAAGTGTCACAGAAAAACGATACTCTACAATAGAAAAGGAGTTGCTTGCCATCGTATGGGCAACAAAAACTTTTAGGTCATATTTGCTCGGGAGACACTTCACCATTTTTACAGACCACAAACCCCTCAAGGGTATAGCTAATCTGAAAGATCAAGAAGGCAGATTGGGCCGCCTTAGACTAAAACTTTTAGAATATGATTTCGAGATACGGTATAAATCAGGAAAAACTAATCAAAACGCAGATGCCCTCAGTTGCCTTCCAATAGAGAAAATAAATGTAGGGGCAATAACTAGATAAAAAGCTCGAGAATTACAAAACAAACAGAATGGAGTGAATGAAGAAATTATGCATCAAACAGAGGTAAATCAGGATATGGGAGAGGAAGATATGGCTGTTTATTTAACGAATGCAGAAGCTATAAACAAAGTAATAAAAGCATTCCACGATACACCTTTGGGTGGACACCAAGGGACATTCAAAACTTATTCCCGCATCAGGAATCAGTATAAATGGGCCGGCATGTATCGACAAATAAAAAATTATGTAACAACGTGTAGCCTATGTCAGAAAAACAAATGTTCGAAAGTTGAAAAAATGCCATTGGTAATAACAAGCACTTCAAGTAAGCCTTTCGAAAAAGTTTTCATGGACCTGGTAGGTCCGTTGCCAGAATCAGCTAGGGGAAACAAATACATCGTCACCTTTCAAGACGATTTTTCAAAATTTTTCGCAAGTGCAGCCGTGCCTGACGCAGAGGCACCAACTGTAGCTAAAGTCTTTTTTAAGGAAATAATTTCAAGATACTTTATTCCTAAGGTGTTGGTAACGGATAATGGTTCAAACTTCACATCCAGATTATTCAAGGAAACGTGCAAGATGCTAAGAATAAGGAAACTACTAACTACTCCTTATCATCCGCAAGCGAATGGTGCTTTAGAACAAGCTCATCGACCATTGGTCGAATTTCTGAGAAATTTCGTTAACCTGGATGGTACCAACTGGGATGACTGGACTCATCACGCCATGCATGTGTATAATAATAGCAAACATTCAACAACAAAACAAACACCGACGAGAGTGTTATTCGGGTTTGAATTTGAAATACCCATCTCTTGGAAAATATCCCCGACACCACTATACAACGCGGATGATTATAGCAAAATTCTGAAATATCAAATCCAACGTTCACATGAAATCATTAGAGAGAACCAAGAGAGGGCAAAATTGAGACCCAAACAGTATTAAGATAAGGGTTCAAAGGACAGAGAGTATAAAATAGGTCAAAAGGTTTGGTTAAAGAATCAAACTAGAAAAAATAAATGTTCACCCTTATGGTTAGGACCATATGAAGTTATAGACATACCAACACGTGTAAACATAAAATTGAGAGTAAAAAAGTGTGAAAAGGTCTACCATAAGAATTTAGTAAAACCCTATAAGGAACGGCATTTAATATAAGGTATATGGTAATTAATCAGGCTATTTAGTTATAAATTTATAAGGGAGAGCATTGATTTTTAGTTATTTTACTTTAGATGCAGAAAGTTGTTTAACAACAGTAAAGAATTCATTTCCGGGTACCTTAAAACAAACAAAAAACACAAATATGCTTACTAAAACGTTTCTTCAAATAATAATAAAAAAAAATTTTTTAAACATAAAAAAAAGTTAGTTGAACAAACCATCGCTACAATACGTAATTGCAATTAAACAAAATTGTTGACAAAAGGAAAATGATACAAAAAAAAACAAAAAATGTTTAACTGCAATATGAGTTTTGGGAAAGTTAAGCTAGGTCAGATATGTATTGTACGGTTTGAAGTCAACAATCTGAAGTACCAAAGTGCTGACGACGTATTTATTTGTCCTACACGCGTATATATGCACACCTGTTGTCATATTTTTGTTTTTTATTCTTTTATACAACTTTATGTTGACTTACTTTAAATTTGATGACCATTTATACTTAATAATTTTATATTGAAAAAAAAAATATAATAGCAATAATCATAAACAGTAATTATTCCGAAAAAAAACTAATGAAATTGCAAAGGCAAAATACATAGTTAAATTATGCATCTTTAAGAAAAAAAAATATATTGAAAATCTATAATTGTATGGCCAATTATTTAGCTGCTAAAGTTAAATAAACATAATGATAGCAAAAGAAAAATGTTTGTATTCGAAACAAAACATCCAAAAGTATTATTACATATTATATTATATTATAGCATAAGATCAACTACGTTTAAGATTATAACATACTATGTAAAAACGTTTGATCGCATTAGTATTCTTGGAAAATATCTATGACTAGATATTTTCTTCCGCCAAGGGGGGAGGGATGTTGTGAATCAGAATTGAACAACCCTCGTACCCGTACATTGCACTAATTTGTTAACGCAGCAACAACCAGTTCATTCACTTGGTTGTTTATTAAATTCTTTGCGTTGACAAATTGTGCAATAGCGATATTTCGTAATTGGGTCAAAAGCTTAATAATATTAAGTACGTTAGCAAGTAAGCATAATAATATTAACTATTAAGCATAATATTAATATATTAAATTATGATTAAGTTTTGTATAAATAGTTCATGTTAAGAAATCAAATGAGGAGTTGTAGTTTGTTAGTTGAAGACAGTTGTAATTAGTTAGTGAGGGCAGTTGTAATTAGTCAGTGGTAATTAGTTAGTTGTAATTATAGTCTTGTATTTAGCAGTCAAAAGTTAGAGTCATACCTGCGATTCCCACGGGACCCTCCAGGCTTAAAATTGTAAAGTAAAATAATAAGATACTAGTTTTTAGTTGGCACAACTGTTTAATAAATCCCTTTTAATATACAAAAGAAAAATCCGTTTTTAAATCAACACAACATTTTTGGCGCAGCCGGTATTAGCAAGAGTACAGTTTGATACCTTTTGGCAGTTTCAAGGAAGTATATTGATATTGGAAAGCTATTTTAGCTCAATTTAATTTTAATATACTGAATTAAATTGTTAAAAAGATACGTTGTTCTGTATACCAACATTTACTATACAACTCAAGGTTTTAATGAGCTATTTTAGCTGCCTTAAGTTGCACAGACTTTGGTGGTAAACTCAACGAAGATCAAACATTTGCTCGAGACAAATGGGACCAACACAAATGGCAAAAATATTTATATAAGTGTTGAATTAGTAAATTAAACTAGCTAAACGCATAGTGAAAAATTCAAAAAGATTAGCATTATTTAAATAGAAGGAAAGTTTGTTTGTGAAAATGAACATTGAAAATAAAAGTGGACTTAGGAAATTTTGCTTGAGCTATATGGAGGATTTGAAAAAAAAATTACAAAAGACACAAGAGGAGACCAGGGAAATTTCTGAGCGAGTGTGGAATCTCATAAAATACCTTAACAATACAAAAGAGTATATAGAGCTAGTAAAGCATAAAGTAAGAAGCCAGGGAAACATAACTGAATTTGAAAATATAGATATTTTATTGGAAGAACTACAAGTGCTACATGAACATCAACAAAGTCCAGCTTTATCTAAGGAAATAGAAGAATATTTACACGTTAACCGGATCTTGAAGCAGCAGAACGAAAGCTTAAGAAAAACCATTGAAGAAGCTGAACAATAGATTCAAGACAGCGAACAGAAGACCCAAGCATTTAAAGACTTCGCACAGCGCGTTAACCCTAACTTGACTCCTGATCAGTTGCAGCAAGTCATCGAAAATAGAAAGGTGATAGAGGAAAAAACTCAACAAATCGAAACGCTGAAGTCAAAGATACGAAACTTACAAGGAGAGACGAGGAAAGTGATTACAATTAACACAACAAGTAGTAACAACATGACAACTTTTACCGAACTCTTGAAAACCATATTCCATGTGGTACCAATTTTCTACGGAACTGATGGGCCAGAACTGGCAAGGGAAGCCAAGAAGTTTATTGAAGGATGTATGATAGCAAAGGATAAACTAGAAGAACCAGGTAATGTGGTCGACATAATCAAATGCATCAAAACTAGACTATTTGGAAATGCTTACTCATATTTGCACAATAAAGAGTTCACAACAATAGAAGCCTTATGTCAGGCTATTAGAGAAAAATTTGTAAAAGGCAAAACCCTAACAGAATTACAAGAACTAATTTTCAGCAGTAAGCAAGGTCCAGCGGAGACAGCATATGAATTTGGAGAGAGACTAGAAGGACTACTTACAGATGCCAAAGAACTAATTGCAGCACAATGGCAAGAAGTTTCCCATCGAAAATCTATGATAGATCACTGCAACCAATCCGCAGTAAGAAGTTACATAAGAGGCTTACGAGATCCTAGATTGATATCAAAATTCATCGGACACGAAAACGAAAAGCTATCTGCCCTGCTGAAAATCACTAAGGATGCTCAAAATCTTTTTGGTTCTAATATGAAACCTTCAAATATCATGACAATGCATACCGAGGAACCTTTGTATGATACGGTCCAGCAGTTGATAAAAGAAGTCCGACAACTATCCTTGCATCAGAAGACCTGTAACCATTCAACGCCAAACAGTAATTCACGAGAAAACTCAAAATACTGGAGCCCTATGATAGACGAATGCTATAACCAAGGAAACAATATGTGCTATAATCAAAGACAGGGGCATGACGAATGCAATTTGAGAAGGAACATGAAACCTCCCGACTATGGAACATATTGGCAAAATTTTACAAGCTCGAAAACTCAAAACAAAAGTGGAACTAGGTATAACAACAACTAGGAGCGACGCTGTTTTAGATGCAATCAACAGGGTCACATTATAAATAATGATAATAGAAATGGCACCAATAGAGGCAACAATGATGTAACCAGAAGCAGATTTAATTACAACAACAATAATTCGGGAAACGAGAATCGGCCCGGCCAAGATTAATGGACCAGAATGTCGAAAAATGTAGAGAAAATACTAATGAAAAAAATTAAAATAAAACACAACACCATGTAGGAACTAACTATGAAGATAAAGCTTTTAATTTAGATATTAACAATATACACTTGACAGAGGAGCAGGATAATCAGAAACAGGAAGATAAGGATAACAACGAATTAATATCTGGTGCAAGGCGCACAGATTTTGTAAGAAAATCACTGAATAATATGGCAATGATGACATGTAATGATATAAATAATAGAATAATTAAGGACGGAAACGTCGCAGAACATCACATAAACCACTCAGAGTATAAAAATTAACTGAGACTGGAGAGTGATGTTAGTAGCAACGAAAGTTGTGAGATAAACGATGCGTATATAAGTTTTCCTTGTAGAGAGACAAAAGAGGAAAAATTACTACTGTTGGTAGACTCAGGCGCTGATATTACACTAGTAAAGGAAGAAGCTTTGACATCGTGCATAAAAGTTAATGAAAATGAGAAAAAACCTTGTCAGGAGCCTTTGGAGGAAACATGAGTACCAAAGGAAGTATAACTGTGAACCATAAATACGTGGACAAACTAAGTTTTAAAATGCACATAGTACCAAAGGGCACAATTTTGCCAGCAGATGGTTTGCTGGGCCGAGATATGACGTGGAATAGGTCGGTTACCGACACAATAAACGAAAACATAAAATTTTTTGACAACCAGAGAGAAATAGTTTCCTTGCCACTTGTTTCAGAAATTCCTTCGTTATATATATCCGAAAATTTTTCTATAAAAGGACGTTCCCAGGGAGTTGTATCAGTAGTAGTAACCAAGGCTACGGGAGAAATAATAATAATTTTACCAGGGGTTTTTGTGGGCGAAACCCTAACATCAATCAGAGGGGGAATAGCATTTATTCCAATTCTAAACACCAACAACTATACAGTAGACATAAATAAGAAAATAATGTTAAGTTATGAAAACCCTGAGGACTACCAGATAAAATCAACAAAAGACAAAAAACCGCTTTTAGCACCAATTTGGAACATTTCGAGTTTAATCGTATGCCTTTCGGATTAACAGGGGCACCAGCCACTTTTCAAAGAGTCATGAACTCGATATTAACGGGTCTACAAGGAATCGACTGTTTCGTCTATCTGGACGATATAGTAATCTACGGCAGAAACCTAGCGGATCACCAATTAAGGCTCAAGATAGTATTAGATATATTAAGAAGGTACAACCTTAAGTTACACCCCGAAAAATGTCATTTCCTTCAAAGGGAGGTAGTTTATCTGGGCCACCAATGTTCGGAAAATGGAGTCTTACCGGATCCCCATAAAACTAAAGCAGTAAAAGACATTCCACCTCCTAGAAGTATCAAAGACTTGCAAGCATTTCTAGGATTAATCAACTACTACAGGAAGTTTATACCAAACTCGCTCGAAATTGCCTTACCCCTTAACAAACTACTAAGGAAATTTGAAATTTGAATGGACACAAGAGTGTCAGTAAGCTATGGACAAATTAAAAGCAGCAGTTTCGAATCCACCTCTATTACAATACTCTGACTTTGCGAAACCATTTGTTCTGACGACGGATGCTAGCAATGAAGCTCTAGGAGCTATCCTTTCTCAAGGAGAGCCTGGTAGCGATTTACCAGTATATTTTGCAAGCAGAGTACTAAGTGTCACAGAAAAACGATACTCTACAATAGAAAAGGAGTTGCTTGCCATCGTATGGGCAACAAAAACTTTTAGGTCATATTTGCTCGGGAGACACTTCACCATTTTTACAGACCACAAACCCCTCAAGGGTATAGCTAATCTGAAAGATCAAGAAGGCAGATTGGGCCGCCTTAGACTAAAACTTTTAGAATATGATTTCGAGATACGGTATAAATCAGGAAAAACTAATCAAAACGCAGATGCCCTCAGTTGCCTTCCAATAGAGAAAATAAATGTAGGGGCAATAACTAGATCAAAAGCTCGAGAATTACAAAACAAACAGAATGGAGTGAATGAAGAAATTATGCATCAAACAGAGGTAAATCAGGATATGGGAGAGGAAGATATGGCTGTTTATTTAACGAATGCAGAAGCTATAAACAAAGTAATAAAAGCATTCCACGATACACCTTTGGGTGGACACCAAGGGACATTCAAAACTTATTCCCGCATCAGGAATCAGTATAAATGGGCCGGCATGTATCGACAAATAAAAAATTATGTAACAACGTGTAGCCTATGTCAGAAAAACAAATGTTCGAAAGTTGAAAAAATGCCATTGGTAATAACAAGCACTTCAAGTAAGCCTTTCGAAAAAGTTTTCATGGACCTGGTAGGTCCGTTGCCAGAATCAGCTAGGGGAAACAAATACATCGTCACCTTTCAAGACGATTTTTCAAAATTTTTCGCAAGTGCAGCCGTGCCTGACGCAGAGGCACCAACTGTAGCTAAAGTCTTTTTTAAGGAAATAATTTCAAGATACTTTATTCCTAAGGTGTTGGTAACGGATAATGGTTCAAACTTCACATCCAGATTATTCAAGGAAACGTGCAAGATGCTAAGAATAAGGAAACTACTAACTACTCCTTATCATCCGCAAGCGAATGGTGCTTTAGAACAAGCTCATCGACCATTGGTCGAATTTCTGAGAAATTTCGTTAACCTGGATGGTACCAACTGGGATGACTGGACTCATCACGCCATGCATGTGTATAATAATAGCAAACATTCAACAACAAAACAAACACCGACGAGAGTGTTATTCGGGTTTGAATTTGAAATACCCATCTCTTGGAAAATATCCCCGACACCACTATACAACGCGGATGATTATAGCAAAATTCTGAAATATCAAATCCAACGTTCACATGAAATCATTAGAGAGAACCAAGAGAGGGCAAAATTGAGACCCAAACAGTATTAAGATAAGGGTTCAAAGGACAGAGAGTATAAAATAGGTCAAAAGGTTTGGTTAAAGAATCAAACTAGAAAAAATAAATGTTCACCCTTATGGTTAGGACCATATGAAGTTATAGACATACCAACACGTGTAAACATAAAATTGAGAGTAAAAAAGTGTGAAAAGGTCTACCATAAGAATTTAGTAAAACCCTATAAGGAACGGCATTTAATATAAGGTATATGGTAATTAATCAGGCTATTTAGTTATAAATTTATAAGGGAGAGCATTGATTTTTAGTTATTTTACTTTAGATGCAGAAAGTTGTTTAACAACAGTAAAGAATTCATTTCCGGGTACCTTAAAACAAACAAAAAACACAAATATGCTTACTAAAACGTTTCTTCAAATAATAATAAAAAAAAATTTTTTAAACATAAAAAAAAGTTAGTTGAACAAACCATCGCTACAATACGTAATTGCAATTAAACAAAATTGTTGACAAAAGGAAAATGATACAAAAAAAAACAAAAAATGTTTAACTGCAATATGAGTTTTGGGAAAGTTAAGCTAGGTCAGATATGTATTGTACGGTTTGAAGTCAACAATCTGAAGTACCAAAGTGCTGACGACGTATTTATTTGTCCTACACGCGTATATATGCACACCTGTTGTCATATTTTTGTTTTTTATTCTTTTATACAACTTTATGTTGACTTACTTTAAATTTGATGACCATTTATACTTAATAATTTTATATTGAAAAAAAAATATAATAGCAATAATCATAAACAGTAATTATTCCGAAAAAAAACTAATGAAATTGCAAAGGCAAAATACATAGTTAAATTATGCATCTTTAAGAAAAAAAAATATATTGAAAATCTATAATTGTATGGCCAATTATTTAGCTGCTAAAGTTAAATAAACATAATGATAGCAAAAGAAAAATGTTTGTATTCGAAACAAAACATCCAAAAGTATTATTACATATTATATTATATTATAGCATAAGATCAACTACGTTTAAGATTATAACATACTATGTAAAAACGTTTGATCGCATTAGTATTCTTGGAAAATATCTATGACTAGATATTTTCTTCCGCCAAGGGGGGAGGGATGTTGTGAATCAGAATTGAACAACCCTCGTACCCGTACATTGCACTAATTTGTTAACGCAGCAACAACCAGTTCATTCACTTGGTTGTTTATTAAATTCTTTGCGTTGACAAATTGTGCAATAGCGATATTTCGTAATTGGGTCAAAAGCTTAATAATATTAAGTACGTTAGCAAGTAAGCATAATAATATTAACTATTAAGCATAATATTAATATATTAAATTATGATTAAGTTTTGTATAAATAGTTCATGTTAAGAAATCAAATGAGGAGTTGTAGTTTGTTAGTTGAAGACAGTTGTAATTAGTTAGTGAGGGCAGTTGTAATTAGTCAGTGGTAATTAGTTAGTTGTAATTATAGTCTTGTATTTAGCAGTCAAAAGTTAGAGTCATACCTGCGATTCCCACGGGACCCTCCAGGCTTAAAATTGTAAAGTAAAATAATAAGATACTAGTTTTTAGTTGGCACAACTGTTTAATAAATCCCTTTTAATATAAAAAAGAAAAATCCGTTTTTAAATCAACACAACATTTGTGGCGCAGCCGGTATTAGCAAGAGTACAGTTTGATACCTTTTGGCAGTTTCAAGGAAGTATATTGATATTGGAAAGCTATTTTAGCTCAATTTAATTTTAATATACTGAATTAAATTGTTAAAAGGATACGTTGTTCTGTATACCAACATTTACTACACAACTCAAGGTTTTAATGAGCTATTTTAGCTGCCTTAAGTTGCACAGACTTTGGTGGTAAACTCAACGAAGATCAAACATTTGCTCGAGACAAATGGGACCAACACAAATGGCAAAAATATTTATATAAGTGTTGAATTAGTAAATTAAACTAGCTAAACGCATAGTGAAAAATTCAAAAAGATTAGCATTATTTAAATAGAAGGAAAGTTTGTTTGTGAAAATGAACATTGAAAATAAAAGTGGACTTAGGAAATTTTGCTTGAGCTATATGGAGGATTTGAAAAAAAAATTACAAAAGACACAAGAGGAGACCAGGGAAATTTCTGAGCGAGTGTGGAATCTCATAAAATACCTTAACAATACAAAAGAGTATATAGAGTTAGTAAAGCATAAAGTAAGAAGCCAGGGAAACATAACTGAATTTGAAAATATAGATATTTTATTGGAAGAACTACAAGTGCTACATGAACATCAACAAAGTCCAGCTTTATCTAAGGAAATAGAAGAATATTTACACGTTAACCGGATCTTGAAGCAGCAGAACGAAAGCTTAAGAAAAACCATTGAAGAAGCTGAACAACAGATTCAAGACAGCGAACAGAAGACCCAAGCATTTAAAGACTTCGCACAGCGCGTTAACCCTAACTTGACTCCTGATCAGTTGCAGCAAGTCATCGAAAATAGAAAGGTGATAGAGGAAAAAACTCAACAAATCGAAACGCTGAAGTCAAAGATACGAAACTTACAAGGAGAGACGATGAAAGTGATTACAATTAACACAACAAGTAGTAACAACATGACAACTTTTACCGAACTCTTGAAAACCATTTTCCATGTGGTACCAATTTTCTACGGAACTGATGGGCCAGAACTGGCAAGGGAAGCCAAGAAGTTTATTGAAGGATGTATGATAGCAAAGGATAAACTAGAAGAACCAGGTAATGTGGTCGACATAATCAAATGCATCAAAACTAGACTATTTGGAAATGCTTACTCATATTTGCACAATAAAGAGTTCACAACAATAGAAGCCTTATGTCAGGCTATTAGAGAAAAATTTGTAAAAGGCAAAACCCTAACAGAATCACAAGAACTAATTTTCAGCAGTAAGCAAGGTCCAGCGGAGACAGCATATGAGTTTGGAGAGAGACTAGAAGGACTACTTACAGATGCCAAAGAACTAATTGCAGCACAATGGCAAGAAGTTTCCCATCGAAAATCTATGATAGATCACTGCAACCCATCCGCAGTAAGAAGTTACATAAGAGGCTTACGAGATCCTAGATTGATATCAAAATTCATCGGACACGAAAACGAAAAGCTATCTGTCCTGCTGAAAATCACTAAGGATGCTCAAAATCTTTTTGGTTCTAATATGAAACCTTCAAATATCATGACAATGCATACCGAGGAACCTTTATATGATACGGTCCAGCAGTTGATAAAAGAAGTCCGACAACTATCCTTGCATCAGAAGACCTGTAACCATTCAACGCCAAACAGTAATTCACGAGAAAACTCAAAATACTGGAGCCCTATGATAGACGAATGCTATAACCAAGGAAACAATATGTGCTATAATCAAAGACAGGGGCATGACGAATGCAATTTGAGAAGGAACATGAAACCTCCCGACTCTGGAACATATTGGCAAAATTTTACAAGCTCGAAAACTCAAAACAAAAGTGGAACTAGGTATAACAACAACTAGGAGCGACGCTGTTTTAGATGCAATCAACAGGGTCACATTATAAATAACGATAATAGAAATGGCACCAATAGAGGCAACAATGATGTAACCAGAAGCAGATTTAATTACAACAACAATAATTCGGGAAACGAGAATCGGCCCGGCCAAGATTAATGGACCAGAATGCCGAAAAATGTAGAGAAAATACTAATGAAAAAAATGAAAACAAAACACAACACCACGTAGGAACTAACTATGAAGATAAAGCTTTTAATTTAGATATTAACAATATACACTTGACAGAGGAGCCGGATAATCAGAAACAGGAAGATAAGGATAACAACGAATTAATATCTGGTGCAAGGCGCACAGATTTTGTAAGAAAATCACTGAATAATATGGCAATGATGACATGTAATGATATAAATAATAGAATAATTAAGGACGGAAACGTCGCAGAACATCACATAAACCCCTCAGAGTATAAAAATTAACTGAGACTGGAGAGTGATGTTAGTAGCAACGAAAGTTGTGAGATAAACGATGCGTATATAAGCTTTCCTTGTAGAGAGACAAAAGAGGAAAAATTACTACTGTTGGTAGACTCAGGCGCTGATACTACACTAGTAAAAGAAGAAGCTTTGACATCGTGCATAAAAGTTAATGAAAATGAGAAAAAACCTTGTCAGGAGCCTTTGGAGGAAACATGAGTACCAAAGGAAGTATAACTGTGAACCATAAATACGTGGACAAACTAAGTTTTAAAATGCACATAGTACCAAAGGGCACAATTTTGCCAGCAGATGGTTTGCTGGGCCGAGATATGATGTGGAATAGGTCGGTTACCGACACAATAAACGAAAACATAAAATTTTTTGACAACCAGAGAGAAATAGTTTCCTTGCCACTTGTTTCAGAAATTCCTTCGTTATATATATCCGAAAATTTTTCTATAAAAGGACGTTCCCAGGGAGTTGTATCAGTAGTAGTAACCAAGGCTACGGGAGAAATAATAGTAAGCAAACTACAAATTTTACCAGGGGTTTTTGTGGGCGAAACCCTAACATCAATCAGAGGGGGAATAGCATTTATTCCAATTCTAAACACCAACAACTATACAGTAGACATAAATAAGAAAATAATGTTAAGTTATGAAAACCCTGAGGACTACCAGATAAAATCAACAAAAGACAAAAAAACCGCTTTTAGCACCAATTTGGAACATTTCGAGTTTAATCGTATGCCTTTCGGATTAACAGGGGCACCAGCCACTTTTCAAAGAGTCATGAACTCGATATTAACGGGTCTACAAGGAATCGACTGTTTCGTCTATCTGGACGATATAGTAATCTACGGCAGAAACCTAGCGGATCACCAATTAAGGCTCAAGATAGTATTAGATATATTAAGAAGGTACAACCTTAAGTTACACCCCGAAAAATGTCATTTCCTTCAAAGGGAGGTAGTTTATCTGGGCCACCAATGTTCGGAAAATGGAGTCTTACCGGATCCCCATAAAACTAAAGCAGTAAAAGACATTCCACCTCCTAGAAGTATCAAAGACTTGCAAGCATTTCTAGGATTAATCAACTACTACAGGAAGTTTATACCAAACTCGCTCGAAATTGCCTTACCCCTTAACAAACTACTAAGGAAATTTGAAATTTGAATGGACACAAGAGTGTCAGTAAGGTATGGACAAATTAAAAGCAGCAGTTTCGAATCCACCTCTATTACAATACTCTGACTTTGCGAAACCATTTGTTCTGACGACGGATGCTAGCAATGAAGCTCTAGGAGCTATCCTTTCTCAAGGAGAGCCTGGTAGCGATTTACCAGTATATTTTGCAAGCAGAGTACTAAGTGTCACAGAAAAACGATACTCTACAATAGAAAAGGAGTTGCTTGCCATCGTATGGGCAACAAAAACTTTTAGGTCATATTTGCTCGGGAGACACTTCACCATTTTTACAGACCACAAACCCCTCAAGGGTATAGCTAATCTGAAAGATCAAGAAGGCAGATTGGGCCGCCTTAGACTAAAACTTTTAGAATATGATTTCGAGATACGGTATAAATCAGGAAAAACGAATCAAAACGCAGATGCCCTCAGTTGCCTTCCAATAGAGAAAATAAATGTAGGGGCAATAACTAGATAAAAAGCTCGAGAATTACAAAACAAACAGAATGGAGTGAATGAAGAAATTATGCATCAAACAGAGGTAAATCAGGATATGGGAGAGGAAGATATGGCTGTTTATTTAACGAATGCAGAAGCTATAAACAAAGTAATAAAAGCATTCCACGATACACCTTTGGGTGGACACCAAGGGACATTCAAAACTTATTCCCGCATCAGGAATCAGTATAAATGGGCCGACATGTATCGACAAATAAAAAATTATGTAACAACGTGTAGCCTATGTCAGAAAAACAAATGTTCGAAAGTTGAAAAAATGCCATTGGTAATAACAAGCACTTCAAGTAAGCCTTTCGAAAAAGTTTTCATGGACCTGGTAGGTCCGTTGCCAGAATCAGCTAGGGAAAACAAATACATCGTCACCTTTCAAGACGATTTTTCAAAATTTTTCGCAAGTGCAGCCGTGCCTGACGCAGAGGCACCAACTGTAGCTAAAGTCTTTTTTAAGGAAATAATTTCAAGATACTTTATTCCTAAGGTGTTGGTAACGGAAAATGGTTCAAACTTCACATCCAGATTATTCAAGGAAACGTGCAAGATGTTAAGAATAAGGAAACTACTAACTACTCCTTATCATCCGCAAGCGAATGGTGCTTTAGAACAAGCTCATCGACCATTGGTCGAATTTCTGAGAAATTTCGTTAACCTGGATGGTACCAACTGGGATGACTGGACTCATCACGCCATGCATGTGTATAATAATAGCAAACATTCAACAACAAAACAAACACCGACGAGAGTGTTATTCGGGTTTGAATTTGAAATACCCATCTCTTGGAAAATATCCCCGACACCACTATACAACGCGGATGATTATAGCAAAATTCTGAAATATCAAATCCAACGTTCACATGAAATCATTAGAGAGAACCAAGAGAGGGCAAAATTGAGACCCAAACAGTATTAAGATAAGGGTTCAAAGGACAGAGAGTATAAAATAGGTCAAAAGGTTTGGTTAAAGAATCAAACTAGAAAAAATAAATGTTCACCCTTATGGTTAGGACCATATGAAGTTATAGACATACCAACACGTGTAAACATAAAATTGAGAGTAAAAAAGTGTGAAAAGGTCTACCATAAGAATTTAGTAAAACCCTATAAGGAACGGCATTTAATATAAGGTATATGGTAATTAATCAGGCTATTTAGTTATAAATTTATAAGGGAGAGCATTGATTTTTAGTTATTTTACTTTAAATGCAGAAAATTGTTTAACAACAGTAAAGAATTCATTTCCGGGTACCTTAAAACAAACAAAAAACACAAATATGCTTACTAAAACGTTTCTTCAAATAATAATAAAAAAAAAATTTTAAACATAAAAAAAAGTTAGTTGAACAAACCATCGCTACAATACGTAATTGCAATTAAACAAAATTGTTGACAAAAGGAAAATGATACAAAAAAAACAAAAAATGTTTAACTGCAATATGAGTTTTGGGAAAGTTAAGCTAGGTCAGATATGCATTGTACGGTTTGAAGTCAACAATCTGAAGTACCAAAGTGCTGACGACGTATTTATTTGTCCTACACGCGTATATATGCACACCTGTTGTCATATTTTTGTTTTTTATTCTTATATACAACTTTATGTTGACATACTTTAAATTTGATGACCATTTATACTTAATAATTTTATATTGAAAAAAATATATAATAGCAATAATCATAAACAGTAATTATTCCGAAAAAAAATAATGAAATTGCAAAGGCAAAATACATAGTTAAATTATGCATCTTTAAGAAAAAAAAATATATTGAAAATCTATAATTGTATGGCCAATTATTTAGCTGCTAAAGTTAAATAAACATAATGATAGCAAAAGAAAAATGTTTGTATTCGAAACAAAACATCCAAAAGTATTATTACATATTATACTATATTATAGCATAAGATCAACTACGTTTAAGATTATAACATACTATGTAAAAACGTTTGATCGCATTAGTATTCTTGGAAAATATCTATGACTAGATATTTTCTTCCGCCAAGGGGGGAGGGATGTTGTGAATCAGAATTGAACAACCCTCGTACCCGTACATTGCACTAATTTGTTAACGCAGCAACAACCAGTTCATTCACTTGGTTGTTTGTTAAATTCTTTGCGTTGACAAATTGTGCAATAGCGATATTTCGTAATTGGGTCAAAAGCTTAATAATATTAAGTACGTTAGCAAGTAAGCATAATAATATTAACTATTAAGCATAATATTAATATATTAAATTATGATTAAGTTTTGTATAAATAGTTCATGTTAAGAAATCAAATGAGGAGTTGTAGTTTGTTAGTTGAAGACAGTTGTAATTAGTTAGTGAGGGCAGTTGTAATTAGTCAGTGGTAATTAGTTAGTTGTAATTATAGTCTTGTATTTAGCAGTCAAAAGTTAGAGTCATACCTGCGATTCCCACGGGACCCTCCAGGCTTAAAATTGTAAAGTAAAATAATAAGATACTAGTTTTTAGTTGGCACAACTGTTTAATAAATCCCTTTTAATATAAAAAAGAAAAATCCGTTTTTAAATCAACACAACATTTGTGGCGCAGCCGGTATTAGCAAGAGTACAGTTTGATACCTTTTGGCAGTTTCAAGGAAGTATATTGATATTGGAAAGCTATTTTAGCTCAATTTAATTTTAATATACTGAATTAAATTGTTAAAAGGATACGTTGTTCTGTATACCAACATTTACTACACAACTCAAGGTTTTAATGAGCTATTTTAGCTGCCTTAAGTTGCACAGACTTTGGTGGTAAACTCAACGAAGATCAAACATTTGCTCGAGACAAATGGGACCAACACAAATGGCAAAAATATTTATATAAGTGTTGAATTAGTAAATTAAACTAGCTAAACGCATAGTGAAAAATTCAAAAAGATTAGCATTATTTAAATAGAAGGAAAGTTTGTTTGTGAAAATGAACATTGAAAATAAAAGTGGACTTAGGAAATTTTGCTTGAGCTATATGGAGGATTTGAAAAAAAATTTACAAAAGACACAAGAGGAGACCAGGGAAATTTCTGAGCAAGTGTGGAATCTCATAAAATACCTTAACAATACAAAAGAGTATATAGAGTTAGTAAAGCATAAAGTAAGAAGCCAGGGAAACATAACTGAATTTGAAAATATAGATATTTTATTGGAAGAACTACAAGTGCTACATGAACATCAACAAAGTCCAGCTTTATCTAAGGAAATAGAAGAATATTTACACGTTAACCGGATCTTGAAGCAGCAGAACGAAAGCTTAAGAAAAACCATTGAAGAAGCTGAACAACTGATTCAAGACAGCGAACAGAAGACCCAAGCATTTAAAGACTTCGCACAGCGCGTTAACCCTAACTTGACTCCTGATCAGTTGCAGCAAGTCATCGAAAATAGAAAGGTGATAGAGGAAAAAACTCAACAAATCGAAACGCTGAAGTCAAAGATACGAAACTTACAAGGAGAGACGAGGAAAGTGATTACAATTAACACAACAAGTAGTAACAACATGACAACTTTTACCGAACTCTTGAAAACCATATTCCATGTGGTACCAATTTTCTACGGAACTGATGGGCCAGAACTGGCAAGGGAAGCCAAGAAGTTTATTGAAGGATGTATGATAGCAAAGGATAAACTAGAAGAACCAGGTAATGTGGTCGACATAATCAAATGCATCAAAACTAGACTATTTGGAAATGCTTACTCATATTTGCACAATAAAGAGTTCACAACAATAGAAGCCTTATGTCAGGCTATTAGAGAAAAATTTGTAAAAGGCAAAACCCTAACAGAATCACAAGAACTAATTTTCAGCAGTAAGCAAGGTCCAGCGGAGACAGCATATGAATTTGGAGAGAGACTAGAAGGACTATTTACAGATGCCAAAGAACTAATTGCAGCACAATGGCAAGAAGTTTCCCATCGAAAATCTATGATAGATCACTGCAACCAATCCGCAGTAAGAAGTTACATAAGAGGCTTACGAGATCCTAGATTGATATCAAAATTCATCGGACACGAAAACGAAAAGCTATCTGCCCTGCTGAAAATCACTAAGGATGCTCAAAATCTTTTTGGTTCTAATATGAAACCTTCAAATATCATGACAATGCATACCGAGGAACCTTTATATGATACGGTCCAGCAGTTGATAAAAGAAGTCCGACAACTATCCTTGCATCAGAAGACCTGTAACCATTCAACGCCAAACAGTAATTCACGAGAAAACTCAAAATACTGGAGCCCTATGATAGACGAATGCTATAACCAAGGAAACAATATGTGCTATAATCAAAGACAGGGGCATGACGAATGCAATTTGAGAAGGAACATGAAACCTCCCGACTATGGAACATATTGGCAAAATTTTACAAGCTCGAAAACTCAAAACAAAAGTGGAACTAGGTATAACAACAACTAGGAGCGACGCTGTTTTAGATGCAATCAACAGGGTCACATTATAAATAACGATAATAGAAATGGCACCAATAGAGGCAACAATGATGTAACCAGAAGCAGATTTAATTACAACAACAATAATTCGGGAAACGAGAATCGGCCCGGCCAAGATTAATGGACCAGAATGCCGAAAAATGTAGAGAAAATACTAATGAAAAAAATGAAAATAAAACACAACACCACGTAGGAACTAACTATGAAGATAAAGCTTTTAATTTAGATATTAACAATATACACTTGACAGAGGAGCAGGATAATCAGAAACAGGAAGATAAGGATAACAACGAATTAATATCTGGTGCAAGGCGCACAGATTTTGTAAGAAAATCACTGAATAATATGACAATGATGACATGTAATGATATAAATAATAGAATAATTAAGGACGGAAACGTCGCAGAACATCACATAAACCACTCAGAGTATAAAAATTAACTGAGACTGGAGAGTGATGTTAGTAGCAACGAAAGTTGTGAGATAAACGATGCGTATATAAGCTTTCCTTGTAGAGAGACAAAAGAGGAAAAATTACTACTGTTGGTAGTCTCAGGCGCTGATACTACACTAGTAAAGGAAGAAGCTTTGACATCGTGCATAAAAGTTAATGAAAATGAGAAAAAACCTTGTCAGGAGCCTTTGGAGGAAACATGAGTACCAAAGGAAGTATAACTGTGAACCATAAATACGTGGACAAACTAAGTTTTAAAATGCACATAGTACCAAAGGGCACAATTTTGCCAGCAGATGGTTTGCTGGGCCGAGATATGATGTGGAATAGGTCGGTTACCGACACAATAAACGAAAACATAAAATTTTTTGACAACCAGAGAGAAATAGTTTCCTTGCCACTTGTTTCAGAAATTCCTTCGTTATATATATCCGAAAATTTTTCTATAAAAGGACGTTCCCAGTAAGTTGTATCAGTAGTAGTAACCAAGGCTACGGGAGAAATAATAGTAAGCAAACTACAAATTTTACCAGGGGTTTTTGTGGGCGAAACCCTAACATCAATCAGAGGGGGAATAGCATTTATTCCAATTCTAAACACCAACAACTATACAGTAGACATAAATAAGAAAATAATGTTAAGTTATGAAAACCCTGAGGACTACCAGATAAAATCAACAAAAGACAAAAAACCGCTTTTAGCACCAATTTGGAACATTTCGAGTTTAATCGTATGCCTTTCGGATTAACAGGGGCACCAGCCACTTTTCAAAGAGTCATGAACTCGATATTAACGGGTCTACAAGGAATCGACTGTTTCGTCTATCTGGACGATATAGTAATCTACGGCAGAAACCTAGCGGATCACCAATTAAGGCTCAAGATAGTATTAGATATATTAAGAAGGTACAACCTTAAGTTACACCCCGAAAAATGTCATTTCCTTCAAAGGGAGGTAGTTTATCTGGGCCACCAATGTTCGGAAAATGGAGTCTTACCGGATCCCCATAAAACTAAAGCAGTAAAAGACATTCCACCTCCTAGAAGTATCAAAGACTTGCAAGCATTTCTAGGATTAATCAACTACTACAGGAAGTTTATACCAAACTCGCTCGAAATTGCCTTACCCCTTAACAAACTACTAAGGAAATTTGAAATTTGAATGGACACAAGAGTGTCAGTAAGCTATGGACAAATTAAAAGCAGCAGTTTCGAATCCACCTCTATTACAATACTCTGACTTTGCGAAACCATTTGTTCTGACGACGGATGCTAGCAATGAAGCTCTAGGAGCTATCCTTTCTCAAGGAGAGCCTGGTAGCGATTTACCAGTATATTTTGCAAGCAGAGTACTAAGTGTCACAGAAAAACGATACTCTACAATAGAAAAGGAGTTGCTTGCCATCGTATGGGCAACAAAAACTTTTAGGTCATATTTGCTCGGGAGACACTTCACCATTTTTACAGACCACAAACCCCTCAAGGGTATAGCTAATCTGAAAGATCAAGAAGGCAGATTGGGCCGCCTTAGACTAAAACTTTTAGAATATGATTTCGAGATACGGTATAAATCAGGAAAAACGAATCAAAACGCAGATGCCCTCAGTTGCCTTCCAATAGAGAAAATAAATGTAGGGGCAATAACTAGATAAAAAGCTCGAGAATTACAAAACAAACAGAATGG
Source organism: Tachina fera (assembly GCA_905220375.1). NCBI lineage: Eukaryota > Metazoa > Arthropoda > Insecta > Diptera > Tachinidae > Tachina > Tachina fera. Next base: position 125,997,372 of record LR999963.1, read on the forward strand.
AGTGAATGAAGAAATTATGCATCAAACAGAGGTAAATCAGGATATGGGAGAGGAAGATATGGCTGTTTATTTAACGAATGCAGAAGCTATAAACAAAGTAATAAAAGCATTCCACGATACACCTTTGGGTGGACACCAAGGGACATTCAAAACTTATTCCCGCATCAGGAATCAGTATAAATGGGCCGGCATGTATCGACAAATAAAAAATTATGTAACAACGTGTAGCCTATGTCAGAAAAACAAATGTTCGAAAGTTGAAAAAATGCCATTGGTAATAACAAGCACTTCAAGTAAGCCTTTCGAACAAGTTTTCATGGACCTGGTAGGTCCGTTGCCAGAATCAGCTAGGGAAAACAAATACATCGTCACCTTTCAAGACGATTTTTCAAAATTTTTCGCAAGTGCAGCCGTGCCTGACGCAGAGGCACCAACTGTAGCTAAAGTCTTTTTTAAGGAAATAATTTCAAGATACTTTATTCCTAAGGTGTTGGTAACGGAGAATGGTTCAAACTTCACATCCAGATTATTCAAGGAAACGTGCAAGATGCTAAGAATAAGGAAACTACTAACTACTCCTTATCATCCGCAAGCGAATGGTGCTTTAGAACAAGCTCATCGACCATTGGTCGAATTTCTGAGAAATTTCGTTAACCTGGATGGTACCAACTGGGATGACTGGACTCATCACGCCATGCATGTGTATAATAATAGCAAACATTCAACAACAAAACAAACACCGACGAGAGTGTTATTCGGGTTTGAATTTGAAATACCTATCTCTTGGAAAATATCCCCGACACCACTATACAACGCGGATGATTATAGCAAAATTCTGAAATATCAAATCCAACGTTCACATGAAATCATTAGAGAGAACCCAGAGAGGGCAAAATTGAGACCCAAACAGTATTAAGATAAGGGTTCAAAGGACAGAGAGTATAAAATAGGTCAAAAGGTTTGGTTAAAGAATCAAACTAGAAAAAATAAATTTTCACCCTTATGGTTAGGACCATATGAAGTTATAGACATACCAACACGTGTAAACATAAAATTGAGAGTAAAAAAGGGTGAAAAGGTCTACCATAAGAATTTAGTAAAACCCTATAAGGAACGGCATTTAATATAAGGTATATGGTAATTAATCAGGCTATTTAGTTATAAATTTATAAGGGAGAGCATTGATTTTTAGTTATTTTACTTTAAATGCAGAAAATTGTTTAACAACAGTAAAGAATTCATTTCCGGGTACCTTAAAACAAACAAAAAACACAAATATGCTTACTAAAACGTTTCTTCAAATAATAATAAAAAAAAAATTTTTAAACATAAAAAAAAGTTAGTTGAACAAACCATCGCTACAATACGTAATTGCAATTAAACAAAATTGTTGACAAAAGGAAAATGATACAAAAAAAACAAAAAATGTTTAACTGCAATATGAGTTTTGGGAAAGTTAAGCTAGGTCAGATATGTATTGTACGGTTTGAAGTCAACAATCTGAAGTACCAAAGTGCTGACGACGTATTTATTTGTCCTACACGCGTATATATGCACACCTGTTGTCATATTTTTGTTTTTTATTCTTATATACAACTTTATGTTGACATACTTTAAATTTGATGACCATTTATACTTAATAATTTTATATTGAAAAAAAAATATAATAGCAATAATCATAAACAGTAATTATTCCGAAAAAAAACTAATGAAATTGCAAAGGCAAAATACATAGTTAAATTATGCATCTTCAAGAAAAAAAAATATATTGAAAATCTATAATTGTATGGCCAATTATTTAGCTGCTAAAGTTAAATAAACATAATGATAGCAAAAGAAAAATGTTTGTATTCGAAACAAAACATCCAAAAGTATTATTACATATTATATTATATTATAGCATAAGATCAACTACGTTTAAGATTATAACATACTATGTAAAAACGTTTGATCGCATTAGTATTCTTGGAGAATATCTATGACTAGATATTTTCTTCCGCCAAGGGGGGAGGGATGTTGTGAATCAGAATTGAACAACCCTCGTACCCGTACATTGCACTAATTTGTTAACGCAGCAACAACCAGTTCATTCACTTGGTTGTTTGTTAAGTTCGTAGTTAGTTGTAATTATAGTCTTGTATTTAGCAGTCAAAAGCTAGAGTTATACCTGCGATTCCCACGGGACCCTCCAGGTTTAAAATTTTAAAGTAAAATAATAAGATACTAGTTTTTAGTTGGCACAACTGTTTAATAAATCCCTTTTAATATACAAAAGAAAAATCCGTTTTTAAATCAACACAACAAGACCAGCAAATAAATTTCAAGTTATTTGCTTAAATTTACATGAAAACAATGTTTCGGGCTTAAATTCGTATAAAAAAACAAATTGTTAAAATAGGTAACTATTTACCATTTTTCCTAGATAAAAATATTATCATAGAACACAAAAAAGGGAATTTTGCTTAATGTCGCTTCCAATTCAGTGACCAGCTGAAATCGTTAGATCAGATCGAAATTTTCATTACTTTCAGATCGCAAACTCTACATTTTCATGACTTTTTTGGAGTCTCTTTTTTTTGCTGGGTAATAGACAGTTTTACAGAATCCAAAATGTTTGCAAACTATTTACATAAGTCAATAAATACATGTCTGAATCAAACAGTTTTTTCATTAGTAATTAGTTGGTTACGTTTTTTGGGCAAATGACACACAAGAAATTAGAGCTGCAAAACTATCAATAGTGGCTCCATTCGATAGTTTCGATAGTATTTTTTGATACCATCGATACTATCGATAGTTTTTGATTCTTAAAAACTTTCCACATGTGTACTTTTCGATTATAAAATCTTAAATTTTTTAATCATTCCTTTAAGTAAAAAGTTATTTAAAAATTTTTTTCAATGTTTTTAATATACATATGTACAATGTACATGCATATATGTAAATATATGTAGATACGTATTAAAATTTAACGAAAAACAAACAAAACATATATACATAGATCAATAAAAAATAAATTAAAAGGAATAAAAAGTAAAGAAATTCTTTTATCATTACTTAAACTATTGCAGTTATCTAAAAAGTATTAATTTAAGATAACTCTACGACTCCACCCGGCATGAAACTTTGTTGTAACTTGATGTTATAACTGAGTTGAATAAACAATTGCACTAGCCATAATATTATAACTTGAAAAAGGCATAAACTTTAGCAGTCTATATAAATAACAATAACTTGAAGTTAATGTTAAAGTTAATCATTTCATGTCAGGTGGAGACCGCAAATAGGGAGAATCAAATTATTTAGCTTCACCGTTTATTTAAAAGTAAAGAGCAGGAACAGTCAAATAGTCGTCAAATTGAGCCGCCGCCAAATTTATGCAAGTGAAAAAGCCGTTGGTGCATAATAATTGTATTTTTTATGCAAATTGCTTTTCCTAGTTACAAACTGACATCTTATGTTGAAACAAATGCAAAACTAATTAAGATATTTCCACATTTATATATTTAATGATGACCATTATTATAAAGGTTTACAAGTAATTTTGAATGTTGCATTTTTTATTCCACAGTCGCCGTCATACCATTTTTATTGACATTATTTTTTACTTTTGTAGTAGCGTATTTTTGTCGATAGTATCGCTATCGGAAAAAAATATCGATAGTCTACTCACAATTTTGCAGCTCTACTAAAATTGTCAGATGTAAACTAAGCCTAACGCTATACGAAAAATGAGAGCAAAACACACAAAAAATGTTTTAAATCGAAAATTAAATCGCGAGTAAAAAATTATTTTTTAATTTTTAATATCCAGGGGAAAATGCATGCAAAAACGGAATTAAAGCATCGCATTAACACATTTTCATGAAACAAGTTTTATCAACAACAAATAACAAGAATACAATGGTTAGTATGAATAAAAAAAGTATTTACTTGTAAAAATTAAAAAAAAACACATAGTATATATTTGCGGTTTTAAAACAGTGGTAGAGACTATGTATGGTTTGACAGTTATAATGGCGCGGTTCGTATCCTGGCTGCGTCGATATTTTTTTTGTATTTACGTGAAAAACATAATCGTAAAAATAATAATAATTTTTAAGTTTTATAAGAGTTGACATTGCACACACTTAGATACATATGTACTAGTGATGCACGAATATTCGAATTGTATTCGAATTGTCGAATATTCGGTCATTTTCAGGCGAATACGAATGTATTCGTATTCGCTAAATTCAGACGGATGCGAATACGAATTTATTCGTATAAAAATCTAAAATGAAAAAATCAAAATGTCAAAAAACCGCCAAAATAAAAAAACGTCAAAAACGCAAAAAACGGCAAAACTAAAGAAACCCCTATTTAAAAACGCTTAAAACCGAAAAAATTCCAAAAACGAAAAAAATGCCGAAATTATATTTTATATAGGCTAAAGTTCATATAGTATTACTACGGAACCCTTCGTGCACAAGTCAGAGTCGCACTTTACTGAATTTATTTTTGGTAAATGGAGATATAAATAAAATTTATGGCTAAAGTACAGTCCTAAATATAAAATTAATTAAAGAACATTTTCCTTTTCATTTCCAATGGGATGTTTAAATTGAGGAAATTAACAATTTTGCAAAATCAAAGATTATTAAATAAAACAAGTTACATAATTTACTTGGTATGTAGGTACAGTACTAAAACTATTTTCGAAGTTCGAAGCTTTAGCGAACATTAGATCGAATCTCATGTCAAGTGGGATATTAAATATTGTTTTGCTACCTACAAGTGCAACAAACGAGTAATTTATTTATTATTCAAGTATCAAGAAATAAAATTACTCTTAATGCAACAAACGAGTAATTTATTCATCAAGTATCAAGAAATAAAGTTACTCTTAATGCAACAAACTCGTATCTCAATAAATGCGCTTCATAATTAAACTTACTACTAATGTATATAGATGTAATCAATTCCTTAATAATTGCATATGAACTTTTATCCAGACAGGGGGCAAATCACGGCACTCGAAATCGAGTGCACGTTCGTGTAGAGAATTATTTCGATGGCTACAATTTTTTGGATCACGGTATTCGATCGTATTTTATGTTTTATGTTGTTGTTGAAAAACAACACGAAAAACAAAACTTTATTTGTATTTATTCTGGAAATGATTTTTCCCTTATTTATTTTTTTGCACTTCCTATTGGACAATTTTTGTATTGATATTCACTTTCCTTAAAAACAATTAAAATTAAATTAAATTATATTTTCTAAACTAATTGTTCGCAAATATCCGGAAAATACTTATATTTTGATTACATACTTCTTTCTTTTTCCTTTGTTTTGTTTCGCGGCAAAAGTCTTAGAGTTTTTGTTTTCGATAGTAGACTACCAATCGAGTGCAACTTCGAGTAGATACGTTTCGTTAACGATTGCCGTGATCCACGTTAACAACATTTCGAAGACAAAGTACTCGATTTCGAATGCGGTGATTGGCCCCCAGCGCAGCATAAAGAGATGAACCGTTTCTCTTTTGCTCTCTTGAAAACTTGTATTTTTTTTAGAAAGTAAGACATCGATATTCAACTTATTGCTAATATCAAAAAAATATATATTCAAGCGAAAAATATCGAGAGGTCACTTATTAAAAATTGCACTTGAACAAAAATTATGAATTTTTTCTGAAAATAAATATGTACCTACATATCTCTGTGCTTATGTATGTATCTCTATACTACATAAACGCACTTTGGTAAAGGGTATACAAGATTCGACACAGCCGAATATAGCACTCTTACTTGTTTTTTGTTTGCTTGGTATGTAAGAAAATTTCCGCTAATCGACTGTTCGCTGTGAAGGTACCACGAGAACTATAGGCACCACGAGAACTGTTCAATTCATAAAATATGAAAACAAACGTATTTTCAAGCAATTTCTTCTGGAGTGTTGAGTATTAGAGCCCTTGTGTCCCTCTTTCTTAAGCATATGTGTCCAGCAAAATCCAAGATATTACGAGCAAGGGGATAGTGGCATATTTAAATCTCGATGTAATTTTGAATTTTTGATGTACCATGGAGCCGATGTTATTAGTCTTTTTTTACCTTCATTGGATTCTGCCTGTATTGGAAGCTGAAGCAGTGCCCCATAACTGTATTCCGCAGCACCATATTGGTTTCAAAATCGACCTTAATATTAAAAGTTGAAAATCTAGACTGAGTGTTGAATTTCTACCAATCAGCCAATGTATCTGAGTTAATTTCAGTTTCATTTTGTTAGCCTTGAGTCAATATGGAGTTTCCATGTAAGCCGTCAATAAAGGTGTATACCAAGCTATTTTATGTGTGAACGTTGAAGAACAACTTGATTGTTGATTCGAATTGGGGAACAAGTACAGGGTGGCCCAGAAAGACCGAAGTGGTGTGAATTCCTTATAACTTTTTATTTAAGACATATTTTTTTAATTTTTTGTTTTTTAAATACAGTAAATTTATAGGGAATATTTTTAGATTAGTTATTAAAAATTGTATCCCGCAAGTGGTGGCCATTTTCTGCTTCGCACAAATGTGCTCTTTCCATTTCCATTATTCATAACTTATTTATGAGTGACGAAGCCCATTTCCAATTAAATGGGTTTGTTAACAAGCAAAACTTTAGGATATGGGCTAAGGAAAACCCGAGAGTACTTCATCAACGACAATTACACCCAGTTAAGTGTACTGTTTGGTGCGGTGTTTCTTCAGAAAGGATCATTGGTCCATATTTTTTGGAAAATGAAAGAGATGTCGCCATTTCCATCAATGGTGATCGATATCGGGCCATGTTGGAAAATTTTGTAAGGCCAGCCGCGGAATACCATCCGCAAATATGGTTCCAACAGGATGGAGCCACAGCGCACACTCCGAGGGCCACAATGGCTATTTTACGCGACATCTTTGGGGAAAGAATAAATTCGCGTAGAAGCAATTTTAATTGGCCTCCGCGTTCCCCGGATTTAACCGCTCCAGACTGTTTCCTTTGGAGTTATTTAAAAGGGAAAGTTTATGTTAATAAGCCTAGGACTATTGAGGAATTAAAAACCAATATTCCAGACGAAATTAACAACATAACACCGGAAGTTTTGCGAAAGGTCATGGAAAATGTGTTGAAAAGAGATCATTTGTGCGAAGCAGAAAATGGCCTCCACTTGCGGGATATCATTTTTAACAACTAATCTAAAAATATTCCCTATAAATTTACTGTATTTAAAAAACAAAAAATTAAAAAAATATGTCTTAAATAAAAAGTTATAAGGAATTTACACCACTTCGGTCTTTCTGGGCCACCCTGTATCTCTTCGCAGGGTAAATGTTACCTGAACACACTTTTGCTAGTTTACTTTAATTCTCCATTCATTTAACCATAGTTTCATTTGTGTAATATGTTCTTGTTGATATCAGAAAGCCTCGTGATGGTTTTCATGCATACCAAGGCAGGCTGTATCACCGGCAAACGTAGATGTATGGATATTGCTGTTCCAAGGCATATCACAAATGTAAATCAAATACAAAACTGGCCCCAGTATGATCCCCTGTGGCACACCGGATGATTTAGATTCGGGCACATTCATAAAGTCTCCTTCCGTAAATTTTCGTTTAGTAATGCAACTTTCCAAATAGCTTCAGAAAATTCATTGGTAGATTTGATTTCAGCTTTAAAATAAGGCCTTCATGCCACACTTAATCAAAACCCTGCAAAAGGTCAATAAACAAAGCAGAACAATAATTCTTTTCTTCAAATATTTTTTTATAAATTGAACCAATCTAAGCGTTTCTTCAATGGTGCTATGTTGACTTCTAAAACCAAATTGATGGTCTGGGATGCAACCACTACAACTTAAAATAGGGGACAGTTTTGTCATGAGCAGTTTTTCGAAAAAGTTTGGACATTGTTGATAGCAGACTTATTGGCAAGTAAGGTCTTTGCTCGGCTTTGGGATTATTTTGACCTTGGGAAGCTTCCAGCTGTGTGGATACTTAATTCGTAAAATGGCTTTAAAAATTTATAACAGGATTCTAATTGCAATATGAGGCAACTTTTTTAGCATCTGGTTACTAGTTCCATCAATACCCGGAGCTTTCTTTGGGTTGAGTTCAGCAATAAGTTTTCGTTCATCACGCGTTTTGAATTTCCTGGGTAAATGCTCAGCAAATATCTTACCTTTTTCAGTATCGCTTCTTGCTTAACCTTCGGTAGATGTGCGCAGAGGTGGCTTAAACTCAACGGGTTTTTAGCTTTCTATCAGCGCGCCATAAAGAGTAATTAGATGCTGGTGTGACATCAAGAGCTTCTAGATAGTTATTAAGGGATACAGTTTTTTCAAATGCAATAAATCCGAGACGTTCAATATCCGTAGAATACATTCTCTCAAACCCAGTCTGCAGATGGGAGGTAGTGGCATGTTCAGCAGCCTGTTTTATATTTTTGATAAGATTGGCAATGTTAAATTCAATATCTTTGGATGTTCTTAGCGTAATGTTTTCAGTACAATGACTACTGAGATATTTTCTGAACACCAGCCAATTAACACATTTGATCATCTTCGCATATGGGTGAGGTAAGTCACTTCTTAGAATGATACATATTGTAAGTATCGTGGGCGAGTGATCGGAGGAGAGATCTAGAGAAGCTTCAACTTGAATTAAATTCCTAGATATTTTTCATGACTCCTCATTCGAAATGACGTCCAAGACTATTTGTGACACGCGAACACCAGAACGTATGTTTTGTATTGTAGTCGCCAGCTGCTATAAAACAAGGTCCAAGAGATTTGTAGAAATCCTCATATTGATTCTCAGTGATTGAAAATCTGGGAGGGGAGTCAATTGATGATATCACAAAATTTGTAAGAAAAATGTTCGACCCAAATATTTGTTGTTTGTAGATGTTCTTCCCATATGTTGTCAAGAATAAAGTGCTTGCGTCTTAACTTTATTAGAATTGCTGATCCAACACAAGCTTTTCTTTTAGGGTCCTTTGTATCAAATATAGTGTAGCCACTAGTTTTAAAGAGGCTTACTGAAGTCAAATGAGTTTCAGAGACCAACATTATATACATATTTTTTTCCATAAGGAAGTACTCCAGTTCGTTTTTATGTTGGCGAATGCCGTTTGCGTTCCAAAAACAAATTTTTAACGTGTTCATGGCTTGTAGCTAATGCTTGAAGCGGTGTTTTCTATATTCGTAGCATTTCTTGCGTTATGCTAGTCATATTTGTTGTAAAATTATTTATAGTTTGCACTTGATTATTTGAGCAAAAGTGGCGGAAAATGCGCTTACTGGTGAGCGGGAGCTAATTAAGGTTTTTGATCTATAGACTTTTTAACGAAAAAATATACAAGCCATCTTCTATAGTTAGCGGTGTGATTACCGCCACAATTACTACGTTTTTTCTGCTTGATTTTTTGGTAAATTGCAGTAGTCTTTTTTATGACAATATTCTTGACAATTATGGCACTGTACGGGATTTGAGCGCTTATGTGGCTTTTCAACTGTGATTTTTCGTTGCAAGAGAATCTTTACGCTATAAATTGGATGGGTATAATTTTTTTTTTCAATTGTATGTCATTCGGCTCCAGATCAACCCGAAATAGGGGTTGGGGGACCTTTTCCTGTTAATTATATTCGTAACATTTTTATCTTAAATCTTTGGTCGATATGTGCAACTTTTACCTCTTCCGGCTCCACATATGAATCTATGCTATTTAATACCATCTGTAGGCCTTTACCACTCTTAAGTTGGTATGTATAAAAACTTGTTCTATTTTTTTCAAATTCTGACAACATTTTCCGGAAATTTTTTTTGCATATATTTGTATTTTTGTTCCGTTAATATTACCTCGTTTAATTGAAATGACGTGAAAAGTTATATATCTGTCCATTCCTACTTGGACTTTGGGCTTAGGGCTGTTGTTATCAATAGTGATAACTTGGTTAAGTGATGAACGCGAGCCCTAAGCGAATGATGTCACTGGCTTAAATGATGAAGTACTAGACAACTGTAATGTTAACGAATCACTTGTTGGCATTAGACAAAGCGAATTTGATCGCTGACGAAAAATTGGCTTTGGAGTTTGAAATAGTCTATCATCAGATTTCTTATTTATATTATTTTCATTAAGATTCTGAAACTCACTATGTAAAAAATACTTGCAAAGCAAATAAAGCTTATTTATCAATGTGAATATGTATTCCGAATATTTTTTCGTATGTTTTTTTTGCTTAGTATGTAAGAAAAACTCCGCTAAGACATCTGTTCACTATTACTGTATAACGAGAACTTCTGTTGATTTAGTTTTTTTTTAATATGAATACCACCGTGGTGCACCACTATAAAATGTACTGTCTGTGAACCAAACGGATTGATACTCTTTGAAAAAATGTGTCGTATGGAATTATTGTTAACAGTCGTAAGCTTTACTTCCTAATCTTGTCCTAAAAATAAATTTGTATAACTTTTAATATATAATTCGAAGAAAAATATCGAAATTACTCGATGTTCGAGTAACCTGCAAAAATAAAGTGAACAAAATCAAGGGAAAAGAAAAAAAATTCACGTGAAAAATATTATTCATGATAAGGGGAATCAAAAAGGGAAAACATTTCTTGTAAAAATTTTTAGAGGGAAAAAATTTTTTGTGCTCAATTCATGTACTTATATTAGAAAAAGATCATTTAGCAATGAGTATGTGTATAAAGAGGTTAAGAATAAAAAAAATTTATATTTCCAAGTAATAGAATTTCAATAAAGAGTCGTTTAAACGAAATCTTATTTTTGTGCAGAAGTTACCAGCGACAAGAAACACTCTTTCACTTTCAGTTCAAGAGTTTTTTATTGTGTTGTTGCCTAGTGAAGCAATAATATATTGGTTGTTTTGTTGTTCGTTTTTTTTAAAGTACAAATTTTTGTTCAAGAACGATAAAATTATTGTATTTTTGCTTTATATCTTCTAGAGCTTTTTTGATAATAGACTACAATTCTTCTTGCAAAGAATTGTTATAATTTTCTTAAAATTTTACAATGTTTTTAAATTTCATTGTTACAGAATGCTAAGTAATATATAAAAGTCTTCAATGTAAAGTAAAGTAAAACTAAAAACCCGACGCTTTTTTGTAGGTTTCGGTTTTATATGGGTTTCGGTTTGGGTTAAAACCGAACGGCAATCCCTAAAGCAGAGTACATTGCATTGTGCCAGGGTACAAAAGAAACGCTTTTTCTTCGATGTTTACTTCGTGAGATGGGCTTTGCTGATTATATCGTCTTTCGTACGTCTATTCTTTGCGATAATCACAGTGCTGCTTTTAAGGTGAAAAATCCTACAGTACAGAAGAAAGTTAAGCATAAAGACATACAGTACCATTATATACGAGAAAAGTACGAAGACAAGGAGATCGATATGCTACATAATGAGAACGCAGCAGACATATTAACAAAAATTTTAAGTAAACAAAAGCATATTTATTCTTTTAACTTGTTAAAACTTAAAATGTAAATTTAATTATTTGAACATACAAATGTTATTATATATATGTAAATACTTTAGAGTGGCATTTGGTTTGAGAGGAAGATTGAAAGAAAAATGAAACCTTATTTAACAACCAAAATGTTTACAACTGCTCAACGGTATAACAGTTTGTTATAGTTCCAACTTTACTTACTTCCTTTTTATAATTTTATCATAAGCAAAATGTTTTTTAAATAAATGAATTATATTAAAGTTTTTGAATTAAAAGATCAACTTTAATATTTGCTTTGAAAATCTCAACATTTCTTTACTTATTTCCCCATTGATTATGGCATACGTTGGTTGCCTATACTATACACGTTACTTAACTTCGTACTTAACATAACATGAATTGCAGTAAAGTTGTAAGATACACGTTATTACAAATCGTACTAATTCATTTGAAAGAAAAATGTTTAAGGCAATTCACACGCGGATAAATTAATATTGTGTAGGATTTCTTTATAATAAGTCAACTTCAGTTTTTTTTTTTTTTGATACATGTATTTATTTATAGTATCTTCAAATATGAACTAACAATACGTAATTTAATCTTAAAGCTAAAAAATAATTATTAGGCCTGACCAGTATCGGACATAAGCTTAGTGATTACAAATAATACATAAGTAGTGATAATCAAAGAGGAAAAATAAATGTATTTTCAGGCAGTCCCATCTGGAGTGTTGAGTAAACGAACCCTTGTGTCTCTCTTTTTTAAGCGGATGTGTCCAGTAAAGTTCAAAATATTACGAATAAGCGGATTAGGAGCTGTCTCGAGTTTTGTTAAGTATTTGTTGGGTATCTCGCAATTTCTTCAGTCACTAGAGGCATTTTTAAATCACGATGCAAATTTCAATTCTTAATGTATCATAGAGCAGATGTTATTAACCTTAAAATATTGTTTTGTCTTCGTTGAATTCTCTCTACATTGGAAGCTGAAGCAGTGCACCATAGTTGAATTCCGTAGCACTGTATAGGTTTCAAAAGCGACTTATATATCAAAAGTTTGCAATCTAGACTGTGTTAGCTTAGAGTCAATGTGGTGTTTCCATGTAAGCCGTCGATCAAGGCGTTTACCAAGGTATTTCACATGTGAATGTTGAGGAACAATTTGATTATTGATGCTAATGGGGGAACAATTATCTTTTCGTAGGGTAAATGTTACACACTTCTGTTCGTTTACCTTTGTTCTCCATAACTTTAACCATAGTTCCAGCTGAGTAATATGTTCCTGCAGGTATCGGGATGCCTCGTGAGGGTTTTCATGCATACTAAGGCAGGCTGTATCTTCGGCAAATGTAGAAGTGTGTATAATACTGCTCACAGGCATATCACAACTATATATATCATATACAAAACTGGCCCCAGTATACTCCTCTGTGCCACACCGGATGAGATAGTTACAGGCATACCCAAAAAGTCACCTTCCACAACAGTGAACTTTCGGGCAATAATGTAACTTTCCAAAAGATTTTGAATGTTTATTGGTAGGTAAGTCTTCAATTTTAAAATTAGGACTTTATGCCACACTTTATCAAATGCCTGAGAAACGTCAATAAACAGCGCAGAGCAATACTTCTTTTCTTCAAACACTGTTCTTATAATTTGAACTAATCTATGAGCATGTTAAATGGTGCTATGCTGACTTCTAAAACCAAATTGATGGTCCGGGATGCACCCAATATCATTTAGAATTGGAGACAATTTTATCATGAGTAATTTTTCAAAGAGCTTTGATATTGTTGACAGTAGTGTTCTGGCATTGGTTACGTTCACACGTGTCTATTTGTTGTGTTCCGTGATTAATTAATCGGCCTGATTACGGTTGTGGAAGACGTAGTCGAATGTCGATTTTTTTGGAAAATGGTACTACGGTTGTAGAAAATGCATAATCTGTTACAATTTTCGTAACACGGAAGACGAAAACGACTGTCAAAGTTTGCTAAAACTGTCGATCAATTTTTTCCTCACGACTAGAGACGCCGCCGAATTCAATTGACACTAATTGTTAGCCGTTGGTTTCATCCGCTTACATACCGTAAACTAATTTGAAATTTAACAAATTTTTTTGACATTTATATATTCGACAATAAATAAAAATAACAAAATTCTATACAAAAATTCTTTAGTTATTTTAAACATTGGGTAAGATTGCGGCATTTTACATAAAATGTTTTATCTGATGCTGGCCGCTGGCATAAAGTTTATGAGGCCGTTACATGTTTTGTATCAGCTGTCGCCGTAAAAATGATCAAGCAGGCTTCATTTTCTGTATATATTCACATATGTTTACAAAGATGAGCTGTAAAATGTAAGTATTTGTTTTTTGTGAGTAAATTCATTTAATTAATTATTTATATATTCCAGGAATAAAATAACCACGCAACGGCAATTTACAAAAATGGTGCAATTATTGGAGCCAAATCCAAATCTTGCGCGAGCGTACCACAGCTGCCTGCAAAAGGTAAACACTAAGGAGGAATGGGCGAAATTGCCAATGAATTAAATTCTATTGGGCCTCCCATTCGCCAAGGGACAGAGTGGATGAAGGTGTGGGCAGACTTCAAATGTAATTTGAAGAATAAGCTGCTACACAACAATTCAGAATGCCGTGCAACGGAAGGAGGGCCACACAAGCAGTTTACACTGACACCAGTGGAGGAAGCAGCCTCAAGTTTGTTGCAGCTAGACTCCATAGTAAATTCGGAGGGAGTCGAAGTTGGAGTCGCAAATACTTCACTTGAGTCCAGCGATTGCCGTATAGACACGTCAGTACAAAAGGAGAATAGTGAGGATTTCTCGACACCGTGAATGCGGAAAAAAGTGCAAACAAAGGCTGCAACAGAGAAGACGGCGCTGTTGGAAAACCAGCTGAAATTCCAAACGGAGCTATACTCCCAATTGAAGGCACAGATGATATACAGAGATGTCACGAGACGGAAGATAAATTGTGTTTTCGGAGGTCTCGCTCACTCTGTTACTGCGCATTCTTTAAACTTCTTTCGTGGTGGCATTTTTTTAGCTTAATTTTATTTTATGCTTTGCAACCTCATTCGCTTGTCGATTTTTGTAAATAAATAGTAAAAATTTATATTTTTTAATGAAAATGCTTCAAATGAGATATGCAATCATTTTAAACCAATTTGTAATTGCCTTTTTAATAGTAATAAGTTATTTCGCATTCTGTTTTTTGCTTCAACACAACAAATTCGTTCATTTAATTTTGTAAAATTCTGTACTTCGTTTACTTGTTCAAATGTATTTTCAGTTTATGCTTTGTGATCTCATTTGCTGTGTGATTTTTGTAAGCAAAACGTAAAAATTTAAATTGTTTAATGAAAATGCTTAAAGTTAAATCAGTAATCATTTGCAAACAAATTTTAATCTTTTTTTAATTCAATTCAAAAAATTCTTTAATTTAATTTTGTAAATGTGTATGTATGTATGTATGTACACATGCTCGTTTCACAAACTACAGATTTTCTCTTGTTTGTTTTGACTATTTTGTTAACATCTTAATAAGAAATATACTACAGTTGTCCCTTTCTCGCAGTACCTGCACCACAAATGATTCTAGCATTTTTCCTAAGTCACTTTCTACAACTCTGGTCTACTTTGTGGTGAAGGACTCGCTACAAAATGTGGAGAGATATAATAGGAAAATCTTCAAGATTAAAGAAGAATTGAAAATATACAAAGCTGCGGAGAAAAGAGAAGAAGAAAAGTTTTCATTGTACAAAATGGAGCTGAAAAAGATAGAAGATTTTAGAAATAAATTGTTAAAAGCTAGAATGGAGGACATAGAGATAAAAAAAGGCAAATAGAGGTGGATGAATGGAAGAGCGGAATTCGGGAGTAATTTGCTGATCCCATTTATTTTTTAAGTTTAAGTTTAAAAAGACTGAATATCTGTAATTTGTTTTGTTTTCCTTTTTTGTTTTATGTTATAATCTTAGTACCTGAAGTACCTTTTATTTTAAATAAACAATGTTATTAAATATTCAAAGATTGCATTTGCGTCTTAGTTAGTTTCATTGAGGTTTTGTAGTGAATACATATGTTATGCAAAGCAGCACAAACAGATGTAATTTTTCCAGCCATTTTCGGTTTATAATGCAGTTGCCTCGCTCCTAAAGTACATCGAAAACGATTTTTGAGGACACCAATTGTACGCTCCACTACATATCTGGCTTGTGCATATATGTAATTAAAGCGGCTTGCTGCAGTTCCGTCTTCCGCTGACCTGAATGGAGTTATCAGGTAGGGTTCAAAAGGATAGCCAGCATCTCTTACAAAATAAGACAAATTTATGTTGGGTTTCACTATAAAAACAATATTTTTAATACCAATTAGCCATGTATTAGTTTCCCCATTTAAATAGTTGGTCTTTAGAAACTCCTTCAAGTCGCTTGTACTCCACACCAGATTCGTGAACTGAGCCACGATGATGGGGGATACACATCTTATCCTAAGTTTATGGTCGCATACCTGTAATTAAATCTTTAAATAAACCACGACTCTTATTTAAAATAGGATATTGGCTTACCAGGATAGCACTTAAACTAAAAAATCCTTCTCGATTATAATATTTAAACCTCTCATCGACTCTGGAGCCGTAATTCTTATGTGAGTTCCATCTATGAATCCAATAATGCCGGGGAATTTAAACTTTTTATAAAAATAATCCTTTATTTCAGATTTCTCCTGTTCAGTCATTTGAAACGATACCCAACTCGGGCAAATTTCACTGTGCATTGCATCGATGCATTCTGTGAAGATTTTGCTTACTCCAGACTGTGAAAAGCCAACATTATAACCGTTGCCAGCTCCTTTTTGGTAACTGCCATCAGCAAGTATGCGCCATGTTACCGCCAACTTAAATACTTTGGGAACAGCAGGCGACTTAATTTGGTCTTCCAATCTAGGTGATATTTTTTCCAACATGTATTTGAATGCATCTTTATTTAATCTAAAAATGCCAATGAAACTTAAGTGGGGAGTATGAATTTGCAATTTCTCAATTTCACAACTTACTTCGAATTGGCCATCGCAAATATGTTTGAATTTTGCCTAATTTCTTTGCGTAAGGCACTTATATCACATTCTGTGTATGCCTCATCGTCTTCGTCCGAAGAAAAAAATTTTCCAAACTTAACATTGTTATTTTATTCTATTTATTTAATTGTAAACTGAGAAAATTAAAATTTTGCCTTTGACGGACAATTATGTAAAAGTAAACATTGATTTGACAGATGTGACAGGGCAATTTATGTAATTTTGTTATTATGGCACATCTTGTACTTTTCAATCTATTACAAAATCACAAGAGTCGAAAAAGTTACGTGGTACCAAAAATTATCAAAATCGACAACGACTTCGACTGCTCTCGATTTTCGTTTTCGACAACCGTAATCAGGCCGAATATTAAAATTTGTTATCGAGCGCGTATTAAATAATTGTTAAATGTCGATTTCAATACATATGTACATACATTCATACAACCAGAGCGGAGGAAAAAAAACCAAAAATATAACCGCTATATACAAAAATAAAACCATTAAATCTGGAACTAAAATTTACATACATATGTATGTATAATGGAGAAATTTAAATCTTGATCGAAATAATTGAAAATAGAAGGAGAAAAAATAACAATAGAACAAAAAGAAACAACAAAATAAATATACATACATAAATACATACAAACATTGCTTGTGCATTTGTGCAAAACAATAAAATAAAAAAAATACCAGTGTTGGCACTATGTATCAGTGCTGACACAGTGTTGCCTCTGCGATGACCAGACCAGGGCTTTTATGACCCTTTTATGTCATTGTGTTTCCCTCTCTCATTTTATCTCTGTTTAGTGATAAAGGTATAACACTGATCACTAAGCAGTCAAAGACAACAGCGGTTAACGTAACTGGAATCAGTATCTCAGATTAAACATTCGATTTGAATTTTCGCACGTTGCTATGTCTGACAAATTCAAAATTGATTTCTGCAACATACGGAGCCTAAGATCGAATTTTTTCTCTGTATATGAACACATTTGTCTCCATCGGCCGAATGTTTTCGCCTTACGTTAGACCCACGTGTCTGAGAATGCGGATCCAAGGGATTTTCAGATACCTGGTTATCACCTTCTATCGCTTTTTAACTTTCATCGGGGACTTCCAATGTTCATTCGCAATTCAGTTGTGTACCAATGCCAACAACTACTATGCATATCTGATGATATGCATTACAGAATTTAGCTGTCTCTGGGTTAAATTCAAAATCAGGGCACGCTGTTTACATTTCGGATTTGTTAACAGAAGTCCAAACGCAGAAAGGGATACTACCATTTCTGGGTTCGATACCATTTCAGACTCCATATCGAAGATCCTGGAGAGTTGTCCGAATAGTGAAATCACTATTGCTGGTGATTTCAATGTCCACAATTCAACATGGAAGGCCAATATGTTGAGCTTTTTGCAGCGCATAACCACTTAGCGCAACTCGTGAATGAACTAACCCACATTCCGCGTGTTGAAGGGCATCAACAGAATACACTCGACCTTTTTCTCACTTCACACCCTGATAAGTATGAAGTGAGTGTTAATGCAAATCTCGGTAATTCAGATCACTGTACCATTTCGGCCTCCTTTTCACTCTCAGCACTTCATAGCGTTTCACCTGCAGCAGCAAAATGACAAAAATACATCTACGAAAAGGCTCGTTGGGCTGAACTCAACGATTTTTTTCCGTATTTTAATTGGAAGCTATGTTTCCTTGACAATGATGTCAATGCCATGACCAAAATGGTCGAAAGTATAATTTTGATAGGAATGAAAGTTTTCATACCATCAAAACAAATTCCGATTAAGCCCAGAGAGAAACTATCAGACATGTTTAATCAGACATGCAAAAATGCAGGCAGATCAAGAGAAGAAGCATTCACTATTTGGCGAAATAATCAAAAAGACGATACTAATTTGCTATGCAAAAGGGCGAGATCTTCGTGTTTCAAAGTACTGAGGCGTGAAAAAGTTCTTTACGAGCAACGTCTCCGTGCTAAAGTTCTTGCTTCCCCGCAGGGTAGTAAGACCTTTTGGTCATTCGTTAAAAGAGTAAAGAATAATGCTAGTTCTTCAATTCCTACTCTTTTAAAGGATAACCTAATATTCACTGACCGGGTTAATAAAGCTAACCTACTAGCTTAAATATTTGCAAGTAATTCCTACTTGCCGGAAAGCAATCAGCCAGACTATCAGAAAGACTATCCACTACTATGCCTAAGATATTCTTTCGAGCTCGGGCAGTAAAAAAGGTTTTATCAGAACTCAACATAAACAAGTCTGCCGGGGCGGGTGGCATTCCAGCACTGATCTTGAAGTGAAGTGTTCCTCGACGCTATCACGGCCATTAGCTAACCTCTTCAGCACATTGTACCATGCTGGTGACTTCCCAGTGTGTTGGAAGGTTACTAATGTTACTCCAATCCCTAAAAAATGAGAAGCAAATAACCCTGAAAATTATCGCCCAATCGCAACATGTTCTGCACTTTCCAAAGTGATGGAAAATATGGTGTATTTCCATCTTGTGAGGTATCTGGAGTCCAACAGCTTACTCAACGACAGGCAGTATGGATTTCGTAGAGGCCACTCTAGGGGAGACATACTTGCCCTCCTCTCGGAGAAATTCTGTAATTCAGTACACCATTTTGGCGAAAGTAAGGTGGTGGCTCTAGATATCTCCAAGGCGTTTGATAGAGTGTGACATGCTGCACTTTTGTCAAAATGTATTGCCCTTGGTGTCGGTGATAAATTCTCTCGATTCTTATCGAGTTTCCTCAGGGATCGCACTATAAGAGTTGTTATAGATGGGATCTCGTCAAATGAGTTCAAGCTAAATTCAGGGGTACCGCAAAGCTCCGTTCTTTCACCAACTCTAATCCTCATCTTTCTTAATGACCTCTTATGTAAAACTTTTAACCCTATTTATTATTTTTCGGACGATAGCAACATTTGTCATTCTTTCTCATTCAGCACTAGACATAACCTGCCGGAGGTTGAGTCTATGCGAAAAACAATGAACGAGACATTAAACTGCGATTTAGCAAAAATTTCTGATTGGGGTCATGCGAATAGGGTTGATTTTAACGCCATTAAGACCCAATGTTGTACGATTACTCATAGACGCATGACCGTAAGTGCTGCTGATTCTGTAACTATGGGTGGTATAGGTATTAAGGAATCGGAAGCTCTTGGTGTTCTTGGCATGAAAATTCAGTGTGATGTCCGTTGGAGTGAGCACATTTTTCAGGTCTCAAAAGAAGCATTCAACTGCCTAGGTTTTTTAAAACGATGCCAGCAATACTTCACCCCATCTGATCTTCTTACTATTTATACCACTTATATCCGACCGAAAATGGAATACAACTCTCATGTATGGGCCGGCACTTCAAAGTCTATTTTGGACTCGACCGTGTACAAGAGAGGGCGAAGAAGCTCACTGGTGACAGTAGGGTATCCAACTCTATTGACTCATTGGAGCATAGACGAAATGTGGGGTGCATTTCCTTGTTCTATCGTTACTACAATGGAATGTGTGCTAATGAGATTAGGGAACTTCTTCCTGAAACCCGAACATTTTTACGCACAACACGAGCTTCATTCAGGGCACATCCTTTTGTGGTCGATTGACCAATAAATCGCACTACGCATTACAGAGAGAATTCCTTTTTTAGCGGTACTATTCGCATGTGGAATAAACTACCTGCGGAAGTGTTTCCTGTCACTTTCAACGTCGGAAGGTTAAAATCGAATGTCCACAGATACTACTCCCTCTATCCTCCGCCCCATAACCTATTTTCCTAGTCCTAGCACAATGCATTGCATGAGTAGGGGTTATCCTCTGAGTGCTGGTCCTACTTAAAAAAAAATATTGGCCTATATGACTCATTTTTATCTTGGCACGTTTCCAGCTGTGTGGATAATACTCCACTCGTAAAATGGCATTAAAAATTAATAACAGGATTCTAATTGCAATATGAGGCAAGTCAATCATCATATTGTTATACTGTTGGGTTGAGATCAGCAATTAGTTTCTGAACATCACGCGTCTTAAATTTGATGGGTCGAGGGAGTAGAGCAACTACGCTCGGCAAATCAACTATACCAGTACATGTGTTTCGGGTAAATACGGATTTTAAATGCTCAACAAATATGTTACCTTTTTTAGTATCGCTTCTGGCCCAACCTCCGGTAGAAGTGCGCAGAGGTGATTTATATTCAATGGTTGTTTTAAGCTTTCTAGCAGCGCGAAACAAAGAGTAATTAGATGCTGATGTGACATCGAGATTTTCCAGATAATTTTTAAGAGATGCAGTTTTTTCAAGCGCAAGCAGGTCTTGGAGTCCTTTAGAGCGCTCTTTAAATCTACTTTTATTTTAGGGTGATCTGTGCTGTTGCCATTCCCTTCTAGCTCTTCTTTTTTCACATACGAGACGTTCAATGTCTGTCGAATAACCCTGTCTGTCTATTTAACCCAGTCGGCGGATGGCATGTTCAGCACCCTGTTTAATATTTTCATTAAAATTGGCAAATTTATGTATATATATATGTATGTACATGCATTCAGGGCTACTTTTTGGAATATTATTCCCACAGAAAGATCTGTAACTACTACAAGATTTTATTATATACATATGTACATATGTATATTTATGTATATTATAAAATCTTCTATATATTTTTCCAAATCGAAATAAATGACATAAAAGTAATTCCAAATTTCTACAAGCTGCTCGGACTCGAAATTTTTGTACATAAAGAAAGCACTCGAAATATATATTTCTCCATCATCATCGTCCGCTAGCATAATTTCTACTAATTCTGCATATTGTACCATTAATTGTTTCTGCTCCTCAACACGAGAAGCAATTAAATCTATTTCTACTGAATTTTTTTAATTCCATTTTTTTTTAATTTTTAGTTGCTCACACTCGTAAAAATGGTGTTGACGACAATTCAGTGTTGTAATATATTTTCTTTGTTTCTGAATTTTAAACCTATTTATTCTTGCGCATAATATAATTTGAATTTAAGCGTCACCCTAATTATTCTTAAATTTGCCTTTTTAAATATTATGCATGTTTAACAAAAAATTAACAGTTAAATCATACGATGTGTTTACTGCAATATGTCTATACATAAGCTTGCATATTTTTTTTTGTAAATAACACTCTTGAGTGATTCTGCTTGCTATTGTAAATAACGCACTTTTGTGTGATTCTGTTTGTTATTGTTGTATATTATAATTATGTATGTACTTATTGCTTTAAGACGAACAAGATGTTTAACAACTTTAAATAAATAATAAATTTTAGTTTATGATTGACAACGAAAGGAAAAACATCTTTCAATTATTTCTTCGCGTACATTTTGGAGGTCCCTGTATTTGATGGTAAGTATTCAGAGTTCAAATCGTTCTTCGATCTCTTTAATAGCTCGATCCCTAATAACCAATATTTGTCTGCTGCTCAAAAGTTTCAATATTTAAAAGGGCTATTAAAGGAAGATCCAGCAAATCTAATACGCCATTTGCCAGTAACCGATCAGAACTATATAGAGGCACTGAAAAAATTGCAAGAACGTTATGACAAACCCTCGCTGGTTGTGGATTCCCTGATTAATACCTTTCTTCAAATTTCAAAAGCTGATAATTTACAAGAACTGCGTAAATTATCCAACGTGGCTGATGAGGTAATTCGTGGACTTCGGGCTCAGGGAACTGATGCCGAAAAAAGAGATCCATGGCTGATCTACTTATTATGCCAGAAGTTAGACAGAAGTACCCTACAAGCTTGGGCTGAATTTAGTAAGAAGATTTCCTTTCCGTCACTGGACATCTTTTTTACCTTCATCACCGAACGCTGTGACGCCCTTGAACGTTTACCAACAACGAGCGATAAATCAATAAAACCCAACTTAAAGGGTCTTCGCCACGCTCGTGCTTACACTAGCACTATGAAAAAGGCCTGCAGTGCTTGTGGGCAAGCTCATCATCTGTCATATTGTCCTACATTCAACAAACTTGATGTGAATAAGCGTGTCGAACTTTTAAAGGAAAAATATTGCTGCTTTAATTGTATGAAGCCAACCCACAGTGTACAGAATTGCGCTTCTAAACATGTTTGCGAAACATGCAAAGGTAAACATCATTCGTTGATACATATTGACCGAAAACCGTCGACTTTTTCAAGTTAGTTGCTTACAACGTCCAAGCCATTTGTATCTGGCTTGGACGTTGCTCGCCCAACTACCGCCCAAGCTTTGAATGAAACCTTTGTGGTGAATGTAGCTGGCTCTTCAGAGGTAAATTATTTTAATATGCTATTACCGACCGCCAGGATATTGGTGAAAGATAATATGGGACATTATCAAACCTGTAATATACTTTTAGACTCTGGTTGTCAAAATACTTTAATTTCAGTAAAATGTGCACAAAGGCTAAGACTGCCACGAAAGCCGATAAGAATATTTGTTAGTGGACTGGGCGATAATAAAGCTGGAACAACCCATGGAAGTGTGAATTTGGAAATAAAATCTATTTACGAAAAGGAACCAATAATCCATATTATTGCTCATGTATTTACAAAATTAACCTCAAAGTTACCCTCTGTAAAATTATATATTAATTGCTGGGACGAGCTCAAGGACCTCCCCCTCCCCCTCCCAAAGGATATTGATATTTTAATTGGGTTTGACTATTTATTTTCGTTAATTAGAGAGGGTAGGATTTCAAAGAACGGCAACTTATTAGCTCAAAACACTGCCTTTGGTTGGATTTTCTGCTGTAGCTTCACTATGGACGAATCAGTCACAGTGTGTAATATAACTAGACAAATTTGTGATGAAGATCTTAATAAATCCTTACGTTTGTTTTGGGAAGTCGAGAGCCTTAATATAAAAAATCCGTCCTTAACTGCGGAAGATCAAAGGGCAGAAGATTTTTACTATTCTACAATGACTCGCTCTGAAAAATATGCTGTACGATTGCCCTTTAAGCACACCCCTGAGCTGGGAGAATCCTATACTGGAGCCCTTAGAAGACTTATTTCGATGGAGCGTAAGTTCAAAGCTAATAATACTTTTAAGGACGCATATTCTGAATTTATGCATGAATACATTTCATTGAGTCATATGCAACTTGTGCCTAGAAATGAAATTAGTCGCCCCGCTGCCAAAGTGTACTATTTGCCACACCACGCTGTGTTAAAAGATACAAGTCTTACTACAAAGCTTCGTGTAGTATTTGATGGTTCTAGCAAATCATCAAACGGGAAATCTCTAAATGATAATTTGCTCAAAGGCCCCGTATTACAGCAAGACCTCGTGGCCGTCTTGCTGCGATACAGGTGTAAGAAATTTTGTTTCGCATGATCGACATACAAGAGTACGATCGCGATTATCAGAGAATTTTGTGGAGAGATAGTCCCAATGAAGAAATAAGACACTATAGACTTACTACAGTGACTTACGGTACCACATCTGCCCCATATCTAGCAATAAGCACCCTTTTGCAATTAAGTGAAGATGAGAGCGAGCGCTTTCCACTAGCATGTGAGGCACTAAAAACCTGTTTCTACGTTGATGATTGTATGGCTGGCTCCAACACTATAGCTGACGCTCAAAAATTAGCAGATGAGTTAAACCAGCTTCTTATGGCTGGCGGTTTTCGGTTAAGAAAATGGACAGCTAATGAGAGTAAAATTCTATGTAATATACCTGAAGATGATAAAATTGAAAGTATAGTAAACATACCTACAGACATTTCCATATGTTTACTTGGAGTTGTATGGAACCCCACTTTCGACGGGTTTTCTTATAAAGTAAAGGAAAACGACTTCAACATTGACACAAAAAGAAAGCTTTTGTCTGAAATCTCGAAAATCTATGACCCACTTGGATGGATTTCTCCAGCAATAATCGCGGTTAAAATTATTATGCAAAAATTATGGTTAATCAGTGTAGATTGGGACGATCAGCTTCCTAGCGAAATTAAAACCCAGGCAGAAGAATTATTCTCTGAATTTTATTTACGAAATAATATTAATATTCCTAGAATTATTTTCTCTACAGAAACCAATGTTACTTATCACGGATTTAGTGACGCGTCCAGCGCTGCCTATGCAGCAGTAGTGTATTGTTGTAAAACGTCAACCAATGGCAAAGTATCAACCAATATAGTGATGGCTAAGACGAAGGTGGCACCGATAAATATGCTATCGATTCCCCGGCTGGAACTATGTGCAGCATATCTGTTGGCGCAACTGTTTGAGTACTTGATATCCGTGCTGCATATAGATCAAAAATACATTACGTGCTGGTCAGATAGTAAAACTGTACTGGCATGGCTCTCATCACATCCTAAAAAATGGAAAACTTTTGTTGGTCATCGAACTGGGTATGTACGTGACACCCTTCCTGATGTCAAGTGGAGGTATGTTCCAACAAACCTAAATCCAGCTGATTGTGCTAGTAGAGGTGTTAGATCCAGCTATCTAGTAGATTGTTCAATGTGGTTCCAAGGGCCATTTTTTATACTAAAGAGCCCAACAGAGTGGCCAAATCCTGTTAATGAATTGAAAACTAATGAAGAATTGCGTGTTCAAAAGCAGTTTGTTTTAACTACAACAATTTCTTCCAACACTATTGAAGAATTAAATAACCGAATTTCGCGTTTCACTCGTATAGTCCGAGCACTTGCTTACTTTTATAAAGCATACAACAATTTCAGATTTAAATCTAAAAATAAATTGCCACTTCAGGTAAATGAAGTAAGAGATGCTGAAATTGAAGTCTTTAAATACTATCAAGAATCTGAATTTGCTGATGTCATATCATCCATTAAAAGAAAAGCACCGGTTATTAGCAAGAAACTAAAAAGATTGTCACCATTCATAGATGGCCATGGAATTTTACGAGTTGGTGGCAGATTGAATAAAGCTAATTTACCATATGATAGTCAACATCAAATTATACTGCATAAAGATAGCCCTATTGTTTATAAAATTGTCCATGAGCTACATCTAAAAAATTTACATGCCGGCATTACTCTACTCATCGCTACACTGCGACAAAGGTATTTGATTGTGGGTGGACGTGAATTGGCTAAACGAGTGTGTGATAAATGTCCAGTTTGTCAACGCTACAACGCAAAGGTCAACGATCAACTTATGGGCGATCTTAAAAAATTTAGAGTCAATGCTGCTTATCCCTTTTATGAAGTCGGTTGCGATTGTGCAGGTCCCATAATGTATAGACAACATAATGGTCGCAAGTCTCCTATCCTAAAATCATACATCGTTGTATTTATTTGTCTAGTCACCAAAGCTGTGCATCTCGAACTAGTCACGGATTTAAGCTCTGATGCCTTTTTAGCCACATACACAGTGACAATGGCACCAACTTTCAAGGTGCTGCTAAGAAATTAGGAGACATCTACAAAGCGGTAACAAGTTTAGAATTTAATAATAATGCTTCAAATTTTCTATCCACTAAAGGCATCCAATGGCACTTTATACCACCTGCGGCGCCACACTTTGGTGGAGCATGGGAGTCCACGGTGAAGAGTATAAAATACCACCTTCGGAGAACTATTGGTCAAGCTACCCTCAAATATGAAGAATTAACTACCCTTTTGACAAGAATCGAGGCTATCCTTAACTCAAGGCCGTTAGTCCAAGCTGACTCAGATGATCTACCATACATTAGTCCAGGTCACTTTTTGATTGGTAGACCTTTAAATGCTTTGCCCGAGACTGATGTGACTATTTTAAAAACGTCTGTCATTTCCAAGTGGAGACTTATTCAGCAGCTGACACAATACTTTTGGTCACGCTGGTCAAATGATTACTTACTGTCTCTTCAACCTAAATCGAAATGGCTAAATGAAAAACCAAATCTACAAATTGATGATGTCGTTCTCCTGCGCGAAGACAATGTGCCTCCCGCTTGCTGGAAACTTGGCCGTGTAATAGAAACCCATGCTGGTTCTGATGATCGCGTTAGAGTGGCAACTATAAAGACTGCAACCTCAACTTTCCGAAGACCTGTAACAAAATTGTATCCCTTGCCGAAGGATGATTGAACTTCATAGATTCTGTTCAAGGCTGGCGGAATGTTGGCGACAATTCAGTGTTGTAATATATTTTCTTTGTTTCTGAATTTGAAACCTATTTATTCTTGCGCATAATATAATTTGAATTTAAGGGTACCCTAATTATTCTTAAATTTGCCTTTTTAAATATTATGCATGTTTAACAAAAAATTAACAGTTAAATCATACGATGTGTTTACTGCAATATGTCTATACATAAGCTTGCATATTTTTTTTGTAAATAACACTCTCTTGAGTGATTCTGCTTTATTGTAAATAACGCACTCTTGTGTGATTCTGTTTGTTATTGCTGTATATTATAATTATGTATGTACTTATTGCTTTAAGACGAACAAGATGTTTAACAACTTTAAATAAATAATAAATTTGACAACGAAAGGAAAAACATCTTTCAATTATTTCTTCGCGTACAAATAGTATTATAATAATGACAGATGAAAGATGTTGTAATGTGAACAAGTTTTTTCAATTTTCCACATATTCCACGCATTCCTCAAAGATGTGAGTGAGTGCGAAAAGGCTATTAGTCTTAAGCTCTTATGAGTTTTTTATATTGAACTCCTTCATGACAATATTTTAAGAATACTTAAGACATATTTTGATATACTGTAGCATGATACCCCTATTGATGATGCAATTGGTCACAGTGGTACATCGGGCTTATGTCTTTTAGGTAGCACCTACAGTCGGGGAGCTGTTGCTGCATTGGATGTTAATCTTATCTTTTCTTGGATATTAATGTATCCCTTTTTATATATGTAGGTCCATTAAAATTCTGTTGTTTGCTCTGTGCAGTTTTTGAGTTGGGTCTATTCTAATGGTTTTGTATGAAATTGTATCATCTAATAGTTTTGCAGATAACCCATTTTGAATAAATGCCGTCGATGTGCATTTCTATATGTACATGTGTTACTAGTACACGGGATGTAGCATATGTAGCTTTGTGATGACTAGGGTGATTGATTATTCGACTTTTCCAGAAACCGGTTTTCGAATGGTTTGATTATTTGAAATAATGAAAACCTCGGTTTCGGTTTTACTATTCAGGAAAACCCGGTAAAACGGTTTTTTAAATAAACAAATATTATACACTAGTTTTGATTTTAAAGCAAAGAGTTAACAGTTCATTAGCAAATACTATAAAACAATACAAAAATTAAAGGAAAAACATAAAAATTAACTTCATATACTTACAGTATGTCAAGTAATTGTTTTTACGTAGTTAAAATCGTTGTAAATTTTGACTTGTTTTGGTAAATATTTTTCTCCCTTTTTGCATTATGAAATTTTTTTGTAGTTGACTTCATTTTATATACATTTAAGTGCACACATAGTCGTAAGTTATAAGCAAATTTAAGAATGAGAGCATAAAAATTACATGAAAACCAAAAAAACTCAAAAATTTCTTTGTCAAGAAAATGTTTTTACATCCTTGTATTATATAGTAAGCAAATGGGAAAGATTTTAAGGTGTACAAAAATGAAATGAACATGGTATCTTTTCAATTGCGGTAAAGTTGTGGATACTCCATCTCAAGGTCCAGATCTATATCCTATTCAAAATTTATGGGTTTAACTGAAAAATAGTGTTTCCAAATTATATTTCAAGAACTAAATGGAGTTAAGAACAGTAATACGAGGGGAAAGTGAGAAATTTCAGCTGAATATATATAAAAAAAAATTTTTTTATGAGAAGTCGTCTTACAGGCCTATTTGATGCCAATGGCGGCCAAAAACAATATTCATTTTTGTACACCTTAAAATCTTTCCCATTTGCTTACTATATAATACAAGGATGTAAAAACATTTTCTTGACAAAGAAATTTTCGAGTTTTTTTGGTTTTCATGTAATTTGTATGCTCGCATTCTTAATTTTGCTTATAACTTACGACTATATGTGCACTTAAATGTATATAAAATGAAGTCAACTACAAAAAAATTTCATAATGCAAAAATTGAGAAAAATATTTACGATAAAAGTCAAAATTTACCACGATTTTAACTATGTAAAAACAATTACTTGACATACTGTATGTATATGTACCCTTAATTATGAAAGTGGTCCAAGTCACAAGCATTTTTGCTTCAAAATAATAAATAAATATTGAAAAACCTATATAAATCCCAGCAAAAAATGACAACAAACTCAAAATATTATGTGGGTAAATTATTAGGGGAAATAAATGGAAAATCATTGGAAACAAGTAAAATGTCATTTAAAAACCCTTCCGCTTACATTTCATTTGAATCTAGAGTTTTTAAATTTTTTTAATGTTAATTTTTTAACTAGCACACTATGTAAAAATACACATTAAATCATTTATTTTATTTAAAAAAAATCAAACTTAGATATTTTAGAATTATTTATTAGCAATTAAAAATAAATGAACATTTTGACTGCACGAAAAATGACTTTAATTTTGTAGTTGTTTTTTAGTAATATAAATAAAAAGTTAAAATATAATTTTTTTCGTGCGTTTTCATTTAAGTTTGACTTTACGGCAAACTTCTAAAGCAACTACAAACAGTTAATGTAAAACTTTTTGAGTGTACAAATCCTTAGTTGCTGTATTGATGAACTCAGATCCAAGTAACTTCCACTTCTGGTGAATAATCAATGAATTTAACACATATTTGTCATAGGACGGAAGTCATCCAAATAACTGAATGGTAATCGCTTACAATGTTGTCTAGAAAAGTTTTTTATTTAAAAAAACAGCCAGAGAATATTAAATTAAGTACCTGTAGTGATTGGTATGCAATGAAAGTGTTAATCCTTTGGAACTAGTTCCGGTTTTTTGCTGGGATATTTAACAAATATTACATAAATTTATGTTAATCGAGACCAGCACAACTCTAATCTAAAATGTTTTATAATATAAAAATATTTTTTGATTTGTTTAAATGTAATCTACTAAATATCTCGATTAAAGAAATATATGACTTATACTACTTTCATAATTAAGGGCACATATATATAATATACATACATATATACATATGAACGTATAGGCAAGGTGGATATCTACCTCTATATAAAATATGAAGCAAAATGTCAAGAAAAATAAAACACTTTACAAATGGACTTTGACATCCATTTAGGGGTTTTCCCGTCCATTGTATACCATAAGGCCAATTTAATTCGCCTCTGCTAAGACTTCATAAAATAATTTCGCTTTAATTTAATGTTTCAGTAACTGTTGTCATGTTAAAAAAAGGGCTAGAACTTTCAAACTTAAAAAAATATTTAAGGAAATCAACAGAACACGTTGGTCCTAAGTTTTAATATAGTAAAAACTAATTTTACGACAAAATATAGAAATCTAAAAGTATTTGACTCAGCCAGTTTTAAATTGTAATAAAACCGGACTCGATATTCGAAAAATCAATGTGGGTTTTTACATGCCATGTACTATAGGCTTTAGCAACGTTAGGAAATTCCATTTTATACAGATTGAGACTTGCCGTCAACGTTACAGCAAATTTCGGTAAGCATTTGCGTTGTTTTCAATCAACAACAGTATTGCCAGTTTAGGTGGTTTGTCCCAAAATTGGGGATTTTTCATGAATGGGGATGAAAATTTTGTATGGGGGATATGGGTATTTGTTGGGGATAATTTTTTTATAACTGATGGTAACAAGAACTAAGAAATATGCGCTTGGCAAGTCTAAAAATTTATGTTAATATTCATAGTGAACGGTGAATAAAGAAGAAGTATGAAGGCAGATTAACCAATAATGAACACTTCTAAAACTAAAAGACGTAACAAAATGTAATATGACTTGTTGGAAGCACTTCTTAGAATAAACACACACTAATAATTCAATTTTTTGTTACAAATTTAATCCATGTGCTGAAATGCTAAAGCTTTTTAATACAAGTAATATGTACAACAAAGTTTCTGAGGCTAATGAATCAGAAGATTTCGATTCTGATGCTTTAAAAATGGTAAACTTTGGTTAAAAATTTTTTTAAACTTGTGTATATTAAACTATGTGTAATTTTTTCTATACAAGTTTTAAAATGCTAATTAAATTAATATTCATGTTAATATAGCTATTGATATAAATGAATTTTATTGAATATGTTATTTTTGTCATTATTTTTGAAATAAAATGTAAAAATTCTTATATATTTCACAAAAGAAAAAAATTTGAATAAAAAAACTCAATTTGGGGATTTTTGGGGATGACACATCAAAAATTGGAGATAGCCTCTAGAAAAAAAATGGCAACACTAATCAACATAAACGATCAGATGTTTCGTTACCTTACGAGGACGTTCGGCTAATTCTGCCTTAAGTCAGACTTGCTTCAAGAAAAACTGCCGATTCTAAAACATGAGTAAGTTTAGCTAAAAAGCTACTCTTGTAGCGGAACGACATTTATCTTATTTTTATTTTCTATTCCATTTTGTATACATTCACATGTTACATTTCGTTTAAATTAATTATTTTTTATAACAATGATTTACCTACTCAATTTTTTATTTTCTTTAACATAGTGCAAATAGATATTTTTGATCGACTGTAATCTTTATATGTACCTATGTATTTAAAATAACTTCGACTCATTTATATGTTCATATTGTTCTCAATGTATATTGAAATCTATGTACAACAAATATGTATGTATTTTGAACTTAATGCGTTATTATAATATATTCTCATTATTCTCTTTTACTTGTATTTTGTCTTTGTTCATGATACAATTATACTAGGTACATGCAAAACCCAGCCTGTCACTGTATACATTGCATCTAGTTGTCAAACTTTGTTTACAAGCTGCAAAAATTTTAATGTATGTGTGTAAACAAAATGATTACAGTGTTGCCAATGAATTTACACATGGATGTGTCTCCAATTACACATTGAAGAAAATTACACTACACATCTTTTGTGTAGGTTAAAATTAAAACAATAATAAATAAAAATAGAACCCAAAGTAGAATTACACACATATTATACAATAATTCAATTACATCGCCTACACATGTGTGAGTAGAAATTACACACTGTCTAACTACACCCATACTGGCAACACTGAATAACTATAATCATGCAGGAATGCCGCGTCTGCAATTGTACTTTAGTTACCCTGTAATTGTTATTTTTATAAACAAAAGACAGTTGTTTCCGACAATTTGGGGTTTGTTTATACCAACAAAATACATGTGTTTTTTGGTGTTGTAGTTCTGCATGTACCTAGTATAATTGTAACATGTCTTTGTCATTTCAATGCAAATGTAAATCATTCAAATCTCAATCAAGAGGATTAACTGTATTATATTTTTTATGTTATGTTAAAAACTTAGAAGTGATACAAGAAAATATTTTAAAAATAAAATTCAGTCGCTTATGATCGCTCAACGAGTAAAGTCAAAAAGAAAACCAAGCGGACTTTTATTCCATTGCAATAAAACATATAAGTGAGATGACACTTTAAGACTTTAATAGTCCGAATTGTCCCTTACAAAATAAAACAAAAGAAAGTAATATCCAACTAGGACGTTCATCGTCTGGTTTTGGTCTTACAAATAAATAACTAGAAAATAACTTGAAAAAAATCAAAAGGGAAAGGAAGATCAATTCCTCCTTCATATACTCTGTGATATTTGGTGTTCCCAGATGTTTTTTCTTCAATGTTATCCCGCGTGTTTGTACTGTTTGTTACTTACGTAAATAAATTATTTATAATGTTGTTCGTAAAGTTGTTCTTCTTAAGGATGTCGTTTATAATTCGTACATTCTTTGTTTTAAAATTTTCATCGTTTCTTTTCCCTTTTTACATAGGTCCACTAAAATTCTGTTGTTTGCTCTGTGCAGTTTTTGAGTTGGGTCTAATCTAATGGTTTTGTATGTAATTTTATCATCCAATAGTTTGCTCATTTTATAATAAATGCCTTCTATATACATATAACAACGGTTTTGTTTCCTTTATCTGATTTTGTAATCACGATTTCATTAACGTATTACTTTAAGATTTTTTTCGTATCTTTATAAATAATTAATATAAACTTTTCTTTTTGATTATTTTTGTATGTTCTTCTATATGCTAATATTTCATTTGCAATCCTTGATCTATTTTTTTTCTTCTGTCAACACTTAAGGTATGTACCCATTGTTCTAAATCTGCTATAATATTTATTGTCGAAATATTTGGATTGTTGACAGGTAGTGGCAATTTCGGTCCAATAGATAATAGCCATTTAGTGTCTTCTGGAAATTTTATATTTGTCTTATTGATGAACCATTCTGGGTTGAATCTCAAATTAGAATTCCCTAGATGTCTTTGTCTTAGTAGTTCAGTTTTGGATCTATGTGTACTTCTATCTCTTAATATAATTACACTGTGAGATAAATGAAGACCTTTGCAATAGTTATCATCAAGTCTGAATTAGCTGTTGGCCAAAAACTGAGGACAACTTTTTTTGAGTGGTGCATTGATTTTCAAAATCTTTTGAGGTCCATAAAAAGTAATTGGTAGTCAAACTAGCTAAATCGAGTACAAGGTTTTACTAACCTTTTGTAGTACAATCGAACCTATAATGTCGAGTCCGTGCATTTTTTTCACTGTTGCACTGTGTTATTTGATATCTTAATTTCTGTTTAGCAATAAAATTGCAGTATTCTTCGTTATTTAGTGATCGTTTAAGTACGTGTTTTTCGTTACTTATTTCCCTACGTATATCTTTAATATTATAATTTTTATTTCAATAGCTGTCGAATGTTCCTTGTTTTCTGTATCAAAACTTCATGTTTCAACAAACTACATTTTTTATCTCGGAATCACCAAATTATTATAATCGAAGAGTTTGCTTCCCATGTAAATTAAAAAACAAACTTACAGTTAACTGTTTTTTATTTAAGATAATGATATATGCGCACAGTATTGCGGATACGCACGTACATATGTATATACAGGGCGCGATTGCCTAAAACTTTAAAAAATCCAATTTTAATTTACTTTATTTTTGGAATTTTTGTAATTGTGGAGCGGATATTTTCACTTTGCCAGGTATGTTGCGAGCTATAGCCTCATCTCGGACACTTTTTAAAAGCTCCTTTTCTCTAGTTGTGCTCATTTTGTCCTTAGAAAACATAACCAACGCTTTTTTAGCTGCGCGGCCACGTTTGCCTGTGCCAGGAGTAAGCTTTATTTTGTATCTATCATGGAAATAAAAAGAAAGAGAAACATTATATAAACATTTAAGAAGTACTGTATTATATTATTATCTAAAGATATGTATCAGGGAAGGCATTGACAATTTTAAAATTGTACCAACACCTTTAATTTCAGTCATTGGTGAGAATAAATTTCACATCGTTCCAATAAAACGTGGTAACATTGATGAAACCAAAATTCAAATTTATGAAGAAAAAGATTTTCGCAAACTGATTACTGAATTTGAAAAAAGTAAGAAAAGTTTCTACACATATCAGCTTAAAAGTGCTAAAGGCCTGCAGATCGTATTGAACGGCATCGATTCCTATGTTGCTCCCGAAGAAATAAAAGATGCACTCGTCCTCCCGGGATTTAAGGTAAAAAATTTATCTAACATAATAAATAGGGAGAAGATTCCTCAACCTCTATTTCGCGTCGAACTTGAGCCAAACGATATAAAATTGAAAAAAAGCGAGACTCATCCAATTTATAATTTGAAATATCTCTTATATCGAAAAATAACAGTTGAAGAACCACACAAGCGTTCTGGACCCGTACAGTGCCATAATTGTCAAGAATATGGTCACACAAAAACTTACTGCAAGTTACCTTCAGTTTGTGTTATCTGCGGTGAATTGCACGGTACTGCTGGTTGTACTAAGCCTAAAGATGTAGCAGAAAAAAATGTAGTAATTGTGGAGGTAATCACACCGCTAACTACAGAGGATGTCCTGTCTATTCTTTCGTTAAACAGACTATGGCGCAAAAACCTAAATTAGCTCCAGCACAAACAGCAAACGCTTACTCCGCCACTTTTGCTCAAATGAGCCAACCTGTCACTTCACGTGTATCGTATGCCGATGCAGCTAAATAATTCAACGAATGCAAACTCAAGCTTTAATTTTAGTCGCCTTGAAGCTACTATTGAGAATCTAGTGCTGACTATAAATAATTTTACAACAAATATGACTAGCATGATGCAAGAAATGCTACGAATGCAGTCTACACTGCTTCAAGCATTAGTTAACAAGCCATGAACACGTTAGAGATAAGTTTCTGGAACGCAAACGGCATTCGCCAACTTAAAAATGAACTTGAGCACTTCCTCACGAAAAAAAATATTGATATAATGTTGGTTTCTGAGACTCATTTGACTTCAAGAAGCCTATTCAAAATGAATGGCTACATTTTATATGATTCGAAGGACCCAAGAGGAAGAGCTTGCGGGGGATCAGCAATTTTAATAAAGTAAAGACTCAAGCATTATATTCTTGACAACATTTGTGAAGAACATCTACAAGCAACGAATATTTGTATCGAAAATTTTTGCACAAATTTTGTCTTATCATCAATTTACTCCCCTCCTAGATTCGCAATTACTGAGGATCAATACGAGGATTTCTACAAATCTCTTGGCCCTTGTTTCGTAGCAGCTGGAGACTATAATGCAAAACATACTTTCTGGGGTTCGCGTCTTATCACACCTAGAGGACGAGCGTTGTTCAACACAATTTCAAAAATGGGCTTGGACGTCATTTCGAGTGGGGAGCCCACTTACTGGCCTACTGACATACATAAAATTCCGGATATTATAGATTTTGGCGTCATGAAAAATATTTCTAGGGAATTAATTCACGTCGAAGCTTCCCTAGATCTATCGTTCGATCACTCTCCCACGATCGTTACAATCTGTAGCCCACTGAGAAGTGCTCTACCTCACCCATATGTGAAAATGGTCAGTCGTGTTAATTGGCTGCGATTCAAAAAATATCTTAGTAGTCATTGCACTGAAAACATTAAGCTAAGAACTCATGACGATAATGAATCTAATATTGCTAATCTTAACGAAAATATTAAGCTAGAAGAGAATGGCAACAGCACAGATCACCCCAAAATAAAACTAGATTACAAGATTGCACTAAAAGACTCCAAGAACTGCTTGCATATGAAAAAACTGCATCTCTTAAAAACTATCTGGAAAATCTCGATGTCACACCAGCATCTAATTATTCTTTGTGGCGCGCTCCGAAAAGAATTAAAACACCCGTTGAGTTTAAACCACCTCTGCGCACTTCTACCGGAGTTTGGGCCAGGAGTGATATTGAAAAAGGTAACTTGTTTGCAAAGCATTTAAAATCCGTATTTACCCCAAACACATGTACTGGTGTTGTTGATTTCCCGAGTGTAGTTGCGCTACCCCCCCGACCCATAAAATTTAAAATGTGTGATGTACAAAATCTAATTGCTGAACTCAACCCGAAGAAAGCACTGCGTATTGATGGAATTAGTAACCAAATGCTAATAAAATTGCCTCGTATTGTAATTAGAATCATATATTCATTTTTAATGCCATTTTACGACTGGAGTATTATCCCCACAGCTGGAAGCTTGCCAAAGTTAAAATGATTCCAAAGCCGGGCAAAGATCTTACCAAGGCAGAATCATACAGGCCAATAAGTCTGCTTAACAATGTTAAAACTTTTCGAAAAACTGCTCATGTCAAAATTGTCCCCAATTCTAATTGGTAGTGGGTGTATCCCAGACCACCAGTATGGTTTTAGAACTCAGCATAGCACTATTGAACAAACGCATAGATTAGTTCAATGTATAAGAAGAACATTTGTAGAAAATAAGTACTGTTCTGCACTGTTTATTGACGTTTCGCAGGCATTTGATAAAGTGTGGCATGAATGTCTAATTTTAAAATTAAAATCATATCTACCAATAAATTTGGTGAATTTATTAGAAAGTTACATTACTACCCGGAAGTTTACGGTTGTGGAAGGAGAATTCATGAGTGTGCCCGAATCTATATCATCCGGTGTGCCACAGGGGAGCATACTGGGGCCAGTTTTGTATTTGATTTATACTTGTGATATGCCTTTGAACAGTAATATCCATACATCTAGGTTTGCCGATGATACAGCCTGCTTAAGTATGCACGAAAATCCTCATGAGGCTTCGCGATATCTACAAGAACATATTACACAACTGGAACTATGGTTAAAATTATGGAGAATTAAGGTAAACGAGCAAAAGTGTGTTCAGGTAACATTTACCCTGCGAAGAGATACTTGTTCCCCAATTCGAATCAACAATCAAGTTGTTCCTCAGCATTCACATGTAAAATACCTTGGTATACACCTTGATCGACGACTTACATGGAAACACCATATTGACTCAAAGCTAGTACAAATGAAACTTAAACTAACTCAGATATATTGGCTGATTGGTAGAAACTCAACACTCAGCCTAGACTGCAATCTTTTATTATATAAGTCGCTCTTGAAGCCAATATGGTGCTACGGAATTCAGTTATGGGGCACTGCTTCAGCTTCTAACGTCGAGAGAATCCAACGAAGGCAAAATAAAATTTTACGTTTGATAACATCGGCTCCATGGTACATAAAAAACTCAAATATACATCGTGATTTGAATATGCCACTAGTGATTGAAGAAATAGCAAAATACGCAGGCAAATATTTAACAAAACTCGAGTCACATCCTAATCCGCTTGCTCGTAACATCTTGAATTTTACTGGCCACATTCGCTTGAAAAGGGCTCTTTTACTCAACACTCCAGGTGGGATTGCTTGAAAATATTTTTTTTCTCTTTTTTTTGATTATCATTACTTATGTATTATTTATAACTATCACTAAGTTTATGTCCGACAGTGGTCGGGCCTAATACTTATATTTTAGATTTAAGATTTGAATACTTATTGTTAGTTCATATTTGAAGATACAATAAATAAATAAATGTATTAAAAAAAAAAAAAAAAACCTATAAAAAATTTAACTTTTTTTACCTTAATTGTACTAAAATATTTTTTAGTTCAAATTACATATTTTTAAGTTTCTATTAAAATAATCGACTTTTTTATGGCCAGCGAATCGTTTTCACAAATTTGCTTGTAAATTACACCTCCTTAAGTTTAAATTTAAAATGTACAAGGTAATAGCATGTGGCCCAGCATCCGATGATTTGGAAATGGAATAGTTCAAATTTTTTTTGGATTTTCTTGCTGAGTTTTGCTTTCACAAGACTGTTTTCAAGAAGAAGAATATGAGTTTCATTGTTCAAAATTGAAAATCTACATATGCAATCGTACGAAAAGAAATACGGAATGAAACTGCGGAGATTCCCTAAATATACTAAATTAGTCATTGGTGTACTATTGTTGTTTCCGAGTTTAAATAGTACCAAAAAAGGTACAATTGAATCAACTTTACCATCCCTGATATGTATCTATAGCAGTAATGTTCAAGCATCTCTTTCCCCATAACGCGTTATAGGAAAGCAAGAAAAAAGAACAAATTATGCTCACGCAGCAAACAAATACCTACACCAAATATATTCTATAGCCCTACAGATAATGCGAATAGTGAAATTGTAGCGATTTAATAGTGACATTGTCAGTAATATTACTGACCAGGTGTACCCCAGCCAATGGAATCAATTATTGACATTTAACATTAGCTTGTCATTGAAAATCTATCACTAGACTGTAGCACTGCTAAGTGTGTAATTCTTTTGGGACCACATGGGGACCTTAGCACCAAAGATGTAAAATAGTAAATTTTAGGGACTCTAGTCTACAATATCGATATTTCCTAGCTCGATGTTAATAGTAAAATAGTAGTGATTTACTAGTGACAGTGTCAATAGTACTTCTGACTAGGTTTACACAGCCAATGTAATCGCGTATTGACATATAGCATAGGGTTGTAATTAAAAATCAACCAGTAGACCTTCGCACTATTATTTTACAAGAATATGGAGACATTTGAACCAAAGATTCACTAGTACATTTTAGTGACCCTAGTCTACAATTGGGGTTGGGGCAACAAACTTTAACACATACATACATATGTAACTTTTTAACATTATTGTACAACATAATAAAAATAAAATAAAAACTATTGACGCGTTTGTTGACAATTTCACCAGAAATACAATAGAACTGTTGTCTCGAACTCGCCCATAATAGGAAAGTTGTCAACGTTTCAACTAGTGCAATTGTCGCTGGAAAAAGAGTGATGACATAGCGACATATGGTTCTAGGCTGACTAGAGGGAGTGATGTTCAATAACACATAAATACACTTGCAATTGTGTGTGGAGCAGAGAAAGACCTCTGTTGGCATTTAACAGTGATGGAAATGTTTTTGAATCACATTCTGTTTTTCACTTGCTGAGACAACAACTATAGACATGTGGCCGACCTGCGTAAGCAGAATTTGTTTTTTTCTTGCTTTCCTATAACGCGTTATAGGGAAAGAGATGCTTGAACATATCAGCCCAATCATGAATAAAAATTCCGGGCCAGTTTTAGAATCTTGGTAAGTATTAGATACATTTTTTATTTTTTTATTTTTCATGTATTTATTTATTGTATCTTCAAATATGAACTAACAATAAGTATTCAAATCTTAAATCTAAAATATAATTATTAGGACCGACCACTGTCGGACATAAACTTGTTAATAGTTATAAATAATACATAAGTAGTGATAATCCAAATAAGAAAAAAGTGTATAAAAAGTAGAAAAAAAGTATTTTCAAGAAATCCCATCTGGAGTGTTGAGTAATAGAGCCCTTGTGTCCCTCTTTTTTAAGCGGATGTGTCCAGTAAAGTTCAAAATATTACGAGCAAGCGGATTAGGATGTGACTCGAGTTTTGTTAAATATTTGCCTGCGTATTTTGCAATTTCTTCAATCACTAGTTGCATATTTAAATCACGATGTATATTTGAATTTTTGATGTACCATGGAGCCGATGTTATTAACCGTAAAATTTTGTTTTGCCTTCGTTGGATTCTCTCTACATTGGAAGCTGAAGCAGTGCCCCATAACTGGATACCGTAACACCATATTGGCTTCAAAAGCGACTTGTATATTAAAAGTTTACAGTCCAGGCTAAGTGTTGAATTTCTGCCAATCAACCAATGTATTTGAGATAACTTAACAGTTCTTAGTTCGTTGCTCAAACTGATTGGACGTGTTTTTATAGTGCTCCGTTAAATCTGTTTCTTTCTTTGAAAACATATGTGCCATTTCTTTTAAAACGTCGTTTGAATATTTTAAAAGAATTCTTAAAATTTTTTATCATTTGTTTACATAAAATATTGTTAATCTTAATGTTTTTTTGTGAAAATCTATAACAAAACAATCATATACATATATAAACTATTACATCTAGGACATACATTTAACTTTTAAAAACAAAGAGATATCTCTTTAGCACTTATAACACAAAAAAAACAGTCTCTGTTACAACACAAACAAAAACTATTTATTAATAATAAAAAGTATTATCCTCTCTATCTGGTAAACAAATAACAAATTAAAACGGAAAGTTAATAAGATTGTAACAACAAAAACATTTAACTTAACAAACAAACATTCTTCAAAATTCATCTTACATCAATACCTCCATTTACGCGTTAATCAATTATATTAAATTTAAATAATATATATGAACTGTTTAAACAAAACATGCACTTTGAAAAATCCTGATGAAAGAATGATAGTTTGCTGGTTATGTCATGGCTTATCACCTTTTAAATGCAGTGGATTACCAGTTTTGGTCGCTGAAGCAACTCAAAAACCCGATGGTTTGCACTGGTTCTGCCAAAACTGTAAGCAAACTGGTTTAGATTTTTATAAATTCTTTAACTCAAGAAAAGCGTTATTCATTGAAATTCAAAATGATTTTAATAACGTATCAAATCGCTTATCCGAATATGAAAAACTGTTTGATAACTTTTCATCACTCAATAACAATGAACCATTGTGCCAAAGCTCTAAGCAGGAGATCTCTGTGCCGTCACCAAAACGTCGTAAGTCACCTCGTAACAAGAATTCTGATTCTGAAAACATACCTCTATCAGCAGTAATTAACTCATCAATTACTCCTACGACTTCAAAAGTATTTATTGAAAATTCAAATGGAGCATCGTCATCATCTAATTTTAAACGTGCAATCTTCGTCTCACACAAATATAGAGACAATTGTAACTCGTGAACTACGTGTGATTCCTCCGAAAAAACATTTGTTTGTATCTCGTTTTGCATCTGCAACTACTGTTGAAGACATAAATCATTATATTAATAGTAAACTAAATACAAATGAAAACATCATAACATATAAATATTCATATGCCCAACCCAGAAGTATTACATCGTTCAAAATCACGGTGTCCTCCGAAATTTTTAATAAAGTTATAAACGAAAACTTTTGGCCTGAACACACACTTGTGAGAGAGTTTTTACAAAAACCCAACCAACGATCTAATAATCTGGCACGCCTTCCAATAACTGTACCGTCTATTACAAAAAACTAAATATTAAAACTAATTCTCAATTGCATATAGTATACCAAAATGTTTTTGGATTAAATACAAAATTGTCAAAACTCTTCATTAATAGCTTTGAATTTGATCATCACGTTATTATTTTCACTGAAACATGGCTAAATAAAAATACACTTAGTACTGAAATTTTATGCAATAAATATAATATTTATAGACTGGATAGAAATACACGCACTAGAGGGGGAGGTGTTTTAATAGCAGTTCATAATTCGTTTTTGTCTGTTGCAATTAACCTTGATGTTCACAATGGGGTCGAATTCGTCGGTACACATATAAAACTTAAAAATAAAAGCATTTTTATTACTTGCTCCTATATCCCAGTCAAAGTAAAAATGAAATAATTTACAATGATCATGTAAAATTAATCAAGTCTACTATATTGTTGGCTCAGCCAGGTGACTTAATATTCGTTTTTGGCGATTTTAACCTGCCAGATGTTTCTTGGAATATTTACCAGACTCTTTTCTGTATGCTCCGTTTAATGCTAGTGAGTGGATGGATGGCGTATTAAACGA
The DNA here is from genome assembly GCA_905220375.1 of Tachina fera. Taxonomy (NCBI): domain Eukaryota; kingdom Metazoa; phylum Arthropoda; class Insecta; order Diptera; family Tachinidae; genus Tachina; species Tachina fera. Next base: position 126,039,126 of record LR999963.1, read on the forward strand.
AATTCATGATTAATGTCTCTTCCAAGTCAATGGAGTTGCTAATACGTTTGGTAAATTACTTGACTTAGTATTTACAAATGAGCCGATAGAATGTACTTTAACCCGTACTGTACTAATTGTCATACCTGAAGACAGCTATCACCCCGCACTGGAAATTAGTATTAACATTCCATGCTCTCAGTCAAAGAATGTAATGCAAAACGATAAAGTTTTTTGTTTTAAAAAAGCTAACTACGATGAGCTAAACTTTAGATTATTAAATACTAATTGGTTGAATATGTTATGTAGTTCTAGCAACTCTCCATCGTGTTTCGATTCTAAGATACAAGCATTCCACAACACTATTTTCAATTACTTTGATGAATGTGTGCCGAAAGTAAAAGTTTTTGTTAAAACTGGTCCGCCATGGAATTCCAAGCAGTTATCCTTTTTAAAGAATAGAAAAAATAAATGTTTTAAAAGATATAAAAAATCTGGTATCCTATCTGATTATGCTAAATACGCTGTTTCAAGATCTAAGTATACTCAGATAGGATACCCTTCTGTATAAAAATTATATAAACAACATTAAATATAATTTGAAACGCGATCCAAAATCGTTTTATAAATTCGTAAATTCTAAACGTAAATCTTCTGGTTACCCCAATGTACTAAAATACGAAAATTGCGAATCCAGCGATAGTTTAAATATAATTAACTTATTTGCAAACTTTTTCTCAAGTACATATTCGGACACCGAGTATACACTTACCTCATATCCGTACCCACTTGTTGAAAGTCAACCAATACAGATTTCATCAATAACTACATCACAAATCTTATCTGCCATAAAAAACATATAATCTTCATACTACAGTGGACCTGATGGTATACCGAGCTGTGTTTTAAAGCATTGTGCAAACGCACTTTCTACTCCGTTGGAAATATTATTTCATTTATCGATTGAACAAGGTTATCTTCCTAAAACTTGGAAAGATTCGTATATTATTCCGCTTTTTAAATCTGGTAATAAATCAAACATTGCAAACTACAGAGGTATTGCTAAGCTTAGTGCAATTCCTAAACTTTTCGAAAAGTGTATTACGGACAACATTAGTCGTCAAATATCATCGTATTTATCCGCTCATCAACATGGTTTCAGAAAAGGCTGCTCAACATCAACAAATCTTTTACAACTTACAACCCTAATTCATGAAGGTTTTAACAATAAGCAACAGACTGATGTCATTTACACCGATTTCAGCAAGGCTTTTGATAAAGTAATTCATTCTTTATTATTATTAAAACTTCACCATATTGGATGGTCAACTAATGCATTGAATTTGATAAAATCGTATCTAATAGGCCGTGAGCAGTGTGTTATTTTCAATAACGTCACCTCTAAGAACTTCGTTGTTAAATCTGGTGTCCCCCAAGGGAGTCACTTGGGACCAATTTTATTTTCCATTTTTTTTGAATGACTTGCCGAGTATAATAACATATAGTAATGTTTTAATGTATGCCGATGATGTTAAAATTTTTCTGAGTTATAACAATATCTCCGATAGCATTTACTTACAACGTGACTTAGATAGTTTTTTTGATTGGTGCAAAGTTAACATTCTCAGCATTTCTCTCATCACGGTAGTCATATTTGCTGTAAAATTAATTATCGTTTGCACCAAATTGTCAATAGTAGCTTCAAGGCGACTAAAGTTAAAGCTTGAGTTTGCATTCGTTGAATTATTTGGAGGTGGAACATTTTGTGCGGGAATAGAATTTGTTTTAGCAGCATCGGCATACGATACACGGGAAGTAACTGGTTGGCTCATTTTCGCAAAAGTGGCGGAGTAAGCGTTTGCTGATTGAGATGGAGCTAATTTAGGTTTTTGCAACATAGTCTGTTTGACAAAAGAGTACACAGGACAACCTCTGTAGTTAGCGGTGTGATTACTGTTAATTTACAATCTACAACAATATATTGTACTTACACTTAAACATGTTGATTATTGAGTTCTTGTTTCAACTTTGTTATTGTTTGTTGAGCTTCTCATTTATTTAAATGAAAGTTTATAACATAATAACTCTAGTTGTTCTAAGAAACTTTGGGTAAAGGTTCCCTGATGATCTGCATTAGCAACAGTGAAATGCGCATAGGATCCAGCTAAACCCCTCAATAATCAATTTCAATGTATTTTAATAAAAAAATATTTTACTGAATAAGTAAAATATAATTTTGGGATTATTAGTGCGTTTACAAATTTTAAACTCAAAATAACTTTGTTTATATAAATCATATTAATCTTTTTTAAAACTGTTTCTTGAATGAAAAATATTGAAAACTATTTTTCATTACCTTGAAAACTTTCAATACATTTACAACTTTATTTAATAAACTTTGTTTTACTTTGTTTAAATAACTAATAATTACCACCACAATTACTGCATTTTTTATCACTTTGATCTTTTGGCTTATTGCAACTAGCAGTGCCGTGTAATTCGCCGCACACAACACAAGCAGTGGGTAATTTACAGTGTGTTTTTGTATGGTCATATTCTTTGCAATTATGGCACTGTACGGGACCTGATCGCTTATGCGGCTCTTCAACTGTGATTTTTCGGTATAAGAGGTATTTTAGGCTATAAATTGGGTGTGTCTCGTTTTTTTCAGCTGTATATCATTCGGCTCCAATTCAACACCAAATAGAGGCTGGGGAATCTTCTCCCTATTGATTATGTTGGTAACATTTTTTATCTTAAATCCTTGTATCATGAGTGCATCTTTTACTTCTTCAGGATTAACATAAGAGTCAATGCCCTTCAATACGACCATACCTTTGGCACTCTTAAGCTGGTACGTATAAAAAATTGTTTTATTTTTTTCGAATTCAGGCACTATTTTGCGGAAATCTTTTTCTTCGTATATTTGAATTTTAGTTTCGTCATTGTTAACACGCTTTATCGGAATAACATGAAATGCGTTTTCACCAATGGCCGAGACTAATTATTTAATTAGGGCGTTAAAATTTTTCTCTCTCAAATATATAGGTGGTGGCTTAAAAGACTTTTGCGATGATGTAGTGGGCTTGTCGTCGGTGACTTGCAATATTGATATAAATGAATTTTATTGAATATGTTATTTTTGTCATTATTTTTGAAATAAAATGTAAAAATTCTTATATATTTCACAAAAGAAAAAAATTTGAATAAAAAAACTCAATTTGGGGATTTTTGGGGATGACACATCAAAAATTGGAGATAGCCTCTAGAAAAAAAATGGCAACACTAATCAACATAAACGATCAGATGTTTCGTTACCTTACGAGGACGTTCGGCTAATTCTGCCTTAAGTCAGACTTGCTTCAAGAAAAACTGCCGATTCTAAAACATGAGTAAGTTTAGCTAAAAAGCTACTCTTGTAGCGGAACGACATTTATCTTATTTTTATTTTCTATTCCATTTTGTATACATTCACATGTTACATTTCGTTTAAATTAATTATTTTTTATAACAATGATTTACCTACTCAATTTTTTTATTTTCTTTAACATAGTGCAAATAGATATTTTTGATCGACTGTAATCTTTATATGTACCTATGTATTTAAAATAACTTCGACTCATTTATATGTTCATATTGTTCTCAATGTATATTGAAATCTATGTACAACAAATATGTATGTATTTTGATCTTAATGCGTTATTATAATATATTCTCATTATTCTCTTTTACTTGTATTTTGTCTTTGTCCATGATACAATTATACTAGGTACATGCAAAACCCAGCCTGTCACTGTATACATTGCACCTAGTTGTCAAACTTTGTTTACAAGCTGCAAAAATGTTAATGTATGTGTGTAAACAAAATGATTACAGTTTTGCCAATGAATTTACACATGGATGTGTCTCCAATTACACATTGAAGAAAATTACACTACACATCTTTTGTGTAGGTTAAAATTAAAACAATAATAAATAAAAATAGAACCCAAAGTAGAATTACACACATATTATACAATAATTCAATTACATCGCCTACACATGTGAGTAGAAATTACACACTGTCTAACTACACCCATACTGGCAACACTGAATAACTATAATCATGCAGGAATACCGCGTCTGCAATTGTACTTTAGTTACCCTGTAATTGTTATTTTTATAAACAAAAGACAGTTGTTTCCGACAATTTGGGGTTTGTTTATACCAACAAAATACATGTGTTTTTTGGTGTTGTAATTTTGTTGTAGTTCTGCATGTACCTAGTATAATTGTATCATGTCTTTGTCATTTCAATGCAAATGTAAATCAGTCAAATCTCAATCAAGAGGATTAACTGTATTATATTTTTTATGTTATGTTAAAAACTTAGAAGTGATACAAGAAAATATTTTAAAAATAAAATTCATTCGCTTATGATCGCTCAACGAGAAAAAAGAAAACCAAGCGTACTTTTATTTCATTGCAATAAAACATATAAGTGAGAGGACACTTTAAGACTTTAATAGTCCGAATTGTCCCTACAAAATAAAACAAAAGAAAGTAATATCCAACTAGGACGTTCGTCGTCTGGTTTTGGTCTTACAAATAAATAACTAGAAAATAACTTTAAAAATCAAAAGGGAAAGGAAGATCAATTCATCCTTCCTATATTTGGCGCCCAACGGAAAATTTTCCTCTGCACTGAAAAACTTAACCAACGATTGGCCAAGAAGCTCGAAAATTGTAGAATCTTTAAGTTGATATATACATAATTTCGTTACAACAATCTTCGTTCCAGCTATTGGCAAATAAAAGTAGCTGAGAAGGATAAAATAAAAACGGCTTTTACAACACCTTTCGGAATTTTTGTTTTTAATCGAATGCCATTCGGGCCGGCCACCTTTCAGAGAGTAATCGATAAATTTCGAACTGGCTTACCAAATATATTAATTTTGGCTTATTTGGATGATATTATTATATGCTCAAAAGATGTAAAAACTCATATATCTGATCTTAGACTAACATTTAAACGATTAAAAGAGTTTAACTTACATCTTAATCGGGGAAAATGTTTCTTTTGCAAGCCTGAAGTAAAGTATCTGGGACACATACTTACAGCAGATGGAAAAAAAGTTGACCCTGAAAAGACAAAGGCCATTTTGATGAGACAAAGTCCTCGAAACGCAAAAGCTGTACTATCCTTTTTGCAAACCTGTTCGTGGTATAGACGTTTTATACCTTCATTGTCAAATATATCAAAACCGTTATCAGATCTAACAAAAAAGAACGCAGTTTGGCAGTGGTCTGAAAAAGAACAAAATGCCTTTGACACATTAAAAAAACTTTTGACATCATCTCCAATTTTACAACAAGTAAATGAAGATATGCCTTGTGTAATAAAAGCAGATGCAAGTAATTATGCGATTGGAGCAGCCTTACTCCAGGGGGAGAAGCAGTCTGAACACGTAATTGAATATGCAAGTCGTCTTCTTCTTGCAGCAGAGAGAAACTATTCCACAACGGAACGTGAAGCCTTAGCAATTGTTTGGGCAGTGCAAAAGTTCAGAGGCTATATAGAAGGGTCAGAAGTTTTAATTCTTACTGACCATCAACCTCTTAAATGGTTGTTTAGCTTAAAAACTCCTACAGGCCGCCTTGCAAGATGGGCATTACAATTACAAATGTATAATTTAAAGTTTGAATATTCGCCTGGTCGTCAAAATGCTGTAGCAGACACATTATCAAGGCCAGCATGTTCCCTAAAATCACAAAATGATGTAAAATGTGAGTGCATGACAATATACGTTGACTTTCCAAGAAACGGAGCTAATGATTTTAGAAAAGCGCAAATGGAAGATCCTGATTTAAAAGCAATAATAAATTCATTTGAAAATAATGACGAAAATGTTTGAAGATATACCAGTAGAGGATATATAATGCTAGATGGTGTTTTGTATAGATTTTGTTCGTCAGAAAATTCGGAAAATGGACAACTGGTAATACCAAAATCAATCCGCAGTATGGTTCTTTTTAACTACCATGATAGTCCTACAGCTGGTCACTATGGAATCGACAGAACAGTCAATCGAATAACGCCACACTTTTATTGGCCGAAAATGAGAGCTGCAATAACAGATTATTGTAAATCATGCATCGAATGTAAACGCTATAAGCCCACAAACATGAAACCTGCAGGATTTCTTCAAACTGTGTGCAGTAATCGTAGATTTGAAATTATCGCAGTCGATTTATTTGGTCCATTACCAAGGACACCACAAGGTAACCAGTGGATACTAATTGTTGAGGATTTATGTAGCCGTTGGATAGAACTATTTTCACTAAAAGTCGCCTCAGCCGAAAACTGCGCAGAAATATTATTAAATGAAATTTTTTTAAGATTTGGAATTCCTAGAAGATTACATTCAGATAATGGGTCTCAATTTATTTCAGCAGTAATGCAGAAACTGACATACTGTCTTGGTATAAACCAAACGTTTACTCCTGTCTATCACCCAAAAGCTAATCCAGTAGAACGAAAAAACAGAGATTTAAAACTACAACTCTATTTGCGTTGGCAAAAGTCACACTACCTGGGATCTGAATTTGCCATCCATAAGATATGCCATGAATACAGCTAAATGAGCAACAACTGGATACACTGCCGCCTATTTAACGTTTGGACGTGAACTTAGATCTGCTTTTGAAATCCAAAATGATTTTAAAGCAATTGTTAACGCTGAAAACTTTGTACTTCAAATCACACCACATCTAATTCGACTTGCAGACACTCTTGAATTGGCAAGAGAAACCGAAGAGCAAATGCAAGATAAGAACAAGCTATACGCAGATTTGAAGCGAAAACCTCAACAAAATTTTAGAGTTGGAGATAAAGTATTAATTTCAACACACATTTTAAGCAAAAAAGACAAGAATTTAACTGCAAAATTTACACCACGAAGAGATGGCCCGTACGTAATCATTAACAAAAAGGGATCATCATGTTATACCATAGCAGAAGTCCATAATCCTAGTGTACCTCTATCAACATACCACACCTCAGAATTAACATTGTATGAAGGGAATATTGAACAGCCTATGTATGCAGTAAAACATAGAGGACGCCCAAAAAACACTAGCAACAACGACACATCAGATAGTATGATAAACAACAATGCAACAACCAGCAACACAACAAATCATAATACAAACAACAATGCAACAACCAGCAACACAACAAATCATAATACAAACAACAATGCAACAACTAACAATTCAACAAATGATACAAGTGTTATAAGCAAACCTAAATATTCTGTAACTACAAAAACTAAAAACAGTACAACAACCCACAAAAGCTATTCAGCAAATCGAAGATCCGAACGTGAGAGAAAGCAACCCAAAAGATTTGGAAATTAGCTGGCTCAACATTGGGACAATTTCTGAGCCAGAGGGGGAGAGTGTAGCGGAACGACATTTATCTTATTTTTATTTTCTATTCCATTTTGTATACATTCACATGTTACATTTCGTTTTAATTAATTATTTTTTATAACAATGATTTACTTACTCAATTTTTTTATTTTCTTTAACATAGTGCAAATATGTATTTTTGATCGACTGTAGTTAATCTTTATATGTACCTATATATTTAAAATAACTTCGACTCATTTATATGTTCATATTGTTCTCAATGTATATTGAAATCTATGTACAACAAATATGTATGTATTTTGATCTTAATGCGTTATTATAATATATTCTCATTATTCTCTTTTACTTGTATTTTGTCTTTGTCATTTCAATGCAAATGTAAATCACTCAAATCTCAATCAAGAGGATTAACTGTATTATATTTTTTATGTTATGTTAAAAACTTAGAAGTGATACAAGAAAATATTTTTAAAATAAAATTCATTCGCTTATGATCGCTCAAGGAGTAAAGTCAAAAAGAAAACCAAGCGGACTTTTATTCCATTGCAATAAAACATATAAGTGAGAATACACTTTAAGACTTTAATAGTCCGAATTGTCCCTTACAAAATAAAACAAAAGAAAGTAATATCCAACTAGGACGTTCATCGTCTGGTTTTGGTCTTACAAATAAATAACTAGAAAATAACTTGAAAAAAATCAAAAGGGAAAGGAAGATCAATTCCTCCTTCCTATACTCTGTGATATTTGGTGTTCCCAGATGTTTTTTCTTCAATGTTATCCCGCGTGTTTGTACTGTTTGTTACTTACGTAAATAAATTATTTATAATGTTGTTCGTAAAGTTGTTCTTCTTAAGGATGTCGTTTATAATTCGTACATTCTTTGTTTTAAAATTTTCATCGTTTCTTTTCCCTTTTTACATAGGTCCACTAAAATTCTGTTGTTTGCTCTGTGCAGTTTTTGAGTTGGGTCTAATCTAATGGTTTTGTATGTAATTTTATCATCCAATAGTTTGCTCATTTTATAATAAATGCCTTCTATATACATATAACAACGGTTTTGTTCCCTTTATCTGATTTTGTAATCACGATTTCATTAACGTATTACTTTAAGATTTTTTTCGTATCTTTATAAATAATTAATATAAACTTTTCTTTTTGATTATTTTTGTATGTTTTTCTATATGCTAATATTTCATTTGCAATCCTTGATCTATTTTTTTCTTCTGTCAACACTTAAGGTATGTACCCATTGTTCTAAATCTGCTATAATATTTATTGTCGAAATATTTGGATTGTTGACAGGTAGTGGCAATTTCGGTCCAATAGATAATAGCCATTTAGTGTCTTCTGGAAATTTTATATATGTCTTATTGATGAACCATTCTGGGTTGAATCTCAAATTAGAATTCCCTAGATCTCTTTGTCTTAGTAGTTCAGTTTTGGATCTATGTGTACTTCTATCTCTTAATATAATTACACTATGAGATAAATGAAGACCTTTGCAATAGTTATCATCAAGTCTGAATTAGCTGTTGGCCAAGAACTGAGGACAACTTTTTTTGAGTGGTGCATTGATTTTCAAAATCTTTTGAGGTCCATAAAAAGTAATTGGTAGTCAAACTAGCTAAATCGAGTACAAGGTTTTACTAACCTTTTGTAGTACAATCGAACCTATAATGTCGAGTCCGTGCATTTTTTTCACTCTTGCACTGTGTTATTTGATATCTTAATTTCTGTTTAGCAATAAAATTGCAGTATTCTTCGTTATTTAGTGATCGTTTAAGTACGTGTTTTTCGTTACTTATTTCCCTACGTATATCTTTAATATTATAATTTTTATTTCAATAGCTGTCGAATGTTCCTTGTTTTCTGCATCAAAACTTCATGTTTCAACAAACTACATTTTTTATCTCGGAATCACCAAATTATTATAATCGAAGAGTTTGCTTCCCATGTAAAATAAAAAACAAACTTACAGTTAACTGTTTTTTATTTAAGATAATGATATATGCGCACAGTATTGCGGATACGCACGTACATATGTATATACAGGGCGCGATTGCCTAAAACTTTAAAAAATCCAATTTTAATTTACTTTATTTTTGGAATTTTTGTAATTGTGGAGCGGATATTTTCACTTTGCCAGGTATGTTGCGAGCTATAGCCTCATCTCGGACACTTTTTAAAAGCTCCTTTTCTCTAGTTGTGCTCATTTTGTCCTTAGAAAACATAACCAACGCTGTTTTAGCTGCGCGGCCACGTTTGCCTGTGCCAGGAGTAAGCTTTATTTTGTATCTATCATGGAAATAAAAAGAAAGAGAAACATTATATAAATATTTAAGAAGTACTGTATTATATTATTATCTAAAGATATGTATCAGGGAAGGCATTGACAATTTTAAAATTGTACCAACACCTTTAAAAAATTTAACTTTTTTTACCTTAATTGTACTAAAATATTTTTTAGTTCAAATTACATATTTTTAAGTTTCTATTAAAATAATCGACTTTTTTTATGGCCAGCGAATCGTTTTCACAAATTTGCTTGTAAATTACACCTCCTTAAGTTTAAATTTAAAATGTACAAGGTAATAGCATGTGGCCCAGCATCCGATGATTTGGAAATGGAATAGTTCAAATTTTTTTTGGATTTTCTTGCTGAGTTTTGCTTTCACAAGACTGTTTTCAAGAAGAAGAATATGAGTTTCATTGTTCAAAATTGAAAATCTACATATGCAATCGTACGAAAAGAAATACGGAATGAAACTGCGGAGATTCCCTAAATATACTAAATTAGTCATTGGTGTACTATTGTTGTTTCCGAGTTTAAATAGTACCAAAAAAGGTACAATTGAATCAACTTTACCATCCCTGATATGTATCTATAGCAGTAATGTTCAAGCATCTCTTTCCCCATAACGCGTTATAGGAAAGCAAGAAAAAAGAACAAATTATGCTCACGCAGCAAACAAATACCTACACCAAATATATTCTATAGCCCTACAGATAATGCGAATAGTGAAATTGTAGCGATTTAATAGTGAAATTGTCAGTAATATTACTGACCAGGTGTACCCCAGCCAATGGAATCAATTATTGACATTTAACATTAGCTTGTCATTGAAAATCTATCACTAGACTGTAGCACTGCTAAGTGTGTAATTCTTTTGGGACCACATGGGGACCTTAGCACCAAAGATGTAAAATAGTAAATTTTAGGGACTCTAGTCTACAATATCGATATTTCCTAGCTCGATGTTAATAGTAAAATAGTAGTGATTTACTAGTGACAGTGTCAATAGTACTTCTGACTAGGTTTACACAGCCAATGTAATCGCGTATTGACATATAGCATAGGGTTGTAATTAAAAATCAACCAGTAGACCTTCGCACTATTATTTTACAAGAATATGGAGACATTTGAACCAAAGATTCACTAGTACATTTTAGTGACCCTAGTCTACAATTGGGGTTGGGGCAACAAACTTTAACACATACATACATATGTAACTTTTTAACATTATTGTACAACATAATAAAAATAAAATAAAAACTATTGACGCGTTTGTTGACAATTTCACCAGAAATACAATAGAACTGTTGTCTCGAACTCGCCCATAATAGGAAAGTTGTCAACGTTTCAACTAGTGCAATTGTCGCTGGAAAAAGAGTGATGACATAGCGACATATGGTTCTAGGCTGACTAGAGGGAGTGATGTTCAATAACACATAAATACACTTGCAATTGTGTGTGGAGCAGAGAAAGACCTCTGTTGGCATTTAACAGTGATGGAAATGTTTTTGAATCACATTCTGTTTTTCACTTGCTGAGACAACAACTATAGACATGTGGCCGACCTGCGTAAGCAGAATTTGTTTTTTTCTTGCTTTCCTATAACGCGTTATAGGGAAAGAGATGCTTGAACATATCAGCCCAATCATGAATAAAAATTCCGGGCCAGTTTTAGAATCTTGGTAAGTATTAGATACATTTTTTATTTTTTTATTTTTCATGTATTTATTTATTGTATCTTCAAATATGAACTAACAATAAGTATTCAAATCTTAAATCTAAAATATAATTATTAGGACCGACCACTGTCGGACATAAACTTGTTAATAGTTATAAATAATACATAAGTAGTGATAATCCAAATAAGAAAAAAGTGTATAAAAAGTAGAAAAAAAGTATTTTCAAGAAATCCCATCTGGAGTGTTGAGTAATAGAGCCCTTGTGTCCCTCTTTTTTAAGCGGATGTGTCCAGTAAAGTTCAAAATATTACGAGCAAGCGGATTAGGATGTGACTCGAGTTTTGTTAAATATTTGCCTGCGTATTTTGCAATTTCTTCAATCACTAGTTGCATATTTAAATCACGATGTATATTTGAATTTTTGATGTACCATGGAGCCGATGTTATTAACCGTAAAATTTTGTTTTGCCTTCGTTGGATTCTCTCTACATTGGAAGCTGAAGCAGTGCCCCATAACTGGATACCGTAACACCATATTGGCTTCAAAAGCGACTTGTATATTAAAAGTTTACAGTCCAGGCTAAGTGTTGAATTTCTGCCAATCAACCAATGTATTTGAGATAACTTAACAGTTCTTAGTTCGTTGCTCAAACTGATTGGACGTGTTTTTATAGTGCTCCGTTAAATCTGTTTCTTTCTTTGAAAACATATGTGCCATTTCTTTTAAAACGTCGTTTGAATATTTTAAAAGAATTCTTAAAATTTTTTATCATTTGTTTACATAAAATATTGTTAATCTTAATGTTTTTTTGTGAAAATCTATAACAAAACAATCATATACATATATAAACTATTACATCTAGGACATACATTTAACTTTTAAAAACAAAGAGATATCTCTTTAGCACTTATAACACACAAAAAAACAGTCTCTGTTACAACACAAACAAAAACTATTTATTAATAATAAAAAGTATTATCCTCTCTAAAGTATTATCCTCTCAAATAACAAATTAAAACGGAAAGTTAATAAAATTGTAACAACAAAAACATTTAACTTAACAAACAAACATTCTTCAAAATTCATCTTACATCAATACCTCCATTTACGCGTTAATCAATTATATTAAATTTAAATAATATATATGAACTGTTTAAACAAAACATGCACTTTGAAAAATCCTGATGAAAGAATGATAGTTTGCTGGTTATGTCATGGCTTATCACCTTTTAAATGCAGTGGATTACCAGTTTTGGTCGCTGAAGCAACTCAAAAACCCGATGGTTTGCACTGGTTCTGCCAAAACTGTAAGCAAACTGGTTTAGATTTTTATAAATTCTTTAACTCAAGAAAAGCGTTATTCATTGAAATTCAAAATGATTTTAATAACGTATCAAATCGCTTATCCGAATATGAAAAACTGTTTGATAACTTTTCATCACTCAATAACAATGAACCATTGTGCCAAAGCTCTAAGCAGGAGCTCTCTGTGCCGTCACGAAAACGTCGTAAGTCACCTCGTAACAACAAGAATTCTGATTCTGAAAACATACCTCTACCAGCAGTAATTAATTATCAATTACTCCTACGACTTCAAAAGTAATTACTGAAAATTCAAATGGAGCATCGTCATCATCTAATTTTAAACGTGCAATCTTCGTCTCACACAAATATAGAGACAATTGTAACTCGTGAACTACGTGTGATTCCTCCGAAAAAACATTTGTTTGTATCTCGTTTTGCATCTGCAACTACTGTTGAAGACATAAATCATTATATTAATAGTAAACTAAATACAAATGAAAACATCATAACATATAAATATTCATATGCCCAACCCAGAAGTATTACATCGTTCAAAATCACGGTGTCCTCCGAAATTTTTAATAAAGTTATAAACGAAAACTTTTGGCCTGAACACACACTTGTGAGAGAGTTTTTACAAAAACTCAACCAACGATCTAATAATCTGGCACGCCTTCCAATAACTGTACCGTCTATTACAAAAAACTAAATATTAAAACTGATTCTCAATTGCATATAGTATACCAAAATGTTTTTGGATTAAATACAAAATTGTCAAAACTCTTCATTAATAGCTTTGAATTTGATCATCACGTTATTATTTTCACTGAAACATGGCTAAATAAAAATACACTTAGTACTGAAATTTTATGCAATAAATATAATATTTATAGACTGGATAGAAATACACGCACTAGAGGGGGAGGTGTTTTAATAGCAGTTCATAATTCGTTTTTGTCTGTTGCAATTAACCTTGATGTTCACAATGGGGTCGAATTCGTCGGTACACATATAAAACTTAAAAATAAAAGCATTTTTATTACTTGCTCCTATATCCCAGTCAAAGTAAAAATGAAATAATTTAAAATGATCATGTAAAATTAATCAAGTCTACTATATTGTTGGCTCAGCCAGGTGACTTAATATTCGTTTTTGGCGATTTTAACCTGCCAGATGTTTCTTGGAAATATTTACCAGACTCTTTTCTGTATGCTCCGTTTAATGCTAGTGAGTGGATGGATGGCGTATTAAACGAAATTCATGATTAATGTCTCTTCCAAGTCAATGGAGTTGCTAATACGTTTGGTAAATTACTTGACTTAGTATTTACAAATGAGCCGATAGAATGTACTTTAACCCGTACTGTACTAATTGTCATACCTGAAGACAGCTATCACCCCGCACTGGAAATTAGTATTAACATTCCATGCTCTCAGTCAAAGAAAGTAATGCAAAACGATAAAGTTTTTTGTTTTAAAAAAGCTAACTACGATGAGCTAAACTTTAGATTATTAAATACTAATTGGTTGAATATGTTATGTAGTTCTAGCAACTCTCTATCGTGTTTCGATTCTAAGATACAAGCATTTCACAACACTATTTTCAATTGCTTTGATGAATGTGTGCCGAAAGTAAAAGTTTTTGTTAAAACTGGTCCGCCATGGAATTCCAAGCAGTTATCCTTTTTAAAGAATAGAAAAAATAAATGTTTTAAAAGATATAAAAAATCTGGTATCCTATCTGATTATGCTAAATACGCTGTTTCAAGATCTAAGTATAATCAGATAGGATACCCTTCTGTATAAAAATTATATAAACAACATTAAATATAATTTGAAACGCGATCCAAAATCGTTTTATAAATTCGTAAATTCTAAACGTAAATCTTCTGGTTACCCCAATGTACTAAAATACGAAAATTGCGAATCCAGCGATAGTTTAAATATAATTAACTTATTTGCAAACTTTTTCTCAAGTACATATTCGGACACCGAGTATACACTTACCTCATATCCGTACCCACTTGTTGAAAGTCAACCAATACAGATTTCATCAATAACTACATCACAAATCTTATCTGCCATAAAAACATATAATCTTCATACTACAGTGGACCTGATGGTATACCGAGCTGTGTTTTAAAGCATTGTGCAAACGCACTTTCTACTCCGTTGGAAATATTATTTAATTTATCGTTTGAACAAGGTTATCTTCCTAAAACTTGGAAAGATTCGTATATTATTCCGCTTTTTAAATCTGGTAATAAATCAAACATTGCAAACTACAGAGGTATTGCTAAGCTTAGTGCAATTCCTAAACTTTTCGAAAAGTGTATTACGGACAACATTAGTCGTCAAATATCATCGTATTTATCCGCTCATCAACATGGTTTCAGAAAAGGCTGCTCAACATCAACAAATCTTTTACAACTTACAACCCTAATTCATGAAGGTTTTAACAATAAGCAACAGACTGATGTCATTTACACCGATTTCAGCAAGGCTTTTGATAAAGTAATTCATTCTTTATTATTATTAAAACTTCACCATATTGGATGGTTAACTAATGCATTGAATTTGATAAAATCGTATCTAATAGGCCGTGAGCAGTGTGTTATTTTCAATAACGTCACCTCTAAGAACTTCGTTGTTAAATCTGGTGTCCCCCAAGGGAGTCACTTGGGACCAATTTTATTTTCCATTTTTTTGAATGACTTGCCGAGTATAATAACATATAGTAATGTTTTAATGTATGCCGATGATGTTAAAATTTTTCTGAGTTATAACAATATCTCCGATAGCATTTACTTACAACGTGACTTAGATAGTTTTTTTGATTGGTGCAAAGTTAACATTCTCAGCATTTCTCTCATCACGGTAGTCATATTTGCTGTAAAATTAATTATCGTTTGCACCAAATTGTCAATAGTAGCTTCAAGGCGACTAAAGTTAAAGCTTGAGTTTGCATTCGTTGAATTATTTGGAGGTGGAACATTTTGTGCGGGAATAGAATTTGTTTTAGCAGCATCGGCATACGATACACGGGAAGTAACTGGTTGGCTCATTTGCGCAAAAGTGGCGGAGTAAGCGTTTGCTGATTGAGATGGAGCTAATTTAGGTTTTTGCAACATAGTCTGTTTGACAAAAGAATACACAGGACAACCTCTGTAGTTAGCGGCGTGATTACTGTTAATTTACAATCTACAACAATATATTGTACTTACACTTAAACATGTTGATTATTGAGTTCTTGTTTCAACTTTGTTATCGTTTGTTGAGCTTCTCATTTATTTAAATGAAAGTTTATAACATAATAACTCTAGTTGTTCTAAGAAACTTTGGGTAAAGGTTCCCTGATGATCTGCATTAGCAACAGTGAAATGCGCATAGGATCCAGCTAAACCCCTCAATAATCAATTTCAATGTATTTTAATAAAAAAATATTTTACTGAATAAGTAAAATATAATTTTGGGATTATTAGTGCGTTTACAAATTTTAAACTTAAATTGTAAAAACGCCCATAAAAACACTAATTATTAATTTGACTGCACCCGGTCAAAAAATACTTGTGTGGCAACACTCTATCTTGAATAGCTGTTGTTGTTATTTACATTTTTTTTCTTTTTACATACTCTTTATATCTACAATTTGATGCTGAAAAAAAGTCAGTCAGTGTAGTAATGGTAAAGTAAGAAAATAAAAAACATGTTGATTATTGAGTTCTTGTTTCAACTTTGTTATTTGTTGTTGACCTTCTCATTTATTTAAATGAAAGTTTATAACATAATAACTCTAGTTGCTCTAAAAAACTTTGGGTAAAGGTTCCCTGATGATCTGCATTAGCAACAGTGAAATGCGCATAGGATCCAGCAAAACCCCTTAATAATCAATTTCAATGTATTTTAATAAAAAAATATTTTACTGAATAAGTAAAATATAATTTTGGGATTATTAGTGCGTTTACAAATTTTAAACTTAAAATAACTTTGTTTATATAAATCATATTAATCTTTTTTAAAACTGTTTGTTGAATGAAAAATATTGAAAACTATTTTTCATTACCTTGAAAACTTTCAATACATTTACAACTTTATTTAATAAACTTTGTTTTACTTTGTTTAAATAACTAATAATTACCACCACAATTACTGCATTTTTTATCACTTTGATCTTTTGGCTTATTGCAACTAGCAGTGCCGTGTAATTCGCCGCACACAACACAAGCAGTGGGTAATTTACAGTGTGTTTTTGTATGGTCATATTCTTTGCAATTATGGCACTGTACGGGACCTGATCGCTTATGCGGCTCTTCAACTGTGATTTTTCGGTATAAGAGGTATTTTAGGCTATAAATTGGGTGTGTCTCGTTTTTTTCAGCTGTATATCATTCGGCTCCAATTCAACACCAAATAGAGGCTGGGGAATCTTCTCCCTATTGATTATGTTGGTAACATTTTTTATCTTAAATCCTTGTATCATGAGTGCATCTTTTACTTCTTCAGGATTAACATAAGAGTCAATGCCCTTCAATACGACCATACCTTTGGCACTCTTAAGCTGGTACGTATAAAAAATTGTTTTATTTTTTTCGAATTCAGGCACTATTTTGCGGAAATCTTTTTCTTCTTATATTTGAATTTTAGTTTCGTCATTGTTAACACGCTTTATCGGAATAACATGAAATGCGTTTTCACCAATGGCCGAGACTAATTATTTAATTAGGGCGTTAGAATTTTTCTCTCTCAAATATATAGGTGGTGGCTTAAAAGACTTTTGCGATGATGTAGTGGGCTTGTCGTCGGTGACTTGCAATAATAAAAAACGATTTTGACGATTGCTAGATGATGCGCTATTATCCCTAGACATCTTTGGAGCAGATGAAATTTTTGAAGAATTCGGGCTTTGCCCGCGCTTTACCATGGTTATGTATCTGTCCATTCCGACTTGTACCTTGTTCTTCGAGCTGCTGTTATCTGTAGCGATAAGATTGTTAAGTGATGAACACGAGCCTGAAGGGGATGATATTACTGATTTATATGAAGAAGTACTAGGCAACTGTAATGTTAATGAATCACTATTTGGCATTGGACAAAGCGAAGTTGATCGCTGACGAAAAATTGGATTTGTCGTTAAAAAAATACTTTCATTAGATTTATTATTTGTATTATTTTCATTGAGAGCTTCAGAACTCACAGTAAAATAGGCATTTCTACCTTTTTATTTATTGTGTTAGAAGTCACTTCATACATTTTTGTATTTGAGGTACTCATATAGAGTATTCCTCAAGGGCACCTTTTTGTGTTTTTTTGTTTGCGGTTATTTTTTGTTTGTTTTTGTAATTTATGATTGTTTGTTTGTTTTTGAGGTACTTGTATAGAGTATTCCTCAATGTCACTGTTTATGTTTTTTTTGATTGCGGTTTTTTTTTGTTTTTGTTATTTCCACAATGTAAAAATATTAGGAAAGCACATAAAGCTTATTTATTAAAGTCAGTATGTACCTATTACGAATAATATGCACTATGAATATTTTTTTTGTATAATTTTTTGTTTGTTTAATAAGAATGTAAGAAAAATTCCGCTAATCGACTATTCACTATGAAGGTACAACGAGAACTCGAACCAATCTATTTGATAGAGAAAAATTCAAATGCCCTTATTAAAAAATTAATTTCGGTCATTGGTTAAAATAACTTTCACTTTGCCCCAATAAAACGTGGCAACATCGATGAAACGAAAATTCAAATTTATGACGAAAAAGATTTCCGCAAAATGGTTTCTGAATTTAAATCCAATAAACAATTTAAGGGCATAGATTCTAATGTTGTTCCTGAAGAAATAAGAAGCACTTTTCCTCAAGGGTATTAAGGTAAAGAATGTATCTAACATAATGAACAGAGAAAAGGTACCCCAAACCCTATTTAATGTTGAACTAAAAACCAAATGATATACAGTTGAAAAAAAAACGAGACTCATCCTATTTATAGCCTAAAATACATTTTATAACGAAAAATCACAGTTGAAGAGGCACATAAGCGTTCAGGTCCCGTGCAGTGTCATAGTTTCCAAGATTATGGCCATACAAAAGCTTACTGCACTTTACCTACAGTGTGTGTTATATACGGTGAATTGCACGGTACTGCTAGTTGTACTAAACCAAAAGATCAAGCTGAAAAAATGCTAACACAAGCTTTAATTTCAGTCGCCTTAAAGCCACCATTGAAAATCGTGTGCAAACTATCAACAACTTTACAACAAATATGACAAGCATGATGCAAGAAATGCTACGAATGCAGAATGCACTGCTTCAAGCATTAATTAACAAGCCATGAACACGTTAAAAATATGTTTCTGGAACGCAAACAGCATTCGCCAACATAAAAATGAACTTGAGCACTTCCTTACGGAAAAAAATATTGATATAATGTTGGTCTCTGAAACTCATTTGACTTCGAGAAACCTCTTTATAATGAATTGCTACACTATATATGATACAAAGGACCCTAGAGGAAGAGCTTGCGGTGGATCAGCAATTCAAGTAAAGTCAAGACTCACATACTATATTCTTCACAAAATTTGTGAAGAACATCTTCAAGCAACTAATATTTGCGTGGACAATTTTGTACAAATTTCATATCTTCAATTTACTCCCCTCCTAGATTTTCAATCACTGAGAATCAATATGAGGATTTCTATAAATCGCTTGGACCTTGCTTCGTAGCAGCTGGCGACTACAATGCAAACCATACGTACTGGAGTTCACCTAGAGGTCGAACGTTGTTTAATACTATTTCAAAAATGGGCTTAGATGTCATTTCGAGTGGGGAGCCTACTTACTGGCCTACTGACGTACGAAAAATTCCGGATGTTGTAGATTTTGGCGTCATGAAAAATATCCATAGGGACTTAATTCATGTGGAGTCCTCTCAAGATCTCTCCTCCGATCACTCTCCAACAATAGTTACAATTTTCAGTCCACTAAGGAGTGATTTAAATAACTCATATGTAAAAATGATTAATGGGGTCAACTGTCTAGGATTCAAAAAATATGTTAGTAGTCACTGCAGTAAAAACATTCAGCTAAGATAACCTGATGATATTGAATTTAACATTGCCAAAATTAACGAAAATATTAAACAGACTGCTGAACATGCCACTACCTCCCGTTTCCAGACTGGATTTAATAGATTTTATTCTACGGAAATTTAACGCCTGGTATGTGAAAAAAGGAGAGCTAGGAGAGAATGGCAAGAACACAGATCACCCCTGAATAAAATCAGACTTAAAGAATGTACTGAACGACTCCGAAAGATGGTATCGTCGGAAAAAACTGCATAACTGGAAAAATATTTAGAAGGTCTCGATGTCACATCAATATATAATTACTCTTTATGGCACGCTATATAAATCTTAAAAGACCAGTTGATCTTAAATCACCACTGCGCACTTCGACCGGAGGCTGAGCAAGAAGCGATAGTGAGAAATGTAACTTATTTGCTGAGCATTTAAAATCTGTATTCTCTCCCAATTCATATAATGGTGCTGCTGATTTACCAAGTGTAGTTTCTCTACCCCCTCGCCCCTTTAAGTTTAAGATGCGTGAAGTACAAAATGTAATTGCTGAACTCAACCCGAAGAAAGCAGCAGGTATTGATGGCATTAGTAACAAAATGCTGATAAGCTTGCCTCATATTGCAATAAGAATCATGCTATTTTAAGAATGCAGTATTTTCCTCATAACTGCAAACTTGCCAACATAAAAATGATTCCAAAGCCGGGCAAAAATCATATCAAGACTGAGTCATATAGGCCTATAAGCTTACTATCTACAATCTCAAAGCTGTTCGAAAAGCTGCTCATGGCTAAATTGTCCAAAAATTTTAGCTGATAATGGGTGCATCCCGGACCATCAATTTGGCTTTAGAAGTCAGCATAGCACCATTGAACAAACGCATAGACTGGTCCAAGTTGTAAAAAGAACATTTGAAGAAAAGAAGTATTGTTCTGCTCTCTTTATTGATGTTTCTCAGGCGTTTGATAAAGTATTGCACGAAGGCCTTGTTTTCAAATTGAAGACATATCTGCCAATAAACATTCAAAAGCTTTTCGAAAGTTATATTATTGATAGAAGTTCAGTGTTGTAGAAGGAGAGTTCACGAGTGTGCCACAGGGTAGCATTCTAAGTCCTGTCTTGTATTTAATATACACTTGTGATATGCCTATGGGCAATAATATCCACATCTATACATTTTCCGATGATACAGCCTGTATGAGTGTGCACGAAAACCCTTATGAGGCATCCCGCAATCTTCAGGAACATATTACCCAGCTGGAAATAAGGTTCAACTTATGAAGAGTTAAAGTCCGCATAACGTTTACCCTGAGAAAAGATACTTGCTCCCCTATTCAAATCAATAATCAAAATATTCTTTAACACGTTAACTACGTTAAATACCTTGGTATTCACCTTGATCGAAGGCTTACATGGAAACATCATATTGACTATAAGTTAACTCAGATGAAACTTAAGTTAACTCAAATATATTGGTTGATTGGCAGAAATTCAAGACTCAGCCTAGACTGCAAACTTTTACTATACAAGTCGCTTTTGAAGCCAATATGGTGCTTCGGAATTCAGTTATGGGGCACTGCTTCAGCTTCCAATGTCGAGAGAATCCAACGAAAACAAAATTTTACGGTTAAAAACATCGCCCCCATGGTACATCAAAAATTCTAATATACATCGTGATTTAAATATTCCACTAGTGATTGAAGAAGCAAGCAAATATTTAACAAAACTTGAATCACATCCTAGTCCGCTTGCTCGTAATATTTTAAACTTTACTGAACACATCCGCCTAAAAAAGAGGGGCTCAACTCAACACTCCAGATGGGAAAATAGTTTTTCCCCCTTTTTGACTGTCACTACTTATGTCCGACAGTGGTCGGGCCTAATAATTATGTTTTAGATTCCCAGTGAAAAAAAATGGAAGTCATTCTAGCGGAAGTACATTTTCATTGCTTCCAAAAAATCGATATTTTTAATTTGGGCAAGAAATCATGAAGAAGCTTATTTTAGTCACACAAAACCTTGTAACTCCTCCATAGTGTTAGAAAATACTCACCAGAATTTAAAAAAAAAATAATTTTTTAAAGAAATTTATGAACTATTTTTAGTCTAAAATTGAAAAGTTATTTGCTTAAATTTACATGAAAACACTGTTTCGGGCTTAAATTCGTATAAAAAGAAACGAATTGTTAAAAAAGGCAACTATTTACCATTTTTCCTAGATGAAAATATTATCATGGAACACAAAAAAGGGAATTTTTCTTAATATTGCTTCCAATTCAGTGACCAGGCATCGAAAAAGAGAACTTCTTGCAATGACAACCCTATGTAAAAATCATTAGATCGGATCGAAATTTGCACTACTTCCGCATCGTAAACTCTACATTTTCATGACTTTTTTGGAGTCTCTTTTTTTACTGGGTTATTTAAGATTTGAATACTTATTTAAAAGAATTAAAAATATTAAAATAAATACATATGTCCATAACTATAATTATTATTTATATATATATATATATATATATATATGTATGTATGTACTCATTCAGATATGCAGATACACATATATATACATACATAAACATACATATACACACACCTACATACATATGTTCATGTGAAGACACGCGTACACGTACGCATCCATGCAAATATTTCAACATATATACATGTATGCATATACATCTATACATGGACACAAAATAACATGCATGTTTAAACATATTCATAAGAACATAGTCATATACATATGTACGTAAAGATAGATTTATACATGCATATACACACATCTATATAATTAATAGGCAAACATGTTTTTTGTAATCCCTTTTACGCTGGTACTACTGCACCGATTTTAAAAAGATTTATATGGTTTTAAAGGGTTTTCGATACAGATGTGCAGATTCTATATTTTATTGAAATCGGTTTAGTATTTTGTGAGCTATAGGCCGACTTCCTAAACGCAAGTTGCAATTCACAATTTAATAAAATGCGTGTGCAATGCTAAGCATGTATTAAGAGCAAACTTGCGCTGCGTAGATATTTTTTGCATTTTATCGGCATTTAGGAACGTCGCTATGCAACTCATACATATGTTTGCCTACAAAATAAAAATGATGCACGATTTTGACAACTGATACTCATTAAAATGAGTTGCCAAACGATTAGGAACATTGGACATTGCCAGAAAGTTTACATATGCGTTTACGAAGTGTATGCATTGTAAATATGAATTGCAACTTGCGTTTAGGAAGTCAGCCATAGGCGTTAAAAGTTTCTACTACTACATGCACACATATTACACACGCATTTATTAGCTTACAAGTAAACAAGAAACAAAACATGAGATTGTGTGTGTGTGTGTGTGTTTTTAGTATTGCTTTTGATCTACAAATTTTTTTCTCTTATTTGTTATTGAGTGAAAGCCATAATACTTAAAGGAAGGGAGTTTAATAAATTGAATTAGCTTAGTTAAAGTGATTTCGTCTCTGTTTTTAATTTCATGTATTATTTAATTATGCATATGTATGTAAGTATTTGGGTGGCTGTGTTTTAATGCACTTTTTATGACGTTTAGATAGATTTTCTTTGAATCTTAATAAAATTATTTACATTTAGATTCTAGAATACGGACGATTGTGTCGTCCGTTAGTATATCTAGTACATAAACACGAGCAAACATATATATACGTAAATACATACATATATACAGCCACATATAATCAACTTTTAAATCTTTTTTAAAAAGTATTATAAACTTTAACATTTTTTTATCGGTTTATGTTTTTACATATGTAACAAATATCTGTAGGAATGAGCAAAATTAGCTGTATCTACCCTAAAATTAATTCTTTTATCTGTTTTCACATTATTAATCTGTAACATCTCTAACATATTACGTCTTCTGCAATTACTTTCTGTGTTTAGTACTGATACGTTATCAAAATGAGGATTATGATTTAAATTGGCACAATGAGATGATAATACTGTTCTTTGTGAATTAATGTTCCTATATTTTTTATCAGATTTATGACCAGCTATTCTTGTTTTCAATTTATTCTTGCTTGTACCTATATACACCTTATCACAGTTTTCGTTATTATTACCATTTCACGGTATCTTATAAACTAAATTCGACTTATCTAGTTTATGTATTTTATCCTTAGGTTTGCTAAATAATTGACCGACTGTGTTATACATTTTATGTGCCATTCTATATTCATTTTTATCATATATATTTGAATTTTGTAATCTTTCTGACAATTCTGGTACATAAGTTAATGATTTACATATATATTTTTGGTTCAGACACTACATTTGAGATTCTGTTAATATGTTAGTTCTTATATAATAATAATAATTTTTGGAAGTTTTGAGTAATAATTAATTATTCTACCTGAAGATGTTGGTTTTTGATAACAATCAATTAAGTTGATTATATGTACCTGTTAATTTATATATGTATTTGCGTATATATATATATATATATATGTTTGCTCGTGTATATGTATGTGTGTATATGCATGTATAAATGCATCTTTACGTATATGACTATGTTTTTATGAATATGTTTATACATGCATGTTATTTTGTGTCCATGTATAGATGTATATGCATACATATATATACCCTGAAGGAAACGTGGGGTTAAGAGTCCCCAAGTCACCACTTTTGTCGACTATTTTGGTGACATTGTCAACGGAGTGTCTATTAATATTGTTTTAATGCGTAGATAACATTTTTTTAGATACACACCAACAAGCTTCTTCTTAACGTTTTATTGGTTTG
The DNA here is from genome assembly GCA_905220375.1 of Tachina fera. NCBI lineage: Eukaryota > Metazoa > Arthropoda > Insecta > Diptera > Tachinidae > Tachina > Tachina fera. The sequence continues at coordinate 126,063,655 of LR999963.1, forward strand.
TTGAAAATAAAAGTGGCATCCAGCAAAATTAGTGTTTATAAAAATAAGTTTAAAGAATCAAATTAAAACAATATAAACGTATTGCACAAAAATTAAAAAACATACACAAAAAGAAGTTGCAAAAAACAAATAAAATATCAATCCATATTGTATAAAAAAATATAAAATGTAAAAATTATACAATTTTAAGTAAAGACGCCAATCATGGAAATTTTTGTTTGATCCTGTATGATTTTGTGCCATCAGTAAAAAATTTGTCACACATTCAGCTCCATACGTAAGTGTTTGACTTTACTAATTCAGCGAAACATAAAATTTTTGATTAACATATCCATATGTATTTATAGAAATGATAAACAAAATGCCTACTTGCTGATAATATGCTGAACGAATGAATGAATTAGTCCCTGTTATTGTATGTTTTTTATGTATAAATTAGATTTTTATAAATTTATTTAATAAAATACCAAAATGTGAACAAAATATGCAATTTCATTATCAAAAGTGTATGCTAGAATTACTGTTTCCAATGTCTTCATATGGTCCCTAAAGGACAATATAATCAGTAGTACCAATGTATGTCTTCAATTTCAAATCAGGCCTTCATGCCACACTTTATCAAATGCCTGAGAAACATCAATAAACATGGCAGAACAATACTTGTTTTCAACAAATGTTTTTCTTATAAATTGAATGTATGCGTTTGCTCTTTGGTGCTATGCTGGCTTCTAAAACTAAATTGATGGTCCGGGATGCACCAATTACACCGCGTTACAAAAAAAAACTTTTTTTCTGTCCTATGAACCAAATATACTTTTTCGAAAAGAAGAGAAAAAACAAAAATACGCGTGTATCGGAAATTTTCATGTACACGTCAGATTTTTTTGTATAAAATATAAAGCTCGTAGTGTCCGTATGTCTGAAAAACTTTGGATAAGTTTTTAACCCTTTTTCCGTGATCCAATCGAGCTGAGTTTTTGCAGGCAGACTCGTGGAAATGTCTGTGTCATGTCAAATTTAAAAAAATTGATTTTTATCAATTCTCAGATTTGTTTTGAATTTTTTTCTTCTCTTTTTTCAGCATAACTTGAAGGGAATCCAAATTTTTACATTACGTGTGCATGAAAATCGCCAATACACGTGTATTTTTATTTTTTCTCCCCTTTCCGAAAAAGTATATTTGGTTCATAGGACAGAATGTGTGTAACGAGGTGTTATCAGTAAAAATTTAAGACAATTTGTTCATGTTTAGCTTTTCAAAAAGCTTTGACATTGTTGACAGTAAACTTATTGGCCTATATGACTCAGCCTTGGTGATATCTTTACCTGGCTTTGGAATCATTTGCTTCCAGCAGTGTGGATAATAATAACAGGTTTCTAATTGCACTACGAGGTAACTTAATCAGCATCTGGTTACTAATTCCATTCGGGTTGAGTTCGGCAATTAGTTTTTGTCGAGGGGGTAGAGCAACTACACTCGGCAAATCAGCAACACTAGTACATGTGTTTGGTGTAAATGCGGATTTTAAATGCTCAGCAAATATATTACCTTTTTCAGTATCGCTTCTTTCCCAACCTCCAGTATATGTGCGCAGAGGTGGCTTAAACTCAACAGGTATTTTATGCATTCCAGCAGCGTGCCACAAAGAGTAATTAGATGCTGGTGTGACATCAAACCTTACATATAATTTTTAAGAGATGCAGTTTTTTCAGATGTAAGCAACTCTTGGAGTCGTTTAGTGCACTCTTTAAATCAGATTTTCTTTTGAGGTGTTTCGTGCTGTTGCCATTCCCTTTTAGATCTTTTTCAGTATGCAGATGAAAGGTAGTGGCATGTTCAGAAGCTTGTTTAATATTCTCGTTAAGATTGACAATGTTAGATTCAATATTATCGGGTGTTCTTAGCGTAATATTTTCCGTGCAATGACTACTAAGATATTTTTTGAATCCCAGCCAATTAACACGATTTATCAACTTGGCATATGTGTGAGGTAAAGCGCTTCTCAGTGGGCTACAGATTGTAACGATCATGGGAGAGTAATCGGACGAGAGATCTAGGGAAGCTTCAACGTAAATTAATTCCCTAGAAATACTTTTTATGACGCCGAAATCTATAATATCAGTAGGCCGGCCAGAAATAGGCTTCTCACTCGAAATAACATCCAAGCCTATTTTTATACCCTTTACCAAAAAATGGTAAAAGGGTATATATAGGTTTGTCATTCCGTTTGTAATTTCTAGAATATTAATAAGCGACACATAAAGTATATATATTCTGGATCCTTATGCATAGGGAAGACGAACAAGCGATGTCCGTCTGTCCGTCTGTCTGTACGTGAATCCGTTTTCCCAAGCTCCCAGAAGAGCTAGAGACTTCGTTCTTGGACTGGTGTGTCAGAAATTTTCCGAAAAATTTTGCTATTGAAAATCAGCAAAATCGGGCAGACAGTTTCAGAGCTGGAAAACTCAAACTCTATTTTCCCATAGAAAATAACTACCGAAAACAAGTTTTTATTACTTGTTTATTAAATTAACTTTTTTTATACTTCGGTATAAATAAAATTGGTATTTATAATTAAAAAAAAATTTAATAATTTAAAAAATTAAAAAAACGTTTCCAGGGTTGGAAAACTTTAACTTTTTTCATAATAATTAAACATATTTCATGTTTTAGGAAGAAGGCTATTTTCTCAGGAACGATAAGAGCTACGGGTCTGAAATTTGGACAGAGTATGTAGAACTTTGGTCGCTACAACAACAAATACATGAGAATTAAAACTTAAAGGGTGTTCCAAAACGACCAACGAAAAATTTTAAAATCACATGTAATATACATACAATTGTATGTACAAATGTACATATGTATATTGACAATTGAAATTTGTAAAATTAGTGTATTTTTATATAGGCTACAACAATTAACACTAAAATTAAAAAAATTTAAATTAAAGGGTGGTCCATCAGTTAATGAAATTTTGACAAAATGCTATATCTTGGAAACCGTAAGAGTTAAACTCTTAAAATTTTCAAAAACGGTCAAACTAAAAAATCCAAAAATTATAAAATCGCCAAAAATTTTAAAAAATCGCCAAAACGAAAAAAATCGCCAAAATGAAAAAAACGCTAAAATTAAAAAAACGCCAAAAACCGAAAAAAATCGCCAAAACGAGAAAAACGTGTCAAAACTAAAAATAAATTTCCACAGTGACAAAAAAGAAGCTAAAACTCTATTGAAAATCAGCAAAATCGGGCAGACGGTTTCAGAGCCGGATAACTCAAACTTTATTTTCCCATAGAAAATAACTACCGAAAACAAGTTTTTATTACTTTTTTATTAAATTAACTTATTTCATTCGGTATGAATAAAATTGGTATTTATAATTAAAAAAAAAATTAATAATTTAAAAAATTAAAAAAACGTTTCCAGGGTTGGAAAACTTTAACTTTTTTCATAATAATTAAACATATTTCATGTTTTAGGAAGAAGGCTATTTTCTCAGGAACGATAAGAGCTACGGGTCTGAAATTTGGACAGAGTATGTAGAACTTTGGTCGCTACAACAACAAATACATGAGAATTAAAACTTAAAGGGTGTTCCAAAACGAGCAACGAAAAATGTTAAAATCCCATGTAATATACATACAATTGTATGTACAAATGTACATATGTATATTGACAATTGAAATTTGTAAAATTAGTGTATTTTTATATAGGCTACAACAATTAACACTAAAATTAAAAACTTTTAAATTAAAGGGTGGTCCATCAGTTAATGCAATTTTGACTATGTAATTTTGACAAAATGCTATATCTTGGAAACCGTAAGAGTTAAACTCTTGAAATTTACAAAAACGGTCTAACTAAAAAATCCAAAAATTATAAAATCGCCAAAAATTTAAAAAAATCGCCAAAACAAAAAAAAACGCTAAAATGAAAAAAACGCTAAATTAAAAAAAAACGCCATAAACCGAAAAAATCGCCAAAACGAGAAAAACGTGTCAAAACTAAAAATAAATTTCCACAATGACACAAAAACGCTAAAATGTTATTGAAAATCAGCAAAATCGGGCAGGCGGTTTCAGAGCTGGAAAACTCAAACTCTATTTTCCCATAGAAAATAACTAGCGAAAACAAGTTTTTATTACTTTTTTATTAAATTATCTTATTTTATACTTCGGTATGACTAAAATTGGTATTTATAATTAAAAAAAATTTAATAATCTAAAAAATTAAAAAAACGTTTCCAGGGTTGGAAAACTTTAACTTTTTTCATAATAATTAAACATATTTCATGTTTTAGGAAGAAGGCTATTTTCTCTTGAACGGTAAGAGCTACGGGTGTGAAATTTGGACAGAGTATGTAGAACTTTGATCGCTACAACAACAAATACATGAGAATTAAAACTTAAAGGGTGGTCCAAAACGAGTGACGAAATTTTTTAAAATCGCATGTAATATGTATAATTGTATGTATGTGTGTACATATATATATTGACGCTTGAAATTTGCAATATGTGTATTTTTATATAGGCTACAACAACACTAAAATTAAAAACATTTTAATTAAAGGGTTGTCCATCAGTTAATGCAATTTTAGTATGTAATTTTGACAAATTGCTATATCTTGGAAACCGTAAGAGTTAAACTCTTGAAATTTTCAAAAACGGTCAAACTAAAAAATCCGAAAATTAAAAAATCGCCAAAAATTAAAAAAAAACGCCAAAACGAAAAAAATCGCCAAAATGAAAAAAAACGCTAAAATTAAAACAAAATGCCAATAACTGAAAAAAATCGCCAAAACGAGAAAAACGTGTCAAAACTAAAAATAAATTTCCACAATGACAAAAAAACGCTAAAAACCGCAAAAATCGCCAAAACAAACAAAAATGCTTAAATGAAAAAAAATCGCCAAAAATTAAAAAAAAATTGCCTAAATGAAAAAAATCGCCAAAATCAAAAAAATTTCAAAAACGAAAATATATCGCCGAAATTAAAAAAAACGCCAAAAACCGACAAAAATCGCCAAAACAAAAAAAAATTGCCTATATAAAAAAATCCCCAAAAATTAAAAAAATCGCTTATATGAAAAAAATCGGCAAAATCAAAAAAATCGCCAAAACGAAAAAAATCGCCAAAATTAAAAAAACGCCAAAAACCGAAAGAATCGCCAAAACGAGAAAAAAGTGTCAAAACAAAAAAAATTCCCATAATGACAAAAATCCGCAAAAATCGCAACAAAAAAATGCTTATATGAACAAAAATCGCCAAAAATTAAAAAAAATCGCCAAAATCAAAAAAATCGCCAAAACGAAAATCAATCGCCAAAATTAAAAAAAAAAAACGCCAAAAAACCAAAAAAATCGCCAAAACAAAAAAAAATTGCTATATGAAAAAATCGCTAAAAATTAAAAAAATCTATCTGCTATTGAAAATCACCAAAATCGAGCAGACGGTTTCAGAGCTGGAAAACTCAAACTCTATTTTCCCATAGAAAATAACTACCGAAAACAAGTTTTTATTACTTTTTTATTAAATTAACTTATTTTATACTTCGGTATGACTAAAATTGGTATTTATAATTAAAAAAAATTAATAATCTAAAAAATTAAAAAAACGTTTCCAGGGTTGGAAAACTTTAACTTTTTTCATAATAATTAAACATATTTCATGTTTTAGGAAGAAGGCTATTTTCTCAGGAACGATAAGAGCTACGGGTCTGAAATTTGGACAGAGTATGAAGAACTTTGATCGCTACAACAACAAATACATGAGAATTAAAACTTAAAGGGTGGTCCAAAACGAGTGACGAAATTTTTTAAAATCGCATGTAATATGTATAATTGTATGTATGTGTGTACATATATATATTGACGCTTGAAATTTGCAATATGTGTATTTTTATATAGGCTACAACAACACTAAAATTAAAAACATTTTAATTAAAGGGTTGTCCATCAGTTAATGCAATTTTAGTATGTAATTTTGACAAATTGCTATATCTTGGAAACCGTAAGAGTTAAACTCTTGAAATTTTCAAAAACGGTCAAACTAAAAAATCCGAAAATTATAAAATCGCAAAAAATTAAAAAAAACGCCAAAACGAAAAAAATGGCCAAAATGAAAAAAAACGCTAAAATTAAAACAAAATGCCAATAACCGAAAAAAATCGCCAACACGAGAAAAACGTGTCAAAATAAATTTCCACAATGACAAAAAAACGCTAAAAACCGCAAAAATCGCCAAAACAAACAAAAATGCTTATATGAACAAAAATCGCCAAAAATTAAAAAAAAAATCGCCTAAATGAAAAAAAATTGCCAAAATGAAAATAAATCGCCAAAATTAAAAAAACCGACAAAAATCGCCAAAACAAATTGCCTAATGAAAAAATCGTCAAAAATTAAAAAAATCGGCAAAATCAAAAAAATCACCAAAGCGAAAAAAATCGCCAAAATTAAAAAAAAACGCCAAAAACCGAAAAAAATCGGCAAAACGAGAAAAAAGTGTCATAACAAAAAAAATCCCACAATGACAAAAATCCGCAAAAATCGCAAAAAATGCTTATTATATGAACAAACATCGCCAAAAATTAAAAAAAAAATCGCCTAAATGAAAAAAAAATCGCCAAAATCAAAAAAATCGCCAAAACGAAAATAAATCGCCAAAATTAAAAAAAACGCCAAAAACCAAAAAAAATCGCCAAAACAAAAAAAAATGCCTACATGAAAAAAATCGCTTAAATGAAAAAAAATCGTCAAAATCAAAAAAATCCACCAAAACGAAAAAAAATCGCTAAAATCAAAAATCGCCAGAACGAAAATAAATCGCAAAAATTAAAAAAAAAACGCCAAAAACCGAAAAAAAATTGCCTATATGAAAAAAATCGCCAAAAATTAAAAAAATCGCTTAAATGAAAAAAAATTGTCAAAATCAAAAAAATCCGCCAAAACGAATAAAAATCGCCAAAATTAAAAAAAAAACGCCAAAAACCGAAAAAAATCGCCAAAAACGAGAAAAAAGTGTCAAAACAAAAAACAAATTGCCTATAAGAAACAAAATCGCCAAAAAATAAAAAAATCGACTAAATGAAAAAAATTGTCAAAATCAAAAAAATTGTCAGAAGGAAATAAAGTCACCAAATTAAAAAAAAAACGCCAAAAACCGAAAAACATGCCCAAAGCCAAAAAAAAATTGCCTATATGAAAAAAAATCGCCAAAACTAAAAAAATTAGCAAAACCAAATAAATCGCCAAAATTTAAAAACCACAAAATTAAACATAATGCCAAAAACCTAAAAATTGCACTAGAGAAATAAGTATGACTTTTTTCACAAAATTAATATCTATGTACCTGCATATCTCTGTGCTTATGTATGTTTCTCTATACTACATAAACGCACTTTGGTAAAGGGTATATAAGATTCGGCACAGCCGAATATAGCACTCTTACTTGATGAAATTGTGTTGAACAACGCGCTACCTAATAAGACGCAAGCCCCAGAACGTATGATTAGCAATGTAGTCGCCAGTTGCTACGAAACAAGGTCCAAGAGATTTGTAGAATTTCTCGTATTGATCCTCAGTGATTTAAAATCTTAAAAGGGAATAAATTGAAGATATCACGAAATTTGTAAAAAAATTTGAATGAAGAAATTTTTTGCTTGTAGATGTTCTTCACAAATGTTGTCAAGAATTAAGTGCTTAAGTCTTGACTTTATTAGAATTGCTGATCCACCGCATGCTCTCCCTCTAGGGTCCTTTGTATCATATAAAGCGTAGCCACTCATTTTAAAGAGGCTTCTAGAAGTCAAATGAGTCTCAGAGACCAACATTATATCAATATTTTTTCAACAAGGATGTGCTCAAGTTAAGTTTTATGGTGGCGAATACCGTTTGCGTTCCAGAAACATATTTTTAACGTGTTCATGACTTGTAAATTAATGCTTGAATCAGTGTATTTTGCATTCGTAGCATTTCTTGTATCATGTTTGTCATATTTGTTGTAAAGTTGTTGATAGTTTGCACAAGATTTTCCATAGTGGCTTCAAGGCGACTGAAATTAAAGCTTGTGTTAGCATTTGTTGAATTACTTGGTGGCGACACTTTCTGCGCGGGAATAGAATTTGTATTGGCAGAGTCGGCATACGAAACACGGGAAGTAACTGGTTGGCTCATTTGCACAAAAGTGGATGAGGAAGCGTTTGTTGTTTCAACTGGAGCTAATTTAGGTTTTTGCACTAAAGCCTTCTTGACGAAAGAGTACACAGGACAACCTCTGTAGTTAAAATTAAAAAAAAACGCCAAAACGAAAAAAATGGCCAAAATGAAAAAAAAAACGCTAAAATTAAAACAAAATGCCAATAACCGAAAAAAATCGCCAACACGAGAAAAACGTGTCAAAATAAATTTCCACAATGACAAAAAAACGCTAAAAACCGCAAAAATCGCCAAAACAAACAAAAATGCTTATATGAACAAAAATCGCCAAAAATTAAAAAAAAAATCGCCTAAATGAAAAAAAATCGCCAAAATGAAAATAAATCGCCAAAATTAAAAAAACCGACAAAAATCGCCAAAACAAATTGCCTAATGAAAAAATCGTCAAAAATTAAAAAAATCGGCAAAATCAAAAAAATCACCAAAGCGAAAAAAATCGCCAAAATTAAAAAAAAACGCCAAAAACCGAAAAAAATCGGCAAAACGAGAAAAAAGTGTCATAACAAAAAAAATCCCACAATGACAAAAATCCGCAAAAATCGCAAAAAATGCTTATTATATGAACAAACATCGCCAAAAATTAAAAAAAAAATCGCCTAAATGAAAAAAAAATCGCCAAAATCAAAAAAATCGCCAAAACGAAAATAAATCGCCAAAATTAAAAAAAACGCCAAAAACCAAAAAAAATCGCCAAAACAAAAAAAAATGCCTACATGAAAAAAATCGCTTAAATGAAAAAAAATCGTCAAAATCAAAAAAATCCACCAAAACGAAAAAAAATCGCTAAAATCAAAAATCGCCAGAACGAAAATAAATCGCCAAAATTAAAAAAAAACGCCAAAAACCGAAAAAAAATTGCCTATATGAAAAAAATCGCCAAAAATTAAAAAAATCGCTTAAATGAAAAAAAATTGTCAAAATCAAATAAATCCGCCAAAACGAATAAAAATCGCCAAAATTAAAAAAAAAACGCCAAAAACCGAAAAAAATCGCCAAAAACGAGAAAAAAGTGTCAAAACAAAAAACAAATTGCCTATAAGAAACAAAATCGAAAAAAAATAAAAAAATCGACTAAATGAAAAAAATTGTCAAAATCAAAAAAATTGTCAGAAGGAAATAAAGTCACCAAATTAAAAAAAAACGCCAAAAACCGAAAAACATGCCCAAAGCCAAAAAAAAATTGCCTATATGAAAAAAAATCGCCAAAACTAAAAAAATTAGCAAAACCAAATAAATCGCCAAAATTTAAAAACCACAAAATTAAACATAATGCCAAAAACCTAAAAATTGCACTAGAGAAATAAGTATGACTTTTTTCACAAAATTAATATCTATGTACCTGCATATCTCTGTGCTTATGTATGTTTCTCTATACTACATAAACGCACTTTGGTAAAGGGTATATAAGATTCGGCACAGCCGAATATAGCACTCTTACTTGATGAAATTGTGTTGAACAACGCGCTACCTAATAAGACGCAAGCCCCAGAACGTATGATTAGCAATGTAGTCGCCAGTTGCTACGAAACAAGGTCCAAGAGATTTGTAGAATTTCTCGTATTGATCCTCAGTGATTTAAAATCTTAAAAGGGAATAAATTGAAGATATCACGAAATTTGTAAAAAAATTTGAATGAAGAAATTTTTTGCTTGTAGATGTTCTTCACAAATGTTGTCAAGAATTAAGTGCTTAAGTCTTGACTTTATTAGAATTGCTGATCCACCGCATGCTCTCCCTCTAGGGTCCTTTGTATCATATAAAGCGTAGCCACTCATTTTAAAGAGGCTTCTAGAAGTCAAATGAGTCTCAGAGACCAACATTATATCAATATTTTTTCAACAAGGATGTGCTCAAGTTAAGTTTTATGGTGGCGAATACCGTTTGCGTTCCAGAAACATATTTTTAACGTGTTCATGACTTGTAAATTAATGCTTGAATCAGTGTATTTTGCATTCGTAGCATTTCTTGTATCATGTTTGTCATATTTGTTGTAAAGTTGTTGATAGTTTGCACAAGATTTTCCATAGTGGCTTCAAGGCGACTGAAATTAAAGCTTGTGTTAGCATTTGTTGAATTACTTGGTGGCGACACTTTCTGCGCGGGAATAGAATTTGTATTGGCAGAGTCGGCATACGAAACACGGGAAGTAACTGGTTGGCTCATTTGCACAAAAGTGGATGAGGAAGCGTTTGTTGTTTCAACTGGAGCTAATTTAGGTTTTTGCACTAAAGCCTTCTTGACGAAAGAGTACACAGGACAACCTCTGTAGTTAGCATTGTGATTACAATTACTGCATTTTTTCAGCTTGATCTTTTGGTTTAGTACATCTAGCAGCACCGTGCAATTAACGGCAGATAACACCCACTGTAGGTAAATTGCAGTAAGCTTTTGTATGGCCATATACGTGACAATTATGACACTGCATGAGACCTGAACGCTTATGTGGCTCTTCAAATGTGATTTTTCTGTATAAAGGTATTTTAGGCTATAAATAGGATGAGTCTCGTTTTTTCAACTACATATATATCATTCGGCTTCAGTTGAACAAGAAAAAGGGGTTGAGGTACTTTTTCTCTCCCTGGAGGACGAGTGCATCTTTTATTTCTTCAGGAATAATATAAGAATCTATGCTCTTCAATACGATCTGCAGGCCTTTAGCATCCTTATGCTGGCATTTGTAGAAACTGGTTTTCTTTGTTTTAAATTCAGAAACCATTTTGCGGAAATCTTTTTCGTCATAAATTTGAATTTTCGTTTCATAGATGCTGCCACGTTTTATTGGGACAATGTGAAAGTTATTCTCACCAATGACCGAAATGAATTTTTTAATTAGGGCATTTGAATTTTCTCTCTAATACATTGGTGGCGGCTTGGATGTTTTATTCGAGGATACATCGGGCAAGACTTTCATCAGATTTATTACTTATATTGTTTTCATTAAAAGTTTCAGAACTCACAGTAAAATAGGTATTTGTGCCGTTATACCTCACTTCACAATTATTTGTTTTTGAGGTACTCATATAGAGTATTCCTCAAGGGCACTTTGTTTGTGATTTTTGTTTGCGGTTTTTTGTTTGTTTTTGTTATTTCCACTATGTAAAAAATATTAGCAAAGCAATAAATATTATTTATTAAAGTCAGTTTGTACCTATTACGAATAACATGTACTACGAACATTTTTTTATAATTTTTTGTTTGTTTAGTAAGAATGTGAGAAAAATTCCGCTAATCGACTGTTTGCTATGAAGGTACCACGAGAACTGTTGAAAATAATATGAAATTATTGTTCGATATCATTAATTAAAATTTTTTTATTATAATGGCAACACTGCATTTGCTCATTGTAGCCAAAGAAATATTACAATTGGAGTACAACGACTAAATCAGCATAGACAATTTCCTATCGTCCTGTTGCCTTGTTGTATTCAAAAGTATCCTACTCATAAAAGCATGTGTATTCTATCCCTGACATGTTGTAGTTGGTAGGTTGCTGTGGTGAATGGGTTTAATGCATTACAAAGAAAATAACATTTTCCTAAAAACTAATAAATTGGATAAATATGTGAAAAAATTATTCAAAACTATTTGCGAACACAGTTTTATACGTTTTTATGTGAAATTTAGAAAAAGAAAAAACCTTCTATAGTGCTAATGCGTAGCTTAAATTTTTAACATTTACTACTACACCATTTCGCGTAAAAATCATCTCAGCAGAAATGTCTTGAATATTATAAGAACTACAACGTTTTGATTGATGGTATTTCGTGGTATCCATTGCGGCAATCAAACACCACTTGAAGCAGTACTGATCATTGTTTTGCAAGCTTTTTTTCTTTTTAATTTGTCAGTTGTGGATATCCAATTCCATCCTTTAACGAGAGACGATTTATTGATGTTTACTTCGGCTCAGACTATGCGCGACAAAGTCCAACCAAAATGTCATTCTTCAAATTCGGAAATTTTGGTTAAAATCTCCATAACCTGTTTACATGTGTTATAATACAAAACTCTATACATATATGTATGTATGTATGTAAAAATATTGTGTCCAATTTATAATGAGAACACGAGTCCTTAGTTTTATAATTCAGTTTATTTCAGTATTCAGAGAAATATTTTATTAATTTTAATGGTTTTATATATTTAGAGTATTATTAGTTATTTTAATAGAAACTAAAAGTAATTTTAGGTAAATTTAAAATTGTTTAAAATTTTAGACAACTTTAATTTAGTTTTCGAATTTAATTTAGTTTTTAACTTTAAGCAACTTTTTTACAACATACAATTCAACTTTTTAATAAACGACTGACAAGTGAGTTCTCTACTTGATAATTCTTCTTTGCTTATTGCGGTCAAGGTATTGTGAATATTAGATACTTAACCCATTGAGACCTCTACATCCTGCAGATCATCCATGATGATGATGACAGATATTCGTAGTTCGCAGACCGCCAAGACTTCATGAAATCGCAACTGGTTGGCCTTTCGCAATCAGATACCATTTTTACTTCATACTGGTTGTTTCTCTTCACTTTTGTAACTTCGTATGGACCCATATATTCGCTTTCAATATTTCGGCCGGTCACAAACTGAGTTCGGTTTATTGCGACTAAGTCTCCAATTTTGTAAAATACTGCTTCCTTTCGGTCTTTATCAAACTTACGTTTATATGTTTCTTAGGCCTTTCTATTCGTCGCTTCGCTTCTGCTCTTACTTGCTGCCGTTCTTCATTAAAATGTTCAACTATTTCGTTTTCAAGCATTTCAAGTATGTTGGTGTCAATATCTGTTTTCATTTTCGTACCAAACATTAGTTCGAATGGTGATTTTTTAGTCGAACTATGAACGCATAAATTCATAGTCTTTTGGACTCTTCCAATATATTTAAACCATTTAGCTGGCTCATCTTGCAACAGTTTAGCGTTGACTAAGGAACTCTTTCAATTTTCGTGCTCAATTTGCCTGTTGCATCGTGGTACACCCGTTGTTGCTACTGCGTGTTTTGTTCCTGACTTGGTACAAAATTCATCGAACATCTTAGAAATAAATGCAGGTCGAACCAAAAATGTTCCACCATGTCGGATTACTTCTTCTGCGCTTGTTGTTTTTGTTGCGTACAACCAAACAAATTTTGAAAAACTGTCAACAGTTGCAAAAACATATTTATACTGATTTGATGTTGCGTCTTATCAGTGATGCCAGAATTCCTTCACCAAAAATGGCTAAATGTAGACAAAAAAATGGCTTAAAAGTGGCTAAAAACTAGCTAAAAAATGGCTAAGCGCCATCGAAAGCAAAAATCATAAACTCTAATCAAAAACCAGATGGTATTTCATATATTATTTTTTTTAGCAAATCGGGAACTTTTTTAAAGTAAATAAAAACAATAAATTGAAGTAATAAATTAAATAACTTTTTTTTTAAAATTGCAATACTTGCAGTACACCCTCTATTCATTTGTACATTCTGCAGAATAGCATGATGTTCAGTCTTTAAATTTTTTGGGTTACTAATCCATTCCTTGAAAAATATTTGTTTATACTTTTTGTTCATTTAATATTTTTTTAAATTTCATTTAAACTTTTATTTATATTTTATTTTCACTCGTCTAAAACAAAAATTACCCTTCTTTGATTGATATTATGAACCACAACCGACAACTTATAACAATATTGCAACGAATATAATCTTATTGTTACCAATCTTTCACATAAGCAATTTTTGTTGCTGCAGTTCTTGTATATGGTTGAGAATATTGAAATAGAATTACATACATACATTTTGTATTCCTCTTTATATCTTTTTCGCACAGAAACAAAAGGTTGCAGCAACAAAAATTGCAAGTTTGAACGGACTTTATTGATATTAATGCCAAAACAGTAACATATTGCTCTGTTGTGTTTTTTGGTAATAAATAAATGTTTTGTTGCGAGTTCAAATTTTTTATAAAAACTCACAAACAAATTTCATGTTTGGAAAAATAGCTAAAAATAGCTAGTTTAAAATAAAAATGTCTAAAAAATAGCTAATAGCTTAACTCACTTTTCTTCCTGCTAAATGGGATAAAAAATTGCTAAATTTAGCCATAAAATGGCTAAATTAGCATCTTTGCGTCCAATGGACCCAAGTGGTCGACATGTGTGGTATGCAGCGGAATGGTGCCTTTTTCTATACAGTGCAAGAAGCCTTCTTTTGAATTGTCTTTTTGTTGTAAATAATGCATTCAACACAGTTGTTTACAATCTGTTCACATTTGCGTTCTAAATGCTGAATAAAGTATTTTTGACGTACTGCATGCATTGTTTTTTCCTTGGCAGAAAGACCGTTTATATGCGCATTTCTAATAATTTCTGACTCAAGTGTTTTTGGTACAAACGATAAAGCATTGCCGTCAAAACATTTGTACACAAGGCCACCTTTGAGTTCATAGTTTTCGTAAGGAATGTGCTTTGGCACATTCGTCATTTTGCAGTTTTTTAAATCTTTTAAAGCTAAATATGTTCCTTTCACTTCCAAAATATAGCTGTGAAGCCGGCAAAGCATATTCTATAATTTCCATTTTTCTTTTCCGTAACCGCTACTCCACTAGCAGTATGTTATGTAGATTTTTTTATTATACCACTTTTCACCCTTTCTTTTGGCAGTATGTGTATCTTTACCGGATATATTTCAGCCGCCTTTGCTAATGTATAATTTTGGATTAAATTACTTACAAATTAAATTACTTGAAGTCAACATCAATTTCTTCAACGCTAATATTATATACTTTATGCTCTTCATACGTTGATTCTTTTGTTTTAAAAATATAGCCGTTGCCATCCGACATAAGCATAAAATTTTTAATAAAATCGTGTCCAATTATACCGTGAAAAATTTTATTATTATCTGGTATAATTAAAAATTTGTGTTCGGTTATTATATCATCTACGCGAACCGTACCTGATAAACGTCCTAGTGGTTCAGTTTTTTTGTTACCGAGACCACGTAACACTGATTTTCATTGTTCTAAAGGAACAACTGAACTTCACAATCGATATGTGCGATCCGGTATCCACTAAGCAGTTGATTTCGATATTATTAAAATAAATCATTTGAAAACGCGACTGATCAACAACAAATTGTCAGTACCTTTAGATTTATTAAAATTTTTTGCAATATGGCCGAATCTATTACAATTAAAACATTTTGAAGGAGTTTTAAATTATTTCCTTTTGTCTTCTGTAGAACCGCAATTATAGCAATGCTCGGATGTGAATATGACGTCACGAGAATTTTCAGCATGTTGGTTGGATTTTTTTTAATTATTTGTAGTTGCTACATGTCATAAAATATTGATAGTATTCTATGTATACCTAAATATGACAAATTTAGCCGAGTCGGACAGATATCCAGAGACAGCACATGAGTAGTGATGTAAATTTCTCAATTTACATGTATTGCTAGTACACGGCATGTGTACTGTAGGCTTTAGTGTTAGTTGGACTTTTATTAACTTTATAATCAAAATTACGGGTCATGTGCATTGTTTCAAATATATCATATTTTTAAAGTAAATCTTTATATGACGTAGCCGTGTACATCTGGTATTTAGCTCACTTTTTATTTTTAGACCGTCTATTATGTATCGAATTACCGATTGTTCTTCTATATTGCCTAAGGCCGCAATTTTTCTCATCTTCACTATATACTCAAGAAAAGTTTAATTTTCTTGCTTCTTGTTGTTTGTTAATATTTTATGAAGTTCAATACTGCTATACTTTCTTTTAAATTCGTTCAACAAACAGTCCTTTAACGATTTAAAATCACTTACTGTAACCGAATCAAGAAACAATTTAGCTGTACCAATAATTTTATTTCTGGCATGAACGTATTTTTGCTTTTCATTCAAATCATATGCTTCAGCATTCTGCTCAAAATTTTCGAGCCAATGCTTCCACTTTATTTTCACCGTCAAAATCTGGCACCATTTTAGCAAAATTGTCCAATGTGACGTTAGCTTTGTTGTTATACTCTTTGTCCTTTTTTTATTTTAATTTTAAGTAAACTAATTAAACTATTCATTAGAGTTGAGCATAGTTGTTCCTTTTGCGGATTGCTCCTTTTTGTTTCCAACAACAAAAAGAACTAGTTCGTTATTTTAATTCAGTTGTTCTTTTCGGTCAGTTGTTCAGTGAACAACAGAACAGAGATTACACAGTCATCGAATCCTCTTCAATGTTTTATTCGTGTGTTAATATTCTAAAGTAATTTCATTTCATTTTTAGTGACCTTATTAAATTAAAAATTGTTGATTGAAAATGCTTAAAATGAAGTTTAATCATTTGAAAACAAATTTTAATCACTTTTTTAATACTGATTTCTATTCAAAACAACAAATTCTTTCTTTTAATTGAGTAAAAATGCTCCTTGCTTAGACGTATTTTCACTTGTGCTTTATAGTCTTATTTGTTATATGCTTTTAGTAAGTAAAAGATAATAATTAATATTTTTGAAATTTTTAAAATGAAATCCGTAATCAGTTTAAAACATATTATAATCAGTTTTTTAATTCTAATAATCTTTTTCACAATCTCTTTTTTAGTTAATTACTACACATTATTTCTATTAATTTTGTAAAACTCACTTGTATATATTTTCTGTTGTTTGTTTTGATTATTGTGCTAAAAATTTAATAGGCACATTAGATTTGTATGTGTTTAACAGTATGCAAATGAGAGACTATAATATTTTACTTGAAATCTTTTGCATGTTTATTGGTCAGGAACAGAGAATAAGATAAACAAAACAAAATATAGACCAAAAATGAACGAACGAACAAAAAACGAACAAGAAAGACCAAAATATAAAGAAATACCAAAAGATCAAGAAAGACCAAAAGAACAAGAAAGACCAAAAGAACAACAAAGACCAAAAGAACAAAAAGGAACAACTAGTCTCAACTAGTTCAAATCGTTCACTTATGGGAATAGTTCAATTGAATTAATGGGTGTTTTTTTAGAGGTATAGAACTTCGAATTGAAATAAAAACCAAGAAAATCGTTTTAATGTCCATCAATTTGGCTTTATTGGAAGGATAATTTTATGCCATTAATGTTTAAATATGATTTCGGGCATGTGGGCGCCGCGGCTGGCTCGAATAAAGCCAATTCTACAGGTCCAATTTTCAACCACTTTTTCGAGCATATGGGGTCGTATGTTGGCAATAACGCCACGAATGTTGGCTTCGAAGTCCCCTAACGTTTTTGGTTTGTTGGCGTAGACGAGCGACTTCACATATCCCCAAAGAAAATAATCCAATGGTGTCAAATCACACGATCTTGGTGGCCAATTGACAGGTCCATTCCACGAAATTATGCGCTCATCGAATGTTTCCTTCAATAAATCGATTGTGACGTGCGCTGTGTGGCATGTAGCGCCGTCTTGTTGGAACCACAACTCATCCACATTCATGCCATCCAATTCGGGAACAAAATAGTCGGTTATCATGGCTCTATATCGGTCTCGATTCATTCGGGTCCTCTTCAACACTTTGCTCTACAGCGGCAATTGTTTCTTCGGTGCGCACTGTTAGACGTCTCTGCGAATGCGTATTATCACATAGAGTAAACGTAGTGCGAAAACGATCCATGGTTAACCGAATTAATTGCTCTGATGGACGATTATGTCGACCATAAAATGGACGGAGCTTGCGGTAAACTTCGCGAACTGAACCATTATTTTCGAAATAAATTTGCACGATTTGCAAGCGTTGTTCTTTTGTCAACCTGTTCATGATGAAATGGCAACCCAAACTAAATATTAATCACTTGAGAGCTGACAAAATGGCCGCCAGTTAAAAAAGTGATACCAACTTAAAGTTCTATACCTCAATAAAAAACATTTAGTTCGTTCTTTTTCAGTACAACCCTACCATTCATGTCTGATTGGTTATTGCCATTTAAATTTAAATCTTCATCTTCAAAGTTTTTTGTCATGTTTGTTACTTTTTTATTTGCGGTTTCTGTTTTGATCTCTTTATTCGTTCTGTATTCGTTTACTTTTTCTTTATTTGTATTATTTTTTGTTTAGGTTTCTTTTGCTTCAGACACTTTTTTACTTTCTGCTTTTTTATTTGTTTCGTTTAGATTTTTTACCACATTGAAATTATTTATTTCTTCGTTTGATTCAACTTTATCACTTTCACTTTTTGTTCTTTCTGAATTCGTTCTTTTTCTCTCATTCGTGCTCGTGTATTATATACTTTACTGTCGACTGATTTTGTAGAAATCATTTATTCACATTTTATATTCTTATATACAGCTTTATTATGACACTTTTAAGATTTTATGGTATTCTTTTGTATTAACACATTTTTGCTTTATGGAATTTTACATTTTAAATTTTTTTGTTGAAAAAATTGTGTACGCACATACTTATTTACGTATACAATAGTCAGTGATGCCAGAATTTCTTAAGCAATAATGGCTAACTCCCTTATGAAAAAAATATTTTCCTATAGCTTTAAAGTTCATATTAGTTGCCAAGCACTTTAAGACTAACATTGCTTTGTTAAGAAATTGTGTGCAAAACACAACTTCAATTACTTTGTTATTTAATAATGAATACTGGTAACACCACCGTGTTCAACAACCACTTCACAGCTTATGATGTACAAAATTTAATAAAATTTCATTCGGGTATTCAAATGTTTTTT
This sequence comes from Tachina fera, assembly GCA_905220375.1. Classification (NCBI taxonomy): domain Eukaryota; kingdom Metazoa; phylum Arthropoda; class Insecta; order Diptera; family Tachinidae; genus Tachina; species Tachina fera. Next base: position 126,082,564 of record LR999963.1, read on the forward strand.
TATTTTATTAAATAAATTTTTATTTTCTTGGAGTAAAGCAACCTAATTTAAACAATATGAGCTTCTGACATGGTAGGAAAAGAGATAAACATTTCTATGAAGTAAACGTAAAAAATACGAGGATCAAAGAAGAATTATTACAATTTCTTTTATTCGAATGAAATAAGTAGTTGAATACCCAGCTTTTTTCGATTTCTTTTGATTGTATGTACATCACTAAAACATTTTCGGACAATATTGCACATTTTGATATTTTTTTTTATTGATTTTACGATGTATTTTGAAACAACTGTATAATTTGATGATGTTTTCTATTACATGACAGAAATAGTAAATCTAAGCTAAGAGCTAACACTTCTAGCTTAATTTTTAGATGTAATTTGAATCAATATGCTTTATATTAACAAAAATATTTGAGGTACAAACTACACATTTTGAAAATATCAACTTAAAGTAGTCTTAACAAAGAAATTTGATGTAATATTTTTTTAGAATACAACTTTACTTAACATTGCTTTGCATAAGACCCTAAATGTAGACAAAAAAATGGCTAAAGACTACCTAAAAAATGGCTAAGCGCTATCGAGTGCAAAAATCATGAACTTTAATCAAAAACAAGAAGGTATTTTATATAATATTTCAATAAAATAAATAATTTAAATCAAAACAATAAACTTACGTAATTAATAAAATTATTTATTCAGGTAATAGAGAAACAAGCAAAAAAAATGCGCATTTAGTGCAAATTTGCAATACTTGCAGTACGCCTTCTATTCATTTGTATATTCTGCTATTCAGCTTTTAAATTTTTGGGTTACTAATCCATTCCTTTCGAATGGTAATACTTTTTGTCCACTTTCTATTTTTTAAACTTTCACTCGTGTAAAACAAAAAAATGGTCCTTGTTTGATTGATATCATTAACCATCAATTAGGCCCGACAACTTACAACAACATTGAAACGATTATAAGAACGGAGTAGCAAATATTATTATTACCAATTTAGCTCTTTTAGGCTTACAATTTTTGTTGCAGTATTTCTTGAATATGTGGGAGAGTATTGAAATAGAAATACACATATACATTTTGTATTCCTCTCTACATCTACATCCACACAAATATAAAAAGTAGCGGTAACCAGGATTGGCAGTATTTGAAATACATACATGTATTTCAAATACGTATTTAAAATACACATACATATTTTGTATTTGTATTTTAAATACATGAAGTAGAAGTATATTGTATTTTAAATACATGACATTCAAGTATTTTGTATTTTAAATACATACGGTCTAATTCATAAAAAATATTTTAGGTTTGTTACAGGTTTATTTGACAAATTTCCCATAGAAATATGTCAAATAAGCGCTTAATAAACCTGAAATATTTTTTATGAATAAGGCAGATAGTCTACAAAATACATATATAAAATACATTAAATTGTTGGTGTTTTCATTTTAATCAATTTATAATGGAGATTATATTATAATCTACTAAACTTTTTTTTTTTTTTTTTTAATACATGTATTTATTTATTGTATCTTCAAATATGAACTAACAATAAGTATTCAAATCTTAAATCTATAAATATAATTATTAGGACCGACCACTGTCGGACATAAACTTGTTAATAGCAGACCTGGGAAATTTGCATTAAATAAGGTAATGCATTGAGCATTTTCCTACATTAAACCAAATCAATGCAAATGCAAATTTATTGAATTAACACTAAATTTTATGCTTTTAATGCAGTATTTTTCCATTGAATTAAAATCCCCTCAAAGTAATGCATTAATATTGCATTGGCATTAAATTTGATATTTTTAATGCACTATTTTTTGCATTGAATTAAAATATCCTCAAAGTAATGCACTAATATTACATTGGCATTAAATTTCATATTTTTAGTGCACTAGTTTTTGCATTGAATTAAAATCACTTCAAGGTAATGCATTAATATTGCATTGGCACTAAATCACAAGTAAAAATTGCACTGATTTTGCATTACCACTAATGAAGTAATGCAATATGATTGCATTGTCGCTAAAACCTATTGTACTTAATAAAATTAAACAAAAGATGAACAAAGCAAATAAAAATTAAAAAATACAGTAAAGTTCACATTGAGGCCACCTACAAATGAAAAATATTCATTGAACATACACATCTCACTAAATCAACAAGAGGGTATTAAGTCGAAATTTTATATATCTAACTTTTTGCAGGAAACCAACTAACAACATCAATATCTATATACTGAAAAAAATTCAACGTATTTTGATCACTCTTTTGTTGATAAAATTTTTTTACTTTATGATTTTAATACGAAATGTAAGTGTTTTTATGTTGAAATTGCTAAAATATTTTCTGATTTGCAACTTTTTTCAAAACATAGATATTCTTATATAATAATTGCAAGGTTTTAAAATAAAAACAATGTACATATATTTTCAAATGGAATTTGCTCTGATGTATTTGGATTTTTAAATTTTCCTAAAATGTAACCACAAACGGGTTTTCGTCTCTACTGAAAATTTTAAAATTTTGACTTAATACTTCCTTGTTGATTAACCTTCCTTTCCACAACGTATGGTTAAGAGTTAACATGAACTTTAACTGACAGTTCTTCATACAAAACTTCTCGTTAAAGTCCCTCTTCTACATTCTGAAAAGGGCCGTAAGTGCGATATGTATTTTCAATGAATATTTTTCATATGAAGGTGGCCTCAATGTGAACTTTACTGTATTCTTTAATCTTCATTTGTTTTGTTCACCCTTTATTTAATTTTGTGTGCACAATATGTTTTAGTGACAATGGAATCATATTGCATTACTTCATTAGTGCTAACGCAAAATTAGTGCATTTTTACGTGTGATTTAGTGCCAATGCAATATAAATGCATTGCCTTGACGAGATTTTAATTCAATGCAAAAAATAGTGCATTAAAAATATCAAATTTAATGCCAATGCAATATTAACGCATTACTTTGAGGAGATTTTAATTCAATGCAAAAAATAGTGCATTAAAAATATAAAATTTAATGCCAATGCAATATTAATGCATTACTTTGAGGGGATTTTAATTCAATGGAAAAAATAATGCATTAAAAGCATACGATGTAGTGTTAATTCAATAAATTTGCATTTGCATTGGTTTTTTTTAATTTAATGCTAATGCAAAAGTAATGCATTTTGCCCAGGTCTGGTTAATGGTTATAAATAATACATAAGTACTGATAATCAAAAAAGAAAAAAAATGTATAAAAAGTATAAAAAAAAGTATTTTCAAGAAATCCCATCTGGCGCGTTGAGTAATAGAGCGCTTCTGTCCCTCTTTTTTAAGCGGATGTGTCCAGTAAAGTTCAAAATATTACGAGCAAGCGGATTAGGATGTGACTAGAGTGCATTTTAAAATTTAGTTTGTCCACGTATTTGTGGTTCATAATTATAGTTCCTTTGGTACTCATGTTTCCTCCAAAAGCACCTGACAAAGTTTTCTTCTCATTTTCATTAACTTTTACGCACGATGTCAAAGCTTCTTCCTTTACTAGTGTAGTATCAGCGCCTGAGTCTACCAACAGTAGTAATTTTTCCTCTTTTGCCTCTCTACAAGGAAAGCTTATATACGCATCGTTTATCTCACAACTTTCGTTGCTACTAACATCACTCTCCAGTCTCAGTTCATTTTTGTACTCTGAGTGGTTTATGTGATGTTTTGCGACGTTTCCGTCCTTAATTGTCGTTATTTATATCATTATATGTCATCATTGCCATATTATTCAGGGATTTTCTTACTAAATCTGTGCGTCTTGCACCAGATATTAATTCGGTTCCTGTTTCTGATTATCCTGCTCCTCTGTCAAGTGTATATTTTTAATATCTAAAAGCTTTACCTTCTTGATAGTTAGTTCTTACTTGGTGTTGTGTTTTATTTTCATTTTCTTCATTAGTATTTTTCTCTAAACTTTTCGGCATTCCTGTCCATTAATCTTGGGCCGATTCTCGTTTCCCGAATTATTGCTGTTGTAATTATATCTGCTTCTGTTTACATCGTTGTTGCCTCTATTGTTGCAATTTCTACTATTGATATTTATACTCGGCATGTTTGTTGGGCAATTAGTAGAAATGTGACCCTGTTGATTACATCTAAAACAGCGTCGCTTCTCGTTGTTGTTATAGCTGGTTCCACTTTTGTTTTTTTGTTTTGTTTTGTTTTGATACAATGATAATTGTCTGACTTCTTTTATCAATTGTTGAACCGGCTCATATAAAGGTTCCTCGGTATGCATTGTCATGATGTTTGAAGATTTCATATTAGAACCGAAGAGATTTCGAGCCTCCTTGGTGATTTTCAGCAGGGCAGATAGATTTCGTTTTCGTGTCCGATTAATTTTGACATCAATCTAGGATATCGAAAGCCTCTTATGTAACTCCTTACTGCGGATTGGTTGCAATGATCTATCATAGATTTTTGATTGGATACTTCTGGCCATTGTGCCGCAATTCGTTATGTTGCATCTGTAAGTAGTCCTTCTAGTCTCTCTCTAAATTCATATGCTGTATCCGTTGAACCTTGCTTACTACTTAAAATTAGTTCTTGTATTTCTGTTAGAGTTTTGCCTTTTATAAATTTTTCTCTAATAGCCTGGCATAAGGCTTGTATCGTTGCGAACTCTATATTGTGTAAATAACAGTAAGTATTTCCAAATAATCTCGTTTTGATGCATTTGATTATGTCGACCCCCCTAGTTTATCCTTTGCTATCATACATACTTCAATAAAGTTATTTGCTTCTCTTACCAGTTCTGGCCCATCAGTTCCGTAAAAAATTGGTACCACATAGGATATGGTTTTCAAAAGTTCAGTAAAAGTTATCATGTTGTTACTATTTGTTGTGGTGTTAATTGTAATCACTTTCCTCGTCTCTCCTTGTAAGTTTCGTATCTTTAACTTCAGCGTTTCGATTTGTTGAGTTTTTTCCTCTATCACCTTTCTATTTTCGATGACTTGCTGCAACTGATCAGGAGTCAAGTTAGGGTTAACGCGCTGTGCGAAGTCTTTAAATGCTTGGGTCTTCTGTTCGCTGTCTTGAATCTGTTGTTCAGCTTCTTCAATGGTTTTTCTTAAGCTTTCGTTCTGCTGCTTCAAGATCCGGTTAACGTGTAAATATTCTTCTATTTGCCTAGATAAAGCTGGACTTTGTTGATGTTCATGTAGCACTTGTAGTTCTTCCAATAAAATATCTATATTTTCAAATTCAGTTATGTTTCCCTAGCTTCTTACTTTATGCTTTACTAACTCTATATACTCTTTGGTATTGTTAAGGTATTTTATGAGATTCCACACTCGCTCAGAAAGTTCCCTGGTCTCCTTTTGTGTCTTTTTGTAATTTTTTTCTCAAATCCTTCATATAGCTCAAGCAAAATTTTCTAAATCCACTTATATATTTCTATTTTCAATGTTCACTTTTACAAACAAACTTTCCTTCTATTTAATTACTGCTAAGAACTTTGAATTTTTCACTATGCGTTTATCTAGTTTAATTTACTAATTCAACACTTATATAAATATTTTTGCCATTTGTGTTGGTCCCATTTGTCTCGAGCAAATGTTTGATCGTCGTTGAGTTTACCACCAATGTCTGTGCAACTTAGGCAGCTAAAATAGCTCATTAAAACCTTTCGTTGTGTAGTAAATGTTCGTATGCAGAACAATTTAATTCAGTATATTAAAATTAAATTGAGCTAAAATAGCTTTCCAATATCAATATACTTCCTTCAAACTGCCAAAAGGTATCAAACTGTACTCTTACTACTACCGGCTGCACCAAAATGTTGTATTTTAACTTAAATACGGATTTTTATTTTAATATATTAATGGTTTATTTAAAAAAGGCTTTGTTAATAACAACTAGTATCTTGTTCTTCTAAATTACAATTTTAAATTTGGAGGGTCCCGTGGGAATCGCAGGTATGACTAATTACAACTAACTAATTACCACTGACTGGTTACAATTATCTGTAACTAACTAACTAGAAATTATCAATTATAACTGTCTTCAACTAACTACAACTCAAACTACAACTCATCAACTAACTACTTACAACTAATCAATTATAACTGTCTTCAACTAACAAACTACAACTCATGACTTGGTTTCTTAATATGAACTATTTATACAAAACTTAATCATAACTTAATATATTTCAAAATTAGTATTATGCTTAATTGTTAATATTATTATTGTGCTTACTTGCTGAACTTACTTAATATTATTAAGCTTTTGACCCAATTTCGAAATATCGCAATTGCACAATTTGTCAACGTAAAGAATTTAACAAACAACCAAGTGAATGAACTGGTTGTTGCTGCGTTAACAAATTAGTGCAATGTACGGGTACGAGGGTTGTTCAATTTTGATACACAACAAGTTGTCAGGTTTCGCCATATACCATTGGTGATGCTTCAATGTTTTCCTTTAGGCTTGCTCTTAATCCCAGAAGAACAGTATTCAAGGAAACAGTCCATTGTTCATTATCAGCACACGTTAAACCGGCCTTAAGCGTTCGGTGAAATCGTTCTTCTAATATGTTGGGTTGTGGATGATAAGCAGTTGTGAAATTGTGAGATATTCCTAAATTCTTAGTTATTGTTTTGAACAAATGCGAAGTAAATTGACTTTCTCGATCAGTAACCATAGTACTTGGAATACCAAAACGAAAGACCGATTCATCTCTTAAGGCCCAACTATAACATGAATAAGCTGGTTTAAGCTAATGCCAGAATTAACGATAAGTCTGTCAAATACTTAAGCAATTCAGATGTGACTTTAGGTGGCCACAATGTACTTATATGCACTTAAGTATTCTTTAGCCACAGCTGCACATATAGGTATTGTTCACCATTTTTTTAAATATTGTTTCTTCTTATAACTACTAAATGAATGCAATTTAATCAAATTACCGCCAAATTACCAAAACCACTTTATTACTTGTCTTATTTGTTTTGTATGCATGTATATGTATGTGTATTGTAAAACAAAGAATGAAAATAAAAGTTTTGCTTTCTTTTCTGAGTTTAAAATAAGAAAAAATAAATAATATATAAAACCAATGAATATTTTCTGAGGATGTTTGCTTGAGTTTAAAAAATGCACAAACAGTGTTTTCCGTACGGAATGTGCGTTCAGTTTGGCTCTTATCTTAAGCAAATGACATTTTACGAAACTTGACGAAAAGTTTCATAAGTACATTATAGTTTGCCACATATGATTTTTATGTAACCGCACAGTTGCTTAAGTTCGCTTATTCATATTATAGTTGGGCCTTTAGGTCTTTTAGAGGAAATGCTTCTGGCCAACGACTGAAACGATCAACACACGTTAATAAAGGGTCCGCCATGTAACGTTTTTTTTTTTCAACTACTGCTTATTTCGTGAATGGTAACACTTAGCTCATGTCTGATTTGACAGATAATTAGTTTTATCCTTCCACTGAACGAGCCAACTTACCATCCAATGCGTTTTCGCTTCGCTAAGTGGGCCTGCGGTCGACTTACAGAAGATGCCGATTTTGCCAAAAAAAAATCATCTTTTCAGATTAAGCTCATTTTGATCTTGGCGGGTATGTAAACAAGCAAAATTGTCGCATTTGGGGCACAGAAAACCCGCACGCATACATTGAAAAGCCGACGCATACAAAACGAGTCACTGTTTGGTGCAGATTTTGGTCCAGAGGCATAATTTCGAAAATGAGCAAAGGAGTGGCCGCTACAGTCAATGGCAATCGTTAACGGGCCATGTTGAACGAATTTTTATTCACAAAAATTGAAGAGGAGAATATTGGCAACATTTGGTTTCAACAGGACGGCGCTACGTGCAACACAGCCAAAGCTTCAGTAGTTTTTTTATAGCATTAAAAAAAAAAAGTTATCTGGTGGACCTTTTAGCTATTAATATTCCTCCGAAGGTGACAATGGTCCATCGATGTCTAAATGAATCATTGAAAATCGCTTGCTAATAATTGGAAAATTTTCACGTTTGCTTTTGGTATATCTTGTTATTTTAGAACGTTGACAGTCTTGACAGCCTCTTGACCAATCGTTGACATTTTTGTTTCGGTATCAACAAAAACATTTAGAGCAAATTAGTTTTCTGGTGGCTCGAATGCCAGGGTGTGATAGTGTGTGAATATTCTTAAACAATATCTCCCAAAATTCGTTTGGAACATATGCGCGAGCAATACCAGTTGACATTTCACAATAAACTTGAGTGTATGTACTTGGAAGTGTAACAAGGACAAATTTTTCATTACATGGAAACTGCAAAAATTCTTTAAGATGAGAGTCAGTTTTTTGATCTTAACTTAATTTTCTATAGTTTATGGGTTGAATTTGAATCGCCTCAATACGTGATAAGCAGGGAAACCACAAAAATGCAATTGCATATTTTTTCTTGTATGACGTGTTTATGCAGGGACAAGATATTTATCCGTTTCAGGACTTTTTATGAATTTTGGCATTGATTTGTTAGCGAATATTTTTGCATACTTCACCCTTTAAAGCATGTTTTTGCATATATCAGTTTTACACGCATATTTTTATCATATTTTCTATTTTTTTAGCATATTTTACGCTTTTAGGGTATATTTTGATACTGTATAGATCTTTTTTATTTATTAATTTTTTTTCTTACTTTATATGGAAAAGTTTTTGAATTTTTTAATTAAAAATATATTTTCTTTTACAAATAAACCAGTTCATTTTAATTTTTTAAGAGCATATTTTTGGAGTTTTTAGTGCATATTTTTATGTTTTTCGTGCATATTGAATGCGCATAAAACACTTTTTCTTTAACATATTTTTGGTTTCCCTGGTGATAAGGCATCAGCTATAATATTATCTGAGCCAGGCATGTGGCTGATGTCTGTGGAAAATTGAGCAATAAAATCAAGATGTTTCCGTTAACGCGGTGATGCATTTTCCAACTTTTGCTTAAACGCAAATATTAAAGGACGATGATCCGTGTAAATTGTAAATTTTTTGGCTTGTAACAAATGACGAAAATTACGAATTGCTTTTTAAAGGGTGACTGATGCAGCAATTGAATTGTTTCTCTGGCTGTATGACATGTGGTGCCGTCTTGTTGAAACCTGCCTTCCACATTAATTTCTTCAATTCTAGGCACGAAAAAACTGGTTATCATTTCAATTTGCTGAGCTCGGTGTCGAATTGAGGTGGATGGAGTTCGAGGGACATCATCACGTACAGCTGCGACATTTTCAGTTGATCGACCTGGTCGAAGGCGCGTTGTTGTCTTTACATCACTCACAGATCCAGCTTCGGCAAATTTATCTCTTTACAATTGACTCTTTTGGAGCATTATTGTGGCCCCAAATTGATCGCAATTTGCGAACTGTAGCCGCAAAACAATTTCAGAATAAGAATGCGTTGTTCATTCGTGTAGCGCTTCATTTTTACTAACCTTGTACCTTCTATTAGCAAACAATAACAATTGTTCAGTTCAAATGTCAAATAATGACACTGGCGCCAAATTTAAATCTTGCGTTCTTGTTGGAACACCTTTTATATATGTAGCTAAAAGCTCTCGATCATAGTTTCTATATTTCTCTTCAGTCGTGCTAAGCCCTTTTACTGAAAAAACCAAGTGGTTGCCATGTGTTATTAACAAATTGCTCAAATACAGCACCAATTGCAAAATTTGATGCGTCAATCTTGAGAACCATTTTGCCATTAGGAGCTGGGTGAGACAAATATGTTGCATCAGCCAAAGATTTTGTACAGTTGTTAAATACATTTACTGAGTCTTCAGTCCAAGGTATTTTGCGATTATCATTCTTTTTCGTTTTTCCTTTAAAAAATATATTTTATATATGTAGCTAAAAGCTCTCGATCATAGTTTCTATATTTCTCTTCAGTCGTGCTAAGCCCTTTTACTGAAAAAACCAAGTGGTTGCCATGTGTTATTAACAAATTGCTCAAATACAGCACCAATTGCAAAATTTGATGCGTCAATCTTGAGAACCATTTTGCCATTAGGAGCTGGGTGAGACAAATATGTTGCATCAGCCAAAGATTTTGTACAGTTGTTAAATACATTTACTGAGTCTTCAGTCCAAGGTATTTTGCGATTATCATTCTTTTTCGTTTTTCCTTTAAAAAATATATTGAGATTCCTTTGTTCTACTGCACCTTTTGGAAGAAATTTTCGATAAAAATTAAGCATAGCCAAAAATCTTCTTAGCTCTTTAATGGTTTTTGGAAGAGGAAACTCATTTATTATTTCTCTGGGAGTGGACTGATTCCATTCATACTAACATGGTGGCCAAGGAATTTCAGGAACGCCAAAAACACATTTTGTGGGACTAACTTTAATTCCGTATTTTTTAAATCGTTCAAATAAAACTTTGAGATGAATAAGATGTTCCTCCTCTGATTCTGAGAAAACACACACGTCGTCAATGTAAACAAACATAAAATCCGGCTCCCTGCAGACTCCATCAATAAAACGCTGCAAATTTTGTGCAGCATTGCATAATCCAAAGGGCATTCTCAAAAATTCGAATAACCCAAAATGTGTTGTGACAGAAGTCTTCGGAATAACATCCGGGTGCACTGGAATTTGATAAAATGCATTTATTAGATGTAATTTCGAAAATATTGTAGTTCCATGAAAGTTCGTTTGAAAATCAGTTAAATATGAAACAGGAACTTGTCTGCAACAGTAATACTGTTAAGAGACCTGTAATCACCACAAGGTCGCCATTCTCCGTTCGGTTTTTGCACCATGTGAAGATGATTTGCCCAATTACTGCTGGATGGTCTAACAATTCTTTTGCCCAACATATACCGGAATCTTTAGCAGCTTTTAATTTGACAGGAAATACTTGGGCCTTGAGTGTTATGATGAGCTTCAAAGTTATCAGATAATGTAAACATTTCTGGATACTGTTTCAAAGTAGTGTGGTATTTGCTTTCACCAGAGACCATCTTAATAACAGCAAAAGTGTCACTAATACTATTACCACTAGTTCTAAGATTGCTTATACCATCAACTAATGATTTTTGTTTCAAATCAGTAAGAAGATGGTAGTGACGAATAAAATCGGCTCCAATAATCTGGCGGATACATCAGGAAGTATAAAATGACATCGGAAACTTCTTCGTAAACCTAAGTCTAAATTAAGATATATCTGACCGAAAGTTTTAATTTCTGTACTGTTCGCGGCATAAAGTGAAAGTTTTTGAGGAGATCTATAATTATTACATCGATATACTGAGATTTCAGCTCCAGTGTCTACAAGAAATAGTACTTTTTAATGTTTTTCAGTGCCAAATAAACCACCATTATAAAATTTATCTTAACAAGCGGTGGAGGAACTTGTATGACATGAATTGGTTTTTTGAGATAACAAATATGCAGGTTTGAATGCATTTTAGTGCTTTTTCAGCAAAATGATAATGGTAACAACATAATCCTGAGTTTTTTCTGTTAGTTGAAACTCCCCTTGACCGATCACGAATTTTGAGAGCTGAATGACTTTGTCTTAAGAATGGTCTGGATCGTGATTCAAGAGCATGGATTGTAGCAATAATGTTTTCTAGTTTTTGTAAAATTTTGTATTCATTTGAAATCGAAGATACTTCAGAAACACACATTGAAATTGAACTTGAAACAGCTTCCAAAATCTTATCAGCCTGATAAGCCAATTTATCAACGTCAACACACAGCCAAAATACTCTTCACTTTGTCTGATAAACGTTTAATAAACAGGGTTTTTTAAAATTGCATTGCTTACCTTACCATTAGAAAGTGATTTGAAGATAATTGGAGGGTTTTTCATCACCTAAATCCATTCCATTTAACAATCGTTTCAATTGTTGCTCCGCAGATTCAGCAAATGATTTCATAATACGATTTTTGATTGCGTCGTATTTGCCGGATGAGGGTGGTGAAACGATTATATCTTTAACGGTATAAAAGACCGATTGATCCAAGTTTATCACTAAATATTCAAATTTTGTAGTATCTTGAGTAATTCTACACATACGGAAACATGCTCCAACTTGTACAAACCAAACCTCTGACTCATCTTTCCAAAAAAACACGAAGCTTAGGAGTTTTTACTGATGATATTTCAGGAATGTTTATAGGCTCTTATTGAGGTTGCTCGGTATTCAAAGCTCTTGCATTTTGTGATGTACCACGTGCGCGCACTTTTTCAAAAACGGGCATTTTGATTATTATGATTCTTATTTCGGGGTCACCAATTATAAATCAGCACAGATTTATACTTATAAAAAATGTAAATTGTTTATTTAAATTGACAAATAAAGTTAATTTATATTGTAGATTTTTAATTGAACTTTAGTGATTTTTAATCAGAAATAATTTTTAGTTAGGCTTAAGTTCAGTAATTTCAATTCTTATTGAATGAAATATTTTTATTAATTAATGTGAAGTTCTAATGAAGAGAAGAAAAATTAAACTTAGACTTTAAGCTGGGGGAAATACCGATACTTTTCTGTGCAGCCACGCACTTCATTAGCACCCTAGTCTATCTTCTTGGATAGAGATTCTTATTAACATCAGCTATTTATCTTAAATTTACAATGAAACGGAATATGAGAAACGATTGTTGTGTATACAATTGATTTGATGTGACGTCGACGACGCCATTCGCAATAAGGGGATTATTTTACATAATCTAAAATTATTTCGAGGCCTTTTTAATGCAATATTGAATATTCATAGTTTTATACGGTGTTTTTAATTTATTTTTTGTTTTAAATAAACATATTCAGCCCAATCGTGAATATTTCCTCGGAATTTATTTCTCACGGAAAATAATTTTCTCGAGAAAACATTCCTCCAATCATAAATTCTTTGGGAACAGAAAAGAGTAATACGTGGCATCACCGCATTACGAAGCTCGTTGTTTTGCTTGTTTGCTGACATTTTGTTTCTCCCTTTTTTTCGAGTGAGAGAGTAAAGAAAGTTATTAAAATTCACCAACTTGAAAAAATATGTAAAATAAGTTTATAAATGATTTATTTGTGCATTATTTGTGTTTTTTACATAAAAGAAAAATAAAATACAAGTTTATGTACAATATAAATTGTGTATTAAATATGTTTTACGTAAACTCCCTTCTGTTTTGCAAGGGAAAGATTTTTAGTGAAAAAAGCAAGTCCAACGGCGTTCATAATACCTACTTTTTTCCCAGGGAGTTTTTTTATTCCAGCATTTGGTAAAAAAACACGGAAAAAACAAATTCATGATAGAAGAAAAGGGAAAAGTGAAAAAACTCGCCCTAAATTTTTGTTCATGATTGGGCTGATTATTTATTTTTCTTCCCTTATAGTTTTTTATGCGGACTGTGCTATGACAATTTGGATATTTTAAAAAAATTGTTAAGAAGTTATATCCCTAATGCACATTAAGTTGTGCCGTTCTGCTAGTGTTTGCCAAAATATTTCCAATTAACTTTGATGTTATTTATGCATTAATAATTATAACATGCAATTTGGTTTACAGACCGATACGAGCTTAAGCCTAATCGAATCATAATTATAAAATATTATGGCTTCTACCAAAAAAGTAACAGAATGCACGTGTTAACGAAAGCCGCTTGAGTATATTTACACGAGAACAATTTTTAAGCCGCACAATTTTTGTTTAAACATTGGACAAAATTTTGGTCCCGAGAAAATTTTTTTCATGTAGTTTTACGTTGCTCTTTTTGAGAGAGAAAGAGAGAGAGAGAGAAGAGAACAAATTTTGTTCGGAACATTTTCTGCTAGAATTTGTTTAATATTAAGTTTTATCCCGACAAAACCGAACTGAGCTGCCTACTATTTTAATTTTGCAGCCAAAGTTGAACTGATCTTCCACATCATGTCATATGAATAATTAGAGCACGAGTATACTTGTATTTATTAGGATAGAAATGAAGGAAATTAAAAAAACACACATACGAAGTTTAACGAAACAATTGCATTAAACAATTAAAAAGATGTGTGTCACAGAGCATATATGTTTGATTTAACAGGCATAATGTTCGAAATGGATGAATATATGTTTGATTTAACAGGCATAATGTTCGAAATGGATGAATCGTCTTGCAAAAAACTCTTAGCGAAAAAAAATTTTCCAGACAAAAATTTTGTTCCGATTCAATTCATCTGGCATATAATGTATACGTATACACAGCTTTGTATGTGGATGTGTTTTTTGTATAAATTTGACATTTGCTGTTTTTGTGTTGTATTGGTTTTGTTCTGCTAATGTGGGGTTGAAGCTGGTTGAAAAATTATGCCAACCACAAACCCATTCTCTTTACCGAACTTGCCTACAAGGTAACATGTTATGCCAGCATAATTATGTCCGTGTAAATATACTTATTGATCAGATTTGCAGAAGAGAACTGTTTTTATCAATATTCACCAAGTTAGAGTGTGAGCGTAAAGTAAATTGATAACAAATAACCATAAAGTTAACTTAATATACATATGTAAATATATTGTCTCACCAAAAAGTTTGTACTCACTTATAATTTTGAAGAGCCTGATAAGGGGCTACAACTGGTACAACAAATAACAACTCATCTTGACCAGAGGGCTGACCAGTTAATGAATCAATCATGTCTACATCAGGACCAGCGAGTACATCATCCGCAATATCTAAGTCTCCTTGAGGTGCCCGATTAATTTCATGTGAATTATTTAATTTGTTAGTTTTAATTATTGGACATTCGTCGTCTCCTTTTGGATGAGTAGTAAATTCACAGGTTTTGCCAGCGGATTTCAAAATTTGCATGCGCAGTTGGCGTTCTTCTTCATCTTGGTCCTTGTATTTGGCTTTAATTTTTTTAAGTTTTCCTTTTTGACCACGTTTAACTGCCTGAGAGGTTTTCTTATTTTGAATATCATCAATCGATTGTTCTTTGTGTAGTGGTTGATTGATTTTTTTCAATTTTCGATCCCTTTCCTCGTTGCGTCTTTTTGAATTTTGTTGCTGTTTTTTTCGGGGAGCGGCTGCTGGAATAATAGTTTCCTCTTCATCCTCTGCTCTATTTGATGCCTTGTCATCAATCTTAAGATGATCAAATATTTTTGAATTTTCATTGGAAGATAACAAATTGTTTTTAAAAGATACCCGGCCAGTATTATGTTCAATTTTAACCTGTGTATCTGGAAACTCAATGTCGATTTCATTATTTGTTGATTCAAATCTACTTTCTTCAACCTGGTTGTGTCCGCTCTCCTTTTTCAATCCTACTTCTGCAAAATTGCAGAGAGGTTCGTTTTCTACTGACACTGTTTTGAACTGATTTTCAGCTTGACGTTCTTGCTCTTCTTCAAAAGATCGAACTTTTCGCTCTCCACGATGCTTTTCAACAAAACTATCTTCCAGTTTAAACAGTAAACTAACACCCATGATCAAATGGCAAGATGGCAAAAAGTTTTTTTTTCCTCGTATCATGAAGCTACCTGTACCCAAATATTCACCGGATGGAGCTGTCTTGGTCACTTGGTCACTTCGCACCCAGTATGCATTCGTTACGACTTTTGCATCCCACGCTACACTATATGAAATAGCCATGGTACCTGCTTCTAATAAAGTTTTAGGGGGAACATCAATGCCTGCTGTGTTACGAATAACGACACTGGAAGCACCTTGAATCTCAGCATGCACATATATATCACCAGGACCCATATATCTAATCATTAAAAAACATAATAACAATATAATAACAGTAATAACAATAACATAATAATTACTACCTATAAAAGAAGTAAAGATAAAAATAATTAATAATAAAACTAAAAATTTTAATACTGTAATAAAAATAATAATTTAAATATTCGTGGGGATTTCCCTAGGCTAATCTTTGGTAAATTTTTTGTTTTAGATTTTTAATAAAACAATTTTCCTTTCTGATGTGTAGTTGTTTTTTACATCTTTATTTGCTTAACGTTTCGTTGGTTTTTTTCCAACTTCTTCAGGAGCTTTTCTTTATTTAAATCTGACAAATAAATTGTACATTAATATTATATTACAATATGAATGTATGTTTGTATGTATGCGTACATTAAGCTTACAAGGTTTATGATTTAATATAATAATATAAAAAATTGTCATTTAATAAAATTAAAACTGGACATCACAACATTTGAAAAATAATTAATATAATTAAATTGTATAATCACGGCACAAACACAAATTATCACAGTTTAGTTTTCTATCACAGATTAATCAGACTGTATTGCAATTGAATATTGCAAATTAATGTTGTCTTTGTCTTTTTTGTTGTTCATCGTTTTATGGATCCGTTCCAGTATTCTTAAACTTTCCATCTATCTTTTATTATGTTTTTTTTCTCTATCTAATATGTTGACGTTTTTAAAAAATATATTGTGCCCACTCTGTTTTATGTTGCGGTAGAGCTGTGCTTCTCTACCTTTTTGCAATATCTGCTGCATGTTCACATATTCTTGTTTCTAGTTTCTCTTTGTGGTCCATATATATATCTTATTGCATTGTTGATTTTTATTGCCTTCACATTTTATTTCGTAAACTAAATTGTCCATTTTCATTTTGTTTATTTTTGTTTTTTTGCGCGTTAATAGATGTCTAGTAGTGTTGATGGATTTGTGTGCTATTTTTATTTTGTCATCCTTTATGATCTTTTTCAAAAGTTTGCTTTCAGTGAGTTTCAGTACATATGGTACACTGTAAAAAATAACTTCATCCTTTTGTTGATTTATTTTTCCATTGCTTGTAAGAGCTGTTTTTATCAATTTATTTGTAAGACTTATAGGAAAGTTATTATTGGTCAGTAGTGTTTTGAGTTTTTTTAAATTTTTTTTTCTTACTTTTTCTATTAAGTTATTCGCTGTGCTTATTTTCATTATTGTGGGTTGTGTCGAGTAGTAGTTTATTATGCGTCCTGAAGATGTAGATTTTTTGCACCAGTTTGTAATTAATTTATTATTATCCTTTATAATTTTTATGTCCAAGTAAGGTAATTCCATGTTTGCTTCCTTCTCCATAGTAAATTGCATTTTATTATGATATTTCTTTAGTAGGCTTAGTATAATTTCTTCATCCTTTTTATTTATTACTGCAAACAGATCGTCAACGTATATATGTTTTATTTTTTTTATTATTTGTGTGTTATTTTTTGTTAGTTCGTCAAGAAAGGTGTCAAGTACTATATCTGCGATAGTTGGTTATAAGGGATTACCCAATGGCATACCATATGTCTGATGGTAAAATTTCTTATTATATGTAAAGTAGTTGTTTTCCTTTAAGCAGAATTGTAATATTTTCAAAAATTGTTGCTTGGATATATTAGTGTGTTTTTTAATAGTTTCCCAGTTATTAAGTATGTTTTTTATAGCTAAGTATATTGGTATATTTGTAAACAGTGATACAACATCAAATTATACTATAATTTCATCCTTTTCTATTGTTATATTTAATTTTTCTTTAAGCTGCGTTGAGTTTTTTTGTTGGATAAATAATGTTTTATAGAATACGTCCTATGTATTTTTATAATTGATAACAAGGTAATTTGAGGGAAGAAGAAATTGGTCTTAAGGGGATATTTTCTTTATGAATCTTCGGTAGTCCATATAGTTCGGGAGATGCAGCTGTATAAATTAACTTTTCCGTTGGTTCTATGAACCGTCGTTTAAAAACAAAACGTGTTTTAACTTCTGTGATTCAACATAGAATGATTTTCTTTACTATTTCTTCAGCTTTTATTACAATATTGAACTTTGTTTATTAATAGTAATTTCTTAACTTAGGTTTCATGTTACAATCACCTCCTATTCTACCTTAAATTCCATTGGCTAATGCAATAAATTTTAGTTAGCAAAAATTAATTACCAAGCGTTTTTAGAACAAAAAAAAATAATAATAATTTGCTTAAACATAATTGTCACCTCATTTTACTTTAGAATAGAATGGTTAAAATGCAATAAATTTAACTCCTCCGTCTGTTAAATGTCGGAACGTCCCTGTTTCGACGCAATCTCTTTTACAATTTTGTCAATATCCAGTGTTGCATTTCGTTTACATCTGTGCTGCAAATGATACCCCAGCCATACTACCAAGGGTACTAAAACGGCCAGCAGTGCCAAAGCGATTTTCTGCACGGAATTAGCCCTTTTAAGCTTCTCGATGTGATTTATATTTTCTAGGTTCATCTTGTGAATGTATAGGAGGGTTATTAAGTCTTCGTGTCCAATATTTCTTACATTTAAAGTCTTTGGGGGATGTGAGATGGTCTTTGTTTTAAGAGCAGTTGGTTTTTCATAGCGTGTACCATTTATTATTACATTAGTTGTAAAATTTACCAAAATGGTTCCCCGCGCTTTTATTGTTTCTCCCTCGGATATGCAAGTTTCTCGAACGTTATTTAAAATTATAACTCCGTCACTCGCACGTACTATCTGAGGGACGTTATCCGCCGATTGGGTAGAACACGATGCCGAATTGCTGTTTAAAACTTCAGGTAAACAAGTATTTATAGTTTCACGACAAATTTTTAACGTTTTCATGTCGATACATCGTGACACCGGTAGAATGGAATCAAGACACTCTGCCGCTTGGTCTACCTCCAACTTAATGATAGTATTATTATGAACTACAGGAAATACTTTTATAAACTCACAAAAATTTTCAAGGACAGGAAATTTGATTATATAGAAAATTATAGAATTATTTTGGTGTACAGTTACTTTGCTTACACTTAGTATATCATTAACGCTAACTGGTGCCGTTTCTGATTCGAACTTTGTTTCAAAATTGATATTGTCTAGAATGGCGGGATGAACTATACTCTCCCTCGCCAATACTATAGCTAATGCAAGGTTATTTAAGAAGGATATTATCTCACCATTTCTCATCACAATAGTCTCAAAAAGTATCAAATCGTCCTGTTTTATTGTATTGTTCGTATGCTCGTAATTGTGAATGGTATTAATTTTCTCAGTTAACTCGTTTATTCTGTCCTGTATTGCCGAATTTATTATAAACTGCTTGTCATTGTTTTGCGCAAGCAAATCAATGCGAGTTTCCAGTGAATTCAAGTCGTTATGGTCTGGTGTTCCAGCGACAAATTTTAAGGCGGATCCTAAGATGTCAATTGACCTCGCGGATCGTCTGTGTCTGCGTAATGTTTCTAACACCCTTTCAATTTCTCTTGTTTGTTCTCGGACCATGCTAACTTCTCTTGATGACGTCTTCATATTCCGTCAAATTTGTCCGGTGTATAACGTAACTGTAATTCCTGTATGTTGCTACTTTAAAAAAAAATGGGAAGACAAAAATAAAGAAATGAGTTTGCATGAATACCCTAATTATCTTAAATTATCCTTGTGAACCCTTCTTAGATTTATCAATAACGTGGTCACCAGATCATGCTGTACGACACCCTGCACAAAAAATTTATCAAATTTATTACCTAACCGTCTGTTTCTTTTAACAAAAACAATGTCTCCGGGTTGATATTTTTTTATGACCGCGCCTTTATTATGCGTTTGCAATAACCTTTGCTGTGCTGACATTAAACTATTTTGCACTATTTTGCTTTTATTAAATTCGTTGAAAATGTCCACTGGTTTCCTTTCCGTCACCGAATGTATTGTGTCGTTGTACTTAATGGTAGACAATAATATCAGTTCAATGTTATCAGTTATGTTATGTTATGTTGACTCCTCACGCACCGTGCTATTTCCAACAGTGTGGAATGAAAAAGTTCAACCTGACCGTTACTTTTACTGTGCAAAGGAGGAATGAGAAATTGTTCTACTCCGAAGTGATCTCGGAGGAATGTGCTGATTAAATTTGATTGAAAAGCTTTCTCATTATCTGAAACCATAATTTTTACCTTTCTAAATCTACTCATAACCTGGCATAAAGCTACTTTAGCATCTACACTTGATCTAGAACCGATTGGGATCATTGTTGCAAATTTGGAGAACTTATCTATGTACGACAGGAAATGCTGTTTGTCCGTTATGATTATATCTATATGCAATATTTCGCCGGGATAGGTTGGTATCGGTGTTTCCGTAATGTTGCCCTTTATTGGTTTTCTCTGATACTTGTTTTCCCTACATATTTTACAGTTATGTTTGTAGCGTAATTTGCTTCCGACGTTGACAGAGTTCTAGATATCATCGTTATAGGTCTTCCGTTTTGAGACAAAACAGCTCCCAAGGCTACGGAAGAGGAATCTGTTGTGAGTTCAAATATCTTACTGTAATCAGGATAGGCTAACAAAACATCGTCCGAGGAAAGTATTTGCTTTATCTTTTGAAAAGCTAATGAAGCCTTTTCATGGAGATTTATTTTAATATTTTTAGAACATTTAGCCGAAGTTTGTCCGTTTCCACCCTTAAGATATTCTGTTAATGGTTTGGCGATTTTTGCGTAATCTCTCACAAATCGTCTGTAGTAACCAGAAAGCCCTAAGAACGATCTAAGGCTCTTCAAACTCTTTGGAGTTTCAAATTCCAGAATAGCTCTTACCTTCTCGGGACAAGTTCGAATACAATTGGTTGTCACCATAAAACCCAAAAAGCTTACTTCAGTTTGAAAAAACTTAGATTTTGTAAGCGAAATTCTCATTCCTGCCTTCTCGAGCCTCTGCATTATTGTTTATATGTGCTTTAAATGACTATGCTCATCAGGTGAGTGAATAATGATGTCGTCCATATAGACTTGGCATGTTTTACCTACTTCCGAACGCAAAACGTCATCAACGGCCCTTTGAAAAATGTTTGGTGCATTTTTAAGACGGAATGGCAATCTACAAAATTCGTACTTGCCGTTATTTACGCTAAACGCCGTCTTTTGTCTGTCTTTTTCCTCGAGCATTATTTGATGAAAACCAGCCGTAAGGTCCAGGGTGGAAAAATATTTGGACTTACCTAAGTTTGACAAGATCACAGAGATATCAGGCATTGGATATTTATGGCTAATCGTCTTTTCGTTTAGTTTCCTAAAATCGATTACCATTCTATGGTTGGTACCATTTTCATCAAATCCTTTCTTTCCCACAACGTGAACTGGGGAATTATAAGGTGAAGTGGATTTCCTGATTATGTTATCTCTTAAAAGTGACTCTATTTCGTCATTAATAAATTCAGACATTGAGACTGGATATGGGTATGACCTGGTGTAAATTGGTTCGTCCGTATTAGTTTGTATTCTTGCAACTACTGTAGTATTGAACGGTAATGATCTCTTTGGGTCTGCGAACGCATTTGCATTTGATATCAAAATCTCTTCGAATTCCTTCCGAACATGCACTGGAATATTTTCCGAATCTATATTGATGTGATTGACATCATTCTTGTTGTCGTATAACGGCGTAACATTTCCACTTTCAAACCTCAAAAAGTCATTTCCTATGTCCACAGTCGCCTGGATTTTTTTAGGAAGTCGCATCCTATTATGCCGTCGAATTTTTTTAACGATGGCAAAATATAGAATTTAGTCCGATAGCGAAATAGTACCATTTCACATTCTTTTTTTTTGATTCATCCCGTTTATTGAATTAACTTTAAATGGTTGTCTCAGAGATGTAACTCCCGATAAGCAACTAAGTGGCTGTATAAAATTTTTCGAAGTACCCGTATCAATAAGCAATTTAAGTCTCTTACCTCTAATAGTTTTTATTATAAATGGTAAGAGAGGTTTTACTCTAAAAAATTTAACTGTTCTAATCCTTCCTCCTCATCTGGTTCGTTTTCGAAAAGCGAACTCACGTCCTCATAATCATCCACACTTTCAGAATCCAAATTGACTCTTTGAGCTTTCGGTACAGGCGCGGTTCTCCCTGAATCTTCAAATCTCCGTTTGTGTACAATTGTATCATTCTGTTGCAGATTTTTCTGGAGAGAAGCATGAAGTGTAGGACGCCTAAACATTGAAGAGCCTGGATCAATATCCATTGGCTTTACTGTATCTTTTTGGTCAATTGGGTAAACATATTTATACGACGGATGCATTGGTCGGAAGTTTGTGTTCCTTTTCTGGTTAGTTTTTACTCCATCGCCAGCTGCAAAAATTCTTGCGAATTCCTGGCGTTTTTGGTCCGATTCTAGCTCCTGAGCGGTAGCCAGTGCTGTTGGCAAATCGGCAGGCCTTGCCGAAAAAAGTATATCACTCAAAGGACGTCGAAGTCCCGACACGAATACTCGCAGGGCATTATCCCTAGCGCGTTCGTTGAGTGCATTAGCTATGTCCTCATTATTGGAATAGCTCATCTTATTTTTATTTATGATAAGTGTCAAATGTTCGTCAACAGTGTCATACAAGTCCGTGATTGACCTATTCCCTTGTCTAAGAATTCTCAATTCGTTCTCGAGTGCCTGCAGAGATCTCTTATCCGCATAGCACTGGTCTAGTCTGGCTATTATGGCTTTAAAATTTAAAACTGTATTAAAGGCGGATAGTTTGGCATTAGCTACTCCCATAATTTTATTGCGAAATATACCAATTGCCACGTAGTAGTTTTCGGTCCCTTCAGTATAATAATTCATGGCAAAATGCGCAGCTTCTCGTCATGCAGGGTATGTCTGGCTGTCACCCTTAAATTCGGGTAAGGATTTCACTAAGTCAAGAGAAGTTCCTCTTGAAAAACCTCCTACTGTTACCGGGTCATATTGATCTATTTTTGGGGTCAGACCCTCAAACTGATTAGTTAACTCACTTATTTTTTCTTGCAAGTCGCTAGTGAGTGCTTCCACCGAGGCAGAAACCAACTCCACGATTTGTTCCGTAGTAACAGTCGTCATCTTAAGTAATTTTTAATTTTTTTTTTGAGGTGAGAAAAATATCAAACGAGAAATAACCCAGATACGAAAAAATAAGAAATTTAAACGATGTAAGAAAGTTCGGATCAAGAGCGTACTTACAATTTGTATTTTTATTTGTTTATTTATTACTAGAGTAAAGCAAATCTATCTTACTTCCTATATTATTAATATTTAAAAGACTTACAGTACCGTAGCAGCTTCCATTTTTTCTTGGTAAGGCCGATACGATGGTTCACAATTTAATAGATTAGTTATAGTATCTTCTTGTTTTGGCAATTAGATGGAACGGTTATGCTATCTTTTTTTTATACGGCAATTTGATGAAGATGGTTATGTTATTTTCCTTGGTTTAGCTATTCGATAGGAGGTTATCTTGTCTTCTTTATGCGGCGATCTAATTTAAGTTCATTTGTAGTGTCACAAAACAGTAGCCTTTTTCTCTTTAGTTTATTTAACTATCCCTTTTTTAAGGATTTTTTTCACGACACTGCAGCTTTATTATTTTCCTTTAATTTAGTTCTCAATTTATTAGCTTATCCTTTTTTAGAAGGATTTTTTTTATGTCGCAACACGATTTTTAATTGTTTTAAATTTATTAGTTTATCCTTTTATAAGGATTTTGTATCACAACACGGTGCTCTTTTTTTTAGTTTTAAATTTATTAGTTTATCCTTTATAAGGATTTTTTTATGTCTCTGGATTCTAAACTCGTTGGGCGCCAATTAACTTTTCCGTTGGTTTTATGAACCGTCGTTTAAAAACTAAACGTGTTTTAACTTCTGTGATTCAACATAGAATGATTTTCTTTATTATTTCTTCAGCTTTCATTACAATATTGAATTTTGTTTATTAATAGTAATTTCTTAACTTAGGTTTCATGTTACAATCACCTCCTATTCTACCTTAAATTCCATTGGCTAAAATGCAATAAATTTCAGTTAATTTGCTTAAACATAATTGTCACCTAATTTTACTTTAATTCTATTGGTTAAAATGCAATAAATTTTGATTTAACGAAATATTGATTACAAGGCCTATTTTACAACTAATAGGGATATTCACTATTATTGCTTACAAATATAATTAATAATGATATTCACATCTGTTGCTAACTTATATGTTGTCATCGACATTATTCATATTTTGAAATGTATCAATTTTTAAATAATTCTGTATTATACATTATATATATATATATATATATATATATATATATAAATATATATATATATATATATATATATATATATATATATATATATATATATATATATATATATATATATTGAAATGTATCAATTTTTAAATAATTCTGTGATTATTGTATTATTCTTACGTTGTAGTTTTTCTGTTGGATCTTCCCTTATTATTTTATATGTTTGTATTTCACTCAAGAGACTCGTCATTTTCTTGGAATATTCGTCTTTATACATTACTACTACCCTGTTTCCTTTGTCTGCAGGTGTTATTAATATTTTATCTTTATTTTTATCTATTATGTATTTCGTTTTTTCATAAATACCAAGAAAAAACTTTTCCCTTTCACTATTTTTCAAATTTCTTTTGTAATTTGCGATTCTATTTGCTATTTTTGATCTTATTATCCCACTTATTTTACCCACTGTTCCATGTCTGCGATAAGTGCTATTGTTTTAAAACTCTTTTTATTTATTGGTAACGCGAATTTGTTTCCTAATGACAGCAACCATTTACCTTCCATACTGAACTCAACATCTGTTTGATTTATAAGCCACTCTTCTTTGTAAATAAAATTTAGTTTTTCAAATTTGTTTCTTTTTACTGTTTTATTTTTGACAGATGCGTTTCTTTAATTTTCCGTCTGATATTATGAAATTTTTCCCATTGGTTTTTCTTAAATTGTGACCATTCATTGTCATTGTATTACTTAATGTTCTGTTTATTTTGTTTATCTTTCTCTTTATGCATGTTATTGTTGTATGTGTCTCAATTATTTCAGTGTTCAAAAGTTTTGTTTCTAAATTTGTTTCTACATCTTTTATTTTACTTAACGCTGTTTTTGTTGTGAAAGGTTTCTTAGTTGATAAGTTGAATTTGTTATATGTGATGGCTTTATACCAAAAGGTCTGGAGTCTGCTAAAAATTTCAATATTTCTGTTTGTCTTGCTAATCTTTCTACTTCTCTATTGTATTCTT
The DNA here is from genome assembly GCA_905220375.1 of Tachina fera. Lineage (NCBI taxonomy): Eukaryota > Metazoa > Arthropoda > Insecta > Diptera > Tachinidae > Tachina > Tachina fera. Next base: position 126,107,602 of record LR999963.1, read on the forward strand.
TGAGTAAACTGCTCGTCGATTTGTTGTATTGTGCCTTTATATATTGAAAAAAGTTCTGCATTTTGACTAATTTTTGTTCAGATTTAAATAAATATGCATATGAGTTTCTTTCTTATCTGTTTGTAATGACGGCTGGCCTAGCGGTGTAATTGTAATTGTTTATATTGTTGTTTGACCAATGTGTTGTTTAAGTATTCGTGGGGATTTCCCTAGTCTAATCCTTGGTAAATTTTTTGTTTTAGATTTTTAATAAAAAAAAATTCTTTCTGATGTGTAGTTGTTTTTACATCTTTAATTGCTCGACGTTTCTTTGGTTTTTTCCAATTTCTTCAGCTTTTCTTTATTTAAATCTGACAAATAAATTGTACATTAATATTTTATTACAATATGAATGTATGTTTGTATGTATGTGTATATTAAACTTACAAGGTTTATGATTTAATATAATAATATAAAAATTGTCATTTAATAAAATTACAACTGGACATCACAACATTTGAAAAATAATTAATATAATTAAATTGTATAAATAAAATATAATCACGGCACAAACACAAATTATCACAGTTTAGTTTTCTATCACAGATTAATCAGACTGTATTGCAATTGAATATTGCAAATTAATGTTGTCTTTGTCCTTTTTGTTTTTCATCGTTTTATGGATCCGTTCCAGTATTCTTAAACTTTCCAGAGTGTATCTTTTATTATGTTTATTTTCTCTATCTAATATGTTGACGTTTTTAAAAAATATATTGTGCCCACTCTGTTTTATGTTGCGGTAGAGCTGTGCTTTCTCTACCTTTTTCAATATCTGCTGCATGTTCAGATATTCTTGTTTCTAGTTTCTCTTTGTTGTCCATATATATATCTTGTTGCATTGTTGATTTTTATTGCCTTCGATTATTATTATGTTCCATTTATGTCCAAGTAAGGTAATTCCATGTTTGCTTCCTTCTCCATAGTAAATTGCATTTTATTATGATATTTATTTAGTAGGCTTAGTATAATTTCTTCATCCTGTATATTAAACTTACAAAGTTTATGATTTTTTACATATTAGGGCGTGTGCCAAACGGTAGAAAAGTACTATGGTAAAAAAATATTTGCCTGTGGGGAAAAATTTCATTTTTCTGCTGTGCCAAATAATATCTTTTTTGACAAAGTAAAGTTTTGACAAAATCGCTTTAGCATAAAAAGAAGCTGATGAAAAAATTGCTGCGGCGGGGAAGCAAAAAATTTTACTACAAGCCGCCGGCCACAAACATTTTTTAAAAGAAGTTTTTATATAAAACAATATTCTTGTAGCAGAAAATTATATAACTTTAAATTTATGAAAATTATAAAGGATAATAATAAATTAATTACAAACTGGTACACAAAATCTACATCTTCAGGACGCATAATAAACTACTAGTCGACACAACCCACAATAATGAAAATAAACACAGCGAATAACTTAATAGAAAAAGTAATGAACTTAAGCCATGAAAAGTTCAAAAAAGAAAAAAATAGAAAAACACTGACCTATAATAACTTTCCTATAAGTCTTACAAATAAATTGATAAAAACAGCTCTAACAAACAATGGGAAAATAAGTAAGAAATTATTCTTTTTTCCTCGCATCACTAGTAGTGATGTCAATATCGTACAATTAAAAAAAGGCTAAAATTTATAGAGTTCTTAGGCGATGTATATCGATATTTATTTTCTCAAATATCGATATATCGATATTTTTTGCCCATCTCTAATAGCCACTACTACTAATTTTATAAAATGCAACTAACATGTTGAAAATTCTCGTGAGGTCGCAGCTACATGCGCACGTCGTTTACAATAGCCTTAAACCTTAAATAAATAGTCTTGTACACTGAAAGAATTTTTTCACAAGTTCTATGAATTTCGACATGAATTCAATGAAAAAATTTATTAATATTCAACCAGCGTCACGCTTCGTTGGATTAATGAAACCAGTTTCGTTGAAATTATCTTAATGAAAACTACGTCAAATGTGTTAAATAGTGTCATCAATGCAATGAACAAACTTCATCGAAACAATGAAATAATTTCATTAAAACGACAAAATAATTTCATTAAAACCACGAAATAGCTTCATTGAAACAACGAGATAATTTCCAACGATATAAATTCTAACAAAATAACTTTATTAATATAACGAAATAATTTCATTAAATCAATTAAATAACTTCACAAAAACATTGAAATAACTTTATTATAACAACGAAATAACTTAATTGAAATTGTATGTGCAAATAAGCATACAAAGAGTACAAGAACAATCATACAGAACTACCTTTGATGCAAGCTTTTAGTTGACAACTGTTGAATTACATGTAATTTATCAGACTTTCATGACTACAATGAAATTTTCATTGGTACAACGAATACATTTCATAGTTATAATGAAATTCTAAATTGCTGTATATTTTATTATTATTTTAGTTTTAAATAATTTACCCCCTTATGCAAAAACAATTGGTAAACTTAAAGTTGGTTTAACACAGGAATTTTGTATAGCAAAACCGGTTTTAATGCATGCTTTAACTTTAACAATCGTTTTTGCAGAAGAGCATTAATCTTTAACTTAATTGCATTAAGGTATGTACTTATATATATATATGTATATATATATTTATTTCAAGCAACAACTGTATAAAGGGGTTTCTCAATAATTAAAAAATATTGTTGTCATAAATCCAATGAAATATTGTTACGAAACTAGAATACCAACGAAGCAATTCCAATGAAATTTCTTTCTTAATATTCGTGAAATTTTCATTAGATTTGTGAAATTATCATTTGATTTGTGAAAAAAAATCTAATGAAATTGTTTCGTTGGATTTATGAAACAAAATTCTTTCGGCGTACCAAAAATGTAAAACATTTTAAAAATACAGGGTGCTGCCATGCAAATTTTTTTATAGAGGTGGAACTTTTGAATTTTATACGTACAACTTTAAAATATGTTCATGTGAACCACGTCTACGTTTTACGAATACGTTACGTCTGTCCCACGATGTAGACAGCATTCGACTTGTCACACACTTAGGCTGAGTTTACATCTGGCATTTCTTGTGTGTCATTTGTCCAAAAAAGCCAAAGCCAACTAATTACTAATGAAAAACTGATTGATTCAGACATGTATTTATTAATTTAAACAGTTTTCAATCATGTTGAACTCTATAAAATTGTCGTATTAATTATGTATGTAACTGTTTCACTTAATAAATACATGTCTGAATCGAAACAGTTTTTCATTAATAATTAGTTGGTTACGTTTTTTACGCTTGTGTGGCACATGGCACACAGATGTAAGCCCGGCCTTACATTACAAACAAAAACAGATTTGAAAATTTTGTTGTTGTTTCGAATATACTATGCGAAAAGTCGAACGTTGTCGATATCGTGGGACAAACTCTTAATTTTTTGCTAATAGAAAAATGCTAGTTTTTTTTCTATATGCATATATGTATGTATGTACATATACGAGGTTGGTTAATTAATTCAGTGACTTTTTGAAAAACGCAGGTTTTTATATAAAAAGGTATTTTATTTTTCAACATGGTCTTTCTTTAAGTTATATGCACTTAGTGCAAAACTTCTCCAATTTTGTATCACTTCCGAAAATAAGATTTGCAGAGGTCATCAAAATAGGCATTTGTTTGTGAGTTGATTTGTCATTGGAGACAAATCTCTTTTCTCTAAGCTATTTATTCAATTCTGGGAACAAAAAATTTTCACTCGGAGCTAAATCTGGAGAATAGGGCGGATTAGGGAGCAATTCATAGCCGAATTCATAGGTTTTTTCTATGGAAACTGCACATGCGTTTGTGATCAATCGTGATCAAGCACAGCACCCAAGTGAACATTTAAAATAGAAACCACTGAACATAAATAATGCTGCTAAATGTGTCTTTACATGATAATACAAAGTATTAAGAATCAAAATATTATGAAATTCTATCCGTTTTAAATTAAAGAGAATACGAGTTTTTAGAGATATTTTACATGTTAACATTGATGCTATGGGCCAGAATAAAGTAAGTTCTTTTTAGAAACAATTTGAAATTAAAAACCTTCTAAATATTTGTCTACTATAGTCAAAAACAAAGTGTGTTGTAAGTTGAACCGACTTCCGACTTCAACAGGGTGCCACAACAAATAAAAAGCACTAAAAGCCATAATTTTGAGATATAAAAAAAGTCAGGAACGTGAAAAACTAGTAACGATCCAAACGAGTGAAGTTTAATAATGTTTAATAATATCATATATTTTTAAGCTATTCTCTTCTTAATGAAAAAGGTATGATTTAGACTGTAAAAAATACGCCAAGTTTTTACTAAAGTAATTTTAAGAAAATCACAAATTTCTTAAAACCACTACATATTCAGTTTCTTAGTTTTGCACAAAATTTAAATTGAATTTGAAAGTATATTTAACATTCATTTCTACATAAAATGAACTCACATTTATTGTATGATATTTAAATTAAAGTTTTATTGGCTAACATTTGTGAGCCGAAACAAAAATTTTCGGCGGCGGCCCGAAGTCGACTTTTATCTGACTTGTAGCAAATCGACTTGGTCCTCAGCAGATGAACTATAAAAAAATATATAATAAAACTGATATAGTTTAATGAGCGGAATTTGTTAATAAATACATATATGTATCAGAAGACATACATATGTACTTACATATGTAAGCACATTGTACAATCAAAATTAAAAATATTTGGTATTTCAGATATTTTAATATTATCGCAATATATCAATTATTTTTTTGATGTAAATATATGTGCGACACAAACAAATTTACTTAAAAAAAGCCCAAGACTAGTACCGAACTCTTTCACTTGATCGTTTTAGACAAGAGATCATCAAAAGGCCGACCGTAGGCAGTTTGTTATGCTCTTTTTTACACGTATATTTGTACAAGCATGCATTTTACTGTATTTTATATTAGAAATGTATGTGTTTGCTTGTGTTGGATTGTAGGTTTGTGTCTAAAATGAGCTACTGAAAGAGTTCGATACAAATTTAGAAACCACCTAGTACTGAGCTGAATGCGCTCAGTGGATTGAGCGATCAGTCAAGTAAATCCTTCAATTGAACTAGTTCGTTCATGAGCTGCAGAACTCTACTAAACGCATATTTTGTGTTTTTGCTTAAAAAAAATAATGCTGATAGTTTGGCATTAGCTACTCCCATAATTTTATTGCGAAATATACCAATTGCCACGTAGTAGTTTTCGGTCCCTTCAGTATAATAATTCATGGCAAAATGCGCAGCTTCTCGTCATGCAGGGTATGTCTGGCTGTCACCCTTAAATTCGGGTAAGGATTTCACTAAGTCAAGAGAAGTTCCTCTTGAAAAACCTCCTACTGTTACCGGGTCATATTGATCTATTTTTGGGGTCAGACCCTCAAACTGATTAGTTAACTCACTTATTTTTTCTTGCAAGTCGCTAGTGAGTGCTTCCACCGAGGCAGAAACCAACTCCACGATTTGTTCCGTAGTAACAGTCGTCATCTTAAGTAATTTTTAATTTTTTTTTTGAGGTGAGAAAAATATCAAACGAGAAATAACCCAGATACGAAAAAATAAGAAATTTAAACGATGTAAGAAAGTTCGGATCAAGAGCGTACTTACAATTTGTATTTTTATTTGTTTATTTATTACTAGAGTAAAGCAAATCTATCTTACTTCCTATATTATTAATATTTAAAAGACTTACAGTACCGTAGCAGCTTCCATTTTTTCTTGGTAAGGCCGATACGATGGTTCACAATTTAATAGATTAGTTATAGTATCTTCTTGTTTTGGCAATTAGATGGAACGGTTATGCTATCTTTTTTTTATACGGCAATTTGATGAAGATGGTTATGTTATTTTCCTTGGTTTAGCTATTCGATAGGAGGTTATCTTGTCTTCTTTATGCGGCGATCTAATTTAAGTTCATTTGTAGTGTCACAAAACAGTAGCCTTTTTCTCTTTAGTTTATTTAACTATCCCTTTTTTAAGGATTTTTTTCACGACACTGCAGCTTTATTATTTTCCTTTAATTTAGTTCTCAATTTATTAGCTTATCCTTTTTTAGAAGGATTTTTTTTATGTCGCAACACGATTTTTAATTGTTTTAAATTTATTAGTTTATCCTTTTATAAGGATTTTGTATCACAACACGGTGCTCTTTTTTTTAGTTTTAAATTTATTAGTTTATCCTTTATAAGGATTTTTTTATGTCTCTGGATTCTAAACTCGTTGGGCGCCAATTAACTTTTCCGTTGGTTTTATGAACCGTCGTTTAAAAACTAAACGTGTTTTAACTTCTGTGATTCAACATAGAATGATTTTCTTTATTATTTCTTCAGCTTTCATTACAATATTGAATTTTGTTTATTAATAGTAATTTCTTAACTTAGGTTTCATGTTACAATCACCTCCTATTCTACCTTAAATTCCATTGGCTAAAATGCAATAAATTTCAGTTAATTTGCTTAAACATAATTGTCACCTAATTTTACTTTAATTCTATTGGTTAAAATGCAATAAATTTTGATTTAACGAAATATTGATTACAAGGCCTATTTTACAACTAATAGGGATATTCACTATTATTGCTTACAAATATAATTAATAATGATATTCACATCTGTTGCTAACTTATATGTTGTCATCGACATTATTCATATTTTGAAATGTATCAATTTTTAAATAATTCTGTATTATACATTATATATATATATATATATATATATATATATATATATAAATATATATATATATATATATATATATATATATATATATATATATATATATATATATATATATATATATATATATTGAAATGTATCAATTTTTAAATAATTCTGTGATTATTGTATTATTCTTACGTTGTAGTTTTTCTGTTGGATCTTCCCTTATTATTTTATATGTTTGTATTTCACTCAAGAGACTCGTCATTTTCTTGGAATATTCGTCTTTATACATTACTACTACCCTGTTTCCTTTGTCTGCAGGTGTTATTAATATTTTATCTTTATTTTTATCTATTATGTATTTCGTTTTTTCATAAATACCAAGAAAAAACTTTTCCCTTTCACTATTTTTCAAATTTCTTTTGTAATTTGCGATTCTATTTGCTATTTTTGATCTTATTATCCCACTTATTTTACCCACTGTTCCATGTCTGCGATAAGTGCTATTGTTTTAAAACTCTTTTTATTTATTGGTAACGCGAATTTGTTTCCTAATGACAGCAACCATTTACCTTCCATACTGAACTCAACATCTGTTTGATTTATAAGCCACTCTTCTTTGTAAATAAAATTTAGTTTTTCAAATTTGTTTCTTTTTACTGTTTTATTTTTGACAGATGCGTTTCTTTAATTTTCCGTCTGATATTATGAAATTTTTCCCATTGGTTTTTCTTAAATTGTGACCATTCATTGTCATTGTATTACTTAATGTTCTGTTTATTTTGTTTATCTTTCTCTTTATGCATGTTATTGTTGTATGTGTCTCAATTATTTCAGTGTTCAAAAGTTTTGTTTCTAAATTTGTTTCTACATCTTTTATTTTACTTAACGCTGTTTTTGTTGTGAAAGGTTTCTTAGTTGATAAGTTGAATTTGTTATATGTGATGGCTTTATACCAAAAGGTCTGGAGTCTGCTAAAAATTTCAATATTTCTGTTTGTCTTGCTAATCTTTCTACTTCTCTATTGTATTCTTTGAGTAAACTGCTCGTCGATTTGTTGTATTGTGCCTTTATATATTGAAAAAAGTTCTGCATTTTGACTAATTTTTGTTCAGATTTAAATAAATATGCATATGAGTTTCTTTCTTATCTGTTTGTAATGACGGCTGGCCTAGCGGTGTAATTGTAATTGTTTATATTGTTGTTTGACCAATGTGTTGTTTAAGTATTCGTGGGGATTTCCCTAGTCTAATCCTTGGTAAATTTTTTGTTTTAGATTTTTAATAAAAAAAAATTCTTTCTGATGTGTAGTTGTTTTTACATCTTTAATTGCTCGACGTTTCTTTGGTTTTTTCCAATTTCTTCAGCTTTTCTTTATTTAAATCTGACAAATAAATTGTACATTAATATTTTATTACAATATGAATGTATGTTTGTATGTATGTGTATATTAAACTTACAAGGTTTATGATTTAATATAATAATATAAAAATTGTCATTTAATAAAATTACAACTGGACATCACAACATTTGAAAAATAATTAATATAATTAAATTGTATAAATAAAATATAATCACGGCACAAACACAAATTATCACAGTTTAGTTTTCTATCACAGATTAATCAGACTGTATTGCAATTGAATATTGCAAATTAATGTTGTCTTTGTCCTTTTTGTTTTTCATCGTTTTATGGATCCGTTCCAGTATTCTTAAACTTTCCAGAGTGTATCTTTTATTATGTTTATTTTCTCTATCTAATATGTTGACGTTTTTAAAAAATATATTGTGCCCACTCTGTTTTATGTTGCGGTAGAGCTGTGCTTTCTCTACCTTTTTCAATATCTGCTGCATGTTCAGATATTCTTGTTTCTAGTTTCTCTTTGTTGTCCATATATATATCTTGTTGCATTGTTGATTTTTATTGCCTTCGATTATTATTATGTTCCATTTATGTCCAAGTAAGGTAATTCCATGTTTGCTTCCTTCTCCATAGTAAATTGCATTTTATTATGATATTTATTTAGTAGGCTTAGTATAATTTCTTCATCCTGTATATTAAACTTACAAAGTTTATGATTTTTTACATATTAGGGCGTGTGCCAAACGGTAGAAAAGTACTATGGTAAAAAAATATTTGCCTGTGGGGAAAAATTTCATTTTTCTGCTGTGCCAAATAATATCTTTTTTGACAAAGTAAAGTTTTGACAAAATCGCTTTAGCATAAAAAGAAGCTGATGAAAAAATTGCTGCGGCGGGGAAGCAAAAAATTTTACTACAAGCCGCCGGCCACAAACATTTTTTAAAAGAAGTTTTTATATAAAACAATATTCTTGTAGCAGAAAATTATATAACTTTAAATTTATGAAAATTATAAAGGATAATAATAAATTAATTACAAACTGGTACACAAAATCTACATCTTCAGGACGCATAATAAACTACTAGTCGACACAACCCACAATAATGAAAATAAACACAGCGAATAACTTAATAGAAAAAGTAATGAACTTAAGCCATGAAAAGTTCAAAAAAGAAAAAAATAGAAAAACACTGACCTATAATAACTTTCCTATAAGTCTTACAAATAAATTGATAAAAACAGCTCTAACAAACAATGGGAAAATAAGTAAGAAATTATTCTTTTTTCCTCGCATCACTAGTAGTGATGTCAATATCGTACAATTAAAAAAAGGCTAAAATTTATAGAGTTCTTAGGCGATGTATATCGATATTTATTTTCTCAAATATCGATATATCGATATTTTTTGCCCATCTCTAATAGCCACTACTACTAATTTTATAAAATGCAACTAACATGTTGAAAATTCTCGTGAGGTCGCAGCTACATGCGCACGTCGTTTACAATAGCCTTAAACCTTAAATAAATAGTCTTGTACACTGAAAGAATTTTTTCACAAGTTCTATGAATTTCGACATGAATTCAATGAAAAAATTTATTAATATTCAACCAGCGTCACGCTTCGTTGGATTAATGAAACCAGTTTCGTTGAAATTATCTTAATGAAAACTACGTCAAATGTGTTAAATAGTGTCATCAATGCAATGAACAAACTTCATCGAAACAATGAAATAATTTCATTAAAACGACAAAATAATTTCATTAAAACCACGAAATAGCTTCATTGAAACAACGAGATAATTTCCAACGATATAAATTCTAACAAAATAACTTTATTAATATAACGAAATAATTTCATTAAATCAATTAAATAACTTCACAAAAACATTGAAATAACTTTATTATAACAACGAAATAACTTAATTGAAATTGTATGTGCAAATAAGCATACAAAGAGTACAAGAACAATCATACAGAACTACCTTTGATGCAAGCTTTTAGTTGACAACTGTTGAATTACATGTAATTTATCAGACTTTCATGACTACAATGAAATTTTCATTGGTACAACGAATACATTTCATAGTTATAATGAAATTCTAAATTGCTGTATATTTTATTATTATTTTAGTTTTAAATAATTTACCCCCTTATGCAAAAACAATTGGTAAACTTAAAGTTGGTTTAACACAGGAATTTTGTATAGCAAAACCGGTTTTAATGCATGCTTTAACTTTAACAATCGTTTTTGCAGAAGAGCATTAATCTTTAACTTAATTGCATTAAGGTATGTACTTATATATATATATGTATATATATATTTATTTCAAGCAACAACTGTATAAAGGGGTTTCTCAATAATTAAAAAATATTGTTGTCATAAATCCAATGAAATATTGTTACGAAACTAGAATACCAACGAAGCAATTCCAATGAAATTTCTTTCTTAATATTCGTGAAATTTTCATTAGATTTGTGAAATTATCATTTGATTTGTGAAAAAAAATCTAATGAAATTGTTTCGTTGGATTTATGAAACAAAATTCTTTCGGCGTACCAAAAATGTAAAACATTTTAAAAATACAGGGTGCTGCCATGCAAATTTTTTTATAGAGGTGGAACTTTTGAATTTTATACGTACAACTTTAAAATATGTTCATGTGAACCACGTCTACGTTTTACGAATACGTTACGTCTGTCCCACGATGTAGACAGCATTCGACTTGTCACACACTTAGGCTGAGTTTACATCTGGCATTTCTTGTGTGTCATTTGTCCAAAAAAGCCAAAGCCAACTAATTACTAATGAAAAACTGATTGATTCAGACATGTATTTATTAATTTAAACAGTTTTCAATCATGTTGAACTCTATAAAATTGTCGTATTAATTATGTATGTAACTGTTTCACTTAATAAATACATGTCTGAATCGAAACAGTTTTTCATTAATAATTAGTTGGTTACGTTTTTTACGCTTGTGTGGCACATGGCACACAGATGTAAGCCCGGCCTTACATTACAAACAAAAACAGATTTGAAAATTTTGTTGTTGTTTCGAATATACTATGCGAAAAGTCGAACGTTGTCGATATCGTGGGACAAACTCTTAATTTTTTGCTAATAGAAAAATGCTAGTTTTTTTTCTATATGCATATATGTATGTATGTACATATACGAGGTTGGTTAATTAATTCAGTGACTTTTTGAAAAACGCAGGTTTTTATATAAAAAGGTATTTTATTTTTCAACATGGTCTTTCTTTAAGTTATATGCACTTAGTGCAAAACTTCTCCAATTTTGTATCACTTCCGAAAATAAGATTTGCAGAGGTCATCAAAATAGGCATTTGTTTGTGAGTTGATTTGTCATTGGAGACAAATCTCTTTTCTCTAAGCTATTTATTCAATTCTGGGAACAAAAAATTTTCACTCGGAGCTAAATCTGGAGAATAGGGCGGATTAGGGAGCAATTCATAGCCGAATTCATAGGTTTTTTCTATGGAAACTGCACATGCGTTTGTGATCAATCGTGATCAAGCACAGCACCCAAGTGAACATTTAAAATAGAAACCACTGAACATAAATAATGCTGCTAAATGTGTCTTTACATGATAATACAAAGTATTAAGAATCAAAATATTATGAAATTCTATCCGTTTTAAATTAAAGAGAATACGAGTTTTTAGAGATATTTTACATGTTAACATTGATGCTATGGGCCAGAATAAAGTAAGTTCTTTTTAGAAACAATTTGAAATTAAAAACCTTCTAAATATTTGTCTACTATAGTCAAAAACAAAGTGTGTTGTAAGTTGAACCGACTTCCGACTTCAACAGGGTGCCACAACAAATAAAAAGCACTAAAAGCCATAATTTTGAGATATAAAAAAAGTCAGGAACGTGAAAAACTAGTAACGATCCAAACGAGTGAAGTTTAATAATGTTTAATAATATCATATATTTTTAAGCTATTCTCTTCTTAATGAAAAAGGTATGATTTAGACTGTAAAAAATACGCCAAGTTTTTACTAAAGTAATTTTAAGAAAATCACAAATTTCTTAAAACCACTACATATTCAGTTTCTTAGTTTTGCACAAAATTTAAATTGAATTTGAAAGTATATTTAACATTCATTTCTACATAAAATGAACTCACATTTATTGTATGATATTTAAATTAAAGTTTTATTGGCTAACATTTGTGAGCCGAAACAAAAATTTTCGGCGGCGGCCCGAAGTCGACTTTTATCTGACTTGTAGCAAATCGACTTGGTCCTCAGCAGATGAACTATAAAAAAATATATAATAAAACTGATATAGTTTAATGAGCGGAATTTGTTAATAAATACATATATGTATCAGAAGACATACATATGTACTTACATATGTAAGCACATTGTACAATCAAAATTAAAAATATTTGGTATTTCAGATATTTTAATATTATCGCAATATATCAATTATTTTTTTGATGTAAATATATGTGCGACACAAACAAATTTACTTAAAAAAAGCCCAAGACTAGTACCGAACTCTTTCACTTGATCGTTTTAGACAAGAGATCATCAAAAGGCCGACCGTAGGCAGTTTGTTATGCTCTTTTTTACACGTATATTTGTACAAGCATGCATTTTACTGTATTTTATATTAGAAATGTATGTGTTTGCTTGTGTTGGATTGTAGGTTTGTGTCTAAAATGAGCTACTGAAAGAGTTCGATACAAATTTAGAAACCACCTAGTACTGAGCTGAATGCGCTCAGTGGATTGAGCGATCAGTCAAGTAAATCCTTCAATTGAACTAGTTCGTTCATGAGCTGCAGAACTCTACTAAACGCATATTTTGTGTTTTTGCTTAAAAAAAATAATGCTTCCTTAATGGAATTATGTATAAAGTTTTTTTAAACATGTATTTATTTATTTTATCTTCAAATATGAAGTAACAATAAGTATTCAAATCTTAAATCTGAAATATTATTATTAGGCCCGACCACTGTCGGACATAACCTTGTTGATAGTTATTAATAAAAGTTAAGTAGTGATAATGAAAAACGAAAAATAAGAGTATTTTCAAGCAATCACATCTGAAGTGTTGAGTATAAGACCCCTTGTGTCCCTCTTTTTTAGGCTGATGTGTCCAGTACCCATGTTCTGTAACTCTCGTCACGAGAAAGTTTTCACCTGGAACATGTTAATTGAAACAAAAATGCCACAAATTGAAACAAACAGCTGTTTTTCTCACTAACCTGTGTCTGTAACTTTTTTGGCGAGTAAAAGCTGTCACGTAAGGAAATTACTCGACAGCTTGCAGAAAAAGTGTGTCTGTAAAATTTTAGTACGATAACTTCTCACTTCAAACTGTCAAACAAACTCACTAAAAAAAGGACGCGAAAAAACCAAACTTGCAATAAAAACTTAATAAAATAACAAAACGAGCAACAAAAATTTGGAAAAGGTAATAATTTTGTAGTTTATATAAACATACACTTGCATATACATATGTATGTATGTGCATATGGATGTACATATGTATGTATGCATATTTAGCTATAATTTGTGCTTTTTGATGAGAATGTACACATTTTTAGAAAAACATGCGAGTTTCCAAGCAACAAAAGGAAAAATTAGTTGACTATATGTCAAACAATTTAAAATTCGCCAGAGGACAGTTTGGTGGACTTAACTCGAATGTTAATTCAAATGAGCAATAGGAGAGTCTTAAAATGCTTTTAAATTCCCTTGGTGGCAGCGCCAAGACTGCGGAGCAGTGGAGAAAGGTATGAACTCAAAGTCTTAATTTTTAATTGTTTTTTATTTTCCACAGCGCTGGAGTTTGCTCTCAAACTACATACGAAATATAATTATAAAATATGTACATATGTTTATCGTTTCGTCATTTATGTTTATAGTGTTGGGCTGATTTAAAAGCATGTGTGAGAAAGCAAATTAATTCAAGACGATCGTTCATGAATAAAACTGGGGGCGGAAGCTTTAGTGACATGCCTCGTGATTTAAACGCTCTAGAGGAACAAATTTTAAAAATTATTACCACAGATGCCGTTGATGGTGACTCGCGAACACCAGAATCTGGATTTGAAGCATATGAAGCTATTGATGTAATTTATTATTTGAAATTATATACATACATATGTATGTAGATATACTAGGAGCTGATTTCAATGTATATCTACCCCAATGTTCATATATACACACATAAATAATTCGACCAAGAATACCAACGCTGTTGAAAATTTAAAAAAAGAAAAATCAGGAGGTAATAGTGTTTTTTATTTAAAATATTTTTGTATTGATTGGAACTGGGTAAAACTTTCACAGTTGAACCCAATGCTGAAATTTATAAAAGATGTTTTGCTGGGTTAAAAATTTTTAATACTGCATTTGGTTTGCAGTAGGTTAATGAATGTCCAAAAATGTATACACCAGTTTAGAGGCAGAGGTACTGCAGGAGTTATGGTCAGTTCAAAATAAATGCTTTCAAAAAATCACAAAATTGTTCTCTAAAAAGGGAAATTACTTCATAACTTTTATATTAGCATTTTCAACAGCGCTGATACTTTTGACTTGTTCCTATATTTTCAACATATCATCACCTAAGCCGCAACATTCTCCAACTATCCAAAAAATAAAATTTTATTAATATATATGCACAAAATGTAGACAGAAATTAAGTAATCAATTCAAAATCGCAATATTTTTCATTTTAGCAACTTTTTCCTTCTACTCTAAAATTATTAAAATGTAAGTTGCGGCATTTTGCGTCTCAGGTGACGATATGTATGAAAATAAATTTATAAGATGAATGTAGCTAAATGGAATTTACTTTATTAGGAATCGTTGATTTCAGTTGAAATTTTGGATGAAGAGAATTCCCCTTCATCAGCTAAAAAATATAAATCTTCGAGCCCAAGACTATTAAAAAGTACTTCCAAGTACAGGGAATCATTGGAGGAAGCAAGAAATATGACAAAAAGTATTTTAAAAAAAACTGGATGCAATTGAAAACCAAAATGCAAATATTTTAAAGAAATTTTGCAAACATACTCGTACTGAAACATTTTAAATACATATTTCCTTATGTATTGAAAAAGAACATATTTCGCAAGACTGTAGCTTGCCGCAATGGTTCTTCAACATCCTCATCTATATCATGAAGAGGCTCTTATCTTATTGGGTGTGGGATGAATGTATTTCTGACACCTTGGCTCATAAAAGGAGCGATTTCTTCAAGTAGATTAGTTGCTGATTGTCTGCTGAGACGATATAGTTCGAGAAACCTAATTTCTGGTATTTCAAAAGGATCTGTTGCATCTCGCAAGTTCCTATGATAAGTCCGCAGCATATTTCTTTGGTTATCTTGATCCGCTACTATTAAGGCTACACTATACATATTAAATGTATAAATAAAACTATTTCTTTACACAACACAGAATTTTATTTAATAAAGTTTCAACAATTATTTTTTGGCACACTTTTATTTTCTTCTTCTTATAATTTTCTCACTTTTGGACAGTTCTAGCGTAATAACGTAATCGTGTGTTGCATTTTCCGTCATGATTTGTAGACACAGTTTTTTCTCACATTTCGAGAAACGATGGAATATTTTGTTTCACAACTTTTCGTTGCGAGTAGTTCTCACTTAAGTTACAGAACATGGGTACAGTATAGTTAAAAATATTACGAGCAAGCGGATTAGGATGTGACTCGAGTTTTGTTAAATATTTGCCTGCGTATTTTGCAATTTCTTCAGTCACTAGTGGCATATTTAAATCGTGATGTATATTTGAATTTTTAATGTACCATGGAGCCGATGTTATTACCCGTAAAATCTTGTTTTGATTTCGTTGGATTATTGATTCTAATGGGGGAACAAGTATATTTTCGTAGAGTAAATGTTACCAGCGCATACTTCTGTTAATTTCCTTAAATTCTCCATAACTTTAACCATAGTTCCAGCTGGGTAATATGTTTGTGAAGATTTTGGGATGCCTCTTGAGGGTTTTAGTGCATGCTAAAGAAGGCTGCATCATTGACAAATGAAGATGTATGGATTTTAGTGCTAACAGAAATATCACAAGTATATACCAAATACAAAAGTGGGCCCAGTACACTCCCCTGTGGCACAACAGCAAAGATAGATTCGGGTTCACTCATGAAGTCTCCTTCAACAACAATGAACTTCCAAGATAGACTATAAGTTTCCAATAGATTCAGAAAATGTATTGGTAGATGTGTCTTTAATTTTAAAATTAGGTCTTCATGCCATACTTCATCAAATTCCTGAGAAACGTCAATAAATAGCGCAGAGCAATATTTAAAATTGGGGACAATTTTAACTTAAGCTTTCCGAAAAGCTTTGATATTGTTGACAGTAAGCTTACTGGCCTGTATGACTCAGCTTTGGTAAGATCTTTGCCCGACTTTGGAATCATTTTGACCTTGGCAAGCTTCCAGCTGTGGATAATACTCTAGTCGTAATATGGCATTACAAATAAATAGTAGGATCCTAGTTGCATCCCGAGGCAACTTTATTAGCTTCTTGTTACTAACTTCATCAATACCTGGAGCTTTCTTTGGGTTGAGCTCAGCAATTACTTTTTGGACATCACGCATCTTAAACTTTAAAGTCAAGGGGGTAGAGCAAGTACACTCGGTAAAATAGCAACACCAGTACCTATAATTGGGGTAAATACAGACTTTAAATGCTCAGCAAATAGTTTACACTTTTCCGTATCGCTTCTTGCCCATCTTCCGGTAGATGTTCGCAGAGGTGGCTTAAACTGAACGGATGTTTTAACATTTCTAGGAGCGCGCCACAAAGAGTAATTACAAGCTTGTGTGACACCCAGATTTTCCAGATAATTTTTAAGAGATGCAGTTTTCTCAGATGTAAGCAACTCTTGGAGTCATTCCGTGCACTCTAAGTCTTATTTTGTGTTGAGGTGATCTGTGCTGTTGCATTTCTCTTCTGGCTCTTCCTTTTTTCAATTAAGAGACGTTTAATATCCGTTGAATAAATTGTATTAAATCCTGTCTGCGAATAGGAGGTGGTTCAGCAGCCTGTTTAATATTTTAATTAAGGTTGGCAATGTTAGATTCAATATCATTGGGTGTTCTTATCGAAATATTTTTCTTGTTATAACTACTAAGATATTTTTGAATTCCAGCCAATTAACACGATTTATCCAACCCAATTATGAAAAGCAATTCCCCGGGAGTTTTTTACCTTTTCCGATTACTACTATGAATTAAAATTTCCCCTGGGAAAAAACTCCCCGAGAAAAACGTAGGTATTCTAAGCACAAGGGAGAGGGAGAAAAAATTCCCCGGAAAAAAGTAGGTACTCTAAATATGAGGGAGGTAGAATTTTGTGGGAGTTTTCTTCCCAAACATTTTGAAGGGAACTAATGCAAAAGTTTAAAATCCAAATCAGTAAATGTTATAAAACAATTGTATATGCATTTATTTAGAACAAAAAGTTTATATAAGCACCGGAATGGTACATTTCTCTGTTTTTAGGCATTTATATCCAAAACTTCAAAAACGTGAACTATTTCTGTCTTAAAAAAAAATACTAAAACACTAAGGTGTACTCGTCCTTTCACAAAATTTACATATCAGGTAAATGGAAGATTTGTTTTCCTCTAATATCAAGACCGACAAGAAAAACTATCAAATTTACAAATTCCTTTGTACATAGTCAATGGAAATTTAAATGATTCGCATCTGCACCTTAGCATTTTAGCTCCACTTTCTATGCATTAAAATATTCCACGTGCTTGATATGGTTACGCAGTTTAATTTATTTTATATTCAAGCAAAAAAGATATTAATATCAACAAACAATCTCATTGGCAATGAAAACACATTTTCCCGGCTCTGCTTCAAACAGCGCTAAGTCATTTCTAGTTGATTCTCAAGCTGACATATCAATAATAAAATTTTCTTGCATAAGTGATAGCTTACTAATAAATAAAAAAGATACAATCGGCATTGTAGGTATAACACCAAGTATAACCAAAACTTTAGGCACAATTAGTACCACATTATTTTTTCCTAACCAACCGGTACAACAACCTCTTCATGTTGTGCCAGATAATTTCAATATACCTTCGGACGGCATTTTAGGTAAAGATTTCTTAAAATATAACAAATGTCAAATTGCTTACAACACAGTTTCATTTCAAGTTCACCGGAAAAAAGTAGTAGTTCCAATTTTTCATCGCTTAAGTAAAAACTCATTTTTTCTTTCACCAAGGTGTGAAGTGTTTAGAGAAGTTAATTAGAAAACATATCCGAACCGGTCTTTATCGATTGTCATGAAATTTGTCAAGGCGTTCTAGTAAGTAAATGCATTGTGAATTCGAGGAATCCAGTATTACGTATTTTAAACACGACTGACGAAATGAAGTTTAAACACAACTGTAACATAAAGACAGAAAAACTTTCCATGTATATTCAATTAATGAAATTCATTCTACCAGTGAGTGAGCCGAAATCTTACGAAATATTTTAAATTATAAGATGCCTGATTATGTCAAGAAAGATTTAATGCCATTATGTATCGAATACGCAGATATTTTTAGATTATAAAACGACAAAATGACCAGGAACAACTTTTATGAGCAAAAATTAGGAATTAAGTTTACGTAAAAAATTGCCGCCTTCCTTACTCATCGAGAAACGAAATAAATCGTCAAGTTCAGAATTTGCTCGATAATGATTTGATAGAATCGAGCACTTCAGAATATAATAGCCCATTAAAATTAGTCCCAAAGAAAAGTTAAAATGATACCAAATCATATCGAATGTGTGTCGATTTTAGAGCCATCAATATGAAGCTAATTGCAGACAAGTTCCCTTTTCCAGGGATAGACGATATACTCGACAACCTTGGATGAGCATTTTTCTATTATTTACTTGATTTCTGGGTTTCACCAGATATCTCTTCATGAAGAATCAAGAGATCTAACTTCTTTTAGTACAGATCGAGGATCATTTCGGTGGAAGGTGCTACCGTTTGGACTAAACGTCGCACCGAGTTCTTTTTCGTGTATGACGTCCTTAGTATTTTCAGGACTGGATCCAAATAAAGCTTTTTTGTATATCGACGACATAATTGTAGTCGGTTGTAGCACACGCAAAGATAAAACATGATTCAGAAATTATCACTACGGTAATTTCAGTTCTGCCTCATATGATTAAGAAGAATTAAATTATTCTAATAAAAATAGAGTTCGAACATTATAATTTTATTCTAAGCATCGAAATGTATGCAAATTATTACAATATGGTCGTCATTTCTCAATTATTCATTATAGTTGATCCAATCATACTAAACTTGTGGCGAATAAAATTCTGAAGAACAATATACCTACATACATACATACATACATATGCACATACTTAAAAAAATAGAAGTTAAATGAAATTTAATTTAAAAACTTCTTACTGTTTAAAAGAAACAAATAACTTTCGCATGCATGTTATATTAAATAAACTCGTACATATGCATACATATGCATATGTTTATCGTCATTATTATATTTTGCTTAAAAAATTGTATTCTTGTTAAGGTGATAGTTTTGCTAATACAAACTAATTATGGTTGTATAGAAAACACCATATCAAAATATCAATTCTTCTTCTTCAGTTTTCTCAAATTAAATACAAGCGTCAGTCAGACTTCAGATCGCAAAGTAAAAGAAAATAATAAAATATATTACCGGTAAAAGTGAGTCAAATAAAATTAATAAAAACCATATTCAACGAAAAAAAGGAGTTAGTTCCATGCACCTTAATTTTTATATATTTATTGAAGCAGGTACGAAAATCGTTACTTTTTATTCACTTTGCCAGATTATTTCTCATTTGCAGCAAAAGGGGTGCACCATATCAATGCCAATCAAACAAATGCCAATTTTGAAAATTTCAGTCAGAGCTTCGCCATAAAACTATGAGCATATGTATATACATATAGGATACAGTGCCACCAGATTAGGGGATTTTTCCCCAAAATGGGGATTTTGCCTCTTATTTGGTGACAGCATTTCGTGGGGAGGGATTTGGGGACTTTTAATTTTGATGTTAATTACAAAAGTAATTATGTATAATTTTATAAATCGAAAACCACGATAATTTGCAAAACTGTTAGGAAGCTAAAAAACAGCCAACCCCGCATTTATGCGAACTTTGCAAAAACCGCGAGAATTTGCAAAATTTTAAAGAATCCATAACATTGATTAAAAGTCAATAAAACTTTAAGAAGTGCAAAAATCGCGAAAATTACGATAATTTGCAAAAAAAAAATTGTTTCAAAATCGGCAAAACTTTTAGGAAGGTAAAAACATGCAAAAAGTCACTTTTACGCGAACTTAAAAAAAGTTTAAGTAATTTTTATCAAAAATCGCCAAAACTGTTAGGAATACAAAATATTAGATGAAAATTGCGGAAACGGTAGAAATTCGAAAAAGCTTACTAACAGCGAGATGATAATAAATTTTAATATTGTTAAAAAAAACTTTTAAGTCAGGCTTAAGTTCAGTAATTTCAATTCTTATTGAATGAAATATTTTTATTAATTAATGTGAGTATCTAAAGAAGAGAAGAAAAATTAAACTTAGACTTTAAGCTGGGGGAAATACCGATACTTTTCTGTGCAGCCACGCACTTCATCAGCACCCTAGTCTATCTACTTGGGTAGAGATTCTTATTATTGAAAAAATTCGCGAGAAGTTGCAAAATTGGAAACAAGCGCCTAAATGGATCAGATATCGCCAAAGCCATTCAAAATAAAAAAGTTTGGTTAAAACGAAAAAAATTGCAACTTAGCTAAAAACTACTAATTACGTACCTTTTCACAATCTATGGTTAAAAGATAACAGGGACTTTAACGGCAAGTTTTGTATGAAGAACTGTCAGTTAAAGTTCACGTTAACTCTTAACCATACATTGTGAAAATGGACGTTATAAATATTAAAGAAATTCCTAAGCCTGTAAATAGTAGAATTCAAAAAATCTCAAATATTTGAAAGCTGAAATACATACATATATATTTATACCTCAATATGTTGTTCTTAAGGTGCTGCTGCAGTTTTCAAAATAATTAAGTAGCTGGCTACCAGGCAACATTTTTTGTTAGCGGGACTTGTACTTGTGTACCCTGTTGTGGTCTATGTGTTTAATAACACATAACATAACTGCCATTGGAAGAGATAGTGCAAGCCATGTATGCGGTTAAAAAATATTTCTTTATACTTAAAAAAAATTAAATAGTTTCATCAAGTTGGTGCGTTTGCCATTCACTGAGCTTATGCAGCTCACCAGTGGCAAAATCAATTCTCAATTCTGTATAATTTCTTGTTATTTTCAATCTCCGAAAGCTTACGTACAAACAAATATTCGATTTAATTAATTTAGGTGTTGACTAAAATAAATTTTTAAAATTTGTAGAAATGTCAAACATTGCGCCCTATGCATAAAGAAAAAGTAGCATGAAGTTATCATAACTGGCAAAATTAAAAATGCTCTTAACGAGTTTTGCCATAAAATGTTACATTAAAAATCACAATAGAATTTAAAAGTGGGTTAAAACTACATTCTGCCTCGATTTTTAATGTAAAATTGTATGGCAAAATTCGGCAAGACCATGTTCATACTAAAGCATTGCACAGATAGAACTCTTTGCACCAGTTTTGCGTGTTTTTGGTTCTGGTATGAACAAATATGTTATTTAGCGTTTCTGTTACTAGTTGTTAATGTTGATTTTTTTCAAGCAATTATTGTATGGTTGGACAATGAGCAAATGAGAACAACACATTTGTTTGAATCTGTTTTTCTGAAACAAATAAGATTCATAAAATTGCTTTTACCATAAGTACATTAGGTGTGTTGAGAAAAATGTACGTGGCTATGAATGAATGATTAAAAGTAAAATTTCACATACATACATACATACATATGTATGTGCGTAAATGATATACGAAACACATGAGCTGCAAATACAAAAACAAAATTACACACAATACGAATGTGTGCCTTGTCTGCGCCAAAAAGAACTTTACGAACGTGCGCACGAACATCTACTTATCATGTATTTGTTTCAACAGTGGTTTTTTCATATATTTGTGTTACAACTAGTATTTTTGAGCAAAAACAGATACAAAAAGTTACTCAGCAGCAATACAATAAGCAATTATTTGTTTTTAATTGTATTGATTCACAATAGCGCACTGCTGTGCAATAAATTAAATTACTAAAATTAATTTTTTTTAGACTTGAGAGAGATGTTGTATTTAAAGAAACATTTGTTTGGACAAATAATTCAAAACGAACTAAAAGTCATTTCATTCATCAAAAGGTGAATCAATTATTTAAAAAACACATAAATCATATTCGTACATGACATTTAGCTTAAGAAATCAGATTAAAAATTTTTCTTTTTTAAACGTTGAGGGTACGCATATAAACTTTGCATACCGTATGTATTTTGTAATGGATTTCCAATTCAGCAGTGATAAAATTCCAAGCTTTTTTGATTGCAATAACGATCTTATGTGAGATATCATGTATGCATACATTCTTATATGGCTCCATATATAAAATCTTATATTTATATATGGATCCACATATGAAGATCTTCATAATTAAATTTCCATATATGAGTTCATATATTATAATACATTTCATATATTAGTCCATATATTAGTTCATATATAATAGTTTTGCCATGTATAATTCCATATATTTCCATACATGAAATCATACATATTCATATATAGATATATACATTCATATATTAAAAATATATGGACCATATATAATTTTTTTAGCTGGGTTTTCAAAACCTGAGTTTCAATAAAAAAATTATGCAAATAAAAAACCATTATTTTTTATATTGTAGTTATTAGGAACATAATAATATGATCAAAAGGATAATTATCATAATACTGACAAAAATAAATATATGTATAGTTAAGGGGAAATGGGAGCATACTTGTAATGAACATAATAAAATGTTTAACACAAACATATATTGTGATTCACATAACTGAACATATAATGTTTCGAATGGCTTTATTATATTACATGTTAGATATAATTATAACCGCAAACATTAATGATAGTTTGCGATTGTGATTCTACTAACTGTTTTTTCTTTGCGTGCAAGCAACACCATTTGACAAACCTGAGTAACGTTTTTGATATACTACGGAAATTTAATCTAAAAATCAATCCTCGTAAATGTAATTTTTCAGACCAGAAGTATCATTTCTCGGTCATAAATGCACTTCAAATGGACTATTACCAGATAACACAAAAATATTGGCTATAGAAAAATATTCAGTTCCATATGATAAAGACTCAGTCAAACGTTTTGTCGCTTTCGCAAATTATTACAGGAGGTTTATTACTAATTTTGCATCTATTGCAGCACCGCTAAATAACATAACACGAAAAAAAGTAAATTTCGTATGGGATGGAAAATGTCAAAAATCATTTGAGACTATAAAATCCGAATTAATGTCACCCAAGATTTTACAATATCCAGATTTTAAGAAAAACTTTCTAATTACCGTGGACGCATCCAAAACTGGGTGTGGCGCAATTCTAAGCCAAAATTTCAATGGTCATGATTTACCGATGTATTTTGCATCAAAAGCGTTCAATTCAGCAGAACAAAAGAAACCAGTTGTCGAGCAAAAACTCCTTGCAATATACTTTGCCTTTCCCGATCACCGACCCTTGGTATATTTGTTTAACATGTAAGACCCGTCGTCCAAATTAACAAAAATAAAGCTAGATCTGGCCGTATATAATTTTTCCATTGAATATATAGAAGGCAAAAATAACGTAGGAGCAGATGCTTTGTCACGAATTTCAATTAATGAAATAAAAGCAATGTCTAAGAACAATGATATCAAACCAAGACCTTTTCAAAATACTAACACAGTAAGACCACAAGTTTATGAAAAATTTTCGCACGATTTCAACAAAAGAGTTTCAAAAATAAAATCAGAAATATTCTATAAAAATGAGGAAATAACTAACATAACATTAAACATGTATAATAGATATACTTTAAAATTTCAGATATATGTTCGAATTGGTAACAAAACATTAAATTTCGATGAAATGCTTTTGAGGCTCCAAAACGAAGCCAACAATAACAACATCTACATAATAGAATGGTCAAAGGATGATTCTTTTTTAGTAGCTACAGTATTCAAGAATTAAAAACCCATGGGAATAATATATTAAAATCACTAGAAATTGCGCTAGTAAGCCCAATTGAAACGGTCTTTGACAAAAAGAAGCAAAGAAACTTTTAGAAATGTTCCACACCGATCCTATTTTAGACGGACACTGTGGTCGTAAAAGGCTTTATGCAAAACTGAAAACTAAATACTATTGGAAAAGAATGACGAAAGATCTTGCTGCATTCATTAAAAATTTTAAACAGTGTAACGTGAATAAAGTGAGGAAAGGGACAAAAGAAAAGCTTACGCTAACACCTACACCAATCAAACCATTTGATACTATAGTACTTGACACAATCGGACCTCTACCCACGACAGAACATGGAAATAAATATGCGCTGACATTGATATGTGATTTCACAAAATACCTTACAACCATAGCAACTCCAGAATAAAGTACGAAAACAGTAGCACAAGCAATTTTTGAGAATTTCATTTTAATCTGACTTAGGTACAGAATTCAAGAACGAAATTTTTAGTGAACTTAAAGGACAATATGACGGACTGGGATACGTATTTAAAATATTTCACTTTTTCCACAAAACTGGAAGTCGTCAGTATTCGATAACAAATATACACCCTATGAACTGGTATTCGGAAAAGATGCGAATATGCCGAATGATTTAAAACTTGATAAAATTGACCCTATCTACAATGTAGAAAACTATGTAAAAGTAATCAAATACAGATTACAAAAATCTCACATTATGACTAAGAAATTGATAGAAAAACATAAACAAAGAAATAAAATATATTATGAACATTTTGCGAAACCATATAATCTTAAAATTTATGATTATGTATACATAAAAAAGAACCCTACGATAAATTTAAAAATATTTATGATGGTCCATACATAATAAAGAGAATAGATGAACCAAACGTCACTATATACGATAAAGAGTCAAAAAAAAATTTTGTGAATACTTTGAAATTGTCATAAAACACACAAAAATTGAGAATATATATTCAAAAGAACAAAATCTTGATTTAAAATACAAAACTGATATCAATTAAATTTAGTAATAAATTATTGTTAAGATTATTTGAAATATAAATGTACATAATGTTAGGCAAGTATTACAGTGAAAGGAGTGAAAAGTTTTTTTCAAATAAAATTAAAAAACAAATATCTGTTTATAAAACAGAAAAAAGGGAAGTGTAGTGCAAACATGTCATACCTTAATAAACATGTCCTGTAAACGTACTATTCACTCTTATCAGTAATACTATTATATAGTACTTTAATTTGCATGCATGTAAATAAGGATAGAGATAAGAAGATAATAAGAGATGATTGAATAAAGAGTTGAGTTTATATCTGGCTGGCATTGAAAGTGGAAGTGTTTGATATGGACAAGACGATCCACCAGAGTCGAATTCTTGGAAACTGATATTAAAATTTTAATTGACGAAAATGAAAACTATAGTATTTCTTTCCGGCCAAGAGATGCAGTTGATATTTTAAAACGTCCTATTTAAAAGACTCTTAAAAATGACGATGCAAATATGGAAGGTTCCAAATTTATTCCTTCTCTCGACTGCTAGAAAAGCCGAAGATGAAAAAACGCCAGTACGCTAAGCTGGATGGACTGATAGAAGAATATGAAGATTTTAAGGAGAGGAAAATTCTACTTAGAAAAGAAACACAATATTATGATGATAAGAATCAGAGAGAAAAACGAATATTTTTAATTAAAATTGGACACAAAAGTGATGCAAAAAGAAGAAAAAGAGCTGAAACTAAAGATGTGGAAAGAATGCAAAAAAAATTTGATTTATACAAACTATTTGCAAAGATTTTGATTATTTCATTTAATTGTATTTTAATTGCTTTTGAAATAAATTAATAAATAAAATTTACAAAGAACCAAAATAGTTTATTAATGAGTTTCTTATTGTATTTATAGATAGTCGGTTAAAAATATAGCTCCGTGGCATTTCAGTCATACTTATTTCATAAAAGTTTTGTTGTTGAACGCTCTCAAAGGGAGGCATTTTATCAGAGTTCGTTCGGTATATATTATGTAAAATTGCTGTTGCAATAATAACATATTGAGCTGTTGAAAGGTTAACTCTTAGACCCATTGAAAGAATAGGAAATCGACGCTCCCATAACATCTTTCAACTGTATTTCGTGTTCGAATCTGGGACTCATTATATAACTTTTCAGAATTTGTTCTAAGATTGTCCAAAGGTATCATCTTGATCTGTATCCTGCACAGGCTTCATCTACAAGAATAAGTTGACTACCACGTGATCCAGATTCAAACATAAATTTCAATCTGCTGTTATTGAATATTGTACTATAATGAGTTGATCCCGGCCAACGGGCTGTTATAACTGTGAGAAGCACATCAGCGTCACACACAGCTTGGACATTTAATGAAAAGTAACCTTTTCGTTTGCGGAAAAGTTCGAAAAAGTCGCCTCCTATATTTTAAACAAAAAAGATACACATACATACATATGTATTTGATATTGTAACTTGTCACCACTTTCGTATTTGAAGAGGCTAGAAAATTTATTTTCATGTTCCTTCAAAGTTACCTGTCGAGGGTGGCGTTGGCTGAAGTAGTTAGCACGTTGACTACAAAATCGAAGATAATTGGTTCACTCCCTGTACCCGACAGTCATTAAATAACAACACCACACATTTTTCTGATGTGCATTAGTGTCCCTTTGTATCAGTTGCTGTAGGAAAGTTCAAGTGATGAAGGCATAGTCACTGGTCACTGAACCATACCGACTTAAAAAGATACTAATCCTAATGTAACATCAGAGCGCCCTCCTTCGTCGGTATTGTGTAGCAGAATCATCGGCGAAGTAAAATAACGAATCAAAATGGCTACTAAGCACAGCTTCAAAAATTCAATGCACTTCATTGAAACCAGAGGAGCTCCAACTCTGCATTATAACGTGCAAAACGTAGAGTTGTAAAAGAAAAAGAAGCTTTCCTCTATCTCATCCTTCACCACCTGTCTTCACTATCACTATCCCTTTCCTAAAGAAGGTAACACCTATAAGTAGTAGTAGGCATTCATTGCCTAAGTGCTACTTCTCTTTAAAAAAAAAATCGCTAATTTCGGTATCCTTTTTAATTTTTTACTTCTAGGTGCAGAGTGCTTATTACATGCCTTTATAAATAAACATGATAAATCAATTAAAAAGCAAAGTATATTTGTGACCCTAATTATACAAGTTTAATTTATTTTAAGATATTTTTGTGACCAACTGTACATGATTTAGAAATACGCATATCCATCTAAAAACCGTCTTTCACAATAGCGGTTTGATAAAATTCTTCAAAAAATAGCATTCCAGAAAAAACAGTTTTATAACTATTTTACTAAATTTTGCAAAAAATTTTGCCCTTGTCAGAAAAATTGTTCTGGTGGTCACAGTCGGATCGTCCCGGGTGTACAAAGGCGTGTATAAAGGCGTTTAGAGGAGTATCGGCTACAAAAAAGTCCTAATCTTTTTTTGTTCCCTTTTGACCTGTGGAAGTTATGCTCTGTTAAGTAGAAGAGTTTAGGAATATTTGGACCTTTTTAAAAGAAAAAAATTTATTTCTACATGTTATAAAAACTTTACTTTTCTCGTACTGAAAGCTAACAAAGGTAATTATACAAAATTTATTTCGATTAAATATCTTATAAAACCAAAAAGTTATAGATGTTTGAAAATCAAAAGCTTACTAAGAAATTTCTCATATTAGTAAAATACTGAAAATTTCCGTTTTGAGTCACCCTGTTCACTGTGATAAAGTTGAAATAAAGTTTTAAGATTTTGGCTCCGGAGTTTTACTAGTGTCTACTTTTGAATGAATTTTAAAATTTTTCAATCAGTGACCATAAAAAAATTACTTTTGGCCGCCATCTCGCAAAATGGTCCACAGTGCGGCGGTGTCGTGTTCATTTTCATATGCACAAATGTGTTTTATTTTTTCGCACCGAAAAATTTGTCGTTCGTCCCAGTTGTATTCCTAGCATACGTCAACACAACACAATGAGTAAAAGAGTGTACATTTACCCACCCTGTAAAGAAAAAACTCCTAATGTGAACAACAAAACAAAACTCTCAAATTTAACACAAGTTTTAAAGAATTTCACACAAATTTTAAAGAATTTCATGCAAATATAAAACATTTCAGTGCAGAATTTTTAGAAATTTCACACAAATTTCAAAATTTTAGTTGGCGCAGAACAGAGAATCCACTACTACTTAAATTATATGGCAAAATTCGTTAACACAATACTCAATTTCGTCACTTATGCTAACTGGCTTTTGCTTATGCATAATAAGGCTATTAATTTTCACTTGAGAAAACCAAATGTAACTCTTAAGCTAGAAAAAATTTCAATTTTTATTGCACACAAGGAAAACGTAAAAAAAACGAAACATCAAACATGTATACAAACCCTACAGTGTGTCGAGGGTACAGTTTAAAATAAATAAATAACTATACGAGCCCAAACCACTATTAATTCGTACAGCAAGTACTTTTAT
Source organism: Tachina fera (assembly GCA_905220375.1). NCBI lineage: Eukaryota > Metazoa > Arthropoda > Insecta > Diptera > Tachinidae > Tachina > Tachina fera. The sequence continues at coordinate 126,136,467 of LR999963.1, forward strand.
GCCAATGTAACATGTAAGGGTACATATTTTATTAAATAATATTGACAACACCATTAAATTTATACTTTTCTGAAAGTTTGTTTTATTATCTTTAATTTCATAAACAAATATGTGCACATATCATGATAAAAAGTTTTGAAAACAGAAATTATCGGAAAGCCCATTGGTTTTGATAAAAAAAATTTGACCACTATTAATTCGTACAGTGGAACATTTTCTAATTTAAAACTGTGTAACGCCCCCTTTACTTTTTAAAACAGCTTCTACTCGCTTTGGCATTGTATCTATTAATTTTTTACAGTCTTCAGGGGTTATAGAGTCCCAAATTTCCTGAATTTTGGCTTTTAATCCGCTAAGAGTGCGTTGTGGGTCATTTCGTAACTTCCTTTTCATGAGTGCCCACACGTCTTCGATTGGGTTAAAGTCCGGGCTAGATGATGGCCAGTCCAGAACACTAATACCATTTTCTTGTAGCCATTTTTTTGTTCTTTTGGCTGTATGGCATGATGCACCGTCTTGTTGAAATACATATTCGCCACAGTCAGTTAGCTTTGGTATTGACGGAATGAGATGTTCTTGCAATATATTAATATATTTTTCTGCATTTACTGTTCCATTAATAAAGTGAAGCTCACCGACACCCTTTGAGGACATACATCCCCACACCATAGTGCTAGCTGGAAACTTTACAGTACGCTTTAAGCAGTCTTTATGATATGCCTCTGTGCTTTTACGAATCACCCTTTTTCTGGCATCACCGACGCATACGTCAAACTTCGATTCGTCGCTAAATATAATGGAGTCCCATTGCCTTTGTACCCAAGAACGTCTTTCTTTTGCCCATAATAAACGTTTTTTCATTTGAAGTACAGTAAGTAAGGGCTTTTCTTTGGCCTAAAAAATTCAAGTTTCAATAAATGCTTTTCCTATCACCAGTAGTAGAATGTTAAACTTACTTTATAAACACCATAACCTATATCTTTCATTTGCCGACGCGTCCATTCACGTTTAATGGTTTTTCCAATTCTTTCTGACCACTCTGAAGCTATGTCTCTAATAGTGGCTCGACGATTTTTTTTAAGTATAACTTCTAAAGCTCTTTTGTCGCGAATCGTTATTTTGGAGACCCGGCCTCTGTTTGCAACGTTATTGCTACAATTCTCATTTTTTTTTTGTATTTTTGAACAATACTTGATACTGTTGATCTGGGAAGCTTTAATTCGACCGATATTTCGCTATAACTTTTTCCCGATTTGACTTTGTCAATAATTAATAATCGAACTTCTTCACAAACTGGCTTACCACGTGCCATCGTTGAACAATTAATCACAACTAAAAAGAAACAACATGAAAAAATCGTGTTTTTGTTCCATTGCATTTCTTTACTCTAATAAAACGGTAAATTTTCATTATTTGTTTACATTTTAATTTTGAGAGTTGTTTTTAGCTGAATTTATACACTGTACGAATTAATAGTGGTCAAATTTTTTTTATCAAAACCAATGGGCTTTCCGATAATTTCTGTTTTCAAAACTTTTTATCGTGATATGTGCACATATTTGTTTATGAAATTAAAGATAATAAAACAAACTTTCAGAAAAGTATAAATTTAATGGTGTTGTCAATATTATTTAATAAAATATGTACCCTTACATGTTACATTGGCATAAAAGTGCTTGCTGTACGAATTAATAGTGGTTTGGGCTCGTAGTATTGAGTAATTACCTTTTTACAATAAGTTCATTTTGTTGGGCATCTCTTCCGCCAATGACTAGATAATTTTCAGAACTAATGAACCAATAAAATTTTTCAAACCAGTATACTTTTCGTGCCTTTGATATTGTAGAAATAGTTCGAACATCCTTAAGAGTCTGTTGTGTTTTTCGCTCTGCTGATTTCAGAGCTTTTTGGGATGCATCGATCGTTTTTTGCTCTTTTTGAGCGGCAGATCTTTTTTGGTCGTAATATTTGCGTGCATTTGCCAAGGCAGAAAGAGACAAATCAACATCCACTATCTTTATGGATTTTCCGCGTTCTTTGCTTTCAGAGATATTCGTATTTTCACCAGTGGTGTCATATGGATCTGATAAACTAACAGATATATGATTCGTTTCTAATTTTAAAACTTTAATGGCTCGAGCTACTAAATCGCCGTTTGCCTGAGCAACTTTAACTAATTCATGTATATCGGGCCATGACATTTGATTGGCAATAGCTGATCTTATAGCTAATATGGCGTTGTCAACTAAGCCCTGATTCATTGTTATTAATTCCGCTTTTTCCTTATCTTCGTTCTGTAATTTGTTCAAGTTCTCAATACGCTTAACATGATCTTTTTTCACATTTGATAGTTTTTTAAGAGCTTCACGTTCCTGCTGCAACGTTTTTACATCGATTTTTTGGCCCTCAAGAGTTGAGTAAAACTCGTCAACAGCTATCATGAAAGTTTCAAATTCTGCAATTGGATATCCCTTGTATTGCAAAAAATTATAAGGATGATATTCAATGTTTTTGTAAAAATATTCGATTTCTTTTCCATCTTGTGATAAAGGGTTGTCCTCCTTCTTCTGTATTATAAAGCCCTTGCTAACTGTCCTCTTAGCTTCGTCCATAATTTCCGAAATGTTCTGAATGGAGAAAGAAAAATCAAATTATTAAAAATAAGTTCTGCTTTTTAGTGCATAGTATATATTCTGTGGCAATATGGTATATATGCATTGCATATATATATTAACAAATACAATGCATAAAATAATAAAATAAATATCTTATTAAACTTGCTAACATCAACACGAATATAAAAAAATACAAAAATGAATTCAGCGCTAAACATTCTTAAGGGTCAGGTTGCATCGGCGATTCTCACGGGCTATGCAGGCGCGTGGACTACGTCAGCAGTTTCAACGATAGATAGAGTAAGGTAGATATTAAGAAAATAAAAATAGTAAAGTTAGTTGTTAAGTGGTCGTCTTGTTTATTAAAAGCTTAATGCTCCAAAAAATAATAAAAAAAAATATATAAAATAAAAAAATCTTTTTTTTTTTAATTAATAAAAAAGGACAAAAAGATTAACTTATATACCATATTGCATATATACCATTATGCATGTACGTTAAGTCAACCAATTTGCAGAAAGTATTTATTTTATTTGCTCCACCTGCAGTTTCTAATAGACTGGCCATAAAAAATCACATGTGTGTAAAAATTGTACTGATAGCGCGTAAAACCCGCATTGTACTTTTCACCCAAAATATTTTTTTTTTCAACTACATTTATTTATTTATTGTATCTTCAATTATGAACTTACAATAAGTATTCAAATCTTAAATCTAAATAATAAGTATTAGGCCCGACCACTGTCGGACATAAACTTAGTGATAGTTATAAATAATACATAAGTAGTGATAACCAAAAAAAAAAGAGAAAAAAAATATTTTCAAGCAATCCCATCTGGAGTGTTGAGTATAAGAGCCCTTGTGTCCTTCTTTTTCAAACGGATGTGACCAGTAAAATTCAAGATGTTATGAGCAAGCGGATTAGGATGTGACTCGAATTTTGTTAAATATTTGCCTGCGTATTATGCAATCACTAGTGGCATATTCAAATCACGATGTATATTTGAGTTTTTAATGTACCATGGAGCCGATGTTATCAAGCGTAAAATTTTCTTTTGCCTTCGTTGGATTCTCTCGACGTTAGAAACTGAAGCAGTGCCCCATAACTGAATTCCGCAGCACCATATTGGCTTCAAAAGCGACTTGTATAATAAAAGTTTGCAGTCTAGGCTGAGCCTTGAATTTCTACCAATCAGCCAATATATCTGAGTTAGTTTAAGTTTCATTTTTATTTATTTTACATGTGAATGCTGAGGAACAACTTGATTGTTGATTCGAATTGGGGAACAAGTATCTCTTCGCAGGGTAAATGTTACCTGAACACACTTTAGCTCGTTTACCTTAATTCTCCATAATTTTAACCATAGTTCCAGTTGTGTAATATGTTCTTGTAGATATCGGGAAGCCTCATGAGAATTTTCGTGCATACTTAGGCAGGCTGTATCATCGGCAAACGTAGATGTATGGATATTTCTGCTCAAAGGCATATCACAAGTATAAATTAAATACAAAACTGGCCCCAGTATGCTCCCCTGTGGCACACCGGATGATATAAATTCGGGCACACTCATGAATTCTCCTTCCATAACCGTGAACTTCCGGGTAGTAATGTAACTTTCTAATAAATTCACCAAATTTATTGGTAGATATGATTTTAATTTTAAAATTAGGCCTTCATGCCACACTTTATCAAATGCCTGCGAAACGTCAATAAACAGTGCAGAACAGTACTTCTTTTCTTCAAATGTTCTTCTTATACATTGAACCAATCTATGCGTTTGTTCAATGGTGCTATGCTGACTTCTAAAACCAAACTGATGGTCTGGGATGCACCCACTACCAATTAGAATTGGGGACAATTTTGACATGAGCAGTTTTTCGAAAAGTTTTGACATTGTTGATAGCAGACTTATTGGCCTGTATGATTCTGCCTTGGTAAGATCTTTGTCCGGCTTTGGAATCATTTTAACTTTGGCAAGCTTCCAGCTGTGGGGATAATACTCTAGTCGTAAAATAGCATTAAAAATTAATAACATGATTCTAAATGCAATACGAGGCAATTTTATTAGCATTTCGTTACTAATTCCATCAATACCCGGTGCTTTCTTCGGGTTGAGTTCAGCAATTAGATTTTGTACATCACACATTTTAAATTTTATGGGTCGAGGGGGTAGCGCAACTACACTCGGGAAATCAACAACACCAGTACATGTGTTTGGGGTAAATACGGATCTTAAATGCTTTGCAAACAAGTTATCTTTTTCAATATCACTCCTGGCCCAAACTCCGGTAGAAGTGCGCAGAGGTGGTTTAAACTCAACGGGTGTTTTAATTCTTTTCACAGCGCGCCACAAAGAGTAATTAGATGCTGGTGTGACATCGAGATTTTCCAGATAGTTTTTAAGCGATGCAGTTTTTTCATATGCAAGCAGCTCTTGGAGTCTTTTAGTGCACTCTTTTAATCTAATTTTATTTTGGGGTGATCTGTGCTGTTGCCATTCTCTTCTAGCTCTTCTTTTTGCACATACGAAATGTTCAATATCTGTAGTATATATTCTATTAAACCCAGTCTGCGGATGGGAGGAAGTGGCATGTTCAGCTGCCTGCTTAATATTTTCGTTAAGATTAGCAATATTAGATTCAATATCATCATGAGTTCTTAGCTTAATGTTTTCAGTGCAATGACTACTAAGATATTTTTTGAATCGCAGCCAATTAACACGACTGACCATTTTCACATATGGGTGAGGTAGAGCACTTCTCAAAATATAACCTATCTTCAGTATAAATACTTTGGGCACCACAACTTTTAAACGCGACGTTTTTCGGGAAAATATTGTATAACCATTTTTATTTAAAATAAATAGCACAACATCTTTCCTGTATATAATTTTGCCCTAACTATGGCTTATTTATCATGGTCCTTTAATAGGATGAAACTACATAAGTTTTTCGGAAAAACTTTTCAACGACTTTCCTAAAAATTGGATAGCGAAAATTATTATTCGTTTTTATTATTTTATGAGGTAAGATCTAATGATTATAAAGCCCGATTACATTTGGACCAAATATGTATCATTTAATAATATAATGATCAAAACATACACACCAGCTTATTATAAGCTTTGTTATGTATTTGAAAATTGTCATAAAGCTCGTGATCCATTGAATATATCTTAACAAAACTAGGAAAAATATGCTCTTATGCAAAAACTATTGTTAAAGTTAAAACCGGTTTTGCCATACAAAATTCGTTTGTTAAACCAACTTTAAATTTACCATTCGTTTTTGCATAAGGGGGATAGACTATAGAGAAAACTTAACTTTTGTATAAAAAAATCTGCGTACATACTTTGATATAAACTACCATCATATCTGTAGCAATAAAAAAGAAATAATTTTTAGTCAGGCTTAAGTTCAGTAATTTCAATTCTTATTGAATGAAATATTTTTATTCATTAATGTGAGTTTCTAAAGAAGAGAAGAAATTTTAAACTTAGACTGTAAGCTGGGGGAAATACCGATACTTTTCTGTGCAGCCACGCACTTCATCAGCACCCTAGTCTATCTACTTGGGTAGAGATTCTTATTAACATCAGCTATTTAACTTAAATTTACAATGAAACAGAATATGAGAAACGATTGTTGTGTATACAATTGATTTACCTTTGGTAAACACATTTATGAGTATCACTATTAATTTTATGTTTTTCCATTTTTCTATTTAGGTTAGCACGAAATTATATTACTCTACCTACGTATGTTTTAACTATTATTGCTTATCTTTTACGATCATCACATTAATTATTTTTACTTATTTGATGTACCATCGGTACATGCATGTAAGTATTATTGTGGTCATATGTTAATTTGTTGTTGCATTATACATTTTTTTCTTTTGGATATTCCAGCAGGCTGAAACTGTGATATCCGATTTTGCTTAATTCTACTTTCAAATGTAGTATTTATGTATATCTCTTTCTTCTTGGTTTTTCATTTCCTAATAATCAATAATATTTCATTCAGATTTTAACTTTTGTTTTCTATTAATCAATATCATAATTTTAACTTTCTTATATATTAAAGCCACATATGAAACTAACCTTTGTCATCCACTGATTCTCAAAATATTCCACGAAAATTTTGTATATCACGATCATTCACATCATAAATTTTATGTATTCCATTGCATCATTAGTGCATTAAATTTTTTAACGGTAATTTAAAAATGTTTAAGTCGGGAAATAATTGCTCTTAAATTTTTATGAACACTATGATACGAAAAAAGTGACATAAACTCTATTGATATTATGACATTGTATTAATGGATATAATGACACTTTTTGGAGTGTCGTAATGTCCATGGACATTATGTGCTTGTACATTGTGACATACCACCCAAAAGCACCTTTTTCCAAAAAGGACTTTTCCTAAAAATTACCTTTTTCTAAAAAGTACTTTTCGCAAAAATCACCTTATACTAAACAGTACTTTTCCCAAAAATCACATTTTTCCAAAAAGGACTTTGCCCAAAAATTCCATTTTTTTTAAAAGTACTTTCCCAAAAAGCAACTTTTGCTAAAAAGTACCTTTACCAAAAATCCCCTTTTTCCAAGAAGTACTTTTCCCAAAAATCCCCTTTTGCTTAAAAGTATTTTTCTTAAAAATTCCCTTTTTCTAATAAGTACTTTTCGCAAAAAATCCCCTTTCCCAAGAAGAATTTTTTCCAAAAAGCACCTTTTTTAAAAAGTTCTTTTCCCAAAAATTCCCTTTTCTTAAAAAGTACTTTCCCAAAAAAAATCCTTTTTCTAAAAAGTACTTTTCCTAAAAATCAACTTTTCCTAAAAAGTACTTTTCCCAAAAATCGCCTTTTTCTAAAATGTACTATCCCCAAAAATCCCATTTTTCTAAAAAGTACTTTCCCCAAATATTTCTTTTTTCTAAAAAGTACTTTCCCCAATAATCACCTTTTCCTAAAAAGTACTTTTCCCAAAAATCACCTTTTTATACAAAGTACTTTTCTTAAAAATCGCTAAATCCCTAATCTAAAAAGCACTTTTCCCAAAAAGCAATTTTTTCTATAAAGTAGTTTGCCCAAAAAGTACTTTTTTCTAAATGGTGCTTTAACTACTGTAGTTTCGAGATTTAAAGATAAAAATTTTACCCTTTTTACCCCCTTAGTACATAAAAGTCAAATATCTTCTAAGTTATGTGAGATACGAAAACACATCTAAGGACATTATTTATTAAAAATGTTGAGCTTAGATCAAAACGCTTTATCTCATAAAAATCGGATAATTTTTCTAAAAGTTACAAGCCTCAGAATTTTTTTTGAGTCCTATGTCAACTTAGGCCCACTGTAACTCCTGTCCAGCTTAAGCCAGACGACTGCCAAGACATTTGTTATAAAGCCTGAGTCCTCCTCTATATATAAATCCAATCAGTAGTTTAGAAGTTCCAGATTTATTACCATTTATTTTTCAAAAGTCCCTACTGTGGACTGTGGGAATGTAAGGCTAACCATGATTTGGCTGGGTGGGGTTATTGACGTAATATGTAACCTCGGGAATTTGTGGGTGTGTCTGTCTGTGAGACTTTAACTGGGATTGTGATAGGCAAGGGGTGGGGTGTAGTTGAGGTCTATTGCGTGTATATAGCTATGTCTGTATGTCTGTAAAAATTTAAGATTAATCGTGATTTATGAGGGGTGAGGTGTTCTAGTAATATGTAATCTGAATGAGAATCTGTATGTTTGTATGCCAGTAGTAGCGAATTGTACATTCTGGGGCAATTAAAATTGTTGAGTTTGTGTCAAATTTGTTAAATGCTTGGAAATTTTTGTGAAATTTGATGTGTCAGAGTGGATCAATAAGTCCGTTTTTTTACATTAAGAGTTTTTGTTTACATTAACTCTGTGGGGACGGGTGATTTTTTTGGGTTACATTAATCGTGATAACGGTGTATTTTTTTGTTACATTAATTGTGATAACGGTTGATTTTTTGATGTTTTTTTATGAGTATATGCCGACAGGAAAATCATGAAAATGATTTTTCCTAGCACCAACGGGGGAAATCATGAAAATTATTCTTCCTAATACCAACGATGGAAACTAAAAATAAATTTTTCCTAATGCCGACGGCAATACATGATTATTATTTTTTCCTAATGTCGAGGGCAATACATGATAATTTTTTGCTAATGCCGACGGCAATACATGATTATTATTTTTTCCTAATGTCGACGGCAATACATGATTATTTTTTGCTAATGCCGACGGCAATACATGATTATTTTTTTCTTAATGCCGACGGGAAAATAATTCTTTAAAATTTTATAAAAAAGACGGAAAATATAAATGTTTTTGATATTGATATTTTACAAACATTTTTCTTCGCGATTCTCATATGAATGTGTGTGTGTGTGTGATTTCCTCACGTTAAATTGTTTAAAAATAAAATAATTAAAAATTTATTTATTTTTTATCTATAAAATGTTCTCATGTATGTGAACCCCATAATACTTGTGTGTGTGGGGGGGGTCCAGCTTCTTTGTTGCTGGTAAGCTTATATTTTGTTTATTTGTTTAAGAAATATGTTTATGTGTATGTATGTATGTATGTTTATATGTATATATGTATGTATGTATGTGCGATCGTACGAATTTGTGCATGGAATATTTAGTATTTGTGTAGAATAAAAATTTTATGTGTAGATACATTAATATTTTGAAACGACGTCATTTCTTTTGACTATGATTATTTTAAAGCAGAAGAATTTCAACTAAGTACAGTGATCAGCAGAGAAACAAAAAGTAAAAATTTGCAAATAAGCAATAAAGTTAACTTCATATTCTCCTCCCCACTTTCCTCTCTTTCCTTTATATAGTTTATATTTCAAATAAGAAAACATTTGTAATTTTTTTTATTTTCTTTTGCTTAAAAGTATTTTTCTTAAAAATTCCCTTTTTCTAATAAGTACTTTTCGCAAAAAATCCCCTTTCCCAAGAAGAATTTTTTCCAAAAAGCACCTTTTTTAAAAAGTTCTTTTCCCAAAAATTCCCTTTTCTTAAAAAGTACTTTCCCAAAAAAAATCCTTTTTCTAAAAAGTACTTTTCCTAAAAATCAACTTTTCCTAAAAAGTACTTTTCCCAAAAATCGCCTTTTTCTAAAATGTACTATCCCCAAAAATCCCATTTTTCTAAAAAGTACTTTCCCCAAATATTTCTTTTTTCTAAAAAGTACTTTCCCCAATAATCACCTTTTCCTAAAAAGTACTTTTCCCAAAAATCACCTTTTTATACAAAGTACTTTTCTTAAAAATCGCTAAATCCCTAATCTAAAAAGCACTTTTCCCAAAAAGCAATTTTTTCTATAAAGTAGTTTGCCCAAAAAGTACTTTTTTCTAAATGGTGCTTTAACTACTGTAGTTTCGAGATTTAAAGATAAAAATTTTACCCTTTTTACCCCCTTAGTACATAAAAGTCAAATATCTTCTAAGTTATGTGAGATACGAAAACACATCTAAGGACATTATTTATTAAAAATGTTGAGCTTAGATCAAAACGCTTTATCTCATAAAAATCGGATAATTTTTCTAAAAGTTACAAGCCTCAGAATTTTTTTTGAGTCCTATGTCAACTTAGGCCCACTGTAACTCCTGTCCAGCTTAAGCCAGACGACTGCCAAGACATTTGTTATAAAGCCTGAGTCCTCCTCTATATATAAATCCAATCAGTAGTTTAGAAGTTCCAGATTTATTACCATTTATTTTTCAAAAGTCCCTACTGTGGACTGTGGGAATGTAAGGCTAACCATGATTTGGCTGGGTGGGGTTATTGACGTAATATGTAACCTCGGGAATTTGTGGGTGTGTCTGTCTGTGAGACTTTAACTGGGATTGTGATAGGCAAGGGGTGGGGTGTAGTTGAGGTCTATTGCGTGTATATAGCTATGTCTGTATGTCTGTAAAAATTTAAGATTAATCGTGATTTATGAGGGGTGAGGTGTTCTAGTAATATGTAATCTGAATGAGAATCTGTATGTTTGTATGCCAGTAGTAGCGAATTGTACATTCTGGGGCAATTAAAATTGTTGAGTTTGTGTCAAATTTGTTAAATGCTTGGAAATTTTTGTGAAATTTGATGTGTCAGAGTGGATCAATAAGTCCGTTTTTTTACATTAAGAGTTTTTGTTTACATTAACTCTGTGGGGACGGGTGATTTTTTTGGGTTACATTAATCGTGATAACGGTGTATTTTTTTGTTACATTAATTGTGATAACGGTTGATTTTTTGATGTTTTTTTATGAGTATATGCCGACAGGAAAATCATGAAAATGATTTTTCCTAGCACCAACGGGGGAAATCATGAAAATTATTCTTCCTAATACCAACGATGGAAACTAAAAATAAATTTTTCCTAATGCCGACGGCAATACATGATTATTATTTTTTCCTAATGTCGAGGGCAATACATGATAATTTTTTGCTAATGCCGACGGCAATACATGATTATTATTTTTTCCTAATGTCGACGGCAATACATGATTATTTTTTGCTAATGCCGACGGCAATACATGATTATTTTTTTCTTAATGCCGACGGGAAAATAATTCTTTAAAATTTTATAAAAAAGACGGAAAATATAAATGTTTTTGATATTGATATTTTACAAACATTTTTCTTCGCGATTCTCATATGAATGTGTGTGTGTGTGTGATTTCCTCACGTTAAATTGTTTAAAAATAAAATAATTAAAAATTTATTTATTTTTTATCTATAAAATGTTCTCATGTATGTGAACCCCATAATACTTGTGTGTGTGGGGGGGGTCCAGCTTCTTTGTTGCTGGTAAGCTTATATTTTGTTTATTTGTTTAAGAAATATGTTTATGTGTATGTATGTATGTATGTTTATATGTATATATGTATGTATGTATGTGCGATCGTACGAATTTGTGCATGGAATATTTAGTATTTGTGTAGAATAAAAATTTTATGTGTAGATACATTAATATTTTGAAACGACGTCATTTCTTTTGACTATGATTATTTTAAAGCAGAAGAATTTCAACTAAGTACAGTGATCAGCAGAGAAACAAAAAGTAAAAATTTGCAAATAAGCAATAAAGTTAACTTCATATTCTCCTCCCCACTTTCCTCTCTTTCCTTTATATAGTTTATATTTCAAATAAGAAAACATTTGTAATTTTTTTTATTTTCTATACAATTATTGATTAAAATTTGATAAAATTTTATAATAATACATACTGGCGTGTATACATATGTATGTGTTCGGCTTGAGGTCCGTTTTAATAAATAAATAAATAAAATTACTTTTTATTAATTTTTGTTTATTTATTTCCGATATTTCGACCAACTTTGTTGGCCATCTTCAGGGTATTATTAAACTAAAAACAATAATGATTTAATATATAAATAATATTTAGCTTTATCACTATAAATTATAATTACTTTTATTTTGTAAAATTTGATCCTAGTAGTGGATCTATTTCCTTTTAAGTTCTGTCACCTACTGTTGATATGTTTTCTTTTAGTCCTATGTTTGTTTATTATGTGTCTGTATATGTGTGCGCAATTGTCAGTATCCGTTTTATAGTTAATTCTTTTATCATTTGGTACATTTATTATATGTAACATCTCCTGCATGTATCGCTTGGTATAGTTTTTCTCTCTCTCTAATATTTTAATTTTATTAAGTTCTGGTTTATGTCCAGTTTTTGCACAGTGGGCAGCAAGTGCAGTTTTTTGTGTCAGCGGTTTGTTATTTGTTTTTAAGTCTGATTTATGCGATGCTAATCTTGTTTTTAATTTTGTTTTTGTCGTACCGACATATACTTTTTGGCATATATCAGTGTCGTCGCCATTGCACTTTATTTCATATATAACATTAGATTCATCCATAATATCTATCTTTGATTTCATATTGTTAAACAATATATTTGTTGTATTTTTGGATTTCATTGCTAGAATGTATTTGTCTTTATCATAAATGTCTGAGTATTTTAACCTTTCCGATAATCCTTCGATATAGTTAATTGATTTGTAGACCTTTGTACTATTCTCAGTGTTGTTATTAATTTGTCTTCGTTTTGTAATAGTTTTTTCTATAAGTTTGTCTACTAATTCCGTAGGAAAATCATTTTTACTTAAAATATTTCTTATTATTTCTTTATTCTTGTTATGAAACTGTGTGTTACTTGTATCTAACACTCTGGTGATAAAATTGGTAGCAGTATTAATTATTATATTTTTCGGGTGTTTGGAGTAAAAGTTAATCAATCTACCAGACGCTGTGGGCTTTTGATACCAATCAATTATTATTATTTTTCCGGATCTTTTTACTAATGTGTCCAAATAAGGTAATTGGCCGTTATTTTCTTTTTCCATTGTGAACTTATAGAAAAAACTATTACAAAACGAAGACAAATTAATAACAACACTGAGAATAGTACAAAGGTCTACAAATCAATTAACTACATCGAAGGATTATCGGAAAGGTTAAAATACTCAGACATTTATGATAAAGACAAATACATTCTAGCAATGAAATCCAAAAATACAACAAATATATTGTTTAACAATATGAAATCAAAGATAGATATTATGGATGAATCTAATGTTATATATGAAATAAAGTGCAATGGCGACGACACTGATATATGCCAAAAAGTATATGTCGGTACGACAAAAACAAAATTAAAAACAAGATTAGCATCGCATAAATCAGACTTAAAAACAAATAACAAACCGCTGACACAAAAAACTGCACTTGCTGCCCACTGTGCAAAAACTGGACATAAACCAGAACTTAATAAAATTAAAATATTAGAGAGAGAGAAAAACTATACCAAGCGATACATGCAGGAGATGTTACATATAATAAATGTACCAAATGATAAAAGAATTAACTATAAAACGGATACTGACAATTGCGCACACATATACAGACACATAATAAACAAACATAGGACTAAAAGAAAACATATCAACAGTAGGTGACAGAACTTAAAAGGAAATAGATCCACTGCTAGGATCAAATTTTACAAAATAAAAGTAATTATAATTTATAGTGATAAAGCTAAATATTATTTATATATTAAATCATTATTGTTTTTAGTTTAATAATACCCTGAAGATGGCCAACAAAGTTGGTCGAAATATCGGAAATAAATAAACAAAAATTAATAAAAAGTAATTTTATTTATTTATTTATTAAAACGGACCTCAAGCCGAACACATACATATGTATACACGCCAGTTGTTACAATAAAGGTCTACAATATTATACACTCACAAATAATACATACTTTCATATTTTAAAAAGTGAAAAGTTCATTTAAAGCAAGATATTTCTTTTGATAGTAAAATATCACTTCTTAATGCACAAATACAATAAAAATATTTTTCATTTGTTTAAAGTTGATACAACCTATATCCTCAATGTTAAAAATTTTTCGGTATGAATTTTTTTTCCAACCATCGTCCTTTTTCTTACCTTTTACATACATTTTAGAACATCTTGCATTGGATTTTAAGAAATAGCAAACGCTTTGAAATGAAACTTATCCAGCAGTCCAGCTTGGGTGATGATAGCTTTTTGTCAGCCAATTGGCTTCTCTTTGCGCTTTTATTGATAAGCATTTAAAATCAAAGGGGGGTTTAATAAAGAAATTGTTATATTCATAATTGTTGAAAAAAAATTGATATTTCTTTTGCGATGAAATGATTTGAATTACTTTTGAAACCTTGAAGTCTATAAAAATTATGTTGTTTTCCATATTACGCAATTTATAAGACTTTTCGAACTTGTCCTTTGATGGGTATATATTCTATTATACGATCATGAATAAGAATGCAGTAAGCTGTTGTCTTTGCTGCAATATTAGTTGCTGTTTCAAATTCTATTTTGATATAAATCGTTCCATTATTGAGTTATTCATTCTGATTACTGACATCTACTACAATATTAGGAGCTTTTGTCTTTAATTTTGCGCAGTTAGAAGCGGTTGAGATTCTTTCATATAGTAGCTTTGTTGAAATCTTAGATACATATCATATAGAATTGCATATCGTTAATTTTTGAGCTTTATGTTAAGATCATCATCATATGGATATGAGACTGAATTTAAATGTACTTTTAAATTAGTCAAAGCACAATGAACAAACTTTAAAAGCAATCAACACAAAACGGGGGCATTTTCTATTTGCAGCCAGTTTAACATTCCAAATATGGCTAGTTCCTGTGCGTAATTGTGGATTAATATAACAATCTCACCTGTAAAATGCCATAGGTATAGAAGCACCATTATTAATACATTTTATCATATTCAATTTGCTTAAGTCGGATAATTGTACATGTGGGATCCTGCATGAGATGAGTGAAATTGTAAGTTTAGCTTTATCAGTAGGAACACTAAAACATACAAGATCTTCATCGTTCTTATTGCGCAAGAGTATCAATTTATGTTTTCCATTTATTATAACTTTGTTGTAGTCTTGAGCGAATCGTAGAAGCATTTTTAGAGGTACATAGAAATTGAAAAATCCATTTTCAAGAGTGACATCGTCAATTTTGTTCCGTCCAGCATTTTGCATCACATTGCTTTCTGTTGGTGACAGAGAAATTTTTTTACAGTGCTTGTGGCTCCTAAATATCTTGTTAAAATATACAGGAAAGTACTGGGGAAATGGGGAATAAGATTTAAAAAATCATCTTTTTGGTATGATTTTTTTGAGACGGACTGAAAAGATGATATGAAAAAATTTTGGGATGATTTTTTTTTGTCTGAAATGCAAGTGCCTAAGAAAATGTTTAATGCTGTTGAATAGATTATAGATAATTCTTTTGTTTTATTTTGGGATGAAAGTATAAAATTGAAGGAATAATTTTATGAGAAATTTTTAGATTTCGTGCTAACCTAAATAGAAAAATGAAAAAAATTTTCTTCTCTTCTTTAGAAACTCACATTAATTAATAAAAATATTTCATTCAATAAGAATTGAAATTACTGAACTTGAGCCTAACTATGAATTATTTCTGATTAAAATTCACTACAGTTCAATTAAAAAATCAAAAAATTTCTCACTTAATACATCATGGGCACGTGACAAAAATATGTTCACTTGGCAATCACTGTTCACTTGGTTATCACAGTTTCAGAAGGCTGGAATAACTAAAATAAAACTGTAGAATGCAACAACAAGTAACATAGATACTTACATGATGCATGTACCGATGGTACATCGAATAAGTAAAAATAATTAATGTTATGATCGAAAAAAGATAAGTAAGAATAGTTAAACATACTGAGGTAGAGTAATATAATTTCGTGCTAACCTAAATAGAAAAATGGAAAAAACAGAAAATTAATAGTGATACTTATAAATGTGTTTACCAAAGGTAAATCAATTGTATACACAACAATCGTTTCTCATATTCCGTTTCATTGTAAATTTAAGTTAAATAGCTGATGTTAATAAGAATCTTTTCCCAAGTAGATAGACTAGGGTGCTGATGAAGTGCGTGGCTGCACAGAAAAGTATCGGTATTTCCCCCAGCTTAAAGTCTCAGTTTAATTTTTCTTCTCTTCTTTAGAAATTCACATTAATTAATAAAAATATTTCATTAATTCATTGAAATTACTGAACTTGAGCCTAACTATGAATTATTTCTGGAATAATTTTATTTTAAAAAGTCTTGTATAGTAATTGTATGTTTTTGTGACTCTTAAATGAATTTAATATTATTTCTGCACATAACTATACATAAACATATTTTGCATATGTATGTTTAAATGAATATGTCAATGTGTGTATATGAAGATGCATGTTTGTGAATATTTGCATATAATGTAATTATTTGAAATAAATTATTTACACCATAAGAGGAAGCATTTTTCATTATTATGTAGAAATTAAGTAAGAGTAATTATGAATGTATGAATAAAAATATTAAGAGATCAAAATTTTATTTTGAGAAAACAAAACTCTCCTGATTAAAAAATTTTTAAGTGTGTCCCAAATAAATTGATATAAAAACGCAGCTTCTAAAAAATTCCTATTTATTAAGTCATTGCAATCCTTCAGTAGTCAACTATGACTTCGAAAAACATTACAAACATTGAGGTTGTTGAGGCTTTTAATAAACTGAAAGCAAAATCATATATAGTTGTGAAGGAATTACATTATTATTATTATCATTAAAGTGATAAAGATGTTTCGTCATAAGACCAAATATGGAAATATAGTGATTGCAGAACTCGAGGATGGAATGCTATATCTTCCCAAGCGCTACAATAGCTTAGAGGACAAAGTAATTGAAGAGGCTGGGGATGAAAAATTTTCTTTAACAAAAAAACTAGAAAACTATTCATACACATTAGAATTGGCGTAGGTACTTGCTGACGACAACGAAAAAAATATTGAAGACAAGGCTTCTACATCCCAAACTCAAAATCCTTTTTTACTTGGGAAGGAGGCAAAATTACGAAACTGTATTAAAATATTACGATTATGTATTTGAATTATATTTAATTATAATTATAATAATAAATAAATTTAAAGATTTCAATCAAATAAGAAGACAAGAGTTTTTAATTAAATTTTTATTATTTTTATTTTAATATTTTATTTTTCCTTTACTATTTTATATAGTTTAAAAAATCGTCGTCATCGATTTTAAAATCAAATATAATTTTTTCAAATGCTGGTTCTTGGGAAGATGGTGGTGCTGATGATGCTAATGATGCTGATGTTGATGATGCTAATGATGATGATGTTGATGCAGTCGACGGTGATGATGATGATGTCGATGCAGTCGACGGTGATGATGAGGATGACGATGATGATGATAGCTCTGATAACTTTGATGATGCTGATGCGGATGCGGATGCGGATGACGATGATGTTGATGATGATGATGTTGATGTGGATGACGGTGATGACACAAATTTATACGTTTTCGCTTTATAAGACGCGAAATAAGGTCTATTTCTAAAATGCCTTTTTTTATTGGTAACATTGGAAAATGTTACGAATTTTCCTTTGAGCATTAAACATATCTCACAATTATATTTTGACGAATCCATTTCGATAAGCAACATCCTTTAAATTTTTGCTTTTTTATACTTGCAGCTACTTCAATATTAGAGATAGTTTTAGGTACCCCAACACTAATACAAGCAATCTAAAATTTAATGTGTGAGTGAGATAATTGTATTCCTGACATATGTAAGAAATACTTTGTTCTTTCTACTCCCTTCTTGTTTTCTTGAGATTTTGAATTTTTATAGCCTAGCTCAAATACTCAAATCAGGTTTCTAGCATACAATTTATTATTTCAGGTTAATTTCAATGCATCTCTTTCATGCTTTATAGTTTGAAACTAATGTTTACATCTTATCTTTTCCAACTACATATGTATCTATCCTATTACGTATGATATAAGTGAAATTATGTATTAATCTCACATGAGAGAGAAGTAAACATACACTTGAGTGATAATATTAAATTAGTCTATATCTTTCATAATATATATTCGAAAATTATTTTAACTTTAAAAATTATTTTATAAGCAAGAACATATTATTTTCTAACAGTCGTAAAACTACAATTAATATTGACAAAAAAAATTAAAAATAGCTGAAAGAAATATGAAGTGTAAATATTGCGAACGCATTTTTAATGCAATGAAAATGGCTAAAATCCACGAAATCCATCATTGTTCGGAATGTCACAAGTGGTTTGGAAACCAAACCCATTTAAAAATGCATGAGAGGACTCATGCATCGACATCATCCACCATAATATTTTTATTGTTTTTATTTCAATATTTTATTTTTACTTTAATATTTTATATATTTAAAAAAATCGTCGGCATCGACTTTAAAATCAAATATAATTTTTTTAAATGCTAATTCGGAGGACGATGATGGTGCTGACGTTGAGTGAAAACTGTTGCAAAATGTGTGCAAACATGTTATTTATATATGATCCACCTACAATGCATTGTAAAATTGCAATGTTACATTCAATGACCATTGTATTAATTTTTGTTATATCTATTGTTTTACCAGAGTAATGTTCCACGTCAGGCTGTAATACTTTTGTACTGAACCCTAATAAAGACCCCGATTGATATCTTCTTTTAAAATAAATTGAATCTGTTGCACTTTTTATAAATTTTTGTAGAGTATTACAATTTGCTCGTACATTAAGCGATCCTGTTGGGTTTATGCTATGATATTTATTTATTAATACTTCAGCTATATCTGATAATTCATATGAGCCAACTGGAACTTCTATTTCATGATTCCCAATATGAAATAAATTGTTTTCGATATCAACATTTGGGATTGAGTGATACGTATCGAAAATTATTATGCCGCAAACATAGTTTTGATTTAATTCGATTGGTGGAAAATAGTTTGCAACAAGATATGAAGAGTCTCCGTTTAATGTTTATGTAATTGTCATTTTAAAGGCTGATGAGCGAATAAATTGTTAATAAATTTGTAATGATTTTTATGATGATGTATTGTTGCCGTTAATCCAAGAGTTGTGTTCTGATGAAAATCCTAACCATTTAACGTAAATTTTATTTCGTTTCCTTTTTAAAACTTTTTCAATGAAATATGTTTTTGGAAATTTAATTTCCAGAAACATATTTTAATTTCGTGACCTTGATAGTCTTGTAATATATACGTATTAGGATTTGTATTTCTTATAGTTTTAATTTTAAATATTTCTGTAGTCCAATTTTCAAATATATGTTTATATTTACTTATTCGTACATTATCATTTACTTTAAACTTCGGTCTTTTGAATACTTTCAAATTGTTGTACACCGTATCCAATAAGAATTTTTCATTTGATAAATTTACTTCAATAGGCTTCATTTTTATTGTTCTATGGTAAGTGTTATTATATTTTTCAACAAGTTGTTTATATATGATTATCCATTTATATGTTCCTTGGTAACTAAACTCTTTCCACATCATTCCTTTAAGAGTTCTATTGAATCTTTCTAGAATGGATGCATTGAGAACACTATATGTTGAATAATGGGTAAAGTGAATATAAAATAAGCATTTGCTTTTTACTTAAAAATTTGTTTTAAAACCTAAAAATGTATGTGTTTTTTGTTTTAATTTTCAAGTAAAAAGCAAATGCTTATTTTTTATTCACTTTACCCAATGATTTATTTGATTTAATTGCATTAACTGATGAAATCGACTATTGAAAAACTGTTTACCATCATCAGTTTGTAAATTCTTTGGCTTACGATTGCTGTTTCTGAAAATATTTTTCATAGCGTTTGTCACGTTGAGTGTGGATTTGTTTTTTACTGCTAAAACCCAAGCCATTTTGGAAAAAGCATCTATCACCGTTAAGAGGTAGCTAATTCCATTATTATATGCTACGTAATTGCCCATCTCAATTAAATCTGCTTGCCATAGATCATCGATTCATTTTATAATAACTCGTATTCTTAAAATTTTTTTCGCGCTTGCTTGTGAATTTCATTAACTATTTCTCTCTTATCTGAATTCATTTCCTTTATGCTAGTTGTTCCTTATTAATATGTAAGCGGGAATTCCATATGTTTATATATAATTTTTATCCTTTGATTTGAAGAAGCTCGAGTTTTCGTTTTTTAAAAACATCTACAACAGCATTTTTATTAATTGAATAAAATATATATGCTTCTATATAATCAAATCTTTCCTCGATATTCTTTAAAATACCTTCATTTGCAAAATAAACTTGATAAATCACTATTTTTTCAATAGCTTTAACATCGTCATCGATCCCTTGTGTAATCAAGGCTCGTAATACTTTTACATCTCTTCTGATAACGATTAATTGTGAATTATAATCGTTTTTAAGTTTTTCACTCTGATCTGATCAAAACCATTAGATGATAACATGCATTTTGTGGATATGTTTTGCAATGACATCCATTTGGAAATTGTGTTTGTATGTACTTTACTTTAAATTATTCATATTATTCTTAATGGAACTTTCTCCAAACTTATTTATATAACTCATTTCTTCTAATATATTATAATAGCTTCTCTCAATTCTTCAACAATGGAAATTATTTCGTTTTTGTGATTGTTATGACCAGCACTTTCCGATGAACTAAGTAAGCGTAATCTGTCAATTAGTTCATTTGGATCATCCCAATATATATGATTAGATTTACGATTATCCGCAGTTTTTAATAATAATCTATTACCTTTTTTTAAAACATAAGCGTTCAGGTCCCGTGCAGTGTCATAATTGCCAAGAATATGGCCGCACAAAAGCTTACTGCAATTTACCTACAGTGTGTGTTATCTTCGGTGAATTGTACGGTACTGCTCGTTGTACTAAACCAAAAGATCAAGCGGGAAAAAAAATTCAGTAATTGTGGAGGTAATCACACCGCTAACTACAGAGGATGTCCTGTGTACTCTTTCGTCAAGCAGGCTATGGTGCAAAAACCTAAATTAGCTCCAGCTCAACCATTAAACGCGTACTACGCCACTTTTGCTCAAGTGAGCTAACCAGTTACTTCACGTGTATCGTATGCCGATGCTGCTAAGGCTAGTTCTATTCCCACACAAAATGTTTCACCGCCCAATTATTCAACGAATGATAACTCAAGCTTTAAACTTAGTCGCCTTGAAGCTACTATTGAGAATCTGGTGCTAACTATAAACAACTTTACAACAAATATGACTAGCATGATGCAAGAATTGCTGCACATGCAGAGTACACTGCTTCAAGGATTACTTCACAAGCCATGAACACATTAAAAACATGTTTCTGGAACGCAAACGGCATTCGCCAACATAAAAATGAACTTGAGCACTTCCTTACGGAAAAAAATATTGATATAATGTTGGTCTCTGAGACTCATTTGAATTCTAGAAGCCTCTTTAAAATGAATGGCTACACTTTATATGATACAAAGGACCCTAGAGGGAGAGCATGCGGTGGATCAGCAATTCTAATAAAGTCGAG
This sequence comes from Tachina fera, assembly GCA_905220375.1. Classification (NCBI taxonomy): domain Eukaryota; kingdom Metazoa; phylum Arthropoda; class Insecta; order Diptera; family Tachinidae; genus Tachina; species Tachina fera. The sequence continues at coordinate 126,158,111 of LR999963.1, forward strand.
AAGCTTGCCAAGGTTAAAATGACTCCAAAGCCAGGTAAAGATCTTACCAAGGCTGAGTCATATAGGCCAATAAGTTTACTGTCAACAATGTCAAAGCTTTTTGAAAAGCTACTCATGACAAAATTGTCTTCAATTTTAACTGATAATGGGTGCATCCAGGACCATCAATTTGGTTTTAGTAGCCAGCATAGCAACATTGATCAAACGCAAAGATGGGTTCAATTTATCAGAAAAACATTTGAGGAAAAGAAGTATTGTTCTGCTCTGTTTATTGATGTTTCTCAGGCATTTGATAAAGTGTGGCATGAAGGCCTGATTTTGAAATTGAAGACATTCTTACCAATAAACATTCTAAATCTTTTGGAAAGTTACATTCTTGGACACATCCGCTTAAAAAAGAGAGATACAAGGGCTCTAATACTAAACACTCCGAATGAAGCTGCTTGAAAATACTTTTTTTTGCTTATCACTACTTATGTATTATTTATAACTATCACTTAGTTATGTCTGACATTGGTCGGGCCTATTAATTATATGTTAGATTTAAGATTTGAATTCTTATTGTTAGTTCATATATGAAGATACAATAAACAAACAAAAAACGCATAAAAAAATAAAACCTTTTTTTTAAACATTTGGTTTCGTAGTATATAAATGTTTTATTATATTAACATATATGCTCGTGTATCTTTAATGTGACCATGTGGTTGATATTATCGTTTGTATGCATTTGTACTAATTAAAAGTTTTTTGTAAGTATTCAAATCATTTTTAGTGTAATGTAGAGGTTTTGAATGAAAAACTAATTCGAATAATCCTGGAGTAATTTTTCACTTTGTATTTCGTATTCGAATATATTTATCTACATTAAGGGCCTGTTTATCTAAGTTCGAACGATAGCTTCGATCGAATATTTATATTGAAAACAAAAACAAATTAAAGTTTTTTGTTTTTGTTTCTAATATAAATTTGCGATCGAAGCTATCGCTCGCACTTAGATGAACAGGCCCTAAAATTTAGTTCTTTATTTGCATATCGCCAGTTTCCGTTTTCATCTATGTTGAATCCATACACCATATCTATTTTTTTATTATGAAGGAGCAATTCTATATTTTTTGCTAGTGAGGACTTGTTATTATCATTTTCGGTTACCTTGTAGTTGTTCTTATCGTCATCATTATCGTCACTAACTATGTGTTAATCTATTTTTTTTTTGGTATTTTATTTATTATATTATCATCATAACCCTCAGCATCATCAAAGTTATCAGAGCTATCATCGGATGGTAGTGATGGAAGTTCTGAATCTGATATATCATATTTTTTTGATTGATAAGCATCTGATTTGTAATCAGATGTTTTTTAATTGTCTTAGTTATTTATCTTAGTTAGTTTTATATTTTTTAGTTTTTCTTTTAATATCGTTCTTGTTTTAACAATATCTTTTAATAATTTTTTATTATTCATTTCGAACTAATTTATATTTGGTTGTATCTGATATTATTCTGGTTCGTATCAGCTTTATATCTGGTTTGTATCTGCGTTATATCTGGATTGTATCTGCTTTATATCTGGTTTGTATCTGCTCTGCATCTGCTTTTTATCTGCATTTATCTGCTCTATATCTGCTTTTATCTGCTCCGTATCTGCTTTTTATCTGATTTTATCAGCTCTGTATCTGCTTTTTATCTGATTTGTATCTGCTTTTATTTGTTTTTTATTTGCTTTTATCTGCTCTGTATATCAAAACCTCTTCTATACCGTCCCTTATTTACCGCATCGTCCTTACTAATAACAACGAATCCATATTTATCTTTCCAGCACTCACTACATATATCCGTAAATTCATTGAATGTCATATCTCCAATAATATGATCATTATATATATGGCGTAAATTCATTTCATCTTGTTTAAATATTACAATCATATTCGCAATATCACGTATTAAATGTTTAGGAATTTTTGTATATGTTTGACATAAATAAAAGCAATCGATATGCTTATGTCTACTCATGCAAAAGTAATCCTTTATGTTATCTTGTTTACCACAAATTACATCATCAAATATTATAATAGAATTTGAATTTGCTTCTGCTTCTGCTGGACTCAAGACCTTCTCATTTTCACAAAGCGTAAAAAAAATAATTTCTTTTATTGGATCAATTAATTTTTTGAGGTAACAATATTTTGGTTGATACAACGACTTTGAATATATGTATAAGTTTCCAAAGCTTCGACCATTTGGACTTTCTATTAGACTTATCATGACGTTAGTTTTACCGCAGTTAGAAGGTCCTACAATTAGTGCCCGTATAGAATTGGGTAATAATGTACTATGTAAAGTTTTAGTTTTATTTTCTTGTGATTCGTCAACATTTCTTATAATAATTTGGTTATGTTGTTTAATTACTCGCATATTGTTATCTACTGATTACTTTTATATAAATTTAATCTTATATAACGATATTCAATCATTTTAATTTTCAACGTCAATCTTGTCATACTATTCATTTGGAAAATAAATATTAATATTAATTAATATGGTTATTAAATATTGTAAAACAGGTATACATAGTCAGTATAAGGTTGGAAGTGGCCTCGTAAACAACTTAATAAATAAATTACCTATTGAGCTACATTTGCCTGGATATCAGTTTTGTGGACCTGGTACAAACAAAACTCGAAAAACGATTACCGAGAGGGGACAAAGGAATAAATTTATTATATACGAGCAAAATCAAAGGATAGCAGTTTCAAAGAAAGATCATACGCTTGGCTTGCAACAAACGCAATGAAAACTTAAGTGAAATTGTGTTTAAGGTATGAAGGATTCTAAAATTTCTAACCCAAAAAAACCAAGAAAAAGTTTGCAAAAAGGAAAATATATAACAAGAAATAATTTTCAACTTCTATTAAAAATGCATTAAAAATTTTAAAGAAGGAAAAAACAGATACATAATGTAATATCTGCTGTCAAGATTGCGCAAAAATTTATACATCCAAAGTTTAAAGGGGAAAAGGGAATTGAAGTTACTATACCAAGAGTTATTCCTGTGCTAAAATTCGGAGGATGTCTACCACTGGTTCCAAATTTAACAGCCTTGTCAGCGCTTGGAGGCCTAGCTACAGGTGGATCTGCTATTGCTAAGGCTGTGAATGATATAAAAAATGGAAGAAAACAACTAGCAGAAGCTATGCGACATAATCAACATATGGAATCAATAGCTATGGGAAAAGATTTATACCTAAAACCATACAAAACAGAATACGGACTTTATTAAAAACCAGCCCCAAAAAACATTTAAATGATCTACCCAATAGACCATTAACTGAACGAGATATAATGGAATACTGTAAAAAACTTAAATATTTCAGAGGAGTTTTTATGTGCGATCGTTTGCCTAAAAAGCCATTTATTCAGGAATGTGGTATTGTTAATTTAGACAATTCCAGTGGTCCTGGAACACATTGGGTAGCCTAGTACAAAAATTATAAGTACAAAGAATATTTTGATAGTTTTGGAAATTTGCAACCGCCACAAGAAATAATTAATTACTTAAAAACACCTATTGAATATAATTATCAGCAAAAATTTAATACATTTAATTGTGGTCATTTATGTAAAGAATTTTTATTTAATAAATATTATTTAAAATAAATCAAAAAACATTGTTTCAATTTCAATACTAACATACACAAGTTTTATTTATAAATATATATGCACATGCATAGATTTTCTTAAAAATATATACAAATTTGTTTTATTTACAAAGAAATGTTTATATATTCATAAGTACATACCTTGAAAATAATAATTACAAATTAAATATCTAAATTCATAAGAAACTCATCATCAGATGAACTGTTAATAAAATCTAGATATGAATCAGAGATATTCATAAAAATGTCATCAACTTTATCTGAATAAAATTCTTCAAATGTCTTCTGTCTATAATGCCCTCTAGCAAGTGTATTTAACTGATTTTTATCAATAATTCTTTTATCATCAGCATAACTCAAGACAACTTTATGTAACTTTTGAGTGTACAACTGATGGTACTTTTAGATCTAAATGTATTCATAGAATCGGAAATAATTTGTTTTTCAAATAAAGCTTTCTTATAATCTGAAAGAGAGTAATTCCTAATACATGATTTTTTTACTCCTTTACTTGATCCATCCTTGATCCTACAGTTTCAAATGAATACATTTTCGATCGAAGTCCCACAAACTCTTTCATAATTTTTCGTTTATTTTCGTCTTTCATCATCCCAATGACCTTTTTGTTTGATAATGGTAAATTATAAATGTTGTCAGGTTCATATTCAGATGTATCAAATCTTAAGCAACATCTTGACGGATATCATCATAAAAATCATCTGTTTTTATGAAATAAATGAAAGAATCCGTATCCATATTATTTAAAGATAATTTTGTTCCAAACTTAGGTTGCATATATTGATAATGGAAGTCAAAAATCTTTCACTTAGACAATTCAATACAGCAAACCCTAATAAATGGTACTACAAGTACTTGAACTTCATTATTTTCAGCTGAACCGCAAACATATAATCCGAGAACTGTGTTATACTCGAAAAGTTTGGTTTTGAAATCAATGCTCTTGCACCTAAATGGTTTCTTCTTGTAGTCTCCCACTCTGTGACAATTTTGACATCTTTGCGTTTATGGATATTTTCCATAGTTTTTCCATAAACCGCATTGTTTAGTAATTTAAAGAAATCTTTTTCAAACGAATTTTTGGCTATTGTTCTGTGGTGAGTGTTTATATCAATGTATGGTTTAAGCCAAAGAGATTGCTTAAATTTTAATGCCCTATGTACTTTCTTTAATATCAATCCATTTCTCAGACATTGCTTAAGCACTCTATAGTGAATTTGATAATTTGATTTAGATGTGAGGTCAGCTATAAGTTTTCTGCATTTAGAATCACCGACTGTTTTATTTTATGGGCGAGAAGGTAGATCAATATGTGTATCATGTATATGTTGGGGATACTCTAAATCTACTTTCAAAATATATTCAACACTTGATGTATCTGGTATATTATTCACATCTAAAATACGGAGATTTTCCTCATTAACCCACTCAAATTTTCCGTATGGTAAGTACTCTGACATTGCCCAACCATACAAATTGTTAGCGTCTAAGTACACAAAATATTCTGAAGGCTTACTACAATTGTAATCCTCTATATATTTATTATTCGCCTTAGTGTACCTTTTTGAACATTGTACTAGACCCCTTCTGATAGCATCTTCACAAAATTGTACATATTAATATCAGTAAATAGTTCTAGTTCTATTTTTGTGGTCTTAAGCATGGCATCCCATGATAGAGGAGGGGCAGTATGATATTGACATGGATCAAGCTTGTAAATATTTTTACAAATTTGTCTAAAATTTTGGAATATGTCAGTAAGCAGTAGTTCGTCAGTTTTTAAATATAATAAGATGTAATCTAACATATTTTTACAGTGAAAGGTTTTCCAAACTCTTTTAGCATGTTCGTAATCATCCAAAGAGCATGGGGAATTACTTAAATAATTATAAAACTTTTCTTGAGTGGGAAGATGAACTTCATTAAAACGCTCCTTTGAATCCATATAAGAGTAAGGGAATACCCCTCTTCTTCTTATTAAATTGAATTCTTCTTTTTGAGCAAACAATTAATTGAGGATGTGAAACTGATCATCACTTAAATTGTTTGCCATAAATCGGAAAGAGTTTAAGAAACGAATTTCAAAATTCTCTTTTTGTCCGATTGGAATGAACTTTGAAAGTGAAATGTATAATTCTTTATTAAGAGGAATTACTTTCATATCACCATCAAAGTTAGAAAGTTCTTTCATATACAAATGACAATCATAAGAGGAAAAATTGTGAAAGAAAACAGGTATAAATTTAACAGTTCTATAAAGAAGATTGCATGAGTTATGCACTGATCCTCTATACTTGCCTGTAAAATGACAGTATTTACGCAATTTGTCATTTCTTAACATTTTTCCACAAATATGACAATTTGTGGAGAGAGCATGTACAAGCTTTTCGTCATTTGTCAGTGGCGTCATTGGTACTATTTTTGACAAGTAGTTTATATAAATGTTTGTCAGGTCGTTAATTAACTTTTCTTAAAAAAAAACTCTTGGTGCATCGTCACCAAAATAAATATTAAAACTATCTAAATTGTCATTATAGCTACATTTTATATAGTAGCTAAAAGCACAAGTAACGTGCTTTTCTATATTACCACATGCTATTGTTGTTCCTGCTGTTCTTTCTATCTTTGTGAGATATGCCTCAAAATCTGCATATAGGACACTTTTTGTCATAGATGGGCATTTTTCAGTACCAGTACTTTTTCAGTATTTTCTTTTTTTACTGATTACTGAAAAAAAATCAGTATTCAGTATATTTTACTGGTTACTGAAAAGAGAAATCAGTATTCAGTAAATTTTACTGATTATTGAAAAAAAATCAGTATTCAGTAAATTTTACTGGTTACTGAAAAGAGAAATCAGTATTCAGTAAATTTTATTGATTATTGAAAAAAAAATCAGTATTCAGTAAATTTTACTGGTTACTGAAAAGAGAAATCAGTATTCAGTAAATTTTATTGATTATTGAAAAAAAAATCAGTATTCAGTAAATTGTACTGGTTACTGAAAAGAGAAATCAGTATTCAGTAAAAAGTACTGATTGCTGAAAAGAAGATCAGAATTTAGTAAATTTTACTGATTTGTTAAAAAAAAATGCAGTAATCAGTAAATGACTGATAGTAGATACTGTGTGTTTTGAAAATGATATGTACACATTGCTAACTTACATGAATAGTGGCATAACTGAAAAAACGAAATATATAAATATGTGTTAATTTTACGAACTTGTGGACTGTATATAAATTGTAAATTAATATTGATACATAAGTGTGCTATAAATTACTTTATTAATTGAAAAAATTGCAACTAATAAAAACATTAGTTAAATTAATAAATAATAAAAACATTAGTTAAATGCAACTAATAAAAACATTAGTTAAAATTAGAAGTCCGGAAGATATTTGAAATTTTTCTAAAATTTTATTTGTTGTGAAAAAAAATATTAAAAAAATTAGCGATATTTTCGATTTTGATAGTGATGACTCGATTAGAGATCCTGATTTTTTGTATGAAGAAGACCTTCCAAGATCTTCAAAGTTTTTTAGTGTGTACAAATCATTTTTAAAACACACAGTATCTACTATCAGTCATTTACTGATTACTGCATTTTTTACACAAATCAGTAAAATTTACTGAATTCTGATCTTATTTTCAGCAATCAGTACTTTTTACTGAATACTGATTTCTCTTTTCAGTAACCAGTAAAATTTACTGAATAATGATTTTTTTTCAGTAACCAGTAAAATTTACTGAATACTGATTTTTTTTTCAATAATCAGTAAAATTTACTGAATACTGATTTCTCTTTTCAGTAACCAGTAAAATATACTGAATACTGATTTTTTTTTCAGTAATCAGTACTTTTTACTGATTACTGAAACACGTAATGCAGTAAAAAAGTAATGCAGTATGCCCATGTATGCTTTTTGTGGAGTTTTTGAATTTTAAAATAGACTCGTCCTTCCTCGGCATACTGGCAACAACTTTTTTGCAACTTCACTTGTGCTCCTCCATCATCATTTCATTATGCGAATAGTGCAGACATGCATTGCATAACAAAACTTTTGTTTTGTGCCCGGTTATGCTACTTCTTATTAGCCTGAAATATATAATTATTATATGCGAATTAATTAAAATATTTATAATATAATATAAATGTATGTGTATTCGTATAGTTACCTAGAGATATCTGTTATTAGGACATAATGAGAATATCCATCTTTCGGTAGCAGCAAAACATTCACATGATGAATTTTCTCAATTGTAGGTAAATAGTAAGGTCCCACAATAGATTTGCCTTCTATTCCAAATACATTAACGCTAATTCCATCATTTTGATCCTCAAATGCTTTGATGAATTTGATTTTCATCGGAAACTCTAAATTCTCAAAATTTAGAGTTCTGTTATTAATACTTATTACATTGGCACTAATATTTATTGCATCATCATTTATTGGGCAGAGTGCTGCTATGATGCACCATTTAAAACAATGCTCATCATTGTTTTGGATGTTGAAACATGCTTTTTTCTTTTCTATCCACAGTGTAAAAGGGGTGTATCCTAAGCCCTTAAAAAAAATAATATATTTTTTTAATTGCAATAAGGCTTCATCCGCTGTCCCTTTCTTGAAATTATGAAATTTTTTTACATATCTCCTGAGTTTGATCTTTAAATAGTTCTAAGAGATCATCACTTATTGTAACAAATCGCATTTTGGAGCGATGCGAAATCATACAGGAATGTATGTCATTATCCACTATTTTTATATAGTCGCATTCCAACTCCATGTTATATTTAAATCTTATATGACTTATTTGGGCATCTGATAATATTTGCAAAGATATTCTTTCCACTCCTTCCAAAAATTCTTCAGGAAATAAAACTTCCTCCCTCTCATTTTTATATGAGAAGGTTTGTAGTCTATTCTTGAATGCCGTATTTTCAAGTTTCATCCCAACATTCGCTTCACGGTTCCTTGAATTTGTTATTATGGTGGATGATGTCGATGCATGAGTCCTCTCATGCATTTTTAAATATGTTTCCAAACCACTTGTGACATTCCAAACAATGATGGCTTTCGTGAATTTTAACCATTTTAATTTCATTAAAAATGCGTTCGCAACATTTACACTTCATATTTCGTTCAGCTATTTATAATTTTTTATCAATATTAATTGCTTATTACACTTTTACGACTTTTAGAAAATAATATGTTGTTGCTTATAAAATAATTTTTAAATTTAAAATAATTTTCGAATATATATTATGAAAGAGATAGACTAATTTAATATTATCACTCAAGTGTATGGTTACTTCTCTCTCATGTGAAATTAATAAATAATTTCACTTATATCATACGTAATAGGATGGATACATATGTAGTTGGAAAAGATAAGATGTAAATATTAGTTTCAAACTATCATATCTAATTATAAAGCATGAAAGAGATGCATTGAAATTAACTTGAATTAATAAATTGTATGCTAGAAACCTGATTTGAGTATTTCAATTCAAAATCTCAAGAAAACAAGAAGGGAGTAGAAAGAACAAAGTATTCCTTACATATGTCAGGAATACAATTATCTCACTCACACATTAAAATTTAGATTGCTTGTATTAGTGTTGGAGTACCTAAAACTATCTTTAATATTGAAGTAGCTGCAAGTATAAAAAAGCAAAAATTTAAAGGATGTTGCTTATTATCGAAATGGATTCGTCAAAATACAATTGTGAGCTATGTTTAATGCTCAAAGGAAAATTCGTAACATTTTCCAATGTTACCAATAAAAAAGGCATTTTTTAAAACGACCTAATTTCGCGTTTTATAAAGCGAAAACGTATAAATTTTTATCATCACCGTCATCCTCATCATCATCACCGTCGACTGAATCAACATCATCATCATTAGCATCATCCACATCAGCATCATTAGCATCAACATCAGCACCATCATCGTCCCCCGAATTAGGATTTGAAAAAATTATCGGCCAGGTTCTACATTCCACTACAATATGAAAATGAAAATGTTTTGTGTTCTAGAAAAGTAATGAAATCTTTTTTTCATGACGATTTCATTCCCAGTTTGTATGAAATAAATATTTCAAGCAACATGAAAAAATAACATTTTGTGCTATAAACACAATTGTTACGAACGGCGAACTTCGCATAGTTCGACGAACTTGCCTTAGAATTCGTTGCTCAAATTCGTCTTGTGAAAAACAATTAAATTTGACGTCCCAACAGTTCAACTTTAAATCTCGTGACGTGCTATGGATATTTTTTTATGCCATAGATACCAAATTATGCAAATATGCAAAAATCACTTGAATATATATTCGCACCAAAAAATTATAATTATGTACTTGTAATAAAAATAAATGCAAAAATCTATATCTATATATTGAACTTGATTAAATGTCGAATAAGTCACATGTCGAGAAAATGGTGAAAATTCGCAAAATTGGAAACAAGCCCTTAACTAAAATTTATTAAACTCGCTGAAATTGTAAGGTAAGTCATTAACTCGGGAAAAAGCGCAAAACATTATGAAAATTCGCTAAGGTTTGCAAAAAATTTAAATTTTAAGTCCCTAAGTAAAAATAAATAAAGAAACAAAAAACGTTGCAAAAATTACATCTTTCGCAAAAATAACAAAAATTTGCGAAAAATTTTAAACAATCGCTAAAACTCGTAAGTAATGCGAAAAGTTTGGTAGAAAAAATCGCTAAATTTGCATAAACTTAATAACAGCAGGATAATATCAAAGTGTAATATTGTTTAAAATTCTCGAAAACTGTTAAGAAGCCGAACACTTGCAAAAACTCACTTTCATTGTGAACAATGCAAAAATTCGCGAGAAGTTGCCTTGAAATTCATTAGAAATTGCCAAAACGGAAAAAGCGCGAAAAACATTAAATAGCAAGTTCGCTAAAAGTTTCTAAAGGCATTGAAGAAATCACCTTTAGCTAATCGCAGATTTTTCTGCATATATTTTAGCAACGCCTTCTCTTATTCCAAATTTGTCTTCTTATTTCTTTAAAACACAAATAAAATCGTTAAAAAAATTATAAAAAATTTTATTTATTTCCTATATTTTCATATTTTTGCAATAAATTAATTTTTTGTTAATTTAATTTTGACTAAAAAGTATTTTCTTTCCCAATGTTGTTTGCTGCCGAACTCAAATTACTTTTTTGTAGTAAAATTGGACTGCAGAACACTTGGTTTGAAACAAACTGAAAATGTAATTTTACCGTTTAAATCACTTTTACGAAATTAATAGCCTGTTTCCAGATAACAAGTACATTATCATGCAAACAAGTGGTACACAGGCAAGTACGTAAGCAAATGAGTTTTTATAAAGTACTTGTGTGACTTACGTTTGGTTGCGTTGGTAATATTGAGTTGTTAGATTGCATTATTGCCAAAGTATTTAATTAGATTTTTTTTTTACTTTTTTCATATTAATATGCAGTGTTTTAATTTTTAAGGGGCAACCCTATAAACCAAAATAAAACAGCTGTGTTTTATTTACAATACAAAAATAATTTATTGGAATTTCAATTGGTGATAAAAGTTGTGTAATAAATTGAAAAAATAATGTTTCCATCTATCGAAATAAACTCTGGTAGCGACTCCAGTGAAAGTGAAAGTGTGGACAACCGTTTATGCCGTAGAAATACACGAGATGGTTTAAATGTACTTGACCTAGAGGAGGAACAGTAAGTAAAAAGTGCAACCTTTTGTAAACTTTCAAATTTGTTTGTAATATATTTTAGTTTTGTTGCTACATTTCGTATAAACAAAAAAGTGTTTGCAATGTTGCTTGCGGAAATATCTCCAAAATTTAAAGTTGCTTATCGAAACACCCACATACTAGCACCTACAAAGCTTGCGACATTTTTGAGTTTTCTTGCTACTGGTGGCTATCAGGCGTCGATAGGAAATGAATATATGTATTTCCTCAATGTCGAAGTCGCAAGTATCAAAAATAATAAATGAATTGCTAACCATATTTGAGGAAAATCTAGGCCCGAAATGGATTAAATTGGATAGAAGCTTAGATGAAGAAAATGACACTAAAGAAAGTTTCTATCAAATTGGTGGCATTCCCAGCGTTGTAGGTTGTGTAGATGGAACGCACGTCCGAATAAAATCTCCCGGTAACGAAAAAAACCACCTATACTATATTAGAAAGGGATACTATAGTATAAACGTTATGTTGGTAAGTATTGTATTGTAGTAAAAAGTTAAATAATCCACATATTAATGAGGCTATGAATATTTATATTTACATATGTATGTATGTTTGTGCATTTTGTTCAGATTTGTAACCAAAATTTGGTAATTACGTATGTGGACGCACGACACCCTGGAGCTAACCACGATGCTTTCGTTTGGGACCAGAGTGCAGCTAACTATTTCTTCAAAACGAGCTATATGAATGGAAAGCGAAATTCATGGCTTTTAGGTAAGTGATATATGAAATATAGTACACATGTATGTAACTAATACGTATAATTTTTCCAAACAGGTGATTCTGGCTATAAGCCGCAGCCATAATTAATGACACCTATATGAAATCCAACGGAATCCCGTCAAAAAAACTACAATGACAAACATTGTAAAATAAGAAACGTCATTGAAAGGTGCAATGGCGTTTCAAAAAATCGTTTTAGGTGCATGATAGGGTCGAGGATTGCACTATAGCCCCGAAAAGGCAACAAAGATTATTAATGCATGTTGCATCATGCATAACATCTGCATTTTTTATAAAAACAATTGGGAGCCTTCCATCAGTGACATTAATGAGACTGCATACAATAACGATGCTGACGATGCCGACGACGATGAAGAAGAACTTACCGAAGAAGAAGTTGCTAAAGCAACAAGAACAGAAATAGTAAGAAATTTGATTTGAGTACTAGTACTTTTTGTTGCAAAACAAAAGCGTCTTTTTTGTTATTGGAAGTGCACATGTATATAGAATGTATATATGCACATTGCTTTATATTTTACTTTTTAGTTGTTTACATACATACATACATATATCGACGGTATAAATATATTGCCATGTAAATAAAAGAACATTTAATTTTGTGTAGTTTTACAATAGTTATTAATTTCAACTCATATTTATTAACCTAAGAACTAAAACAAAAAATTCAATAAAAACTAATTTGTTTTAGTATTATCACATTAAAAAAGGAACAAGTATTATTTGTAAGAAATGCGCAAGCATATGTACATAGTTATATTTGTACTACAAGGTAAGTATTTTGTTTCGTTACTAATGGCCATCATTTATTATAATACTCTGAAATTATAAGTGGAAAATAAGATACATACATATAATGAAATTCAAAAAACTTAAAAATTTAAAATTAACAATATTACCTGATGTTTCAAATATATTAATCTTCATCTTTAAGGTGTTTAATTATATCAATTAGTGCCTGTCCCATTAGTTTTGATAAATCAGCGATTTCTTTTAGGGCTTTAGCTTGATCTTTTGCTGCTTCAGCTTGAGTTCTGGCTGCTTCAGCTTAAATTCTAGCTGATTCCGCTTGAATCCTGGCTGATTCAGCTTGCATTTGGGCTGCTTCTGCATTTTTTTGCATAACTTCATGTGTTTTATTTTGTATGTCAACTTGCTGACGTACAAGTTTGAGCCTGTCATTACTTGTTTCCAAATGTTTCCTTTTTCTGTTGTAGTGCAGCAGTTGTTTTACTGTTTGTTTAGTTGATGTTAGTTTTCTTTGTTGTGAGTGTTGTGAAAATTTTGTAGTTAGTATAGGTGATATGTATGAGTGTTCTAATGCTATATCTGATATATTTGGTGTAAATATGTATGTCCAGTGATGCTTCCATTTGTGGATTTTTATTAACATTCACTTCGTTTGAAGAAGTGGGTGTTATAACAGCTATTTTCTTGGGACGTCTAGGTGGTGTGATTTCAACTGATTTATGTCCAGAAGACAAACCCAAAACAGTACCACCTGGTGCTGGTGCTGACGAAAGATTGCATATTCTGCCAATATGCAGCTCTAATTCCGTCAAGTTACTTACGGTACATGGGCCGCCACCAGTTCCATGAATACTTTTGTTGTTTCCACTAATTTTTTTTTCACTCTGCACTTCTGATCTTGCCACACCTAATACGTTTGTAATGGCATGCTAATTTATTTTAATTCATTAAAAATATATGACAATAATACCCTTTTCCATTCCAATCCAGTTCTTATGGGAGGGCCGAAAGAATTTATTATTTTTGCAACGCTATCCCACGTCTCTTCTACCATCATTTTGCTGCTTCCAAATGCAGGACTGCTTGTTGCGAGCTGTGGGTATTCCTCCATTAGTTGAACTAATTTCTGGAATTGGCTTATGTTTGTTTTTTTGATGCTGAAATTGCAAAAAGTTATTAATTTAACTTCTTTTAATAATGTACATACGTACATATATATGTACACGTTTACGTATGTACATACATATGCCCTCACATACTTACAATTTTTTATTGTTTGGATCCATATTTGAACTTTATATATTTATTTGTTTCTAAAATAATTATATTTATGGGAAATCTATATATTTCTTTTTTATGACAAAAAAAATATTATTTTGTGATGCACACAAGCACTTATTTCTGCTTGTCTGTTTTTGACACTAGTGACAATTGAAACTGCAATGTAGAAACCATAAAAGCAACTACTGTTACGTTTTCACTCAACCGAATTTGACACTTGTGTTATAAAACCACAAAACTGATTTTTGTACTCTTTTGTGCAAACATTTTGAGTCACCTGTTATGTAGAAACATGCCATAAGAACACAAACCAAAAGAAAATTTCACTTTTATTTCATTTTACGAATGTAGAACCTAGGCGTATATTTGATTTTAAAATCGCTGACGACGATTTTTTAAAATATATAAAATATTAAAGTAAAAATAAAATATTAAAATAAAAATAATAAAAATTTAATTAAAAACACTTGTCTTCTTATTTGATTGAAAGCTTTAAATTTATTTATTATGATTATAATTAAATATATTTCAAATACATAATCAGAATATTTTAATACAGTTTCGGAATTTTGCCTCCATCCCTACTAAAAAAGGGTTGTGAATTTGGGATGTAGAAGCCTTCAATAGTTTTTTCGTTGTCGTCAGGACAACAATTCTAATGTGTATGAATAGTTTTCTAGTTTTTTTGTTAAAGAAAATTTTTCATCCCCAGCCTCTTCAATTACTTTGTCCTCTAAGCTATTGTAGCGCTTGGGAAGATATAGCATTCCATCCTCGAGTTCTGCAATCACTATATTTCCATATTTGGTCTTATGACGATGGTTGTAATTCCTTCACAGATATATATGATTTTGCTTTCGGTTTATTAAAAATCCTCAACAACCTCAATGTTTGTAATGTTTTTCGAAGTCATAGTTGACTACTGAAGGATTGCAATACCTAATAAATAGGAATATTTTAGAAGCTGCGTTTTTATATCAATTTATTTGGGACACACTTAAAAATTTTTTAATCAGGACAGTTTTGTTTTCTCAAAATAAATTTTTGATCTCTTAATATTTTTATTCATACATTCATAATTACTCTTACTTAATTTCTACATAATAATGAAAAATGCTTCCTCTTATGGTTTAAATAATTTATTTCAAATAATTACATTATATGCAAATATTCACACATGCATCTTCATATACACACATTGACATATTCATTTAAACATACATATGCAAAATATGTTTATGTATAGTTATGTGCAGAAATAATATTAAATTCATTTAAGAGTTACAAAAACATACAACTACTATACAAGACTTTTTAAAATAAAATTATTCCTTCAATTTTATACTTTCATCCCAAAATAAAACAGAAGAATTCTCTATTCCGTTTTTCTTCTTACCAGCCAACAGCAATAAAAAAGCAAATTTATAGCATTTAAAAACAACAAATAAAGGCTTGTTAAAATAAAAATTTTAATTAAATTTTCACATTTTCATCCCAGATAACAGCAATAAAAAAGAAAATTTGTAAACGTACTGATAACATCAATTGTAAAATGATAAGCAACCGATGTCTCAAACCAAAGACCGTGTTTATAATTATAAAAAACAAAATAGGCTTCTATTGACTGATTTCAAGTTGGTTTCAAAGACAGAAATAGACATAATTATTATTAAGGAGACAAACGGACAAACAAACATCAAGGCTCGCTAAACAGTGTTGCCACAATTTCTAAGGCTAAAATCTGCAAAATTTAACAATTTTTCACGAAAAAATCTTCAAAATCTGCATTTTATTTTTAAAATCTTCAAAAAATCTTCAAAGCTATTTTTAAAACAATTTTTGTATATATGATTAAAAAAATTTACATAAATATGGACGTACATGTGTAATATAAACATAAAAATGTATAAAATTTAAACTCGGGTTAAAATGTGTTTTGTTAAAATTTTTTAGAAATTTTTTTAAATAATTTCCAATCACATTTTTTTATGACTAGAAACTTTTAATGTTCGAAGAATGTGCATTTCGTTTCTGCTTAAGAAACTCATCAGCAGACTTCAACCAAAAACTTTTTGAAATAAGACAAAAAAACTTCATATGTTTATAGAACGACTATCAATGTGTTATTAAGAATTACGTACACAAACATAAAAGGTAATATTCACAAAAATTATTTTGGGTTACCAAAATTTTCACAAACAAATTTCCATAAAAAATAGTTTTGGTTTACAAAACAAAAACAGCAGAACAAGCTTAAAGCTTCAAGCAAAAATCTTTACAAGATAACATCTTCGATTTTGCGACATTCGTGGAAGTGTACTGATAAGTTTGACGGTTTTTTCACACGCAAAGTTTACTTTGAAAAGTCTTGAGCTTATTAAAGAAAAAATAATATAGAATAAGATCTATTTTCTCTTCTCTCCTACATACTTTAGACTTTGCAAAGTAAACTTTTGTGTGGAAAAACTATCTTTATTTAGGAAAAACGAAATGCATAAAACCAACAAAAAATAAAAATTCTTCATACTTATGTGCAAACAATATAAAATTAATGAGAAAAGAAATCGGATATATAAAAAATTATACAAAAAGTGATTTAATTTTTTTATTCTAGTTCATTTAACTCAAAATTCTTTCGAGATTTGCAAATGAATGTGGTAAAGACAGTTCATTCATTTTAATTTAACTTAGGGCTGCAAAATCATAATCAGAATAAGCTCGTTTTATATCAGATATTCTATTCCAGAAGCTTGCCAAAGTTACTTCTTCTTTTTCTTTAAGGATGTCTTCTAAGTTCAAAAATTTTAACTTTCTAAACTGTGAGTCGTTCACACATAAAAGAAACAAAAAGTAGGAACAGTAAAAGCAAAATGTAAAAAAATTCACTATAATTGGAGTTAAAAAATCTGCGTTTTTAGGCCAAAAATCTTCAAATCTGGATTTCATCTTTTTGGAGGGTAAAAATCTGCAAAATCCAGATAAATCTGCATTTCTGGCAACCGTGTCGCTAAACCAAAAGTCATCCCTAACATATTTCATCGCATCAAGTGTGCATAAAGGCTCGCTTAACAAAAAGTCATCCCTAAAATATTTCATCGCATCAAGTTTGCAATGAAATTAAAAAAATCTATTCAACAACATTAAACATTTTCTCATGCACTTGCATTTCACACAAAAAAAAATAATCATTTCAAAAATTTTTCATCTCAAATTTTCATCCCTAAAATCATCCAAACTAAAAACCATCCCAAAAAAATCGTCCCAAAAAGATGATTTTTTTCATCTCATTCCCCATTTCCCTACTACTCAGGAACCATGGAACTATAACCTTTAACTTGCATTGTATTGTTATTGGCTTCAATAAAAATCTTATTGCTGGACAGAGTCGTTTGTATTGCTCTTCTATAAAGTCAACTATATCATTTAATTCGTAAATCCAATTCGTACTTTAATTTTATTTTCTCCTATATGAAACATATTGTTTTAAGTGTCTACATTTGGAATACTGTTGTATGAATGAAAATCAGTTAGAGCACACTCATATGCACCATGTAATTCAATACCAGGAAAGAACTTACAGATAATTCTGATGAGTTAGAGTTCAGAGTAAGTGTTATTGACATTATAGCAGAATGATTACAATTAAATAAAGTTTAGTGGACAGTATGGTTTATATGCATGATTTACATATTTATTTCATTTTCTTATTTTAAAATTAAAAATATTTTCTTAATATTAATGCTATTCTTGTTGTTGGTGGTTTAGTTTTTCTCCCAACTATAGCATTTCATCTTTACTTATTCAAGAATTGTGTTCATCAGAAAATCTTAGCCGTTATTCAGCAATAAATGTTAAATGCTGTCAAATTGAAATAATATTGTTTTTTTTAACAAAACAGTAAGAAAAAATATTTTAAATAAATTCAATTTCAATTTACAATCACCAGAAGATCTAAGAAAGGATAATTAAGGTATGTATATGCATAAAAATACAAATATATCTGAATATACGTGTTCGCCATCTCTAGATACATTGTTGAACACAAGCAATTTAACGTCATCATTCTGCCGACATTATTGATTGTCTTAAGATACGTCAAATTGCTGGTGTGGTCGTAGTGTAAGAAACAAAATGATATAGTACACATTAGTCTTGTGTAGTTCATGAACGAACTAGTTCAAATGAACGATTCAGTACTTTGAACTAAGTGAACTAGTTCAATTGTTTTACGCTCAATAGTTCAATTTTTGAACTAGGAACTGAGACACAAAATAAACTAATACAAACTGAACTAAATGTTTTCAACGTTTTGCTTTCCCTTTTTATTGTGCTTTGCTTCTATACTCATCCATATGTATGTATGTACATATGTATGTATGTGCATTTTGTTCTTGCTGGCTACTACTACCACAAATGCAATAATAAACAAGAAAACACACGAACACACACAAAATATTTTGAATTTATGAGATTTCTAAAAAAATTCATACTTAATTTGTTTTGCATATAAAGTTTATATTATAAACCCTTTATAAAGCAAATTTATTAATTAATTAATTAATTTTAGTTTTCGTAAACTTTTTTAATCACAGAATCCGTGCTTTAAATATTGTTAAAGACCACAACATACATACATACACATGTATGTATGTAGAATTGTTGATGTACAATCATTGAACTAAATGAACGCACTAGTTCATTTATAAATAATGAACTATACTGAACGGTCACTGAAATGAACTAAATGGCACAAGTCTAGTACACATAGACCTCTGGTATCCGCAAAGGAACGTAATATACCTTACAAGCATAGATAAACCTACCAAATACGCCACGGCTGAAAAGCTTAAAGACAGATCCTGGCCTTCTATTATTAACGGATTGCAAAAGCGAATTCAATACTTTGTAAGAGCAAGGCTAATCATAATGGATAATGAGTTTGACACATTAAATGCAAAACGGTTTCTTAACGATAATTTAATAGAATTTCCCTTAAATACTACTTATTTGAAAACTGGGAATGCGGACGTTAAAGGCTGCACTCCACATTAAACAAACATGTTAGACTGCCCAACGCTGACTTGCACGGCAACGTATTTAAGGCAATATTGGCGTATAATGACATTATCCATTCAAAGACAAAACGTACACCAGTTGACTTCCTTAATAGCCTAATTTTAAAGGACGAGTGCAAGTTTTTGCTGGGGAGTAGCATGAAGCAAAAAGAAAGAGGATCGAAGTATTAAACCAAGGAAGAGATCAAGTTGGTGATTTTTCAAATAAATTTGTAGACAACAACAGAGTTAGCAAATATCGACCTATATATAAAATATTTCAAAACTTTAGCACACAGGGAAATTATTTATCTTTGAACGATAATAAATTTAAAGATATGTATATAAAACTCAAGTGAAAAGGCGACAAAAATATCAAAATCACTAGACGAGAAATAGGCAAAACATGCTTTATACCCCTTCCTGAATGTCAAGTTTTACTCGGAACTCCTTTTATCTCTCCCCTATATGGCAATGTTTCATGTTACACTAATGGTCTTTTTGCAAGTGATATTTCGAAGAAGAGGCATTGTGCTGTGTGTTTGGCATGCAGGTGAATCCTGTTGGTGAACAATCGGGCTTCGCCAGAATACATATATTTAATACGGAATACATATAATAAACCCAAATGAAATAGGAGACATTATTAACCAAATGAAAAACAATATAAATAATATAGATATATACAATAGAGATATTTTAAAGAGTGAAATCCGAAGCATTAAAACTAAAATAAAAAGTATTACTCCAGTAGATAATTTGAGAATCAAGAGAGGTTTATTAAATGTTCGATCTACAAATGGGTGTTTGGACTAATGGACGAGGAAGACAGGAGATTCTAGAACACCTAAAAACTACTGACGAAAACAGACATAACGCTATACAAACCCTTAATCAAGAAATTTTTATAAATAATTATCTCAATGATAGTATTACTATTTTCAAAGAAAGCATAGAAAAGGACAGAACTAAAATCGAACAATATTTCCGTGAAATTAAGAACCGTAACAGCGAAATTGTGAAGCATCTTTTGTATAATGACCAAATGCTGAAATTAAGATACTTAGAAAACAAAACAACATAATACTGGACTGTATTGCCTCAGCACGTAATGGTATAGCCCATCCAAGTATTCTCACTTCCGAGGAAATTGAAAGATTCCAGATAGATTTCATTAAGTTAAAATTTATTAGAGTGGGAATAATGTTAGATGTATCAAACTGTATAGTAATTGCAATAAAGATAACCAAAAACTATATAAGTGTCGAGGTTCTATTAGTAACCCCAATATCCAGTAGAGAACACTTCCAAATTGTCCAAGGAAATGAACTCATAGTAACAATAAATGAAAGACAGTATACTTACAAAAAAAAGCTATTAATAAAAGAATTAAAACTTGCTACAACCTGTGTTTATCGAAACACTTGTAAACTCGAATTTAATAACAGAACTGAAGTAGAATAAATAGACGATGAAACGATATTAGTTAAAAACGCAATCTCTACGGAAATAACAAGACTTTGACAACAGAACCCTTACCCTACATATTATCATTTTAATTGCAAAATAATAATCGGGGATAATGTATACTTTAATCAGAAAACTGAAATTAGAAACAGTGTTTTACCCACAAACAATATTATAGCTAATAAATCACTGAATGTTTAAACATAGTTTAAGTTAATTTTCACAAAAAATTAAAATTGATTGAAATACACTTTCATTTTTTCAGTGGCTAATTAAAGTTAATATCAAATTACGTTGAAAGTATGGTAGCACTACAATATTTCCAAATATTATGGAAAGCTTTCCAAAGAACAGCTGTTTAATATAAATAAGAAAGTTGATTTATCAAATTGCAGAAAAATTAAATAGCAAAAAACACATTTTACGATACAAAAAGAGCATCGGAATGCATTTTTCTATTTATATATTTCATGAAATGAAAATATGTGTTACATTTGTTGTATATTTCCGAAAATTAAACGAAATTATTTTTAATATGACCTCATGATGTTTATGTACATGCATTCAAAAAACACAGACATGCACCAAACATATGGTATGTTTGTAAAACTTAAACAACGCTTAATTCATTCATTTAATTTTGTGGTGAAAAACAAAATTTTGTGTTTAAATCAGATTTAAAAATAAAATACATATAATCATTGACTGATCTATTTGTCCTTAATGTGACTGTTAACGAAACTATTAGTTTCGAGAAAATTTCAATGCCGTATTTTGAAAATATAAAGGACATCAGGGAATGGAAGTATCATAGGTATGTACCATATGATATCAGTACGGGTTTATTTTTATTTCTCTTCAGACTTTTGATAGCGTTGTGTCTGAGATGCAAGTGTATGAAAACGGGATGTGGAAATTTAAATAGAAATGACTTCAACTGCTGACATTGCCAAAGTCGAAGGTGATGGAGCAGTACAGAGCAGGGACTGCTGAAACTGAGGGAGAAAGAGTCAACTATAACTATTTTCAATGCGAACCACCCTAAAAGTTGTTTAAGTTTTCATAACGTATGTGAATTTGCTTTGCATTCAAATTAACACAATATGAATTTCAACTTAAGTTTAACGTGTGAATTTGCTTTGCAGGTAAATCTCATTATATAAATTTTAGTTGTGTATTTCTATTAGTAAGCAATATCTATGTTTCTGAATTCTAGTCTAAGTTTAGTTTGTAAGGTATTTTAAAAATCAGTAAATAGTTACTGAACAACGACAGGTTGTTTTTTCCTACAACTATATACAAATGTATATAATGAAGAAATATATGTAAATATATATGGGTGAGATGTATAAAAATGAGATGTATAAAAAAATTTAAGTATTTTCAAAACCTCTTATTGTATATGCTGTAATGATATGTAAAAATTATTTCATTTGTAGTAAACATAAAGACAGAATTAGTAAAATCGTATCGTGAAGTTGCGTGTCATCTTACAAAAACCATGTCATGTGCAATGCATGTTACTAGTTGTAAAATACGTGGTGGTAGCACTGCTGACGTAGAAAACAGATTTTTCTGCAGCGAATGTCAAAAAGGCGCATTAATACAAAAACAACAATATTGTGCTGTGCAAACTGTTACATTTTCTATAACTTGTACACAAAGTCGAACGATACGGCAAGCTGTGAGGTAGAACGATAGGATTTTACTAATTCTACCTTAACTCAAATAATTGTAATTTGAAAGTAGAAGGTAAAAATATAATAACAAACACTACGTGTTTTTTTACACTATTGCAATAAAATTTTGTGACGAGGTGTATTTGTGTGAAATATATTGGAATCACTGAAATGCTCAATTTCATGAAAATAGGTCCTTTATGCCTGTGCCAATCGATATGTATGTATGTAAGTATTAACATATTTATTTATTATGAATGTATAATATATATACATACATATGTTTTTATGTACATGCTCCGATACAGTTTTAGAGGTATTTACATATTTTATTTACTTTTTCTTCGCTACAGTCACCATTTGAACCTTTTTAATTTCCACCACTGTTTTGTGAGCAGCTGTTCGTTTTTCATATTAAAACAAAGTAAAGACTACACACGCTTTTAAATATTTTATAGTGTCCTGCACAATACCATTTATAAGACCTTCCAAGACATGAGAGATTTTTGAAATGCTTTACTACAGCGAAATATTCTAAAATAAACGCTAAACAACACTGTTGGCAAGACAAAGAACATAAACAAATGTCTTTCCAATAGTGTTGTTTAGCGTTTGGTTTAGAATATTTCGTTGTAGTAGAAAATTTGAAATAAAATTTCTTATAAATGGTCTTGTGCAGGACTTTAATGTTCTATAAGTGAACAAACGTTCTAAAAGTACAGTACGGTACGGTACGGTACAGCAACAGCAACCTTCGGCTAACCCAGCCTTAAAGTAAACCTGGGGTCGAATCGTCACATCCGTGAACGTACAACGCGTTACGTAAAAACACTATTTTCGGATTATGACATACGTGAACGTGACGTATCATTTAATTTGTTTTCGTACGATTGTCGATGCGATCACGTATGTGACGATTTGAGCCCTGGATATGATAATTATCAATTCTAAAATTTATTTTTATCCCTTATCCATAGGTACAAGCGGCTATAAGGCACAATCAATTACTATAGAGGGTGTATATACATATAAATTTATTTTATATGTTTGAATTCATGATACAATTATACTAGGTACATGCACAAGCCCAGCATGTTACTGTATACATTGCATACAATAGTCAAACTTTGTTTACAAGCTGCAAAAATGTTAGTGTATGTGTGTGAATAAAATGATTACAGTGTTGCCAATGAATTTACACATGGCTGTGTCTCCAATCACACATTGAAGAAAATTACACTACACATCTTTTGTGTAGGTTAAAATTAAAACAATAATAAATAAAAATAGAACCCAAAGTAGAATTACACACATATTATACAATAATTTAATTACATCGCCTACACATGTGAGTAGAAATTACACACTGTCTAACTACACACAGATTGGCAACACTGAATAACTATAATCATGCAGGAATGCCGCGTCTGCAATTGTACTTTAGTTACCCTGTAATTGTAATTTTTATAAACAAAAGACATTTGTTTCTGACAATTTTTCGTCTGTTTATACCAACAAAATACATGTGTTTTTAAGTGTTGTAATTTTGTTGTAGTCGTGCATGAACCTAGTATAATTGTATCATGTTTGAATTGATATTGGCATTGCACATGTTGTAATGTTAACAGAAATAAGGTTTTTATTTGGTAAAATCCAAATTTCATGATATTTTTCGCAAGCACGTACTTTTAATGTAAGCAAAAACACTAACGCGCCCACGAGCACGTGTTTTTAATGTAAACAATAACAAAAATACTCTTTTCTTTGCAACCCTGCTGAAAAAGTTTTTTAATAAACGTTTTTTTCTTCTCTTCCGTTAAAAATACTACGTTTATGCGCGCACAATTTGCAAATAAAAATATTTGCAAATTAATTAACTCACTGTTTATACGGCATTTTAAATGTATAAGACCTTAGTAGCACTTACATGGAAATGTTACTTATGTTTGCAAAAAAATTGTGCAAATGTGTAAAATAAAAAATAATAATTAGTTTTTATGGTAATTTTTTCTTCTATCAATGTTTTTTGTGCATTATTTTATCAATTTATAGTTTTTTATTAGCAAAAATTTGCAAGTGTGGCAACTTCAAGCATTTTATTTGCAAATAGTGCGATAAACGTAAATAGTTTTCTGAATTAGTAAGTCGCAATAAAAACGATAATATGGCAACAATTTACAGTTTTATTTGCAAATAAGCCCTGCGTATAAACGTAGTAAAACAAGCATAATGGTAGTTTATATTTTTCAAGAAGACTGTATTGCAAAAGAAATTGTTGAGGTCTTTATAGATTAGTTCAATTAACTGGTTTATAAAATAGAGAAACCACTTTGATAACACTGTACAACAAAATAACATTTTTTGGCTGTCCTTTAGATAAAATTACGCGGACTATATGGATTTCGATGCGTTAAATTCAAATCTGCTTTCAGTTTTTCTCTATCACGTAGAGATTTTTTTTATGGGCGTGGCTAATTTTGCCCCCTAAATTAGTCGGCCATACTAATATATTTTACTATAACTCGAAACCCGCTATTTCGATTTTAATAAATAATAAACCAAACGACGCGCCACAAAATTTTGTTAAAAAAAATTAATAATCATTTTTTTACACACATTTTTCCATTTTTAGGTACCTGCTTTAAATTGCGAATAAAATCAAGATTTATTGCTGGATTTTCACGTTTTATAGCTTGTTTTATTCCTAGGATATGTGGTTTTAAGAAAAATGTAAAAAATATAAAACTATTGAGTTTCTGATTTTTTTATTGCAATTTTCATGTAAAAAAATTACGCGATTTTTGCATAAAAAAAATTTTTTCTTTTTTAAATTCTGAATAACTCCGAAACCATAAAAGATAGGTAAAAAATTATTATTAATTTTTTTTAACAAAATTTTGTGGCGCGTCTTTTGGTTTATTATTTATTAAAATCGAAATAGCGGGTTTCGAGTTATAGTAAAATATATTAGTATGGCCGACTAATTTAGGGGGCAAAATTAGCCACGCCCATAAAAAAAAATCTCTACGTGATAGAGAAAAACTGAAAGCAGATTTGAATTTAACGCATCGAAATCCATATAGTCCGCATACTTTTATCTAAAGGCTATTTTGGCTGTTGTACAGTGTAATTGATGATTTAGTGTGGGATATGTATTTACATTTAAGAAGTTACACCCAATCAGCTTATTTGAACATTTAAAACACATTAGACTGGCAAAATGCATACAATAAATATAATTAACATAAGTATCTAAATATGTACCTGTATTGCGAGTACCAAAGTACTAATATCGTTCTTCACATTAAATTCTCTGGTATTTAACTGTTCACGATCCCGTCTATTTTTATTAATTTTCGATTTCCTGTTTCCATTATTATCAGCATTACGATCAACTTTCTCCGAGACTTCTTTTTTTGAAATAACACAAGTGTCAAGTTTGTACTTTGATAGAACGTGATCAATTACTGTGGGCCCACTGGCGATCATTGGCATTATTATCCTTCGTAAGCTATCGCCGGCACTAGCTGTTGTTATTGCATTTATCAGTTCATCTTCGCTCGGCAGAGGCAACTCTTTTTTAACACGTTCAAAATTATACTTTTCGCGAACAGCAAATCTTATATCTTCACCTTCATGATGAGGCCGCAATACATAAAGAATTGTCATTTCGTGGTCGGTTAATACAATATTGCCTCGGTCATACAACTCGATAATAAGGTGATAAGCTGCTTCACCAGAACCAAATTGAAATCCCACAATTCGATCAACACCGAGTTGGTGCAGCTTTTCGAGTCTTTTATTATTCAAATGTTTTCTTAATTTCATACTAAAACCAGAAGGCGCCATGTTTTTGGGCCACTCAAAGGCTGTTGTATGAAATCGTATGCCCGACTCGATTAGAAGCATTTTTTTCGCTTCACCACTACCTTGAAATCGAATTAGGTAAGTTTTATTATCGATGTCATAGATCTGGTTTACTCGCAGTGAAACAAGGCTAAGAAATAGACAACGATATATTTTCAGTGAAATGTGTATATAAATATATGAATGCATTAGGGTTTCTAGTTTCCCGGACTTTTCCAATTCCTGGGAATCGAGAAGTAAAATGTTTTATTTCCGGGAATTTCAAAAACATACGAATTTAAATAAATGACCTAAATAAAATACATAATTTTATGAAAAAACATACAACATTTTAATTAATAACAAAAATTAATTAACTTTAGTTAACTTTAATTATTATTTTTCGAACTTGATTTGTTTCTATATTTATGATTTGAACGAGCTAAAGTTCGTATCGCTTTTTTAAGCCTTATAAATAAATAATAAATAAATATACTTAATAGTAACAAACCAAAAAAGTTTGTCTTAAGTAGAAAAAAAATAAGCAAATTAACTAACATGTGCATAATTAGTAAAGAATAAACGACAACGGTAAGTCTGTTGTAAATTAGAGATGGTAAATTTGGGCTCTCATTACAAAACACGTTTCAGCAAATTGAAATACGATGAAACAAAACAACTCACGAATTCCATTTGCAAGAAAGTTTCGTATATAAAGCAGAAATCTACATCAACTCACGCCACACAGTGGACCAACACAGAAGAACGCTGATGATGAAGGTTTAGTGGCCTTCGAAAACGCCTGGCTGTTCCGTTCAACTATGTGTTGTCAGAATATTTGCAACTACCTTTAATGTTATTTGTTCATTAATAATTATCACATGTAATTTGGCTTAAAAAAGCGATACGAACTTTAGCTCGTTCAAATCATAAATATAAAAATTAATTAAATTTTAAGAACTTCCAGCGTACAGACCAAATGGCTGGACCAATTTTCTTCAAGTATAGGCGTGAAGATATAAGATCAAGTCACCTTTCAAACGAAAAAACCAAATTAAAATCTAGCTGTTTGGGACCTACAGACACACAAATTCCACAGAATAAATCTAGAAAAAAACGTAGTTTAGAACACTTTCGATCAAGTAATTTTTCAAATAAAAATAACTAAATCAAAATCGGTTCAGCCGTTTGGTCTGTAAGTGCACTTGGACAGACATACAGATACACCGACACATAGACACACACTACAAACTTATAACAGCCTTAAACAACTTTTTCGTTAATTTCATGAACAACAATATTTAAAAAACTAATCAAGCGAAAATAAATTTTTATGCTTTGAGTTAAAGCATGGATGGAAATTCTATCTACATCTGCCAATCTAGATACTATTTCCTATAAAGACTTTTTAGGTTGAAAATATTTCATAACGCTTGAAGTTGTTGGAGTCACCTCAGAAACCTCTATTACATCTGCTTAAATGCATCGTTACAGAGTAGTATATTTAAGTTAAAATAACAATGAACAGCAATGTTAAAAAAGCAAATTCCAGAAACGTAAGTATTAAATTTCCGAAAATTCCCGTTGAAAACTTTCCGGAATTTGTAAAAAATAATTCCAGGTAATTCCCGGGATTTTTTTCCCCGCGTAGAAACTCTAGTATTAAGGTATATAAGATACTGTTTCTGAATAATATAGATTTACGTCCGTACAGTTAACATATGTTCTTTAGAGAAATAATATTGTAGCAGATACATTATCAAGGTTGCCGGAAATAGATAGTTTAGGTGAAAGTGAAATAAGTTTTAATGTTTTAAAAAATCAACAACATAAAGAACATAAAAAGTTGCCAAAATTTTCAAAAAAATATAACAACAACCACATAGGAAATTATTTTGCACAAATGATGCAAAATGTTCAGGGCCTGAGTAAGTGTAAGATTATCAGGGTAAATTTTTCAAAGTTGTGCAACTTTTTATGACATTGCCAATTCGAAAAAAATGGACAAAAAGTACTTATAAAATCAACTAATCACAAAATTACAACGCAGAAATACCCAAATGTTTTTCTTTTAAATAAAATAAATTAATTAATTAAAAAATTATGAAATAAAATTTTTTTTTTAAATTCTTAGCTAGAAAGTAGTAGTAGAATGTATGCGCCCGAGCAATAAAAATTGTCAAATTTGGGTAATTTAAATCGAAATTTTGTAATTTATGGGCTAAAATTTACATATTAAGGTAATTACTGTCAATGGTGCGAAGTGACGAGGGTTATGGACGGTTTGTACGTAGAAAAGGGTAGTTTGATGTCGGCCGTCGATGTGTGTTTGTTTTAATTTTATGGTTTGATATCCGTTCGCCGATGCGCATAGTTAATTATGTATGCACGTGGGGGCTTGTTTGTACGTAGTATGTATTTTCGTTTGTTAAGCGGTGCGGAAGGGTACTTGAGAAAGAAATTGTGTGGAAATCAATGAATGTTTTTTGTTGTTGGTTCTATTTAGTTTGATTTTTATTTTTTTTTTTTTCTATGTTTAAAGAGTTCGAAGACATGAATAAAATATATGGTTTGTGAGATAATCATGGTTTGATATCCGTTCGCCGATGCGCATAGTTAATTATGTATGCACGTGGGGCTTGTTTGTATGTAGTATGTTTTTTCGTTGTTAAGCGGTGCGGAAGGGTACTTGAGAAAGAAATTGTGTGGAAATCAATGAATGTTTTTTGTTGTTGGTTTTATTTAGTTTGATTTTTCTATTTCCTTATTTAAAGAGTTTGAAGAGGTAAACGAAGTATGTAATTTATGAACTTATTTGAGGGTTGGAAAAAATGAAGTGTAAGATATTTATGATTGTCAAAGGGAATTAGAGATGCGTGATCATGGGAGCCAACGTTATGCTCATACGTGTGTATGTTTTTACAATAACTTGAGCGTTGGCAGATGGGTAAGTAGTCGTATATGTATATGTGCAATGGCGAGTACAAATCTGGCATTTTCTTGTGTTCTAATCATTTTTTAAAATGTGTGCAACGCCTTTCACATTGTTTTTTTTTTTTTATATGGAATACAAAACGGAAATGATAAACGTTACCACTATGGCACACTGTTGCGATGTCACAAAATATCATAGTGTGTACTTTTTGTTGTTTGTAATATTCGTTTTTTTAGCTGGGGACATGGAAGGGTATTTTAGAAAGTAATTATGTATGCTGGTGAGATGTTTTGTTTTTGTTGTTGTTGTTGTTTGATTTTAATTTTTTTATGTGTAAAGAGTTTGAAGAAATGAATAAAATATACAATTTATGCGTGTTGTATTTATTCATTCTTTTCACTTCTTTTGTAAAGAAATTGAAGTTTGTGATATTGAGGATTGTCAAAGATTGGTTGTTATTTTCACTGCTTGCTGACATTTGTCTCTGTCTATTGACTTTTACATTGTGCATATGACTTAATCGTAACTTGTATAAATTGAGAAGTTTTTTATTCTAGCAGCAAGTAAAGCATTGTCTCTACAAGTGTCAAATCCTCAATAATTTCGCTGTTAATACGTAAATAATCAGTGACTTTTGAATAAAAAATATTAAATATAATAATATTAAATATATATTTATATATAATAATATTGTATAAACTAAAATAAAAAAAAAAGAAAATGAATTCTTTAGCTTATGAGTGCAATGTGTGTAAAAAGATTTATAAATACAAAAAATGCTTTCTGGATCACATCCAAAATCATGGTGTTGAGGACCAATATATATATCCTCAACAACAGCAACAATATCAATATCCTCAACAACAACAACAACAATATCAATATCCTCAACAACAACAACAACAACAACATCAATATCCTCAACAACAACAACAACAATACCAATATCCTCAAGAACAACAACAACAATACCAATATCCTCAAGAACAACAACAACAATATCAGTATCCTCAAGAACAACAACAACAACAATATCAATATCCTCAACAACAACAATATATATATCCTCAACAACAACAATATATATATCCTCAACAACAATATCAATATCCTCAACAACAACAACAACAACAATACCAAAATCCTCAAGAACAACAACAATATCAATATCCTGAGCAACAACAACAATATCAATATCCTCAACAACAGCAACCATATCCTACGGCCATGCAATGGTACCCAAATACTGACCAACAATTGCAATATCAACTACAACAACAACAAAAACAAATGTATTGCCAACAACCCTCTACCTCCATGCAATGGTACACAAATACTTATGAACATCAACAACAACAACAACAACAACAACAGCAAGGTTTACAGGATTTAGGAAGTAGCTCAACAAATAATAATATCAACATTGATGGAGAGTGTATGAAATATTATGAGATCAGAAGAGCATTTCAAAATAATATTATTTCTTATGGAATAGAAAATAAAAAGGATCAACTTCTCTTTGAAGATTTTGTTGTCGAAAATGAATCGACTTTTATAGAGAGGCTTGAGTACCATTTGAAGCAACATACTATATTGAAATTTAATATAAGTATAGTTGCAGAATATTTAAAAATTGTGGGCGAAGAATTAGAAATAATAATTATAGTACATACAGCAAAAATGAGCTTGTTGACTAGAGTAGATGACGTGAATGAATTTTTCTGTAAGCAGGTCAGAGAAATTCAAAATAAAATGTCTGAGTTTCAGGAAAGAGATTCCGTTTGGACTCTTGTTCCCATAGTTCGAGCTGAACTTAATATTAATAAATCTTCTTTGGTAAAAGGAGCTCATTGGATTAGCACCCCGCAGAAGCTTGCTAGTCGTGGTGCTTGCATTAATATTGAAAACAGTGATAATTACTGTTTTAAGTAGGCCTTAATTGCGGCAATGAGTACCTCGGCTATCAATTTTCCGAATCGATGCTCTTCATATAACATTGAAGATATTAGTGCTAATATAATTTCGCTTCAAGATGGAACTACAATTGATTTTTCAAATTTGACATTTCCGATGTCACTAAAATATATTAAGGAATTTGAGGGACAGAATGATGTTAGTGTGAATGTGTTTGGATATGACGACGAGAGTGATGAACTAATTGGACCATTTTATATAACCCAAAATGAGAAGACCAAGCATGTTAACTTATTGCTATTGGAAAACGTGGATGGGCATCACTATATTTTTATAAAAGATATTTCAAAGTAAGTAATATATTGGAAAGTATTTAAAATTAAATAATACAATACGCGTTTTTTATGTCTTACAGACTACTAAAAAGGCAAACAACGACACATTGCGAACGACTCTTATTTTGCAACAGTTGTCCTTAATACACCCATCTTGAAAATATTATGGAGAAACATAAAATGGAATGTGGTAAAATAGTTACCACAATGCCAAAGGCAGAAGACTCCATACTGCGGTTCAAGAGCCACCATAGAAAAATTGACGTCCCTTTTGTTGTATACGCCGATTTTGAATGAGTTTTGCAACAGATAGACTTTAGTGTAAGTAGTAAAACTAAATTAAATCAGTCACATGTACCCTGCGCATTCAGCTATTTTATTAAGTGTAAGCATGACAATAAATTGGATAAGCTGAGAATTTATACGGGTAAAGACGCTTCTGAAAAATTTGTTACATTTTTGAATCAAGATTGTCAAGATATATATAACAATTATCTCACAAAAACAATTGAAATGGAGAACTTGACAGATGAAGAAAATGTAACATTTTACAATGCGATAACTTGTCACATATGTGGACAATACTTAAATAATGATCGTGTGAGAGATCATTGTCATATAAGCGGTAAATATCGAGGTGCTGCGCATAACAGATGCAACCTAAGTTATCAAGTACCCAAGTTTATTCCAATTTATTTTCATAACTATTCATCCTATGATTCTCATCTTTTTGTGAAAGAATTAAGTAAGGTTGCGACAAATATAAAAGTCCTTCCGTTAAATAAAGAGTTATATATATCTCTATCTCAATTTATTAATATGAGTGATGGTACAGATCTTGAACTTAGGTTTCTTGATACAATGCGTTTTATGGCCGATAGTTTGGAATCGTTGGCAAATAATCTTACCGTCAACGATTTTCATACTATTAGAGCACAATTTCAAACAAGCCAAGAATTTAATCTCATAAGGAGGAAAGGAATTTTTCCTTATGATTATCTTGATTCTTTTGAAAAACTTAATGAAACACAACTTCCACCTAGAAAAGATTTCTTTAATAAACTTAATAACAAAGAATGTTCTATTGAAGACTATGCGCATGCGAATGAAGTCTGGACAATTTTTAACTGCAAAACTTTGAAAGATTATATGGAATTGTATTTGAAAACAGATGTGCTTCTCCTAACGGATATTTTTGAAAATTTTAAAAATGTCTGTAAAAAAATTTATAGCTTGGACCCCTGTCAATACTATACTGCCCCGAGGCTATCTTGGGATGCTATGCTTAAGCATACAAACATTGAATTAGAGCTAATAACCGATATCGACATGTACAATTTCTTTAAAAGAGGGATACGAGGTGGAATTGTCCAATGTTGTAAAAGATACTCCAAGGCAAATAATAAGTATTTAGACACTTTTGATAAAAATAAACCTTCCGAATTTCTTATGTATTTAGATGCAAACAATCTTTATGGTTGGGCCATGTCTGAACATCTTCCTTATGGAGGATTCAGATGGTTAAAAGGCGAAGAACTAAATATTAATCCGCAGTTAATAGATGATAATTCAAATGATGGTTATGTATATGAGGTTGATTTAGAATATCCTTCTTATTTACATAACATGCATAACGATCTTCCTTTCTGTGCCGAAAACAAGGAAATTGGAGCATCAAAATATAAAAAACTAATAACTGATTTTTCGCCAAAACATTCTTATATAATTCATTACAGAGTACTTAAGCAATGTCTAGAAAACGGTTTGATTTTGAAAAAAATACATAGAGTTCTAACTTTTAAGCAGTCTCCATGGTTGAAAGATTATATAGATTTTAATACTAAATACAGAGCCGAAGCTAGAAATAACTTTGAAAAAAATTTTTTTAAATTGCTCAACAACGCAGTATATGGGAAAACCATGGAGAATGTGGACAAAAGGAAAGATGTGAGGATTGTTACCAGTTGGACTACATTAAACCGAAACCGCTTGGGTGCTCAAAATTGGATATCTAAATCAAATTTTCATAGCTTAGCAATATTTTCAGAAGATATGGTAGCGATTCAAATGAATCGAGTGAAGACATGTTATAATAAGCCAATATATTTAGGATTTTGTGTGCTAGAACTTTCTAAATGGAAGATGTATAATTTTCATTATAGATACATGCAACCTAAATTCAAGTCAAAATTGAAATTAAATTACATGGATACTGACTCATTCATATACACAATACAAACTGAAGACTTTTACGCAGACATTAAAAATGATATAGAACATGAATTTGACACTTCTGACTATCCAGAAACAAATGATTACGGGATTCCACTCGTAAACAAAAAAGTTCTGGGTATGATGAAAGATGAGAATTGTGGGATGATTATGGAAGAATTCGTGGGATTACGGTCTAAAATGTACTCCTTTAGTGTACAAAATGGAAATTAAAAAATCTAAAGGAGTAAAAAAATCTAAAGGAGTAAAAAAATGTGTTTTAGATAAGTATAGCCTAAGTTCGTATAGAGATTGTTTATTTAACAGATCAAATGTTTATGATAATATGCTCACTTTTAAGTCTAAGTTGCATGAATTATATACTATGCAAATACATAAAGTAATATTAAGGTATCAAGATGACAAGAGAAAAGTCAAAAGTGATGGTATAAACACATATGCATGGCATCATATTGAAATTGATGAAACAAATCCTGATTATGAACTTGATATGTTATTATTAGAAATAGAAAAACTTCAAGAAGATGAGTAAAATATGTATACAAATTAAAGCTTCTGTAATTTATTTCTCTAATTATAATTATTTAGTTTTAAGTAAAAAATCTTTGTGTCTATTGTAAATTATTTTTTATTTATTATTGTCTAGTTATTTAGTTTTTTAAATAAAATATACACTAATATGAAAATAAAAAATAAATAAAAACAAAAAACATTAAAAACAAATATTTTTTGTGTGCAGTTTTTTTATTTATTATCCATCCTTAAATAAAATTTATGAATTTTCACATCTGTAACAATCTTGTGTTGCATTTTTTCTCCAATCTCATAACAAAGTCGTGTTAATTCAATCTTTACATCCCTTTCGTGTATTCCTTGTATTTCATTGATTTGAAGTTTTGTTTTGTTTAAAGCGGAGCAGGTTGGTATATAATATTCATGATAGAAATGAAGGATTTGTTTTCTCAGAATGTTGTTCCAACATAAAATTGATGTAAAAAATACTCGAATTTGAGTGAGTGATCTCCAAGTGTCAGAATCAATTTTTATTTTAAAGTTTCCTTGTATGATGACTAAAAAACAAACACCTCTTTTATATTGAAACTTATATTCAACATCTCTCTCACTTTCATTATCAATTATATTTATAGAGTTTAAAAAATCCCGACGATTAAGCATATCATGAATATACTCCTTATAACACATGAGATGTAACCACTCTTCCCGATCCAGTCCAATGAATTGCTTATTTTTATAATTCAACCATATCATTGGCTTAAAGCCAAAAGCTGTTGAAAATCCACATGAAGTCTTCAATTTCCAATTGAGCAAGTATTCAAACTCAAAAACCAAATCATATATTTGAGGTTTTCGTTCTTGATTGTTGTGAAATATATTTTTTAAAGTACGTTTATCCATCCTCAATGAAAATAATATTTAAACTAATAGTTTTTTCGCTCTATTAATCTCTATATATACATATTTATATTAAAAAAAAAAAAACAATAAAAAACTAAATAAAACCCATACACATACATATATATTCTATATTTGTTCATTATTTATTTTTGACAAATTTTTATAAGTTTCAATAATCTTAAAAATAATTTTTTTTCCTTATGTGGAACATGGTGCATCTACATGTGTCGGGCCCTTCCTCGCATCCTTGGCTATACCAGGGGCAGCTGGCAAAATGCCCACTATCAGAGTCCTCTTGTTCTATAACTCCATAGTCCTCATTTTCAGTGAGCATGGAGACGAAAAAATTGATGGTTTCTTTATGCTCATAGAGCAATAAGTCCTCAAAGGATTTAAGAAAATCAAATAATCGTTCACGTACTTGACTCATTTTTTTATTTTTATTTTAATTTTCTTTTTTTAAAGAATACTTTTTTCTTGAATGCTATTTTTATATTAGTACTCTTGAAAGGTTTACATTCTTATTTATAGTAAAATATTCTTGTGAAATTAACATTTTACAAAAAATTGTGAGTTCTTTTGAAATTTTTTTGTTTCAGTTACACTTTGGCACATTAATATAACTATCTCTCTAATCTTTTGTTTTGTAATTTTTTGTTTCAGTTACACTTTAGCACATGAATATAACTATCTCTATGATCTTTTGTTTTGAAATTTTTTGTTTCATTTACACCTTAGAACGTCAAAATATGTAACTATCTCTTTCACTACAATTCTGTCAGTGACAAAACAAAAAATTTACGTAAAATATAATTACAATATGAGAAAAAGAGATAGCTACGTTACTGGTCTTTCTTTTAAGAATTTTTTTACCTATTTAAAGATTGGTAGAAATATTTAATACGTCAGTTTACAAAAGCAGATTGAGCAATCTGTCAAAAAGAGAAGAAGAAAAAAAAATATATATATATTTAAAAATTAAATTTAATTAATTAATTAACATTTTTGACAATGAATCCAACAAATTTGATAACAAAGTTCAACAATTTAAACAAGAAAACATTAATCCATATAAAAGAGCTAAAGGACTCAACTAAATTACAGTAAAAAATGCTAAACGGGTGACAAGTAAATACGGCATCACAATTCAAATTGAACTGGAAAATAACATAATGTTCTTACCAAATCGTTACAACACGCTATCGGATGATGACATAATAGAACTAGCATCTGGGATATATTGCATATGTAAGCAAGGAGAAAATTCCCTAAAATTGGACACTGCTGCTGAAATAAGTATATTTCTAACAAATACTCAATACCCACAGTGGGAATAATATGTAGAAATATATTTTATAAACTTTTTTTTATTAATAAAACAGCAAAATTTAAAAAATTTTTTGTGTATGTGTGTTATTTATTTATTCTTTTCACTTATTTTGTAAAGAAATTGAAGACATAAATGTCCACATTTAAATGAATTATAATCTTGATATTGATTGTAATTATATTTTATATTTTTGCCTAGATATTTAACTAATTCTAATGGAGGTTGTAAATTTCCAAAACTGTCGAAATATTCTTTATGTTCATTGTTTTTATAATATGCTACCGAATGGGTTCCAGGACCTCTTGATAAATCCAAATTAATGATTCCGCATTCTCGTTTTCTCGATCGTTTTGGTAGTGTATCCAACATGAAAACTCCTCTAAAGTATGGAATGTTTGTTGAAAAGTTTCTCAAATCAACATCAGATAGGGGTTTATTGGGCAGCTTTATGAAAAATTTGGTTTTTGTTTTTCTTGACAAACCAATCCATATCCTTTCTTATATGGTTTAAGGTAAAAACCTTTCCCCATTGCTACTGCTTCCATTGTTTTATTATGTCTAGTTGCTTCATCAAGTTGTTGTTTGGCATTCTTAGCAGCATTTATTGCTTTTGCTATAGCTGCTCCGCCAGTAGAAAGACTACCAATTGCACTCAGAGCAGTAAGAATAGGTACCAAAGGTAAGAAGCCACCAATCTTTGGAACATTAATTATGCGTGGTATTACAACTTGCGATTTCTTTCCCCTTAACGACTTGTTGATAATCTTACGTGCAATCCTAATTGCAGAGTTAATGTCTTGAGGTTTTTCCTTCTTCAGTACTTTTGTTGCATTTTTAATTGATGTACTGAACAGCTTTTTTCCATTTTGTTCACTTTTTTTGCAACCTTCTTCAATCCCATACCAAGTTTTCTTTTGGCTTTCATTGCGTTAGTAACCATGTACGCAAACGTTTTTTCTACAAAACTGCTATCTTTTGCAAGAACTCGTTCCCAAGCTTTATTTTCAAGAATTTTATCAGCTTGATGTCTACTATTTAAATCATTGGTTTTGGAATAAGCAATATCGTGATTTTTACATGCAGCGTCTAATAAATTAATTCCGTTGTCACCGCGATCTAAACGTTTTTTTAATTTTGTTCCGGGTCCACAAAACTGATATCTAGGGAGGTGTAATTCAACAGGCAGAGAGTTAATTACTTTATTCACTAAACCTTTTCCAACGGCTGGTTTTTTATAACTAAACGTTTTGTTATAATGTATAAGCATCTTATTTTATTTTTTCTTCTATAATAAAAGTAACATTTGTGAAATGCAATTAGTTATAAGAATGCAATTAGTAAAACAACATAAAAATATTCTGATTCGCAATATTGATGCTTCAACGAAAATCAGATCTAAAATAAAACATAGCTCTCTCTTACCAAATTCTATTCGTGCTCTAATAGTTGGACCATCAAATTGTGGAAAGACTAATGTTATGATTAGCTTGCTAGAAAGTCCTAATGGACTCAAGTTTGAAAACATCTATTTATACTCAAAATCCCTTTATCAACCAAAATATGAATACTTAAAGCGATTAATTTCACCAATTAAAGGGATGGGATACTACACATTTACAGGTAATGAAAAAGTTATTCCTCCTGACGAAGCGAAAACTAATTCTATTATGATCTTTGATGATGTTGCATGCGAGAAGCAAAATAATATACGAGCATATTTTTGCATGGGACGACATAAGGATGTTGATTCATTCTACTTGTGCCAAACTTATACGAGAATCCCCAAGCACTTAATAAGAGACAATGCAAATGTGATTATAATGTTTAAACAAGATGAGACAAACATGAAGCACGTTTATAGTGATCATGTTGTCAGCGATATGAGTTATGAAAAGTTTCATGAAATTTGTCGAGAGTGTTGGAAGGATAAATATGGATTTTTGATGATAAGCAAAGATAATGACTTAAACAATGGACGCTATAGAAAGCAATTCGACTATTTTATAACGATATAAATTACTCTACATAAAAGTAAAACATTAGTACTTAATTTGGCCTTGCGCATAGTACATCTACTTATTTCCTAAAGTATTTACCATACCTGATCTGAAAGCTGATCTGTTACCAGATCTAATAGCTGATACCTGATCTGATACCCCAATACCCGATCTGATAGCTGATCTTATACCTGATCTGATACCTGATACCTGATCTGATAGCTGATCTGATACCTGATCTGATAAGTGATACCTGATCGGATAGCTGATCTGATAGCTGATACCAGATCTGGTGTCTAATAGTTGAAAATGGATGAAAAAGTTTTAAAAGAGCTAATAAAGACAAGAAATGTTTTAAAGAAAAAATTTCGTAGTATAAAAGTTGATGAAGCAGATACACATGAGCAATTCAAAGATACATTTAAACCAATAATAGAACCATTAACAGACTTTGTGAACAATTCTAAAAATAATAAAAGAAGTATTAAGGCAGAAAGAGATGAACTTAAAACGAAAGTTTATAAAAATTCAAATTTTCCATTCAACGAACAATCAGTTAAGTTAGAGACAAGTACTCCAAAGAAACTTGTTGAAGAAACGTTATGCAATAAAAATATCTCACTTAGTAATCGAAACGCAAACAAGGTTGATAATGTTGATACTGATGATGATGATGATGACAACGATGATTTTTACTCTCAATCGGAAACTCTAGACAATTCAGATAATAATAAGAGTTATACTGACCTAGCACTCTTGGAAAGCAGAAATGAATTAGACCCTCTATACGGTCCACATAAAGGTTTTAATAATGAATGGAAGTTTGGCAATAGTAGTATTAAACTTACTGAAGATAAAATAGTGATTGGAAATCACATATAGGCTTTTACACCAGGTTTATTTTCTTTACTGTTTCACAAAACACCAAAATATTATGATAAACATGAATTAGATATATATAAGAAAATTTTAGTGAGCACAATTGCATACAAAAGAGATTATAGACCTGATGGACAAATCAAAGGAACGAGAGCATATAAATATAAGCATATTATCAGTAAATTGTTTAAGAAAGAAAGTGAAAAAAACTCATCAACTTCGTCATCACTACATGCAATAAAAAGTCCTTACAAGGGTAAGGGTTTGATGAAACTAAACCCATACAAAGCTAACTATATATACTGGGATGATCCTAATGAGTTAGTAGATCGCCTTAGGCTATTGCTAGCATCACAAGCTGCAGGTCATACTAATCACAATAACGAAATTGTCTCAATTATCGAAGAATTATATGAAGCAAAAATTATAGAATAATATTTATCTACGTAAATCATGTCTATCGATAAGTTTGGGCACTATCTTAATGATACAAGTGGCAGAGTTTTTGTGAAAAATGTTC
This sequence comes from Tachina fera, assembly GCA_905220375.1. Classification (NCBI taxonomy): domain Eukaryota; kingdom Metazoa; phylum Arthropoda; class Insecta; order Diptera; family Tachinidae; genus Tachina; species Tachina fera. Next base: position 126,197,920 of record LR999963.1, read on the forward strand.
CTAAGCTGCTGGGCTTCGTTATGGATACAACTAATAACATTGACGTTCAAAACAAAAGAATCAAAAATGTGGCAAAAGCTTTGGAGGAAAACGACGTTGTTAATAAATTGTTTCTGCAAAGTCAAATTGAAGAGGTACGAGATGAAATCCATTTAATTTTAAGTCAGAAACTAAATGAAATTAGGGAAACAATTTCAAGTATGAAATTATTCTTTGAAAAAGAAATTAGAAAGATAAATGAGTTAATCTATGGGTATATAAGAAATATGATGGTCAACAGTACTTAAATGAACTCGCACTGAACTCAACTTATCCCGTCAAATTCTAAATACGTTAAATAATGACTTCAAAAAGAAATTTAATAAATGAACTACATAAGCAAGCACGAAAACATTTTCCACGTCGAAGAGTTGTTATGAAAGGAATAGATGATCTTTGGCAAGCTGATTTAGTTGAAATGGGGAACTATTCTACAGACAATAGAGATTATCGATTTTTGCTGACCGTAATTGATACATTTTCAAAATTTGCTTGGGCAGTACCCTTGAAAAGAAAGACTGCATTGGAAACAACCCAGGCTATGCAGAATATTTTTCAACTGGGGCGAATACCAAAAAACTTGCAAACAGAGAATGGTAAAGAGTTTTTCAATAAACACTTTGGAAAATTGATGAATAAATACAACATTAATCACTACTCAACATATAGCAGAATGAAAGCATCAATAGTAGAACGATTTAACAGAACATTAAAAGGAATGATGTGGAAAGAGTTTAGCTTTAATGGGTCTTATAACTGGCTCGACATTTACAAAGACTTGATTAATACATATAATAAGAAAATTCATCGCACCATCAAAATGCCACCGATTCAAGTTAACTATAAAAATGAGAAAAAATTATTAAACACGGTATATAACCGCTTAAAACTATTCAAATTATCAAAGTTCAATGTGGGAGATCATGTGCGCATAAGTAAATATAAACATGTTTTTGAAAAAGGATATACACCAAATTGGACCACAGAAATTTTCACGATTAAAAGAGTTCAAAATACATATCCAGCCACATACATATTAGAAGACTATCGTGGTAATCCTATCAAAGGTGGGTTCTATGATGAAGAACTTTCAAAAACTAGATATCCAAATACATATCTAGTTGAAAAAGTTCTTAAAACTAAAGGAGAGAAGGCATATGTTAAATGGTTAGGATTTTCCAATCAACATAATTCTTGCATCAATAAAAATGAAATATTGTAGTTAAGTGTGTGTATATATATATATATATGTCTATATTTGTATCTAATATATTAAATAAAATATAAACTTCCTTTTTTATACAAAGTGCTGTGTTTAATTTCACTTATTTGTAATCAGACAACCATAATGTCAATAACACTTACTCTTAGCTCAAACTCATCTGAGTTATCTGCAAATTACTTTCCTCCTATTCGTTTGGATGGTGAATATGAATGTGCTCTAACTGATTTTCATTCATTTAACATTCCCAATGTAGATGATTATAACAATATATTTCATATTGGTGAACATGTAATTAAAATACCAATAGGATCTTATGAATTGAATGATATAGTTGATTATATTAAACATAACTATAAGCAGTATTGTCCGGAAAATAAAATTGATATAGAAGCTAATAACAATACAATGCAAGTTAGAGTTAAAAGCTCTAAGGATCCCATATACTTTAACAAAGATAACACAATTGGAAAACTTTTTGGATTCAATAAGAAAATTCTAGCTCCTAACCAAGACCATTACTCAGATCTACCAGTCAATATTTTCATCGTGAATATCTTGCGTGTTGAATGCAGTATAGTGGTTAACACATATACGAATAACTCACAAGCACACACATTACATGAATTTGCGATCAATGTCCCCCCAGGGTATAAAATTGATGAGATTCCTCGAAATCTTATCTATTTGCCAGTTAACTGCCGAGAGATAAGTTCTCTTACTCTACGCATAGTTGATCAGAACGGTGATTTAATTAATTTTCGAGGAGAGGAAATTACAACACGAATACATTTGAGATCTAGCAAATAATGATAATATACAACGTCAAGCAATCTAAGGATAAAATTGGATACACTCATAAAACACTATTGCAAACCAAACCACAATTAAAGAGATCATTACACAAAAAATATTTGACTCAAGAAAATAAAAAATTTTTAAAGTCTCTCAATTTAAAGTTGACAAAGAAATGAGTTACATACTAGATGTTTTAGAAAAACCTCAATCAGACGAGAGTATAATTAAAAAGGACTATCACACATATACACCATACCTACAATCCTTCAACAATAATGATGAGATTCGAATTTCAATACAAAATCAAGACTTATATGTGCTACCCAGCGAAAGCTACATATATGTTGAGGGAAGTATTGTAGATGATAATGACAGCAAAATATCTTCGTTTTTAAATCTAAAATTAAAAAATAACTTTGTGGCACATCTCTTTGACGAAATTCGATATGAACTTAATGGCATAGAAATTGATCATACAAGACATTTAGCGATTACAAGCAGCCTAAAAAATTTTGTTTCCTTATCACCAACAGAAAGTGTTGGCTTGTACAATGCAGGATGGAACAAACTCGATGATTTGGATATTTCAAATGGACACTTTAATTTCTATGTACCACTGAAACTATTTTTAGGTTTCGCTGAAGACTATAATAAAATTATACTCAGCGGTAAACATGAATTGGTTCTCTTACGTAGTAAGAACGATGAAAAACTCGTATACTCAACTGTTGCTACTGACAAACCAAAAATTAGTATCTCAAACATCTCATGGAGAATTCCGCATGTACAATTATCCGATCTGAGCAAATTGAATATGATTAAAATTATTAACAGTGGTGCTTCTATACCAATGGTATTTCGCAGTTGGGATTGTCACATTAATCCTCAACTAAATACAGGAACTAGCTATATATGGAATGTTAAATTGGCTGCAAATAGAGAACGACCCCGTTTTGTTTTGATTGCTTTTCAACAAGAAAATAAGTTTGTTCATTGTAATTTAAACAATTTAAAAGTACATTTAAATTCCGAATCGTACCCATATGATGGGTACTGATCGGTATGCCATTCTATATGATATGTATCTACGGTTTCAACAAAGCTACTACATGAGGGAATCACAACCACTTCTAACTGCTCAAGAATTTAAAAATAGTGTGCCGATAGTGGTAGTAGATGTCAGTCATCAAAACGAAGCCCTCTCTAACGGTCCTGTTGATATAAAAATTGAAATTGAAACAGACTCCAATATACCTACCGATACATCAGCTTTTTGTATACTCATCCACGACCGTATAATAGAATACATACCCTTAAAAGGTCAAGTTCGTAAGATAATGTAAAAAAAAATTAAAAATAATAAAATAAGATGACTGGGGATAAAGTTTTCATCGATATGCAAGGATTTAAGTCTAATTCAAACATCTTCATTGCAAAAGAAATAGCAATTGTTTTTAACAATAAGGAGCACATAAATTTTATTATTAAACCACCGTTTAACTTCAAAAGATTATCAATAGCAAAACAAAGAGAAGCGAATTGGCTAACGAGAAACTTTCATCATCTGAATTGGAATGACGGATCAATATCATTTATGAGTGTTGTAACATTTTTAAAATCCAATTTAAAACATTATTCAATCTATGTTAAGGGTGTGGAAAAGAAGAAATGGTTTGAAAAACTACTTCAAATTAGAGTTTTCAACATCGAGGATATTGGCTGCATCAACTTTAAGCATATACAACTTAAATATCCAGAATATTTTTACTGCAGCTATCACAGTTATGGAGTTTGTGCCTTAAGAAATGCATATTTACTTTATCAAGAAATAAACTAAAAAAATATATTTTATTTTTCCATTCTTACATTTGCACAACATATATTTACGATATTTTTTTTAATAAATATGTAGATTAAAATTATAAAAAAATTTTGTTCAATCATTTATTTATATGTATATGGTATGTACAAGAGACAGAGACAAATGTCAGCAAGCAGTGAAAATAACAACCAATCTTTGACAATCCTCAATATCACAAACTTCAATTTCATTACAAAAGAAGTGAAAAGAATGAATAAATACAACACGCATAAATTGTATATTTTATTCATTTCTTCAAACTCTTTACACATAAAAAAATTAAAATCAAACAACAACAACAACAAAAACAAAACATTGATATCTCACCAGCATACATAATTACTTTCTAAAATACCCTTGCATGTCCCCAGCTAAAAAAACGAATATTACAAACAACAAAACGTACACACTATGATATTTTGTGACATCGCAACAGTGTGCCCTAGTGGTAACGTTTATCATTTCCGTTTTGTATTCCATATAAAAAAAAAAAAAAAAAAAAAAAAAAAAACATAATGTGAAAGGCGTTGCACACATTTTAAAAAATGATTAGAACACAAGAAAATGCCAGATTTGTACTCGGCATTGCACATATACATATACGACTACTTACCCATCTGCCAACGCTCAAGTTATTGTAAAAACATACACACGTATGAGCATAACGTTGGCTCCCATGATCAAGCATCTCTAATTCCCTTTGACAATCATAAATATCTTACACTTCATTTTTTCCAACCTTCAAATAAGTTCATAAATTACATACTTCGTTTACCTCTTCAAACTCTTTAAATAAGGAAATAGAAAAATCAAACTAAATAAAACCAACAACAAAAAACATTCATTGATTTCCACACAATTTCTTTCTCAAGTACCCTTCCGCACCGCTTTACAACGAAAAAACATAATACGTACAAACAAAAGAATATTACAAAAAACTAAACTATGCAAACACGCACACACAATATAAAATCATGAACCTGCTGCAACCGCTTAACAAACGAAAAAACATACTACATACAAACAAGCCCCACGTGCATACATAATTAACTATGCGCATCGGCGAACGGATATCAAACCATGATTATCTCACAAACCATATATTTTATTCATGTCTTCGAACTCTTTAAACATAGAAAAAAAATAAATAAAAATCAAACTAAATAAAACCAACAACAAAAAACATTCATTGATTTCCACACAATTTCTTTCTCAAGTACCCTTCCGCACCGCTTAACAACGAAAAAACATACTACATACAAACAAGCCCCACGTGCATACATAATTAACTATGCGCATCGGCGAACGGATATCAAACCATGATTATCTCACAAACCATATATTTTATTCATGTCTTCGAACTCTTTAAACATAGAAAAAAAATAAATAAAAATCAAACTAAATAGAACCAACAACAAAAAACATTCATTGATTTCCACACAATTTCTTTCTCAAGTACCCTTCCGCACCGCTTAACAAACGAAAATACATACTACGTACAAACAAGCCCCCACGTGCATACATAATTAACTATGCGCATCGGCGAACGGATATCAAACCATAAAATTAAAACAAACACACATCGACGGCCGACATCAAACTACCCTTTTCTACGTACAAACCGTCCATAACCCTCGTCACTTCGCACCATTGACAGTAATTACCTTAATATGTAAATTTTAGCCCATAAATTACAAAATTTCGATTTAATTTACCCAAATTTGACAATTTTTATTGCTCGGGCGCATACATTCTACTACTACTCTAGAAATTATAAGAAATCTTCCAATTCGATTTTAAGATAACAAGTACATAATTTTGTTATTTTCAAAAGAAATAATAAATAATACCAATACTATGAATATGGATATTTTTATTAGTGAATCAATTATAGAATTAATCATCGAAGTTCCAACACTGTTTCAGCATTTAAAGAAACTCTTTTAACAATTAAGAAATATGAGTACAATATATCTTTGCACATATTGTGTTGCTTTATAGCCAACTAAACAAAATGGGTTGCTCACTTCAGAAAGTGCAATTATACTTTTTTGCACAGTTGCAAGAGTTGACGTGAATACCTTTAATATTAAATAATATATGTATATAATATTAAAGAATTTAAATTAACTAATCATAATTTCAATATTTTGTATAAAATAACTGGAAAACATCGTCGACCATATATTCTAAATTTTTGAGACAATTTTTAACAAAATTATGAATTGTATTGTCAGAAATAGAAAATTTATAGATATACTAAGACGCCTAATGTCGAAATTGTAATTCCGAAGTGCAGATTTGAACGTATTCACATAAATATACTAGGACCTTTGTTAGTTTATAGGGGATGTAAATATATTTTAACAATTATAGATAGGACGAGGTGGCCAGAAGCTTGTCAATTAAAAGATATTTCATCTGACACTATAGTTAATAGTTTATATTCAAAATTAGTCCTAATTTACACTTTGCAAATCTTATTGCTAAGCTGATTAGTTTGTTGAAAAGAAAGACGAGGAGAACAGAACCCCTCCCCTCGTCTCACTCTCCTAACAAACTATCAGCTTATCAATAAGACTTGCACAATGTAAATGAGGACTTATATATCACGTTTTGTAATTCCTCTGAAAATTACTGAAGATCCTGGTGCGCAATTTACTTCTCTGTTATTTTCGAATCTAGTAAATATATTAGGAATAGAAAAGTTTCATACATGTGGTCGAATCGAAGGGAATTTTAGAAAGATTCCACCGTCAACTTAAAACATCACCTACGTCAGCTAGTGATACGATACATTGGTCAGATGAACTACCTATTATACTCTTAGCTTTAAGAAATCAAAGTTAAAGAAGAATTCCTGTTGAGTTATTTGTTTGTTTTGAAAATTCTGGAAGTACTACTGAATTTTTACATCTTAAACTAAGGGAAAATTTTTCTTCTATTCGGAATGTAGTATTTCATCATTGTAATAATCATTGTAATAATATGTATATTCCTCAAAATTTGATGATTTGACCGTACTTTTTTGTAAAAACTAGAAAAAAATGGATTGCATTTTCACTTTGAAGCACCTTATAGTACTAAATAGAACTAAAGTGTTTTATAATTAAAAAAGGAAACAATACTGTCAATTGCTATTGATCATTTGAAACCATCATTTATTAACACATCAAAAATAAATGATGAAACATAAGACCCTATGCAAAAAAACTTAAAAAACCTTAGAAAAGCAACGTTAAGTAAAGTTCTATTCTAAAAAAAATATTATATCAAAATTCTAATTTAGGCGTTTGTTAAGACTGCTTTAAGTTCATATTTTCAATGTGAATTTTGTACCTCAAATATTTTTGTTAATTAAGCTCATATTAATTAACATTACATCTAAAAATGAAGCTAGAAGTGCTAGCTCTTATCTTAAATTTATTAAAATTATTATTATTATAATGTAATGGAAAACATCACCAAATTATCCAACTGATTCAAAATACATGGTAAATCCATAAAAAAATATTAAAATAAATACAATGGTACAAAAATGTTTTACTGATGTACATACAATCAAAACAAATCGAAAAAAGCTGGATATTCACATACTCATTTCATTCGAATAAAAGAAATTGTGGTAATTCTTCTTTGTTCCTCAAATTTTTTTACGTATACTTCATAGAAATGTTTACCTGTTTTCCCACCATGTCAGAAGTACAGTTGGGCATAGTTGTTCCTTTTGCGGATTGCTCCTTTTTGATCCCAACAACAAAAAGAATTAGTTCGTTATTTTCGTTCAGTTGTTCTTTTCTGTCAGTTCTTCAGTGAACAACAGAACAGAGATTACACAGTCATTGAATCCTCTTCAATGTTTTATTCTTGTGTTAATATTCTAAGCAATTTCATTTCATTCTTAGTTGCCTTATTTAATTAAATTTTTTTATTGAAAATGCTTAAAATGAAGTTTGATCATTTGAAAACAAATTTTAACCACTTTTTTAATACTGATTTATATTCAACACAACAAATTCTTTCTTTTAATAGAGTAAAAATGTTCCTTGCTTAGACGTATTTTCTTTTGAGCTTTGTAGTCTTATTTGTTGTATGCTTTTAGTAAGTAAAAGGTAAAAATTAATATTTTGAAATTTTTAAAATGAAATCCGTAATCAGTTTAAAACAAATTATAATCACTTTTTTTAATTCTAACAATATTTTTCACAATCTGTTTTTTATTAAATATTTCTATTAATTTTGTAAAACTCACTTATATATTTCACTAAGTATAAATTTTCTGATGTTTGTCTGCTTCTAGGCAGACCCGCTTTGTAAATAGGGGTACACCACAGGGAGGAGTTGTTTCGCCACTATTGTGGAATCTAGCTCTGAATCCTTTGCTGCTATCTCTAGAATCGCGGGGGTGCAGAATCGTGGCTTATGCTGATGATGTGGCAATAGCTGTAAGAGGAAAATTCCTCACAACATTAAGGGACATCCTACAGGATGGTCTTTCATATTTAACAAAATGGGCGGAGAAACGTGGGCTCGCCGTTAATCCTAATAAAACGAAACTAGTCCTTTTCTCCAGGAAGTATAAAATACCTGATTTCCGACCTATAACACTTAATAATACGGAGATAAAAGTGTCCAACACTGCAAAATATCTTGGTGTTATTCTTGATTCAAAGCTGAGTTTCAAGGCGAATATTCTAGAGAGAGTGAAAAAAGCAACAATTTCACTATATCTATGCAAAAAATCCATTGGGAAGAATTGGGGTCTTACCCCAAAAATTGTTCATGGGATCTATACTGCAATAGTACGTCAAATACTCATGTATGGCATCATCGTGTGGTGGCCATCCCTGGAGAAAAAGACGTATCTATACACCTTACACAAGGTGCAATGACTTGCATCCTTGTATGTAACCAGTGCTATTCGCACCACTCCTACGGATGCACTGGGGATGCTTCATCTACTACCATTAGATCTAGTAGGGAAGGAGATGGCAACGTCCTCGGCAATCCGTCTTAGATGTGTTTCTCTGTGGAACGGTAATGGAACTGGCCACTGCAGAATACTCGATGGTGAAGTTAGGGGATGGAGGCTTGACCAAACCTCCCCTGCTCTACTACACGAACGTCTTTATAAAACCTGGATACCATCTACAGAAATGTGGATGAATGGAACTCCAGGTAGAAGAAACTGTTGATTTTTATACGGACGGCTCCAAAACACATGAGGGTGTGGGCTATGGGATCATTTCGAGGGCTTTAGGTCTTCGTATTGCAAGGCGACTTCCGGATCACTGCAGTGTCTTTCAGGCAGAGATCCTTGCTATAAGAGAAGTTGCGAACTGGTTAAAAGTGAATGTCACTTCAACGACTTTAATTAACATTTACACCGATAGTCGAGCAGCTATTATGGCCCTCGAATCCTCGCTTCTAAGAACAACAACAACCCTCGACTGCCGATCATCTCTAAATGAGATGGCAGAGCAGTTTGATATTAGGATCATATGGATCCCGGGGCATAGAGGCTTACAGGGGAACTCTACCCCCACTCTCTTGCAAACTCAGACTTAGGCGCAAGACAGAGGATGAAACAAATAGAAGGTGGGTCACAAGAAATGATTGCGTGATCACAAGGCATTTATGGACTCACCTAAATAGAGAAGGTACGGATTACCTAATTTCAAAGAATAGGAAACAAATCTCGATTCTAGTGTCCGTGTTAACCGGACACTGTCTCATAGGTAGGCATGCACAAAGGCTAAGGGTTGAACACAACGACTTTTGCCGTAGCTGCCAAGATATTGATGAAGAGGAAAGCATAGAACATTTTCTTTGTCACTGTCCTGGACTTGCAGGAAAGAGAATGGCCACAATGGGCGCTCTTGAATTCAGGGAACTTTCTGACGTTGCTGGTGTTAAATTTCAACGTATTAGCAGCTTTATACAGAGCTCTGGATGGTTCGACGGTGGGGACTCCGCATAAGCAGAGTCTCCGTGGTATCACAATGGACCAAAACGGTCTAAGTGAGTCCGGGTTTCTGCCTGCCACCCCTACCTCACCTAACTTTCATTATTGTGCTAAAAATTTAATAGGTACACTACATTTGTATCTTTTTAACAGTATGCAAATGAGAAACTATAGTATTTTACTTGAAATCTTTTGCATGTGTATTGGTCAGGAACAGAGAATAAGATAAACAAAACAAAATAAAAACCAAAAATGAACGAACGAACAAAGAAGACCAAAATATCAAGAAATACCAAGAGAACAAGAAAGACCAAAAGAACAAGAAAGACTAAAAGAACAACAAATACCAAAAGAACTAAAAGGAACAACTAGTCTGAACTAGTTGACATCGTTCACTTATGGGAATAGTTCATATAAACTAGTTCGATCTTTCTGAGCACAACCCTAGTCAGAAGCTCATATTGTTTAAATTAGGTTGCTTTACTTCAAGAAAATAAAAATTTATTTAATAAAATAATAAAACATTTGAATACCCGAATGAAATTATATTCAATTTTGTACATCATAAGCTGTGAAGTGGTTGTTGAACACGGTGGTGTTACCAGTATTTATTATTAAATAACAAAACAGTTAAGTTGTCTTTTGCATATAATTTCTTAACAAAGCAATGTTAGCCTTAGGGAATTATTATAACTTGTTAGCTAAAGTTATGATGTTATTGGATGGATAAAAAATTTTCCATTATTACAACTTCATTTAAATAAAAAGTGAGCTATAAGGCAAGTTCATCCTACCTGTATCTTTTATTGCGGTATAGTCATTTGAACTTGCCACATTTTCGCCACTTGCCACACTTTCTACTTTATAAAACAAAGTCAAATTTATTTGTTCAAAATATGGCGTAAAACAAAAACAATACAACACAAAACACATAAGAATAATAAAAAAACAAAAGAATTCACAAAAATATTTTCATTATGTTTGTAATTTGACAAATAAACAAAAGCAAGCAATAATTTTTAGCAAACAATATCCACAGAAATGTTGCCACCAACCAAACATTTTATTATTTATTTTATCGGACAGTTGTAATAATGGAAAATTTTAAAGGTCACCTTATAGTTCAGTCTTGCTAAAGTTAGGAATAACTATCCGAACCTTTATCGTTAAGTCATAATAATGGCCCTTAAAGTGCTTGGCAACCACTATGAACTTTAAAGGTAAAGTAAAATATTTTTTTGCATAAGGGGGTAGTATCTAAAAAAGAAAAAGATGTTTTTTAATTTAAATTAAAAAATATACATATACATAAACATATATTTATGCGACAAAGAAATTTTTTATTTTTTTTTTTTTGGTTTTCATGTAATTTTTATGCTCCCATTTTTAGTTTTGCTTATAACTAAAGCTATGTACACACGGTTATCAGATCTTACGATATTGCCAGTAAAATGTGCTCAAAATTTCTTACAACCATGTTTCTTACAACTGACAAATTTTGTCAGATTTCGTTGCCAGAAAAAGCATTTTCAGTCCATTGCAAGACTAGCAGCTGACAACAAATTGTCAGACATCTTACAATCGAGTGAATACATTGTAAAATTATTGCCAGATATTTGTCAGACATTTTAATTTTTTGTCAGATGTGCAAAGTTTATGCATCTGAAAATGGCGTCATTGTAAGAGAATTATTTGTATGGGCAACACTGCACACGCTTTAAAAAAAAATCATTGCAATTGCTTCTTTATGGTCCATAATAATTTATACTTTCACTTTTTACATTTAACACAAACTCAAACGATTGATATTTAACAATTTCTAACAAATGCTTCGAGTCTGGCAACGCATAACACATCTGACAATTTGTGCATATGTCAACCGTGTGAACTGACAATTTTGTCAGATGAATTTATTGAAATACCACCGTCTGGCAATGAATGGTAAGATTTTCTTACAACCGTGTGAACTGACTGTTGGCAATTTTCGATTGCCAGTACATTATCAGCATATTAACAGATCTGACAATCGTCTGTACATAGCTTAACGACTATTTGTTCACTTAATTTTTTTTAGTACATATATTTATTTATTGTATCTTCAAATATGAACTAACAATAAGTAATCAAATCTTAAAGCTAAAATATAATTATTAGGCGCGATCAGTGTTGGACATAAACTTAGTGATATTTATAAATAATACATAACTAGTGATAATCAAAAAGAAAAAATAAATGTATTTTCAAGCAGTCCCATCTGGAGTGTTGAGTAAAAGAGCCCTTGTGTTCCTCTTTTTAGGCGGATGTGTCCAGTAAAGTTCAGAACATTACTAGCAAGCGGATTTGCATGTGACTCGAGCTTTGTTAAGTATTTGCCTGCGTATATTGCAATTTCTTCAGTCACTAGTCGCATTTTTAAATCACGATGCAAATTTGAATTCTTAATGTACCATGGATCATATGTAATTAACCTTAAAATTTTGTTTTGTCTTCGTTGAAATCTCTCTAATTTGAAAGCAGTGCTCCATAAGTCAATACCGTAACACCATATTGGCATCAAAACCGACTTGTATATTAAAAGTTTGCAGTGCAGGCTGAGTGTTGAATTCCTGCCAATCAACCAATCTGAGTTAGCTTAAAGTCAATATGATGTTTCCATGCAAGCCTTCGATCAAGGTGTATACCAAGGTATTTCACTTGGTAATGTTGAGAAATATATTGATTGTTGATTCCAATAGGGGAACAAGTATATCTTCTTAGGGTAAACGATATACTCACGCACTTTTGTTCATTTACCTTAATTCTCCATAAGTTGAACCACATTTCCAATTCTGTAATATGTTCTTGTAGATATCGAGAAGCTTGGTAATGGTTCTCGTGCATACTAAGGCAGGCTGTATCATCGAGAAAGGAAGATGTATGGGTATTGCTGCTCAAAAGGCATATAACAAGTATAAATCAAATACAAAACTGGCCCCAGTATGCTCGCCTGTGGCACACCGGATGATATACGTTCGGGCACACTCATGAATTCTCCTTCCACAACCGTAAACTTTCGGGTAGTTATGTAGCTTTCTAATAGATTCAGAAAATTTATTGGTTAATATGATTTTAATTTTAAAATAAGGCCTTCATGCCACACTTTATCAAATGCCTGAGAAACGCCAATGAACAGGGCAGAACAATACTTTTTTTCTTCAAATGTTTTTCTTATAAATTGAACCAATCTATGAGTTTCTTCAATGGTGCTATGCTGCCTTCTAAAACCAAATTGATGGTGTGGGATGCATCCACTACCTCTTAGAATAGAGGAAAATTTTGTCATGAGCAGTTTTTCGAAAAGTTTTGACATTGTTGATAGCAGACTTATTGGAATGTGTGACACAGCCTTGGAAAGGTCTTTGAACGGCTTTGGAATCATTTTGATCTTGGGAAGCTTCCAGCTATGTGGATAATACTCCAGTCGTAAAATGGCATTAAAAATTAATAACAGGATTCTTATTGCAATATGAGGCAAGTTCATCAGCATATTGTTACAATTCCATAAATACCCGGATATTTCTTTGGATTGAGTTCAGCAATAAGTTTTTGAGCATCACGCGTTTTAAATTTTATGCGTCGAGGGTATAGCGCAACTACTTTTTTCAAATCAACAACATCAGTACATGTGTTAAATGTTGTTAAATGCTCAGAAAATATTTTACCTTTTTAAGTATCGTTTATACTATTTTTATTATTGTTTTTTATTTGAAAGTGGAATATATATTTATACCTCAATATGATTTTCTTATGGGGCTGCTGTCGTTTTAAAAATAATTCAGTAGCTGGCTACCGGAAAATTTTGTTGCCAGCGGGACTAGTAAACGTGTACCTTGTCGTGGTCAGTTTTTATTTTTTTTTATACATGTATTTATTTATTGTATCTTCAAATATGAACTAACAATAAGTATTCAAATCTTAAATCTTCAATATAATTATTAGGGCCTGACATAAACTTAGTGATATTTATAAATAATACATAAGTAGTGATAATCAAAAAAGAAAAAAAAGTATTTTCAAAAAATTCTATCTGGAGTGTTGAGTATTAGAGTATTACGAGTAAGCAGATTAGGATGTGAATCGAGTTTTGTTAAATATTTGCCTGCGTATTTTGCAATTTCTTCAATCACTAGTGGCATATTTAAATCTCTACATTGGAAGCTGAAGCAGTGCCCCATAAGTCAATACCGTAACACCATATTGGCATCAAAAGCGACTTGTACATTAAAAGTTTGCAGTCCAGGCTGAGTGTTGAATTCCTGCCAATCAACCAATCTGAGTTAGCTCAAGGTCAATATGATGTTTCCATGTAAGCCTTCGATCAAGGTGTATACCAAGGTATTTACTTGGGAGTGTTAAGGAATATTTTGATTGTTCATTCGAATGGGGGAACAAGTATCTCTTCTCAGGGTAAACGTTATATGGACACACTTTTGTTCATTTACCTTAATTCTCCATAAGTTGAACCACATTTCCAATTGTGTAATATGTTCTTGTAGATATCGGGAAGCCTCGTGAGGGTTTTCATGCATACTAATTCAGGCTGTATCATTGGCAAACGTAGATGTATACATATTGCTCAAAGGCATATCACAAGTATAGATCAAATACAAAACTGGCCCCAGTATGCTCCCCGGTGGCACACCGGATGATATAGATTCGGGCACACTCATGAATTCTCCTGCCACAACCGTGAACTTTCGGGTAGTAATGTAACTTTCTAATAGATTCAGAAAATTTATTGCTAGATATGATTTCAATTTTAAAATAAGGCCACACTTTATCAAATTCCTGAGAAACATCAATAAACAGGGCAGAACAATACTTCTTTTCTTCAAATGTTCTTCTTATAAATTGAACCAGTCTATGAGGTTGTTCAATGGTGCTATGCTGACTTCTAAAACCAAATTGATGGTCTGGGATGCACCCACTATCAGTTAAAATTGGGGACAATTTTGTCATGAGTAGCTTTTAGAAGATTTTTGATATAGTTGACAGCAAACTTATTGGCCTATATGACTCAGCTTTGGTAAGATCTTTGCCAGGCTTTGTAATCATTTTGACTTTGGCAAGCTTCCAGTGTTGTGGATAATACTCCATTCGTAATATGACATTAAAAATAA
This sequence comes from Tachina fera, assembly GCA_905220375.1. Classification (NCBI taxonomy): domain Eukaryota; kingdom Metazoa; phylum Arthropoda; class Insecta; order Diptera; family Tachinidae; genus Tachina; species Tachina fera. Next base: position 126,212,964 of record LR999963.1, read on the forward strand.
ACAGCAGGATTCTTATTGCAAGATGCGGTAGGTTCATCAGCATCTTGTTACTAATTCCATCAATAACTGGAGTTTTCTTTGGCTTGAGTTCAGTAATTACTTTTTGTACATCACGAATATTAAACTTAAAGGGTCGAGGGGGTAGAGCAACTACACTTGGCAAATCAGCAACACCAGTACATGTATTTGGGGTAAATATGGATTTTAAATGCTTAGCAAGTATTTTACATTTTTCCGTATCTCTTCTTGCCCAACCTCCGGTAGATGTGCGCAGAAGTGGTTTTAAATTAAACGGGTGTTTTAAGCTTTCTAACAGCGCGCCACAAAGAGTATTTAGATGCTGGTGTGACATCAAGACCTTCCAGATAGTTATTAAGGGATGCATTTTTTTCAGATGTAAGCAACTCGTGGAGTCGTTTAGTGCACTCTTTAAATCTGATTTTATGTTGGAATGATCTGTGTTGTTGCCATTCCCTTCTAGCTGTTCTTTTTTCACTCACGAGACGCTCAATATTCGTAGAATAAATTCTATCAAACCCAGACTGCGGATGGGAGGAAGTGGCATGTTCAGCAGCCTGCTTAATATTTTCGTTAAGATTGGCAATATTAGATTTAGTATCATCATGAGTTCTTATCGTAATGTTTTCCGTACAATGACTACTGAGATATTTTCTGAACCACTGCCAATTAACGAGGTTGGTCATCTTAATATATGGATGAGGTAAGTCACTTCTTAGTGGGCTACAAATTGTAAAAATCGTGAGAGTGTTCGGAGGAGAGATCTAGAGAAGCTTCAACATGAATTAAATCCGTAGAGATATTTTTCATGGCTTTAAAATCTATAACATCCGGAATTTTTTGTATGTCCGTAGTGGGCTCCCCACACGAAACTACGCACAGTGGCGTGAATTTAAAAAAAGTGGTAAAAAGTTCGCAGCTTTATAACTAGTCAACCGATTTAGATGAAACCAACTGTTTTGAAAAGTAGAAGTATTGAGAAAGAATATTTTAAAGCACTCTGTTGTTAGACAGGGTACTTCCAAAGAGCCTCAAAGTGGGAAACTGCGGGTATAGAAATTCTTTCGGAGCTGGTAACTTTTGTAAATATGGACCGATTTCAATAATCAACGGTACAATCAACGTTAAAACATCTTAAAGCACTATTTTATATCTTACAGTTTCCAAGATATTTGACATTAATTTTTTTTTAATTTTTGACCATGACTTTTTTTAATCGTTAGTACATATCTTCTTTATTACTTAGCAGAACTTGTTTAGTTTTATTTATCCAAATTCATATAAATAAAATCATTTTGATATCTCAAAAATTATAGCAACGAATAATTTTGCAATTTGGATTTTCGAAACATATGAGAAAATTTTATGTATTTTGGGAAAAAAGTATTCTTAATTTTTTTTGCAATATTTTAAAAAATTATTAAGTATTTGATTAAAACTTTGTTTTTAAGACATTAAGGATGCGAAATAAATTTTGAAGATTTTTTTGTTGGTGCACCCTACATGCAGCATTATTGGTCGAAAACTAGCAATTTTTTAAAAAAAAATCTGATTTTCGGATGTGGCAAAAAAATCCATCGTTATTGTAATTTTTTTTGGTTTCTTATTATAAATAAACTTCTTGTAAGTAACCTGTAAGAAACTCTACATATCCTACACATATATGTAGGCAGGAGATGAGATTTTCTAAAAATGCTAAAATGTTTCTAACACAATTTTTAACAATAAGAAAAAAGTATTATTAAATTATATACATATTGCGAAACATTTTAATTTTTTTCTATAGTATACATTTAGCTTTGCAAACTGAAAAAATATATAGGTACATATATATACCTTCAATACTTTTCGAAATATTCAAAATCCAATTTTGATTAAAAAATTACATTTTCTAATTTTTTATTCTTGTCTAAATTATTGATCTTATTTTCTTTATTTCAAATGGTTCTTAATTTTTTGTATGTTGACACAATAGTACATATAATTGTCTATTCAACGGTCTTTAATATGTATACCTTTGCCCTTATATCAGTCTTAAAAAGTATACACAAATATAACACATCAGGTAACAATTTACGTGTTTTATCTGATATTCAAACAAACCAAAATTTTTATGGCCCTGGCTGTTATTAAATACTTTCTTTACCTAAATCAAAGGTGACCAAGATAAATTTAAGGTTGTATAAGTGAGCATAACACACAGGCAGAAACAATTAATAAAAGTAATTCTTATATGATTTTTTTTATGAAAGAATTTTTTTCTAAAAACCCGTGTCAGCATAAAATATAAAATAACAACATTATTATTCACTTTAATTCTTAGTTTAAAACAACTAAAAACCAATTTGTAAGCGTAAATTTTTTGCTGTATGTAGACAAAAGCATTTTTTAACATAAACAACATACATATTAAATTTCTCGCAGTGCGTTTGAGAAAAATTAGTATCTTTTTACTCAAAAAAAGCAAAAACTTGTCTCAGATAAGACTAAATGAAAGAGAATAAGAATACGTGTGAATTAGATTTGCAAAAATTTGCTACATAATGTTCACCCATCTCCATTATGGGTATGGTTTGGTTTATGGGTTTTACCTGATATTTGTATCGCTTTTGTAATCGTAGCTTGTAAAATAGCTATATATTTAAGCTGCGATACGTTTAATGTATTTTTTTCAGTTATACCTATCATGGAGATAACAATTAAAAATAAATGGCTCAGCAAATTAATGTGGGGAAACCTCACTGATGGGAGTACTCGGTCGGACAAGGTAGTCCAAGTGATGTACATAATATCTACTACATATGGTTTATCTGTAAACACCGATTTATCCAAAAAACTTAAAACTTGAAATTTTTTAAATTTTATGAAAAGAAGATACGTGAATGCAATAAATCAATTTCTAAATTTCAGAATAAAAATCAGGATTGGTTAGATATGGGACTCTCTACGGAAATATACCCAAAGAAGTTTGGTCGGCCAAATAAGAATTACGATAACGTTCGATGCGGAAGCAAAAGGATTAAACAAGAAGACTTGAAAAATACGTATTCGGAAAATGAAATCAAAGATTCATTCAAATTGATTTTAGCGAAGACTTAACTAAAAGAAGCAAGCAAAATCGTGGATGTGCTACCAGTTGCATCTCCAAAAAGATTAAGACGGATGGTGAAAAGCATTCCATCGCCAAAATATAGTAAACATTTTGCGGCGGAAGATGCACTAGCACTCATTCTTAATTTGGACCTTTCAAGAAATAAATACGATATCTTAAGAAAGGTGCTTAAAGAAAAAAGTGGTCCTTTCCCATCAAGTGCATTGTTGTTAAAAAGAAAAGCGGAAATTTTGCCATATCCGATAACAGTGGATAAGTGATGTGCATTCATTAGTTTGTCAGACGTTCTTCATAATACAGCATCAAGACTCATCGCTACTTTTGACGAAAGAGACTTAGATACATGTAATAATTCTGGGCTAACACTAGTATACAAATGGGGATGTGATATATCATCTGGATTTTCAGAATATAGACAGCCCAGTGCATACGATACTGACTTCTTCAAAGTTTTAATGGCATCATGTACCATTACGGCTTCGAATACATAACGAAATACCTTCAACAAGTAAAAATTCAATTAAATGGGTAAATACTACCAGACTCAAAGTTTTTGTACCGACCAATACGAATGTATTCGTATTCGACAAATTCAGGCGAATACGAATACGAATATTTTTCCAAGGAAACTAAAAAAATAAATGCATAAATCCTAAACGAAATTTAAATAAATGACTAAAGATTTTAGTTTGAACAAATACATTAATTTATTTATAGAAATTTGTGCTTTGTATCATTTTCAAATATTATTCAATGACGATCATTAAAATTTTGGGTACTTTTCATTAACTTTAAATTACGCCAACAAGATTCATTCATAACAATTTTTTAATATTTCATATTGCATATAATATTCGTATTCGTATTCGCGAATATCGTTTGAAATATTCGTATTCGCGAATATCAAAAATTGACATTCGTTACATCACTAAATATAAAAAAAAATTACAATTCTCTTTGTTAATAATTTATGTATGTATGTCGCTGTTAGTGAAAAAATTTATATTTTTGCAATTATACATGTACATAATGGAAAAGAAATTGGCGAAATGATTGAAATTGGCAAAAAGGTGCAACAGCAGGATGACAAAGTCTAAAAATGTTTTAAACTCTTCAAAATTGGTAAAAAAAAAACCACACAAAGGACCGTTATTATTGCGAACTCAGTAAAAATTCGCGAAAATTTACAAAATTTTAAACAAGCCATAATATGAATTAAAAATCGCTAAAACTGTAAGGAATGCAAAAAATTCAGTAAAAATCGCGAACATTACATAAATTTGCAACAATTTATTAACAGCGGGATGGTAACGTTTAATACTTTTTTTTTAAATCGGCAAAACTGCCAAGAAGCTTAAGACATGTAAAAAGTCGCTTTTATCTTAAATTTTGCAACAAAAAAAAGTGCGAGAAGTTGCATAATTTGAAACATAATAATAATAATATAATAATAACACAGCTTTACAAATTTTTAATTTGGAAAAATACCAAGAACGCCACATGTCTAGATAAGTTAATTGGGACCTCCTGAACACGAATATCGCTGTAATTTTTTTTTCCTAAGTACCGTTTTTTAGATAACGGTACTTTTGTGTTTTTCGGTGCATGGTCCCACTCAAACCCTTGTGGAGCCCAACCAAAAAGTCCGATCAAAATAAATGGCATATCGTTGGAAAGCTACTTGCATGTATTTTCCGTCGATATGCTGGAAATTTCTATCTGACATGAAATGGCTGAGTTATGGCACCTCAAAGTTCAAAATTTGCCTATTTTTTACGTTTGTTTCAAAATTTTTCATTTTTATTTCGTTTTTTTTTTCTACGTTATAGTAAAGATCTGGAATGTTTTATTTTTTTACCAAATAGTTTATTTAATTACCAACATTTTAAGCGTAATTTAAAAAAAAATTGGTGAAAAATAAAGTTTTTATTAAGGATTTTGTGGAACGACAATATTTTCATTTTCATTGCTCACACACTATATTCGGCGTCCAACAGTAAAAATTTAAATTAAAATGTCGAGCGACTTGAACTTTTGCGTTTTTTTTTTGATGGATCTTCGCGAATGAGGAACCAACAATAGTCCGCCATCATTTGTTCATCCCACCAGCCTTTGTAACGTCTCTCGATTTCTTCCATTTCCTGGTGAAATCTTTCACCTTGTTTATCACTTTCGGAGCCCAAGTTCGTGGGGAAAATATCCAAATGACTGAATAAGAAGTGTAATTTAGGTGTCATATTTGAACCTAAAAGTTAAAAAGAATAAATTTTCAAATGATAACATGGATATACATGCTTTCACTCAACGCTTACCAATGGCATTGAATTTTTGCAGTAATATATCGATCTTCTCAGCGTAATCAGGACTTCTGTAATTTCCCAAAAAGTTGTGAACGATGTCTTGGAATGCTTCCCATGCCTCCAAATGAGCTGGACCTAAACACTCATTAAATGCTTGGTCACCATACAGAGCCCGAATTTGAGGTCCATCAAATATACCTGCTTCAATTTTGCTCGCTGTGGCTCTCGGAAATTTTTGTTTAAGGTAATTCATGGCAAGACCGTCTTTTGGCAACTTTTTCACAATATTTGTAAATAACCCAAGCTTAATATGTAATGGAGGAAGTATTATCTTCTCCTGAGGAATGAGTGGGTCATTTTTGATATTGTACTCTCCGTGCGTACGTTCACTTCGCTCAGGCCAAACTTTTCGGGTGTAGTGATTCTGACGGTCACGGCTGTCCCATAGACATAGAAAGCAGGGATACTTCGTATTGCCCCTTGCAATCCAGATAGTATGGCAACTAATTTAAAATCAGAGCAAACTTTCCATTGATGTTGGTCATAATGTATGAGATCAAGAAGTTCTTTAATTGCTTCATATGTTTCCTTTATCTATTTTCCATATCCGATTGGAATTGATGGTTTCGTATTCCCTTTATGAAGCAAGACTGCCTTCAAACTATCCTTGCCTCCATCCAGAAAAAGACGCCATTCCTCTGGGTCATAATTTTGTTGGAGAGCATAGAAAAGACCACATATGTTGGCACAAAAACAAAAGTTTGCCGTTTTTGCGAACAAAAGTGCAAGTTCTTTGCTGCGATCACGGTAATATGTAACACGTGTCTCAGGAGCACAATATCCCCACTGTTGCAATCGTGATGCAAGTAATTCAGATTTCGATTTCGTCAAATACAAGTCTCGGCACAAATCATTAAGCTCGGCCTGAGTAAGTAAATGGGGTTTCTTATTTGATTGCATTTCTGGTTCACTGCACTCATCTGATGAATCATTTTTTATTGTTCTTTTTCGTATTTCTGTGGGACCCGCTTCAATCAGCTGCGGTTTGGGGCACGATACTGAGTGCGGCACTGGCAGCGTCACCGAGCTAACAACTGGATAAACTGGTTCAATTCTACGTCCGATAGCCTTTTCCGTTAAACAGAAATAACAATCTGTTGTATGGTTGATCTGGTTTCTCCATTGCATTGGCTTTCCAAATGTGAAGAAACACTATTGACCCTTACCAATTTTATTTAATATTGTTCGGCAGTTGTTACATGCATTATTCGGTGTCCACGGCTTATCGAGAGACGCAGGTCGGAAGCCGAAATACTTCTTATACGCTTCAGATAAATTTTTCGTATTCCTTTTTCGCATCAAATGTTGTGATTTCTTTTTCACAAGAACACCACAAACATAACAAAATTCGTTGGGATCGATTGAACACATTTTATTTTTTGCATGTACAAAGTCAAACTGATCATGAAAAAGCAAGTACTGCATATTTTATGTGCCTTTCATGTTGTACAACGAGTATTTGCAAATCATGTAAGAACATGTGTAAATAAAGGGGATTCCAATTACTTATGTATGATGTACCTACTTGCCTAGGGAACAAAACAATATTGTTTTTGTTGTATGTACGTTTTTTATTTTTGTGAGAAGTAGGTAGTTATTTTTTATTGATTTGCTAATTATGGCTAATGGATTTTTAATTCTATTAAAAGTTTCCCACATTTTATGGTGTTTTATGTTTAATGTGCATGTGTTTGTTGGTAGGTAATGAAATGAAAAAAAATAGGGATAGATATAAAGAAGTGTTTGTAAAATTTTTCTTATGGAAAATTCTTGAAATGCAGTTGACAAACGTGCATATATGTATGTATATGTTATGTTTGCATTTATATAAGTATGTAAGACAGAAAAAAAACGCAAAAGTTCAAGTCGCTCGACATTTTAATTTAAATTTTTACTGTTGGACGCCGAATATAGTGTGTGAGCAATGAAAATGAAAATATTGTCGTTCCACAAAATCCTTAATAAAAACTTTATTTTTCACCAATTTTTTTTTTAAATTACGCTTAAAATGTTGGTAATTAAATAAACTATTTGGTAAAAAAATAAAACATTCCAGATCTTTACTATAACGTAGAAAAAAAACGAAATAAAAATGAAAAATTTTGAAACAAACTTAAAAAATAGGCAAATTTTGAACTTTGAGGTGCCATAACTCAGCCATTTCATGTCAGATAGAAATTTCCAGCATATCGACGGAAAATACATGCAAGTAGCTTTCCAACGATATGCCATTTATTTTGATCGGACTTTTTGGTTGGGCTCCACAAGGGTTTGAGTGGGACCATGCACCGAAAAACACAAAAGTACCGTTATCTAAAAAACGGTACTTAGGGAAAAAAAATAACAGCGATATTCGTGTTCAGGAGGTCCCAATTAACTTATCTAGACATGTGGCGTTCTTGGTATTTTTTGGCTGTAAACTAGTGTAATGATTAAAAATTCGAAAAAACTGTAACTCATGTTTTAGACTTGGCAGTTTTTCTTGAAGCAGTTCTCTTCAATTTTCTTTTAAAACTACTCTTATTGTTTCAATGCAGCGAATGAAATAACAAAATATAATTGAAGTAACTTTTCTGTACAAGCAAGTCATCTTTCCTCTCTCTCCTATAAACTCAGACTTGCTTTAAGAAAAACTGTCAAGTTTAAAACATGAGTAAAGAATGCAAAAAATTCAATAAAATCGCGAAAATGACGAAAATTCGCAAAAACTTACTATCAGCAGGATGATGACCGATTCTTTTAATTTTTTAAAATCTGCAAAACTCTTAGGAGGTTGAAAGCCTCTTATTGCGAAGTTTGCAAAAATTTGTCAGAAGTTGCAAAATCGGAAGAAAGCTGGAATAAGAATAATTACCTTCTTCAGAATTGCCTGAATTTTTTTATGAAATTGTAATTTCCCTTGTTTTACTCACCCGAATCCACCATTAACATTTCTGCAGTATATTTTTCACATTTACCGTTTCGTTTTAATCAATGGCACCATGGGTTTAATATGCAGTAAATTGCCGAATTTACAAAATCAGGCAACACATTACTCATTACATGAGTATGGTTAAAATATCAATTCTATTTGCTATCAAATTTGCCGTAAGCTGAAAAGCTTAAATAGGCTTTTCAACAAATAAAATATGTATATGACAGCATACATAGAAAATTTTGTTACAAAGTAAAAATATGGTGTCTACACGATATTCTAAAATCTTGAACAAACGTTTGTTGGCAACTTTAACAAATGCCCTTCATATGTAGTTAAGCATACGTATATTGTAAAAAATTTGTGTCTACACGATATGTTGGAACTAGTAACAAATTTTTCACCATAAATATGCTGATTCAACATATCGTCTAGACTTAGCTTTACATTTGAAAATGAAGCTAGAATTGTTAGCTCTTAGCTTAGGTTTACTGTTTCTATCATATGATGGAAAACATTATCAAATTCTTCAACTGATTCAAAATACATGGTAAAATCAAAAAAAAAAAATATTTAAATAAATACAATTGTACAAAAATGTTTTACTCATGTACATACAATCAAAACAAATCGATAAAAGCTGGATATTCAAATACTTATTTCATTCGAATAAAAGAAATTGTGATAATTCTACTTTGGTCCTGATATTTTTGTACGTATATTTCATAGAAATGTTTATCTGTTTATCTACCATGTCAGAAGCTCATATTGTTTAAATTAGGTTGCTTTACTTCAAGAAAATAAAAATTTATTTAATAAAATAAAAAAATATTTGAATACCCGAATGAAATTATATTCGATTTTGTACATCATAAGCTGTGAAGTCGTTGTTCAACACGGTGGTGTTATCAGTATTTATTATTAAATAACAAAATAATTAAAGTTTTGTTTTGCATAGAATTTCTTAACAAAGCAATGTTAGCCTTTAAGTGCTTGGCAACTACTATGAACTTAAAGGCTAAAGTAAAATATTTTTTTGCATAAGGGGGCTAATGTTTAATTAACTACTATTTTTTTAAATTATTAAATAACTCAATCTATTTGTATGTTAAAGGTTGTGTGTGTTGTGTTTTTTCCAGTTTACAATTCACATGTTTTTTATGTGTCTGTCAAACTTGATCAATTTACATACGGTTTTTAATTTTTGGTCAACAACTTGTATGTACAATTACACGTGACATCGGCCATGATTGTTTACAACAGCTGATATGTTCAGCATTAAAGCCGTTGGAAATTTCTTTGGTAGCGTTGCTGAAGTGCCGGCGTCACAAATATTTATTTAAGTTTTTTTCTTTTTAATCTGCAAAATATGGAGCTTTTATCAACACTTTTTATATACTTTATATCATTGTTATTAAAATTTTAAAATGAGATAAAAAATAATTGATTTATCACTAATGCAAATACTTTAAAGGGACGGCTAATGATATCGGAGACATTCAACCGTCGATAAATGTTTTCACATGGCATACACATTTGAAAACACAGGTGTGAACATAAGAAAATAGAACATGCTCTAATTGAAAATTAGTCTTATGTTTTTGCTTGTGTATTTTTACACAACTACATGTTTTTACCGAATTATTTAAAATTTGGCAGGTGCAATGTAAAAAACATGTAGTGTATAGGCACCTTAACTAAAAAATATGCTGTGCGCGCAGGTGCCTTTGTCCTTGTGGGTATATAAATATACTGTGTGTTTATAAATTCTTATGTATATTTTATTGTATTTGAGTAAAGAAACTATTTAATAACAGCAAGAGGCCATCAAAATTTGGGTTTGTTTGAATATCAGATAAAACACGTAAATTGTTACGTGAGATGTTATATTTGTGTACACATTTTAAGACTGATATAACGGCACAGGTATACATATTATATATCGTTGAATAGACAATTATATATACTATTGTGATAACATAAAAAAAATTAAGAACCATTTGAAATAAAGAAAATAAGATCAATAATTTAGACAAAAATAAAAAATGTAGAAAATTAAATTTTTTAATCAAAATTGGATTTTGAATATTTCGAAAAGTATTGAAGGTAGGAGAACTTTTTAGTTTGCAAAGCTAAATGTATACTATTGATAAAAATTAAAATGTTTCGCAATATGTAATTTGATAATACTTTTTCTTATTGGGAAAAATTGTGTTAGAAAAATGTTAGCATTTTTAGAAAATCTCATCTCCTGCCTACATTTATATGTCGGATATCTAGAGTTTCTTACAGGTTACTTACAAGAAGTTTATTTACAATAAAAAACCAAAAAAAAAATACAAAAACCATTGTGCAATTTTTTTGCTTACTTTTGACCAATGCTGCATGTAGGGTGCTCCAACAAACATCTCCAAGATTTATTTCACAACCTTTCTTAATGCCTCTTAAAACAAAGTTTTAATCAAACACATACTAATTTTTTAAAATATTGCAAAAAATTAAGAAAACTTTTTTCCCAAAATATATAAAATTTTCTCATATTTTTCGAAAATCCAAATTGGAAAATTATTCCTTGCTATAATTGAGATATCAAAATGATTTTTTTATATGAATTTGGATAAAGTTTTCTTTTAAAAACAATAAAACTAAACAATTTCGACTAAGTAATAAAGAATCTATGTACTAACAAATGAAGTCGTGGTCAAAAATTAAAAAAAAATTTTGAATGTCAAATATCTTGGAAATTATTGAAATCGGTCCATATTTACAAAAGTTACAAGCTCCGAAAGAATTTCGATACCCGCAGTCATGATACAATTATACTAGGTACATGCACAGCTACAACTAAAATACAACACCAAATAACACATGTATTTTGTTGGTATAAACAAATGCAAAATTGTCAGAAACAACTGTCTTTTGTTTATAAAAATAACAATTACAGGGTAACTAAAGTACAATTGAAGACTCGGCTTTCCTGCATGATTATAGTTATTCAGTGTTGCCAGTCTGGGGTAGTTAGACTGTTTTATTTCTGCTCACATCCCAGCCCAGTGAAAAAAATGGAAGTCATTCTAGTGGAACTACATTTTCATTGCTTCCAAAAAAGCGATATTTTTAATTTGCCGATAGTGAGCAAAAAACCATGTAGAAGCTTATTTTAGTCATACAAAACCTTGTAACTCCTCCATAGTGTTAGAAAATACTCACCAGAATTTAAAAAAAATTATTTTTTTAAAGAAATTTATGAACTAATTTTAGTCTAAAATTTAAAAGTTATTAAAGGTTTTTAATTCTTTAAAAAGTAAAAAATGTTTGAGATTAAAATAAGATTTTAATTTAAATAAATTTGTTGTAACAACAACTTTTTTCTTCCAATACTGTGAAATGCGTTTAATTTAATAAATGCAACTGTCTAAAATTTATATATCTTGTTCGTCACTTGAAGATTTCAAAACTGGTAGTGTAAAAAAACTGGGTAAAAATTATTTTGCGGTGTCCCGGTTTGAGTTACAAAAAAAATGGTCACGGTTTTAAGACATTGCGTTTTATTGTAAAAAAAATCGTCTTAGGTAGAACAAAAATAAGGAAATTAACTAACATGTGCATAATTAGTAAAGAATAAACGACAATGGTAAGACTGTTGTAAATTAGAGATGGAAAAATTTGAGCTTTCATTGCAAAACACCTTTCAGCAAATTGAAATACGATGAATAAAAACAATTCAGATAATTCCCACAGTGAACCAAACGCTGATGAAGGTTTCGTGACCTTCGAAAACGGCTAGCTGTTCCGTTCAACTATGTGTTGTTGTCAGAATATTTAAAACTAACTTTGATGTTATTTTTTCATTAATCAGTTCTCGTTGTACCTTCATAGTGGACGGTCGATTAGCGGAATTTTACATACTTAAAATACAAACAAAAAATTATACAAAAAAATATTCGTAGTACATATTATTCGTAATACGTACATACATACTGTCTTTAATAAATAAGCTAGCTTTATTTGCTTTGCTAATATTTTTTACATAGTCGTAAATAAAAAAACTAAAAAAACCGCAAACAAAAAAACAAACAACATGCCCTTGAGGAATACTCTATATGAGTACCCCAAAACTAAAACAAAATTGTGAAGTGAGCTCTAACGGCAGAAATGCCTATTTTACTGTGAGTTCTGAAGCTCTTGATGAAAACAACACAAACAAAAAATCTGTTTTGAGGCTTACTGTGAGTTCTGAAGCTCTTAATGAAGACAATAAAAATAAAAAAATCTAATGACACACTTTTTCTAACGGCAAAGCCACTACTTCGTCAGCGATCAACCTCGCTTTGTTACCGTTGCCTAGTACTTCTACATTTAACTCAGCGATATCATCCGCTTCGGGCTCGTGGTCATCACTTAACCAAGTTATAACCAGTAGCCCAAAACTCAACGCCCAAATCGGAATGGACAGATATATAACTGTAATAAAAGCGCGGGTGAAGCCCAAGTTCTACTAAAATTGCATCTGCCCCAAATCGTCAAAACCGTTTTCAAATATTGCAAGATGACAACGACAAACCCGATGTACCCACGAACAAAACTTCCAAGCCGCCACCAATATATTTGAGAGAAAAAAATTCAAACGCTCTTAACAAAAAATTAATCTGGGTCATTGGTGAGAATAAATTTCATATTGTTCCAATAAAACATCGATGAAACGAAAATTAAAATTTATGACGAAAAAGATTTCCGCAAAATGGTTTCTGAATTTGAAAAAAATAAAACAAGTTTCTACACATACCAGCTTAAGAGCGCTAAAAGCCTGCAGATCGTATTCTTATGTTGTTCCCGAAGAAATAAAAGATGCACTCGTCCTCCAGGGATTTGAGGTAAAAAATGTATTCAATATAATTAATAAGGAGAAAGTCCCCCAACCTCTATTTCGCGTTGAACTTGAGCCGAATGATATAAAATTAAAAAAATGAGACACACCCAATTTATAATTTAAAATACCTTTTATACAGAAAAATCACAGTTGACGAGCCACATAAGCGTTCAGGTCCTGTACAGTGCCATAATTGCCAAGAATATGGCCATAGAAAAACATACTGCAATTTACCCTCTGTTTGCGTTGTGTGGGGCGAATTACACGGCACTGCTAGTTGCAATAAGCCAAAAGATCTAAGTGATAAAAAATTAAGTAATTGTGGAGGTAATCACACCGCTAACTACAGAGGTTGTCCTGAATATTCTTTCGTTAAACAGGCTATGGGTCAAAAACCTAAATTAGCTCCAGCTCAACCATTAAACGCGTACTCCGCCACTTTTTTTAAGTGAGCCAACCAGTTACTTCACGTGTATCGTATACCGATGCTGCTAAGGCTAGTTCTATTCCCACACAAAATGTTTCCCCGCCAAATAATTCAACGAATGCAAACTCAACCTTTAACTTTAGTCGCCTTGAAAATACTATTGAGAATCTGGTGCTAACTATAAACAACTTTACAACATATATAACGAGCATGATGCAAGAAATGCTGCGAATGCAGAATACACTGCTTCAAGCATTAGTTAACAACCCATGAACACGTTAAAAATATGTCTCTGGAACGCAAACGGCATTCGCCAACATAAGAATGAACTTGAGCACTTCCTTACAGAAAAAAATATTGATATAATGTTAGTCTCTGATATTCATTTGACTTTGAGAAGCCTTTTTAAAATTTGTGGCAACACCTTATATGATACAAAGGACCCGAGAGGAAGAGCATGCGGTGGATCTGCAATTCTAATTAAGTCAAGACTCAAGCACTATATCCTTGACAACGTTAGTGAAGAATATATGCAAGCTACGAATATTTTTGTATAAATTTTTTTTACAAATTTCGTGATATCATCAATTTACTACTCTCCCAGATTTTCAATCACTGAGAATCAGTATGAGGATTTCTACAAATCTCTTGGACCTTGCAGCTGGCGACTATAATGCAAAACATACGTTCTGGGGTTCTCGTCTTATTACACCCAGAGGTCGAGCATTATTCAACACAATTTCAAAAATGGGATTGGATGTCATTTCGAGTGGGGATCCAGCCCACTTATTGTCCTACTGACATTCAAAAAATTCCGGATGTAGATTTTGACGTCACAAAAAATATCTCTAGGGACTTATTTCAAGTTGAAGCTTCTCTAGATCTCTCGTCCGATCACTCTCCCACGATCGTTACAATTTGTAGTCCATTAAGAAGTTACTTACCTGACCCAATCTTAACGAAAATATTAAACAGGCTGCTGAACATGCCACTAGCCCCCATCCGCAGAATGGGTTTAACAGAATTTCTTCTACAGATATTGAAAGTCTCGTAGGTGAAAAAAGAAGAGCTAGAAGAGAATGGCAACAGCACAGATCACCCCAAAATAAAAGTATATTTAAAGAGTGCACTAAACGAATCCAAGAGCTGCTAGCATATGAAAAAACTGCATCTCTTAAACATTATCTGCAAAATCTCGATGTCACACCAGGATCTAATAACTCTTTGTGACGCGCTGCTAAAACGCTTAAAACCCCCCTTGAGTTTAAGCCACCTCTGCGCACATCTACCGGAGGTTGGGCAAGAAGCGATACAGAAAAATGTAAAATATTTGCTGAGCACTTAAAATCCGTATTAACGCCACACACATGTACTGGTGTTGCTGATTGGCCAAATGTAGTTGCTCTACCCCCTCGACCCTTAAAGTTTAAAACACGCGATGCAATAAGAATCCTGCTGTTTATTTTCAATGCCATATTACGACCGTAGTATTATCCACAACACTGAAAGCTTGCCGAGGTCAAAATGATTCCAAAGCCGAGCAAAGATCTTACCAAAGCTGAGTCATATAGGCCAATAAGTTTGCTGTCAACTATGTCAAAACTCTTCGAAAAGCTTCTCATGAAAAAATTGTCCCCTATTCTAACAGATAATATGTGCATACCAGATCATCAATTTGGTTTTAGAAGTCAGCATAGCTCAATTTATAAGAAAAACATTTGAAGAAAAGAAGTATTGTTCTGCCTTGTTTATTGATGTTTCTCAGGCTTTTGATAAAGTTTGGCATGATGGTCTAATTTTAAAATTGAAGACATATCTACCAAATAACATTCTAAAACTTTTAGAAAGTTATATTTTAGGCCGGAAGTTCTCTGTTATGGAAGGAGAATTTATGAGTACGCCCGAAACTATTTTATCCGGTGTACCACAAGGGAGTATACTGCGACCAGTTTTGTATTTGAATTATACTTGTGATATGCCTGTGAGCAGATGATACAGCCTGCCTTAGTATGTACGAAAACCTTCATGAGGCATCAAGATATCTTCAGGAACATATAACGCAGCTTGAGCTATGGTTAAACTTAAGGAGAATAAAAGTAAACGAGCATAAGTGCGTACAGATAACATTTACCTTACGAAAACATACTTGTCCCCCATTACAATCAATAGTCAAATTATTCCTCAACATTCACATGTTGGTGTACACCATGATCCTCGGCTTACATGGAAACACCATATTGACTCTAAGCTAAATAAAAAAAATTAAGTTATCTCAATACACTGGTTGCTTGGCAGAAATTCAACACTTAGCCTGGAATGTAAACTTTTATTATACAAGTCGCTTTTGAAGCCAATATGTTGTTACGGTATCCAGTTATGGGGCACTGCTTCAGATTCCAATGTAGAGAGAATTCAACGAAGTCAAAACAAAATTTTAAGGTTAATAACATCTGCTCCATGGTACATCAAAAATTAAAATTTACATCGTGATTTAAATATACCACAAGTGACTGAAGAAATTGCAAGATACGCAGGCAAATACTTAACTAAGCTCGAGTTACATCCTAACCCCCTTGCTCGTAACATCTTGAATTTTACTGGACACATTCGCCTAAAAAAGAGAGACACAAGGGGTCTGTTACTCAATACTCTAGATGGGACTGCTAGAAAATACATTAATTTTTCCTTTTTGATTATCACTACTCATGTATTATTTATAACTATCACTAAGTTTATGTCCGACACTGGTCGGGCCTAATAATTTTATTTTATCTTTAAGATTTGATTACTTATTGTTAGTTCATATTTGAAGATACAATAAATGAATACATGTATTTAAAAACAAAAAAAAAAATTTTTTCATTAATAATTATCACATGTAATTTGGCGTAAAAAGCGATACGAACTTTAGCCCGTTCAAATCATAAATATAGAAACAAATTAAGTTCGAAAATTATATTTATTTATTTAAAAGTTACATTTTACCAGTTTCTACGTAAATATTGACTAGTAATAGGTGACCAGTTGCCTTGTAAACATTGACTAGTCATAGTTTACCACTGCTTATGTAATCCGTGACGGGCAAAAAAGTAGCAGAGTAGGCAGTTCAGATATATGTGTTTTAATTAAGTGAAATTAATAAGTTCGAGCGTGAGAAAAAATCACACGTACAAAAATGTTTTGGTCATTTTTTTCACCAAGCCATTAATAAACTAACTGGGGACTCGCTACTATAATGACTAGTCAATTGACTGGTAGCATTCCGGTCTCTTAATTTTATGATTTGTGAAGATACCCTCCAATAATGGCGAGTATACACGTTACTACAAATCGTACGATAAATCGTACAAGTATAAAATTAGTAACGTGTATCATGCTGTCGTACTTATGAAGTATAGTCCTGATTCACACACGTTAGGTTTGACTCGTCAAATCTTGAGCTTTTAGGAGAGCGATGGAGAGAATAAAAAAAGGGAACAGACTTGACCGTACCAGTCAAGTTTGCATTTCGTTTTGTTTTGTCATTCGTAATACTCTACTACAACGCAAATTGATGCGACTTGATGACTTGACGGTGTGTATGAACGCAAATACAGGTTCAAAAGAAAATTGGACTAAAACTGATCAGCTAAACCTGATGTGCGCGAATCATGACATACTTTGTAGTATGAAAATCAAAAATTTTTGTGAGAGGAGCTTCGCTAAGTACGATAATAAGTATTGTGTATCATGCTGTTGTGCAGCAAAATTTGTTTTATGAGGAACTTATTTAGAAAACGCAGTATTTCCGCGGCTCAATTTTAAAATAAGCTTTATGTAGCGGGCATTTTAGTTAAAAAAAGAACAAAAAGCATTATTTTAACAACATGCCCCTTTTGTTTTTGCATTATTTTTTTAATTCTTGTCAACTCCAGTTCACTTATTATTAATAAATCCACCACATTATTCATTTATCCGTGTTTATTGCCTTAAAAATTTTCTTTCAAATGAATAACCTCCTGTTTGTGTAAGACGTTTGAGTTAGAAATCTTGGTAATTTTGTATTAGATTAAAGGAAACTTGTGTAACTTTTCTTTAATCTATTACAGATTAAAGAATACCTGTACAAGTTTCCTTTAATCCATTACAGAAACGCCAAGATTTCTAACTGAAACTTCTTACACAAACAGGGGGTAAGTATCGTGTCTACCCTGCATAAGATTCGGCACAGCCGAATATAGCATATCATCACCTAAAATCCAAAAGGCCGTAACAACCAAAAAATTCAAAATAGACTTTTTTATTGATTATGATGTGATTAACCAAAATAAATCTTTCCTCAAAATTTTACTTTCATATGTTTATTCATGAAATTCAAAAGCCGCAACTGCAATGTTAACAAATCTATAAACCAAAAGGCCGTAACTACAACATAAATTAAAAAAATAAAATAAATTTGAACTAACTTGGCATTTGTTTTACGTTCAGTTACCGTTTTTGATATTAACATTTTTGCAAGACAGTAACAAGAACGCTGAGAATATTTGTTCCTTATCAAAAAAAAAATAAAATAAAAGTTCTAATAGTGAATATGGTTCCACTAGCAAAGTTGAAAAAAATTAATAAAAAGTGTGAAAATAACACAAACACAATGAAAGGAAAAAAATACACGGGCCTAGCAAAAGGAAATATTTGTGAAAAATCATCAAGACAACTTAAATTGTGGTCGAAAAGTCCATTGCGACATTGTGTTATGTTTTCCGAAGACGATCGCAAGGAAATATTTAATAGCTTCTGGAAAATGTCTTGGGATCAGAAAAAAATATATTTTATTGCTCTCGTTGAACGCACAAACGTAAAGCGTGTTCGCGTAGAAAGCTCCAGAAGATCAATTTCGAAGAAGTTTTATCTAAAACATTATTCTAAACGTGTGCAGGTGTGTTTTCATATGTTTGTGTCTGCGTTAGGAATTAATGAGAAAATTTTACAAAATTGGGTAAACTTCAACGATTTACATGGCACTAATATTTCGCCAGAGGAACAGACGGAATTTATATCAAAACGTAGAGCAGCTACCACTCAAGGTATTATATACAAAGAACGTTTGAATTTTCTGAAAAAGTGGCTAAACGATATTCCGAATTACTGCAAGTCTAACAAAGAGAATGTTGTAACTCTTGTTTGTATCTTTTCCAAAATTCATGACCCTAATAGAACAAAACAATGTCTACATTCAAATCAAGAAATGATATTTGTGACACCTGTATATCTTACCAATCGAAGAACATATCTCAAGATCAATATGATATCCATAGGATGGAAATACAAAATATGAGAGAGGAAAAGCTTAATGACATAGAACACAAACAAATTTGCAAATGAATTTTTTATCTATTATATTAAAAATACAAAGAATACAATGAAAAACATAGTTTCACTAAATAGCTCTTTAAAAACGTTTGAAAACCATTATTTTTCCAACCTATTTATGGCTTTTATTAAAAACATTAATGTACCTACGGCTTTTTGGTTTCAGAAAAATCGATTCCAAAAGGCCGTAAGCACCATTACTAAAAAACTACTATTATATTATAAGTTTTTTTAATAACCCAAATCTGCATTGATTTTTTTAAATTATAATTCTGCAATTCGGCACCTAACAATTGAATAGTAATTAATTTATAAGTTTTTTTCAAAAATTGTTTTTGTTTTAATGTAAAGTTTCACTTCTTCGACGCTTTTTTTACAGAATAGACACCATTGTTAACAACTTAATAACAAATATACTACAGTTGTCCTTTTCTCGCAGAACCAGTGTCATAGCTGATTTTAGCTTTTTTCATCACTCATTTCCTTCACCTCTGCGTGTATGAACGCAAATGCAGGTTCAAAAGAAAATTAAAACAAGTATATATCGTCACCTAAAATCCAAAAGGCCGTAAGCACACTTTTTGCTTTTTTACAGGAGAAGCAAAAAACTTTATAAATTAATTACTATTTAATTGTTAGGTGCCGAATTTCAGAATTATAATTAAAAAATCAATGCAGATTTGAGTTATTAAAAAAACTTATAAAATAATAGTAGTTTTTTAGTAATGGTGCTTACGGCCTTTTGGAATCGATTTTTCTGAAACCAAAAAGCCGTAGGTACATTAATGTTTTTAATAAAAGTCATAAATAGGTTGGAAAAATAATGGTTTTCAAACGTTTTTAAAGAGCTATTTAGTGAAACTATGTTTTTCATTGTATTCTTTGTATTTTTAATATAATAGATAAAAAATTCATTTGCAAATTTGTTTGTGTTCTATGTCATTAAGCTTTTCCTCTCTCATATTTTGTATTTCCATCCTATGGATATCATATTGATCTTGAGATATGTTCTTCGATTGGTAAGATATACAGGTGTCACAAATATCATTTCTTGATTTGAATGTAGACATTGTTTTGTTCTATTAGGGTCATGAATTTTGGAAAAGATACAAACAAGAGTTACAACATTCTCTTTGTTAGACTTGCAGTAATTCGGAATATCGTTTAGCCACTTTTTCAGAAAATTCAAACGTTCTTTGTATATAATACCTTGAGTGGTAGCTGCTCTACGTTTTGATATAAATTCCGTCTGTTCCTCTGGCGAAATATTAGTGCCATGTAAATCGTTGAAGTTTACCCAATTTTGTAAAATTTTCTCATTAATTCCTAACGCAGACACAAACATATGAAAACACACCTGCACACGTTTAGAATAATGTTTTAGATAAAACTTCTTCGAAATTGATCTTCTGTAGCTTTCTACGCGAACACGCTTTACGTTTGTGCGTTCAACGAGAGCAATAAAATATATTTTTTTCTGATCCCAAGACATTTTCCAGAAGCTATTAAATATTTCCTTGCGATCGTCTTCGGAAAACATAACACAATGTCGCAATGGACTTTTCGACCACAATTTAAGTTGTCTTGATGATTTTTCACAAATATTTCCTTTTGCTAGGCCCGTGTATTTTTTTCCTTTCATTGTGTTTGTGTTATTTTCACACTTTTTATTAATTTTTTTCAACTTTGCTAGTGGAACCATATTCACTATTAGAACTTTTATTTTTTTATTTTTTTGATAAGGAACAAATATTCTCAGCGTTCTTGTTACTGTCTTGCAAAAATGTTAATATCAAAAACGGTAACTGAACGTAAAACAAATGCCAAGTTAGTTCAAATTTATTTTATTTTTTTAATTTATGTTGTAGTTACGGCCTTTTGGTTTATAGATTTGTTAACATTGCAGTTGCGGCTTTTGAATTTCATGAATAAACATATGAAAGTAAAATTTTGAGGAAAGATTTATTTTGGTTAATCACATCATAATCAATAAAAAAGTCTATTTTGAATTTTTTGGTTGTTACGGCCTTTTGGATTTTAGGTGATGATATGCTATATTCGGCTGTGCCGAATCTTATGCAGGGTAGACACGATACTTACCCCCTGTTTGTGTAAGAAGTTTCAGTTAGAAATCTTGGCGTTTCTGTAATAGATTAAAGGAAACTTGTACAGGTATTCTTTAATCTGTAATAGATTAAAGAAAAGTTACACAAGTTTCCTTTAATCTAATACAAAATTACCAAGATTTCTAACTCAAACGTCTTACACAAACAGGAGGTTATTCATTTGAAAGAAAATTTTTAAGGCAATAAACACGGATAAATGAATAATGTGGTGGATTTATTAATAATAAGTGAACTGGAGTTGACAAGAATTAAAAAAATAATGCAAAAACAAAAGGGGCATGTTGTTAAAATAATGCTTTTTGTTCTTTTTTTAATTAAAATGCCCGCTACATAAAGCTTATTTTAAAATTGAGCCGCGGAAATACTGCGTTTTCTAAATAAGTTCCTCATAAAACAAATTTTGCTGCACAACAGCATGATACACAATACTTATTATCGTACTTAGCGAAGCTCCTCTCACAAAAATTTTTGATTTTCATACTACAAAGTATGTCATGATTCGCGCACATCAGGTTTAGCTGATCAGTTTTAGTCCAATTTTCTTTTGAACCTGTATTTGCGTTCATATACACCGTCAAGTCATCAAGTCGCATCAATTTGCGTTGTAGTAGAGTATTACGAATGACAAAACAAAACGAAATGCAAACTTGACTGGTACGGTCAAGTCTGTTCCCTTTTTTTATTCTCTCCATCGCTCTCCTAAAAGCTCAAGATTTGACGAGTAAAACCTAACGTGTGTGAATCAGGACTATATTTCATAAGTACGACAGCATGATACACGTTACTAATTTTATACTTGTACGATTTATCGTACGATTTGTAGTAACGTGTATACTCGCCATTATTGGAGGGTATCTTCACAAATCATAAAATTAAGAGACCGGCAGACAGGAATGCTACCAGTCAATTGACTAGTCATTATAGTAGCGAGTCCCCAGTTAGTTTATTAATGGCTTGGTGAAAAAAATGACCAAAACATTTTTGTACGTGTGATTTTTTCTCACGCTCGAACTTATTAATTTCACTTAATTAAAACACATATATCTGAACTGCCTACTCTGCTACTTTTTTGCCCGTCACGGATTACATAAGCAGTGGTAAACTATGACTAGTCAATGTTTACAAGGCAACTGGTCACCTATTACTAGTCAATATTTACGTAGAAACTGGTAAAATGTAACTTTTAAATAAATAAATATAATTTTCGAACTTAATTTGTTTCTATATTTATGATTTGAACGGGCTAAAGTTCGTATCGCTTTTTACGCCAAATTACATGTGATAATTATTAATGAAAAAAATTTTTTTTTTGTTTTTAAATACATGTATTCATTTATTGTATCTTCAAATATGAACTAACAATAAGTAATCAAATCTTAAAGATAAAATAAAATTATTAGGCCCGACCAGTGTCGGACATAAACTTAGTGATAGTTATAAATAATACATGAGTAGTGATAATCAAAAAGGAAAAATTAATGTATTTTCTAGCAGTCCCATCTAGAGTATTGAGTAACAGACCCCTTGTGTCTCTCTTTTTTAGGCGAATGTGTCCAGTAAAATTCAAGATGTTACGAGCAAGGGGGTTAGGATGTAACTCGAGCTTAGTTAAGTATTTGCCTGCGTATCTTGCAATTTCTTCAGTCACTTGTGGTATATTTAAATCACGATGTAAATTTGAATTTTTGATGTACCATGGAGCAGATGTTATTAACCTTAAAATTTTGTTTTGACTTCGTTGAATTCTCTCTACATTGGAAGCTGAAGCAGTGCCCCATAACTGGATACCGTAACACCATATTGGCTTCAAAAGCGACTTGTATAATAAAAGTTTACAGTCCAGGCTAAGTGTTGAATTTCTGCCAAGCAACCAGTGTATTGAGATAACTTAATTTTTTTTATTTAGCTTAGAGTCAATAGGGTGTTTCCATGTAAGCCGAGGATCATGGTGTACACCAAGATATTTCACATGTGAATGTTGAGGAATAATTTGACTATTGATTGTAATGGGGGACAAGTATGTTTTCGTAAGGTAAATGTTATCTGTACGCACTTATGCTCGTTTACTTTTATTCTCCTTAAGTTTAACCATAGCTAAAGCTGCGTTATATGTTCCTGAAGATATCTTGATGCCTCATGAAGGTTTTCGTACATACTAAGGCAGGCTGTATCATCTGCTCACAGGCATATCACAAGTATAATTCAAATACAAAACTGGTCCCAGTATACTCCCTTGTGGTACACCGGATAAAATAGTTTCGGGCGTACTCATAAATTCTCCTTCCATAACAGAGAACTTCCGGCCTAAAATATAACTTTCTAAAAGTTTTAGAATGTTATTTGGTAGATATGTCTTCAATTTTAAAATTAGACCATCATGCCAAACTTTATCAAAAGCCTGAGAAACATCAATAAACAAGGCAGAACAATACTTCTTTTCTTCAAATGTTTTTCTTATAAATTGAGCTATGCTGACTTCTAAAACCAAATTGATGATCTGGTATGCACATATTATCTGTTAGAATAGGGGATAATTTTTTCATGAGAAGCTTTTCGAAGAGTTTTGACATAGTTGACAGCAAACTTATTGGCCTATATGACTCAGCTTTGGTAAGATCTTTGCTCGGCTTTGGAATCATTTTGACCTCGGCAAGCTTTCAGTGTTGTGGATAATACTACGGTCGTAATATGGCATTGAAAATAAACAGCAGGATTCTTATTGCATCGCGTGTTTTAAACTTTAAGGGTCGAGGGGGTAGAGCAACTACATTTGGCCAATCAGCAACACCAGTACATGTGTTTGGCGTTAATACGGATTTTAAGTGCTCAGCAAATATTTTACATTTTTCTGTATCGCTTCTTGCCCAACCTCCGGTAGATGTGCGCAGAGGTGGCTTAAACTCAACGGGGGTTTTAAGCGTTTTAGCAGCGCGTCACAAAGAGTTATTAGATCCTGGTGTGACATCGAGATTTTGCAGATAATGTTTAAGAGATGCAGTTTTTTCATATGCTAGCAGCTCTTGGATTCGTTTAGTGCACTCTTTAAATCTACTTTTATTTTGGGGTGATCTGTGCTGTTGCCATTCTCTTCTAGCTCTTCTTTTTTCACCTACGAGACTTTCAATATCTGTAGAAGAAATTCTGTTAAACCCATTCTGCGGATGGGGGCTAGTGGCATGTTCAGCAGCCTGTTTAATATTTTCGTTAAGATTGGGTCAGGTAAGTAACTTCTTAATGGACTACAAATTGTAACGATCGTGGGAGAGTGATCGGACGAGAGATCTAGAGAAGCTTCAACTTGAAATAAGTCCCTAGAGATATTTTTTGTGACGTCAAAATCTACATCCGGAATTTTTTGAATGTCAGTAGGACAATAAGTGGGCTGGATCCCCACTCGAAATGACATCCAATCCCATTTTTGAAATTGTGTTGAATAATGCTCGACCTCTGGGTGTAATAAGACGAGAACCCCAGAACGTATGTTTTGCATTATAGTCGCCAGCTGCAAGGTCCAAGAGATTTGTAGAAATCCTCATAGTGATTCTCAGTGATTGAAAATCTGGGAGAGGAGTAAATTGATGATATCACGAAATTTGTAAAAAAAAATTATACAAAAATATTCGTAGCTTGCATATATTCTTCACTAACGTTGTCAAGGATATAGTGCTTGAGTCTTGACTTAATTAGAATTGCAGATCCACCGCATGCTCTTCCTCTCGGGTCCTTTGTATCATATAAGGTGTTGAAACAAATTTTAAAAAGGCTTCTCAAAGTCAAATGAATATCAGAGACTAACATTATATCAATATTTTTTCTGTAAGGAAGTGCTCAAGTTCATTTTTATGTTGGCGAATGCCGTTTGCGTTCCAGAAACATATTTTTAACGTGTTCATGGTTTGTTAACTAATGCTTAAAGCAATGTATTCTGCATTCGCAGCATTTCTTGCATCATGCTCGTTATATATGTTGTAAAGTTGCTTATAGTTAGCACCAGATTCTCAATAGTATTTTCAAGGCGACTAAAGTTAAAGGTTGAGTTTGCATTCGTTGAATTATTTGGCGGGGAAACATTTTGTGTGTGAATAGAACTAGCCTTAGCAGCATCGGTATACGATACATGTGAAGTAACTGATTGGCTCACTTGAGAGGCCAATAAGTGGGCTGGATCCCCACTCGAAATGACATCCAATCCCATTTTTGAAATTGTGTTGAATAATGCTCGACATCTGGGTGTAATAAGACGAGAACCCCAGAACGTATGTTTTGCATTATAGTCGCCAGCTGCAAGGTCCAAGAGATTTGTAGAAATCCTCATACTGATTCTCACTCATTGAAAATCTGGGAGAGGAATAAATTGATGATATCACGAAATTTGTAAAAAAAATTTTATACAAAAATATTCGTAGCTTGCATATATTCTTCAATAGTATTTTCAAGACGACTAAAGTTAAAGGTTGAGTTTGAATTATTTGGCGGGGAAACATTTTGTGTGGGAATAGATTTAGCCTTAGCAGCATCGGTATACGATACACGTGAAGTAACTGTTTGGCTCACTTGAGAAAAAGTGGCGGAGTACGCGTTTAATGGTTGAGCTGGAGCTAATTTAGGTTTTTGACCCATAGCTTGTTTAACGAAAGAATATTCAGGACAACCTCTGTAGTTAGCGGTGTGATTACCTCCACAATTACTTCATTTTTTATCACCTAGATCTTTTGGCTTATTGCAACTAGCAGTGCCGTGTAATTCGCCCCACACAACGCAAACAGAGGGTAAATTACAGTGTGTTTTTGTATGGCCAAATTCTTGACAATTATGGCACTGTACAGTACCTGAACGCTTATGTGGCTCAACTGTGATTTTTCGGTATAAGAGGTATTTTAAGTTATAAATTGGGTGTGTCTAATTTTTTTTAATTTTATATCATTCGGCTCAAGTTCAACGCGAAATAGAGGTTGGGGGACTTTCTCCTTATTAATTATATTGGATACATTTTTTACCTCAAATCCCTGGATCAGCTATGACACTGGTTCTGCGAGAAAAGGACAACTGTAGTATATTTGTTATTAAGTTGTTAACAATGGTGTCTATTCTGGAAAACGCTTCGAAGAAGTGAAACTTTACATTAAAACAAAAACAAATTTTCAAAAATTGTTTTTGTTTGGCATTCATTTCTAAAATGAAATAAGCGCGAGAATTTCAACACGTTTCTCTCTCGTTGAAAAACTCTTAATTTTGTATGATAAACAAAAACAATTTTTATATATTTACACAGTTTTGTTTTTGTTTTTCATGCAACTTTCAGAATAGACACCAATATAATCAAAACAAACAAGAGAAAATGTGTACTTTGCGAAATGAACAAGAGAATATTTTACAAAATTAAATGAAAGATTTTGTAGTGATGAACTAAAAACACAATGTGTATAATGTTATTAGTGGTAAAAATTGATTAAAATTAGTTGCGCAATAATTACAGACTTCGTTTTTAGCACTTTCATTAAAAAATATTATTTTTTACCATTTACTTTCAAAAAAAGCACACAGTGACAAAGAATAAGACGAAAATCATTTGAACAAGTGAACATTTGTACAAAATTGAATCAAGGAATTTATTGTGTTTAATTAAAGAACAAAATGTGAAAATGATTATTAGTATTAAAAAATGATCATGATTTGTTTTCAAATGATTCCTGATTTAACTTTAAGCTTTTTGTTCATAAATATTAATTTTAATCTTTTAATTGCAAAAATGTGGCAAAAATCTCATAGCGAAGAAGGACACAAAGTATAATATGCAAAAATGTGAAATCAATGCAACTTAGAGCTGGAAAACTATCGATAGTCACGCCATTCGATATTTTCGATAGTTTGTTGGAAAACTATCGATAGTATTGAAAAAAGTTTAGTTCATTAGTTTTATGAAAATACACGATAGAATTTTTTGTTTAATAATAAAAGTAATAATAGACTTAAAGTTGATAATTTTTTTCCATCTCAGCTCAAGTGGTTTAAATTACTGTATATATTTAAGTAGACATAAAAGGTGAATATATCAGTTTTATTTAAATAACATGACTTTTAGAGGTAAAACAAAGGAAGAAATAAAAGACAGTGATTATATTTAATAAAAGAAATTGTATTAATAAAAAATAAATATCAATTAATTTCATTTACAATAGTTAAATTTTTGTACTTTGCTTTGATTTACGTTCTTTGAGTAGAATATGCTTTGATATACATTATAACAGACTTGAATAACAATGTTAATACTTTTACTTGAGAAATGTGCCACATATGAAAAAAAATTTCGATTGCCGTAAAACAGACTTTACAATGTTCAAAAAGTGTGGAAATTATGCAATTTTGCACCTATATCTATATCTCCAGATATGTTCAAGATATCGCAAAACTGATATCGAATTTGGAAAGAAGACACATTATTCATATTTAATCAATCAATAACTCAATTTTATTAAAAATGTCCCATACATCAAAGTAGAAACAAACCGAAGATATTTACTCAAACAACGTCAGAACTCCAAATAAACAGTTTTTAAGAAAATCAGTTGATATTTTTTTTAAATCAATGAAATTTATTATTATTACTATATTATTTGTTGAACTTCTCATTTGTTTAAATGAAAATTTAAAATAATAAATTTAGTTTTTCTAATAAATTGTTGGGTAAGGGTTCCCTGATAATCTGCATTAAGGCCCTGATTCATTTTCATACGCGATCGCTCGACTCATTCACAAGAAAATCTTGCAGTTTGACCGACTTTAAAAAATCGATTCGGAATAGTGTTTTATGTGCCACAGAATCATAAAAAATGATGCAAAAACAACATTCTCAGTTGTCTGACCATAAAAACAACTTTGATCGCATGGAATCTATCATTTTATTAAATTTTAAAAAATAATTTCTAAAATCGCACGACTTGCCAAAAAAATCTGTCGCACAGTAAGATTTTTATTTCACACAACTACACTTTTTTAACACACATGTCATATTTGGCAGATCGCGCGATTGTATAGGATAGTGCATCACGGCCTTCAGCAACAGTGAAATAAGCACAGGATCCAGCTAAACCTCTCAATAATCAGTTTCAATGTATTTTTAATAAAATATATTTTACTGCATATTGGGATTATTAGTGCGTTGGCAAATCGTCGGTTAGGTTCTGGTTTGCTGCAAACATAATGTATTTTGAATATACTGTGCCGCAAACCAAAACCCAACCGACGAAATGTTAAACTCAAAATGAATTTATTTTTCAATTTACTTACAACTCATTGGAGATATTAAAAAGTGGTCTTCTATCAAAAGAGGGCCATTATACGTCATTTGCATGAATATTTTACTTAAGATGATATATGGCAGAACAAAGTATTCTGTATTATTAACTCCATAAATAAATTTTTTCAGTTATGACGTTCTTTGAGTAAATGAGCGATATGTATTTTCAATAAAAGCAAACCAATACGTTAAATTGTATCGGTTTTATTGCCAATTTGGTAATATATTTTTTCAACGATAGTAACACTATCGATAAAAAACTATCGATAGTCTAATGGAAATGAAACCATCGATACTATCGATAATTTGCCAGCTCTAATGAAACTACGAAAGAGCTTTAAAGAAGACACGGGTACTGCAAGAGCAAGATGTCAGAAATACAAATTATCTTCCTTCTCGCGACATCTCTGTACTTTGTGCCGTTAAGTCTGGTAGTCAATTTTCGTTGTTGTAGAGTATTACGAATGACAAAACAAAACGAAAAAGCAAACTTGACTGGTACCAGTGATGCCAAACCAAAATCTTTCTTGGAGGTAGATTCGATGTGAAAAAGAGGTAGTTTCCAACAAATCTTACGTAAAAAGAGGTAGATCTACAACACTAAGTTTTAAAATAATAAATTTTGTTTTTCTAATAAATTGTTGGGTAAGGGTTCCCTGATAATCTGCATTAAGGCCCTGATTCATTTTCATACGCGATCGCTCGACTCATTCACAAGAAAATCTTGCAGTTTGACCGACTTTAAAAAATCGATTCGGAATAGTGTTTTATGTGCCCCAGAATCATAAAAAATGATGCAAAAACAACATTCTCAGTTGTCTGACCATAAAAACAACTTTGATCGCATGGAATCTATCATTTTATTAAATTTTAAAAAATAATTTCTAAAATCGCACGACTTGCCAAAAAAATCTGTCGCACAGTAAGATTTTTATTTCACACAACTACACTTTTTTAACACACATGTCATATTTGGCAGATCGCGCGATTGTATAGGATAGTGCATCACGGCCTTCAGCAACAGTGAAATAAGCACAGGATCCAGCTAAACCTCTCAATAATCAGTTTCAATGTATTTTTAATAAAATATATTTTACTGCATATTGGGATTATTAGTGCGTTGGCAAATCGTCGGTTAGGTTCTGGTTTGCTGCAAACATAATGTATTTTGAATATACTGTGCCGCAAACCAAAACCCAACCGACGAAATGTTAAACTCAAAATGAATTTATTTTTCAATTTACTTACAACTCATTGGAGATATTAAAAAGTGGTCTTCTATCAAAAGAGGGCCATTATACGTCATTTGCATGAATATTTTACTTAAGATGATATATGGCAGAACAAAGTATTCTGTATTATTAACTCCATAAATAAATTTTTTCAGTTATGACGTTCTTTGAGTAAATGAGCGATATGTATTTTCAATAAAAGCAAACCAATACGTTAAATTGTATCGGTTTTATTGCCAATTTGGTAATATATTTTTTCAACGATAGTAACACTATCGATAAAAAACTATCGATAGTCTAATGGAAATGAAACCATCGATACTATCGATAATTTGCCAGCTCTAATGAAACTACGAAAGAGCTTTAAAGAAGACACGGGTACTGCAAGAGCAAGATGTCAGAAATACAAATTATCTTCCTTCTCGCGACATCTCTGTACTTTGTGCCGTTAAGTCTGGTAGTCAATTTTCGTTGTTGTAGAGTATTACGAATGACAAAACAAAACGAAAAAGCAAACTTGACTGGTACCAGTGATGCCAAACCAAAATCTTTCTTGGAGGTAGATTCGATGTGAAAAAGAGGTAGTTTCCAACAAATCTTACGTAAAAAGAGGTAGATCTACAACACTAAGTTTTAAAATAATAAATTTAGTTTTTCTAATAAATTGTTGGGTAAGGGTTCCCTGATAATCTGCATTAAGGCCCTGATTCATTTTCATACGCGATCGCTCGACTCATTCACAAGAAAATCTTGCAGTTTGACCGACTTTAAAAAATCGATTCGGAATAGTGTTTTATGTGCCCCAGAATCATAAAAAATGATGCAAAAACAACATTCTCAGTTGTCTGACCATAAAAACAACTTTGATCGCATGGAATCTATCATTTTATTAAATTTTAAAAAATAATTTCTAAAATCGCACGACTTGCCAAAAAAATCTGTCGCACAGTAAGATTTTTATTTCACACAACTACACTTTTTTAACACACATGTCATATTTGGCAGATCGCGCGATTGTATAGGATAGTGCATCACGGCCTTCAGCAACAGTGAAATAAGCACAGGATCCAGCTAAACCTCTCAATAATCAGTTTCAATGTATTTTTAATAAAATATATTTTACTGCATATTGGGATTATTAGTGCGTTGGCAAATCGTCGGTTAGGTTCTGGTTTGCTGCAAACATAATGTATTTTGAATATACTGTGCCGCAAACCAAAACCCAACCGACGAAATGTTAAACTCAAAATGAATTTATTTTTCAATTTACTTACAACTCATTGGAGATATTAAAAAGTGGTCTTCTATCAAAAGAGGGCCATTATACGTCATTTGCATGAATATTTTACTTAAGATGATATATGGCAGAACAAAGTATTCTGTATTATTAACTCCATAAATAAATTTTTTCAGTTATGACGTTCTTTGAGTAAATGAGCGATATGTATTTTCAATAAAAGCAAACCAATACGTTAAATTGTATCGGTTTTATTGCCAATTTGGTAATATATTTTTTCAACGATAGTAACACTATCGATAAAAAACTATCGATAGTCTAATGGAAATGAAACCATCGATACTATCGATAATTTGCCAGCTCTAATGAAACTACGAAAGAGCTTTAAAGAAGACACGGGTACTGCAAGAGCAAGATGTCAGAAATACAAATTATCTTCCTTCTCGCGACATCTCTGTACTTTGTGCCGTTAAGTCTGGTAGTCAATTTTCGTTGTTGTAGAGTATTACGAATGACAAAACAAAACGAAGAAGCAAACTTGACTGGTACCAGTGATGCCAAACCAAAATCTTTCTTGGAGGTAGATTCGATGTGAAAAAGAGGTAGTTTCCAACAAATCTTACGTAAAAAGAGGTAGATCTACAACACTAAGTTTTAAAATAATAAATTTAGTTTTTCTAATAAATTGTTGGGTAAGGGTTCCCTGATAATCTGCATTAAGGCCCTGATTCATTTTCATACGCGATCGCTCGACTCATTCACAAGAAAATCTTGCAGTTTGACCGACTTTAAAAAATCGATTCGGAATAGTGTTTTATGTGCCCCAGAATCATAAAAAATGATGCAAAAACAACATTCTCAGTTGTCTGACCATAAAAACAACTTTGATCGCATGGAATCTATCATTTTATTAAATTTTAAAAAATAATTTCTAAAATCGCACGACTTGCCAAAAAAATCTGTCGCACAGTAAGATTTTTATTTCACACAACTACACTTTTTTAACACACATGTCATATTTGGCAGATCGCGCGATTGTATAGGATAGTGCATCACGGCCTTCAGCAACAGTGAAATAAGCACAGGATCCAGCTAAACCTCTCAATAATCAGTTTCAATGTATTTTTAATAAAATATATTTTACTGCATATTGGGATTATTAGTGCGTTGGCAAATCGTCGGTTAGGTTCTGGTTTGCTGCAAACATAATGTATTTTGAATATACTGTGCCGCAAACCAAAACCCAACCGACGAAATGTTAAACTCAAAATGAATTTATTTTTCAATTTACTTACAACTCATTGGAGATATTAAAAAGTGGTCTTCTATCAAAAGAGGGCCATTATACGTCATTTGCATGAATATTTTACTTAAGATGATATATGGCAGAACAAAGTATTCTGTATTATTAACTCCATAAATAAATTTTTTCAGTTATGACGTTCTTTGAGTAAATGAGCGATATGTATTTTCAATAAAAGCAAACCAATACGTTAAATTGTATCGGTTTTATTGCCAATTTGGTAATATATTTTTTTAACGATAGTCACACTATCGATAAAAAACTATCGATAGTCTAATGGAAATGAAACCATCGATACTATCGATAATTTGCCAGCTCTAATGAAACTACGAAAGAGCTTTAAAGAAGACACGGGTACTGCAAGAGCAAGATGTCAGAAATACAAATTATCTTCCTTCTCGCGACATCTCTGTACTTTGTGCCGTTAAGTCTGGTAGTCAATTTTCGTTGTTGTAGAGTATTACGAATGACAAAACAAAACGAAAAAGCAAACTTGACTGGTACCAGTGATGCCAAACCAAAATCTTTCTTGGAGGTAGATTCGATGTGAAAAAGAGGTAGTTTCCAACAAATCTTACGTAAAAAGAGGTAGATCTACAACACTAAGTTGTAACACTTTAAACCTGGTACTTTGTTCAACATTTCACGAGAAATGTTGACATAATCCATATAAAAAAAATTCACATGAAATATTTATGAAAAAATGTTACAAACCTTGTACTCTGTTAAAGTCGTGAAAAATTTGAGAAATGTATCTGGCAACATTTTCTTGTCATCTGCGAATTAATGTAACTGGTATTTATTTCGCATGAAATATTGACAGCTGATGTTTTTGTTTACAAAAGTCGATGAATGTTCCATACTTTTAACCAATAAAAACCACAATTTTTCCGGAAAAAGGAATATGGGCATCACTTTTTAATTGTCAAATTTTTCACGCGAAATAATTAATGTTGCTGAAAATTGTTCACAACTTCAGAGTACTAGGCTTTAGAAAAAAATTTTAACGTTAATTAACCTTTCGTTTCGATAAGAAATATTTTATAAGGAATTTTATGATTTAAACTAATTTTTATAATTCTCATATTTAAAGGAATGAAGATTATCATTAAATGATTTCGAATGATCCTCTGCAGCCGTAGGTTGCCCAGCGCTAGCGCTGATATATCGTGTAGATTTATTTGTAGAGTATCAATGTTGTTTCTACAAATACTTTTTACCAAATTAACTTTTAACAATCGAACTACATATGTATGCAATTTTCTCACAAACTAGCCCAGTAAAGGAAATATTTGGGCTTGTAACATGTTTTAAATAGTGAAGTCAAAGTAGCGTTATTTATATGCATTGCTAAAATATATTTCAGTTGAACTTCTAGCTTGGATTAGATAAAAATACTCTTGTAACTATACTTTAGCATTATTATTGAAAAACTAAAAAGTGGTAGATTTTACAAATCTAATTTAGGGGCACCTACCCAAAATTAAAAAAAAAGTATCCCATCCTATAGTAAATTGAAAAATAAGAGAAAAAGATTAAATAAAAATATTGGCGGAGAGGGTTAGTTTCCGAGTTATGGCCCTAGAAATTCTAGTACAATATTTTGATTATACGGTGTTTTTCAACGAATATGACCAATATTGGTATTTTAAAAATTAAAAAAAATTGCTATCCTATAACGCAAAGTTTTCATGCCTAATAGCTTATATCTGCGCTGCCGGCCTTCGGCCGGCTTAAGGATTTTTACCACCATGGTGTTTCCAGAGACGGCGTAGCCTAGTAATGATTTTCTGCCTTGCAAAGTTTTCTTGCCAATAATGTGGTCATGCACTGCCAGCCTTCGGCCGGGCTTGACGATTTTCTCCACCATGGTGTTAATAGTAATGATTTTCTGGATTGCAAAGTTTTCTTGCTTAATAAAATTTTTCTGCACTTTTTTCGGAAAGTGGTAGAGTTGGGTAAGATACCCAAAAGAGGTAGATCTACCACAAAAGTGGTAGAGTTGATATCGCTGAATGGTAGGGTCGTCTGTAACCCTCACCAAAAACGATTCAACAAACTACAAAAACACAAGACTTTTGACGAGTCAGACCTGACGTGTGTGAATCGCGGGCAAATAACGACATTCGACACGAATCGGAACTTACAAACATTTCCATATACTCTATTTAAATATTTTTAAACAATTTCGAGTCGTAACGAATGCCATGATTTGCCACCAGGACGTAGTACACTAAATACCTATACTATGAGCCACAGTATATCCAATTATTTTGATATCCGAGTATTTAAACCACAAATAGATCAACTTACGACTGAAGTTCTGTAACTCCACATACAATATCGAAAGAGTTAAAACGCAACTTCATTTTTAAGAATACACTGCTAATAATTTCCTGCACAGAATATGTAGTAGCAGGCCGAGCAAAAAATGTCGGCGGCGGCTGAAAGGCAAATATTTTCGCCGCGGCGGCTGAACGGCTTAAGCCCCGTTCAGACTATTATACAAGTATTAATACTTTTGTGGAAAATGCAGCTCTGACATGTTGAGTTGTTATTGTTTTTTCGAAACAAATATAAGACTAGGGATGCATTTTCGTCAAAAGTATTAATACTTGTATTATAGTCTGAGTGGCCCTTTAACGCCGATTTGTTTAAGCATTTGAAAAAAGTTTTAACCCAGTCTGTTTTTACAAAAATACGTGAAATATTAAATCACCACGTTGTAACATTGTTTATTTTGCAATAGTTTGAATATTGCAGTAATTGATGTCCTAAAAAATGGCTTCGTAAATTATTTGTTAAACCTTAGAAACATATTCTAGAATATCAGGGCAATTATGAATAAAATCTCGCGAGAAATTTTTAATTTTTCAAATTAGAATTTTTTTCCCTATTACTATTATTAATAGGTTGGAATTTTTAAACGGGAAAAATTTCTCGCGGAATTTTATTCATGATTGCCTTCTACATAAATTTGATTACGCTTTCCGATTGAATTAAAAATTAATTACTTTATTGGAACGCTGCTACGGATCAACAAACAAAAAGCTTTGAACAATTCATTATCAAAAAGTCGCCTGACTGCTTAGACAAAAAAGTCTAGTAAGCGTGCATGTATTTAAGAAGGGACTCCAAAAGAGAACATAAGTGTTGTCGCAACTACGTTACCGTTCACATAATCATTTTCTTTTTATGTGGAAGCAAAACCAACTATCTTTCCGGGACGCTCGCTATCATCACAGAGGATATACAGAGATGTCACGAGACGGAAGATAATTTGTGTTTTCAGAGGTCTCGTTCTCGCAGTCACTGCGCATTCTTTAACCTTCTTTCGTGGTTGCATTTTTTAGCTTAATTTCATTTTACGCTTTGTAACCTCATTCGCTTGGCGATTTTTGCAAATAAATGGTAAAAATTTATATTTTTAAATGAAAATGCTTCAAATAATATATGCAATCATTTTAAAACATTTTTTAATTGCTTTTTTAATAGTAATAAGCTATTTGGCATTTTGTTTTTTGATTCAACACAACAAATTCTTTCATTTAATTTTGTAAAATTGTGTACTTCGTTTACTTGTTCAAATGTTTTTTTCAGTTTATGCTTTGTGATCTCATTTGCTGTGTGATTTTTGTAAACAAAAGGTAAAAATTGAAATTGTTCAATGAAAATGCTTAAAGTTAAATCAGTAATCATTTGTAAACAAACTTAAATCACTTTTTAATACCATTAATCTATTTCACATTCTATTTTTTTAATTCAATTCAACAAATTCTTTAATTTAATTTTGTAAATGTATGTATGTATGTACACGTGTTCGTTTCACAAAATACAGATTTTCTCTTGTTTGTTTTGATTATTTTGTTAACATCTTAATAACAAATATGCTACAGTTGTCCCTTTCTCGCAGTGACTGCACCACAAATGATTTTAGCTTTTTGCATACGTCAGTTATTACAACTCTGGTCTACTTTGTGGCTATCATATTAAATACGAAATTTGAAAAAGTATAAAAAATATGACAAAATATCGGCTGAGTACTAGGCCGCCGATAAGCCGAGTGGTTCGGCGGCGGCTCGGCTTGTCGAAAAAAATTGGCTAAGTGGCTAGCCGCGCCGGTACGGCTTGCTACTCTGTGTAGTAGTCTATGTTGTACTGACGCAAGTTAAAGGCCCAACTATAACGCAAGTGAAGAAAACAAACTGGGGAAAAGCAATAACATTTTCCAGTTTTGACAAAATTTTGGAAAAATGTAAACAAATAATGAAAAAATACTGCCAATTTAATTGCATTATTTTGTAAGTAGTTTTTTAATAAATTATATATCCAAATACTTAAATAAATAGCGAAAAGCCTCTAGTATCAGATTATTTAACTGTCATTGTTGACATTTTACTGATATTCAATATATCTGATGTTTCCATTAGAGACTTTTGCAACACTTTTTCACTTATAACTCGTAAGCTAGACTTCGTGCGCATATGACGCTACCTTCAATCAATAGCTTATTACAATGCGCATCGGTTGTTTTAAAGCTTATATCTCGGGAGACTTTCTGAAAAAAGCTATATAGCAAAAAACTTATTTTTGCACTTAAGAGAACGAAGTTTTAGTTTTTACCTCGTAACTCATAAACTAGATCGTGTGCGCATATGACACTACCTGCGATCGATAGGAAACTAAAATACGCATCTATTAAAGGTTCAATGACTTTCCAGGAGACTTTCTGGAAAAAGTTATTGTCCAGGCAAATTTTTTTAAATGGCACATTTGCAACAAAAAAGCATATTTAGATTTTTGTTCATAACTCAAAATTTAGATTTCGTGCGCATATCGCACTACTATCAATAAATCAAGGACAAAAATATGCGTCTATAATGGGCTCATTCTTATTCCGGGAGACTTTCTGGAAAAAGTTATTGTCCTAGCAAATCTTTTTTAATGACAAATTTGCAACAAAAAAACATATTTAGATTTTTGCTCATATCTCAAAATCTAGATCTCGTGCGCATATCGCACTACTATCAATAAATCGAGGACAAAAATACGCGTCTAGAATGGGTTTTTTTTTCCGGGAGACTTTCTGAAAAAAGTTATAGGCTCAGCAACATTTTTTAAATTAAAAACTTGCCAAGAAAACCATCTTTACTTTTTCACTAATTATTTATGAACTAGATCTCGTACCTATATGTTTCTATTGTTAATTGATTAAGAATAAAAATACGTGTCGATAATGGGTTCTATCTGTTCCCGGGAGACTTTCTGGAAAAAGTTATAAGCACATAAATAATTAAAAATTAGAAATTATTTTACAGCGTCGAACAACTGGGCAGCACTGATCAAATTTTTAGTGAAGCACGTGTTTTTCATTTGGCATACTTTTTGGTACATGCTAAATGTAAACAACGAGTGAAAAAAAATTATGGTTTTTAATACAATATTTTTAAAGTAATTTTTTACTAAATTCAAAATTAAAAAACAGGAATAATTAGCGAAAGACCTCTAGTATCAGATTATTTGACTGTCATTGTTGAAATTTTCGTCATGTTGAATATATCCGATGTGTTAATTAGACACTTTTGCAAATACTTTTACGCTTATATCTCTCAAGCTGGACCTCGTGCGCACATATCGCTACCTTCAACATATAGCTTATTACAATACGCGTCGGTTGTTATAAAGTTTTTATAGTGGGAGACTTTCTGAAAAAAGTTATAGACCAATAAACTTCTTTATGTACTTGAAAAAATACAGTTTGATTTTTTTGCTCATAACTCATAAACTAGATTGCTGCTCATATGACGCTACCTACAATTGATAGCAGACAAAAATATGCGTTGAATAAGGGTTCAAAGATTTACCACGAGACTTTCGGGAAAAAGTTATAAGATTAACAAAAAAAATTTATTAAAAAACATACCAAAAAGGGTCTTTAGTGTTTAGCTACTAATTTAAAAACGAAACCTCGTGCAGACATAGCTTTACCTTTTGTCGCTTAAGGATATAAATAGGCATATATAATGGGAACTGTAATTTCTCGGGAGACTTTCTAGAAAAAGTTATAGGCCAGAAAAAATTATAAAATGGAAAATATTCAAAAAGAAAGTTAACTTGCTGTCAGTGCTACCTAGTCAATTTTTAACTAAATACAAAGCTGCGTGGTGAAAAATTGTTCCAGTTTCATTCGTTCTTAATGCACGTCTGGCAACATTTTAAAGCGTGTTGGAAAATAACACAGATGTTTTATAAGATGCAGCATATCTTTGCCAAAACAGAAAATGTAAGTAAACTAAAATTTTATAAAATATACAAATATATTAATTTGATTGGTTTTATTTTTTAGGAGCCACCACCAAATGCCTAAAAGGCTACCCGCCTGGCAGATCTTCCGGATCCATCGGAACAGTAGATCATCCAATTGATGGCAGATCGCTTTTGCCAAAACAGAAAATGTAAGTAAACTAAAATTTTATAAAATATACAAATATTTATATTAATTTCATTGGTTTTATTTTTTTTAGGAGCCACCACCAAATGCCTAAAAGGCTATCCGCCTGGCAGATCTTCCGGATCCATCGGAACAGTAGATCATCCAATTGATCAATCCAATCCATTCCGGCAGCGGAAAAACTACCCTTAAGCGGCCCATACACTAGAACAGCATGCATGCGTAATCAAGTGTTTGTGCCAGCGGTTGGGTCGTGTTTGTGCATTTTGTGTGATTGTACGTTTTGCTGTAGTGATGTCAAATAGAGTTTGATATTTTGCTGATGGTGCAAGCTTGCTGGTATTGTGTATAGTGAAGTTGAGTAAAGTTGTCAAGGAGTAAATATTCATTTAAAAATTGTAATTTGTTTAAAAGTAATTTTTTTCAATGGAAATGGAATTTGAGCACTTTGGTTGTACATAGCTGCTAATATTTACAAAATATCAATAAAAATTTAAGCAAACAACTGTTTTTTGATTTTTAGTGACATTTCTTGAGAAGATAAGTGGTCATTTTGGCGAAATATAGAAGAGCACACGAATGACTTTATATAGTTTAGGTAGTCCTAAGGGTCCTCTACGTGACCCAATTGGTCACGTTCCTAAAATAATTTTGTAAATCGCAAAAAATTATTTTTAGAAATTTGATTTTTAGTGACATTTCTTGAGAAGATAAGTGGTCAGTTTGGCGAAATATAGAAGAGCACACGTGTGACTTTATATAGTTTAGGTAGTCCTAAGGGTCCTCTACGTGACCCAATTGGTCACGTTCCTAAAATAATTTTGGAAATCGCAAAAAATTATTTTTAGAAATTTGATTTTTAGTGACATTTCTTGAGAAGATAAGTGGTCAGTTTGGCGAAATATAGAAGAGCACACGTGTGACTTTATATAGTTTAGGTAGTCCTAAGGGTCCTCTACGTGACCCAATTGGTCACGTTCCTAAAATATTTTTGTAAATCGCATTTACATATAGCATGTACCAAAAAGTATGCCAAATGAAAAACACGTGCTTCACTAAAAAGTTGATCAGTGCTGCCCAGTTGTTCCACACTGTAAAATAATTTCTAATTTCTAATTATTTATGTGCTTATAACTTTTCCCAGAAAGTCTCCCGGGAACAAATAGAACCCATTATCGACGCATATTTTTATTCTTAATCAATTAACAATAGAAACATATAAGTACGAGGTCTAGTTCATAAGTAATTAGTGGAAAAGCAAAGATGGTTTTCTTAACAAGTTTTTAATTTAAAAAATCTTGCTGAGCCTATAACTTTTTTCAGAAAGGCTCCCGGAAAAAGAAAGAACCCATTATAAACGCGTATTTTTGTCCTTGATTTATTGATAGTATTGCAATATGCGCACAAGAGCTAGATTTTGAGATATGAGCAAAAATCTAAATATGCTTTTTTGTTGCAAATTGTCATTAAAAAAGATTTGCTAGGACAATAACTTTTTCCAGAAAGTCTCCCGGAATAAGAATGAGCCCAGTATAGACGCGTATTTTTGTTCTTGATTTATTGATAGTAGTGCGATATGCGCACGAGATCTCGATTTTGAGATATGAGCAAAAATCTAA
Organism: Tachina fera; assembly: GCA_905220375.1. Classification (NCBI taxonomy): domain Eukaryota; kingdom Metazoa; phylum Arthropoda; class Insecta; order Diptera; family Tachinidae; genus Tachina; species Tachina fera. The sequence goes on from LR999963.1 coordinate 126,253,279, forward strand.
ATATGCTTTTTTGTTGCAAATGTGCCATTTAAAAAAATTTGCGTGGACAATAACTTTTTCCAGAAAGTCTCCTGGAAAGTCATTGAACCTTTAATCGATGCGTATTTTAGTTTCCTATCGATCGCAGATAGTGTCATATGCGCACGCGATCTAGTTTATGAGTTAGGAGCAAAAAACTAAAACTTCGTTCTCTTAAGTGCAAAAATAAGTTTTTTGCTATATAGCTTTTTTCAGAATGATATAAGCTTTAAAACAACCGATGCACAGTGGCTGAAAATCGTTTTTCATTGGCCAAAATTCTGTAACTTTTGAACTGATCAAAATATTGAAGTAATTTTTATTTTAGTGGATAGATATTTAGTTCAGTTTGACTCAGTTTTAATTACATTAAAATTGATTGAGGACTTTTTAAGGAATTCTAGCTCAAAGTTGAACTTTTGAATTTTTCTAACTTTTAGAGTGAAATATGGGTTTATTATTTTTTTATTTATTAAAAAATTAAATATATGGAAATTAGTAATAATTATAAATATGTTTTGTAATAATGGAATTTATTTAATGTTACACTCAAAAAAAATTTTACACTAAAAAAAAAATAGTAAAATCAACGATTTTGCTATTATTACAGAAAAATTAAAAATTTTTTGCTGTCTAATTTGCAATTTTGTTTACACTCAAAGAATAGTTACACTTAAAAAAAAACTTTAATAATATTATCTAAAAATATTGCTATTACTACAGAAAAATTTATTATTTTTTGCTGTCAAATTTGATTTTAAAAAACATATTAAAAATAAAAACTGCAATAAATTTTAATAGCATTTGTAACAATGGTAGGTTCTGTTTATTATTATTTATTACTAATAGTATGCTTTTCGTACCTTAAATAACAATGAAAGGCAATTATGATTATTATTCATTTGACTCAAATATTGATTGTAAATATTCCATATTTTGTTCTGTGCTATTTCTGTTCTTTAGTAGTTTTTTGGCTTCTTCATCTAAATCCCGATGTTCCACTTTCCATTGATTTCGAATACTGGAGATGAACGGATCTGACGTTGCCAATAATATATTAAATAGATCTTCATTTGTTGAATTTCGTGAAATTTTTCTAGTATTGTGCTCTCTATAAAATCTGTAATCCTTGTTTCTTTTTTCCTGAGCCTCCTCTGATAGATCTCCAAGTGGCACCAAATGATATTTAATGATATCTTCTCCATGATAAAGGATTTTATGAACTGTTGCAGACATATTTCTCCATGGGTAGTTGGTTGTATATATTTTTGCAGTTTCCTTAGCATAATCTCCAAATTTTCTAGAGTCAATTTCTTCATTGCACGCAAGTACTTCTAGGATTATTTTAAACCTGAAAATAAGGTTTAAATCCACTCCTGTTATTTCAGATGCTGTTTCTGGATCTGAAAAGAATCTTCTTGCGGTATTGCCATCATTTGTATTGCCTGACCCTTGTTTTGGCTGATCTATAATCAATCCTAATTTGCGATATTCATCTAGAACATGTTTCTTTTTTGAACTTCTTAATTCTTTGTTGGTTTCGTTGTTTCTTATTGATCCTGAAGACCCGAAATCCAAATCATAACTGATTTTTAGTATGTGTTCCATAAGTCGTATTCTTGCATGTAGTGGTGATAATCCAAATTCATATGCATCGGTATTATCTAATGATTTTGTCGGGACTTGGTTTAATTGGGTTGATGTTGCTTGGCATATAATGCAGCTGGATGCAGCCTTCGTGTTAGTCAAAGCCTGACCTACTTTTCCATCTATCATTGTCAGCACTAATTGGTAGCTTACTTCAGTTTGCTGCCCATCTAACTGTAATTGTAATGGCTGTAGTGTTGCAATTTGGGCCTTGATATCACTAACTTCTTTGTTAATGGCATCATGAGTTTCTTTTTTGAATTCAAATTTAATTGGCCTGCAGTATTTCGTAGAAGATGGTGTCTCATTTTTCCAAATATCCATTGTTTGCGTTGTACTAGTCGAAGGCTCTGAATCTTCCAAAATCTTTTTCAATCGCAATGGTACAAATGATACCATGAACATATCTGAGTCCGAAATATTTTCACATACAGCTTGTTTGTATTGGTTTTGTCCCGAGGAACCATCACATCCCCATTTACAAAAAAGAATTAACTTTGTGTTTCCATATTTCTTTAACTCATTTCCTGTTATTGATTGTAGCAAGCGTTCGGATGTGTGATCAAGTAGAGATTGTAGTTGTACCTCTGCCGAAATTGGTGTGATTGTAATAGTGTCCTTTGATGGCAAACAGTCTATTTTAGCAGCGGTTATGTAATGATATGCTGGATACATATTTGACACTTTTTCAATCGCACGCAGTCTGAGCTTAATATATTGCTGTTTTGTTAATTTCAAATCCAGAAATAATGCTAATGCCTCCTCTTTTGTGTACTGTATTGCATCACTCGGAGTTGGTATACTTTTAAGAATCCGTTTTGTTCTCACTGGACTAGCTTTAACAACTTTTTCAATGATATCCACTTTTGATAATTGGTTCTGTGATCGTAATTGATGTAGGAAAGATTCTTTTATATTTGTACAACCAATTGCATCGTTAAAATCTTTAAGTTTCCGCCTCTTAGATCTATCACTGCAGTTGCCCATTAATGATTTGCGTGGTCTTCCAGCCTTATCTTGCTTTGCTGTTTCTGCAGCGACAGTAAGTTGGCCTTCTAACCAGTTTGCACTTTTTATATAAAAGTTTTGTTTACTGTAGCTAACTTCTTTGTAGCGTTTTTTTAGTGCTTTGACGAAATTAGATAATTGCTCTTGCATTTCGGTGCTACACGAATTTAAGTTTAATTTTATTTTAACGTAACTAAGAACATCTTCCTGGTTTTTGTTTCTAAAATACTCTTCGGCCAGTTCTTTATAACTGAAGCTCTCCATATTTATCTGAATATTTTTATTTGTTATATTTTATCCGTACAATTAAAGGATTAACTTATTACTGAGTAATCCCTTATGGAATCCGTAGTTTTATACATTTTTAGATACATGTTATTCACACATTGATCTTCAATTTCATAGCAGGTAGTGCTTAAATTGAACAAAACTGCACATGTTATTCAGACCTTAATATCAGGTAAAACTGATTAGTATCTCGCCAATATGGGGTTGTTTTTTATCTTTAGTGGTTTAATGTCGCCATTATTGTTATAAAAATGTTTATGACTTTGGTTGACCCTAACATTTGATAACAGGTAAATTCAGAAAGAGATCATATGTTTACTGTAGAACCTATTGTGATAATTGTATGACTTATTTTTTGCTGATCAAAACAAAGCCATTAAACCCTTTCGCAGGTATTATATTTAATTTTTTTCGTTTTACGTAGTCTAAAGTAAAAAAAAACAAACTTTTAGGCAAAAAAGTGAAAATTTAAGACACTATTGTATACGAGTACTTATAGGGCTGTTTAAATTAATTTGAATTTTTTTTAGAGTAATTTCATTAAAATGAAAAAAGTGTTCTACCCACGGGTCGTCACGGGTGCAAAAGTATATATAGCGTTAAAGAGGACACTTTCACCTTTCTCCTGGTGGTATACGTTTCTTGTTCCCTTTTGTTCCCTAGAAGTTCTATTCCACTAAAATTTAAATTTGAGAAAAATATAGTAGTTTCATAAATATTTCATAACGCCCGTAATATTAAACGCTAGAGCTGTGACCACTTACAACAACTAAAGACTATAGTCCTACCAACATTATAAAAAAGACCGCAGGCCGTTATCGATGATAGCTTGCGAGTAGTAACCATTTATTTTTGATAAAAAACAAAAGAAAAACACCTTTTTCTGAAATTAAAAAAACGGTTGAGTTTGACAGCATGCCACGCCCACAATTATCAATAGTTTAACCTAAGTTTTTGGCTACCTTAATCTGGATATATTAGCTACAAAAAGGCGTAAAAATTTTAAAAATCGGTGACAAAAAAAATTAGACTTTTGGCCAATGAAAAACGATTTTCAGCCACTGTGCGATGTGCATTGTAATAAGCTATTGATTGAAGGTAGCGCAATATGCGCACGAAGTCTAGTTTACGAGTTATAAGTGAAAAAGTGTCTAATGAAAATATCAGATATATTGAATATCAGTAAAATGTCAACAATGACAGTTAAATAATCTGATACTAGAGGCTTTTCGCTATTTATTTATGTATTTGGATATATAATTTATTAAAAAACTACTTACAAAACAATGCAATTAAATTGGCAATATTTTTTCATTATTTGTTTACATTTTGCATGTTGTGAGATAGCAAACCAAAACATCCGGTTTGCCAAAATGTTGTTTTCTTCACGACGATGTGATTCGTGCGAGAACGCACAAAATACATTTGCGTTATGTTGAACATATTATGTTCAACTTTGCGATACTTTTCCGTTTTGTAAAAAGCCGGCGGCGCAGCTTACGTCGTTGCAAGCCGCGTATATCGGCGGCTGGTTTTAAGCCGATGCGAGCCGACTACATCGGCGGCGGCTGAATGGTCCAAAATGTAATCGGCGGCGGTGCGCCATCCGCTCAAAATCGGCTGGCTTGTTTCTCTGGTCGCTGATTCCGAGACCTTTGTGTTATTCGTTAAAAGTTAAAATGCGGTTGACTCCAAGATTATATGCCCAGCATTTGGGTTGGACGTTTAAAAAACACTGGCAACTACAAAGTAAACGCGTTCCTAACGATGCTGGTGCTGTTACTGAGTTGCAGAAGCTCGGAATTCAAGTTAAATGTCCCGAAGATGTTAAATCGAAATCGTTTCTGTAAGACTAATTTTATTGGGCTTAAATCTAGTTTAGTGAAGCTAATCCAACTTGAATAAAACGTAATCTTAAATGATAGAAATTTAAATTCTTAGAAAAAAATTTCCAAAAATCCTCGGAAAGGCGTATTTACAGAGTTACGGATCTTCAAAGTTTTGTATGTCAACAAGCTGTGTTCACATTATACTTATGTATTTGTCGTGTGGAATGAGATTTTTTCACATGGTAAATTTGTACTTATGTATGTATATGCCGACTTCCCAAACGCAAGTTGCAATTCATATTTACAATGCATACACTTCGTAAACGCATATGTAAACTTTCTAGCAACGTCCAATGTTCCTAATCTTTGTCAACTTATTAATTGCGTTCGCGTACTCAAAAGTTTTTAAAAATTTTTACTGCATTTTACTAAATTGCGTTCGCGTACCCAAAATGCAAGAAATGAGAACACAAATTCAGAGAGTAAAGTGACTGTACTCGACTGAATGTTTTGCAAATTTTTAGTGCAGAAATTTGTCGTAGTAAAGTTTAGTAAGATAAAAACATGATTCAAAATTTAAAAAAATGAAAAGTAAGCTAACGGAAAGTGTAAAAATTTGAGAAGAAGTTAAAGATTGTGAATTTCATTAAAAAATTATTTTATAAAGTATAATAATAATTACTGTTAATATACGAGTAAATACATACATTGTAATTTCCTTTTGTAATCCTTTTGTTTTGCAAATTATTCGGCTTAATTCTAGTTTAGGGGCACCTCCCAAAAATGAAAAAAATATCGTATACTATAATAAATTAAAAAATAAGAAAAAAATTAAATAAAAATATTGGCGGCGAGGCTTAGTTTCCGAGTTATAAGCCTCTGAAATTCTAGTACAATATTGGGATTATACGGTGTTTTTCAACGAATATGACCAATATTGGTATTTCAAAAATTAAAAAAGGTATGCTATCCTACAGAAAATTAAAAAAGACTGCAATCCAGAAAATCATTACTAGGCTGAGCCGTCTCGGGAAACACCACGGTGGAGAAAAGCGTTAAGCCCGCCGGAAGGCCGGCAGTGCAAAAACACATTATTGGCAAGAAAACTTTGCAAGTCAGAAAATCATTACTAGGCTACGCCGTCTCGGGAAACACCATTGTGGTAAAAATCCTTAAGCCCGGCCGAAGGCCGTCAGCGCAGAAATAAGCTATGAGAGTTAAGAACGATAGGTACGATACTAATACAGACAAACGATACCATAACAAAGAAAGTATATGTACATTAATATAACAGAAAATATCTTTTCTTTTGTTCATAATAGTAATAAAAACACTTTCACTAAATTAGTACCTAAAGTAATAAAAAATAAACAATCCCTTGGTCTTTATAATAGCGACCATGCATCGACATGATAATTTATAACAAAGACACTTTCCCTAAGATATAATAAAAAAACAAATATTCCTTTGTTAGAATTTTAAGCATATATGTACATATAATTATAGATTGTAAATACCTTTTAGATAAAAATAAAGACATGATCGATTTTGTTTAAAAAAACAAAACTCATCATGTCCAAATGTAGGTACTCATATTTAATTTTAAGAAATCTATTGTTATCTTTAGTATTTAAGAAACTTATTTTGTAAATTGTAAATCAGTTATAATTTTAGCATAGAACTAAGATCAACTCACGAGAGTTAAAATAAATAAAATAAAAAGACGCATAGACGTCAAAAAATAATATTTTTTTAATTCTAAAAAGAGTGAAAACTTTAATTTGAGGCATGAAAACTGCATTATAGGATAGCAATATTTTTTTAATTTTTGAAATACCAATATTGGTCATATTCGTTGAAAAACACCGTATAATCAAAATATTGTAGTAGAATTTCAGAGGCCCAAAACTTGGAAAGTAAGCCTTGCCGCCAATATTTTTATTTAATATTTTTTTTCTTATTTTTTAATTTACTATAGGATGGGATACTTTTTTTTAATTTTGGGGAGGTGCCCCTAAACTAGATTTGTTCCCAAATATTACATGAAAGAAATTACAAAATTTATTCTTAGATTGTTCGTGTTATAGAAATATTGTATCGAGTACAAATAATTGAAAGAGTTAAATAGTCAAAAGTTTATATATTTTTCAACACTATGTGGAATAGAAGTCAGCTGTTTCTTTAATCTTACTAATTTTTACTATTTTTTCGTTTGTGTACATTTTTCAGTAACATCTCTTTTTGAGAGTAAATTTTTAAATTTTCGCAGTAACTACTCATTTACTGCATTTTACTGTAAAAGTAAAAAAAACACACCTATTTTAATGAGGTAGTTTATACGAGAACAATTTTTAAGCCTCACAATTTTTGCACTTTTCAAAATTACACGAGACTAATTAATCTGGCTTAAAATCTATACGTATACACAGCATTGTGTGTGTTAGTGTTTTATTTATTCATTTGAAATTTGGTTTTCGTTATAAACGTATCGAAACATACTTGCAGGAAAAATGGTAATAAATGAGCAATTGTTTATTATTGGCAATATTTATTAAAAAAATTAAAATGAAAAAATTGTTTTCATTATCTTTTATGAATTAATGCGAAAATGTATTCATATTTCTAAATAGTTACATTATCCAGAAGTACTTTTTGCAACTTTTTTTTAAAAGAATTAAATAAAATCTCGTTCATTTTATTTTTATACAGCCTTATTTATAAATTTTATTAAGGCTTTAAAAAGGTTTTTTAAAACAAATTTTCATATAAAATTTTCTTAAAAAGTCTATAAAGCCTTAATAATTTTTATAAACAAGACTGATATAATTTACTTAACACGAAAAACCAATAAATTCACTTATTAGTTTTTAAAGTTTGTTGACGTGACCAACCCCCTTCTTCTTTTAAATTCATGTTTCCACGACGATGGCCAACTAAAGACTAAAGGCCCAACTATAATATGAATAAACTGGCTTAAGCTAATGCCAGAATTGAACGATAGTTGGGCCTTAATACTGTCAAATACTTAAGCAATTCAGATGTGACTTTTAGGTGGCCACAATGTACTTACATGCACTTAAGTATTCTTTAGCCACAGCTGCACATATAGGTATTGTTCACAATATTTTAAATTTTGTTTCTTATAAATATATAAATTATTTAATTTACATACATACATATGTACGTATGAATGTGTGTGTTTTTTTTAAAGAAAAACAAGTGGTTATTGGTCGAGATATACATATGTATGTACATATGTACATACATACATATTGTGAATAAATTATTTATTGCAATAATTTATCCTGAATTCCTGTGCAAATTATATTCGTGGTCGATACCTTTCTATTCAAAGCTGACTTTGTTTACGCGGACGAATAGCAATAATTTATTTAAGTAAAAATTTTATAAAATTGGGACATATTCGGTTATAACTTATACACATGTATTATACATCTGCATGAAACTTAATAATGATGTTTATGAAACTCGCTATAATTTTTTATTCGTTTCATTTCTATTTCATATAGATTAATAACTATGAAACAAGAGCAATGAATACTCAATAGTTAAGAACGCAGTAAAATGATGTTGGTTTGTTTACTTATACAAGGGCATACTTACACTTGCAAATGTGAAACAGATCATGTGTTGAGTAAATCTCGATTAAGTTCATGCAAAACAATAAGCTTTTAAAGATCAGTGTTATCAGTTGTAGGAAGAGGGAAAATATAAGAATAATCGCCGAGAAGGAAGTTAAACATTCATAACATAAATTAAGTTTTTATTAGTGCTAGTGATGTGCAACTTCGGTAAAATATTTCATTTAGATAAAAGTATTTAATTTTATACCATATTTAGCTTTCACGAAATGGATTACATATAAACATAAGTTAAATGTACACATAATTATCTTTCTTTTAAATACAATATTATTGTGGCATTCAGATGTATATTATATTATATATATATATATATATATATATATATATATATAATAATAATAATAATAATAATAATAATAATAATCTCTTTATTAGTATTATCAATACTTTTCATATGCATTACATTACAATTAGTTTATAACATTTTCTCTATTCAATTAAATTTTACAAAATTAACAATGTGTCTTCTAAATATACTAGAATTATTTTCGAATTTTACATAATTTGGTAGGGAGTTGTAAAGGTGTAGGTAGACCTTTGTAAAAAAGCGATCGCTGCATCGATGTTGTTGATACTCTCTCAATTCTAAAGTGGTCCATATTCCTTAGATTGTACGGTTGAGCCTCTCTCACATATACTATTTGTTCAGTTAGGTACTCTGGTGCTTCTCCGCTTCTGATTTTTTGAATGAAAGTGATAGTGTTAAGTTTTAGTCTTTGTTCAATGTTGAGCCATTTCAAGGATTCCAGCATGAGACGAATAGATGTATATCTGTTGCACTTCAATATAGTTCTCATTGCCTTATTTTGTAGTTTCCGAAGCCGTTCAATCTGATTTGTTGTGCAGCATGTAAATAATATTGTTGAGCCGTATTCGAAATGTGGTTTTATTATAGTATTATATATATTTATTGCGGTTATAAGTGAAACTTGTTTTCTGACTCTTTTTAAATTTTAAATCTTTATCAATAATAAAGCCTAAATATTTTATTTGATTAACCTTCTCTATAATTTGATTATTTATTTTAAAAATTTCATTGCTGTTTGTATTTAATTCCATAATTTTCGTTTTATTTTCGTTCAGTTTTAGCTTATTCATGTTTAGCCAAACGCTTACATTTTCCATATCATGTGTAAGATTGTAATAGCATTCGGTGTTAGTTTCTCCTTCCGTGAAAATAAGTGTGTCATCAGCGTATAATACTACTTCGCATTTGTTCAATATGTTTGGCATATCATTTATGTATATAATAAATAAAAGGGCACCCAGAATTGATCCTTGTGGAACTCCAAAATCATTATTAGTTATGTTAGATTTAATGTTGTTTACTTTTGTGATTTGCTTCCTGTTTGTTAAGTATGATTTAAACCATTGTAGTTCTGTTCCTCTAACTCCGTATCTATGTAGTTTTTGCAGAAGTATGTTTCTATCAATTGTTTCAAAGGCTCTTTTAAAGTCCAAAAAATTCCGACTATCTATTTGTTTTTCTCATTTTTTTCCATCTGTTTATTAAATAATTTACTGCTGTCTCGCATGAAAACTTTTTTCTGAATCCAGATTGGTATTTTGATAATATTTTGTTACTTTCTACATATTTCTCTAATTGTTCTTTTACTACTCTTTCTAATATTTTTTCACATGTTTTTAGGGTGTTAATTGGTCGAAATTGGTGTTACCATAGATGTCTTCCAATTCTCAGGGATCAACCAACGATCCAACGATTTATTAATTATATTGAGCAATGATTTTCCCACTATATTCCAACCATTCATAATCATGCTACTTGATACTTTATTATAGTCTGGTTTGTTTTTTAAATTTTTACATATTTTTCTTAATTCATCTAAAGTTATTGTACGAAACTTGAACCGAGCGTTTATAACAGGTATATTATCGACATATTGCACGTTATTTATTGTATCCCTTATTAGTTTAATACTACTTACAAAATAATTGTTGAAATTATCAGCTATTTTAAAATTTTCCTTGTATTCTATTTGATTAAATATCACAGTTTCAATTACATTTTGAGATTTTTTTAGAATTAGCTTTTTTATTTCCCTCCACATTTCTTTTTGATTATTGACATTATTAATTTTATTATTTAAATAATTATTTTTTTCATTTTCAATTTTAACTTTATAAAAATTTCGCACTGTTTTGTACCTAGCCCATGATTCATTAGTGTTCTGTATTTGATATTTACTAATTTTCTCTCTTTTTAAGCATCTTAGCTCGTCATTAAACCAATTACATTTATAGTTTTCTTTAATCGTTCTTCTTTTTGTAAATTTTTTAACTCCATTTTCCAAATATTCATCAAACAGATTTACGTTGCTGTTTAAATTGTTATTTTTATTTATTTGTTGTATGCTCATAATTTCTCTGTTATATTGAGATCTATTATATTTAAATATTTCAACTTCTTTATAATTTTTTTCATTAGAATTGTACTCTGCTTTATCTATTATTATGTCAATTGCTTCATGATCCGATATTTTGCTTGATATATTAATGTTAGCCGTTATATTCCTACTATTTGTTATAATGTAATCAATTAATGTTTTTGAGCTCTGTGTTATTCTTGTAAAGTCATTCACTATTTGCTTAAGACCGTTATCGTCCAATAAACAATTAATTTTGCTATTTCGTCTATATTGAAATCACCAGCTATTATTATATCACAGTTTACATCACTTACTTCTTCTAATACTTCATCAAAGGCTGCCACAAACTCGTTTTCAGCACTACTTGGAGATCTATAAATAGCTATAACTAGAAATTTGTTGTTATTATATTTTGCCATGTAGGCAGTTATCCATATTTTTGACTCGATTATTTTTTCAAAGATTTTTCTCATAATCCATTTCTTTTTTATATATATTATAACTCCACCAGTCCTTGTTGAATTTGACATTGTTGAAAATTGATTGTAACCTCTTAGATGCGTTTCTTCTTCCGTCACGTCTTGTGTCAAATACGTTTCCGAGAGTATAATGAATTCTGGCTTATTTGTTTCTACAATTATTTCAAGTTGGTTGTAATTGTTTGTAAGTCCTTGTATATTAGTATATATGCCTCGTATGCTCTCTGGTTGCTAGGCAACTAAGCCTAGCCTCTTCTTTTTTAATTTGAGCTTGTTCTGGTATACTGGACACTCACGGTAATACGTGCTGTGATTTTCATCAAGATCTAAATTGAGCCTTTTATTTTCTTTAATGCAATTAACACACTTATTTGTTTCTTCTTTGTTACATTCTCTGCTCTTATGATTGCCATGACATTTGAAGCACACTTCTTCATTTTTGCATTCTGATGCTTTGTGGTTGTATCCAAGACATCTAAGACATTGAATCACCATTGTACCATCGTAAACTCTGCATCTATCCCATCCGATATTAAGTTTCTGACCCGCTATAACATTTCTATATGATTCGTTATCGATCTTTAGTTTTGCATTAAAAATTGTTTTATTATATTTTTTTGTTTCATACATTTTTATTACTTCTATTTCACTATGTTTAAGCACTTGGTTCTGTCTTTTTAGCCTATCTATTAAGTCTTTTTCTGGCATTTTAAAATTCATATCTGTAATTACAATTTGCATCTCTATTTCTTTTGGAACTTTTACTTCGTAATTTTCACTTATTTCGCTCTGTATTGTTTCCTTGATTTTTTCTCTTTCTTCGATGTTTTCACTTTGAATTACTAACGTACCATTTTTCCTATTTTCAACATTCGTTATTTTAAAATTAATTGGATCAAATTTTTTATTTAGTTCCGCTTTAGTTTTTTCAATACTTTGTTTCCCTTTTGGTTTGATAATTAAGGGGACATTTTTCGACACATCTGACATCTCTAAATTACTTGCAACTGTTTGCGCATATGATGGTATACTTGTTTTTACATTTGCATCTTTGACCATTTTCTTTATTTCATTACACATCTTCGTATTAGCTGTTTCAATTTTTTCACACATGTCTTTGTTTTTGCTTCCAATTTCGTTTACGTTTCCAAAAAGATTTTTTACTTCTAGCATATTTTTTTCACATATTTTCTGGATATTATCCATTTTTCTAAATCTTTCATCATAGCGCCTTTCAATAGCTTCCAGTAAAGTTTTTATTTCACTTTCATTTTGCTGCAATGATCTTCCAAATTCATATCTATATTCCTTCAATGATTGTTTATTTTGCTCGATACTGACTTGAATGTATATATTTATTTATTTATTTATTTATTTCATCCACAGTAATACTAAGCCTTTTAGGCCAAAAAATATGTATTACAAAGCATTTCATATGTACTGAGTAAATACAATACAATAATAATAAAAATTTATATATAAACTTAAACGTAAACTATTATAACCATTCAAAGGCTCCCCAGCCATTTAAGATTAGCTATATTCAATCATAAAAAGGGTAGATGTCCGGATATGGCAATTATGCAACAGAAATAATATCTCGTCATTAGTTTTAAATTGAACAGATAGATTATGTCAGGGTGTAGTATATGCAAACTTTAATTCCTACCATCATTCATAGACAAATAGCTTAAGAGTGTAAGACGAATAACATTATTGCTATGAGAAAAAATACGTAATTCATACGGAAGGATGTTCCAACATCGCGCTACTCTCACAGTAAATGACCTTTCAAATAAAGAACATTTAATTCTTGGTATTATTACTTGCTTGTTTCTAATAGACCTAGAGAAGGTAAACATACTACGCAAGAGTTTAGGTACGCTGCTTTTAATGATACGATGGAAAAAGACTAAGTTACGCATACTCACAAACTGATTAAAGGAGCAACCTAAAAATTTTTTAAGTAACTCAGAGACATGCTCGCGACGTCGTAGATTAAAAACAAACCTAACTATAGAATTAAGAGCATATCCTAATATTTTCAGATTCTTAGCAATTGAGCCAGAGATAACTTCTAAGCCATATAATATGTGAGGCATCATTAGTGAGTGAGCTATTCGTCTCTTGACATCAGTAGGCAAGAAGATTCGCATGGCATAAATTCTACGTAGCGTATTAGTTATTCTACGAAATATAAGATCAAAGTGTGCTTCAAAACTCAAGCGATTGTCAATCATAACACCTAGGCATTTATGCTGACAAACAAATACAATGCGAGAATTACAGACAAGCACCTTAAAATGAGGTAATTGAGTACCAAGAGGGCCAAAAATCATTGCCTTAGACTTAGAAGGATTTATCGAGAGTGAGTTATCGTCCAACCATTTCGAAATTCTATTAAGACTATAGTTAATATTTGACTCCAATACGTCAGGGTAGTAACGATCTGAGGTGAATAAGAGAAAAATGTCATCAGCAAACAAAAAGGGCGTACAAATATTAGATGTAATTACATTAGGCAGGTTATTAATATAGAGTAAGAATAACAATGGACCTAAAACTGAACCTTGTGGAACACCAGAATTAAGAGGCAATAAGCCTGAGCGTTTACCAAGAATCTCAACAAATTGCTTTCTCTCTGAAAGGTACGACATAATAAGTTTACATCCAGATCTAGAGAAGTTAAATGTATCCCTAAGTATAGTTACCATAGTGGAAAAACATATTGAGTTAAAGGCCTTAGTTAGATCCAAAGATACTAATACACTTAGTTTTCCATCATTAGTATTATTTCTAATACTATCCGTTAAGGTCAAAAGAAGCGAGGTAGTACTATAACCCTTTCGAAAAGCATATTGTGAGTCAGTAATTCTGCCTCCCAGGGAAAAAAGAATTTGATCTTTTATAATATGCTCTACTACTTTCGACACTGATGGTAGTATCGAGATAGGTCTTAAGTCAGCTGGGCAGGTAACATTTTTAGTTTTAGGTATGGGTACAACCCTTGCGGTTTTCCAAGAATAAGGGAAAATTGATGTTGTTAGAATAATGTTTATTATATGCAAGAGAACATTGGAAATATGGGGATAAATAAGTTTTATAAATTGTATTGTAACATTATCAACACCTACTGCCTTAGATTTAATCTTATTTAGTGCATTAAACACATCAAGTTCATTAACACAATGAAAGGAAAATGTACCAAAAGAATCACTAAACCTTTCAAAATTAATAGTATCGTTATTAGTAAAAGTAGTGCCCACACCACTAGCAAAGTACTCATTAACGTTATCAACATCGCCTTCAAAAATATTTTCATGAGACTCTCTACATCCTGCATTATTTAGAATTTTCCACATACCTGAGCAGTTTAATCTTCCAAACACTTGAGCAAAGTATTTAATCTTCTCCTTCCTGATAGTAGATTTAGCCTTGTTTCGAAATTTACAGAAAATTTTCCATTTGGCCTGTGTAGAATCATTTTGGTAGGTCCTAAAGGCGAGATCACGATGTGATAGAGCTAACATAACAGCTCTGGTTTTCATCCATGAATCATCATTAGCTTTAATACTAATACGCTTGGTTGGCACAAAAGAATAAAGGGTTTCAATCAAGGAGGAGAAAATATAGAATTTATTATTTATGTCTATTTCGTCAAAAATTCGAGAGAAATCAAAAGACGATAAAAACAATAATAATCGGTCCCAATCCAATCTATTAAGATCACGATACTCAATAGCAGAGTCTATGTATCGAACGTTTATTCTCAATGAAGCGAAAATAAGAGCATGGTGTGAAATCGAGGGACATTGTACCTGTCCAGAGACGTTGACCAACAAATTGTTACAAAGCAACATAAAGTCAATCAGAGAGGTAGAAAAATGCTGAACATCATAATGAGACGGGATGGAATTATGACAAATTGACATATTCATTCTATTACAAAATGATCGTATCATATTGGATTTAACACTATCAAATAGGTTGCAATTAAAATCTCCAACAACAATAATGTTAGAGTAACTAAGGAGTATCTCCTGATGAATTTCTTCAAACTTACTAAAATCAGAGGGAGGAGGCAAATATATAATTCCAATTAGGATTTTACAATTATCAAAGTATAATTCAATAAAAATAGATTCACATTTTAAATGCATAGATTTAAAGACGACTTTATATTTAAGTTTTTTAGATATATAAATTCCCACACCACCACCTCGTTTACCAACCCTATCATTACGAACTAGTTTGTAACCCGGTATTTCTACTGCCTTATTTGTAATATTTCGTGTTAACCAAGTTTCCGAAATCCCAATAATATCAAATCCCGAATCATTGAGAATATTTTTAAGTTCATCAAATTTAAAAGACCTAAAAGAAGGCCTAATACTACAGCAATTTAAGTGAGCAATGTTAAGTTGACCCTTATACCGACGTATTGTATTTTTAAGATACAAGTTATTATTTACCACCGGACCAAGATTACTATTAAGACACATCTAAAGGAAAGACATTAGTGGCTGGGAGCAAATAAATGGAGTAAAATAAAAATAAAGGTATAATTTGCATAAAAAAATTCATTGAACTATTTAAAACAATATTAATCATGTAATATATATGTAACCATTTTCATTCGGCTGTTAGAGTGTGTAATAAAAGTAATTGAAGTATAAACATATGAAATTATGAGTGATTATATAAACATAGATAATCAGGTACTACGATAAAAGATAATTGGAAAAATTGTTGCACTACAATTACCCAGTATTATGGTATAATGTAGTAAGAATAAGAAAGGAAAAAAAATTTACTCAGTAGTACTCATTATGTTGGGTTCAAAAGAATAGAAAGGAAAGCATGAGATCAATTCAAGGAACCCAACATGACCATACCGGTAAAGGAAAAAAAAGAAGAAAAAAAAAATTGATGTAATTTTTCAGTAATGCTCATCATATTAGGTTCATACAGTAAAATAAAATAAAAAGGAATTGCAGAAAATAAGTAAATATTAGTTTATAATTACAAAAAAATTATGAGGTAGCATCAGCAATATTTTCTCTTATCTCTCTATTTAGCAGCTCAGCACATCCTTTGTAATCAAGTTCCATCTTCTCATCATTAGGGAAAGTCAAGGAAGCAACGGGCTTAATGGCATTCTTCACTCTGTATTTAGTTACGATTTCCTTTCTATGGAGTTTCAAGCAAATTGCATTTAGTTTGCTAGCCGCAGGGGAATAATGCTCATTTATAAATACACGTCGATTAAGTAGGTCGCCTGGGATTTCAGTAGTAGGAACAACATCAGATGCTTTTAATGGCCTAGTTCTAAGTGATTGAAAGTATTTGTTTAAAAGTGTATCTCTTAACCAGAATAGACTTTATTGTTGATATAAATGGCCTGATTCACATCATGATGAGTTATTTCAATATTAAATACATTCAGCAATCTGTTGATAGTATCCGAGACGTTTTCTAGGCAATTCGGCAAACCATTTACCACCACGTCTGATGAATAAAACTTCATGTACAGCGCGTTATTATCAGCTTCAAGCGAAGATATTCTGGCATCAGAGTCTGTTTCTACTTTTTTAATTAGTTTTGTGCAATTAGTAATGTCCAACTTCAAAGCACTCACACTCAGAGATAATTCATTTTTAATTTCAGAAATCATAACGTCAATTTTACTGTTGACATCACCAAACATGTTGAACAAATCATCAAATTTTTTATTTAAGTTCATTATGCCCTCACGGGGCCCACCAGCCGAAAGGCTATTTTTGCACACAGAACATATAAATGACATAGCTGGTAGTTTATTAATTGCGTCCATATCATTACACGAAATGCCTGCACAAGTATCATGTACCCATAGGTTACAGACATCACATTGAATACACGTTGCATTACCAATAGGAAGTTGACATTTCCCGCACTTGTGTGTTTTCTTACTAGGAGCCATAGTTAAAGCAGCAGATATTTGATTTTAATCCGGATTAAGCAAAAGTTCCAAGAATAAGGCCAAAATATATGTATCTAGATTCGCTTACTTAATTTGCGCCAAAAAGAGAGTAGCCGATAGAAAAAAAGACACAAAATGGCGATAGACTATTCGCGAACACCAAAAAACCGAGGAATGAAATTTTTATGCCAATTTTCTTTCCAAGTATAGGACACATTCAAAATACAGGGCACACCAGGATCTTCTTTACCTTTTTTGCTTAAAATAGTCTTTATTTAATTTGCTCGAAACAATACAATAGAAGGTAGAAGAAAAATAACAAAATGTCGCCACAAGAGTACTTATAAACACCAGAACAATTCCAATGTTAAAATTTGCACGTTCATTACTGAGGTATTTATATAAAAGAGTTTTAGTTTTCAGTTTATAGTTTCAACAGGTATCCACTCATTTATTATTTAAATTTAATTTATTTTTATCAATTTTTCAGCCGAAGTAAAGAAAGCGTGTCTACTCAGTCATAGCGTTGCCAGACTTTTTTTCAATAATAATATATATATATTAATTTCTCATAAACGAATTCCTTTTTTTTATTTTTCATCTAGCAGTGTTTGTTTTCTTCCATAGCATTTCATATCAGGGTTGTGTGCAGGTCATTACAAGATTATATAATACATTAAAATAGTTTAACGATTTATAATGGGTGATTTTTTAAGAACTATCGGAAATTAAAAAAAAAGAAAACACAAAATTCAGAAAAATGCATGAAATATTTATTTGGATTGATAGTTGGGTCGATATAATTTAATGTTTGAAGATTATTTCATGCAAATGTTGGCCGCGGCTGCGCCTCAAATGGTCCATCCGCTTAGTCCAATTTTGGCATACTCTTTCCAACATTTCAGCCGGTATCTCACGAATAATGTTGGCAATGTTGGCTTCCAGTGCGTCAATCGAAGCGGGCAAGGCAAATTCATAACAGGTAAAGTTGAAAACACAGCTGATCTACTTTTTTTTTGCCAAATTTAAGGCGAATTCACATAACTGGTGGCTCTTGTGTCAAAAGTTGTTTATATATAGAAACCTGCGCCGGACGATTTTTTCGGCGGCACCGGCTCTTGAGAAAATTATCGGCGGAAGCTGAGATCAAATAAAAATATATAACAAAAACAATTAAAAAATTAAATAAAAAATTTCTGCTGTTGGCTACACATTGTTTATATATTTCATTGGTGCTTTGCCAAACCATCAATAGACTTCAACCAAATTGTTTGATAAATTTCTAAGCATACTACGCTTTTTTAATTTATTTTCCTCAAAGATATTACTACTTGCTAATTCTCAAATAGTTTTTGAAAATCTGTACATAAGATAAGAAGTTTATGACTGTTCAAAATATTTTAACCACATATTTTGATGTCTACTATGATTTGTCAAAGCAAAAATGAAATATATACAAAATGCTTAGCCACCAGCAAATAAATTTCAATTCAAATAATCATATGAAATAATGCCAAATAATAAATATCTTTAATAAATAAAATAATTATTAAATTATATTGTACATGGAGAATCGACGGCTGTTTTTCAGGCAGCATAAGCCAAACTATTTTCGGCGGCGGCGTAGCTGACTAAAATTATCGACGGCTCAGCTCAGCCGGCTGTGAGCCATGATGGCCTAGATCTTTGCTTAAGTAAATTCAATCAGCTGCTTTTGACATACGAGCCTCCAAGGCAACAACAAAATACTATATTGTTTGTACTTTGTTGTAGTATTAACTCTACCTGTCATGAATTTGCCTTGGAAGCGGGCTTGTCGCTAGAGACATTAGCCTTAACATAGCCCCACAAAAAATAGTCTAGAGGCGTTAAATCGCACGATCTGGGCGGCCAATTGACTGGTCCCAAGCGTGAAATAAACTGTTCACCGAACTCGCCTCTCAATTGGTCTATTGTTTCGCGTGCTGTGTGGCATGTGGCACCGTCTTGTTGAAACCACATGTCATGCAAGTCAAGCTCTTCCATTTTGGGCAAAAAAAAGTTTGTTATCATCGCACGGTAGCGCTCACCATTCACAGTAACGTTGTGATTCGCATCATCTTTGAAGAAATACGGCCCAATGATGCCGCCAGCCCATAATCCGCACCAAACGGTTGTTTTGTGTGGATGCATTGGTAGCTCTTGCAATGCTTCTGGCTGCTCTTCACTCCAAATACGGCAGTTTTGCTTGTTCACGTATCCATTCAACCAGAAATGAGCCTCGTCGCTGAACACAATTCTTCGATAAATTCTTCGATGCGTGCTCTTAACAGAGCACGCATTTTGGTAATAAAATTCAATAATTTGCAAGCGTTGTTCGTTTGTAAGACGATTCATGATTAAATTATAGACCAAACTGAAGATGTTTGACAGTGACACAAGATACAAAACGTGCGCGAGCTGTCAAAACTAGTGTTGCCAAAAAGATAATAGCAAAAAAATCACTCGTTATTTAAAAATGCAAATGACAAATTAAAATATTTATTACTAATATGTGTGGTATATACATATGTACTTAGTTATGTATTATGTATTATTAGTATTAGTTATGTATTATGTAAAAGTTAAAACTTTAATATAAAAGTGAAACCTTTTACACATGTGCGACGCATACAAAAAAATTCCATGATTTCACTATATTGGCAACATTGCTATTGCGAGTTAAGCCGAAGGTCCATACCATCCGTTCAATGCGTAGTTGCGTTTTATGCATGTGTCAAAAAATTAGAATCAAAGTGATTGTATGTGGCAAGTTACAGAACAAAACGCAAAGAATGTATAGACGCATAGGACGGATAAAGTAGATCTACTTTCTACTTTTGTATGCGTCGCATGCATCATGAGAAAAGGTGAGTTGTTTTTGAGAGCAAAATGTTAGTGTGGTGAATTTAAATTTTCTCTTTTTTTGCATTAAAACAGTTTTTAGTAAAAGAAACTGCTTTCGTAATAAAGTTTACAACTACATACATACATATGTATATTCAAGACTTAAATAAATTAATATAAATTTTTAACATAGTTCTTTCATGAACAAAATTTGCATTAAGAACTTATCAATTAATTTTACGTACTTATGTACTGACTATCAACTCAATTGTATATATTATTTTTTAGGAAAGTGCAATGGAAAATAATCTTATTTCAGCTGTGATTAATATTATGGATTATATTTATTACAAAATACTATGTGCATTAAATCAATTAATTCCACAAATTATTTCAAAGTCATACTTTCACTTCCATTTTTCCTAAAAATTTTGTTTATTTGATAAAAAATATTTACACTACAGATGATCACAACAAAAATTCCTGCGCATAAGACGTATTGCATGTAACTTGAATTTAGAATCGGAGAGTACGTACAGAAACGCATACAACGCATATGCAAAGAACGGATGGTATGGACCTCCAGCTTTAAGCTGAAGGTCCATACTATCCGTTCAATGCGTAGCTGCGTTTTATGCATGTGTCAAAAAAGTAGAATCCGAGTATTTGTATTTGGCAAGTTACAGAACAAAACGCAAAGAACGTATAGACGCATAGGACGGATAAAGTAGATCTACTTTCTATTTTTGTATGCGTCGCATGCATTATGAGAAAAGGTGAGTTATTTTTGAGAGCCAAATGTTAGTGTGGTGAATTTGAATTTTCTCTTTTTTTCCATTAAAACAGTTTTTAGTAAAAGAAACTGCTTTCGTAATAAACTAAACTTTTCGTAAACTACATACATATGTACATATACGCAAGACTTAAATCCATTAATATAAATTTTTAACATAGTTCTTTCATGAACTATATTTGCATTAACTTAGTAATTAATTTTAAATACAATGCAATGGAAAAGAATCTTATTTCATCTGTTAAAAATACTATGTATTATTTTTATTACATGTGCATTAAATCAATTAATTCCACAAAATCTATTGAAAGTCATAATTTCACTTTCCATTTTCCCCAAATTGAGTTTATTTGATAAAAATATTTACACTACAGATGATCACAACAAAACTACCTGCGTATAAGACGTATTGCATGTAACTTGAATTTAAAATCGGAGAGAACGTACAGAAACGCATACAACGCATATGCAAAGAACGGATGGTATGGACCTCCAGCTTTAATAACAAATTATGAGATGAGAGGTAGCAGCATGAACAAAAGTCGTTTCAATGAATAATTTCTTTGTGTTAACAGTATGAAACGAAACGTTTTCACTCACAGTATGATAAAAGCAACAGTTTGTTGTGTATTAACATTTATTCGGAGTTGGGCTTTAGTAAACAAACATTTCAGTAGTTTCATGGATGATATTATTCATGCAACTCTATAACATGTATATCTATTAGTACATACATACATATAAAGCAACAAGTGGTGTTATTTTGTTAAACAATACAAGATAATACAGTATTCCCAATTTGGGCGAAAGAAAATTGTCGGCAATTGTATGCAATATCTAAATATTTAATAATTATTAATTATTTCTCTGAATATATATTCACATAAAAATATAATCGCAGTGATTCAAATTAAATTAACTAAAATCGTGAAATCGCTTTATTGAAAATAAAATTGTGTAAATTAATTAGTTTGTTTGTGCATTCATCTCCCACCTCTTTCTATTATTGATAGTCACCCTACCGTCGGTCGATTTGACTACGTAGAGTTTTTGATTAAACATATAAGAAATTAATTCAAAATTTAAAATCTTCATATACCTAGTACCTATTTACGAATTCATTTGAATAATTTAATATTCTTTCCAAGATGAAAAAGTCTTGAAAATTTTATACGCGCTTCAGATGCTATTTTTAAATTTGAAGCAAGATTTGAAAGGGTTCGTGATGCAGATCATCACGTTTATACACTGTAATTTACTAGTGATGAACTAAAAGTTTTATGGGAAAGAGCTAGAAATGCATACGATGATGCAGTGATTGAATGCGAAATTCCCTCGGAAAAGTCAAAAGCGGTAAAAACTGAGGATTTAGAAATCATTGAAAATAAATATGAAACAGCCTTTACGACTTATGCTCGTTGTATGAAGGAAATAAAAATAAAAATTGATGATTTAAAATTTATTCCTGAAAATAGACAACCTGCCGAACAAGCTGAAGCTTCGGCAGAAGACCAAATTTCACATAATCTACCTGTAGCACCATGCGAAATAAACGTCTTTAATGGGGATTATTTGTCATGGCCAACTTTTAGAGATCTTTTTACAGCTTTATATATCAATAATAGTCGTTTTAGCAAAATTGAAAAACTTTTTTATTCAATGGAAAAAACAGACAAAGATGCTAGGGATATTGTGTCAAAGTGTCCACTGACAAACGCTGGGTTTGATATCGCGTGGAAGAATTTGAAAGATAAATATGAAAATCCTCGTATGATAGTGCATAATCAATTAAAATGTCTTTTTAATTTAGAATCGATCACTAATGAGACTACCCTACAGGAAGGCTACCAGTCAATTGACTAGTCATTTGACTAGTAGCGACGACCACAACTTCGGTCACTGTCCCCAGATAGTTTATTAGGGGCTTGGTGAAAAAAATGACCAAAACATTTGTGTACGTGTGAAATTTTCTCTCTCTCTCTAACTTATTAGTTTCACTTAATTAAAACACATATATCTGAACTGCTTACTCTGCTACGTTTTCGCTAGTCACAGATTACATAAGCATTGGTGAACTATGACTAGTCAATGGTTACAAGCCAACTAGTCACCTATTACTAGTCAATATTTACGTAGAAACTGGTAAAATGTAACTTTTAAATAAAACACAATTTACAATACTTTTTGTTAAATTTTATTTGCTTTCTTATTACAAAAATAACTCTAAAATACATATGTAAGTAAATAGCATTTAAAACAAAAAATACAAATACAAAATCACCAAATAACTTAAGCGGTATATAGCCATCACATCTTTTCATCATCAACGCACCTTGCTCTCCACAAATATCTAAAATTTAGAAAATAAATATACATATTAAATTAGACTTTGTGAATACCTTTTATGCACTATTTTACTTATCTTTTTCAATACTTTTATAAACTTTCACAGACTGCATGAATTGCGCCTTCTTCACAACGCATTTTCCTCTTTCCAAACATCTAAAAATTGGAAAAGAAACGAATACATACATACATACATACATATATATGTATGTATATTTTTAATTAAACTGTATAAAATTTCTTTCATTCATTATTGTTTTTATCTTACTTTTTCACAAACACCATAATTTTTATTAACACTTTTATGCATTTTAATTTTAAAAACCGAACGAACTATAAATTTTTTTCAGTAAAATTCAATATTTTAAAAATTTGGACATATGTACATTAGATGTTCTACTCTAGCATATATGTTAGAGTAGAACAACTATAATAAATGTTGAATTTAATGAAAAATTGTTGTAAATGTGTTAGTAAAAAATTGTTCTTTGTGTTAGTTTCAGTCATTCATTTCTTGTAGGGTAGTTCAGCCTTTAACAACTTGCAACGCGGAATCAATATTTTTTTGAATGCTATGTCAATTCATGAGATTTTCACGAATAATTGTGATCCAATTATTGTATTTTTATGTATTCAGCGGCTGTCTGCACATACAGTTACTCTGTGGGAAGAGACTGCCAAAGACAAAAGTGCCATACCTTTGTGGAAAGATTTGGATTTGTTCTTAACAGAACGAATTCAAACTTTAGATTGCATTCGCGATCTTACAAATTTACAACCTGATAAAAAAATCGTGGGACGGAAGGCACATACTAAATATTTTAATGCAAGTTTATCTAATACTTGTATTCTGTGTCCAAATCAAAGACATTTACTTCGATTTTGTCGTCGTTTTAAAAATATGTCTATTTCTGAAAGAGTTGCGAACATAAAGAAATATCATTGCTGCTAGAATTGTCTTTCAAAGTCACACGAAGTGAAAGATTGCAAAAGCGAACATAGTTGTTTTAATGTGTAATAAGAGGCACCATACCTCCTCTATCAAGAGTTGCCCGATAATATTAAATCTCATCAACCTTATGAAGTCGACCCACAAATGCCTTTGACATCGGCGGCGACATATCCTAATTGGAGTCGCCAAGCCTTCCACATATCACAGAATTCGCCTGTTATATGAGGAACGGCAATGGTAAATATTATTTGTCATGGTAAAAGTTATTCGGCGAGGGCTTTAATTGACTCAGCTTCAGAGGCATCATTTATTTCAGGGCGCTTGCGAAATCAATTGCTACTTCCGTCACATTTTACGAATGTAAAGATTTCCGGTGTTACTAATGAAACTTATATTACTTCTACAAAACAGTGTACTATTCAAATTGGATCTAAAGTTGATAAGAAATTTCTTTTAAAAACACATGCGCATATTTTACCATCAATTTCGAATAATTTACCTTCATTTATTTGTTCTTCGGATATTAAGGGTGAATTACACAATCTACGATTGGCAGATAATAATTTTCATAAAAGTATGCCGAAAGATATTTTACTTGGAGCTGATCTATACCCTCAAAAAATTTTAACTGAAATTCGTCGGAATTTACTTGGATCTTTAGTGGGTCAAAAATCAGTTTTCGTTTGGATTCTCACGGGTCCTATCAATTCTTCCGTTAAGAATTCTATTAATACTTTTTCCACAGGTATTTCGATTTCCGATAAAAATAACTTCCAACATACTCCTCGTGAGGTTGAGCAATTATGTAAAACAATAGCATAAAACAGTTACCGACTGTCATATTCGTGGCCTGATTATTTGCACTTAAAACGGGATAAGAAATTGACCAATAACAAAACTTGTATTAGATGAATTATACTTACAAATATACTTTTATATCACTTTTTTTACCAATTTACAACTACTAACCTTATTTTCGTCAGGAATCTTTAATGATTCATATATATTATTACGTATTATATCATCAGAGGTCCCTCATGACCTAACGTAAATACAGTCCACAGGAGTCCTTAATGACATATCATCAGAGGTCCCTCATGACCTAACCTACATATAATCCACAGGAGTCCTTAATGACTCATCTTATCGACACCTTTTTGCAAATGTATCGTATGTTACAGAACTAAACTTTACAGGAAAAGGTTTTATTTGATTACCTGCGGTTTGGGTGGTAATGTCGCAGCCAATTTTTAATACATACCTTTACTAGACTTCTTTAATTTAAAAAAAAAATTTGTAAAATGTGCAGTATTTTTCGATATATATAAATTTTTGTCACATACGATACTTTTGGCACTTCAAGTTTTGGCTGCTTGGGCGCAAAATGTGTAACATACAACAAATTGACAAAAATATTACCGATCAAAGTAAATCAAAACAAAATTGTATAACGATGAAAATAGCAAAATAAAACCTTTATTTCAATATAGCAGTTATTTAAATTAATTTAGTTACATTTATTCAGTAATAAAATATTTTTTAGAGCAAAGAAAAGTATAAAACGAAATTTACTTATATTATGAAGTAAATTATTTATATGAAGTGAATTATTATTATAGTAAACTGAATTCAATCTTCGTTGTCCGTTTCTTGCAAAGTATCTTTAATTTTATTGGAATGGGGAAGATTTCGGTACTCACTATGATATATAGGGGGAATACTGTTCTTAGCACATAAATTTTTGAGGTCAATATATTTTTTTGTTGATATGCTTAATTGGTTAGGGTATAGTAATTTAAGGTTATGGTTAAAATTAAGATTATGTATATTCTTTTTATTAAAATCTTCAACATAGTTATACTTTAACTCTATTGAAACAGGGTTTTTCTTTAAGGTAGCGATACGCAGTTTGGTTATATTTAACTTAATGTTAATGGGAAGTAATGAATCGGCAAACAATTTCCAATTATAAAAATCGTTATGGCTCAGTTTAATGCATTCATAACCCCATGGATTTGTTCTAGCATTTCTGATAATGGTGGGCCATTCACTAGGTGCCCATATGGTTCGATTTCTTACAAAGGATTCGATTGTGCTATGGACTGAAACTACTGGCATCATAGTGTGACCAGAAAGCAAGTAAGTTATTGTAATTTGGTTCAAACATTTGGAGGAATTTAAAAAATAAGCCAACATCGACAGTACAGCCTTGTTCTTATTTTGACCAGCGCAGCTGTCGCAATAGAGACTCAGTTCCATGGTGGTTTTTCTGCTGTCCAAAATTAAGAGGTACTTCAAAGTGCTGTGCATATTTCGTTGCATCCTCGTTTACCATCCCGCTCACCCCACAAGAAGCAAAAGCCATTTCGTGTCCCACTTTCATATACGCTTAAGTTGTAATAGGCATATTTCCGGGAGTAGAATAGTGTGACATTATTCGAAAATGGCGTATTTAATACTTTTTGCATGTCGAAACTAGCGCATAAAAATTGTGGGTTAGATTTTGTCTTCGTTTGTTCTTTTAGAAAAATTCCTTTAATTTCGTCTTTAATTTTTAAGTGAATTTTAAGTGCATCTGAATTTAAAACCTTTTCTTTATCTTCCGCATTAAGATTTTTCACATTTTCGCATGTGATGCATTTATCCTTCTTGGGTGAATGAAATCCAATGGAAAAATCATTTTTGAAAATTTTTCTAAAAATATTTAATGACACAATACTGCTTCCTAAGTCCTGCTCTTTGAGATACTGCTCATAACATTTGTATAGATTGGGTTCTTGACAAGGTCTTCTTCTCCGTATGTGGGCTGGTTTGATGCAAGAGAGAAGCCACAAATTTCGCCTTGCTTCTGGCATTCCCCAGTAGTGTTTATTTATGTGACAACGTTCCATTTCTGTTACTTTTAGGCAATCGTTTTTGCACATATTTTTTAAGCACGGATTAGCAAGTACCATTCTCATATTTTGTGTGCTAATCTTGGTCTTGCGTTTTTTTTTGTGTCCGCGCTTACCAACGCAGCGCTCCTCCTCACAATCATCGCTATCACTATAGGGAACTAGGCCTTTAACAATCTATATACATATATAAATATAATAAATAACACATTATCACTATAAAATCAACTATTTGTTTAAATCATATACAGGGTTTTTTTTTAGAGGTATAGAACTTCGAATTGAAATAAAACACAAGAAAATCGTTTTAATGTCCATCAATTTGGCTTTATTGGAAGGATAATTTTATGCCATTAATGTTTAAATATGATTTCGGGCATGTGGCCGCCGCGGCTGGCTCGAATAAAGCCAATTCTACAGGTCCAATTTTCAACCACTTTTTCGAGCATATGGGGCCCTATGTTGGCAATAACGCCACGAATGTTGGCTTCCAAGTCCCCTAACGTTTCTGGTTTGTTGGCGTAGACGAGCGACTTCACATATCCCCAAAGAAAATAATCCAATGGTGTCAAATCACACGATCTTGGTGGCCAATTGACAGGTCCATTCCGCGAAATTATGCGCTCATCGAATGTTTCCTTCAATAAATCGATTGTGACGTGCGCTGTGTGGCATGTAGCGCCGTCTTGTTGGAACCACAACTCATCCACATTCATGCCATCCAATTCGGGAACAAAATAGTCGGTTATCATGGCTCTATACCGGTCTCCGGTGGCGAATCGATTCATTCGGGTCCTCTTCAACACTTTGCTCTACAGCGGCAATTGTTTCTTCGGTGCGCACTGTTCGACGTCTCTGCGGATGCGTATTATCACATAGAGTAAACGTAGTGAGAAAACGATCCATGGTTAACCGAATTAATTGCTCTGATGGACGATTATGTCGACCATAAAATAGACGGAGCTTGCGGTAAACTTCCCGAACTGAACCATTATTTTCGAAATAAATTTGCACGATTTGCAAGCGTTGTTCTTTTGTCAACCTGTTCATGATGAAATGGCAAACCAAACTAAATATTAATCACTTGACAGCTGACAAAATGGCCGCCAGTTAAAAAAGTGATGCCAACTTAAAGTTCTATACCTCAATAAAAAACACCCAATATATAACATCACATTCACACAATATATTAATTACTAAACACAAATAAATAATAATGATCTTACATTTTTTGGAGACCTTGACATTTTTTTTCTTTTTAAACTTTCGTATCCACACTAGTTAAATGTCTTGCTAAAACTAACTCTTTTCACAGAAAATTATGAGCACAAAAATGAATAATGAATAGAAATAACTGTAAAACAAATAAGAAGAAAGAAGAGATATCGAATGTGAAACGTCATCGATCTCATCCACTTACATTCTTTTTAAATTGGTTGAAATGTCACGACACATAAATTACAATGTTATATGTACGTATGTCACATACGATATATTTGCTGTCACCAAAATATGTGCTGTCACATACGATAAAATTTAAACTAAGTTTCCGACATACCTATAGCGAATACAGTTATAATATTTTACCAGGTGATGAGTTATAGGTGTTACAACAATTTTGCATCAAAAAGTCAATTTCGCAAAAATTGGCGTTTACGATACATTTGCAAAAAGGCGTCGTTATATCCATCAGGAGTCCCTAATGGCTCACTCACTTAAATTTATTTTATTTGAAACATACATACGTCGTTGCAAGGTGGCCGGCAATGTTTAAGTATAAATTCTTTGTTTCGGTTAATACTTTTCTCTCAGTATTTAATGCAATTTTAAAGCACTTTTGTTTCAACCTTGTTGGACGCATTTCAACGAGTAAACCGCTAACGGTATTTAAGCATTGTTTTGCCAATTTTCACTAGTTATACTAATGTTTAACTATAAATAATTACTCGTCATTTTGAAATCAAAGAATGCACTACGTGCAATTATAAATCCTTTTACGAGGTAAAGTTTAAAATAATAAAGAGAGATTTACGTCTCAACACTCATTACAAAATATTAACAGCCGTATTTACAAAAAATTTAAACAGCGTTTCATAAGTTGTTTAAGCAATATTCGCTAAAAATGTATTCATAATAGAATTTTAGCTTAAAAACCGTTTTTTAAACCTTGCGTAAATCAGCAAATTTTAAAATTGACTGACCCCATGTTTAAACCAATTTTAAGATGACGTTCTTGCTTCGTGTTTGTTTACATTTTTCGTTTTGACTGCATGTATGTGTGTATGTATGTACTTATGTGCACATTTTTTATTGTATAAAAACAATATTTTTCCAAAAATGGACAAAAAACAAATACAGATACGAGTAATTTGTGAATTAATAATCGTTGTTTAGCAGAACTAGGATGCAAGTGACAAATAAATAATACAGTGTTGCCACGATATTTTTAAAAAAGCAAGTTAATTGATTTTTAGTTAAAAAACTGATTATGAATACCAATATTTAAAAAACCTTATTTAGCCTTAAAATGTTTTTTAACTAATATAGTTTTTAAACCTCAATCAACTTTTTTTATGAATACGGCTGTAATTCTTGTTTGTTTTATTTGTATATTTATACCTTGTCGGATATACGCCGAAACACAGCTCTTTAGTACATATGTATTACAGTCCTGCACAAGACCATTTATAACACATGTCAAGACATGAGAGATTTTTCAAATGCTTTTTTACAGCGAAATATTCTAAAACAAACGCTAAACAACACTGTTGGCAAACATTTGTTTCAGTTGTGTGTCTTGCCAACAGTGTTGTTTATCGTGTGTTTTAGAATATTTCGCTGTAGTAAAGCATTTGAAAAATCGCTCATGTCTAGAAAGGTCTTATAAATGGTCTTGCGCAGGACACTAATATGTATGTATGTACATATTTCGGTATTTCTAATATTGAGGTTTTATAGATTTGAATTTATGGGTTGTCAACCTGTCGTAATGCCTGGAGATGAATCGCACCCTGACTGGAACGAACAAAAATGCTACACCTATGGAAATGAAAACGTTTTAATTGAAGGTGTACCTCAAGCTCAAATTTTAACGAAAACTATAGAAATTAAAGGTTTTCCAACTCCAATCGAAGATTTTATAACGAAAATGCCACTACATAGCAATGTTGATCGACATGTTGCTAAATCAATAATGGCGTCATTTGTTTTGGATTCAGAACAAGAAAAATTGCCGAAAGGAAACCTACCGCATAGACCAGCTTTTAATATGCCAGTAAATTATGGTGTCTCCCATTCACGGAAAATGTATCGTAAAATATTTTATAGACTTCTTAAATTTTAAAATTATTTAAATACATTTTCAGTCGTCTTTTGACAAATAAATTGTTAAGTGAATGTGAACAATTTAGTGGAAGATCTGTGAATTCTCGTCGTCGTTTGCTCGATCATGTAGATTTCAAAGTCACCGTCCCTAGGGGAGACCATTTACTTCAATTTAAAGTAACTGCGGAAAAATTTTTAACATCTTCACGACCAATTCAACAAGTCAAAATTAAATTTGATGGAGATTTGCCTGATTTATACCCTGCCAAGTGTACAATATCATTGCCAAAGAAAAATATTTATACTACTGAAACTTTTTATCGTAAGATATATGTATATACCTTATAAATTTATGGATAATCAACTTATACGTATATTTTCTTAGCTCTTAGCAGTAGAATTGATTGTTCTCATCCTCATACAATTATTACAATTTTCGACAAGGAATCCGTTGGCAACTTGCACGATGTCGGCGTTACAAATACACAATTTCAAAGCCGCACAATGTTAAAAGCCTTTGCAGTTGCAGCTACAAGAGCAAAACAATTATATGGAGTAAGGAGTTACTTTAAAAATTCTATCTTAAATAATTTATAATATCTGATACTTCAAGGAATCTGCGACCAATATTTTACCAAAACCTATTGTTGTGCAAAATATACAAACAGATGGCCGAACTTTTCACTTCGGTGTTTTCCAATTGAATACTTTAGCGTTAGAAGAAACGGGTGTTTTAAAAAATTATTGGTTTCACGAATCAAATATGGATCTATTTGCCGAATGTGTATATAAAAACGGACGTCCATACATAGAAGGCTATAACAAGGACGTTTTCCGGTGCTTACATGCATTTTATAATAACTAAACATGAGTTAGTTAAAAAATTAAAAATACTGGCAAAAGTCATATTCGTACACTACACTTTTACCATAAAATAAAATTTAATGAAATAATGTTTTTTATATCAGGTGTTTTTTTACTTTTGCAGGCAGTAAATGAGTAGTTACTGCAAAAATTTTAAAATTTTCTCCCAAAAAGAGCTGTTACTGAAAAAAGTACGCGAACGGAAAAATAATACTCGATACAATATTTTTATAACACAAACAACAATAAGAATAAATGTTGTAATTTATTTCATGTAATTTCTTTTTGATTTCCTTGTTTTGTTGTTGGTTAAATTAATAAAAATTACATGACTATTTGTTAATGATACTTATTACCTTAAAAGCAATTGCAATACTAAGTAACCAGATACTTTACAGTTTTACAACTCTGACTAATTAGAATAATTTGCAAAGATTAATAAAGTAAATTACAATATATGTATTTACTCATCAGAGAATAGCAACAAGTCACCGCAACTACAAGTGCACCGGGTAGATAACATTTGATTTTGACACCCTGGTGCTTGCAAAGCACAGTAAGTAAGGTGCGACCAAACACTCAACAATAATTTTGACGCACAAGCGTACATCTGCTGCGGCTTATTTTTTGCATGTGAACATGTAGATGGACAAACGTAAACACTCAAGTGTTATAAGAGTGGCAAAGATAAGAAAATGTCTTCACTCTCACTCTCTGAGAGACAGTATGAGACCCGAGCAGTGTTGCCATAAAATTAAAAAAAAAGATCTAGATTAGCCAAAAAAAGGAGCAATTTAAAAAAAAAGAATCTAATTTGAAAATTTTAATGATTCCGTGAAATCAAAATTTTAAATTAATAAAATTGCATACTGTGTTGCCAGCGCCTGACAAGAAAGAGAAGCTAAATAGGAAATGTAATAGCTAAGCTAAATAGGAAATGTAATAAAATGTTTAGATTACAAGAAAAAACGTTTATATGTTTTGTTTTTCAAGTTAGCTATGTTGCTAAAAGAAAAGAGCCGGACCAAAAAGAAAGACCTAAATTTAGCTCCAAAAGAGCAAACTGGCAAATCTGGACCTTGACATAAAATATTTTCGGCAAGATGAGTGTTATTGCGTTTTAGTTTTTTCCGTTTTAGTTTATTTCTGCAATAGCCACAATCCCAATGCTTAATAGTGTAAAATAAACACATATATATGTACATAATTCAATTTTAAGGAACAATTTATTTCAATTTTTTTTTATTTATTTTTTGCTTTTCAAGATAAAAAAATAATAATTCAGATAATTGATAAAGTTTTATTTTTAGTTAATAATAATAATAATGAAAAATTTCTATAATTCATTTTTAATGACCAGTTCATTTCAATTAAAGGTTTGTTTTTTGCTTTACAAGAGAAAAAAAAATATTATTTGGTTACATCAAAATTTTTATGAAAAGAGTGTGAAAAAATGAGGTTGTCTACAGATTTTGGCCCTAATCTATTTCTTTTTTCGGTTATAACGTTACCAGCCAAAGAAAACACTCTTTCAGCTGCTGCACTGCTCGCAGGTATTGAAAGAAGCTGCAATGCTACTTTTGACAAAAGAGGGTAACAATTTTCATGTCTTTTCCACCAATCAATGGCCTCAAAATCTTCGCTTATAGCTACTCTTTCTTTACAATAACTTTCAATTTCTTGTATTGGCGATTCATTAAAACAGTTATTAGAAGTTGTAACCAGATTTGAGAAAAAGAATGTTGTTTTGGGAACAGACGTTTGGCTTATTGAAGTGCTTAATAACTGACCACTTGGACTTCCTGGATTGCATGTATGTTGACTAGAAAAACTATCCGTAGGAGAGTTTCCTATTTCAGAGGTAGAAAATTTTTCCATTTGGGAAATGCAAAACGTCTTTATTTCACGTAAATCATCGTGTTGCATAAGTGCAGCAGGTGGATAAAGGAAAAATGCCGCCTTGTGCCATATGCTTAAATTTTCTTGCCAAATTTTATTAACATTTATTAGAATTTTTTCTTTTAGTAGCTCTCTAATTTTGGTAATCGACGGCAACACAAAACATAATGATGGCGAGCTACACGTTTGTAATTCCTTAAAAATTCTTTCAAAATCATGCAGTAGTGCTACCAATGTATTTAATGTGGATAAATTTATATGTGTAAGTCTGTGGGCCTATTTATTTTCACTTAATATTTGAATAACAGTTGACCAGTTATCGACGATAGACTGCAGCATGGTGTAGTTAGAATTCCATCGAGTAGCACATGGATTTTTCAACGTTGTGTTTAATTTGTGTTGCAAATTAGCCTTTTTAAAATATTTCACAAGTTTTTTGCATGCAATTAATGTTCCGTCAAGCTCGGTTGTCTCTTCGATTGATTTCTCTAAAGCATTTGCAAATAGGTGGCTGCTACAATTCAATCGAATATTGTTCTCCAAGGCTTTTTTGATATTCGCTCCTCTATCTGTCACAAACTTGATGTCGATGTTTTCAACATTAAATTGTGAAAACAGGCTTTTAATTTTTATTAAAATATTTTCGCCACTTGATTTTTTTAAGTCCATAGATTTTAATCCCAAAATGAGGTCATATAGTTTGAAGTTTTTTTCATAATGGAGAGTGACCCCCAAAAAATTTCGACTTACATATTGGTCAGTCCACATATCGATTGTTGCACTGACTCCTCCGATATCCGCAATTTCTTTTATATCCTTTGAGATTAGCGCCCTTTTTTCTTCACATTCCTGTTGCGTATTTCGGCTCAATGTTGTTGGATGGGGTAATAAATCATCCACATCAACGCAATCCCCATAAGTTGCACCAATTTTTATAAAAAACTGTACCATTTGAATAAAACCAGAACCGGCTACTGCTGAGAACGGGCGACAGTCTTGCACAACCCATTGTGTGCATCTATCAATGGCTTCTTTTATATGGGTTTCTGAAACTTGTTTAAGTTCTTTAGGCTTTCTTAGGTTCATGCAACATTTATGGCGTGATAAATTTGACGTTTGGTTTGGAATAAATTTGAGCACTTTATGACATGTGATGCAGAAAGTCCATCCTTCTAAAATAGTTCCATCTTCTCTTAAAATATCGCACAAAATATTCCAAATTAGACTTTTTCCTTTTCGTCTTTGGGAAAATGTGTATTTTCCAGCATCAATTTCTTGTTTGATTGCCTCCGACGTTTCCGACATTATTGCGTTCACTTCTACTTCACTACAAAACACTTGATCACTTCAACGCTAACAAGAAAAGAAGTCGAAAACAAAGCATACAATGTATGGATAATTACTCAAAGTTCATGTATACAACGTTACGCCATCAGAAAAAATTCCCGTTAGGTGACAAACGCCAAAAAAAATACTAGGTTGCCAAATCTATGTCGTCCCACTATTGTTAAAGATAGATACGATTTCATGTTAAAAGATGTGTGTATTGCTGCGAGTTGGAAACCCTGCAATTATATTTATTACCTTCTATTCATAAACCTTGTAATCACTCAGGTTTCTTTAAAACACCAGAGTGTCTTTAATACACCATGGTATTATATGAGTGATTTGTCTGCATTTGCTTTCTGGTCAAACACAAACAAAACGGAATGTTGTGAATTGAGCGCGATATTCAGGCCTCTTGCAATACATACATGATCTTATGTGTTTGCCATGCTCTTACTTTGCTTTTGGGTGATGAGCAGCACCTGCACTCATATTTCAATGAGTGTGAATAGGGTGCCGAAAAGTGCCACCTTTGCAGATCACTGTTACTCATATATATTAACAGAAATTATTTTTCTAAAATTTTTACATTTTGAATCACATGTTTTTATCTTACCAAACTTTACTACGACAAATTTCTGCAGTAAAAATTTGCAAAACATTCAGTCGAGAACTGTCACTTTACTCTCTAAATTTGTGTTCTCATTTACTGCATTTTGGGTACGCGAACGCAATTTAGTAAAATGCAGTAAAGTTCAGTAAAAATTTGTAAAAACTTTTGAGTCCGCGAACGCAATGTTGTGAGTCATTAAAGACAATAACAACAAAAACAACAACCGGAATCTGGCAAAATATAAAACAACAGTCAACCATCAAGAACTGCAATTCAGCAAGAACCACTAAGTGCCGACGGTGCAAACCAATGGACATTAAGTATGAAAATAACAATTAAATAATAATAAAATATAAATAATAATTGCTGACTGCGGAATAGCAGCAACAACAACAGCAACATCAACAACAACAGTAACAACAGCCGCAGTAGCAACAACATTAAGTATCAAAATTAGTATAAATAGCTGGTAATTTTTAGTCTAAGCAACTGGTATAAAATTATAACTGATTAATAAACAGTCTGCGATATCCACGGATCCCTCCAGACTTAATAATATAATAAATAAACAGATTACAACTATTGGCGGTAACCGCGTAAAAAGTTTTTTCCGAATAAATTGATATTTTATATATATATATATATATATAATATAATATTAATATAATATTAATTGAGAAATTTTGAGCGGCTAAGAATCTGCACGTTTTATTAACTTTTAGGGTTGGAAAAAAGAAGTCGAATAAAGTTGGTGTCATTTCGCCAAGTAATAACTCAACTAGCAGAGTAGTAAATAAAAGATACCACATAAAAAGTTTCAACACGAATAAAAAAAGAATGTAAAAACTATGGAAACTCGTAGAGAAATCGTTTTGTGTCTACATTAGCAAAAATATAAAAAAGCCCTCCCTGTTCAAAAATCTTGGTTGTGATTTGCTAAACGGAGAAGAGTTGTAACAACAGAAATAGCAAAATACATAAACAATAATTTCGCTACCTGCCTGTTTGTTGGAAAAAATCAATCAAGGACAGAGTAAAGACTACCATCCTTTGGATTGTCTACGGCTGGACAGTAGAGCTCTCAACTGAAGATGCGTTCCACGGAGTGGCGGCTGGTAAGTATACTTTGATTTTTTTTTATGGCCAACCCATAAGACAAGAACGGACGACCTGATTGAAAAACTGCATGAATATAACTATGCAGTAGATAGTCTGCAGGTATACGCGTGGACAGAATTACGGAGCCTGGAGGTAGGAAAAGAAGTGATAGAGGAGCATAGGGCAATAATTAGACAACAAAAACTGACCAAGTTAGAGGAAGTAGGATACATAATACAATTAATAGGTGAACTAAAGAGGAACCAAATAACAGAGTTCAAAGGGAACGTAGCAGACTTAGAGGAGGCTAAAACACTGTGAGAAGGAGAGTCGGAGATTAAATAAATAAAATATACGGACGAATTACTCGAACAGGCGGTAGAAGAAAACGAGAAAATAGTACAGAAATTGAAAGAAAAGGGATTGACAGAAGAAAGGTTAAAAAAGGAACTAAAAAGGCTACAACAGATAGACACAGAAGACGACACGATACAGAGACTGCAGACGGCATTAGAGAACGCAAGGCGGGAGCTAGATATAGTCCACAGATCCAGCACACCGACTCCGTCCGTGAGTGAGGAATTGTCGGCAGTAAGCGGCCATATTCCAACCATAGTAGTAAGCCAGGCACACCAAGACAGAAGTCTCTCAAGTTCTCCGCAGAAGGAGGAAACCACCAGGGAACCAGAAATTACCTGGGAAGAAAGGCAAGCACTAGAGTTAATAGACAAAGTGAAAACTCTATCAGCTAACGCAAGGAAAGCCGGCAGCAGAGGGTACACCGAAGAGACAACAGCCAGGAAGCTAGGGCAATTGGAGCAATATAGAGAGGAGTTTGAAAAGCTAGACAGATTAGCCACACACAACAACAAGGCGATTGAAGAATTTGGACGCTTGCTGGAAACGGCACAGGGTTGGTTAGGAAGGCGCTCATCATCACCCGTACAAGAAAATAACCTAGAACAAGGAAATAACCTAGAACAAACAATCAGAATGCCAGCACTTTCAGAAATCAGCCGAAGTGTACAGATACATCCAGGGATGTAAGATGGTGGAGAAAGAATTACTGACTGAGGCAAACAACGGGTTGACTCAGGATGTGATTCAATGCTTAAAATTAAGGCTACAGGGTGCTGCATATTCGAAGCTTTCCCAAATCAATTTCAGTTCGGTAGACGCACTCTGCAACGCTATAAAAAAGCACTACCTGAAGAGAAAGAGCTTGGACGAGATAAGAGAATTGATGGCGGGTTGCAGACAGTTCATCAGAGAATCGACGAGCAAATTCGGGGAACGGTTGGAACAGTTGTTAAACGAAACAGTTACAACAATTGAAAACCAGTGGCCAGAGGGGCCAGGCCGTGATGCGATGGTGGGAGATTTCAAGAGGATATCCGTAAAGAGCTTCATCAGGGGTCTTAGAGATCAGGCTCTAAAGGTACGGCTCATTGGACAAGAGGGAGAAGAGCTGAGCTCCCTGGTAACACTGATGGAAGAGGCGGAAGAGCTGTTTGGCGAACCACAACATATGGTAAACACTCTGTCGTCAACAACACCCTGCAGTTTCTGCGGCAAACAAGGGCATGGAAGAACGAACTGCGCAGAAAGACTGAACACGCCTTATTGCGTCCACTGCGGTAAATATGGACACGAAGTGGGGCCGAAGTGTAAAACCAAGACGAGCCACCGGGAGAGTTGCCAATACTGCCGGAATAGTGGACACATTATTGAAGATTGCAGGAAAAGGCTGAGTTCCCTGACTGTGGAGCTTGTCAGGTAAGCGGCCACGGAGAAAACCAATTTTGTAAGCGGCCACAATAGAGCAATAATACCAGTCCGACTATCCAGCGTAACAACACGTACAGTTACGACAACGAACCTCCCCATAGACGTTTTCACGCGGGAAAACAATCCGGTAGAACAGAGTATGCCCATGGGAACAAACGTGGACAGACAGCCAGTTTGTTTTAAATGCAACCAATTAGGCCACTTTGAAAGAAATTGTCCAAATTATTATGAGCCAAACAGGGCACAATCGGGACCCAATTACATGCCAAAACCCCCGGTAGCACGAACTTTGGGAAACGCAAACGGCAGCAAGCCGTTGAACCCCTCTGCGCGAAATTTCCTACCGAACCGTGAACCAACGCGACCAGCCTATGCCCAAGTGGACGCAAGTCACTCACCACTACAAGAACACATGGGAGTGAGTAAAATATATAGTCCACCGGGAAACGAATACAGGCCCAGTTACAGCCAATAACTGGAGAGCCAGCAGAAGACAGAGAAATAATTTGGCACAGAAGAAAAAACAACACCACAGACACCAGAACAAATAGGGCGATTGAAGACACAGAGTCGGTGGAAGAAGCACCGACAATAATCACCCACAAGGCACAGGTACATCGAGAGGGAAAAGTTAATTTCCCTCGTGACCCCGACTATGCATTTCATATGCAAAATGCATTAGTCAACTCAAATACAACACCGACCGAGGGCGAACCAAAAGCCCGAAAGTGCATCTCATGTGAAAGATGCACAACCAAAAAGGGATTGGGGAGTAGTCTTAGGACACATACCGCATCTGGTCAATAGCAGCAAGGGTGATATGGGGCCACCAGATAAAATAAATGCAGTGTACATCACCATCCCGTGCGAAGAAGCCCGAGCGGGAGAGCTGACACTACTAGTAGACACAGGGGCAGACTCAAGTATACTGAGGGAAGAGGTCATGAGAGGTTACCCTAAGAAAAGGTTTGGCGAAATGAAGATTTTAACGGGCGCCTTTGGTGGAGGCGCCACAACTAGTTTTGCAATAACCTTAAACATAGACCGGAGGGAAGACATAAATTGGGACTTCCATGTGGTGTCAGGCTGTAATAAAATCCCGGGAGACGGCATTCTCGGGAGAGACAACATTTGGAACCGGAGTGTGTTATACTCAATAAGAGGTACTTTGAGGTTATTTAAAGGGGACAACAAGTGTATTAAGACCTTTCGACTTCATGACGAAGTGGCGCATTACACGGCCTATATAGAGAAGACCGCCAGCCTTCAGCGAAGAGCAGTTACAATAGTGCCGATACAAATCAACTCAAAGGACAAAACTATAGTTATCCACAAGCAAGAATTGGCCCCAGGTGTCTACATGGGGAACACGGTTGTCAACGTAACACAGGGGAAGGCGGCCGTACCCATACTAAACTCGACAGAGCAAGAGTTACCATTAGAGAAAGACTTCCAAGTACAATTTTCAAATTTTAATGACCACGCAACACGAGGTAGCAGGAAAACAAGCATTGCCAAGGTTAGGTTAGGTTAGGTAGGGGTGGCAGTCAGAAACCCGGACTCACTTAGACCGTTTTTGTCCATTGTGATACCACGGAGATTGCTTATGCGGAGTCCCCACCGTCGAACCATCCAGAGCTCAGTATAAAGCTGCTAATACGTTGAAGTTTAACACCAGCAACGTCAGAAAGTTCCCTGAATTCAAGAGCGCCCATTGTGGCCATTCTCTTTTCTGCAAGTCCAGGACAGTGACAAAGAAAATGTTCTATGCTTTCCTCTTCATCAATATCTTGGCAGCTACGGCAAAAGTCGTTATGTTCAACCCTTAGCCTTTGTGCATGTCTACCTATGAGACAGTGTCCGGTTAACACGGACACTAGAATCGAGATTTGTTTCCTATTCCTTGAAATTAGGTAATCCGTACCTTCTCTATTTAGGTGAGTCCATAACTGCCTTGTGTTCACGCAATCATTTCTTGTGACCCACCTTCTATTTGTTTCATCCTCTGTCTTGCGCCTTAGTCTGAGTTTGCAAGAGAGTATGGGTAGACTTACACATTCCAAATCCGGTGGAACCTGTAAGCATTGCCAAAGATAAACCAGAAAGACAGAATAGAACATTTGAAAAGCATCATAATGACGGAAGAAAATTGGAATATAGAAGAGACTGAGTCCATAAACAGGCTATGTGAGAACTTTCACGATGTGTTCATGCTGAACGGTGACAAACTACCGTTCACCCCATTAGTAAAGCATAAAATACCCGTAAAAGTTGAACAGCAGCCCATCAACCAAAGACAGTATCGTCTACCCTAAATCCACAAAGAAGAAATCAACCGACAAGTGTCAGAGCTACTGCAGGAAGGAATAATAAGCCCAAGTATATCTCCATGGAATTCACCAATATTATTAGTGCCCAAAAAGTCGCAAGACGGTGAGAAGACTGGTCGTTGATTTTCGTAAATTAAATGAGGCTACTATAAAACAGGTGTTCCGTATTCCTAGGATTGACGAAATTTTGGATCAATTAGGAAATAGCCGATACTTTACCACATTGGATCTAGCAAGTGGATACCATCAAGTTCTAGTAAATGAAGAGGACAAAGAAAAAACAGCATTCAGTACAGACAAAGGCCATTTCGAGTTCAACAGAATGCCGTTCGGCTTAACAGGGGCACCGGCCACTCTCCAAATGGTCATGAACACTATCCTGACAGGCCTACAGGACCTGGACTGCTTCGTATACCTGCATGATATAGTGGTATACGGAAGAAATGTAGCGGCCAACGAAAGAAAAATTACAAATGTCCTCACAAGACTCCGCGAGAGCGGTCTCAAGTTAAATACCAAGAAATGTCGATTTCTAAGACGAGAAATCGTCTATTTAGGCCACAAATGAGGGAGCACTACCCGACCCCTCCAAGGTAGAATGTGTGAAGCAACTTAAGCCCTCAAGAAATATCAAAGAGGTGCAGGCACTCCTAGGGTTGATCAGCTACTACAGAAAATTTGTTGCAGGCATGGCAAAACTGGCCGCTCCAATAACGAAATTGCTAAAAAAGGATACTAAGTTCATGTGGACTTTAGAATGTCAAGAGGCCTTAGACAAGGTCAAAGAAAGCATTGCGAATCCTCCAATCCTGATTTATCCAGATTTTACTCAACCATTTAGAGTAACAACAGATGCAAGTAACGAAGCATTAGGAGCAGTCTTGTCGCAAATAAGGAACGGAAAGGATCATCCAATTGCATTTGCCAGCCGAACCCTCAATGACACCGAAAAGAGATATTCAACAATAGGCATAGTATGGGCAACACATACTTTCCGCCCATATCTTCTGGGCCGATACTTCACCGTATTTACAGACCATCAGCCCCTTAGGGGAATAGCCAACCTCAAGGACCAAACTTCAAGACTTGCACGGTTTAGGCACAAGCTGTCAGAATACGAGTTCGAAATTGCCTACAAACCAGGGAAGACTAATTTGAACGCAGACGCATTAAGCAGGCTGCCAACAAAATATCAAAATATTGGAGTAATACCCAGAGCTCAGGCGAAAAACAAAGAATCAAGTGAACAGACTAAAACCCTGAAAGACCCAGAAAAGGAAGATGAGTATACGGATGGCGAGAAACGTTCCTAACACAGAAAAAGGATATCCAAGAAGTCCTAAGAAGCTTCCATGACTCGCCCCTAGGGGGTCATCAAGGCAGTTGGAAAACCTACAGAAGGATAAGGAAGCAATATAAATGGAAGGGCATGGGGAGAAATATCAAAGAATATATAAAGAACTGTCCTAAATGCCAAACGAATAAAAGCGGGCCACTCAACAAGGAGCCCATGGTCTTAACCGATACACCAACAAGACCTTTCGAAAAGGTTTATATGGACATGGTAGGCCCCCTGCCAGTAACTACAATGGGTAACAAATACATCCTGACGTTTCAGGATGATTTGTCAAAATTTTTTATTTGCGCCCTTGCGCCCATGCTGGATGCAGAAGCAGAAACGGTGGCAAGAATTTTCTACAACGAAATCATAACAAAGTATGGTATACCAACAAAGCTCGTAACGGATAATGGTTCAAACTTTACTTCCAAGTTGTTCGGGGGTGTGTGTAAACTGAGAATAAAAAAGCAACATATCACTCCCTACCATCCGCAAGCCAACGGGTCTCTCGAAAGGAGTCACCGACCATTGGCTGAGTACCTGAGAAGCTTTGTGAAGGAGGACGGGTCCAACTGGGATCAGTGGTTGGCTCCGGCAATGCATGTGCATAACCACACAGATCACGTATTTACCAGCCAGACCCCGTTCAAAGTGCTTTATGGGTTTGACTCACCATTACCGTCTAACCTCAAAGTAAGCACCCCAATGTACAACCCATACGACTACTCTAAGGTACTGAAGCACCAAATACAAAAGGCTTATGAAATGGCACGAAAGCAGCAAGAAAAGGCCAAGCTCCGCTCAAAAGAGCAGTATGATAGAACGGCAAGGCCTAGCACCCTGAAGGTAGGCGATAAAGTACTGATAAAAGCGCAGATGCGAAAAAACAAATTTTCACCCCTTTGGGAGGGGCCCTACGAAATAAAAAATCTTCCCTCACCAGTAAATGTCCAGATATTAGCAAAAGGAGGATTAAAGACGCTCCATCGGAATTTAGTCAAACCATTTGTAGAGAGATGATGGACAGACGGCGCGGACGAAATAAGAATTGCCATTAAAATACAGGATACATAAAATGTCCAACAACAAGAAAGCACAAGCAACTCACCCCGAACTCAACAGACGCCAACTATAAATTACAAAATAAATTTGCTGGACATGGAAAATAGTGTGCAGGAATGATAAAACAAAATAGAAAAAAAAACAGAGGGCTGAAGTTAATCATAGGTTTAAATAACATAACTCCGGTACCAAACCAACAAAACGTCAACACATAGTTTCCACTTGTAGGGTTGATGGTATTAGTCCTCACACGAGGAGCCACCGCAGAATTGTTCATCGAGAGACTGGAATCTCATAATGGTTACACTGAAATTCACGTAGGCAGCACCCAGATCGTGGAAAGGTACGACTACATAATACACGTAATCAACCTGGACGACATCGAGCGGTTACTGGAACAATTCCATAATAATTTAGAT
Source organism: Tachina fera (assembly GCA_905220375.1). NCBI lineage: Eukaryota > Metazoa > Arthropoda > Insecta > Diptera > Tachinidae > Tachina > Tachina fera. The sequence continues at coordinate 126,296,474 of LR999963.1, forward strand.
GCTATTGGCGAGACACCCCACCGAGTCATCGCGAAAACCCAGCTAGACGAGATGGAGGACATCATGCACACACTTCTCCCCCGTAGAAGAATCAGAGGTCTGGTGAACGCAGGAGGTGCCTATCTGAGATTCATTTTTGGCACCATGGATGAAGAAGACAGACAAAATATAGAGGGTATTAGATGAAAATAATCACCAGCTGATAGAGGGACTAAACCAACAGATAGTCATCAATGACAATTTCAATAAGTCCCTGCAGACACTAAAAACCGCTATACTATCAGATAGACGCGACATCGAGAACAAACTCAATGCAGTAAGCAAGCTGGACGAACGATTGGTGAAGAAAAATCTGGCCATATTACAAGTACTGAAAATCTCAATTTTTAAAGGGAAATTGGAAAGCTTGCAGCAAGCCATAGCATTCGCCAAGACCGGAATTTTCCCACCGTCCCTGCTAACCAAGACTGAGATTGACACCTTTCAAATAGACATCGAGAAACTGAGAGGTGTTAAAATCGGTATGATAACAAGCCAGACGCGAACGATTAGTCTGCTTATAAAAGTACCAGCGGTCAAGGTCTCGCTGCAGAAATCCATTCTAGCAGCAATACCAAATCAAGAGAAGCTTCAAATCGATGAACCTCTGGAAGTGGTCCTGAGGAGTGGAAAGAAAAAACTCACATTTGTGGAGGGCAAAGCAATGTTCGAGCTGACGGAATCCCGAAACTGCATTTTTAAACAACCATGCAAGATGATGCGAAAGACAGACAGCGAAATCATTCAACTAGATAACGGTAGACTAATATTGATAAACACAAACCATACGCGCTTGAAGAGTACTTGCGACGACCGAGTGATCAGTCTCCAGGGACACTACCACATTCAATTTAATAATTGTACTATACAAATTGGCAACAGGACACTCAAAAATAGACTACTGAAGTACGAGCAAAGCTACGCAATACCCCAAGGGACAGAAAATCTCAGCACAGAGAAACCGCTAATATTCGCAGATATAGTTCTCAACCAGGGGAGAAATATTAAGCGAATAAGCGAGCTGCATTTCCACAAGGTCGTGGTAACAACTATAAGTACTATAACACTACTAATAGTAGCAATCCTGGGAGTTACGGTGGTGGTCCTGTGCAAAAGACAGGGAAATATAAGGGTCAAGATAACAGAAAATAAAATAACCAAAGGAGCCATTAGGAGGTCGAAGATGAGGAAAAACCTCGCACCCAAGGAAGTCAGCAACACAACGGTATAATAACACTAATAACAACAAATTGCCCTTCAATTACCGGTAAAATAAATTTAAATAAAATCAAACAGAAAATAGAAGCATTTGCAAACAACACTGTTGTTTGCACATGCTTGGTACAGATGGTAGATACACACTCCTACGCATCTATTAAGAATTAGCATAAGATTATTTGAAAAAAAACAATGCGCGAAGCTACACAAACAAAGCTAACAATAAAAAGGAAATATACATACTTACGTATAAAAATAACAATACTAATAACATACATCCATGCATACATATGTACATATAACAATGCCTACATACACATATACATACATAAATACATATAACAGATCTACATTATTGCTAAAATTTCATGCATACAAAAAATTGTCAACTGAAAAAAAGAGAAGTTCTTGCCATGCACCAACACATGTATAAACAACTAGCAAAACGTTGATTATGCATGTTAGGTAAACAGCCATTTTCAAGGCCACAAGAAAGTAAAAAAAAAGAGAATATTGTTAACCAGGTCAAGTTTAAATCAAATATATAAACAAACTGACCAAATATTATGTATAAATGATAAAACACAATATATACATACATATATTAGTAAGTAAGGTAGGTCAAGAAAAAAAGGAAATAGTAATTTAAAGACTATATAGAAACCCATATGTACATATATATTGAGTAAAAGGAACACATTAAGAACATTATATTTCTAAAACTAGGATGTAATAATATATGCATATGAATATGTACATTCATAAAAATTAAAATTTTAAATCTCAAAATAAATGTCATATTCTAAACTTATAGAAAACCAAACAAAACACTACATATTTACACACATATATGACTTAAATTGTAAATAAAAATGTGTTTCTATCAAAAATAGAGTAAAGAAAAATATATAATAACCACAAAAACATATTCGAAGCTATGTATAGAAAATTACAAACAAATATATTAACAAACAACATTTTTTTAAGAAAAATAATAATATATAGAGCTATGTATAAGCAAAATAAAAATCAATCCTAAACTTAGCAGTACGACTGTAAGAATGAATAATAAAAAAAACAAGTGCGTTTATGTAGTATAGAGATACATACATAAGCACAGAGATATGTAGGTACATATTCATTTTGTGAAAAAATTCATAATTTTTTTCTAGTGCAATTTCTAGGTTTTTGGCATTATGTTTAATTTGGTGCTTTTTAAATTTTGGCGTTTTTTTTCATATAGAAAATTTTTTTTGGTTTTGGCGATTTTTTTCGGTTTTTGGCGTTTTTTAATTTTGGCGATTTTTTTTTGTTCTGGCGATTTTTTTGATTTTGACGTTGTTTTTCATTTAAGCGATTTTTTTATTTTTTTGTCGATTTTTTTCATATGGTAAATTTTTTTTGTTTTGGCGATTTTTTTTCGGTTTTTAGCGTTTTTTTATTTTTGGCGATTTATTTTCGATTTGGCGATTTTTTTGTTTTGGCGATTTTTTTTGCATTTAGGCTATTTTTTTTAATTTTTGACGATTTTTGTTCATCTAAGCATTTATTTTGTTTTGGCGATTTTTGCGGATTTTTGTCATTGTGGGGATTTTGTTTTTTTGTTTTGACACTTTTTTCTCGTTTTGTCGATTTTTTTAATTTTGGCGATTTTTTTTCGTTTTGGCGATTTTTTTGATTTTGCCGATTTTTTTTAAACGATTTTTTTTAATTTTTGCCGATTTTTTTCATATAGGTAATTTTTTTTGGATTTAGGGATTTTTTTCGGTTCTTAGCGTTTTATTTTTAATTTTGGCGATTTTTTTTGGTTTTTGGCGATTTTTTTTCATTTAAGCGATTTTTTTTAATTTTTGGCGATTTTTGTTCACATAAGCATATATTTTTGTTTTGGCGTTTTTTTCGGTTTTTTGCGTTTATTTTTATTTTAGCGTTTTTTTTCATTTTGGCGTTTTTTTTGTTTTTGGCGATTTTATAATTTTCGGATTTTTTAGTTTGACCGTTTTTGAAAATTTCAAGAGTTTAACTCTTACAGTTTCCAAGATATAGCAATTTGTCAAAATTACATAGTCAAAATTTCATTAACTGATGGACCACCCTTTAATTTAAATTTTTTTAATTTTAATGTTAATTGTTGTAGCCTATATAAAAATACACAAATTTTACAAGTTTCAAGTGTCAATATACATATGTACACACATACATACAATTGTATGTATATTACATAGAATTTTAAAAGTTTTCGTCACTCATTTTGGAACACCCTTTAATTTTTAACTTTTATATATTTGTTGTTGTAGCGACCAAAGTTCTACATATACTGTCCAAATTTCAGACCCGTAGCTTTTACCGTTCCTGAGAAAATAGCCTTCTTCCTAAAACATCAAATATGTTTAATTATTAGGAAAAAAGTTAGTTTTCCAACCCTGGAAACGTTTTTTTAATTTGTTAAATTTTAAAAATTTTTTTTTAATTATAAATACCAATTTTATTCATACCGAAGTATAAAATAAGTTAATTTAATAAAAAAGTAATAAAAACTTGTTTTCGGTAGTTATTTTCTATGGGAAAATAGAGTTTGAGTTTTCCAGCTCTGAAACCGTCTGCTCGATTTCTCTGATTTTCAATAGCAAAATTTTTCGGAAAATTTCTGACACACCAGTCCAAGAACGAAGTCTCTAGCTCTTCTGGGAGCTTGGGAAAACCGATTTCACGTACAGACAGACGGACATCGCTTGTTCGTCTTCCCTATGCATAAGGATCCAGAATATATATACTTTATGTGTCGCTTATTAATATTGTAGAAATTACAAACGGAATGACAAACCTATATATACCCTTTACCATTTTTTGGTAAAGGGTATAAAAAATACCAAATAACAATAAAAAGAAAAAAAATATATATATATAAATATATATACTAATACTTATAATAACACTAGTTTAAAAGCGGCCGAAGTCAACAAACAACAGTTTTGAAGAACCTACAGCAACAATAGGCTACAAAACCACCATGTACAAATTTGGATGGGAGCAAGGGCGCCCCCCATAAAGAAACCAATTCCGACCCTCAACAACAACCGATTTTAATACACTGCCCCGCACACCATTGAAACCCGCCAGATCTCCACAGCAACCGAAGGAGTCCGAGGTGACAGCAAAACCGAATTAATATATTATTGGCAATCCGGAATACAGCATATAGTTCAGCAACAGCTAATGGGGCTCTACCCAGTCCCGACCGCACCGGCGAAAACCGCAGTAAGATAACAGTTTCCCCATTTACCCCACGCAATCAGTTCGAAGCATCCAAAATTGGGATGTTTCTCCTTCGCAAGGGGGAGGGATGTTGTGAGTCATTAAAGACAATAACAACAAAAACAACAACCGGAATTCGGCAAAATATAAAACAACAGTCAACCATCAAGAACTGCAATTCAGCAAGAACCACTAAGTGCCGACGGTGCAAACCAATGGACATTAAGTATGAAAATAATAAGTAAATAATAATAAAATATAAATAATAATTGCTGACAGCGCAATAGCAGCAACAACAACAGCAACATCAACAACAATAGTAACAACAGCCGCAGTAGCAACAACATTAAGTATCAAAATTAGTATAAATAGCTGGTAATTTTTAGTCTAAGCAACTGGTGTAAAATTATAACTGATTAATAAACAGTCTGCGATGATTAATAAACAGTCACGGATCCCTCCAGACTTAATAATATAATAAATAAACAGATTACAACAGCAATTATTGTATTCAGGTATGTGATGGAATACGATTTAGACAAAACCAATTTGAGAACGTTAAAAGGTGTGATCTGTTTTTTATAACCGTTTTGTCGATAATTTTAAATTTGATTTCTTATAGTTTTTGTCAAATTGATTTTCACGACCCTGCTATATTGTTTATCTCTCGTCTTCTAGTGTGCTTTTGAAAAGTCGGTAGCTTAAGGTTGGCTTAAAAATGATGCATAAAATCGGTCTGAATTCATCACACCTTTTCAAAACGATTGGTTTGAAATCGTTTTGAAAACGATCGTTTTCCATCACATACCTGATTATTTTAGAATGAATTTTCGTTAATTTTAATTGTTATTGTTCGAACTTCATTTATTTCTATATTTATGATTTGATCAAGCTATAGTTCGTATCGCTTTGCAAGCCCAATTACATGTGATAATTATTAATGAACAAATAACATCAAAGTTAATTGTAAATAGTTTGACAAACACATGTGTGGTGTTAATTGATGTAGATTTCTGCTCTATATACGCAAGTTTTATGCAAATGGATATGTGAACTGTTTTTGATTCATCGTATTTAAATTTTCTGAAAGCAAATAAATAAAGGCATTTCAGTTTTTTGTTTGAAAAATGTAATTTTTTTTCCTGTGCTTAAAAAAATTAAATTTTTCCAACAAAAAAACCTGAAATGAATACTTTTAATAAAATAAATGAAAAAAACAAAAATTAAAAAATTTAAAAACCCCAAATATATCTAGAAAAGATGAGATATCTTCTAAACGACTGGACCGATTTTCTTTAAACATGGTTAAGAACCAAGGCGAATTGAGCATCAGGTGACCTTATCAGCCGGGCTGATTATCACCTGTTGATGCAAAATTGAGCAATTTGAACCAAACTGTCAAAATTTGCTCAGAAATCTTTTGACAGATTACTTTTGTAGCATAGCAAACTACATGTTGTTTTTTGTGTTGTAAAATTGTTGTACTGATAAGGTCACCTGATACTGAATTCGCCTTGGTTAAGAACCAGTAGCCCGTTTCTGTATGTCTTGCATTGTAAAAGTTCTCACATGAAGTGTGAAACAAAAAATTTCATCGTTTCTCGATATGTGAGAAAAAAGTGTTTCTGTATTTGAATGCGAGGACAAACAGCACTGATTCTATTTTTATTGGAATATTTCCAGTAATCGAGATTTAAATGAAAAGAAAATGTCAAAATTTATTTCAATAAAAAAAAAACAATTTACAAAAGGAAAATAAAATAATGAACAAGAATATAAAATAAATGCAAAATTATTGAAAGTTTTTTATTTATACATAAAACAATTGCACAAAAAAATCTAAATAAACATAATCCTAATAATAATAATTTGAATGAAATTTATTTGACATATTGTCAGAAGTATAAATACTACAATAATTGAAATTTATTTGCTGGTGGTTTAGCATGTCTATATACGTATTTCATTGGCGCTTGAACCAAATCATCAGTAGACTTCAACCACAAATTTTTAACAGTCACAAACCTCTTACTTTATGCACAGACTTTCAAAAACTTTATGAGAATTCATAAAATAATAATATTTTTTAAAATCACAAAGACAAAATAAGCTTAGTAGGCTTTGAAACTGATACAAAACCCAGCAAATAATTTATATTCAGGTGAACCCATTTTATTTTTCTACTTCCTTATACAATTAGAAATCCATCGGATAACAATAAAAGTATTTATTTTTCATTTAGCCTTGCAAATACTTTTATTGTTATCCGATGGATTTCTAGTATACTGACAGATATATTTGATTTTCCATCTCTATGAAGTAAAGAGTGATGCTTTTGCTTACAAAGTGAGCAGACGTGAACACTTTTACAATTTCTGAAATCATGTGATGTTGCCAAACAGTTTGAGCAACACTTGAGACGTTTCACTGTTGACATACGTTCGTCAACACTCTGACTCAAAAATCTGGGACAAAGTCTAATAGGGTGAGACCCTTGACAAAGGAAACAACGACAAACCGTTGGAGTCGAACTGGTTTTTGCCGCAAAACTTTGAATTTTTCTATTATCATTAGATGATTTTTTAGCAGCGTTAAACATGGGGCTATTTCGTACATTGGCAGTGGTGGGGTATTTGTTCGGGTTTTGAACAGGGTTTGAATGGGACTGCCTTATGTCAGAAATCGATTCGAGGGTTTTGAAATGCGCTGTTAAAAAAGCATCCATATCAGTCCATTTAGGGGATGTTTTAAGTTTCTTAGATTGTTCCCAAAGACTCAGAGTGTTTTCGGGTAACTTTGTAGCACAAATATATATCAGCATTACGTGGTAGAATATTTCAGGGGTTACCTCAAGGAGAGAAAGATTCGTTATGCAATCATTTATCGTTCGTTGCAAGTTTTTAATATTCGCGCTAGATTCTTGCGAAATTGGTTTAATATTTAATAGAGCTCGAAGCTGTTCGTTTATGAGGGCATCTTTATTTTCATATGTGTCAACTAACTTTTTCCATGCGACTTCATAGCCATCGTGGGTCAGTGGCACCGTTTGTATGGTATCATGCGCATCTTTAGCAGTTTTTTGCAATAGATAGTACAATTTCTGTACTGGGGTCAACCGCGGGTTATTACCATACAAAGCGGAGAACATATCCCGAAATGAGGGCCAGCTCTTATAATCTCCATAAAATATTGGGGTGTCGCAAGGGGGTAAATTAATCATAGGCGCGGATTGCGCTATCGACCTCTCGACCTGCACCGCCACTTTAAGTTGTTCTAGGAGACCAGTTATAAGAGACATCCCCCGAGTGTAAGTACCATAAGAATTAAGATACTTAGCTTTCAATTCTTTAACTTGGGGGTCTTTAACCTTTGCGGCTTCAATCAATAAGGAGTCGTATGTTGACCGAACAGCTTCCCATAACCGATTGAGCTCCTTTTCATGACTATTCACAGAGCCGAGTTTGTGTTCCGCTAGTGGTATAGAAGCAATATATGCTTCAAATTCTGCCAAACGGTCGGCATTGCGGATCAACGTAGTCATGTCCATTTTTGATCTCAAGTTGTATTGGGAAATTTTAAAAGCGTTTATTTAAAAAAAACGTACAAGTGAAAATTCTTTGAGATGAAGTAAACCGATAAATTTCAGTTTCTGAATAAAAGGAACGATAAAGAATTTTCAAAAATAATTAGCGCGAGAAAATTTGCGAAATCCGAATAAGTAAATTTTAAAATGAGATAAAATTTCTTGGGTGGGGGTAATTGGTTCAAAACTTCTTGAAATAAATTTATATAAAATCAAAAGAAATGTATTTATATTTAGGGTAGAAATAATATACAACAAAGTAGTTTCACACTTAGATTCCTCTTGCAATAATTTGGCGAAAATATCAAAGAAAACTCGGGTTAAAATTTGAGAAATCGGTAAAATGTTGAATTAAAATAAATTAAATAAGGATTATTCTAAAGTGTGAATACGCTTTGTTTAATAAAAAAGTATAAAAAATGTTTTAAACACTAGTACTGCACTGAATTCCGCACAGGTATCCACAATGGGTTCATCGAATACGTTATATTCGGTTAAAAATTATTTATTGGGGGAAAATTATTAATAAAATTGTACTAATTATTTATTAAATAGAGCGTAATTAAAAACGTGAGTAAAATTTCACTTTAATAAAATAAATTAATTAGCACTCGGTTTTTTATTCGATTAAAAAAAGTTGCAGCACTAGTGTAGGTTGTGTGTGTGTGACAATATAAAGTAAAAAAACAAAACAAACCAAAACCAACAAGCACAGAGTAATTTAGTGGTTGTTTTTCTTGTAAAAGAATATATACGTACATATGTATATACCAGAGCCAGCCACGACATAAAATGAGGTTGTGTTAGTGAGAAAACACCCTGCAACCCAACAAACATTATGCATTATTAGGGAATAATTAATGAATTGCGAACTCATAATTTTTGTATTCACTGTGTAAATCGTAACTACGAATATGGAACTGATCACATTTTAAAGTTTTGCAGTAAGATTTTCGGTGTTAATACTCTTGTGGCAATTCCTTATCATTAAAATATGCTTCAAATGCGAAGAACTTAGGCTATTGCGTTGCTTTGAACAAATTAGTTTGAGGTCAGAAAAAATTTGCTCACACAAGTAAGTAGATGGAAAAAACGATAAACATTTCATAGCATTTTTTTTGAGTTCGGGATATACCAATGTATCCAAATTTTTCCAGAAGTCTGTAACATTCGTTTTCTCTGCCGCATTCGATGCCGAATTCGCTTTGTATATCAAAATTGTAGTTGGTTACGTCACAAGTGAATGGACTTTCAAAAATTTCAAGCAATGGTTGTATTTTTTCGAAGTCTTTAAACCTGTCATACATGAGATAAGTTTTTGGAAAACTAGAAAAATCATTTGATTGAATTTCGGAAAGGAGTAAAAATATCTTTGTCTTAAAGTTAAAAAGAATTCGATACAAATCGCACAAATTCTTTTCCTTACCTTGCAGCTCTAAATTGAATTCATTTATTCGGCCAAAAAAGCTAGATCCAAAATAAATTCTTTGTCTTGTAAGGCCTGCACTCCACAATCATCTATCATTTCCTTTTCTAAAAACTGTAGCACTTCTTCTTTTAAATCAAACAAAATATTTAAGCAATCACCACGGCTTAGCCAACGAACTTCCGTGAACATTTTTAGATCATTATATGCTGCGTTTTTGTTTTTCAAAAAGTTTACAAACTTTCTATGTGTGAGGGCGTGATGACCTCCTCGTATTTTATTATTAATGCGTTCCGCAGTTTTCATGGCAGGATAATTAGTGATAAATTTGGATGCAAGAGCGGCCTGATGAATGATGCAATGAAAGCTATGAATTGAAATTAACGTAGTTTTGAAATTAAGTCTTTGTAAAACTTTATCAAACATATTTTTTACAAATATACCATCAGAAAATGGCCTTCCATGTTTGACAATGTCCAAGCTTATTAAGCTCGATATCTCCACGAGGAGTTTTTTATTTCCAAAATGTGCTTCATTTTGCTCCACTGCAAGCAACAATTCTTTCATTTTTTTAATGTAAATGCCTTTGTTTTTATTAAAAAGCATTTCTTTTTCTGTACTTTCAAAAACATTCATTTCGCTATGAAACGTCTCATAATGTCTTTTAATAACATATTCAGTGTCGTTCTTAAATGTTTTATAACATAATATACATTGCACGTTACCAAATGCACTTTGAATAGCGAAATATTTTTCGCATGCCATTATTTATACAAAATGTTTGCTAGTTACCTAAAAAAATAAAACCACAACAACAAAAACAACAAAAGCATCAACAAAAACTGTAAGCATCCGCGCATGTGTAATCGTCGCTTGTTCATTGACGACTAAATTAATGAGCATAAGAATATGTGTGAAGTGCTCTCTGCACAAGTTGAATGAAATGGTTGGCCCTGGTATATACAAACAATCCAAACTAATGATTTATCACTGGGTTCACTTTTATGAAATAATAACACTAAATTTTATTATTATGTATTATTATTATTTTTTGTTTGTTTTAAGTATGCCACTGCATCCAAAAAATAAAAAATTCACAACACCAAATTAAATCACTTTTCTCTCGCGTTCGTTGGCTTTTGTTGCTTTTGTTTTTAATAATGCACTTGTAATTATTAAAAGTAACGAGTAAAAATTTTGTTGTTCTGTTTTGAGCGAAACAATTTATAAAAAAAGAATATGCACAAATTAGGCGCGTACATATGTATATAATATATATGTAGGCATGTACATACATATGTATGTAGATATGTATAAATTTAAAGAAATGTTAACAAACTGTATTAACAATTATATACATTTATATATAATACATATATGTACATATGTTTATGCTTTTCGATTTCTTTTTATCTTCTTTAAAAAATTTAATATTTATACAAGTTAGAGAATTCTTTGTTGAAATCTCTTTTTAAAAAAAGGGTTTTATTTATTATACCTTTTTATTTATTTATTTATTTTTTTATAGTTGCGACATAATCGCAACTGGTGAGTTTAATAACAAAATTAGAACTACTTTAATTACAATTTTAATATTGACTTAAATACTAATTATTAATTCAATTTGTTAATAGTGGCATGATCCAATTCTTCAGAATTTTGGGTGCATGTGCCGGAAGTTGAATAAAGCTTTGTTAGTGGCGTGATCTACTTCTTTGGAAATTGATTATTACTTTATATCAAATTCTCTAGAATTTGGTTGTCGCTGCAGGTGTGAAAATAAAAGTCAATAATAATTATCTGGAAATTTGGCTGCATGTGCTGGCGTGTGCCGGAAGTTTATGTTGCAATATGTTTGCAAGTTGTTGAAATTATTTAGGTAAAGCAAAAGTGATTAGTGGACACTTTTGCTTTTGTGGGAAAAAATTCACATTTACAGTGTGTAACATTTGTGGTGTTAACTCCTCCCTTCTTAAATCGATTGTCCTCAAGCGAACTATGGATATGACAGGTTGGAGAAACTCACGTAGGTTGGTTGCTTTGTGTCCAAATTATTTTCGACAGGTAGTGCAATAATGGGTGGCTGTTTCGTGATGATTTTTAGTTGGTTTTTCCTCCAAAACTGGTATAGGATTACGATGATGAAAGTTATGATTGTGATAGCACTAATTGATACTGTTCCCGATGTTATTGTAATAATGTTTAGTTTGCTAATTTTCTTTGTATTCTTGATGTGTAGTTCGTTTAGTGATTCTAGTGATGGTATATCTATATGGTGTCTGTTGAATGGATTTGGCTGGAGAATACCTGGCATGGCCTCTAAGGGGATGGCTTCGAAGTTACTGTATGTTTTCTCATTTACTTTAATTGTAGAATTGTAAAAGTTAATAAGATGAGTTCCTGTTATATTTTTTGTTTCTGAGTTGATTTCAATAATTCCATTAAAGTTGTTTAGCAGAAGCACGCCTATTTTAACTTCTTCTACTCGTGGTATATGATGTCCGTTGGTGGTAGTGCAGGTAGAATTAAAACCATTTATAATTCTGACTATACAGGTATCATTACTTAAGTCTATGATTTGATTATTGTTACATATCTTAATTCTATTATAATCTTTACATTGCTTTTCAATTCCATATATTTTACTTTTATATTTTAATATTTCTGAAAAATCCATTTTAATTACAATATTTTCTTTGCTTACAACGGGTTTTAGCATTATGTTTTGAAAAGTTACTTTTGATGTTAGAGGAATTTTTATCATATAAACAATTGTGATTTCATTACTTAGTACATTTACTTCGGATAATTCTAATGCTTCTTCTGCATTATTGAATGGCATTTTTTCTTCGCTTAATTTTTGTATAGCTAGTTTAATTTCTTCTTCATTGAGTAGCACTGAATTTACAATTTTATTTTTTGCCCATTGTATTGCGTATCTAATGTTAATAAGTTCTTCCTTTACCAATCTAATCTTATTCTGTAGGTTAATAATTATTTCTTGTATGCCATTATATTCTTTACTTATACTATTAGTTATTAGAGTTAAGTTATTTAATCTTTCATTAAAAAGTCTATTGATCACCACCTGATCATTATTATTATCATTTAATCTTAGCAAATTCCTATTAATTATTTCTAAATCTTCGTGATCCGGTGATCCTGCAATATACTTCCATACCGTTCCTAAAGCATTTATTGATTTTTTTAGTCGTTGGTGCTTAGAAGGTTTTAGTGTTTGTAGTATGTCCATGGTCTGCTGAGTTTCTTGTTTCAAAATTGGAAAAAGTATATTGTTTTTTGGAATCTGGGCGTCTATGTAATTGTAGGTATCTGTCAGAAAGTTTTCATATTTGTCGAGTTTAATTAGATGAATTAGTCTGAATGTCCCGTCTTGAATCTTTGCTGGTCCGTTATTGATAGTAACTATTTGTGCTGTACTATAGTCAAATATTTGTACGTTTGTAGCTTGTCCTTGTGTCATAAAAATAAGTATCATAATTGATGTCAAATACGTTTCCATTGTAAATCTTAAAAGAAAAAAGAAGAAAAAAAAAATGTATGTCTAACTCTTTATGTTACTCTTATGAACTACTCGATTTGTTTCTGTCACGATTGTCGTCGTGTAATTTTCCTTAACTATTTCTTTCTTAAACCTGGGAGTTAATTTTGTTCCTAACCGTTGGTCAATTTTTACGTAAACAATTTCTCCTGGGGCATAGGTTCTTGGTTCCTTTCTTTTTTTATTATGATAGCGCAGATCCCTATCCTGTACTTCTTTGATTCTTGCAATATTATCTTTCCTTGCTTCCTCAAATTGTTTGGGGTCTGTGCTGACTGTTCTACCGAAGAATATTTCTAACGGTCTTTTACCAGTGGCAGAGTGCACGGAATAATTATATTCATAAACTGAGCGGTCCAAGAGTTCCTCAAATGTGTTATGTGTCCGTTCCTTTTTTAAACATCTCATTATTTCTGACAATGTCGAATGGAATCTTTCTATTTGACCATTTACGGAGCTTTTATAGGGTGGAGATTTGAATATCTGTATATTCAATTGGTCCCTTACCATGAATACTATTGATGCAGAATTTAGCGACTTTTCATTGTCTATAACGATAGCCTTGGGTATGCCAAAAGAAAATAATATCTTGCGAAGGGGTTCCTTAATATCTTCTACTGATCGGGATTTCACTATAAGAGCTTGTGCATACTTAGAAAATTTATCTATGGCGGTTAAAACTAGCTTATTACCAGTTTTGTATAAGTCTATGTGCAATGTGTGGCCGGGGTGTGTTGGAATAGGCGTTTTCTTAATCTCTGGTCGATTTGGTCGACGGTCATATTTACTTTCTCTACAAGTTGTACATTGCTTCACGATTTGTTTAATTTTTCTTGCCATGGCAGGGAAGTAGAATCTTTCTAAGATTTGAAATTTATTTTCCCTGCAGTTTCTATGGGCTCTGTTATGTGTTCTGACTATTACATCTTCCTGTTCCTGGTTATTTATTATATCTTCTACTTGAAGCTGGGTGAACCTAACTTTGTATTTACTAAAATGCAGTGGGTATATTTGTTGAATTTTACCCATTATATTTTCAGATGTCTTAATGCAATTTATGACAGACGGGTTGAGATATTGCCGTAGAATATCTATTAACTTTTGTTCGGAATAGAATGGTTCGGTAATTATATGCCGATGATAAGTGGGAAAGATTATTTTAAACTGGTACGCGGAAGTTGTACCTATGCTGAGGAATAATTGGTTTTTAAATGCGTTAATGGGGATTTCTACACTAAGTATTAGCCCATGTGATGAACTTTCATCTGAATTTGTTGCTATTGACAATGTGTGCATTAATGATTCTTGTGGCGGTATTCTAGATAAAGCGTCTGCTACTACATTCATTTTGCCTGGCTTGTAGTGTAATTCGTAATTGTATTCTTCAAGAATCGACTTCCACCTTTTCATTTTGCTATTATTGTTCTTGTTACTGAGGGCGTACGTGAGTGGTTGGTGGTCTGTAAAAATTTTTACTTTGGCTGAACCATACAAGTAATTTCTTAGTGAGTTCAAGGCCCATATGATGGCCAGCATCTCTTTCTCATTGGCAGCATAATGCTCCTCCGCCTTGTTGAGTGTTCGAGATATAAAAGATATTGGTCTATCGTTTTGCGATAGGACTGCTCCGACTGCAAAGTTGGAAGCGTCTGTTACCAATTCGAAATCTTTCTGATAATCTGGATAAGCGAGCACAATGTCTTCGGAAATAAGTGAGTTCTTAATTTTCCTGAAGGATTCTACGGCTTCTTTGCTTAACACGATTTTCACATTTGCGGATTTATTTTTGGGGATTCTTCCTCCCTCCCCTCTTAAAAGGGATGTCAGGGGTTTCGCGATTTTAGCATAATCCTTTATAAACCTGCGATAGTACCCTGACATACCGAGAAAACTTCGGAGTTCCTTTAATGATTTTGGTTGTGGAAAGTCCGCGATGGCCTCCACTTTTGCAGGGCTGGTTTTTATGCCATTAGCGGATATCACGTGGCCTAAAAATTCTACTTGTTTTTCGAAAAATTTACATTTTCCTAACTGGACCTTCATATTTGCATCCTCTAGAATTCTAAATATTTGCTGAATATGAGAGAAATGTTCTTCCTCTGTCTTGCTAAAAATAATTATGTCGTCTATGTAGACATAACAGCATTTTCCAATATGTTCTCTTAATATATCGTCAAGAGCACGTTGAAAAATAGAAGGCGCATTTTTCAGGCCGAATGGTAATCGTGTAAATTCATATTTACCATTGTTAATGGAGAAGGCAGTCTTCTCTATGTCAGATTTTTTCAATGGAATCTGGTGAAAACCACTTTTAAGATCTAGAACAGAAAAATAGTTACTGTTCCCAAGTTGAGATATTACCTCGGATATCTCTGGAATAGGATATTTGTCCGCAATTGTAACTGCGTTTAGTTTCCTGTAGTCTATTACCATTCGATATTGCTTATTTCCTGTCGCATCTGCTTTCTTTGGTACAATCCACACAGGTGAATTGTACGGGGATCTAGATGGTCGTATGATGCCATCGTTCATAAGACTTCCTACCTGCTTCTCTACTTCAGATTTCAAGGATGCGGGATAAGGGTAGGATTTGGTATACACTGGAGTGCTTGTTGTGGTTCTAATTTCTCCCACAATTTTTGTGGTATATGTTAGTCTTTCATTGGGTTCTGCGAACAATTTTGGAAATTTCTTTGTAATAGCGTTCATAGTCTTTTTTTGTTGAGACGATACTTTATTCATTTCTAAATTATTTACTGTTGCAGAGGAAAGTTGTTTAATACTTATTTTTCTTCCATTTCCCAGTGTCATATATCCATCGCCTGTATGGATTATGACTTGCAATTCCCTGAGGGTATCGTTTCCCAGGATACCATCAAATGTCTTAAGGGAAGGCATTAAAAAGAATTTAATTTCGTGATTTATGTTAAAAAGTTTTACCATAGTGTGTTCAGTAATTTTAATATCACCTACAACGGATTTTGCGTAGAATGATGCTTCATTTTTAATTTTTTTCTTTGCCAGATGTGGCTGGAGATAATTTTTGCTTGATCCCGTATCTATTAAAAATTTCAAAATATCTCCGCTCTCCGTTCTGACCTCAAAATAAGGCAACGAAGAGCTTATTAGGCTAAAAAATGGATGTCTGTTGGTTCTATGTATTCTTTATTGGGTGTTTCTGGTTGCACCTGCTCAGTGTCAATATGAAAGGTTCTTTGCAACTTCTTTTGTTGAGGATATGAAGTTGAACCCGGTCTTTTTCCTTGCTGGGGTCTATTTATGTAATTTATATGCCGAGAATGCATACTTTGGTCCACGTCCATAGGTTCTGGTCGTGTTTGGGGCTTAGGTGGTCTCGGTGGATTATTTTGGTTGAAAACTTGTTCTCTAGGTTGCCAAGTTGGTTGGCTAGTTTGCGGTATATGAGCTAAATGAGGGTAGAATTTTTGTCTGTCTGTTTTTTCAAAGTTGTGCCTTGGAGGTAGTTGCTGTGGTGTGATTCTCTTTGTATTGTGAGCATGATTTGCTCTAAAATTCTGATTTTGAAGTTTTAGGCAAAGATGGAGGGCTTGTGGTAAATCCACTGGCTCCCTTATTCCTAGTAGACGAGGTAGGTCTCCATTTAGACCTCTTATAAAGGTATCTAGGGCCTTTTCCCTGTATGATCTTGTAATTAGGTTGAGTGATTCATTACTCATTTCTGAACATCCTATCTTATTTAATATTAGCGATAGGTGAGTGTATACTCTCTGATAAAAGTCTTGTATGGTTTGATTACCTTGAATTAGAGTAGTCATTTGGTATTCTAATGTTGACAAGTCTCGCTTGTCACCGTAATGAGCAGTTAAGCACTGCGAAATAGCCTGCCAATTCAATGGGGTGTTATACGATTCTAATGCTATGTCGGCATTTCCTACAATTTTATTTCTAACTACACTGAGTATACCATAGTATTTAGGCGTTCCCCTCAGTGGTTGGTATATTTCTAAAATCCTATCCACGCTTTTTTTCCATGAGTTATATTCTCCTGGGTGACCTGCAAATTCTTTTAAACATTTTACTACGTCCGGAATCTTGTCCATGTCATTTAGATTATTTCTATGTCTCTCTTCAATCTGTTGGTCACTAATATTCTGTGTATTTGTGTCGGGGCTTAAGGCCGCCTGAACCATTTGCGGTCCTTGTTGTCTAAAAATGTTTGTGACAACATTTGAAATGAG
Organism: Tachina fera; assembly: GCA_905220375.1. Classification (NCBI taxonomy): domain Eukaryota; kingdom Metazoa; phylum Arthropoda; class Insecta; order Diptera; family Tachinidae; genus Tachina; species Tachina fera. The sequence goes on from LR999963.1 coordinate 126,313,777, forward strand.
AGTCGTTAAGTCGTCCATGTTTATTTGAGTGTTTTGGGAAGTACTTGCAGGAATGACGGGTGGTCGGATCAAATTATTTGGGTTTGACATTTTTTATTGTGTTTTCAACTTATATTAACAAAAAAAGAATTATTATTGGCCAGAGGCTTTTAAATTGTATAATTTTTTATAAGTTTTCGTGTCTGGGTTATATATTTTAGCTTTTAGTATATACCTTACTCTATGCCTGATTTCCTTCTTATAGTTCTCTTTGGTTTCCTCTGTTACTGTCACCCACGGTTTTTTAGCTTCCTCGATTATGGGTAGCACTCCAAAAGAAGATACCCCTTTAAATTTTATTTCCTCTGTTTCTCTGTCTTCTGGTAGCATGTTCTTTGGTACTAATGCGGGCAGGTACGTAATACCATTCGTTTTGCCGTAGCTACTAAGAGGCCGTACATTAAATTTTTTAGAGTTTTTTTTTTTTTTGAAGTAATTTTTTAGCTGTTCGCTCTTTACGAATTATTGTTCTTTCTTTTCAGGATCGTTTTTATTTCAATTTTACTTTAATTTCCACTTTTAATTTTAGAGTCACTTTCACTTCCACTTTTTGTTTATTTGCGGTATCCTTACTTGTCTTTTTCAGGATTTTTTTCGCGACGTTTACTATTTGTTTTAGTAATTTTTTATGCTCGGGCGCCAGTTAGAGAATTCTTTGTTGAAATCTCTTTTTAAAAAAAGGGTTTTATTTATTATACCTTTTTATTTATTTATTTATTTTTTTATAGTTGCGACATAATCGCAACTGGTGAGTTTAATAACAAAATTAGAACTACTTTAATTACAATTTTAATATTGACTTAAATACTAATTATTAATTCAATTTGTTAATAGTGGCATGATCCAATTCTTCAGAATTTTGGGTGCATGTGCCGGAAGTTGAATAAAGCTTTGTTAGTGGCGTGATCTACTTCTTTGGAAATTGATTATTACTTTATATCAAATTCTCTAGAATTTGGTTGTCGCTGCAGGTGTGAAAATAAAAGTCAATAATAATTATCTGGAAATTTGGCTGCATGTGCTGGCGTGTGCCGGAAGTTTATGTTGCAATATGTTTGCAAGTTGTTGAAATTATTTAGGTAAAGCAAAAGTGATTAGTGGACACTTTTGCTTTTGTGGGAAAAAATTCACATTTACAGTGTGTAACATTTGTGGTGTTAACTTACATACATACATACACACACACAAATTGAAATTGCGATGAGCAAATGGGTAAACAAATTATGCACTTTTAATTTTCCAAATATGTTTTACCGACGGCAAATTGAATATTTAGAAATTGTCACTTCTTTTATATATGTATATGTCACACACTTTATTTCTTATTTTAAAATAAATGTACACAACTAACCTTTACTTAGTAGATTGATTATAGGGTTTAAAATTTGGGGTTGATATTATCCAGTGTTCCGAGAGATGCAAAGACACCTGGAATTAAATATATTTTCTTGAAAATATTTCAAGGACTCGGGGGGTTTAATCCGGTTCGAAGGACCAAAATGTTTCCTCGAAATATTTCTCGAAAATATTTATTTTAAATAAAAAAAAGGGTTTTAGAAAAATTTCAATAAATGGGGTTTTATTTTTTACGTACCGTGTGTCACTTGGGTTAACAATATGTAAGTAAGTATATGTAACAACATATATACAAAAATCACAACAACTTAACGAAAATAAAAAACATAGAAATTGAACAATAACTAGTCAAGGGGACCTTTACACTATGCGCGTAAACAATAGCCCTCACATCTTTTCATCTCCAACGCACCTTGCTCTCTACAAATATCTAAAATTTAGAAAATAAATATACATGTTAAATTAAACTTTGTGAATATCTTTTATGTACTATTTTACTTTTCTTTTTCAATACTTTTATAAACTTTCACAGACTGCATGAGTTGCGCCTTCTTCACAACACATTTTCCCCTTTCCAAATATCTAAAAATTAGAAAAGAAACGTATACACAAATAGATACATACATATGTATGTATATTTTTAATTAAACTGTATAAAAATTCTTTCATTCATTATTGTTTTTATCTTACTTTTTCACAAACACCATAATTTTTTTCAACACTTTTATGCATTTTAATTTTAAAACTCGAACGAATTATAAATTATTTTCAGTAAAATTCAATATTTTAAAAATGTTGACATATGTACATTAGATGTTCCACTCTAGCATATATGTTAGGGTAGAGAAACTATAACAAATGTTGAATTGAATGAAAAATTATTTTAAATGTGTAAAAAGTTGTTCTTTGTGTTAGTTTCAGTCATTAATTTCTTGTACGGCAAGATTAAAATAAAATGAAACCATTTGGCCCCTTTCACATTAGCCAACTTTACTTGCTTGTTTGTGGGTGTGAGAGGAAAGGTCGGTTGAAGGGGAAAGAATTGCCGAGATTTGAGTACAGACTTGCTTGAACTTGGCAATTCTGCCACAATTCTGTTTCAGCTGTCATTGTTGGCTTGGGATATTGATTTGTTTTTGACATTGTCTTTTATTTCTTCTTCGGTGTGTTGTCTAATTAATTAATTTTGTTTTAAGAAAATTTCATTTGTGAATAAAAAGTTAAAACATAATGAGAAATTGGAAGCGAGATGAAACAGAACAACTAATCAATTTAGTTGGACAAAATGAGTGCATTTTTAATGTTCGTTCATTCGGATATTTAGACCGCAATAAAAAGGCGGAATCATTTAATGAAATTTTAAATGATATGAAAAAGACATAGCACTATAACCATGGAAGAAATCAAACGCAAATGGAAGAATTTGCGGACGCAATATATGCAAGAAGTGTGCGCCGTTAAGCAATCAAAAAAAGTGGTTCTGGAGTAGCAGATGTTTATCGGCCAAAGTTATGGTGTTTCCAGCAACTTAGTTTCTTGTAAACCCACACCGAAACGAGAGGTAGTGTGGACAATATAAGTGGAAAGCCATCAGAAGTATGTATATCAGTGACGGCCAACTGTTGTTGAAACGACGAAGTTTGGTCGGGTTTCACACACACACAGCACAAACGTTTACGAAAGAAAAAAAATACAGAGGAAAAAACAAAAAAATTCACTCAGTTGCATACCAGCGTCAACAAAATCAGGTTGTCGTCGCTTTGTTTGATAAATTATGATTAAATTTTATGAAATAGGTACACTGGTAAAATATTCAAACAGCACATTAAAATACAACTTATATATATATATATATATTTTATATTTCTATTTTAAATAATTGATTTAAAATTAAATAGATTTTATTTAATAATATTTATTTTATTAATTTAAAATTTTTAATTATATAAAATTTTTTAAAAATTATATAAATTTAATATATTAAATTTTTGATTTTTAATAAATACATTTTTTGATTTTCATTCAGTATGCTGGGGGGTTACTCTCTATTGCGATGCGAAAGCAATTACGATGCGAAAGCTAAATGCGATGAGATGCCAATTTGGTACTCTCTATTACTTTCGCAAGTCCTTTCGCAAAATTCTTTGATAAAGTGGCAACATTGACTTTGCAAAAGAAAATATGGCAAAGATTGACAGTAATGAAGTGTCAAAATATGTAAAAAAACGTATTTTCAAAAAAGGAAAGTTATGAAAAAGTGAAGATTTTTTAATTGAAAGTAAAATAGTGAGTAGTCTGTTGCTTTCCGTTTGAAAAAGGAAGCATTTCTTTATGTTCTAAAAGTTATTCAACACTAGCTAAGAGATCCACAGCAATTCCAACTACTATAAAACTAGCCGCCGCATTAAAATTACTTTGCCAAGGCATGTACCAACATCAAATTGGCCAGGACCATATCTTAGGACTATCGCAGCAATCAATGTCACATTGCATACAAGAGATATGCGTGGCATTGAGAGAATATTATGTTCCAAGCATATCAAATTAGATTTAGTTGCAGAAAGGGCACAAGTCAAAAAAGCTTTTACAACATGGTAGTCACATACAAACGGTTAGATAAGCCTAAAACAAGCACTTGTTGAAAATTGCAGCACAGTATGAACGCTATGGTTTGGTTCATTATATTTCACCTTTACTTTACGTTTTTAGGTACATATGTATGTATGTGATTACAAAATTTAATGTAATTTTTATTTGCTTTTACTCAAAAAATAATTTTAATATCCAATATAAATATTTTTTTATCGTACTGACATGTTTTTCTCTCTTTGCGTTTGCTATTTAGCTATCGCAAGATATTGCGATTATCGAACGATTTTGACAGCCACTTTCGCATTACAGAGTGCGGTGATACCAGGCTTGCGCATTAGAGAGTACCAATCGTTCGATTTCGTAGCATTTTTCTTTCGCATCGCAATAGAGAGTAACCCCCCTGTATATTGGTTGGGAAAATTCATTTTTATTTTCATTAAATATTTTTAATGAAGCAGAATGCCTTGTTTGCAACCAAAAAATTAAAGAGAAATTTGCATGCAATTTAAAGCGGCACTATAACCGCCACTCAGATATGCATTCTCTTACTGGAATTGCTAGGTCTAATTTAATTATCAAGTTAAAAGGAGATTTAAGAATTAAATATAATCAGTTCTTGAATACCAATCATGACCAAATCATTTCCTCAACAAGTGGTCAACTCAAGGCGACCTATACAATTTCCTTAGTCTTAGATAAAAAAGGTCGACTTTTTGAGGATGGGGAATTATGGAAAGAAATTTGTATTTCAGTTTTTCCATTTTTTGGGGATGTTGGGAAAAAAATGGAAAATATTGTGAATGAAATGGCTTTGTCCCGCAACACTATTATGCGTCGAACAGAAAAAATTAGGTTATTTATACAATCCGAAATTAAAAGCAAATATCGAAATAAATTGTCTGACAACCATGTAGAAACTTTGCTCAAAATTAAATGTTACAACAAAGAAATTGACATAGATAAATTAATTGAGTTTCATAATTTAAACACTTAAACACGATTTGAATTAAATTTACGTTTATATATGTATATTTATTTTCTATTAAATCATAAATTTTTAAATTAAATCATCATTAAATACGATTTGAATTGAATTTACGTATATGTATTATTTTTATTAAATCTTTCATTACTTAATTTTAACACACATAACCTCTGAAAACCAATTAATTATAATATTTTTAAACTTATTTTTAAGATAACATACTATGTGAAAAGAACTTACGTACCTGTTTTCTTAAAGAAAAACAAATTATTTATTAATTGCAAACAATTGAATTCATATATTTAATTTTTTTATTAAATCATTCATTACATAATTTTAACACACAACCCCAAAAATATTTAAACAAACTTAATATTTAAACATAATAAGTTAACATTTAACATATATAAGCAAAAATAGTAAAACACTCCAACAACGCAAACAAAAGAAAACAAATTCATTTCTCCATGTGTATATTTACCAATACACTCTCACTTTTGTTAAACACAACTAAACATTCTCATTTCTCTTTTTGGCCACCACTGATGTATATGCACATTTATGTGATCTAGTAAATTAATTTTTTTTAAATTTATATTGTACTTTCAGTTCAAAGTAGATGACATTGCGATGACAGGTGGATACAATTGAAGAAGTATGTACTTATGTTTGTTTGTAAGAAATACTTGTTTATTTAATTACATTCTTCCTCTACACTTTATATTTTAAGTTGACTGCAGATGAAAACGAAAATTTTCTTCCTAGCGGCAGTAAGAGAAAGACTTTCATGGTGGTGCCTCCAAAGAAAAAACAAAAGGTGATTTACTTTTATAAAAGGTAGTATTTAATTATTAAAAATCAAATATTTACATTTTATAGAAATCAGAGTCAGTGCAGCAATTCCGCAAAGACTTAAATGCTTTTAAAAACGTTTTAGCAGCGAGAAGGACGGAAAAGAAATTCGCTTGGTTAGGGGCTCTTGTTGTGGAAACAATGGAAGCAATTAGTCCTGAAGATCAGGATGATGCTGCTTGGCAGATCGAGTGCTTAATGCGGAAATTAAAACAGGAATCACAAAGAAAACAGAGTTCCTCTACATCAACTGTCAAAGAAATTTTGGAATTGTCTTTAGAAGGCATTTTAGAGGAAGATCATATTCTTTAAGTTGTAAATGTAAGTAATTTCTCATACATATGTATACATACATATGGTTCATATATCAAATGGTGATTGAATTCTGATTTTTTAGTGTATTTGTGTTTTATATTGTTGTCTTAATTTTAACAAAAATATTTCTTTTGCAATGAATTAATTCGTTTATGTTTATTTGATCTCATTTTTATCTTAATTAATTTTATTTAAATATTTTTCTTTAATTTTAAGAATAATATGTTTTGTTATGTTTTGTGTTGTACTGAATTATTATTTTGTTCTTACTTATTTTCTTCTTAATTTAAAAAAAAAAAAATATTTGTTATACTGCAAACTGTGTTTATTAATATTTTAAAGGAAAATAAGTAAAGATATGTAAGTAATAGAAAATAATTTTGAGCCGTTGCGAAAATGAAGTGAAACATTTCTATGCATGGAGAAATATTGTTAGTTTCGTTGATACTCTGTCGACTTCTCATGTTAATTCTGAAAAGAGATGCAATTTTAAATTAAATTATTAAATGCAATTTTAAATTTAAAATTAACAATTTAATTGTCTTACTGTGATTGAAAAATGTATATAAATTAAATCCAGTCCAACTTCCCTTCCTTACTGAAATATTCAGAGAACTGCTGTCGTAAAGCTTCTGCGGCACCCTTGCGAGGATTGTAAACGCTGTCTATGTTGTAAAGGGCATCAGATGAAGCGGAAAGAGGTTCTGCGCTGGTTAAATAATGTTCATCATTTTTTAATCAAAAGTTATGCAAAACACAACAGGCCAATGTTATTGCTTCGACTGTTTCCACTTTCAGGTTCATTGGAGACAAAAAACCCTAAAACGGTTTGCCAGTATGCCGAAACTCTGCTCCACTACATGTCTTGCACGTGAAAGCCTTGCATTAAAGATTGGTTTTTCTTTTACTGTTGTGTGGTATGGATATGGTTTCATCATATATGTTTGCATCGGGAAGGCATCATCGGCGACTACAACATTTGGAAGAAGCCTGCCATTCCCCACAACAGTTTTCGGAGGCATTTCTTCCTCGTTTTCCAAGACCGTCTTTAAATTGCTCTGCAAAAATACACCAGCGTCGTTCCTTCGGCCATTGCAGCCAATATCGACAAAAATAAATTTATAATTTGCATCAGCTAGAGCCATCAAAATTATCCTATTACCACCTTTATAATTATGATAGAAAGCACCATCTTTGCGAGGGGGCCGGAAGGCTATGTGCTTTCCGTCCAAGGCGCCCAAACAATTAGGGAATTGCCACTTTACAGCAAATTCTTTGGCAATTGCTTCCCATTCAGACGGACCACTGGGAAACTAAATTCCTAAGTCGTGTATCACAACGAATTATATCTTCCTCTATTAAATTTAGAATAAATGTAAACTGTTCCTTCGACATCCGTAAATAATTCGTATAAGAAGCTTCATCGGTCAGCAACAATTCTGTTGTTAAGAATGAAAAGGAACCACGAACGTGTCTTTGCTTTCTCCAAGATTTTATCCACTGCCTCTTGTTGTTATTAGTAGGGAGCAAAGTTGCTTTTTTGCACAAATTTGTTAAACCTTCAAAAATGGCTTTAAACTACATAGCAAAACTGGAAGGAATTTATGGTGTTATGGTGTATTTTTATTTATAACCTGGAGGGTCGCTTGGGAATCGCAGGTTTCTTTATTTTAATTAAAACGCTTACAACTGTCACTGCAAAACTAACTCGTACTTTTATTTTCTATAAGCTATTTATACAAAATATAAATTGGTATATTTCTACAATATTTTACTTACAATTCTTTTTCTTATGCTAACTAGACAATAACTTATTTCATAAATATTAATTAGCTTTTGACCCAATTACAACATATCGATATTGCACAATTTGTCAGCGGAAAGAAACCAAGTGAGTGAACTGGCTACTGCTGCGTCAACAAATTAGTGCAATGCATGGGTACGAGGGCTGTTTAAAAATTATTCACAACATCCCTCCCCCCTTGGCGGAAGAAAACATATAGATATAGATGTTTTCTAAGTATAGTAATTGGATCAAAATGCTTTGTCTTATTCTATATAATATAAAATATTTAAGTAATTGAAATGTAGGTGATCTATTCTATGAAATACATAAGTAAGTGCCTTTACAAACCCATTAGCAAATCTTCTTTATCACTGTCATCGGAATCTATATTAACCGCTTCTCCGATGCATTCAAGTGTATCTTTCACTAAATTATTTTTTTCTTCAACTTCCATTGTATACATCAAATTTCAAATCACTCACAATTACAATGAATACAGAAATGAAACAAAACGTCAACAAATTAAGAAAACTCTAGCATAAGAAAATTAAACTTGCTCAACAAATGAACTGAATGAGAACATAGAAGCAAGTTCAAAAGAAAATAAATAAAAATGAAAATTATACTTGCGCAAGTAAAGTTGCCTAATGTGAAAGGGGCCTAACTTTTAAGACATCAGGGCAATTACAAATGCTTTACTAAAGGGAAATCTTCTGAAACAAACGCTAACCAACGTTGTCGGCAATACATTTGCTTAATTATTGCAGGTATAACAGTAAAGATGAAAATAGTACGTGACTGAAAAACTTGTGGTGTTTGTGTTTTTTTCTCTCATTATTGCGTATACAAACGTCATGAATGTACATACCCTTCCAACATTTTAAAATTTCTTTCATCGTCTATCGTCAAAGGCGTTACGTCTTACTCACTTCCAGACTTAAATTGGAAGATAGTTTGAATTTCACAATAACAATTTACATTGCAGTCGTCTTTTAATCATCCAGACAACGTTTGGAAGACAGTTTTTTGTTTACAACACCAGCCGAAAATGACATACATATGTCGTTATGGATATAATAAACAAAAACAATGCTATGCACTGCTGGGAAAGTCGCAGTGACCGCGAAATAAAATTAAAAAAAATAAGAGAATGCAAACAAGAAGTTTTCGACATCGTCTTTTTTTGTCTTTTGATTTGGTCGGTCAGTGGTAATGTGTGACTTTATTTTGTTGTTGTTGTAGTTTTTACATAATTGTTAATTATGTGTTAAAAAAAGTAAAAAGTAACGTAAAAGTGATTTCTTGAAGTAACGCAGAAGTGTCTTCTTGAAATAACGCAGAAGTGACTTCTCTAAGTAACGCAGAAGAGTCTTCTCTAAGTAACGCAGAAGTGTCTTCTCTAAGTATCGCAGAAGTGACTTCTCGAAGTTACTTCCAGGGGTACAACTTCTCAATACGGAAGACGCTTCTACGATAAGAAAATGGTATCGCAGACGATGAGTTTCAACTTCTTAGCGTCACTTCTGAGTAACTTCCGCGATAGAAAATGTTGGAAGGTTACATACATACCTTCATAATTTTTGTATGCACTCTTATTTTTCTGCGCACATACAAACGCACACATGCATTTACATGAGTAAATGCATGTGTTATTGTTACATGTCTCACGCGGCACTTGAGTGTATCTCCGCGGTTAGCTCAGAAGCAGAGATTTCGGGACGTGTGATCTCAACCTACACTCAAGCCCGAGACAAGCAGCAATTATATATATAAACGTTGAACATGACATTACTAGACACACATAATTATTAGGAAAGTAAGTTGGTTATATGTTATATACGTGCATATTTTTATATTAGGCGATATAAGAATGTTGATTCATTTTACATATGATACAAAAAATATTAAAAAAAAAACAGTCAGATGAGTATATCTAACGCAGTAGCAAATACAACAAATCCTAGTTATAAGGGTGATGGAATGATGCGCTTTAACCCCCGAAAACAAAACTATATATATTGAGATGATCGTAATGAGTTATTAGATCGTCTCCGACTACTGCTTGCATCACAAGCTGCATGTCATACTATTCACAATAACGAGATTGTATCAATTACGTGAAGCGAATATAATACATTAACTTTAATAAAGCATACATATATATATGTATATATATATGTATGAAGTATGTCTGTTGATAAGTTTGGGCATTATCTAAGCCATACTAGTGATATAATTTCTATAAAAAGTACATCTAAAATGTTGAGGTTCTATATGGATACGAACAACAATATTGATGTCCAAAACATAAGGATCAAAAATTTCGAAAAAGCTCTGAAGGAAAACGATTTTGTTAATAAATTGTTTCTGCAAACTCAAATCGAAAGACTAGATGTCAAATTATTAGATTTCTTTAAGGAAGACAATAATCTAATTCAAGAAACTTCAAGCACAGATAGAGGAATTACAAAGCAAAATAAAATTACATATAGAAGACAATTATAAAATTGAAAAAGAAATTCTAAAAATTAAATTATCTTTTGAAGAACAAATTGAACAGCTGAATGAGAAAATTTATATATTAGAAAATTGCATGTTCGTATCAATAGCTGAAAGTGCATCAAGTAGATCACAACACTCCCCTACAAATCCGTAAATCTACTCAATGTATCCAAAAAGAAACTCAGTTGACGAACTCCATAAGCAAGCCCGAAAAGTTTTTGTATGCCGTAGAGTTGTGATGAAAAGATTAGATGATATTTGGCAAGCTGATTTAGTTGAAATGGGGAGTTATTCATCAAAAAATAGAAATGATCGATTTTTGTTGACTGTAATTGACACATTCTCAAAATTTGCATGGGTAGTACCGCTGAAAACAAAAACTGCACTCGAAATAAGTAAGGCGTTGGAAAATATATTTCAATTAGGACGAGTTTCAAAAAACTTATAAGCGGATGGTGGTAAAGAATGTTTCAATACAGACTTTGGAAAATTCATGCAAATACAACATTAATTGCTACTCAACATATATCAGTATGAAAGCATCAATAGTAGAACGATTTAATAGAACACTAAAAGGAATGATGTGGAAAGAATTAAGCTTTAATGGTCATATAAGTGGATTGATATATATAAAGATTTACTTTATGCACACAATAAAAAATTTCATAGCACAATTAAAATGTCTCCTATTAAAGTCAACCCCACCAATGAGAAAAAGTTGCTAAATACAGTATAGAGTCATTGGAAGATGTATAAAATGTCAAAATTCAATGTTGGAGATCATGTACGCATGAGTAAATATAAGCATATTTTTGTAAAGAGCCATGCACCAAATTGGACAACAGAAATTTTCACAATCAAAAAAATTTAAAATACATATCCTACAACATATATGTATGTATATTAGAAGATTATATCGGAAAATCTATTAAAGGTGGATTCGATGAAGAAGAACTTTCGAAAACTAGATATCCAAATCCTTAGTAGTTGAAAAGGTTCTTAAAACTAAAGGAGAGGAGGCATATGTTAAATGGTTGGGGTTTTCTAGTCAACACAGTTATTGGATAAGTAAAGACGATATATTGTAGTTGGAGTAAAACAACAACAACAACATTACTTATATTTAGCACATTATGTAATAATTTATATTTTAAATAAGAAATAAATCGTTTTAATATACAATATTGTAGTAAGTTTTGTTTATTTGCAATCAGATTGCAATAATGTCAATAACACTTAGTTTGAGCTCTAACTCATCCGAGTTATCTGCAAATTACTTTTCTCTTATCGAGGTAAATGGAGCTTTTGAGTGGGCACTAACTGCCTTTCATTCATATAAAGCATACCGAATGTAGACGTCTATATCAGTAGTCTATATCACATAGGAGAACATGTAATTAAAATACAAATTGGATCTTATGACTTAAATGATATTGTTGATTACATAGATAAGCAATATAAATACTGCAGTCCACCAAATAAAATTCGAATAGAAGCTAATAACAATACAATGCAAGTTAAAATTAACAGCTCTAAAAATTTAATAGATTTTAATAAAGAAAATACAATTGGAACAATTTTGGGATTCAATACTAAAATCCTGAATCCAAACCATGATCATTACTCAGATCTTCCAGTCAATATATTTAAGGTAAATCTCTTGCGATTTAGAAGCACCCATTAAAAAAAAGGAGTCATTCTAGTGGAACTACATTTTCATTGCTTCAAAAAAATCGATTTTTTTAATTTGCCGACAGTGAGCAAAAAAACATGTAGAAGCCTATTTTAGTAATACAAAACCTTGCAACTACTCCATAGTGCTAGAAAATACTCACCAGAATTAAAAAATTAAATTATTTTTTTAAAGAAATTTATTAACTAATTTTAGTCTAAAACTTAAAAGTTATTTGCTTAAACTTACATGAAAACACTGTTTCGGGCTTAAATTCGTACAAAAAGAAAGGAATTGTTAAAATAGGTACATAACTATTTACCATTTTTTCTACATGAAAATATTATAATAGAATACAAAAAAGAGAATTTTTCTTAATATCGCTTCCAATTCAGTGACCAGACATCGAAAAATAGATCTTCTTGTAATGACAACCCAATGTAAAAATCATTAGATCGGATCGCAATTTTCACTACTTCCAGAAATCTAATTTATTTACCAGTCAAATCCCAAGAAATTAGTTCACTTGCTCTACGGGTGGTTGATCATGTACTAGATAAGCAATTATCTGATGAAAGTATAATAAAAAAAGACTACCACACATATGTGCCATATCTACAATCATACAACAATAATGATGAAATTCGTATTTCAATACAAAATCAAGATTTGTATGTATTGCCCAGTGAATGTTATATATACGTGGAAGGATTTGTTGTATATCCTCCAATTTAAGCTTTAAATTAAAAAATAACTATGTAGTGTATCTCTTTGATGAAATCCGTTATGAACTTAATGGTATTGAAATTGATCATACAAGGTATTTAGGACAGACAAGCACCATAAAAAACTAATTTCTTTATCACGAACGGAGAGCACTGTCATGCAAAATGCTGGATGAAAAAATTGATAATTTGAATATTGAAAATGGATATTTTAATTTCTATGTTCCACTTAAAATGCTCTTAGGATTTGCCGAAGACTAAAATAAAATAATACTAATTGGTAAACATTAATTAATACTCTTGCATAAAAAGAATGATGAAGATCTTGTACAATCGAGCACTTCTACTACTGACAAACCAAAACTTACAATTTCGCTAATCTCATGGAGAATTCCCCATGTACACTTATCCGATCATAGTAAATTGAATATGATTAAAATTATAAACAATGCTGCTTCTATACCAATAGCATTCCGCAGTTGGGATTATACAATCCACAATTAACTGCAGGAACTAGCCACATCAAACAACGCGCCCATTATTGTAGTAGATGTTAGTTATCAAAACGAAAAACTTAATAACGGACCAATTGACATAAAAATTTAATTTGAAACAGCAACAAATATTCCAGCCAACACATCAGCATGCATTCTTATTCATGATCGTTCAATTGAATACATACCTATAAGAGGACAAGTTCATAAAATCTTATACATAAATTAAAAAAGATGCAAACCAATATAGTTTTTATAGACATGCAAGGTTTCAAAAGTAATGAAAATGATTTTATCGCTAAGGAACTCGCAATCGTTTTCAACAATAACCAACACATCCATTTTATCATAAAACCTCCTTTCGATCTTAAATGTTTATCAACAAAAAAGCAAAGAGAAGGAAACTGTTTAACAAAACATTATCATCATCTAAGCTGGAACGATGGGACTGTTTCATTTAAAAGCATATGCGAATTTCTAAGAGCTAGTGTAGGTGATTCATATATCTATGTTAAAGGCGAGGAAAGGAGGCAATGGTTATAAAAAATGGTGCAAAAGAAGATTTTGGCTGTATCAACTTCAGTCCAATAGGGGTTAAGTATCCAGGTTTATTTTATTGCAGCTATCACTTCACTTTGTGCTTTACGAAATGCAATATTACTTCAAAAATAAACATCAGAATGAAAACAAATTGATATGAGTTGTTTTTAGTATATGATTTGTTTTATTTTAAAATATATTTTGATATATGTACGTTGATATGTTACAATTTTAAATTTAACTAAAGTGTACAAATAAAGATTTTAAATAATTATATATGTATATATATATATATATATATATATATATATCTACTTACATATATAACTACAAGCTTATAAATACATAAATTATTCTATATAGATACAAACATAAATATACATACTTATATTAGCATAAAATTCACAAAGTTCAATTAAATTTAAAATGTCGCATTAGGTATAAAATAATAAACTGTTTTGAAATTTAAAATAAAGTCTATTTCTGCTCATATGTACCCAGTGAAAAAAAATGGAGGTCATTCTAGCGGAAGTACATTTTCATTGCTTCCAAGAAATTTGTCGAGAGTGAGCAAAAAACCATGTAGAAGCTTATTTTAGTCACACAAAACCTTGTAACTCCTCCATAGTGTTAGAAAATACTCAACAGAATTTAAAAAAAATTTATTTTTTTAAAGAAATTTATGAACTATTTTTAGTCTACAATTTGAAAGTTATTTGCTTAAATTTAAATGAAAACACTGTTTCGGGCTTAAATTCGTATAAAAAGAAACGAATTGTTAAAAAAGGCAACTATTTACCATTTTTCCTAGATGAAAATATTATCATAGAACACAAAAGAGGGAATTTTTCTTAATATCGCTTCCGATTCAGTGACCAGGCATCTAAAAAGACAACTTCTTGCAATGACAACCCTATGTAAAAATCATTAGATCGGATCGATATTTGCACTACTTCCGCATCGTAAACTCTACATTTTCATGACTTTTTTGGAGTCTCTTTTTTTTTTGGGTATGTATATACAAATATATATAAAATTAATATACATAGAATAAAATCAGTTAAAACTTAAATAGACTGAAAAATAAGAAAATTAAGGGGCAAATTAAAGTTTGTTTTATTTGTTAAGCTATTTTCGAACTCAAGAAAATGAAAATAAACAAGAAGAAGCAAAATAACCAAACTAAACAAGAGAAAATAAACCTAAATTTCAAACGTGAACAACCTTGTTCTAAGGTATAAATAGCAAATTTTGATCAAGATAGATTCAAATGAGCTCGTAGAAATCTTTTATAAGATAAAGAAAAGAATTTAAAAAATCGCCCATTGCCTAAAAAGGAAACAAAAATCAAAGAATACATTACTCTACCTATAAATAATTACAATGCAATTTTAACTTATGCTAGTCAAAATAGAACAAAAATATTAGCTAATTTAGAAAGCAATACGTGTAAAAATTGATTACGGTGTCGAGAACTCTTGGTGAGGTTTTTGGAAAATTAAATTGCAAAATTAAATACCACTTAGTGTTTTAACTTTTGAGTATGTTAATAGAAATGTAATAATAGACTCTGGTTCTGATTCAGAGTCTAAAGTGTCAGAAATCGACAGTTTATATTCAGACTTAGAACTCAAAGGATTTTCAGTTGATCATAATGTAATAACACCCATATTAAAATCAATAGAAATCATTATCTGTGAGCCAAACAATTTAAAAATGGCAACCATAGCGTAAAAGAAAGCTTTTATATGCATATATGCGAATATTATTCGAGAGAATTACGATGGTAATCCTCTAGCCCTGGACTCTTTTATAGATAAAATCAATCTAATCAAGGACCTGACGAAAATCTCACTGCTTTTTTATCGTATCGTTCATAAAATCCAAGCTAGAACGCAAGGCTCGAGAAGCACTACCTGAAAATGGTACAACTATCAAAGAAATCAAAGTTGCTCTGAAACAAAAAATTATACCAGAAAATTCAAAAGTTAATGCGGGTAAAATCGCTGCCTTACGGATAAGAAATAACAATTATTCAGATTTTGCAAAGCACACGGAAGAACTAGCTGGTGCACTCGAGGGGTTACTTAATGCCAAGTCGAATTTAGTTAAATCAATCATTGCTTCAACAGAATTTTCTGATCCAAAGGATGTGATTGCAAAACTAATTGTAGAATAAACGGCTGAGTCAAACGAAAAACAAGGACTAGCATTTCAGTCTCGAGGAAATAGTTATAGACGTGGAAGAGGATTTACCAACTGCCGTAGAAATAATAATAATCGTCAGAGAATTAATAATTACTCCCATCGTGGAAATATTCGCCATAATAACAATGATAATGCATATAGGTCAGATAATCGTACTACGAGGAATCTGCCTTTAAAGCAGAGGCCCTCAATGAAACACAACCCGAAAGTACCGAAATTCAACAAACTAAATTCATTTATCTCCTAAATTTAAACTACTCTTTTTTTTTTTTTTTAATACATTTATTTATTTATTGTATCTTCAATTATGAACTAACAATAAGTATTCAAATCTTAAATCTAAAATATAAGTATTAGGCCCGACCACTGTCGGACATAAACTTAGTGATAGTTATAAATAATACATAAGTAGTGATAATCAAAAAAAAAAAGAGAAAAAAAAATATTTTCAAGCAATCCCATCTGGAGTGTTGAGTAAAAGAGCCCTTGTGTCCTTCTTTTTCAAGCGAATGTGGCCAGTAAAATTCAAGATGTTACGAGCAAGCGGATTAGGATGTGACTCGAGTTTTGTTAAATATTTGCCTGCGTATTTTGCTATTTCTTCAATCACTAGTGGCATATTCAAATCACGGTGTATATTTGAGTTTTTTATGTACCATGGAGCCGATGTAATCAAACGTAAAATTTTATTTTGCCTTCGTTGGATTCTCTCGACGTTAGAAGCTGAAGCAGTGCCCCATAACTGAATTCCGTAGCACCATATTGGCTTCAAGAGCGACTTGTATAATAAAAGTTTGCAGTCTAGGCTGAGTGTTGAGTTTCTACCAATCAGCCAATATATCTGAGTTAGTTTAAGTTTCATTTGTACTAGCTTTGAGTCAATATGGTGTTTCCATGTAAGTCGTCGATCAAGGTGTATACCAAGGTATTTTACATGTGAATGCTGAGGAACAACTTGATTGTTGATTCGAATTGGGGAACAAGTATCTCTTCGCAGGGTAAATGTTACCTGAACACACTTTTGCTCGTTTACCTTAATTCTCCATAATTTTAACCATAGTTCCAGTTGTGTTATATGTTCTTGTAGATATCGGGAAGCCTCATGAGGATTTTCGTGCATACTTAGGCAGGCTGTATCATCGGCAAACGTAGATGTATGGATATTGCTGCTCAAAGGCATATCACAAGTATAAATTAAATACAAAACTGGCCCCAGTATGCTCCCCTGTGGCACACCGGATGATATAGTTTCGGGCACACTCATGAATTCTTTTTCCACAACCGTGAACTTCCGGGAAGTAATATAACTTTCTAATAAATTCACCAAATTTATTGGTAGATATGATTTTAATTTTAAAATTAGGCCTTCATGCCACACTTTATCAAATGCCTGCGAAACGTCAATAAAGAGTGCAGAACAGTAGTTCTTTTCTTCAAATGTTCTTCTTATACATTGAACCAATCTATGCGTTTGTTCAATAGTGCTATGCTGACTTCTAAAACCAAACTGATGGTCTGGGATACACCCACTACCAATTAGAATTGGGGACAATTTTGACATGAGCAGTTTTTCGAAAAGTTTTGACATTGTTGATAGCAGACTTATTGGCCTGTATGATTCTGCCTTGGTAAGATCTTTGCCCGGCTTTGGAATCATTTTAACTTTGGCAAGCTTCCAGCTGTGGGGATAATACTCCAGTCGTAAAATGGCATTAAAAATTAATAACATGATTCTAATTACAATACGAGGCAATTTTATTAGCATTTGGTTACTAATTCCATCAATACCCGGTGCTTTCTTCGGGTTGAGTTCAGCAATTAGATTTTGTACATCACACATTTTAAATTTTATGGGTCGAGGGGGTAGCGCAACTACACTCGGGAAATCAACAACACCAGTACATGTGTTTGGGGTAAATACGGATTTTAAATGCTTTGCAAACAAGTTACCTTTTTCAATATCACTCCTGGCCCAAACTCCGGTAGAAGTGCGCAGAGGTGGTTTAAACTCAACGGGTGTTTTAATTCTTTTCGCAGCGCGCCACAAAGAATAATTAGATGCTGGTGTGACATCGAGATTTTCCAGATAGTTTTTAAGAGATGCAGTTTTTTCATATGCAAGCAGTTCTTGGAGTCTTTTAGTGCATTCTTTTAATCTAATTTTATTTTGGGGTGATCTGTGCTGTTGCCATTCTCTTCTAGCTCTTCTTTTTGCACATACGAGAAGTTCAATATCTGTAGAATATATTCTGTTAAACCCAGTCTGCGGATGGGAGGAAGTGGCATGTTCAGCTGCCTGCTTAATATTTTTGTTAAGATTAGCAATATTAGATTCAATATCGTCATGAATTCTTAGCTTAATGTTTTCAGTACAATGACTACTAAGATATTTCTTGAATCGCAGCCAATTAACACGACTGACCATTTTCACATATGGGTGAGGTAGAGCACTTCTCAGTGGGCTACAGATTGTAACGATCGTGGGAGAGTGATCGGACGATAGATCTAGGGAAGCTTCGACGTGAATTAATTCCCTAGAAATATTTTTCATGACGCCAAAATCTATAATATCCGGAATTTTATGTATGTCAGTAGGCCAGTAAGTGGGCTCCCCACTCGAAATGACGTCCAAGCCCATTTTTGAAATTGTGTTGAACAACGCTCGTCCTCTAGGTGTGATAAGACGCGAACCCCAGAAAGTATGTTTTGCATTATATTCTCCAGCTGCTACGAAACAAGGGCCAAGAGATTTGTAGAAATCCTCGTATTGATCCTCAGTAATTGCGAATCTAGGAGGGGAGTAAATTGATGATATGACAAAATTTGTGCAAAAATTTTCGATACAAATATTCGTTGCTTGTAGATGTTCTTCACAAATGTTGTCAAGAATATAATGCTTGAGTCTTGACTTTATTAAAATTGCTGATCCCCCGCAAGCTCTTCCTCTTGGGTCCTTTGAATCATATAAAATGTAGCCATTAATTTTGAATAGGCTTCTTGAAGTCAAATGAGTCTCAGAAACCAGCATTATATCAATATTTTTTTCCGTGAGGAAGTGCTCAAGTTCATTTTTATGTTGGCGAATGCCGTTTGCGTTCCAGAAACTTATCTTTAACGTGTTCATGGCTTATTAACTAATGCTTGAAGCAGTGTAGACTGCATTCGTAGCATTTCTTGCATCATGCTAGTCATATTTGTTGTAAAATTATTTATAGTCAGCACTAGATTCTCAATAGTAGCTTCAAGGCGACTAAAATTAAAGTTTGAGTTTGCATTCGTTGAACTATTTTGAGGCGGAATATTTTGTGTGGGAATATAACTAGTCTTAGCTGCATCGGCATACGATACACGTGAAGTGACAGGTTGGCTCATTTGAGCAAAAGTGGCGGAGTAAGCGTTTGCTGTTTGTGCTGGAGCTAATTTAGGTTTTTGCCCCATAGTCTGTTTAACGAAAGAATAGACAGGACATCCTCTGTAGTTAGCGGTGTGATTACCTCCACAATTACTACATTTTTTTTCTGCTAGATCTTTAGGTTTAGTACAACCAGCAGTACCGTGCTGACTGACTGCGTACTCTGACTTTATTCATTTACAATTTATAGAATCAAACAAATGTATACATAGCTGATAGCTAGAGTAGCTAATGCTATTTAAAATATATTAGTCTTATATTTATATAAGTTTAATATCATGTAAATAAATAAATTATGTACATTCTTAGTGAATTCTCAGGCAGATATATCCCTGATTAAAACTTCTTGCTTAAAACGAAATATTAACATCAATCATGATGAAATACTAAAGATTACAGGCGTAACAACTGACTCTATTTCTATTTAACAAGAAATTAATAGCGGACAGTTTCCCGCTTCCTAGAATTGATGATATTCTAGATAATCTTGGACTAGCCAAACATTTTTCCATACTAGATTTGTTTTCGGGTTTTCATCAAGTACCCATACACCAAGACTCTAGAGACATAACTGCTTTTAGTACAGGCTCAGGTTCCTATCGATAGAAACTTTTACCAATTGGGTTAAAAATTATCCAACTCCTAATGATAATGATGCAGTGAGGATACTTGCTGCATTTGCAAATTATTAAAGACAGTTTATAGAAAATTTCGAATTACTTGCAGCACCATTAAACTTAATTACAAGAAAAAATGTAAACTTTAAATGGGATGATAAGTGTTAGAAGGCATTTGAAAATTTAAAATCTAGTTTGATATCTCCAGGATTAGTGCAGTACCCAGACTTTTCAAAGAAATTCATTATAACAGTAGACGCATCCAAAATAGGTTGCGGTGCAATTTTAATCCAAGACTTTGATTAAAATTACTTACCTTTCTTCTTTGCGTCCAAATCATTTAATAACTCAGAACAAAAGAAGCCTACTATAGAAAAAGAGCTCATAGCAATACACTTTGCTATAAAACAGTTGAGATCGTATGTTTATCGCACGGAATTCATTGTGAGGTCATATTAAAGGCCAGTAGTTTACCTCTTCAATATAAAAGACCCTTCTTCGAAGCAAATTAAAATCAGACTAGAACTGTCAGAGTGCAATTTTATTATAGAATGCATATAGGGCAAAAATAACGTAGCAGGTGATGCACTTTCGCGTATGCCAATTGATGAGCAGGATTCCATCAGTAAGAATATTCACAAAATAGAATGGCCAAAAGACGACATATTTTTTACAATTTGCACTATACAAAGATTGAAAGACCGTGGTATAGAAGTGATGGACAAAATTTAAGTTATATTGACTGACCCCATCGAGCGAATATTCTACAAAAAAAAAGAGAGAACTTAATGACTATATATCATAATGACCCAATAATATGGAGTAAAATGTATTCAAAATTAAGAAAAAAATATTTTTGGAAGGACATGTCTAGGGATGTAGCTAAATTTGTAAAAAGCTGTGAAAAATGTTTTTTTTTAATACATGTATTTATTTATTGTATCTTCAAATATGAACTAACAATAAGTATTCAAATCTTAAATCTAAAATATAATTATTAGGACCGACCACTGTCGGACATAAACTTGTTAATAGTTATAAATAATACATAAGTAGTGATAATCCAAAAAAGAAAAAAAGTTATAAAAAGTATAAAAAAAAGTATTTTCAAGAAATCCCATCTGGAGTGTTGAGTAATAGAGCCCTTGTGTCCCTCTTTTTAAAGCGGATGTATCCAGAAAAGTTCAAAATATTACGAGCAAGCGGATTAGGATGCGACTCGAGTTTTGTTAAATATTTGCCTGCGTATTTTGCAATTTCTTCAATCACTAGTGGCATATTTAAATCACGATGGATATTGGAATTTTTGATGTACCATGGAGCCGATGTTATTAACCGTAAAATTTTGTTTTGCCTTCGTTGGATTCTCTCTACATTGGAAGCTGAAGCACTGCCCCATAACTGGATACCGTAACACCAAAAGCGACTTGTATATTAAAAGTTTACAGTCCAGGCTAAGTGTTGAATTTCTGCCAATCAACCAGTGTATTTGAGATAACTTAAGTTTCATCTGAGTTAGCTTAAAGTCAATATGATGTTTCCATGTAAGCCTTCTATCAAGGTGTATACCAAGGTATTTCACTTGGGAATGTTGAGGAATATTTTGATTATTGATTCGAATTGGGGAACAAGTATATCTTCTTAGGGTAAACGTTATATGGATACACTTTTGTTCATTTACCTTAATTCTCCATAAGTTCAACCACATTTTCAATTGTGTAATATGTTCTTGTAGATATCGGGAAGCCTCGTGAGGGTTTTCATGCATACTCAGGCAGGCTGTACCATCGCCAAACATAGATGTATGGATATTGCTGCTTAAAGTATACATCAAATACAAAAGTGGCCCCAGTATGCTACCCTGTGGCACGCCGGATGATATAGATTCGGGCACACTCAAGAATTCTCCTTCCGCAACCGTGAACTTCCGGGTAGTAACGTAACTTTCTAATATATTCACTAAATTTATTGGTAGACATGATTTTAATTTTAAAATTAGCTTTCATGCCACACTTTATAAAATGCCTGAGAAACGTCAATAAACAGGGCAGAACAATACCTCAAATGTTTTTCTTATAAATTGAACCAATCTATGAGTTTGTTCAATGGTGCTATGCTAACTTCTAAAACCAAATTGATGGTCTGGGATGCACCCACTATCAGTTAGAATTGGGGACAATTTTGTCATGAGCGGCTTTTCGAAGAGTTTTGACATAGTTGACAGCAAACTTATTGGCCTATATGACTCAGCTTTAGTAAGATCTTTTCCCGGCTTTGGAATCATTTTGATTTTTGGAAGCTTCCAGAGTTGTGGATAATACTCCAGTCGTAATATGGCATTAGAAATAAACAGCAAGATTCTTATTGCAATATGCGGCAAGTTCATCAGCATCTTGCTACTAATTCCATCAATATCTGGAGCTTTCTTTGGCTTCAGTTCAGCAATTACTTTATGTACATCACGCATCTTAAACTTTAAGGCTCGAGGGGGTAGAGCAACTACACTCGGCAAATCAGCAACACCAGTACATGTATTTGGGGTAAATACGGATTTTAAATGCTCAGCAAATATTTTACATTTTTCCGTATCGCTTCTTGCCCAATCTCCGGTAGATGTGCGCAGAGGTGGCTTAAACTCAACGGGTGTTTTAAGCTTTCTAACAGCGCGCCACAAAGAGTAATTAGATGTCGGTGTGACATCAAGACCTTCCAAATAATTTTTAAGAGATGCAGTTTTTTCAGATGCAAGCAACTCTTGAAGTCGTTTAGAACATTCTTTAAGTCTGAGTTTATGTTGGGGTGATCTGTGCTGTTGCCATTCCCTTCTAGCTCTTCTTTTTTCACATACGAGATGTTTAATATCCCTGGAATAAATTTTATTAAACCCAGACTGCGGATGGGAGGTAGTGGCATGTTCAGCAGCCTGTTTAATAATTTCGTTAAGATTGGCAATGTTAGTTTCAATGTCATAGGGTGTTGTTAACGCAATATTTTCCGTGCAATGACTACTAAGATATTTTTTGAATCCCAGCCAATTAACACGATTGGTCATCTTTATATATGGGTGAGGTAAGTCACTTCTTAGTGGGTTACAAATTGTAACGATAGTGGGGGATTGATCGGAGGAGAGATCTAGAGAAGTTTCAACATTAATTAAATCCCTAGAAATATTTTTCATTACGCCAAAATCAATAACATCTGGAATTTTTCGTACGTCAGTAGGCCAATAAGTGGGTTCCCCACTCGAAATAACATCTAAGCCCATTTTTGAAATTGTATTAAACAAAGCTCGACCTCTAGGTGTTACAAGGCGCGACCCCCAGTACGTATGCTTTGCATTGTAGTCTCCAGCTGCCACGAAACAAGATCCAAGCGATTTGTAGAACTTTTCATACTGATCTTCGGTAACTGAAAATCTGGGAGGTGAGTAAATTGATGATGTCACGAAATTAGAACAAAAATTTTCAACAAAAATATTCGTAGCTTGCATATATTCTTCACTAAGGTTGTCAAGGATATAGTGCTTGAGTCTTGACTTAATTAGAATTGCAGATCCGCCGCATGCTCTCCATCTAGGGTCCTTTGTATCATACATAGTGTAGCCATTTATTTTGAAAAAGCTTCTCGAAGTCAAATGTGTCTCAGAGACCAACATTATATCAATATTTTTTTCCGTAAGGAAGTGCTCAAGTTCATTTTTATGTTGGCGAATGCCGTTTGCGTTCCAGAAACATATTTTTAACGTGTTCATGGCTTGTTAATTAATGCTTGAAGCAGAGTATTCTGCATTCTCAGCATTTCTTGCATCATGGTAGTCATATTTGTTGTAAAGTTGTTTATAGTTTGCACCAAATTGTCAATAGTAGCTTCAAGGGGACTAAAGTTAAAGCTTGAGTTTGCATTCGTTGAATTATTTGGAGGTGGAACATTTTGTGGGGGAATAGAATTTGTTTTAGCAGCATCGGCATACGATACACGGGATGTAACTGGTTGGCTCATTTGCGCAAAAGTGGAGAAGTAAGCGTTTGCTGATTGAGATGGAGCTAATTTAGGTTTTTGCACCATAGTCTGTTTGACAAAAGAGTACACAGGACAACCTCCACAATTACTGCATTTTTTATCACTTTGATCTTTTGGCTTATTGCAACTAGCAGTGCCGTGTAATTCGCCGCACACAACACAAACAGTGGGTAATTTACAGTATGTTTTTGTGTGGCCATATTCTTGGCAATTATGGCACTGTACGGGACTTGATCGCTTATGTGGCTCTTCAACTGTGATTTTTCGGTATAAGAGGTATTTTAGGCTATAACTTGGGTGTGTCTCGTTTTTTTTCAGCTGTATATCATTCGGCTCCAATTCAACACGAAATAGAGGCTGGGGGATCTTTTCCCTATTGATTATGTTGGCAACATTTTTTACCTTTAATCCTTGTATCATGAGTGCATCTTTTACTTCTTCGGGATTAACATAGGAGTCAAAACCCGTCAATACGATCTGCATACCTTTGGCACTCTTAAGCTGGTACGTATAAAAACTTGTTTTATTTTTTTCAAATTCAGTCACTATTTTGCGGAAATCTTTTTCTTCGTATATTTGAATTTTAGTTTCGTCAATGTTACCACGCTTTATTGGAATAACATGAAATGCGTTTTCACCAAGTGCCGAGACTAATTTTTTAACTAGGGCGTTCGAATTTTTCTCTCTCAAATATATAGGTGGTGGCTTAAAACACTTTTCCGATGATGCAGCGGGCTTGTCGTCGGTGACTTGCAATAATGAAAAACGATTTTGACGATTGGTAGGTGATGCGCTATTATCCCTAGACATCTTTGGAGCAGATGAAATTTTTGAACATTTCGGGCTTCGCCCACGCTTTACCACTGTTACGTATCTGTCCATTCCAACTTGTGCCTTGGGTTTTGAGCTACTTTTATCTGTAGTGATAACTTTATTAAGTGATGAACACGAGCCTGATGGAGTTTATATTACTGACTTATATGAAGAAGTACTAGGCAACTGTAATGTTAATGAATCACTATTTGGCATTGGACAAAGCGAAGTTGATCGCTGACGAAAAATTGGATTTGCCGTTAAAAAATACTTTCATTAGATTTATTATTTGTATTATTTTCATTGAGAGCTTCAGAACTCACAGTAAAATAGGCATTTCTGCCGTTAGAACTCACTTCATAATTTTTTGTATTTGAGGTACTCATATACAGTGCTGCCACAACCAAAAAATTTTTACAACCAAAATTCGCTTTAAAAGTTACCAAATGAGAAAAAATATAACCAAATTTTAATATGTAGTATTTTTATTAAATAACATCCCAGCAAAAAAGACACTCCAAAAAAGTCATGAAAATGTAAAGTTTGGGATCTGGAAGTAGTGCAAATTTCGATCCGATCTAATGATTTTTACATAGGGTTGTCATTGCAAGAAGTTCTCTTTTTCGATGCCTGGTCACTGAATTGGAAGCGATATTAAGAAAAATTCCCTTTTTTGTGTTCTATGATAATATTTTCATCTAGGAAAAATTGTAAAGAGTTACCTATTTTAACAATTCGTTTATTTTTATACGAATTTAATCCTGAAACAGTGATTTCATGTAAATTTAAGCAAATAACTTTTAAATTTTAGACTAAAATTAGTCCATAAATTTCTTTAAAAAAATATTTTTTTTTAATTCTGGTGAATATTTTCTAACACTGTGGAGGAGTTACAAGGTTTTGTATGACTACAATGAGTTTCTAGATGGTTTTTTGCTCACTCTCGGCAAATTAAAAATATAGATTTTTGGAAGCAATGAAAATGTATTTCCACTAGTCTGACTTCCATTTTTTTACTGGGATTTAAAATGCATACATATTTATATTGTAACGCATGTGATTTGAATACAGTTAATAATAATAACAAAAGAAATACAATTCTTTTACCTACATATGTAAGTTAATCAAGGACGAAACCTTGATTTAAAAAAATTACTGTCAGGCCACAGAAGTGGCCTGACAGCTTGTGTACTCACACAACCGTTTTTTTAATAAAACAAAAACCCGTTTTCTGTTGTTTTTCCTTCGAACTCCAGATTCGAATTAATTTTATTTTTTAATAGTTTTGATTAATTATAATTCCTTAAAATTACTGTGGGAAAATGCTTACACTTCTATTTTACACGATTTGATTTTATTAAGCATTTTAAATATGGATCATATTACAACACGCGCAGACATTTACTTGTTTATTGCAATATGATTTCACAACAGGGTTCAATATACTCATTTCTAGTTCATACTTATTTATTAAGAATGTTTGCACAAATAATAAGGGTGTTAACTATAACAAGTGTATTAACTATAATAAGGGTATTAACTCCCCCCCGTTTAAGTATCAGCGTCCCGCTGATTAGACCGATTCTTTGGCGGTAGGTTCGGCTGACTGTATAGCCGGAATTTTAAGTGTTGCAAGTATTCTTCTCCAAGGGACAACAATGATCATTGTAATGACGGCTAGTAAAAAATAGGCAGTCAAGTGTGACCAGAATGAGAGATGCAATGGTATTTTAGATGCCCAATGTGTTCATTATTCTTTTCGTGAAGTTCATGCAAAAGATTTACGTCGAGTTTACGTTCCTTTTCATAAACATTAGCAAGCAAAGGCGGCAGAGCTTGTACAGTAGTTATTTTTTCGTTTTTAAATTTCTTGTCCCCAATTTCAATTGTTTCGTTAAAAATTTTTACTAAGTACGTACCATCTAGGCTTCTGTCTCCCTTCTGCGAGTGAATGATACCTTTAAAATTTGTAACAAATATAATGCCGTCTTCTAGTTGTTCAATCACGACCTCTTTGTTGGACAGAAAGGTACAATTTGCGTTGATACCTCTCAAGTTTCTTGGCAAGCAGTCGTCATTATTAAGCTTCTTTAGCTGCTGTGTGTTGCAAATTGTTGTATTACTTATCGCCATGCAGTCACCGCTAATGCCGTAAGCATTGTCGTGGTTCAGCAGGACTGAGCCATATTTCAAAGCAATTTGTCTGTTTTCAATTATAGATGCCTTGATCGTAATTCTTTCATATTTCTTTGGGTTCACTTTGGGTATTGACAGAACGTACAATAGGGAAGTTCCGTTCGAAAATATACTCGGCCTCCCGTATTCAATAGCCTCTACCTCGTTGCTGTATGGTAGTGAATCTACTTCGGAGACTATTCGCTGAATTTCTTCCATATCTAAAAGATTAGTATTGATTATGCCACTTTTCGCTAGCTGACAGGCTCGTACAACTTCTTCAATATCTTCTTTAACGATAAGTAGCTGGTTTAACGACTCCTTTATAAATTCCTCTGCTTTAGACTTAGATATTTTGTTATTGAAAGTTTTAATTAAATTGTTCATTCTCTTCACAATCTCACTAGTTGTATCAAATAGCTTGTTATTTATGGCATATTGGTGTTCATTGTTATCTATTAGTTTCTCTTGACTTTGCAATACTTTTTTCACAAACCAGGCGTTCAATTTCCGTAGAATAAATTCTATTGAGGCCAGTCTGCAAACGGGAGGTACGGGCATGCTCAGCAGCCTGTTTAATATTTTCGTTAATTTTGGCAATGTTGAATTCAATATCATCATGCAGTGACTACTCAGATATATTTTGAATCCTAGCCAGTTGACCCCATTAATCATTTTCACATATGAGTTAGTTAAATCACTCCTTAGTGGGTTGAAAATTTTAACTTTTGTGGGAGAGTACTCGGAGGTGAGATCTAGAGAGGACCTTACGTGAATATTTATCATGACGCCAAAGTTTATAACATCCGGAATTTTTCGTACTTAGGCACCCCACTCGAGATTAG
This sequence comes from Tachina fera, assembly GCA_905220375.1. Classification (NCBI taxonomy): domain Eukaryota; kingdom Metazoa; phylum Arthropoda; class Insecta; order Diptera; family Tachinidae; genus Tachina; species Tachina fera. Next base: position 126,341,725 of record LR999963.1, read on the forward strand.
ATCTAAGCCCATTTTAGAAAAAGTATTAAGCAGAGCTCGACCTCTAGGTTTTACAAGGCGCGAACCCCATTACGTATGTTTTGCATTGTAGTCGCTAGCTGCTACGAAGCAAGGTCCAAAATTCGTATAAAAATTGTCGACGCAAATATAAGTTACTTGCAGATGTTCTTCACATATGTTGTGAAGAATATAGTGCTTGAGTCTTGACTTTATTATAAATATTGTCCCAAAGCAAGCTCTTCCTCTAGGGTCCTTTATATCATATACAGTGTAGCTACTTATTTAAAAGAGACTTCTCGAAGTCAAATGAGTTTCAAAGATCAAAAGAAGTCAAATGAGTTTCAAAGATCAAAAAATATTGATACAAATATTGATACTATATCAATATTTTTTTCCGTAAGGAAGTGCTCAAGTTCATTTGGCGAATGCCGTTTGCGTTCCAGAAACATATTTTTAACTTGTTCATGGCTTGTAAATTAATGCTTGAAGCAGTGTATTCTGCATTTGCAGCATTTTTCTCATCATGCTAGTTATATTTGTTGTAAAATTATTTATCGTTTGCACTTAATTATCAATTTTAGCTTCAAGGCGATTAAAACTAAAAGTTGAGGTTGTATTTGTTGAATTATTTGGCAGTGAAACATTTTGTGTGGGAATAGAACTAGCCTTAGCAGCATCGGCATACGATACACGTAAAGTAACTGGTTGGCTCACTTGAGCAAAAGTTCCGGAGTACGCGTTTAATGGTTGGGCTGGATTAATTAGCTGGGGCTAATTAAGGTTTTTGCACCATAATCTGTTTGACAAAAGAGTACACAGGACAACCTCTATAGTTAGCGGTGTGATTACCTCCACAATTACTGCATTTTTTATCACTTAGATATTTTGGCTTATTGCAACTAGCAGTGCTGTGTAATTCGCCGCACACAACGCAAACAGAGGGTAAGTTGCAGTATTTTTTTGTATTGCCTTATTCTTGGCAATTATAGCACTGTACGGGACCTGATCTCTCATGTGGATCTTCCACTGTAATTTTTCGGTATAAGAGGTATTTTGGGCTTTAAATTAGGTGTGTCTCGTTTTTTAAACTGTATATCACTCGACCTTAGTTCAACACGAAAAAGATCATCTCCCTATTGATTATATTGGTAACATTTTTTACTTTAAATTCTTTCACGATGAGTGCGTCTTTGACTTTTTCGGGATTAACATAAGAGTAAATGTCCTTCAGTACGATCTGCCTTCATTTGGCACTCTTAAGCTGGTACGTATAAAAACTTGTTGTATTTTTTTCAAATTCAGTCACTATTTTGCGGAAATTTTTTTCTTCGTATATTTGAATTTTGGTTTCGTCAATATTGAAAAATGTAACGTTAATAAAGTAAGACCAGGCAATTAAGAAAACTTAGTTCTAACGCCAACTCCAATTCGAGCATTCGATGTAGTAGTGTTTGACACAATAGGTCCATTTATTGAGTCACATTTTGGTAATAAATATGCCTTAACTTTCATTTGATATTTGACTAAATATCTTGTAAATGCCAAGATTATTAATTTAATTAAATTCCTAAATGCCATTAAAATTATTAGAAAACCGCATATCTATTTTCCCCACAATTCCCAGTTTTTTCTATATAAATACAAGCTGAAATATAATGCCTAAAGAAATGTCAAAAACATGCATGACGTGCAGATACTAATGTTCGCTACAAAACCTTTTTCTTCTTGATTTGTCGTTTCAACACTAAAGTCCAGTTGGTAAGATTCATCCTCCGATTAACTACAAACAAATATCCAACCCATTTCCATACTTGGTTGTTTTTTTGTTTTGAGTCACAAAATAACTTTGGGCTCAGAGACTATTATAAAGCTCCAATCCATGTACCTTCTCACCGAATTCGTCCAGTTGAGTGATATTCACCGTCATTTGATCCATCGAACCGGGTAACTACATTGGAATCTTAAAATAAATTCTCTGAGATTTCGACTCATTCATTGGAATTCCACCAACTAAAACTAAGGAAGCGAAAACAGGTTTATGTGTTTTTAATTACCTAATACTTAATTAACATGTGTAATAGGGTATTTACATTATCTCAAAATCTAGTAGTTACGAGATTTCGAGCTAAATCTAGCTGCTTTTTAATAGATTTCCCATAGAAAACAAAATCTAGATTGTGAGTAGATTTGTAGGCAATCTACTAAAAATTTAATGTTTTTATTTTATTTTTATCACCCTGTACAAAATATTTATACAAAAGATGGTTGAATTGGGTACGTTTTGCTTCAAAAGTTGTGTGAATTGACTACATTGCAGTTGTTTGATTGTAGTTTTGGATATTTTTCGGTTAATGGCTTCTGTTTTGGATAAAAAATCTCTATAAATGTCACAAAAACATACTGTAAACGGTATAGATTTTTATAAAGATTTAAATTAAAATGTGCTAGATTTTGTGCAGGTGTAAATGCACTGTAATGGAAAATTCGCTGGCAAAAATAACTTAAAGATAATTAAAATAAAATATTAAATAAAATTAAAAAAACGGAACAAATTCTAATAAACAACGATCAATGGATGCATATTTCTAAAGAGATATACTAAAATACATATGTATGTATGTATGTATAAGTTCCAGAAAAATACACGAACAAGAATGTAAGAAGTCGCCAAGAGGATTTGCCTGTTGTATAAAATACAATTGCCTAGAACATATTTTATAAAAGGTCCCGCATATTTTTTTTCGTTTGCAAATATTAGTACTTAAATATATATATATATGTATATTCAAGTCTGGGATCATATGCACATGCTTACATACATATGTACATAATTCCATCCGCTGCATTGAATTTACATATTTGTTTCTGTAATAAACATTAATCTTGATACTCTTTTAATTTTTCATGGACTTTCTAAATTGAAAGTCTCTTAAAATTTGTCTTCAACTTCATTTCGTTTTGACTCAAAGACTTGAGTGATTTATCAATTATATTCTCAATTCGTTGTTATATTCGCTAATTCTGGTAGTTGAGAATTTACTATAAAGTTACAATTATTACATTCCATTAATTTAACATGGAGAGAAAAATTTAACCCATTTTGAAGCTAGTGAGTTGGAATATTATTTGTAAAACACGTAAATATCTGCATAAAGAATTTGCTCGATTTTACATACATAAGTTTATTGAGTAAATAAAATGTGATCGGGTACTGTTTTCGCATATGTTATGTATTTTATAGTACACGTAATATAAATCATATTATCCTTTATTAAGTGCATAAGAAAATACAAAATGGTATAATAATATAACTGCATGCACCCATTCATATATAAAATTTAATATGTAATAAGTATATTTCTTTTCAGATATTTTCATTAAACTGTATCAGTCATACAACAAATGGTTAATCCAGCACTATTCAATTGGTTGTGATTTTTTTTTGGAAAGTAGGTTAATGGAAGTACTTCCTTCCAAACAAAAACTAAGTTCAATCAGCTGGCATTGAACATCAGAGTCATATATCTATTAAGTGTTTAAAGGTATAACAATATAAATAAAAGATAATAACTTTGAAGCTTTTGCGTACAGTATTGGTAAAATTTTCATATTGGAACTGAAAATTTATAGGCACAACCCATTGGTTGATTTATATTATCTGTCCGCTCCTTACTATCGCTGAATTATTTCGCATACATAAACACGTATTAACACAGTGGAAACGTTTTAGGATTTTATCAAATATTAACATACATCAATTAAATATGTCCCTCGATAATTTCATCCGTCTCGCAGACAGTGTTGTTGAATTCGAAGCTGATTTAAATGATAACCAGTTTCCAACAAACTCTACACATTCTGTAGAAGTCCATAAAAATGAACTTAAGAATAAACAACGAAAAGCAAGAAGGAGAAAATGATGACATTTATACTATTAAAGCAAAATATAAAAGTACCTATATTACATCCTGTAACTGCTTAACCAAATTGACAGAACAGTCTAACACTATTCGGTCAAAGTCTGGCATTAAAAACGTCAATCCTTCTGTTGTGAGTTTTGCAAGCCCCAGAATCAAATCACCGGTTTCATCTTCCCCCTTGTGAGATTGATGTCTTTGATGGGAGTTATAAGTCCTGGCCTACCTTTTGAGATCTCTTCACAGCGATGTTTATTCAATCTGTTCAATTCATAAAATATAGAAACAAATAAATTTCAAAGAATAATAATTAAAAATTAACTTAAATTAAATAGCCATGGGACTGTGGCAAAAAATTAAATAAATATACTTAATAGTAACAAACCAAAAAAGTTTGTCTTAAGTAGAACAAAATATAAATATATTAACTAACATGTGCATAATTAGTAAAGAATAAACGACAGTGGTAAGTCTGTTGTAAATTAGAGATGGTAAATTTGGGTTTTCATTAAAAACATCTTTCAGCAAATTGGAATACGATGAATCAATGCAATTCACATATCCCATTTGCAAAAAAGTTTCGTATACAAGGCAGAAATTTACATCAACTGATACCACACACAATGCACCAAACACAGAAGAACGCTGATGATGAAGGTTTAGTGGCCTTCGAAAACGACTGGCTGTTCCGTTGAACTATGTGTTGTAAGAATATTTACAACTAACTTTGATGTTATTTGTCCGTTAATAATTATCACATGTAATTTGGCTAAAAAAGGCGATACGAACTTTAGCCCGTTGAAATCATTAATATATAAACAAATGAAGTTCGAAAAATAATTATTATTACAATGTTGACTGCATAATTCACGAGCTTACGTGAAAATGTTGTGAATCAGAACTGAACAACCCTCGTACCCGTACATTGCACTAACTTGTTAACGCAGCAAAAACCAGTTCATTTACTTGGTTGTTTGTTAAATTCTTTGCGTTGACAAATTGTGCAATAGCAATATTTCGTAATTGGGTCAAAAGCTTAATAACATTAAAAAGTTTAGCAAGTAAGCATTATGTTATTAATTATTAAGCATAATATTAGCTTTAAAATATATTAAATTGTGATTAAATTTGTATAAATAGTTAATTCCAAGCAAGGAATTGTAGTTTGTTAGTTGAAGACAGTTGTAGTAGAGGAGTTGTAATTAGTTAGAGAGGTCAGTTGTAGTTAGTTATTTGTAGATAATCAGTTAGTGGTAATCAGTGGTTGTAATTAGGGTCTTGTATTTAGCAGTTAAAAGTTAGAGTCATACCTGCGATTTCCACGGGACCCTCCAGGTTCAAAATTGTAAATTAAAAGAATAAGAATAAGTTTTGATTAACAAAGCCTTTTATAAATAAACGAAGTAATATATTAAAAGAAAAATCCGTATTTAAATTAAAACACGAAATTTTTGGCGCAGCCGGTATTAGCAAGAGTACAGTTTGATACCTTTCGGCTGTTTGAAGGAAGTATATTGATATTGGAAAGCTATTTTAGCTCAATTTAATTTTAATATACTGAATTAAATTGTTAAAGGGATACGTTGCTCTGTATACCAACATTTACTACACAACGCAAGGTTTTAATGTGCTATTTTAGCTGCCTTAAGTTGCACAAACTCAACGACGATCAAACATTTGCTCGAGACAAATGGGACCAACACAAATGGTAAACATATTTATATAAGTGTTGAATTAGTAAATTAAACTAGATAAACGCATAGTGAAAAATTCAAAATGTTTAGAAGTATTTGAATAGAAGGAAAGTTTTTTTTGTGAAAGTGAACATTGAAAATAGAAATATATGAGTGGATTTAGGAAATTGTGCTTGAGCTTAATGGAGAATTTGAAAAAAAAAATACAAAAGACACAAGAGGAGACCAGGGAAATTTCTGAGCGAGTGAGGAATCTCATAAAGTACCTTAACTATACCAAAGAGTATATAGAATTAGTAAATCATAAACTAAGGAGCCAGGGAAACATAACCGAATTTGAAAAGATATATATTTTATTGGCAGAACTACAAGTGCTACAAGAACATCAACAACGTCCAGCTATATCTAAGGAAATAGAAGAATATTTACACGTTAACCGGATCTGGAAGCAGCAGAACGAAAGCTTAAGAAAAACCATTGAAGATGCTGAACAACAGATTCAAGACAGCGAACAGAAGACACAGGCATTTAAAGACTTCGCGCAGCGCGTTAACCCTAACTTGACTCCTGATTAGTTGCACCAAGTCTTCGAAAATATAAAAGTGATAGAGGAAAAAACTCAACAAATCGAAACGCTGAAGTCAACGATACGAAACTTACAAGGAGAGATGAGGAAACTGATTACAACTAACACCACAACAAACTTTTACCGAACTCTTGAAAACCATTTCCTATGTTTTTATGCATGTTTTTTTATTTATTGTATCTTCATATATGAACTAACAATAAGTATTAAAATCTTAAATCTAACATATAATTAATAGGCTCGACCAATGCCAGACATAACTAAGTGATAGTTGTAAATAATACATAAGTAGTGATAAGCAAAAAAAAATTTTTTCAAGCAACTTCATTCGGAGTGTTTAGTATTAGAGCCCTTGTATCTCTCTTTTTTAAGCGGATGTGTCCAGTAAAGTTCAAAATATTACGAGCAAGCGGATTAGGATGTGACTCCAGTTTTGTTAGATATTTGCCTGCTTATGTTGCAATTTCTTCAGTCACTAGTGGCATATTTAAATGACAATGTATATTTGAATTCTTAATGTACCATGGAGCAGATGTTATTAACCTTAAAATTTTGTTTTGTCTTCGTTGAATTCTCTCTACATTGGAAACAGAAGCAGTGCCCCATAACTGGATACCGTAACACCATATTGGCTTTAAAAGCGACTTGTATATTAAAAGTTTGCAGTCTAGGCTGAGTGTTGAATTTCTGCCAATCAGCCAATGTACCTGAGTTAATTTTAGTTTCATTTGAGTTAACTTATAGTCAATGTGATGTTTCCATGTAAGCCGTCGATCGAGGTGTATACCAAGATATTTCACATGTGAATGTTGAGAAACAACTTGATTATTAATCCGAATGGGGGAACAAGTATTTCTACATAAAGTAAATGTTATATGGACACACTTTTGTTCATTTACCTTAATTCTCCATAAGTTTAACCATAGTTCCATCTGGCTAATTTGTTCCTGGAGTTTTCGGGATACCTCATCAGGGTTTTCGTGCATACTAAGGCAGGCGGTATCGTCGGCAAATGTAGAAGTGTGGATTATACTGCTCACAGGCATATCACAAGTATAAATCAGATATAAAAATGGCCCCAGTATACTCCCCTGTGGCACATCGGATGAGTTAGTTCCAGGCACACTCATAAAGTGTCCCTCCACAACTGTAAATTTTCGTGCAAGAATGTAACTTTCCAAAAGATTTAGAACGGTTATTGGTAAGTATGTCTTCAATTTCAAAATCAGGCCTTCATGCCACACTTTATCAAATGCCTGAGAAACATCAATAAACAGGGCAGAACAATACTTCTTTTTCTCAAATGTTTTTCTGATAAATTGAACTAATCAATGCGTTTGCTCAATGGTGCTATGCTGGCTTCTAAAACCAAATTGATGGTCCGGGATGCACCCATTATCAGTTAAAATTGAATAACAGAACTATAAGTGCAGTACGAAGTAACTTAATCAGCATCTGGTTACTAATTCCATCCATACCGGGAGCTGTTTTCGGGTTGAGCTCGGCAATTAGTTTTTGTACATCACACATCGTAAATTTTAAGGGTCGAGAAGGAAGAGCAACTACACTCAGCAAATCAGCAACACCGGTACATGTATTTGGTGTAAATACGGATTTAAAGATAAGTTTCTGGAACGCAAACGGCATTCGCCAACAGAAAAATGAACTTGAGCACTTCCTCACGGATAAAAATATTGATATAATGTTGATTTCTGAGACTTATTTGACTTCAAGAAGTCTATTCAAAATTAATGGCTACATTTTATATGATTCAAAGGACCCAAGAGGAAGAGCTTGCGGGAGATCAGCAATTTTAATAAATTCAAGACTCAAGCATTATATTCTTGACATCATCATCAATTCATCATTTTACTCCCTTCCTAGATTCGCAAATACTGAGGATCAATACAAGGATTTCTACAAATCTCTTGGCTCTAGTTTCGTAGCAGCTGGAGACTATAATGCAAAACATACGTTCTGGGGTTCACGTCTTATCACACCTAGAGGACGAGCGTTGTTCAACACAATTTCAAAAATGGGCTTGGACGTCATTTTGAGTGGAGAGCCCACTTTCTGGCCTACTGACATATATAAAATTCCGGATATTATAGATTTTGGCTTTATGAAAAATATTTCTAGGTAATTAATTCACGTTGAAGCTTCCCTAGATCTATCGACCGATCACTCTCCCACGATCGTTATAATCTGTACTCCACTGAGAAGTGTTCTACCTCACCCATATGTGAAAATGGTCAGTCGTGTTAATTGGCTGCAATTCAAAAAATATCTTAGTAGTCATTGCACTGAAAACATTAAGCTAAGAACTCATGATGATATTGAATCTAATATTGCCAATCTTAACGAAAATATTAAGCAGCCAGCTCAACATGCCACTTCCTCCCATCCGCAGACTGGGTTTAATAGAATATATTGTACAGATATTGAACATCTCGTATGTGAAAAAAAAAGAGCTAGAAGAGAATGGCAACAGCACAGATCACCCCAAAATAAAATTAGATTAAACGAGTGCACTAAAAGACTCCAAGAGCTGCTTGCATATGAAAAAACTGCATCTCTTAAAAACTATCTGAAAATGTCGATGTCACACCAGCATCTAATTACTCTTTGTGGCGCGCTGCGAAAAGAATTAAAACACCCGTTGAGTTTAAACCACCTCTGCGCACTTCTACCGGAGTTTGGGCCAGGGGTGATATTGAAAAAGGGAACTTGTTTGCGAAGCATTTAAGATCCGTATTTACCCCAAACACATGTACTGGTGTTGTTGATTTCCCGAGTGTAGTTACACTACCCCCTCGACCCATAAAATTTAAAATGTGTGATGTACAAAATCTAATTGCTGAACTCAACCCGAAGAAAGCACCGGGTATTGATGGAATTAGTAACCAAATGCTAATAAAATTGCCTCGTATTGCATTTAGAATCATGTTATTCATTTTTAATGCCATTTAACGACTAGAGTATTATCCCCACAGCTGGAAGCTTGCCAAAGTTAAAATGATTCCAAAGCCGGACAAAGATCTTACCAAGGCAGAATTATACAGGCCAATAAGTCTGCTATCAACAATTTTCGAAAAAGTGCTCATGTCGAAATTGTCCCCAATTCTAATTGGTAGTGGGTGCATCCCAGACCATCAGTTTGGTTTTAGAAGTCAGCATAGCACCATTGAACAAACGCATAGATTGGTTCAATGTATAAGAAGAACATTTGAAGAAAAGAAGTACTGTTCTGCACTGTTTATTGACGTTTCGCAGGCATTAGATAAAGTGTGGCATGAAGGCCTAATTGAGCAGTAATATCCATACATCTACGTTTGCCGATGATACAGCCTGCCTAAGTATGCACAAAAACCCTCAAGAGGCTTCCCGATATCTACAAGAACATATTACACAACTGGAACTATGGTTAAAATTATGGAGAATTAAGGTAAACGAGCAAAAGTGTGTTCAGGTAACATTTACCCTGCTAAGAGATACTTGTTCCCCAATTCGAATCAACAATCAAGTTCATCCTCAGCATTCACATGTAAAAGTTCTTGGTATAGACCTTGATCGACGACTTACATGGAAATACCATATTGACTCAAAGCTAATACAAATGAAACTTAAACTAACTCAGATATATTGGCTGATTGGTAGAAATTCAAGACTCAGCCTAGACTGCAAACTTTTATTATACATGTCGCTTTTGAATGGTGCTACGGAATTCAGTTATAGGGCATTGCTTCAGCTTCTAACGTCGAGAGAATCCAACGAAGGCAAAACAAAATTTTACGTTTGATAACATCGGCTCCATGTTACATCAAAAACTCAAATATACATCGTGATTTGAATATGCCACTAGTGATTGAAGAAATAGCAAAATACGCATTCAAATATTTAACAAAACTCGAGTCACATCCTAATCCGCTTGCTCGTAACATCTTGAATTTTACTGGTCAAATCCCTTTGAAAAAGAAGGATACAAGGGCTCTTATACTCAACACTCCAGATGGGATTGCTTGAAAATATTTTTTTTCTCTTGTTTTTTGATTATCACTACTTGTGTATTATTTATAACTATCACTAAGTTTATCTCCGACAGTGGTCGGGCCTAATACTTATTATTTAGATTTAAGATTTGAATACTTATTGTTAGTTCATAATTGAAGATACAATAAATAAATAAATGTAGTTAAAAAAAAATACGAATTTTAAATGCTCAGCAAATATGTTACCTTTTTCAGTATCGCTTCTTGCCCAACCTCCGGTAGATGTGCGCAGAGGTGGCTTAAACTCAACGGGTGTTTTAAGCTTTTTAGCAGCGCGCCACAAAGAGTAATTAAATGCTGGTGTGACATCAAGGCCTTCCAGATAATTTTTAAAAGATGCAGTTTTTTCAGATGCAAGCAACTCTTGGAGTCGTTTAGTGCACTCTTTAAATCTGATTTTGTGTTGATGTGATCTGTGCTGTTGCAATTCCCTTCTAAGTCTCCTTTTTTCACGTACGAGATGTTCAACGTCTGTAGAATAAATTTTATTGAACCCAGTATGCGGATGGGAGGTAGTGGCATTTTCAGAAGCTTGTTTAATATTCTCGTTAAGATTTGCAATGTTCGATTCAATATCATTGGGTGTTCTTAGCGTAATATTTTCCGTACAATTACTACTAAGATATTTTTTGAATCTCAGCCAATTAACACGATTTATCATCTTGACATATGGGTGAGGTAAAGCGCTTCTCAGTTGGATACAGATTGTAACAATCGTGGGAGAGTGATCGGACGAGAGATCTAGGGAAGCTTCAACGTGAATTAATTCCCTAGAAATATTTTTATGACGCCGAAATCTATAACATCCGGAATTTTTCGTATGTCAGTAGGCCAGTAAGTATGCTCCCCACTCGAAATAACATCCAAGCCCATTTTTGAAATTGTGTTGAACAACGCCCTACCTCTAGGCGTAATAAGACGCGAACCCCAGAACGTATGCTTAGCATTGTAGTCGACAGCTGCTATGAGACAAGGTCCAAGAGATTTGTAGAATTTTTCGTATTGGTCCTCAGTGATTTAAAATCTGGGAGGGGAGTAAATTGAAGATATCACGAAATTTTTACAAAAATTTTCAATGCCGATATTTGTTGCTTGTAGATGTTCTTCACAAATGTTGTCAAGAATATAGTGCTTGAGTCTTGACTTTATTAGAATTGCTGATCCACCGCATGCTCTCTCTCTCTCTAGGCTCCTTTGTATCATATAAAGTGTCGCCATTCATTTTAAAGAGTGGTACCAATTTTCTACGGAACTGATGCGCCAGAACTGATAAGGGAAGCAAAGAAGTGAAGGATATATGGTAGCAAAGAATAAACTAGAGGAACCAGGTAATTTGGTCGACATAATCAAATGCATCAAAACGAGATTATTTGGAAATGCGTACTCATATTTACACAATAAAGAGTTCGCAACAATAGAAGCCTTATGCCAGGCTATTAGAGAAAAATTTATAAAAGGCAAAACTCTAACAGAAATACAAGAACTAGTTTTTAGTATTAAGCAAGATTCAGCGGAGACAGCATATAAATTTGGAGAGAAACTAGAAGGACTACTTACAGATGCCACAGAACTAATTGCGGCACAATGGCCAGAAATATGCCATCAAAAATCTATGATACATCATTGCAACCAATCCGCAGTAAGGAGTTATATAAGAGGCTTACGAGATCCTTGATTAATGTCAAAATTCATCGGACACGAAAACGAGAAACTATCTGCCCTGATGAAAATCACCAAGGAGGCTCAAAATCTCTTCGGTTCTAATATGCAACCTTCAAATATCATGACAAAGCATACCGAGGAACCTTTTTATGAGACGGTTCAGCAATTGATAAAAGAAGTCAGACAATTATCAATGCATCAAAACAATTGTAACCATCCAATGCCAAACAGTAATACACAAGAAAACTCATTTAACAACTCAGTATACTGCAGTCCTATGCTAGATGAATGTTATAACCAAGGCAGCAATACGTGCTATAATCAAGGCAGACGACAGGGCTATAACAAATACAATTTTAGAATGAACATGATACCTCCCGACTATGGAACAAATAAGCAAAATCTTACGAGCTCGAAAACTCAAAACAAAAGTGGAACTAGGTATAAAAATAACGAGGAGCGACGCTGTTTTAGATGCAATCAACAGGGTCACATTTCTACTAATTGCCCAAGAAACAGGCGGAGTATAAATAGCAATAGTAGAAATGGCAACAATGATGTAAGCAGAAGGAGATATAATTACAACAGCAATAGAGTCGGCAACACCGGTACATGTATTTGGTGTAAATACGGATTTAAAGATAAGTTTCTGGAACGCAAACGGCATTCGCCAACAGAAAAATGAACTTGAGCACTTCCTCACGGATAAAAATATTGATATAATGTTGATTTCTGAGACTTATTTGACTTCAAGAAGTCTATTCAAAATTAATGGCTACATTTTATATGATTCAAAGGACCCAAGAGGAAGAGCTTGCGGGAGATCAGCAATTTTAATAAATTCAAGACTCAAGCATTATATTCTTGACATCATCATCAATTCATCATTTTACTCCCTTCCTAGATTCGCAAATACTGAGGATCAATACAAGGATTTCTACAAATCTCTTGGCTCTAGTTTCGTAGCAGCTGGAGACTATAATGCAAAACATACGTTCTGGGGTTCACGTCTTATCACACCTAGAGGACGAGCGTTGTTCAACACAATTTCAAAAATGGGCTTGGACGTCATTTTGAGTGGAGAGCCCACTTTCTGGCCTACTGACATATATAAAATTCCGGATATTATAGATTTTGGCTTTATGAAAAATATTTCTAGGTAATTAATTCACGTTGAAGCTTCCCTAGATCTATCGACCGATCACTCTCCCACGATCGTTATAATCTGTACTCCACTGAGAAGTGTTCTACCTCACCCATATGTGAAAATGGTCAGTCGTGTTAATTGGCTGCAATTCAAAAAATATCTTAGTAGTCATTGCACTGAAAACATTAAGCTAAGAACTCATGATGATATTGAATCTAATATTGCCAATCTTAACGAAAATATTAAGCAGCCAGCTCAACATGCCACTTCCTCCCATCCGCAGACTGGGTTTAATAGAATATATTCTACAGATATTGAACATCTCGTATGTGAAAAAAAAGAGCTAGAAGAGAATGGCTATCTGAAAATGTCGATGTCACACCAGCATCTAATTACTCTTTGTGGCGCGCTGCGAAAAGAATTAAAACACCCGTTGAGTTTAAACCACCTCTGCGCACTTCTACCGGAGTTTGGGCCAGGGGTGATATTGAAAAAGGGAACTTGTTTGCGAAGCATTTAAGATCCGTATTTACCCCAAACACATGTACTGGTGTTGTTGATTTCCCGAGTGTAGTTACACTACCCCCTCGACCCATAAAATTTAAAATGTGTGATGTACAAAATCTAATTGCTGAACTCAACCCGAAGAAAGCACCGGGTATTGATGGAATTAGTAACCAAATGCTAATAAAATTGCCTCGTATTGCATTTAGAATCATGTTATTCATTTTTAATGCCATTTAACGACTAGAGTATTATCCCCACAGCTGGAAGCTTGCCAAAGTTAAAATGATTCCAAAGCCGGACAAAGATCTTACCAAGGCAGAATTATACAGGCCAATAAGTCTGCTATCAACAATTTTCGAAAAAGTGCTCATGTCGAAATTGTCCCCAATTCTAATTGGTAGTGGGTGCATCCCAGACCATCAGTTTGGTTTTAGAAGTCAGCATAGCACCATTGAACAAACGCATAGATTGGTTCAATGTATAAGAAGAACATTTGAAGAAAAGAAGTACTGTTCTGCACTGTTTATTGACGTTTCGCAGGCATTAGATAAAGTGTGGCATGAAGGCCTAATTGAGCAGTAATATCCATACATCTACGTTTGCCGATGATACAGCCTGCCTAAGTATGCACAAAAACCCTCAAGAGGCTTCCCGATATCTACAAGAACATATTACACAACTGGAACTATGGTTAAAATTATGGAGAATTAAGGTAAACGAGCAAAAGTGTGTTCAGGTAACATTTACCCTGCTAAGAGATACTTGTTCCCCAATTCGAATCAACAATCAAGTTCATCCTCAGCATTCACATGTAAAAGTTCTTGGTATAGACCTTGATCGACGACTTACATGGAAATACCATATTGACTCAAAGCTAATACAAATGAAACTTAAACTAACTCAGATATATTGGCTGATTGGTAGAAATTCAAGACTCAGCCTAGACTGCAAACTTTTATTATACATGTCGCTTTTGAATGGTGCTACGGAATTCAGTTATAGGGCATTGCTTCAGCTTCTAACGTCGAGAGAATCCAACGAAGGCAAAACAAAATTTTACGTTTGATAACATCGGCTCCATGTTACATCAAAAACTCAAATATACATCGTGATTTGAATATGCCACTAGTGATTGAAGAAATAGCAAAATACGCATTCAAATATTTAACAAAACTCGAGTCACATCCTAATCCGCTTGCTCGTAACATCTTGAATTTTACTGGTCAAATCCCTTTGAAAAAGAAGGATACAAGGGCTCTTATACTCAACACTCCAGATGGGATTGCTTGAAAATATTTTTTTTCTCTTGTTTTTTGATTATCACTACTTGTGTATTATTTATAACTATCACTAAGTTTATCTCCGACAGTGGTCGGGCCTAATACTTATTATTTAGATTTAAGATTTGAATACTTATTGTTAGTTCATAATTGAAGATACAATAAATAAATAAATGTAGTTAAAAAAAAATACGAATTTTAAATGCTCAGCAAATATGTTACCTTTTTCAGTATCGCTTCTTGCCCAACCTCCGGTAGATGTGCGCAGAGGTGGCTTAAACTCAACGGGTGTTTTAAGCTTTTTAGCAGCGCGCCACAAAGAGTAATTAAATGCTGGTGTGACATCAAGGCCTTCCAGATAATTTTTAAAAGATGCAGTTTTTTCAGATGCAAGCAACTCTTGGAGTCGTTTAGTGCACTCTTTAAATCTGATTTTGTGTTGATGTGATCTGTGCTGTTGCAATTCCCTTCTAAGTCTCCTTTTTTCACGTACGAGATGTTCAACGTCTGTAGAATAAATTTTATTGAACCCAGTATGCGGATGGGAGGTAGTGGCATTTTCAGAAGCTTGTTTAATATTCTCGTTAAGATTTGCAATGTTCGATTCAATATCATTGGGTGTTCTTAGCGTAATATTTTCCGTACAATTACTACTAAGATATTTTTTGAATCTCAGCCAATTAACACGATTTATCATCTTGACATATGGGTGAGGTAAAGCGCTTCTCAGTTGGATACAGATTGTAACAATCGTGGGAGAGTGATCGGACGAGAGATCTAGGGAAGCTTCAACGTGAATTAATTCCCTAGAAATATTTTTATGACGCCGAAATCTATAACATCCGGAATTTTTCGTATGTCAGTAGGCCAGTAAGTATGCTCCCCACTCGAAATAACATCCAAGCCCATTTTTGAAATTGTGTTGAACAACGCCCTACCTCTAGGCGTAATAAGACGCGAACCCCAGAACGTATGCTTAGCATTGTAGTCGACAGCTGCTATGAGACAAGGTCCAAGAGATTTGTAGAATTTTTCGTATTGGTCCTCAGTGATTTAAAATCTGGGAGGGGAGTAAATTGAAGATATCACGAAATTTTTACAAAAATTTTCAATGCCGATATTTGTTGCTTGTAGATGTTCTTCACAAATGTTGTCAAGAATATAGTGCTTGAGTCTTGACTTTATTAGAATTGCTGATCCACCGCATGCTCTCTCTCTCTCTAGGCTCCTTTGTATCATATAAAGTGTAGCCATTCATTTTAAAGAGTGGTACCAATTTTCTACGGAACTGATGCGCCAGAACTGATAAGGGAAGCAAAGAAGTGAAGGATATATGGTAGCAAAGAATAAACTAGAGGAACCAGGTAATTTGGTCGACATAATCAAATGCATCAAAACGAGATTATTTGGAAATGCGTACTCATATTTACACAATAAAGAGTTCGCAACAATAGAAGCCTTATGCCAGGCTATTAGAGAAAAATTTATAAAAGGCAAAACTCTAACAGAAATACAAGAACTAGTTTTTAGTATTAAGCAAGATTCAGCGGAGACAGCATATAAATTTGGAGAGAAACTAGAAGGACTACTTACAGATGCCACAGAACTAATTGCGGCACAATGGCCAGAAATATGCCATCAAAAATCTATGATACATCATTGCAACCAATCCGCAGTAAGGAGTTATATAAGAGGCTTACGAGATCCTTGATTAATGTCAAAATTCATCGGACACGAAAACGAGAAACTATCTGCCCTGATGAAAATCACCAAGGAGGCTCAAAATCTCTTCGGTTCTAATATGCAACCTTCAAATATCATGACAAAGCATACCGAGGAACCTTTTTATGAGACGGTTCAGCAATTGATAAAAGAAGTCAGACAATTATCAATGCATCAAAACAATTGTAACCATCCAATGCCAAACAGTAATACACAAGAAAACTCATTTAACAACTCAGTATACTGCAGTCCTATGCTAGATGAATGTTATAACCAAGGCAGCAATACGTGCTATAATCAAGGCAGACGACAGGGCTATAACAAATACAATTTTAGAATGAACATGATACCTCCCGACTATGGAACAAATAAGCAAAATCTTACGAGCTCGAAAACTCAAAACAAAAGTGGAACTAGGTATAAAAATAACGAGGAGCGACGCTGTTTTAGATGCAATCAACAGGGTCACATTTCTACTAATTGCCCAAGAAACAGGCGGAGTATAAATAGCAATAGTAGAAATGGCAACAATGATGTAAGCAGAAGGAGATATAATTACAACAGCAATAGAGTCGGCAACACCGGTACATGTATTTGGTGTAAATACGGATTTAAAGATAAGTTTCTGGAACGCAAACGGCATTCGCCAACAGAAAAATGAACTTGAGCACTTCCTCACGGATAAAAATATTGATATAATGTTGATTTCTGAGACTTATTTGACTTCAAGAAGTCTATTCAAAATTAATGGCTACATTTTATATGATTCAAAGGACCCAAGAGGAAGAGCTTGCGGGAGATCAGCAATTTTAATAAATTCAAGACTCAAGCATTATATTCTTGACATCATCATCAATTCATCATTTTACTCCCTTCCTAGATTCGCAAATACTGAGGATCAATACAAGGATTTCTACAAATCTCTTGGCTCTAGTTTCGTAGCAGCTGGAGACTATAATGCAAAACATACGTTCTGGGGTTCACGTCTTATCACACCTAGAGGACGAGCGTTGTTCAACACAATTTCAAAAATGGGCTTGGACGTCATTTTGAGTGGAGAGCCCACTTTCTGGCCTACTGACATATTTAAAATTCCGGATATTATAGATTTTGGCTTTATGAAAAATATTTCTAGGTAATTAATTCACGTTGAAGCTTCCCTAGATCTATCGACCGATCACTCTCCCACGATCGTTATAATCTGTACTCCACTGAGAAGTGTTCTACCTCACCCATATGTGAAAATGGTCAGTCGTGTTAATTGGCTGCAATTCAAAAAATATCTTAGTAGTCATTGCACTGAAAACATTAAGCTAAGAACTCATGATGATATTGAATCTAATATTGCCAATCTTAACGAAAATATTAAGCAGCCAGCTCAACATGCCACTTCCTCCCATCCGCAGACTGGGTTTAATAGAATATATTCTACAGATATTGAACATCTCGTATGTGAAAAAAAAGAGCTAGAAGAGAATGGCTATCTGAAAATGTCGATGTCACACCAGCATCTAATTACTCTTTGTGGCGCGCTGCGAAAAGAATTAAAACACCCGTTGAGTTTAAACCACCTCTGCGCACTTCTACCGGAGTTTGGGCCAGGGGTGATATTGAAAAAGGGAACTTGTTTGCGAAGCATTTAAGATCCGTATTTACCCCAAACACATGTACTGGTGTTGTTGATTTCCCGAGTGTAGTTACACTACCCCCTCGACCCATAAAATTTAAAATGTGTGATGTACAAAATCTAATTGCTGAACTCAACCCGAAGAAAGCACCGGGTATTGATGGAATTAGTAACCAAATGCTAATAAAATTGCCTCGTATTGCATTTAGAATCATGTTATTCATTTTTAATGCCATTTAACGACTAGAGTATTATCCCCACAGCTGGAAGCTTGCCAAAGTTAAAATGATTCCAAAGCCGGACAAAGATCTTACCAAGGCAGAATTATACAGGCCAATAAGTCTGCTATCAACAATTTTCGAAAAAGTGCTCATGTCGAAATTGTCCCCAATTCTAATTGGTAGTGGGTGCATCCCAGACCATCAGTTTGGTTTTAGAAGTCAGCATAGCACCATTGAACAAACGCATAGATTGGTTCAATGTATAAGAAGAACATTTGAAGAAAAGAAGTACTGTTCTGCACTGTTTATTGACGTTTCGCAGGCATTAGATAAAGTGTGGCATGAAGGCCTAATTGAGCAGTAATATCCATACATCTACGTTTGCCGATGATACAGCCTGCCTAAGTATGCACAAAAACCCTCAAGAGGCTTCCCGATATCTACAAGAACATATTACACAACTGGAACTATGGTTAAAATTATGGAGAATTAAGGTAAACGAGCAAAAGTGTGTTCAGGTAACATTTACCCTGCTAAGAGATACTTGTTCCCCAATTCGAATCAACAATCAAGTTCATCCTCAGCATTCACATGTAAAATATCTTGGTATAGACCTTGATCGACGACTTACATGGAAATACCATATTGACTCAAAGCTAATACAAATGAAACTTAAACTAACTCAGATATATTGGCTGATTGGTAGAAATTCAAGACTCAGCCTAGACTGCAAACTTTTATTATACATGTCGCTTTTGAATGGTGCTACGGAATTCAGTTATAGGGCATTGCTTCAGCTTCTAACGTCGAGAGAATCCAACGAAGGCAAAACAAAATTTTACGTTTGATAACATCGGCTCCATGTTACATCAAAAACTCAAATATACATCGTGATTTGAATATGCCACTAGTGATTGAAGAAATAGCAAAATACGCATTCAAATATTTAACAAAACTCGAGTCACATCCTAATCCGCTTGCTCGTAACATCTTGAATTTTACTGGTCAAATCCCTTTGAAAAAGAAGGATACAAGGGCTCTTATACTCAACACTCCAGATGGGATTGCTTGAAAATATTTTTTTTCTCTTGTTTTTTGATTATCACTACTTGTGTATTATTTATAACTATCACTAAGTTTATCTCCGACAGTGGTCGGGCCTAATACTTATTATTTAGATTTAAGATTTGAATACTTATTGTTAGTTCATAATTGAAGATACAATAAATAAATAAATGTAGTTAAAAAAAAATACGAATTTTAAATGCTCAGCAAATATGTTACCTTTTTCAGTATCGCTTCTTGCCCAACCTCCGGTAGATGTGCGCAGAGGTGGCTTAAACTCAACGGGTGTTTTAAGCTTTTTAGCAGCGCGCCACAAAGAGTAATTAAATGCTGGTGTGACATCAAGGCCTTCCAGATAATTTTTAAAAGATGCAGTTTTTTCAGATGCAAGCAACTCTTGGAGTCGTTTAGTGCACTCTTTAAATCTGATTTTGTGTTGATGTGATCTGTGCTGTTGCAATTCCCTTCTAAGTCTCCTTTTTTCACGTACGAGATGTTCAACGTCTGTAGAATAAATTTTATTGAACCCAGTATGCGGATGGGAGGTAGTGGCATTTTCAGAAGCTTGTTTAATATTCTCGTTAAGATTTGCAATGTTCGATTCAATATCATTGGGTGTTCTTAGCGTAATATTTTCCGTACAATTACTACTAAGATATTTTTTGAATCTCAGCCAATTAACACGATTTATCATCTTGACATATGGGTGAGGTAAAGCGCTTCTCAGTTGGATACAGATTGTAACAATCGTGAGAGAGTGATCGGACGAGAGATCTAGGGAAGCTTCAACGTGAATTAATTCCCTAGAAATATTTTTATGACGCCGAAATCTATAACATCCGGAATTTTTCGTACGTCAGTAGGCCAGTAAGTATGCTCCCCACTCGAAATAACATCCAAGCCCATTTTTGAAATTGTGTTGAACAACGCCCTACCTCTAGGCGTAATAAGACGCGAACCCCAGAACGTATGCTTAGCATTGTAGTCGACAGCTGCTATGAGACAAGGTCCAAGAGATTTGTAGAATTTTTCGTATTGGTCCTCAGTGATTTAAAATCTGGGAGGGGAGTAAATTGAAGATATCACGAAATTTTTACAAAAATTTTCAATGCAGATATTTGTTGCTTGTAGATGTTCTTCACAAATGTTGTCAAGAATATAGTGCTTGAGTCTTGACTTTATTAGAATTGCTGATCCACCGCATGCTCTCTCTCTCTCTAGGCTCCTTTGTATCATATAAAGTGTAGCCATTCATTTTAAAGAGTGGTATAAATTTTCTACGGAACTGATGCGCCAGAGCTGATAAGGGAAGCAAAGAAGTGAAGGATATATGGTAGCAAAGAATAAACTAGAGGAACCAGGTAATTTGGTCGACATAATCAAATGCATCAAAACGAGATTATTTGGAAATGCGTACTCATATTTACACAATAAAGAGTTCGCAACAATAGAAGCCTTATGCCAGGCTATTAGAGAAAAATTTATAAAAGGCAAAACTCTAACAGAAATACAAGAACTAGTTTTTAGTATTAAGCAAGATTCAGCGGAGACAGCATATAAATTTGGAGAGAAACTAGAAGGACTACTTACAGATGCCACAGAACTAATTGCGGCACAATGGCCAGAAATATGCCATCAAAAATCTATGATACATCATTGCAACCAATCCACAGTAAGGAGTTATATAAGAGGCTTACGAGATCCTTGATTAATGTCAAAATTCATCGGACACGAAAACGAGAAACTATCTGCCCTGATGAAAATCACCAAGGAGGCTCAAAATCTCTTCGGTTCTAATATGCAACCTTCAAATATCATGACAAAGCATACCGAGGAACCTTTTTATGAGACGGTTCAGCAATTGATAAAAGAAGTCAGACAATTATCAATGCATCAAAACAATTGTAACCATCCAATGCCAAACAGTAATACACAAGAAAACTCATTTAACAACTCAGTATACTGCAGTCCTATGCTAGATGAATGTTATAACCAAGGCAGCAATACGTGCTATAATCAAGGCAGACGACAGGGCTATAACAAATACAATTTTAGAATGAACATGATACCTCCCGACTATGGAACAAATAAGCAAAATCTTACGAGCTCGAAAACTCAAAACAAAAGTGGAACTAGGTATAAAAATAACGAGGAGCGACGCTGTTTTAGATGCAATCAACAGGGTCACATTTCTACTAATTGCCCAAGAAACAGGCGGAGTATAAATAGCAATAGTAGAAATGGCAACAATGATGTAAGCAGAAGGAGATATAATTACAACAGCAATAGAGTCGGCCCGGCCAAGATTAATGAACCGGAATGCCGAAAAATTTTGAGAAATTACTAATGAAGAAAATGAATATAAAATCCAATACCGCGTAGGAACTAACTATGAAGAAAATAAAGCTTTTAATATCATAAATTTAGATATTAACAATATACACTTGACAGAGTAGCAGGATAATCAGAAACGGGAAGATAAGGATAACACCGAATTAATATCTGGTGCAAGATGTACAGATTCAGTAAGAAATAATGTGGCAATGATGGCATGTAATGATATAAACAACAAGATAATTAAGGACGAAAACGTCGCAGAACATCACATAAACCATTCAGAGTACAAAAATGAACTGAGACTGGAGAGTGATGTTAGTAGCAACGAAAGTTGTGAGATACACTATGCATATATAAGCTTTCCTTGGCAAAAGAGGAAAAACTACTACTGTTGATAGTCTCAGGCGCTGATACTACACTACTAAACGATGAAGCTTTGACATCGTGCATAAAAGTTAATGGCAATGAGAAGAAAAGCTTGTCAGGAGCCTTTGGAGGAAACATGAGTACCAAAGAAACTATAACTGTGAACCACAAATACGTGGACAAACTAAGTTTTAAAATGCACATAGTACCACACAATTTTTGCCAGCAGATGGTTTACTGGGCCAAGATATGATGTGGAATAGGTCGGATACCGACACAATAAACAAAAACATCAAATTTTCTGAAAACCAGAGAGAAATAGTTTCCTTGCCAGTTGTTTCAGAAATTCCTCCGTTGTATATATCCGAACATTTTTCTATGAAAAGACGTTCCCAGGGAATTGTATCAGTAGTAGTAACCAAGGCTACGGGAGAGATAATAGTAAACAAGCTACAAATTTTACCAGCGAAACCCTAACATCGATCAAAGGGGGATTAGCATTTATCCCCATTCTAAACACCAACAACTATACAGTGCACATAAGTAATAAAAGAATGTTAAGTTATGAAAACAGAAAAAAGAATGTTAAGAATGAACAACAGCCATTAATACAATAAGTACTGCGGACAACAAAGAAAGAACCAAATTGCTATTAGAAACAGTACAGCTTTCCTCAGATTTGAAGCCGGATGAGCGATTATCGATCGAGAGCATTTTGAAATCATACGACAACGTGTTTCAATTACCCGGAGATAGTCTAACTCGCACATATGTACTTAAGCATAAAATCCCAAGTGATCCCACTCAACCCCAATAAATACTAAACAATATAGACTACCAGAGGTCCACCGAAATGAAAAGAATAGAAAAGTATGCCAGACGGTCAAAGATGGAATTATCTCGGCCAGTACCTCCTCTTGGAATTCACCAATACTCCTATTACCAAAAAAAAGGCAGGAAAAGACGGATAGAAAAAATGGCGCTTAGTAGTAGATTTCAGAAAATTGAACGAGGCCACAATAAAACAAGTCTTTCCCATACGAAATTCTAGACTAACTGGGATACAGCCAATATTTTTGTACCCTCGATCTAGCGAGTGGATACCTTCAAGTTTTAATGGACCCACGGGACAGACAAAAAACAGGGTTTAGCACCAATTTGGGATATTTCAAGTTTAATCGTATGCCTTTCGGATTAACAGGCGCACCAGCCACTTTTCAAGGAATCATGTACTCGATATTAACGGGGCTGCAAGGAATCGACTGTTTTGTCTATCTGGACGATATAGTAATCTACGGCAGAAACCTAGCGGATCACCAATTAAGGCTCAAGAGAGTATTAGATATATTAAGAAGGTACACCTTAAGTTACACCCCGAAAAATGTTATTTCCTTCAAAGGGAGGTAGTTTATCAGGGCCACCAATATTCGAAAAATGGAGTCTTACCGGATCCCCATAAAACTAAAGCAGTAAAAGACATTCCACCTCCTAGAAGTATCAAAAACCTGCAAGCATTTCTAGGATTGATCAACTACTACAGGAAGTTTATACCGAACTCGTCCGAAATTGCCTTACCCCTAAACAAACTACTAAGGAAGCGCGTAAAATTTGAATGAACGCAAGAGTGTCAGCAACAGACCTGGGCAAAATGCATTACTTTTGCATTAGCATTAAATTAAAAAAAACCAATGCAAATGCAAATTTATTGAATTAACACTACATCGTATGCTTTTAATGCATTATTTTTTCCATTGAATTAAAATCCCCTCAAAGTAATGCATTAATATTGCATTGGCATTAAATTTTATATTTTTAATGCACTATTTTTTGCATTGAATTAAAATCTCCTCAAAGTAATGCGTTAATATTGCATTGGCATTAAATTTGATATTTTTAATGCACTATTTTTTGCATTGAATTAAAATCTCGTCAAGGCAATGCATTTATATTGCATTGGCACTAAATCACACGTAAAAATGCACTAATTTTGCGTTAGCACTAATGAAGTAATGCAATATGATTCCATTGTCACTAAAACATATTGTGCACACAAAATTAAATAAAGGGTGAACAAAACAAATGAAGATTAAAGAATACAGTAAAGTTCACATTGAGGCCACCTTCATATGAAAAATATTCATTGAAAATACATATCGCACTTACGGCCCTTTTCAGAATGTAGAAGAGGGACTTTAACGAGAAGTTTTGTATGAAGAACTGTCAGTTAAAGTTCATGTTAACTCTTAACCATACGTTGTGGAAAGGAAGGTTAATCAACAAGGAAGTATTAAGTCAAAATTTTAAAATTTTCAGTAGAGACGAAAACCCGTTTGTGGTTACATTTTAGGAAAATTTAAAAATCCAAATACATCAGAGCAAATTCCATTTGAAAATATATGTACATTGTTTTTATTTTAAAACCTTGCAATTATTATATAAGAATATCTATGTTTTGAAAAAAGTTGCAAATCAGAAAATATTTTAGCAATTTCAACATAAAAACACTTACATTTCGTATTAAAATCATAAAGTAAAAAAAATTTTATCAACAAAAGAGTGATCAAAATACGTTGAATTTTTTTCAGTATATAGATATTGATGTTGTTAGTTGGTTTCCTGCAAAAAGTTAGATATATAAAATTTCGACTTAATACCCTCTTGTTGATTTAGTGAGATGTGTATGTTCAATGAATATTTTTCATTTGTAGGTGGCCTCAATGTGAACTTTACTGTATTTTTTAATTTTTATTTGCTTTGTTCATCTTTTGTTTAATTTTATTAAGTACAATAGGTTTTAGCGACAATGCAATCATATTGCATTACTTCATTAGTGGTAATGCAAAATCAGTGCAATTTTTACTTGTGATTTAGTGCCAATGCAATATTAATGCATTACCTTGAAGTGATTTTAATTCAATGCAAAAACTAGTGCACTAAAAATATGAAATTTAATGCCAATGTAATATTAGTGCATTACTTTGAGGATATTTTAATTCAATGCAAAAAATAGTGCATTAAAAATATCAAATTTAATGCCAATGCAATATTAATGCATTACTTTGAGGGGATTTTAATTCAATGGAAAAATACTGCATTAAAAGCATAAAATTTAGTGTTAATTCAATAAATTTGCATTTGCATTGATTTGGTTTAATGTAGGAAAATGCTCAATGCATTACCTTATTTAATGCAAATTTCCCAGGTCTGGTCAGCAAGCTATGGACAAATTAAAATTAGCAGTTTCGAATCCACCTCTTTACAATACCCTGACGTTGCGAAACCATTTGTTCTGACGACGGATGCTAGCAATGAAGCCCTAGGAGCTATTCTTTCTCAAGGAGAGCCTGGTAGCGATTTACCAGTATATTTTGCAAGCAGAGTACTAAGTGCCACAGAAAAACGATACTCTACAATAGGGAAGGATTTGCTTGTCATTGTGTGGGCAACAAAAAATTTTAGGCCATATTTACTCGGGAGACACTTATCCATTTTTACAGACCACAAACCCCTCAAGGGTATAGCTAATCTGAAAGATCAAGAAGGCAAATTGGGGCGCCTTAGACTAAAACTTTTAGAATATGATTTCGAGATACGGTATAAATCAGGAAAAACTAATCAAAACGCTGATGCCCTCGGTCAGCTTCCAATAAAGAAAATAAATAATAATAACCACATCAAAAGCTCGAGAATTACAAAACAAGCAGAATGAGTAGAATGTAGAAATTATGCATCAAACAGAGGTAAACGAGGATATGGGAGAGGAGGATATGGCTGTTTATTTAACGAATGCAGAAGATATAAACAAAGTAACGAAAGCATTCCACGATAAACCTTTGGGTGGACACTAAGGGACATTCAAAACTCATTCCCGCATCAGGAATCAGTATAAATGGGCCGATACGTATCGACAAATAAATATTATATAACGTGTAACCTATGCCAGAAAAACATATGTTCGAAAGTTGCAAAAAGCCATTGGTTATAACAAGCACTTCAAGTAAGCGTTTTGAAAAGGTTTTCATGGAACTGTTAGGTCCGTTGCCATAGTCAGTTAGGGGAAACAAATACATCGTCACCTTTCAAGACGATTTTTCAAAATTTTTCGCATGTACATCCGTGTCTGACGCAGAGGGACCAACTGTAGCTAAAGTCTTTTTAAAGAAATAATTTCAAGATACTTTATTCCAAAGGTGTTGGTAACGGATAATGGTTCAAACTTCACATCCAGATTATTCAAGGAAACGTGTAAGATGCTAAAAATAAAGGAACTACTAACCACTCCTTATCATCCACAAGCGAATGGTGCTTTAGAACGAGCTCATCGACCATTGGCCGAATTCCTAAGAAATTTCGTTAGCCTGGATGGTACCAACTGGGACGAATGGACTCATCACGCCATGCATGTGTATAATAATATCAAAAATTCAACAACAAAAAAAAAACACCGACGAGAGTGTTATTGGGATTTGAATTTGAAATACCCATCCCTTTGAAAACATCCCCAACACCACTATACAATGCGGATGATTATATTAAAATTCTAAAATATAAAATCCAACGTTCACATGAATTCGTTAGAGAGAATCAAGAGAGGGCAAAATTGAGAGCTAAACAGTATTATGATAAGGGTTCAAAGGACATAGAGTATAAAATAGGTCAAAGGGTTTTGTTAAAGAATCAAACTAAAAAAAATAAGTTTTCACCCTTATGGTTACGACCATATGGAGTATATGAAGACATACCAACACGTGTAAACATAAAATTGAGAGTAAAAAAGAGTGAAAAGGTTTACCATAAGAATTTTGTAAAGCCCTACAAGTTACAATCCAGGCTATTTAGTTATAAATTTATAAGGGAAAGCATTAAACTTTAATTATTTTACTTTTGTAACTTGCTTAACAACAACGAATTTATTTCCGCGTACTAAAACAAACAAGAACATAAATATGCTACTTATGTTCTTTAAATAAAGACCAAAAAAAAGTTTATCATAAAAAAAGTTAGTTGAATAAACCCTCTCTACAATACGTAAGTGCTGACGACGTATTTATTTGTCTTACATGTCGTATATATGCACCACCTTTGTCATACTTTTGTTTTTTATTATTTTTAAGTTCAACAACCTTATATTGACATACTTTAAATTTGATGACCATTTATATTTAATAATTTTATATTGAAAAAAATAATAGTAGTAATGATAAACAGTAGTTATTCCGGAAAAAAACTAATGAAATTAAAAAGGTTAAATACATATGTATGTATTTAAATTATGCATCTTTAAGAAAAAATATATATTGAAAATCTATACGTGTATGGTCAAATATTTAGCGGCTAAAATCAAATATAAAATAAATAAATATATATATATATATATATATATATATATATATATATATATATATATATATATATATATATATATATATATATATAAGTTAACGTATAATAAATTCAAATACCTTTTCGTACATTTAATTGAAATTGCTGACAAAGCATCTAGCTCTTTAGTTTTTCGTGGGAACAAGCAGCCAACAAACAAACAAACAGAAGTTTCGCGTTACCGCGTATGCAAGGTGCTTGGAATGCAAGGTATGCAGCAAGTAAACAAAAGTGTCGCGTTACCGCGTGTGCAAGAGTTTTGTCATGCATTTAAGTTATTTTTAAGTTATTATCTGTGCAGTAATTTTTGAGCCTTAAATAAACTATAACCTGTTGCGGAAGCAACACAGTTTTTTTTTAAAATAAAACAAATTTATGTTTTATTAATTGGCGCCCGAGCAGGGATCCTTGTTAAAGGTCCTAACAAAAACGCCTTGAGGAGGTTCCTGAGTACGCGTTGAAAAGGGGTGATTCGATGTCACAGCCCGTCAAGCCATAGGTTAAGTTAGTTAAGGAATTTAAAAAGCAAAATTGAAAATAATAAATAAATAATGTGAAAAATAAAATTAATAAAATGAAAATTGGCAATTAAAAGAAATCATGAAAAAATAAAGATAAAATTTAAGAAAGTTGAAAAAAGAAGATAAATGAGAAATTAGAAGTTAAATATTTGTGAAAATTAGCTGAAAAAAAAAATATAAATTAAAATTTAAAAGGAAGAATTAAAAGGATAAAAGGAAATTAAATACTTGTGAAAATTATTTGAATAAAAAATAAGAAATGTAAATTAAAGCTTAAAAGCAAAAATACAAAGATAAATGAAAAATTAAATTAAATATTTGTGAAAATTATTTGAATAAAAAATAAGAAATGTAAGTTAAAGCTTACAAGCAAGAATACAAAGATAAATGAAAAAAATTAAATTAAATATTTGTGAAAATTATTTGAATAAAAAATAAGAAATATAAATTAAAGCTTAAAAGTAAGAATACAAAGGATAAATGAAAAATTTTTAATGTTTGTGAAAATTAGTTGAATAACAATAAAAAATACCTATTAAAAAGTTTATTTAAGTTTAATATTTGTGAAAATTAAAAAAGAATTTAATGTTTTTTCAAAATAAGAAATAAAAATTTTTTCTTCAACTTGTGAATTTTAAATTAAAGGAAGAAATAATTAAAGTTAAATAAAGAATATTTTTGGAAATGTTGATGATTTTAAAAGAATAAATTGAATTAAAGTAAAGAAATTAAAAACAAAAATTTAAAAAAAAGATTTGGAAATAAAAATATTTTAAATATATGTGTGAAAATTTTGAGAAATAATATTAAAATAATTTAGAAAAAATTGAGGAAAATATGTATATTAATTTGAAAATACTTGTAGAAGTTTGAAAATTAAAAGAAAAATAAATTAATTGAATTGATGTGAGAAATAAAATTTTAAATATTAGAAATTAAAAACATTTGAAGATTCTAACATACTTTGGAAACAAAACATTTAGAAATCAGCTGGAACAAGGACGATTTTTTGAACAAATGCTTTGGTGAGTAACATTTGTGAATTGTTCAATATAAGAGAAAATATCCTTACTTTACCCTAAATAACCCATACAATCAAAAATGCCAGACAAAGTTGACGACATTACCGCAAGAATGAATAGGGTACTATCGCTAGGCAGAAATAATGTGACGGACTCAGCTGGTACAAGTAGTAGAGCAGAGGGCTTTTCTCAGGCCCAAAAAGAAGAAATAAAAGCAATAGTTAGTGAATTTTTTGACAAGGAATTACTTGAGGATGATAGTGATCATCCCATAGGCGACGTTAGACTGGAAGAATTAGATAAGACTCCAGACATTATAAAATCAATCAAATAATTTTCAGGAAGGGCAGGTGAATTCGGATCATGCCGGAAGTCCGTTGACCGAGCTCTACAACTTTTTGAATCCATAAAAGGGACTAGTAGGTATTACGCAATTTTACATACTATACGGACAAAAATAGTGGGCGAGGCAGATACTGCTCTCGACTCATACAGAACACCATTAGATTGGGGGAAAATGAGGAAGTGCTTAATGATGCACTACTCAGATAAACGGGACATAGGTACGCTAGAGTACCAAATGACAACGTTATGTCAGGGAAATAGATCCATTACTGAATTTTACCAGGCTGTTTACCAGCACTTATCATTAATCCTTGATAAGGTTGCATGCCTGGAATTAAACTCCTCTAGTTTGTGTGCTATGACTAGCGCTTATAGAGAAAAGGCTTTTAACACGTTCATCCGGGGATTAACGGGTGATTTGCCCAGACTTCTTAGTGTTAGGGAACCATCATCTCTCCCTCAGGCACTACACATGTGCCTTAAGTTAGATAACATGACGTACCGCATAAACCATGCACATGGACAAAGATTGATCCCTCAAAAACACCACCCATTACAATTGGGTGCACGCCCGAAATTCTATCCTGAACTTGCCTATACCGGTGGGTGGGTCGACCACCAATACCAACAAGATTAGTTCCGAAACCAATGCCTATTCAAACTTATCAATATCAACACCAAAATCGACCACCTTTTAATCTATATCAAAATAGGAACACAAATACGAATTTTCCAGCACAATTTTACCAGCAACAAAATTCCAATAATATTCGAGGTCCGGTACCAATGGATGTGGATCGTTCCGTCCAGACTAAGCAGGTGAACTATGTCAATAGACCTCCATTTAATAACACAATTGAAAGACCACATGAGTCTTATCAGGGCCCCGCAAATAAATTTCAGCGAACTTTCCATCTAGGAACAGGAGGACAGAACAATATTGATTGCTTCCAACAAGCGGACGAAGCTCCAGATAACTTTTCGGATCAAGTTTGTTACGGGGAGGTAATCGAGCGAGAAAACATTGAGGATTTGACTTCTGATCATCCTGAGAGGGTAGAGGAAACCGGAAATGATTTTGATGCATATTCCATTGAAGATTTAAATGCAGATTTCAATTTTTTTGGTTAAATAGTTTCTCCTTACCTTACTTCAAGGTAGGTTTGAGGAACGGGAAAAACTTAAAATTCCTTTTAGATACTGGTAGTAATAAGAATTATATCAAACCTTGCTTAATAACAAATCCTTTGCCTAACGGAAGTAATTTCTTCGCAAAATCAATATCTGGTGATGTTGAAATTACACAGCATTCCTATTTGAATCTTTTTGGCCCCATGAATGGACCAATTAAATTTTTTCCTTTTGCCAGGATTGCGCACTTTTGACGCAATTTTGGGGAACGATACTCTAAAAGATATTTCAGCCGTGATCTATGCCTCAGAAAGTTATTTTACTGTTAAAGGTAATATAAAAATACCTATATACCAATACATATCCCATGACGTGAACCACCTTGACATTAAAACAGGACACCTTTCGCAATATCAGTCGAATGCTTTAAGAAACATGATAAATAGACATAAAAATCTCTTTTCTGAGCCTGATGATAGACTGACCTATACCACAAAGGTTGTGGGTGAAATAAGGACCACCACTGAAACTCCTACTTATACAAGAACCTATCCTTATCCATTGGCATTGAAAGGCGTAGTTGATAAAGAAATTTAAAAATTGCTCAATGATGAGATAATAAGACCATCACGTTCTCCTTATAATTAACCAATTTGGGTGGTTCCTAAGAAAGAAGACGCTTCGGGCAATAGAAAATACAGAGTAGTGATAGACTTCAGGAAACTAAATGAAATCACAATTCCTCACAAATATGCCATTCCCGAGATTAGTGAAGTGTTGGGCCGCTTAGGCGGAAACAAATATTTTTCGGCGATTGATCTCAAGAGCGGATTTCACCAAATTCCACTTAGGGAAAGAGATATAGAGAAAACAGCATTCTCCGTAAGCAATGGGAAGTATGAATTCACAAGACTTCCCTTTGGACTCAGAAATGCTCCTGCCATATTTTAAAGGGCACTTGATGATATCCTTCGAAACCAAATTGGAAAAATTTGTTATGTCTATATTGATGACATAATAATATTCAGTAAAGATGAAAAATCCCATCTACAACACCTGAACGAGGTCTTTGGAACACTAAATTCTGCAAATATGAGGTGCAATTAGAAAAGTGTGAGTTCTTCAAGAATGAGGTAGAATTTCTGGGATTTGTTGTGTCTGAAAATGGATTGAGAACTAATCCAAGAAAAGTAGAGGCAATAGCAAAATTTCCATATCCCAGCACACTTAAAGATTTGCGTTCCCTTCTGGGTCTGTTTAGTTATCACCGTAGATTTATCAAAGGTTTTGCGGACATTGCAAAACCTCTTACCCAAATGTTAAGAGGAACAAATGGAAGAATTTCCAGAACAGAATCCAGCAAGGTCAAAATTTCTTTGAGTTACATAGAGAAAGAAGCCATCGAAAAACTGAAAAACGCTCTCCTATCACAGGAGGTTATTCTGTCATACCCTGATTTTGAAAAGGAGTTCCACCTTACAACTGATGCTTCTAACATAGCAATAGGAGCAGTGCTAAGCCAGGGTGATCGGCCAATAACTTTTATCTCAAGAACATTGTCCGGGGAGGAACAAAATTACGCCACAAACGAGAGGGAAATGCTGGCCATCGCTTGGGCTTTGCAAAACCTCAGAAACTACTTGTATGGAAAGGCAAAAGTGGTGATTTTTACTGATCACCAACCCCTTACTTATGCCCTCAGTAATAAAAATGCTAACACAAAAATGAAGAGATGGAAAGCCATCCTTGAGGAATATAATCATGAAATACGCTACAAACCTGGAAAAACAAATGTGGTTACTGACGCACTTTCTCGGCCTAGTGTAACAAATATTAATTCTTTAACTGGAACTGTTCATAGCGGTGAAAGATCAGCTGAGAATCTCATCCCAAGTGTTGAGGTTCCAATAAATGCGTTTAAAAACCAAATATTTCTCACCTTAGGCGACTTCCCGTCATATAATTTTCAAATAATTTTTCCCGGTTACCATAGACATACAATTTAAAAAATGTATTATTCGACATATTGTCATAATTATATTTTAATTTGAAATTTATTTGCTGGTGGTTCAGCTTGGTCTATATACGTATTTGCCTTGTAATTCCTTTTATTGTTATCCAATGGATTTCTAATTGTATAAAGGTGTAGAAAAATAAAATAGATTCATATCGAATATAAATTATTTGCTGGGTTTTGTATGGGTTTCAAAGCCTACTGAGCTTATTTTGTCTTTGCGATTTTCAAAAATATTATTATTTTATGAATTCTCATATAGTTTTTGAAAGTCTGTGCATAAAGTAAGAGGTTTGTGACTGTTCAAAATTTGTGGTTAAAGTCTACTGATGATTTGGTTCAAGCGCCAATGAAATACGTATATAGACCAAGCTGAACCACCAGCAAATAAATTTCAAATTAATATAGACATACAATAGTAGAAAAAGATTACAATCAAGAAAATTTATTATCCTTATTAAAGAGATACCTTAATACTTCAGTAATAAACTGTATCAAAACTCCAGAACCCATTATGGGAAAAATACAAGAATTATACCCTGATCATTTTCGAAGTTACAAAGCACGTTTTTCACAACTGGTTGTGGACGATATTCTGTCAGAAACAGATCAGGAGAATATTATTATTGATACACATAAACGCGCTCACCGAAATGCGCTTGAAAATAAAATACATATATTGGAGAAGTACTATTTCCCAGGTATGTTAGCAAAAATCAAGAGAATCGTGAAATTATGCTCTATTTGTAAAAAGAACAAATACGAAAGACACCCATCAGTGCCGAAAATTAATGAAACACCCATTCCAACTTATCCTGTACAAGTGATTCATGTTGATATTTTTTCCACTGACAAAAAACTAGTTATGACATGCCTTGATAAATTTTCAAAGTTTGCTCAGGCAAGAATTCTTCCCGGAAAGTCAATTGAGGACGTTAGGAGGCCTCTAAGGGATCTTATCTTCTATTTTGGAGTCCCAAAAAACAATTGTTATTGATAATGAAAAGTCCCTAAATTCAGCTTCTCTCCTGTTTATGATGGAGGATGAATTGGGAATCGAAGTTTTTACTACACCGCCTTACAATAGCGAAGCAAACGGTCAGGTTGAGCGTTTCCATTCAACGCTTGCCGAAATATTAAGATGCTTAAAAGACGAAGGAACAAGTAAGAATTTCGAAGAGCTTTTGGAAAGATCTGTTAATGAATACAATCACTCGCTACATTCGACAATTGGTAGAAAGCCCGTTGACATGTTTTTTGGGAGGACAGTAGATTTTTCTCCTGGAAGCTATGATCAAACGCGACAGACCAACATTGAAAGACTACGACTAAAACAGGAAAAAGATTTGAAGTATCATAATAGGAAAAGGACGAACCCAAAAGAATATATTCCAGGTCAGACAATCTTTGTTAAAATAAATAAGCGATTAGGAACAAAACTGACAGAAAGCTATAAAGAAGAAGTTGTAAAAGAGAATAGAAATTCTACAGTAGAGAATAGAAATAGTACAGTTTCTGTTAGAAAGTGGAAGAATCATTCACAAAAAGTATATTAGAAACTAAATTGGTATTAAACATTTTACAGGATTTTACTGATTGCCGGGCTGTGCTCAGGCGAAATTCAAATAATGGACTATTCTAATTCTAAAATGATAGCAGTAAATATGGGCTTAGTTTATGTCCAGTCTGGAACATTTAAGCTCGTGCACGTCATCGACTTACAGAATTATGAGAACGTTTTGAATAGTTTGGAAAAAGCATTTTTAATTGGCAACACCATAAATTATCCTTTCTTTCCCTACCTTAATCACTCCATAATCCAAATCAAATCCTACTTATCCCGACTCAGGCCGAAGTTAAGAACAAAACGTTCCTTGGACTTCCTTGGAACTGCATGGAAATGGTTATCTGGTACTCCAGATCGTCATAATTTCGAAATAATTCAGGAAAAAATAAATAATGTCTTAACAAATGGCAAAAACCAAGTAATAATTAACCAACTTTCCTTTGACAGATTGAACAGCCTTACAAATGTTACAGATAATATTTTAAAAGTCCTGAAATCAGAGGACCAAAATAAGAAAATAATTGAGTTCAAATATAAGCTCGAAATTGTTAAAGAGGAAATATCAAACATAGAGTTTGCTGTTCATTGGGCTAAAGCAAATATTGTTGACTATTTTATTTTGTGTAATAATGAATTAGAAACATTGCACAATGTATTTGAAAAAAATAATATCCCTTTTTCCAGCATCGATGGAACATTCTAACATTCGCAAACATAAAGGTTGCGGTTAATGATAAAGACATTATTTACATTATAAGCATCCCAACAACTTTGTTACAGGATTGTAAAAAAATATTAGTCAAGCCTGTTAAATTTAATAATTCAATTAAAAAGTTAAATTTTGAAAAAATTGTTCAATGTAATAACGACATATTTGGTATAAATAAAGATTGTAAAACTTATAATAATTTAAGTATTTGTAGATTAAGTGAAAAAATTAACATAACAGCCTCTGAATGCATTCCTAAGCTCTTGGCAAGGCAACCCTCAAAATGCGCCACAAAAAACAACGACCATATCCCAACAGTGGAAGAGATTGAAGATGATATGTTATTACTTAACCAATTCGCAGGGGAAATAGAAGTCGAAGGTTCAGCGGTGCAATTCAAAGGTACATTTATTATTCACCACATAAACTCGTCAATCAAAGTAGACGGAAGAACTTATGAAACAACTAAGATAACAGGTTCGAAACCCCTTCCTGCGCTGGTTTAACCAGTCCTTATTGAAGCAGAAGAAGAAACACTCTCTCTACAAATGATGAAAACCATAAACTTTATAACTCAAAAACTATAGAAAAGCTAAAAAACCACATTAACCTTAATCTTTACCTAAATGTTATAAGGGGTGATTTTTATTGAGGTATAGAACTTTAAGTTGGCATCACTTTTTTAACTGGCGGCCATTTTGTCAGCTGTCAAGTGATTAATATTTAGTTTGGTTTGCCATTTCATCATGAACAGGTTGACAAAAAACAACGCTTGCAAATCGTGCAAATTTATTTCGAAAATAATGGTTCAGTTCGCGAAGTTTACCGCAAGCTCCGTCCATTTTATGGTCGACATAATCGTCCATCAGAGCAATTAATTCGGTTAACCATGGATTGTTTTCGCACTACGTTTACTCTATGTGATAATACGCATCCGCAGAGACGTCGAACAGTGCGCACCGAAGAAACAATTGCCGCTGTAGAGCAAAGTGTTCAAGAGGACTCGAATGAATCGATTCGCCACCGTACACAGCAATAGAGCCATGATAACCGACTATTTTGTTCTCGAATTGGATGGCATGAATGTGGATGAGTTGTGGTTCCAACAAGACGGCGCTACATGCCACAGAGCGCACGTCACAATCGATTTATTGAAGGAAACATTCGATGAGCTCATAATTTCACGGAATGGACCTGTCAATTGGCCACCAAGAGCGTGTGATTTGACACCATTGGATTATTTTCTTTGGGGATATGTGAAATCGCTCGTCTACGCCAACAAACCAGAAACATTAGGGGGCTTGGAAGCCAACATTCGTGGCGTTATTGCCAACATACGGCCCCATATGCTCGAAAAAGTGGTTGAAAATTGGACCTGTAGAATTGGCTTTATTCGAGCCAGCCGCGGCGGCCACATGCCCGAAATCATATTTAAACATTAATGGCATAAAATTATACTTCCAATAAAGCCAAATTGATGGACATTAAAACGATTTTCTTGTGTTTTATTTCAATTCGAAGTTCTATACCTCTAAAAAAACACCCTTTATTAATGGTGACAGTTTTAACAACTATTTCTATTGCTACAGCAAGAATATGCAGAAAGAAATCTCCAAATAAAGATCAGAATGATACTGAACATCCTTGTAATGAAGAGACTCCAGAAAATCCTGCAGTTACAACATCCAAAGCTAGAAGTATCCACAGCTTACCCTTTTTCTAAAAAACGATTCATACGAGCACGTATGAATTTAAAGGGGGAGGAGTTAACGTATAATAAATTCAAATACCTTTTCGTACATTTAATTGAAATTGCTGACAAAGCATCTAGCTCTTTAGTTTTTCGTGGGAACAAGCAGCCAACAAACAAACGGAAGTTTCGCGTTACCGCGTATGCAAGGTGCCTGGAATGCAAGGTATGCAGCAAGTAAACAAAAGTGTCGCGTTACCGCGTGTGCAAGAGTTTTGTCAAGCATTTAAGAAGGTTTTAAGTTATTATCTGTGCAGTCATTTTTGAGCCTTAAATAAACTATAACGTGTTGCGGAAGCAACACAGTTTTTTAAAAAAATAAAACAAATTTATGTTTTATTAATTTATATATATATACATATTTAAATAATGATAAGAAAAGAAAAATGTTTTTACTTTAAACAAAACATCCAAAAGTGTTGTTGCTTATTATATTATATTATAGCATAAGATCAACTACGTTTAAGATTATAACATACTATGTTAAAGCATTTGATCCAATTAGTTTCTTGGAAAATATCTATGACTAGATATTTTCTTCCGCAAATAGGGGAGGGATGTTGTGAATCAGAATTGAAAAACCCTCGTACCCGTACATTGCACTAATTTGTTAACGCAGCAACAACCAGTTCATTCACTTGGTTGTTTGTTAAATTCTTTGCGTTGACAAATTGTGCAATAGCGATATTTCGTAAATGGGTCAAAAGCTTAATAACATTAAATAGTTGAGCAAATAACCATAATAATATTAATTATTAAGCGTAATATTAGCTTTAAGATATATTAAATTATGATTAAGTTTTGTTCAAAGAAACCAAGGGAGGAGTTGTAGTTTGTTAGTTGAAGACAGTTGTAACAGAGGAGTTGTAATTAATTAGTGAGGGCAGTTGTAGTTAGTTAGTTGTAGATAATCAGTTAGTGGTAATTAGTTAGTTGTAATTAGGGTCTTGTATTTAGCAGTTAAAAGTTAGAGTCCTCCAGGTTTAAAATTTTAAATTAAAAGAATAAGAATAAGTTTTGATTAACAAAGCCTTTTATAAATAAACCAAGTAATATATTAAAAGAAAAATTCGTTTTTAAATTAAAACACAACACAAAACAAGAAGGTGGAAATTGCAAAGCAAAGAATAAAAGACAAAAGAATAAATGACACAGGAACAATAGATTATAAAATCTTCAATGTTTGAAACATCTAATATATGTTCTTGTGTATAAAGAAATTCTAGTGGAGAAAATTAAAAATATTGGCAAATAAACTTTGATTAATATTGTAAAGAGTTAAATATCACGCAAAAACATGTGTAATCATAAATTTACTCTATTATTTACTTTTAATTTTTTTATTATCTATTTATCAATGAATAAATTTTTCTTAAGAGTAAACGTGTCATTAATGGTAAAATAAATGACCTTTCTTCTCACTTGTCCTTTTATTCGGTGAAACGCAGCATGTATTTCTCATGTATATCATTGAGAAAAATTATGCATACACTCAGAGCATGAAGAATTAACTATAAGAAGAAAAAAGTAAAAAGCTCGAATTAAGCTCAACTGTAATTGAACAAAAAGGCAAGAAATATCGACAACTTGATGAAATATGAGGTGATAATCCCAAAAATAAAGCAAAGAAACCATGCGTAAAAAGAGCACAATAATCAAGTTATAGAAACATCGTTCGTGGCCTAATATTATAGGTTTCAGTGTAAGATCAAGAAGAACTTTATATTCCTTTTCAATTTAGCTGCAGAAGTACAAAGTTGAACTGATCCACATAATAGAGAAAATAAACTTGATTAAACATACTTTAAAACGTGGTTAAGTTAAAGCAAAATTTGCTTTTGAGAAGAAAAAAAACGGAAGGAAGTTATATCTTTACAAAGTTTTTTTTTAAATAATTAGTACTTAATTCGAAATTACCAACACGGTTGTCGTCTTGTACCAAACGAGGCGAAAAAATATCAATTTAATACAACCAACCCCTATTTCGTCTTTGTTTCAAGTAGAGTAAAAATAAACTCAAGCAAGAAACATAGGACAGGAGTTTTTGAGTCGCATGTACATATATACTTAATGCCTATTTTCCTTACGTTATCAGAAAGTCTCCCGGTTGTAAGAGCTCTAGTTTTTACCGATAGCACACGACTTTCCGCTAAGGTGCTGTTCAACACGGGAGGCTCATTTTATAAGAAGCGAATACTGTTACGTCCGTAGTACCAATCCTCCCCTCAGACAAACTTAATCGAACACAACTAAAAGCTACAAGAACACCGACATCCATAAATGAAAATACCGCCTTGCTGTTTCACTATTTTAAAGGATTTATTACACCAAAAGAAGAAGAAGAAAAAATTACTTTGTGGCCAAGAGCCACCATATAATATTGAGTATCTACGGTAAATAACTAATCTTTCTAACAAACTCAATTTTAACTATCGAAAACTACATATAAACTCAGTCCTACTAAACGAAAAAAAAAAGAATAACAGAAAGTAATGAAACATTTTAACAATCCGGATCATAATTAGAATAATAATCCTTGTCTCAATTATAAAAGCAATCGTGATTATTCTTTATTAACTAATGAATTTCTCTTTTTTTATGCCTGCCTTTATATTAACACAAATTCATATAACAAAAGTATGAATTATTAAACTTTAACGTCTATAATAATTATCCCCTATTAAGATATATATGTCTTATATTACCACTAAGAAAAAAAATTAGTTATCTTAACATATGTATATGAAATAACTTTAAAAATACCAACTCGCAAAGCGTGCATATGTCATCAATCAAATTGCAGAAGGCCTTAAAGCAGCGTTGGACATAAAGCGTGTAAGTTGATTTTTATACACTATTAAACTCTATATATGCCCGACAAAGGCAACACCTAATTGTACATATCTATGTACATACATATCCATAATTAAATTATTACACAATGTAAATATGTATGTATGTTACTATTATTCTCATTAACAGCAGAGTTCTCAAACATATTAACTTTTTTTGTTAATTCCCAAAATATTCTCCAGGAGTGTCCAGTTTTTTTTGCTATGCACAAGTTGAGTCTATCAGGCATGTTCTGAAATCACGGTGATTTCAAATCACTAACGATTTTGAAATCACGCAAGTGATTTTCGGGTGTTCTGAAAGTCACAAGATTTTTAGTTTTTATTAGTGATTTTCATTGTGCTAAATAACGAGCAAAGAGCTTTTATTGTGCTGCCACAGTATTTAGTACTTATTTTTGCCATTTGCACTTATTTTTAACGATTGTATATTAAATATTAACCAATCGAATTTCATAATTATAATTATTATTGAACAAATTAGATCAAGTTTTGTTCTGAATGATTAATTTAATTGAATAAATTATTCATATGCTCCAACAACTTTAAAACTTTGTTGCTCTGGCAACCGCAAATGCCTTTTTGATAAACAATATCAGCTGACTACTGAAAAGAAAAAGTAAATCACGAAGAATGTTAGAGTCCACAAAAAATATAGCACTTTATAAATTTGTAAATTTTAGTGTTCTTTTGTGTAAAATAATTAATTTTATTACAAAAACATATAAAGAACAAATCATATTGTGTGTATATAATTGTTTTATTACCGAATTCAAAGTAAAATGCTTAAAAAACCATCAAGTGATTTGATATCGTCAGGCAGTTGGTTGACCGGTTTCAAATCAAGAGATCTCAAACATTTTTGTGTGCAGAACACCTTTTCAGTGATTTCAAATCACTTTAGTATAAAGTTGTAACGAGTATTTCACTCATACATATTTTCTTTTATAAATTAATACAATTCAGTTGTAGCTTATATTACATACATACGAATATAATAGATAAGAATAAAAATAAACAACAACACACCTCAAGTATAATCAGTGATCATATTTAAACAAACACACAACAACACACAAACACATGTAATACTGCATATTGCAAAACGAGCAACGAGCAAACCATACAAAACATATGCAAGACAAGCATAGAACTCTCATTTAGTATAAAATATTATTTCCATAAGTATACCAAGTTTGGATACACTGGCGGCGGTTCAAACAAGACGAGAATTTGCCTTTTGTGTGTCGTGAGAGTGTGATTGAGGGTGTATAAAGTGTGTCGTGGGTATATTGTTTACCACCTTGCACAGCGACTTCGGTTGACTGTTTCAGTCACAGCGACTTCGGTTGACTGTTTTCCACAGCGACTTCGGTTGACTGTTTTCCACAGCGGCTTCGGCTGACTGTTTTCCACAGCGGCTTCGGCTGACTGTTTCGTCACAGCAACTTCAGTTGACTGTTTTCCACAGCGGCTTCGGCTGACTGTTTAACCACAGCGGCTTCGGCTGACTGTTTTCCACAGCGGCTTCGGGTGACTGTTTCGTCACAGCAACTTCGGTTGACTGTTTTCCACAGCGGCTTCTGCTGACTGTTTTCCACAACGGCTTCGGCTGACTGTTTCGTCACAGCACCTTCGGCCGCTGTTTTTTCGACAGCGGCTTCGGCTGACTGTTTCACCACAGCGGCTCCGACTGACTGTTTTCCACAGCGGCTTCGGCTGACTGTTTTCCACAGCAACTTCGGTTGACTGTTTTCCACAGCAACTTCGGTTGTCTGTTTTCCACAGCGGCTTCGGCTGACTGTTTCGCCACAGCGAATTCGGCTGACTGTTTCGTCACAGCAACTTCAGTTGACTGTTTTCCACAGCGGCTTCGGCTGACTGTTTCGCCACAGCGGCTTCGGCCGACTGTTTCGTCACAGCAACTTCGGTTGACTGTTTTCCACAGCGGCTTCGGCTGACTGTTTTCCACAGCGGCTTTAGCTGACTGTTTCGTCACAGCGGCTTCGGCTGACTGTTTACTTAACATAAGATTATATATGTAGATTTAAGCATAGTAATATACTAATATTGTACTTATTTTAATTATTAGTTATAAGAAAGATTGTACGATTAGCTACGAAGGTAGAATAACGCCAATCATCCGACGCATCCCGAGTGTTCCCGACCGATTCCCGACATCTTCGTAATTGCAAGCAATAACTTCGGGATACCGTAATCATAACCAATTGCTGCCACTACCTGGCGAGGTAATTATAAGGCTAACCACGAGTGCCACCGACCAACTTCCGACATCATCGTAGATGCCAGCAATATCCCGAAATACCGCAACCGTAATTTCAACCGCTTGCTGCCACTACCCTGACGAAGATAGCTATAAAAGGACAAATATTATTCACGATTATCACCGATTGAATCTTATCTTCATTTTAGCTATTGTTATATTATATCCAACTATTAAAATTGTAAATAAAGATAAAAGTATATTTTAACCCCTAGAAAGGGTAAATAAATAGTGTAATTACTTAAGGTTTGTGGATCCGTAAGTAAATCCTGGACACGGCTAAGCTACCCAAGCCAACGAGAAAACCACGTTACAAATGGCGCCCGAGCAGGGACCCGATTCTGAGCCGCAACGCGGAAAAAAAGAAGCTACCGCCAACGAGAAAGGATCGGCCCGAAACAATGTAAGCAATAGCACAAGTATAAATAAAATGCTGAATAAAGGTTCAATTGGATGGATATACCAGCTACGAAAGGAACAGATCATGGAACAGTGTAAAAATGCTGGCGTAGTAGCTAGTGGATACACTCTCGAGTACTTTCGGAAACAGCTAGCTGAGAAACTTCGTACTAAACAACTACGCAACTCCGCCGAAAACAAATTGATAGAACTGCGAAAAGAAGTCCAGACTGCCGAACAGATTATCTTATCGGATGAGGAAACCTCTGTAGCAATACCGCAAGATCGCAGCCATAGTAACATTTCTGATACTGAGATCATGGATATCGTGCACCGACGGGATCTGAAGTTTTCTGGGGATTCCGACTTACCAGAATTTCTAGAACGTCTTAAAGAGTTGGCGGAGTGTCACCATATACCCTGTGACCGTTTACTTCCTTCACTATTAAGAATGCTTAGTGGAAACGCATTGAAATGGTACAGAGTGAAAAGAGAAATGTTTACTACCTGGACCAACTTCAGATACGAGATCGAAAAATTTTTCCTACCCCCTCGTCATTTAGCACAATTAGAACATAACTTTTATAACCGAAAACAGAGTAATCGTGAACGCGCCAAGGACTATGTGTTAAACATGCTCACAATGGCAAGGAAACACCCTGAACTACGCAAGCTTAGCCATCTGGACCGCATCTACGATGGCCTCCGTGCGGAGTATCGGCACTATTTCCGACGAAGTGACTTCGTTACTCTGGACGACCTGATCAGCATAACCGATGAGTTCGAGGCCCTGAAGCGTGAAGAACGAACTCCCACCTGTCATATGTTGTCTAATAGGAGTCATTGTCGAATTAAAGGGCGTCGGAAATGCAAAGGTGTGGGTCATAAGCGAA
Source organism: Tachina fera (assembly GCA_905220375.1). NCBI lineage: Eukaryota > Metazoa > Arthropoda > Insecta > Diptera > Tachinidae > Tachina > Tachina fera. The sequence goes on from LR999963.1 coordinate 126,384,774, forward strand.
TACCATGCATGCGACCGCCTCAAGTATTTTGTTCATACTATTGTAGGGATGGTTTTTTTCACGGCTGTGCGATTGTCATGAGGGCATAAGAAGACCACCTTCAAATAACTATACAGGCGATGACGGGCGTTACTATGTCACTGTCAGGATGCATGGTCAAAATATCCGAGCACTAGTAGACACTGGTTCGTCTCGCACTTACATCAGTAAGGCATTAAGTCAGTACTTAAAAGATATGGGAATTCGGCCTATCAGTACTAAAGGAGTGGTGCAGATGGCAGACAGCTCATTAGCGCCTAGCCTTGAAGTGTTTTCCGTCCCAGTGGGATACAAGGATGCAATTATCCGGTTTGAGGTATCAGTAGTTAATACTCTCGCAGAGCCTATGATCCTTGGTATGGATTTCTTGAGAGCTATGGGTGTTGAAATTAAGATAAATGGTGAAATACTACCAAGACCACCTATTGAAAAATTAGATCCTTGTGAAACCACGAATGTGATAAGCAAGCAGGTAATCTCTGTACCTAAAATGGAAGGCAAGCGTACTAACCCCCAATGCGTCTCACACAGCTCGATAAATTCAAAAAGGAGAAAGACATATTTGCCACTACCATAGGCTCGACCCCGTATACTAAGTGGCATACAACTGCAACCATTCACTATTAGGAATCCACCTCCACTGGAACTCTGCCAAGATAACATCCCGAAGATACTCATCCACATGAAGCTTAGAGATAATGCTTCCGGAAAGTGTTTCGCCACTACATTACCAAAGGGAGCCACAGAGCCATTAACATCCGTAAAAACTATGATTTCCTTCACACCAGGCGAAGAGCGAAGAGCCACTACCGCCAAACTCAGATTTGATCAAAGGTAAAGAAAAACCTCCACTGCCGCAATTATCAGTCCATGAGAATCCAGTCCTAGGGTCGGACGAGGCCAAAAAAGGGACAGGAAGCAAGCAAGTAAAGCCCCCACAATATCATTTAGGGTGAGGACGAAATATGGAAAGGGGTTGTCCTAACGGAACGACGGAACTATACGCGTCATATGCAATTTGTAATTCATAGAATCGAATGTCCCTCTATTAAAGTGACTATTCTTAATAAGAACTACGCTCGACTTCGGTGCCTGGATCTCGAAAAATTATTAGAATTACCTTAAAAAAAATAAAAAAAACCCATACACATACGTACATAAATTTATCAACAAACTGTGGGACAGTAATTTAGATTTATATACAAGTTCATATATATATATATTTTTTTCAAATAAAAGGGACTGAGCCTACCCTCTAAACATTAAGCTAAGCTCACTAGAGCAGCGCTCTCCAAAGCAGGGGGGGAATGTAACGACTATTTCACTCATACATATTTTATTTTATAAATTAACACAATTCAGTTGTAGCTTATATTACATACATACGAATATAATATATAAGAATAAAAATAAAAATAAACAACAACACACCTCAAGTATAATCAGTGATCATATTTAAACAAACACACAACAACACACAAACACATGTAATACTGCAGATTGCAAAACGAGCAACGAGCAAACCATACAAAACATATGCAAGACAAGCATAGAACTCTCATTTAGTATAAAATATTATTTCCATAAGTATACCAAGTTTGGATACACTGGCGGCGGTTCAAACAAGACGAGAATTTGCCTTTTGTGTGTCATGAGAGTGTGATTGAGGGTGTATAAAGTGTGTCGTGGGTATATTGTTTACCACCTTGCACAGCGACTTCGGTTGACTGTTTCAGTCACAGCGACTTCGGTTGACTGTTTTCCAGAGCGACTTCGGTTGACTGTTTTCCACAGCGGCTTCGGCTGACTGTTTTCCACAGCGGCTTCGGCTGACTGTTTCACCACAGCAACTTCGGCTGACTGTTTTCCACAGCGGCTTCGGCTGACTGTTTCGTCACAGCGACTTCGGTTGACTGTTTTCCACAGCAGCTTCAGCTGACTGTTTCGCCACAGCGGCTTCAGCTGACTGTTTCGTCACAGAAACTTCGGTTGACTGTTTTCCACAGCGGCTTCGGCTGACTGTTTCGTCACAGCGGCTTCGGCTGACTGTTTTCCACAGCGGCCTCGGCTGACTGTTTCGTCGCAGCAACTTCGGTTGACTGTTTTCCACAGCGGCTTCGACTGACTGTTTTCCACAGCGGCTTCGGCTGACTGTTTCGTCACAGCACCTTCGGTTGACTGTTTTCGACAGCGGCTTTGGCTGACTGTTTTCCACAGCGGCTTCGACTGACTGTTTCGTCACAGCAACTTCGGTTGACTGTTTTCCACAGCGGCTTCGGCTGGCTGTTTTCCACAGCGGCTTCGGCTGACTGTTTCGTCACAGCACCTTCGGTTGACTGTTTTCCACAGCGGCTTTGGCTGACTGTTTCACCACAGCGGCTCCGGCAGACTGTTTTCCACAGCGGCTTCGGCTGACTGTTTTTCACAGCAACTTCGGTTGACTGTTTTCCACAGCAACTTCGGTTGACTGTTTTCCACAGCGGCTTCGGCTGACTGTTTCGCCACAGCGGCTTTGGCTGACTGTTTCGTCACAGCAACTTCGGTTGACTGTTTTCCACAGCGGCTTCGGCTGACTGTTTTCCACAGCGGCTTTGGCTGACTGTTTCGTCACAGCGGCTTCGGCTGACTGTTTACTTAACATAAGATTATATATGTAGATTTAAGCATAGTAATATACTAATATTGTACTTATTTTAATTATTAGTTATAAGAAAGATTGTACGATTAGCTACGACGCATCCCGAGTGTTCCCGACCGATTCCCGACATCTTCGTAATTGCCAGCAATAACTTTGGTATACCGTAATCATAACCGATTGCTGCCACTACCTGACGAGGTAATTATAAGGCTAACCACGAGTGCCACCGACCAACTTCCGACATCATCGTAGATGCCAGCAATATCCCGAAATACCGCAACCGTAATTACAACCCCTTGCTGCCACTACCCTGACGAAGATAGCTATAAAAGGACAAATATTATTCACGATTATCACCGATTGAATCTTAGCTTCATTTAAGCTATTTTTATATTATATCCAACTATTAAAATTGTAAATAAAGATAAAAGTATATTTTAACCCCTAGAAAGGGTAAATAAATAGTGTAATTACTTAAGGTTTGTGGATCCGTAAGTAAATCCTGGACACGGCTAAGCTACCCAAGCCAACGACAAAACCACGTTACAAAGTGATTTACAGAACATGCCTGTGTATCAAAAACAAGCATTACATAAGAAAAAAAGATATAATAATAAAAAAATAAATGATAAATAAATAATAACTCTCAAAACGGAGAATACCCGAAATTCCAACTTTTTCCCTAGCACGAAAATATTAAGCCCTATATTTTTTTATTAACAAACAAAAAACAAGTAAGAGTGCTATATTCGGCTGTGCCGAATCTTATATACCCTTTACCAAAGTGCGTTTATGTAGTATAGAGATACATACATAAGCACAGAGATATTCATATTCATCATTATATACATATTCATTTTGTGAAAAAATTCATACTTTTTTTCTAGTGCAATTTTTAGGTTTTTGGCGCTTTTTAAATTTTGGCGATTTTTTTTCATATAGGCAATTTTTTTTGGTTTTTGGCGTTTTATTTTTTAATTTTGGCGATTTATTTTCTTTTTGGGATTTTTTTTTGATTTTGGCAATTTTTTTTTATTTAGGCGTTTTTTTTTAATTTTTGATGATTTTTGTTCATGTAAGCATTTTTTTGTTTTGGCGATTTTTGCGGATTTTTGTCTTTGGGGGATTTTGTTTTTTTGTTTTGACACTTTTTTCTCGTTTTGACGATTCTTTTCGGTTTTTGGCGCTTTTTTAATTTTGGCGATTTTTTTTTCGTTTTGGCGATTTTTTTGATTTTGCCGATTTTTTTTCATATAAGCGATTTTTTTTAATTTTTGCCGATTTTTTTCATATAGGCAATTTTTTTTATTTTTGGCGATTTTTGTTCATATAACCATTTTTTTGTTTTGGCGATTTTTGCGGTTTTTGGCGTTTTTTTGTCATTGTGGAAATTTATTTTTAGTTTGGACACGTTCTTCTCGTTTTGGCAATTTTTTTCGGTTTTTGGCGTTTTTTTTTTTAATTTTAGCGTTTTTTTTTTCATTTTGGCGATTTTTTTCGTTTTGGCGATTTTTTTTTAATTTTTGGCGATTTTATAATTTTTGGATTTTTTGTTTTACCGTTTTTGAAAATTTCAACAGTTTAGCTCTTACGGTTTCCAAGATATAGCAATTTGTTAAAATTACATAGTCAAAATTTCATTCACTTATGGACCACCCTTTAATTTAATTTTTTTTTAATTTTAGTGTTAATTGTTGTAGCCTATATAAAAATACACTAATTTTACAAATTTCAAGTGTCAATATACATATGTACACACATACATACAATTGTATGTATATTACATAGAATTTTAAAAGTTTTCGTCACTCATTTTGGAACACCCTTTAATTCTTAGCTTTTATATATTTGTTGTTGTAGCGACCAAAGTTCTACATACACTGTCCAAATTTCAGACCCGTAGCTTTTACCCTTCCTGAGAAAATAGCCTTCTTCCTAAAACATGAAATATGTTATTATTAGGAAAAAAAGTTAAAGTTTTCCAACCCTGGAAATGTTTTTTTAATTTGTTAAATTTTTAATTTTTTTTTAATTATAAATACCAATTTTATTCATACCGAAGTATAAAATAAGTTAATTTAATAAAAAAGTAATAAAATCTTGTTTTCAGTAGTTATTTTCTATGGGAAAATAGAGTTTGCGTTTTCCAGCTCTGAAACCGTCTGCCCGATTGTGCTGATTCTCAATATTTTTCGGAAAATTTCTGACACACCAGTCCAAGAACGAAGTCTCTAGCTCTTCTGGGAGCTTGGGAAAACCGATTTCACGTACAGACAGACGGACATCGCTTGTTCGTCTTCCCTATGCATAAGGATCCAGAATATATATATACTTTATGTGTCGCTTATTAATATTGTAGAAATTTTAAACGGAATGACAAACCTATATATGTATACCCTTTTACCATTTTTTGGTAAAGGGTATAAAAAATAATGATTTAAGTACTAGACATAAAGTTGATAAGATACTTGAAAACAAAGCTTGGAAGCGAGTTCTTTCAAAAGATAGTACTCTTACAGAAAAATCATTTACATATTTGATTACTTACGCAATGAAAGCCAAAACAAAATTTGGAATAAGCATGGAAAAAAGAAAAGTGCTAAAAAATTAACTTAAAAGCTGTTTAATACATCAATTAGAGCTGCATTAAAAATGTTGAAGAAGGAAAAACCGTTGGATATTAACTCAGCCATTATAATTGCACGAAAAACAATTAAAAGTTCTTTGAAGGGGACAAAATCACAAAGTACTGCACCACGTATAATACGTGTTCCAAAAATTGGTGGTTTTCTACCATTAATTCCAATATTAACTGCTCTGGGTGCAACTGACAGTCTAGCGACTGGAGGTGCTGCTATAGCAAAGACTATAAATGCAAAAAAAAATTCAAAAGGACAACTTGAGGAAGCAGCTAGACATAATAGAGGGATAGAATCTATAGCATTAGGTGAACGACTTTTCCTCAAACCTTATAAAAAAAGGTTATGGTTTGATTTGCAAAGAGAACTCAAAAAACTAATACAAATGCTGCCCACTAGACCATTGACCGATGTTGATCGACAAAATTTTTCGTTTAAAAATTCATACTTTAGAGGAGTTTATATGTTAAACACTCTACAAAATGTGCGAGGAAAAAAGAATGTGGAATAATAAATTAAGATATGTCAACAGGACTCGGCACACATTGGGTAGCATATTTTAAAAGCAACAAAGCAATAGAATATTTCGATAGCTTTAGAAACTCACACCCTTCTGCAGAAGTAATCAAATATCTGGGTAAAAATATAAGACACAACTATAATCAATATCAGAAGTTTAATGCATAAATGCAAATAAAAAAATTAAAATTTAATTCTCAATAATTTTCTTTTATTAATTGCAAAATATATGATATATAATATATACAAAAAATTTTGCCTACTGCCAAATGGGGTATTTGTCATTTTATATTAAAAACTCCGCCACCTCCTCCTTATCCACAATCAAATTTCGTTCACCTTGCCATTGTATACGGAATATACCATCTGAGAGGTGATTGAGCTCCTCATCGGATAGGGAGTTATATCTATTTGGCATGAACATAAAATGGTCCCCCATCTCTATTTTCACGGTTGAACCATATTTGGTCGTGGGCCTTTGTGCAGAAACAACTCTATATTTCTTCGAAATATCTAAGTCCTTGATATGGATCAAGGAGTTGTTGTGCAAGGAATTTTTTTTTATTAAATTTTGTGATTCCATTTGAATGTGTTGTAGCTTTGAGTATTTTACTAAAATTGATATTAAATGTAGATTCAGTGAGTCTAAGAAGCCTACATTAAAATATTTGGCGTGATATAGTGTATATATCTATATGAGGAAAAGTCGTAGAGAGAAAGAGAGTGAGAGAGAGATAGAAAGAAAGAGAGAAAGGGATACAGTATACCAAAAAGGGGGAGTGACAATTGATTTGATTCTACATGTACACTGTTTTAAACATCAGAACTTTCAAAATTTGTAAATACAATTAGTAACAAAGGAATCCTCAAAGAACTGTCATCTTCATAAATTATATAAAAATATGATTGGAATAAGGGACAAACTCAATCCATTCGAGTGGTTCCAGCTCTACGACCATTGGGAACTTATAAAATTTTTCATGAACATGCTGGATGAGAATGATGAAATTGGAGTCGCCGAGGACGAAGATAAAGATGATGGTCACTTCAAATGCTGTCCCTGGTACTACGCGGATAGTACTGAAGGTCCGGACACCTGTAGGTACTCAATTTTTCTAAAGAAAATTAATAATCATAAACTTAATACATACATATGTATTATAACCTTTTATTAAAATAATAAATATATACATATTGTTACGTTTAAATTTTATTAAACGTGTGAGTTCTTTTGATTGCTCAAAAATAAAAATAAATAACAACACGATTTTCTTATTTGCAACTGAACTTCCTTTTATTCTTGACTAAACCAATTACAACTTGTCTTTTCTTATTTGTTTTTTAACGTTATTATCCACCGCACGAGGTCTTTTACTTTCAACGATGTTCACTCTACTAATTTCCAATTAGCACTGACTGACTTGTTCGTTCACAACACAACTGAACTTCACAACTGACTTATTCACGACTGACTTGCCATTGGTTGCATCGCGCTTTTTATACTGTGCACCAATACCACTAGAAGTTTCAAGCATAGTCCAGACGATCATTATCATCTTAAATGTTGTTTACTTAGTGCCCAATTAAGTTCATGTGGTAACTATGTACATACATGTGTATATGCAAACGTGTGTACATCATTAACTAAGCAATGCGTGGTGGTTGTTTACCTTTGCCTTTCGTTTGAATTGCCATGTATGTATGTGTGTAAATATGCGAAGCTTCTTAATAAGCAGATGCTTTTTGTTGTTGCTTCTGCTTGTGTACATGTTACGCATGCTTATTTAGTTCTTTGCTACAGTGTTTGCACGCGAATATGTGTGTACGTTTGTTGCTTTAGTTAAATACTTCTAGATAGTTCTTTGCATTAACCCTGTAGGAATCTTTTTACGTAACAATATATAAACAGAATTAAAAATTAAAATGTTTAAAACTTTTATAATTTCAAACGTATAGGATTTTATTGGTATACAGAAGTATCTAAAATAAAAAAGTTTAAAATAAAGTGAAAAAACATTAATATTTTAAATTGTTTTATACCTATTAATTACTAAATTTTACACAGCAAACTGAAAACCCTAGCATTCCGCAACAAAAAGAGTAAACAAATCGCAAAAGCTATGACGACATTTCAAATCAATACTAAGTACATAGAAACAAATCGCTGAGTTCACAAAACATTAAATTCTAACAAGATCGAGCCAGCTTAAATTTGTAAAGCAAAATATACACGCACATGACATGCGTATTAGAAAAAACAACAGCACAAAGAAGTATCCAATAGACATACCAGAACGATAAAAAATAAAGAATAAAAAAGTTACCTTAAAAATTTTAAAACGAGGAAAAGCAATATCAGCACATTTTATATTTTAAAACGAGGAAAAGCAATATCAGCACATTTTGTTTGTGTATGCACAAAATCAAAAATTGCTAAGTTTGCATATGAATGTACATATGTACATACATATGTATGTACTAAAGACCTGCAAAAGACGTCTTATAAAAACTTTTAAGACGTGACGGCAATTTCAAATGCTTTAAAGAAGAAAATAGTTCGTGACTGAAGAATTTGTGGTGCTTGTGCGTTTTTCTCTCATTGACGAGTATGCTAACGTCATGCATGTACATACATATGTACATACCTACATAATTTTTGTATGCTCTCTTATTTTTCTGCGCACATACAAACGCACACATGCATTTACATGCGTTATGTGCGCTTGCTTTAAAAAACCTCCCTTAAACACAAACATAATAGCTTCCCAGCTAAAAAAATATGTATGGAGCATATATGATATCCCATATATGGTTCGGATCCGAAAAATGAGGGTATATGGGCATATATGATTATATATATTCATACATTTTTATACATGTACATACATATGTGTAAATTCCCTCCACAGTATGCAAAGTTCATATTCATAACCTCTTGATTCACAAAAGCGCACTGCTGTGCAATAAATTAAATTACTAAAATTAAATTTTTTTAGACTTGAGAGAGAGAGAGAGAGCTTGTATTTAATGAAACATTTGTTTCGACAAATAGTTCAAAACGAACTAAAAATCATTTCATTCTTCAAAAGGTGAATAAATTATTTAAAAAACACATAACTCATATTCGTACATAGCATCTGGCTTAAGAAATCAGATTAAAAAAATAATGCAATTAATTATAAAAGAAAAAATAATCCATCTAACAATAGTTTTCAATACAGTAATATGAACTTTGTTTCTTATCTAGAGAATTTTGTTATTTTCTATAAAATTAATGAATTGATTATCCTTTTGAATATTTGATATATTAAATGGGGCCACAATGTATAAAATCATACAAGAATGGTTTTTTTTAACAAAAAGTTTTCCGTTTTTAAACGTTGAGGGTACGCATATAAACTTTGCATACCGTATGTATTTTCTAATGGATTTCTAATTCAGCTGTGAAAAAATTCCAAGCTTTTTTGATTGCAAAAACGATCTTATGTGAGATATCATGTATGCGTACATTCTTATATGGCTCCATATATAAAATCTTATATTTATATATGGACCCACATATGAAGAGCTTCATAATTGAATTTCCATATATGAGCTCATATGTTATAATACATTTCATATATCAGTCCATATACTAGTTCATATATAATAGTTTTGCCATGTATAATCCCATATATTTCCATACATGAATTCATACATATTCATATATAGTTATATACATTCATATATTTAAAATATAGGGACCATATATAATTTTTTTAGCTGGGTGGACAAATAATTCAAAACGAACTAAAAGTTCAATCAGATTAAAAACTAATGCAATTAATTATAAAAGAAAAAATAATCCCTCTAACAATAATTTTCAATACAGTAATATGAACTTTGTTTCTTATCTAGAGAACTTTGTTATTTCCTATAAAATTAATGACTGGATTATCCTTTTGATTATTTTATATATTAAATGGGGCCAAAATATATAAAATCCTACAAGAATGGTTTTTTGAACACAAAGTTTTCCTTTTTTATACGTTGAGGGTACTTTGCATACCGTATGTATTTTCTAATGGATTTCCAATTCAGCAGTGATAAAATTCCAAGCTTTTTTAATTGCAAAAACGATCTTATGTGAGATATCATGTATGCATACCTTCTTATATGGCTCCATATATAAAATCTTAAAATCTTATAATACATATCATATATTAGTCCATATATTAGTTCATATATAATAGTTTTGCCATGTATAATCCCATATATTTCCAACATGAATTCATACATACTCATATATAGTTATATACATTAATATATTAAAAATATATGGACCATATATAATTTTTTTTAGCTGGGTTACCATCTAAATCTTACACACACACCCAAACATACATGTCGTTTGTTTCGTTCAAAAAAGCAAAACTAACGAAACACTCATTCTCACACATTTACTCTCATATTTCCAAATTATTATGGAAACATTCGAATCAGTGTTGCAAAATCAAGAATTCATTTTATTTATTTATTTATTAAACATATTAATGCAAAGTAAATTTGCATAATATGGTGTTGCACAAATATGGGCGGAGTAACGTAGACCATATGCCCAAGATGGTATTAACAGTATTTTATAAGGTTTTGTGACTGACTGTACACGACCTATGCCTTCACATAGGAAGTAGGCAACGTGGTTGTTAAAGAAATTCCACGAAAAACCGCAAGATTATACGGTTATCCGTGGCAGATCAGTCAACCAGTGCGAGCGAGACGAAAAACTCTCGAAGGCCAAACAACAAACACAAGCCTGACCGCACTTAAGAAATAATTACGATGACGCGAGAGATGTTCCCCGACCCAGAGCTGCTTAACGACTGGTCAAGAATTCATTTCGGTATCAAAAATTTTTTTCGAGAGTACTTTTTTTACCCCAATAGTATCAAATTTGTTTTTTTTTATTAACAAAAATTACATGAATATAAAATCAACAAAAAACATAAAATAAACATAAATCTGTATAAAATTCATATATGTATACAGATTTAAATAACATAAGAGAAACAAAACATTTTTTTATAAAAACTAAAAAATAAGATATTCACAACAAAAACATAAATAATTTTAATATTCGATTAATCATACATATGTATACATACATATGTATGTACATATATGTTCATACATACATATACATATACATATGTATGTGTTTATATTTGCCTATTTATTCTAAGGAACTGAAGTATTTCAAAGAGATATGAGATCAAAATTAACGAAAAAATAATAATAATTATAGGTGTTGGTTTTTTTGATTAAAACTTCTTAAATATGTATATCAAAGTTATAGCAATAACAGTTTTTAGATTTTAGTAAATCTTTGGTTTGTACAATACTTGCTACTGTTGAAACATTTAACCTGTTTCTTTGTTTTGTTTTTATGAGATTTTGGTAAGAGAAAATTCTTTCTACGTTGGCGGATGAATGAGGTAGTGACAAAATTCCGTAAGCAATTCTCGAAATATCAGGGAACATATATTCGTCTAACGCGTCCTTAGTTTTTGAAATGGTGGACCAGAAAATGCATATATTTTCTGTAATTAATGGTTTAAATTCTTCCATGTCAGCTAATGCTCTATATTGCGAGTTAATTTTTTCAAAATTTAACCTTTCATTGGGAAACATTTTGATTAGAAGAGGTATAATGCTGTTTGTTTTACCAGCTAAAACATTTTCAGGAGAAAAGTTGCTAAACCATATTAACATTTCATTGTTAAAATCCACTTTTGTTCTTAAAACTTCACAAAATTTTATATAAAATTTTCTGCAGTTTTCTTTAAATTCATATATGATGTTGGGCTCGATTTTATTTGTATTAATATATAAATCAGCTTCCGTTCCGCAAAAAATATCGTTTAGCGAAATATGGTTCTCATGAAGGTTTAATTTTGAAAAATCACATTTATTTAAAACATCTTTATTAATAAAGTTTCGAGCTAATTGCCGAAATAAAAATTTTAGTCTTGGCAAAAATATATGAATACGTGCGTCTTCCGACTGCATTTCTGTGTTAACTGCATTAATTATTTTTAAAGCATACTTAAGAAATAAAAATGTCATTTTAAAAAGTGGATTTAAAAATCCCGTTGTTAAAAACTGCATTCTTACATTTTCTGACTTTTTTTCAAAATCATTTAATGTAAAATAATATTGCAAAGGCTGCCATTGCTCCAAAATTCTATTTACAACTTCTTCTCGTGAAAGCCATCTTGTAGGAGCATATCTAAGTATTGTATGTGTTTCAGTCCCGAAATATTCTTGAAACTTTACGAAATCCTCCTTTCTGCTTGCACTGTTGCAAAAATGGTAGTTTACTTCTTTCAGAAATTTCTCAATATCGTCTGGTATTCCAAATTTCGATGTTATGTTAAATTTAAGATATGACATATACAACCATTTGAGAATATATGCGGAATTATTGCTTTAAATTTTGTTTGGACTCCATTTGTATTACCCATCATAACTGCGCAGTTATCGGTTGTAATGCCTATCATATTATTTAAAGGTATGTTACAATCTTCTAATACCTTGACCGAGCTTTAAAAAATTCCATTGGCAGTACTATCGTCTATTTGCACTAAACTTAAAAACTGATCACGGCATTGCCCATCAAAAATTCGAATGACTATTGCAAGGGTTTTTATGACGCTAATGTCGGTGCTTTCATCAATTACTAATGAGTAATAATTACTTTTACAAAAACTTGCAATATCATTAGTGTTTTCAGGGCCCAGGACATTTGTAATCAATTTCTGAGCTTTTTGTCGATTTATATTAAAATTTTTACTTATTTGAGAATCAGGTATGATAAATGTGATAATCCACCCGCAATAGGAATTTTACACACGCGACATGTTTTTTCGTTTCCATTATTTCTTATCCACAAAAATTTCTTTGCCCATTCATCCCGAAATGGAACTATATAAGGCTTATTTTGCTTACTCGACCTAATAAAAATAATCATTCTAATTCTTATAAATACTTATAAACAAAAAAATATAAAACTTACCTATCTCCACCAGAATCCATAATTTATTTTTAAGTTAATTCTAATAAGAATGTAAGAATTTATTTCCACGAAAATTTTTGAAAAAGCTTTACTTCTAAGAGGGATAATAAGGCACCATAAAATAAATTTCATATACATACATACATGCATACATAAGAATTCATAACAGAAAGTAGCAAGTTTTCATCTTTAATCGCTTAAAACACACTAAACAAACAAAAATTCTTATTTTTGTGTAGAGTTTGACGTTTATATTGTGTACATTATACAATAAAAAAGTAATGAGATGATCACATTCGTCATTCATGTATGAATGACATAGGAACAGAAATCAAAACAAAATAGAAAAAAGGGTTGCCGAGCTGGCAAAAAGAGATACATTTTACACCTTTCATATGAAGAGCGTATCAAATAACCCAGGGGAGTATCACGGTATTTTTTAGCATTCAATAGTATCAAAAAAAGTACGATCGTATCAACTTTTTCATCACTGATTCGAATGTTTTGTTTTAAAAAACGAAACAAAGGAAACATACACATCTGTTTGGAAGTAAATGCGGTAGTTTGTGTGATTTTAATCTTGAATAAAATCTAATTTTAAGATCGAATTCAAGATTTAGTTCTTAATAAAAATCTTAAATTAAGATCATATTCTTAAAAATTTAAGAATACAATCTTAAAATTACGATCAAGTTTGTGATTTTAAGAATTCATTCTATAAATTAAGAATTAATACTTAAATTTGAGAACGTCAATCTCACTGAACAAATTTGAAGATTGAAATTTTAAAATTTCTACAATCTAAATTCAAGATTTTTGATCTTAAAATTAGATCGTTAGTTTTCTATTAGTGTTACGAATTGTGTTAAGTCAATCTTTTGATAAGCAACTTTTTCTAGGACGAAGTATATGTATGTATTTCTACTTTCTTAATTTATTTTTTATTTAATTTTGTATACACATCTGATGAATTTATATCATAATGAATGAACAAGTTCATATAAAAACAGTATATTTTATACCCCTTTTTAAACGAAGTTGTTCATTCATCATGATATAAATTCATCACGTGCGGACACTCAATTATAATTATACATGCATATGTATTTTTTAGTATTTCTATATTTTTTGTAACAATACGAGGTGACAAGATAAGCAAACTGCAGCTATCTGCCAACCGAATGAAAAATATTTGTACCAATCGCAATGAAATTTTTGAGATATTACGACGTTTTTTAAATAAAATTGGAATAATATAGTAAAACAAAATAATAATTTTAATAGATTCTTAATTTGGATTTTAATTATCGATTTACCTTATAATAACACTGTGATACACAAAAAATATTCAGGGATTATAATGTACCAATTGTATTTTGTTGGAATCCATGGATGACAAAAATTCCGTTGGTTTTTTAGGTCACTTCATAAAGTGATATTATAACGGTAAATGTAGTGAGAAACGGGGTTTCTTAGATTTTTAGTTTTAAACAGTTGTAACTTCTTTGTTTCTCAACACACAAAAAAGTAATATGAATGATTTTGTAATATTAATTAAAATATTTGTAGTATCAATTAAAAAATTAATTAAATTTTCACCTATAAACAATTTTATAATATCAGTTAAGTTTTTCCAGTCAAATTAATTAATACAATTAAAAATTAAATTAATATAATTAAATTCTTAATTGAAAACATTAATTGATAAACAATTTCTTCTGTGAATGGATTTCTTTTAACTTTTCGTTGGCTAAAAGGATTGAATATTATCTTTCCACCAAGATATATTTTTTGCAAATCGACTAACAAATGGCTAAGTTACAGTCGTTGAAGTGTACAAAAAACCCATTAAAAAAGAATTCTTTTGTTTTCCTCAGGCAACAAGACAGAAAAAGTTTTTTGTATTTGAGAGAGATAGAGAGATGGAGGTGTTGCCCTATAGTTTCTGATATTCATCCCGTCATTAGGGGGATTTTGTAGGTTCGGTATTTGGTTTTAATAAAATATTGTTCGTGATCATAGAAATGGGGTTCCGCAGTTTAATATATATTCCATCATTAGAGGATTTAGCGGTTCGTCATTGCCTGCCTATCAATAATATTGTAATCATAGATGTTTTCTACGCTTACATATTCACTTACTAAAAATTTATGTAATGTGTATGTGTGTAGTTTTGTTATTGTTGGATAAATGAATGTTTGCTTGCATTAGAGAGGCTGGTTCTTCAGTTGGGATATATGCTCCCAAACAAAAAACTATGTAATGGGTGTGTACATTTTTAGTGTTGGATCTATGTGTGCTCGTATCAGAGAGGTATAGATATTGTATTAGAAAGATATGGATTTTGCGGTTTTTGGAGCAAAATTGATAGCGAACAAATAATAGAAGTCCCAGTTCGCATTATACATGTACCATCAATACGTTTTGTTCTTTGATGACGTCTGTGAAACTTCAAAGAATAAAAAGTGACAAGCTTAGCAATAAGACTTGCGTATCAATCCCAAAACATGATTCATTTGAAGGAATCTAATATTCAATTAATCTCAAAATGCACTTGATTCTAGAACTTTCAAGTTTATTTCATCCCGAACCCGTAATTGAAATAATCCCAAAAAGTGATTGATTTCAGAAAATCTGATATTGAATTAGTCTCAAAATGTCCTTTGTTTAAGTATTTCAAGTTGATTTAATTCCGAATCCATACTTGAAATAATCCAAAGACCAGATTGATTTGGGGTTTTTATTGTAGTAATATTTTTTTATTTAAATTATTGAGAATAAATTTTATACTAATAATAATTTATTTTACAGATAAAAGCAACAATTTGTAATGGATAGTAAAAACAGAATTTAAAAAATTAACATTAGTAATGCAATAATTTTTTAAATACATATAACGGACACCAGTTGAAAAAATGGGGTTTAATAAAACGGCAATCAGGTAGTCTTGCGAATCTAAAAATGAAAACAAATAATATGAGAAACATAATCGTATGCTTGTAAAAAATAAACATACTCGTATGATAAAAATGTGATAAAATAAGAAAAAGTATTTACCTACCGATACTATGAGTTTCTTTTTCTTTACACAACTGTTGTCTACACGCCTCTTTGGTAATGGTGGTTTCGTAAAACGGTATAATTTTTGGCTTAAAAACTTCCCATTTTGAAAATAAATTTCCACTTGAAAAACTTTTCCCGAAATTTCATACGCAGGCCAAAAGGTGGTATTGCTTCTATGTTGCTGCTTTGTTGCATGTATTGCAGACTATTGTACGATACCTGAACAGAGTAGTAGTTTAAAAATAAAACAATGTAATATTAGGTTTGTTTCTTTACTTTTTGGGTAAAGTTCGGTAAACTGAGAGGAAACTATAATTTCGCTCAATAACATACAAAAATGCACAAAAGTACGGGAACGCGAAAAACCAAAATTTTAACACGAAAATAAACGTCCATTCATGTATGCATATACATACATATATACGTATACACATGACTAAACACATGCTTATGTACATACACATGCACATATTTATTTACATGATTCGCCATACTTATGTGGGTTGTTTATCTTAATTTCATATAAAAACTTATAAAACTTTGTTTACCACTAGTTTTTAAACATTTTTTCATAAATTTGTTAATTTTTTTAGTGTTTAGGCAAATGTAATTTTTTTTGTAATTCCTTATTTTTCAAACAGCTGCTTGATTTTGTGTTTGCCCAAGCTAGCACGAAGGAAAATTACGGGCTGTTTCGTGCAAGAAGAAGAATAACATTACTCTCACCGAACCTCTCTCATTTACCCAATTTTCGAGTACGGGAACGCTTTTCGTGCAAATTGGGATACCGCGGAATCCCAATGTAGAGTAAAGAAACAAACCTATTTATAAAAATGCAAGTGTCTACAACATAATGCTTCTCTGTTATGAATGAATAATATATGTCTTGCTCTCAACTAAAGCCCACGTTTCTAAGCTGATTACATTTATAATCGTCATCGCTCCGAAAGTGCAACCCCATCAGTGCTCTAAGGGAATCTATGTCATTAAGGAGCTAGGGGTTCTTGGTCGCCTAGAGCGATAACATTTTTCTGAGTCCGGTCTTACAGCGAGTTGAACAAAAGAAAATAATTACACAATCAAAACCAAAGAGGCATGTGTTTGCAGAAGATTTTTGTATCTACTCGTATTAATCTTTTCTACCTAAAGCGGCCCATACACTACAACAGCATGCATGCGCAATCAAGTGTTTGTGCCAGCGGTTGGGTTGTGTATGGGCATTTTGTGTGGTTCTACGTTTTGCTGTAGTGATGTCAAATAGAGTTTGATATTTTGCTGATGGTACAAGCTTGCTGGTATTGTGTATAGTGAAGTTAGCTCATTTGACTAAAGTTGTCAAGCAGTAAATATTCATTTAAAAATTGTAATTTGTTTAAAAATAATTTTTTTCAATGGAAAATGGAATTTGAGCACTTTAGTTTTACATAGCTGCTAATATTTACAAAATATCAATAAAACTTTAACCAAACAACTGTGTCACTATTCAGAACCACCCTTCTTTAATATTTTAAAAAAGTGAATATTGTACCAGCTTGCTGGTATGCTATGTGGGTCGAGCATGATTGCTCAATAGCTTGATTGCGCGTGCATGCTGTTGTAGTGTATGGGCCGCTTAAAATTTATATTTTTGTCTGTAGTTAAACTACTGATGCAACAAAAAATTACAGATTAGCATTTATTTTTAATAGACACCATTTAAAAAGTAGCTTTTAATGCTCATGGCTCATTTACTTGGACAACTTTATAACTCGAAAAAACAGTTTTACGGAAAACAAGTGCAGTTATTTATTTATACACAACTTAATGGTAAAAGAAAATTTTATTTTTCTCTCAAGAGTTTAATATACAAGATATTGGTATACAATTTTTATATAATGTGAATAACGAAATGAGGATTGGTTCTACATTATTAAAGCCTGCATTGCACATGTGCATGTGGCTCTTACGTGATTTTGACGTACAAATAACACACATATTTTTGTTACTTACCCTTTAAATGTTGATAGATTTCCTTCTCAATCCAGGTCCCTCAGAAGCTGAAGCAGTACGGTCATCTATTGTTTCCACAGACGAATTGTCTGCCATTTTAGAAATATCCATTTGATATTTTAATGTACTTTTTATTATGTTAATTAGAAAAGCATTTTTTGCACACTATATTATTGAATAATGGCACTTAACCACACTGGAGTAACTAATTTTCTTTTATTTTAAGTTTTGAATTTTTATTTTGTGAGTTGAAGTTTGTACTATTTTTTATTTCAATTACTGATTTTTCCATTTATTTTATTTTTTTATTGAATTTCAATACTAAGCACTCTAATGAACTTAAAATATTTTTTTGCTAAAAGGTTTTTATTTTTTCCTTTACATGTGTATAACTTGTATATGTAGTCGTTCTTTAAGAACTTTTTATTCAATTTAATAACTTTGTACTTGGTTTAACATTTTTATACATGATTTAAGCACTTTATACTCAATTTAAGAAAATGCAAGATTGCATTTCTAAAGTAATCCCGTTTTAGTTTTGTTTTAAGTAAATGTTAGTACTACTCGTACTTAGATTTTTAAGTACGGTTCGTACTAAAATTAAGTGGACAAAACTTGCATTTAGTACGGCATTTTTCTTTCTGTGTAGGTGCCTTTTTAAATAGTATTTTAATTGTATTCATTTTATTCAATTTAACAGCAGCTTTTCTTGTAAACGGACGTGTTTTTTTTTCGCTCCTCACAACTAATGGAATTGAGTAATAAAAACATACAAAGACTTAACAAGTGAAAATTTAAAATTACATTTTTAACATTTACATAGATCTGTGTTAAAAAAATTGTACCTATTGAAGTATTAAATCTTACTTTTTAACTTACATATGAATCCAAAGAACAAATAAACAAGGTTCAGTTACCTTTTGAACAAAAAAAAGAATATTAGTAAATATATGTATAAACAAACTTACTTATATATATATACATATGTACATATATATATACTTTTACATATTTAACATAAACAATAAAGAAATTGAAATATTGAGAATATCACTCTGAGAGAACACAATCCATATATATCATAACAAAAACAACAAAAATAATTACTACCATTGTTCTCAAATTATCATATTAAATAACATCCTGATATTATTCTCTTTAATTTACCAACAACTTTTAGTTTAATAATTTTATTTAACATCTGATGTTATAATTACAACAACACATATTAAGTAAATGCAACAAATTTTTTCGTTAATTATAAATGTATAATCTCAGGAAAAATAAAACTAACACCAAAGCAACTAAAAAAATAAAAACCAAAACCCTTAAAACTACACATAATAATTTACAAGAAAGCTCTGACTCTAATATGGAAGATACTAGTGTAAATAAAATTGCAATAAAAACTCCTGTTAATAAAGTTGTAAGAGAGCGTTTACAAAACCTATCTAATACTGCTAACTTATCTACTACAGACTCACCTTTCAAACTCTTAACTATTATGGATAAGCGCTTTGACAAACTCTCAGAGCGTATTGAGAAAGTACTTGAAGATAAGCTTAGCCAATACAAAATCGAACTCTTAAATGATATTGATAGGAGATTTAACTTTATAAAAAATGAATTACAAGCAGTCACTGAAAGAGTATCCCTTCTCGAAACAGTCGCGGCTGATGTTACAAGTATGCAGGCTGAAATTGCTTCTTTAAAAACGAGGATTAAACACCATGAAAATAATACTGTGTCGTGTGAGTTACGTTTAAATGAAATTCCTTACTATGAAAATGAAAATCTTATGGAAATGTTTTGCTCTATCTGCGACACAATAAAAACTACAGTCCCAGCCATAAAATCAATATACCGCCTACAAAACCTTAACAACAAAAATAAAACTTCCTCTAGGGATGCAGTTATCATCGTCAAAATGTGGTCTCCTTATGACAAAAATTTCTTTTTAAAAGCACTGGCGAATTTTAAAAAAAATAATAAGCAATTTTCCTTTCGGCTGTTTCATGTTGGTCTCAACTCGGAAAATAAGTTTTATATTAATGAAAATCTTACGAAAACTAATTTTAAAATATTTCGCGCTGCTGTTCGACTTAAAAGAAGTAATCGTATTCACAGCACTTTCACCATGCGCGGTTTCGTGTACATTAAAAAGACTGCGGATGAAAACATTCTACAAATTGATGACATTAATCAGTTGTATCAGTTATTTCCTGATTCTGAACTGCCAATTGATAACGAAAGTCATGGAGCTAGGCAGATTGATACATCCAATTTTTAGTATTAAGTTTTGTCTTATCTGCTTTCATGTTTTAATTTTTTTTTCATTTATTCCATTTAATTTTACATTTATTTATTTGCCATATTCAACCAAATACATCCTATATAACTCCTTTTATCGCTCGAAATTAATTTTTATAAATACCGTCGCCCACTGTACTTTTGAAGGCATTGCCAACTTTAAATATATATATGTTAAACTTTAATGGTACTAATTCTAGAGACTGTGTGTACAACATGATTAGAATTCTTGCCAAACAAAGGTCTGGCCTTAATATCATACACTTAAATGCACAAAGCTTAAATAAAAAAATTGATGAATTTAGATATTTATTTGAATCAGCAGGTATTGATATCATATGCATATCTGAAACATGGTTCCCAGTGGATGTTCAAGATTTTGTATACAACCTGCAGGGCTTTAAACTATTCAGGTCTGACAGAACAATTCTTATCAATAATGTAAAAACTAAAGCCAAAGGTGGCGGAGTAGCAGTATACGTACGCAATGGCATTCACTGTAAAATAAAAGTATTAAATCAAAGTGGCAGTGCAATCGAATATTTATTTCTAGAAATTTTGACAAATGATAAGAAGAAGCTTTTACTAGGTAGTGTTTACAGACCTAACAGTAGCATGATTGTCAATCCTTTTATTTCTATTTTAGAGGAAATCTCCATTGAGTATGATGATATTATTGTCCTTGGTGATTTTAATAATAATCTTTTAGTTGAAAATCCGCTTATTGAACCCATGCAATCTCTTAATCTTTTACCAGTGAATGTTTCTACACCTACCCATTTTCACAGTACTTCCAGTAGTCTGATTGATCTAGTATTTGTTAACCATAAACCTAAAGTACTCATCTATGATCAAATCTCGGCTTCAGTGTTTTCCAACCACGATATTATTTTTTTGAGTTATGACATGCCTTTAGCAGCTACCGATAAATATATTACTTATCGGGATTATCATAACATTGATTATACAACCCTAAATCAACTCATTAATAGTTTCCGTTGGGACCAGATCTATACAATGGATAATGTAAATGATCAACTTTCTTTGTTACAAGAAAATATTCGAATGATGTATGACATAAGTGTTCCAATTAAAACAAAAATTATCAAAGCCAATCAACCACCTTGGTTTTGTCATGAAATAAAACTGTTAATTGAGAAACGTGATAGTGCTTATAATAGGTGGAAGAGATATAGAACGGATGATCTGAATGTAGTTTACAAATCTGCTCGAAGGGAGGTTCAAAAACGCATTAAACAGGAAAAGATCATGTTTTATCGTAGTAAATTTTCTTCTGCAATAGACAATAAATCGAAATGGAAGGAAATCCGTAAAATTGGTATAGGTCAGAACTCTTATAAAGCAAATAGCTTGGATGTTGATGTTAACACCTTGAACTACCAGTTTGCAAATATCAATATACCATTTCCAAATTGCAACATTTATGATGATCTTTGTAGTGTTTCCATACAGAACCCCTTCAGTTTTCGTGGTGTTAATCAGTCAGAAGTTTTAGAGTGCCTATTATCAGTCAAATCAAATGCAATCGGTTCAGATAATTTAGATCCCAGATTTTTAAAAGCACTTACACCTAAGCTATTGCCTTACTACACACATTTGTTTAATACTATTCTTCTTAAGTCTACCTTTCCTGATGGATGGAAGCTATCTAAACTCCTTCCTATCCCCAAAACCAACAGCGAATTCAGGCCTATTGCCATTCTGCCATTCTTATCCAAAGTTATGGAAACCCTTATTGCCAAACAAATCAATATCTACTTAGAGCATAACAATTTTCTGTCTCATAGGCAATCGGGTTTTACGAAAGCAAGAAGCTGTACTACTGCTCTTGTGGATGTGGTTGAAGACCTAAGATTGAATTTGGATAATAACTTGGTGTCGTTTTTAGTACTTCTGGACCACAGTAAAGCATTTGATACAGTTGATCATAAAACCTTACTATTAAAGCTCCAGAAATTGTTTTACTTTTCAAGTTCAGCATGCAATCTTATTCAATCCTATCTTATGAACAGGTCCCAGCGTGTTCATCTAAATAACAAGATATCAAACGCACTCAATGTTAGGAGAGGAATTCCTCAAGGTTCAATACTGGGACCTCTTTTATTCTGCATATATATTAATGATTTACCTAATATTTTAACCAACTGCAAAATTCATATGTATGCAGATGATGTGCAGCTATACATAAGCTCAAGTGTTGAAAATTTAAGCTCGACTGTGAACAATATCAGTAATGATTTAAACGAAATAAATAATTGGGCTAATGCTAATGGGCTATGTATTAATCCCTCCAAGTCAAAGTGTATTTTGATTGCAAAATCTAATAGAGTGTTTGATGTACCTGAACTCAAAATAAAAGGAAACAAAATTGACTATGTGACATCAGCATCCAATCTGGGTGTTATTTTTAATAATCGCCTCACGTGGTCAAATCACATTAATGTCGTTGTGGGTAGAGTATATAGTATGCTTCGCAACTTATGGGCTGTTATAGATTCAACCCCATTCACCATACGTGTGCAGCTGGCAAAAACCTACTTAATTCCGGTGTTATTATACGGTTGTGAAATTTTTGCGAATAGTGACAGCCATGATCAACGGAAACTCAAAGTCGCTTACAACAACATAGCGAGATACATTTTCTTAAAAGGGCGTCGTGATCACATTTCATTTTTCTCGTACCAGATATTTCAAGTTGAGTTTGAAAACCTCTTAAAAATTAAATGCCTAATGTTCCTACATAAAATAATTACATCGAAGCAACCTATGTACTTGTTTTGTAGAATACAATTTGCTAGATCTAATCGCGGAAGAAAAATCATTCAACATAGGTATAAGACCCTTCTGTCACAACGTCAGTTTTTTATTAATGCCACAAGTCTCTGGAATTATCTGCCAAATAATATTCAAACCTTAGGCAATGCATATGCGTTTAAAAAGGAGTTATATAAACATTTTTCTTAATTCATTGAATCAGTACTTATTGAAAATTTATGCATGTACTTTTTTCTCTTTTTTTGCTCTATTTATTTTATCCTATTTTTCTACATTTTCACTATGTTATATTTTTCTGCAAAATTATTCCATATGTTTCTAATATGTTCGTATTATTTTTATTAATTTTTTATCATTATCTTGATTATTATTTATTATTTTGATTGATTCACCAGCACTTTCATTTATAAGATATATATATCTTGTTGTGCTAGGTTACAGCTATACAAATAAATAAATAAATAAATAAATAAAAATAAATAAAATAAATAAATTACTTGTATTTACAAATCTTTATTTTCTGTGTATATACAAACATATGAGTATAAAAGTGAAAACATCTCATTTTTAGTGAACGAAATTTAAATCGAGATGAAAATTATATTACAAACAAACCCAGTAAAAAAATGGAAGTCATTCTAGTGGAACTACATTTTCATTGCTTCCAAAAAATCAATATTTTTAATTTGCCGAGAGTGAGCAAAAAACCATGTATTAGCTTATTTTTGTAACTCCTCCATAGTGTTAGAAAATACTCACCAGAATTAAAAAAAATTATTTTTTTAAAGAAATTTATGAACTAAGTTTAGTCTAAAATTTAAAAGTTATTTGCTTAAATTTACATAAAAACACTGTTTCGGGCTTAAAATCGTATAAAAAGAAACGAATTGTTAAAAAAGGCAACTATTTACCATTTTTCCTAGATGCAAATATTATCATAGAACACAAAAAAAGGAATTTTTCTTAATATCGCTTCCAATTCAGTGACCAGGCATCGAAAAAGAGAACTTCTTGCAATGACAACCCTACGTAAAAATCTTTTTTTGCTGGGAATTTAATCATTATTTTCGTAATAAAAAAATAGTAAACAAATTTTTAGACAAACGGATATCAAACCGAAACTGGTGATTGGACCAGGGAGTATGAGGAAAACATAATATTAACCAAAATCTCTCAAAACAATAACTTTTCCTGAATAATTTGTTTTTGATTAGAATTTTTTTATTGAAATTTTCTTTCGAAATTAAACTTCAAGTCAATGTGAAGAGTTTAGTTTATTTTACGCTATATTTACACGTGAAAGTACTTTCTTGAAATTTCTGTATACGTATTATGAATAAAAATTCGAAGGAAATAAATGAGTTTCATTAAAATTTCTTCTTCGCTTTTATAGGGAAGTGAAAGTTCATTTTAAAAATATCGTCGAAAAGTTAAGTTGAAAAAATTAGTTTGTTTGCTACTTAATTAGAGTTACCCAGAATATTCACATACACGAATTTATAGGGCAATTAGAATCATTTAAATATTTATTAAAAATGAGCATAATTTATAACTATTTGCCACAATCCCGTATATTTGTAACAAAATATTTAAGGGGGTAGCTCTGTTAACCCTTTTTCATTTTACTTTCTGAAAAAATCAAAAATTTACTTTCTTGAAAAAATCGTTGAAAGCTGACTGGAAATTAAAAACAATGTGATTGTGGTAGTAAAAAAGCTTGATTGTATTGCTACTTTCTTGCAATTAGTTTCATGTGTAAATGGTAGGTTATCAACACTATTTTTTAATTTCAGATAGTCAGAAAATTAGAAAATTTTAACAATAAATCAGGTTGCTTTCTAACTGCTGCTGGTCTTTAAAGCGGAATACTGACAGCGAAGATTATAAAGAGCAGAGAAATACAATAATTAGTTTCCTTTTTATGCAATCATAAATATTTATAGTGATTGGTAACTCATAAGCAACTTATAGTCTGAGGAAAACAAAAGAATACTTTTTTGATGCATTTTTTGTACACTTCAACGACTGTAACTTAGCCATTTTTTAGTCGATTTACAAAAAATATATCTTGGTTGAAAGATAATATTCAATCCTTTTAACCAACGAAAAGTTAAAAGAAATCCATTCACAGAAAAAATTGTTCACCATTAATTGTATTAATTAATTTGACTGGAAAACTGATATTATCAAATTGTTTATAGGTGAAAATTTAATTAATTTTTTAATTGATACTACAAATATTTTAATTAATATTACAAAATCATTCATATTACTTTTTTCTGTGTTGGGAAAGAAAGAAGTTACAACTGTTTAAAACTAAAAATCTAAGAAACGGTATTTTTGTCATCCATGGACTCCAACAAAATAGAATTGGTACATTATAATCTCTGAATATTTTTTGTGTATCACAGTGTTATTATAAGGTAAATCGATAATTAAAATCCAAATTAAGAATCTATTAAAATTATTATTTTGTTTTACTATATTATTCCAATTTTATTTAAAAATTGTCGTAAATCTCAAAAATTTCATTGCGATTGGTACAAATATTTTTTATTCGGTTGGCAGATAGCTGCAGTTTGCTTATCTTGTCACCTCGTATTGTTACAAAAAATATAGAAATACTAAAAAGTACATATGCATGTATAATTATAATTGAGTGTCCGCACGTGATGAATTTATATCATGATGAATGAACAACTTCGTTTAAAAAGGGGTATAAAATATACTGTTTTTATATGAACTTGTTCATTCATTATGATAAAAATTCATCACATGTGTATACAAAATTAAATAAAAAATAAATTAAGAAAGTAGAAATACATACATATACTTCGTCCTACAAAAAGTTGCTTATCAAAAGATTGACTTTACACAATTCGTAACACTAATAGAAAATTAACGATCTAATTTTAAGATCAAAAATCTTGAATTTAGATTGTAAAAATTTTAAAATTTCAATCTTGAAATTTGTTCAGTGAGATTGACGTTCTCAAATTTAAGTATTAATTCTTAATTTATAGAATGAATTCTTAAAATCACAAACTTGATCGTAATTTTAAGATTGTATTCTTAAATTTTTAAGAATATGATCTTAATTTAAGATTTTTATTAAGAACTAAATCTTCAATTCGATCTTAAAATTAGATTTTATTCAAGATTAAAATCACACAAACAACCTCATTTACTTCCAAAGAGATGTGCATGTTTCCTTTGTTTCGTTTTTTAAAGCAAAACATTGGAATGTTTCCATAATAATTTGGAAAGATGAGAGTAAATGTGTGTTTCGTTTGTCATTCTCGCAAAGCCATGCAGTTTCGTTTGTTTCGCTTATTTTGAACAAAAGAAACGACCACTTGATTGATGTAGTATTCTATTCGAACTCTCATGTTTCACTACTCTTTCATTATTATTTCATAACTATTTATATATATACTTCTTTCTAACACTATATCTGTTCACCTCAGTGAACAAAAAATACGCATATCCAACCCTGACAACAATGACCCCAAAAACAACTACCACCAACTTCAAAACTGCAAAAGAAATAGTGACCAACTACACAGCTGGCTGTTTTTATTATCGTTTTACATTCGTGAGAGATCAAGTGCAAACCCAAATTCCAGCTCTAGTGAATTAATAAAAATAATAATATTAAAAGTTCAAAACATACAGACAAATAAAATCCAACATATATAAATATAAATTACATATAATACACATATGCACTTAAATAATCAAACAAACAAATAAAATACATTAACATAAGTGAAACAACATAAACTAATGTATAAATATACACACATATAGAAATAACGTTTAAACACATCACATTGAATATACAAACAAAAAACCCATATATAGAATTTACGGTTTAAGTAAATAAATTATTATTTATGTATATACATACGTTTTATAACGTTTTAAAATTTCCCGTCTTTATTTTTTATATAAAGAAACTAGATATCCCCTTGTGAGTATTGTTGTAACCCTATAACCCGTCTGAATAATATCTATACCTCTCTGATACGAGCGCAAACAGATGCAACATTCCCATGCATACACCAATTCAAAGAATATTAAAAATAAGAAATATGTGCACATATTTTAATATTCTATGAATTGGTGTATGCATGGGAATGTTGGATTTGTTTTGTCAATTCTAGCACGACAAAAAATTATCCCTCGCTAACATTTCCATGCATACACCAATACATAGAATGTTAAAAATAAGAAATATGTCCACATACAACTAAGCGCTATCAATTGTGGATAAGTTACCGCAAAATCCATCTCTTTATAACACTATATCTATACCTCTCTGATACGAGCACACATAGATCCAACACTAAAAATGTACACACCCATTACATAATTTTTTGTAGTTGGAGAGGGAGCATATATCCCAACTGAAGAACCAACCTCTCTGATACGTGAAAAAATTCATTTATATAACAATAACAAAACTATACACATACACACTATATAAATTTTTAGTAAGTGAATATGCAACCGTAGAAAACATCTATGATTACAATATTATTGATAGGCAGGCAATGACGAACCTCTAAATTCTCTAATGATGGGATAGATATTAAACTGGGGAACCACATTTCTATGATCACAAACAATATTTTATTAAAACCAAGTACCGACCCTACAAAATCCCCTTAATGACGGGATGAATATCAGAAATTATAAGGCAACACCTCCATCTCTCTCTCTCTCTCCCTCTCTTTTTCTCAAATACAAAAAAACTCAGTGGTAAAAATATAAATTACGTAATCGATGATATCAGTAATACTTAAGCCCCGTTCAGACTATTATGCAAGTATTAATACTTTTGTGGAAAATGCAGCTCTGACATGTTGAGTTGTTATTGTCTTTTTGAAATTTTTGAAACAAATATAAGACCAGGGATGCATTTTCGTCAAAAGTATTAATACTTGTATTATAGTCTGAGTGGCCCTTTAGTAACAGTCAGTGGTGATTCATTCACTCAGTTTCCTATTTAGATTTAACATAAAAGTGTAGTAATCGAATGTATCAGTAACACATGATATATCAGATTACACGTACATTACAATCCAAGTACTGAGATTGCTCATACTACGTCATACTGACGTCAGTGATTATTATCGAAGTACTGCGCTTAATTTATCGCTGGGAATATAAAAGTTAACGCCTCCTCTCTCTCTCAATTACACACTTAAATACTCATATCTGACGTCAAAAACCATGACCTTACGCAACAGACAAAGGTAGAAAGAGATAAATATAGTGTTATAAAGAGATGGAAATTTGCATCTTCCATTTATTATCTACTAATGTTATTGTTTTTTATGAATATCATATTGCTGTGACTGTTTGGTGAGGTTCATGCATATGTCATACAATGTATACACTACAGCATAAAAATTATGGTCCTATCACGGCTCTCAACTAAATTCAGTTTGGTCGTCTAAGAGTAGACCGAACTTACACACGACCAAACTGTGTTTTAGTTTTATGAACCACAAATGTTTTTTTTTAATTGTCATTGCGTTGTCAACTTAAAATATCAAGTTTGACAGGAAAAAACACAGTTTTTTCAAAAGTGTTGTTTTTAGTGTTCTAGTTCAAAGAAATCTTACCAAATGGATGCAAATATGTGTAGATTTATTTTATGATGACAAAAACGAGGTAACAATTACAGATGTGGTACGTATCAGAAGAAAACTTCACGCTGATTCCAACCCTTTTGAACAACCCAATAAAAGGAAAGGAATAATCGAAACTGGGAACGAATTCTTTAAAAACTTATTTTTGAAGTTTTTTAGTTATTTTGATCAGAACAAAGCAAGATTTTATTATTTTTTGGATCACCTAAAACCATAAATCTTTCTATGTGCCCGGTTACCACCGATACTGCAACTGTTAAAAAATTTTGGTATTTAAGCATAACAAATATTTCTAGTTACGATTTTTTCACTTTTTCTGTCTTTTACATCGCTCCAACCTGTAACTAGAAAAACCCAACCAGAGATCCAACTACTAAAAAGCAGTTGCTTATACTCAAATTTTCGCCAAAATGTACTTACATGCACTTAAGTATTCTTTAGCCACTGCTGCACATATAGGTATTGTTCACAATTTTTTAGTAATTTTGTTTCTTCTTATAACTACTAAACGAATGCAATTCAATCAAATTAACTTGTTGGAATGTCCTAATCTATTAAAAAATTACGTATAATTATATCCACCCCTTTATTACTTATTTTATTTGTTTTGTCTACTAAAAAGTACAATAAACTCATGTGCATGTGAGTATACATATGTGTATTGTAAAACAAAGAGTGAAAATACGTTTTGCTTTCTTTTCTGAGTTTAAAATAAGAAACAATAAAAAAACATTTAAAATCCATGAATATTTTCTGATGCTGTTTGCTTGAGTTAAAAAAATGCACAAATAGTGTTTTTTGTACGGAATGTGCGTTCAGTTTGGCACTTAGCTTAAGCAAATGACATTTGACGAAAAGTTCCATAGGTACATTATAGTTTGCCACATACGTTTTATATGTAACCGCACAGTTGCTTAAGTTCGCTTATTCATATTATAGTTATTATAGTTGGGCCTTTAGTCTGTTAGAATGGAGGTACCATGTTCAAATCCTGCAGGCTAAGTTAAGGTATTAAAAAAGTTAAATAAAGTAAGTGAGTTAAATTAATATAAATAAATAAAAAATTAAATTATTTTTTTGATTTTATTTGCCTTTTTGGGATATCGAAATTAGTTCGATATTCTCTCACTTTTGATATTGCTAGTGAAACTTCGAGAACGAATGTTTTTTTGGACAAAACTGAGTGACAAGTGAACATTTTTCGATTCATTTTTGAGTGTCACTTTCGATAGTTTTAAACGATAAATGTTCGAGATATATTCGAAAACGATATCAATAACGAAAATCTTGGTCAAGTGGGTTGTTGTAAAAACCCAAACATACAACCCATTTGACCTGAGATTCGATAAAAACAAATGTTTACTAAAGCGAAGAAATTCGGAAACAAAATTCTTCGATATTTGTTGCCTAACCAAAGAAAATTCTAATGTGCACTAAAACTTCGAGATTCTCTCGGAAGTTTTTCGAATGTGTGACTGTAGTCGAGTGGATGTATGCTAGACTGGTAGTCGAGACATGCCAAGTTCGATGCATGACAGCAATGTAAGTTAAAATATAAAAAAGAAATCATGCGTAAATATGTGCAATAATTGAACAGAAAAAAATTTGTCAGGATAGCCGTGGATGTGTGTTAGTCTGTTAGCATGGAGGTACCATGTTCAAATCCTGCAGCGTAAGTTAAGGTATTAAAAATGTTAAATAAAATAAGTAAGTTAAATTAAAATAAACAAATAAAAAATAAAATTACTTTTTTACTTTTTATGTTGCTTTTTTTGGGATATCGAAATTAGTTCGATATTTTCTCACTTTTGATATTGCTATCGAAACTTGGATAATGAATGTTTTTAGGGGAAAAAACTGAGCGACAAGTAAACATTTTTCGATTAATTTTTGAGTGTCACTCTCAATAGTTTTACACGATAAATATTCGAGATATATTAGAAGTCGATATCAATAACGAAAGTCTTGGTCAAGTGAGATTGCTCAATTTGTTTCTGTATTATTTTTGCCATGTACACAAACCAGAGAACACAGCTGATCGGCTGTAAGCCGGCCACAAACAATACATTAATTTAATCGTGCGTCGCCAGAAAAGATAATAATGGGAAATAAATGAAAATTTTTTGAAATATTTGCGGCGAATTTGACATCATCATATAATATAATTTTATTGCATCGTTATTTAAGAACATTAAGTTTGTTTTATATATGTAGCTAAGTAGGAATTGCTATAATCGAGTGTCCTAAGACACCTCTCTTCGTTTTATTTTATTTTGTCTTTCCAAAGGATTAAGTAAAAAGCAAAACTATAAGTGTTTACACGTGTAGCAATAAAATGCCCGTATAAATTAATATTGCCTTTGGGAAACAAATTCAACTAGAAAATTCTAGAGAAATGAGAGAGTACACGGAGGTGTGCGTTTCAAGGAAAGAAGGAACAGGGGGGAATTCCTGAGGATATGAGGGTTTGAGTTGCCTCTTTGATAAGCAGGCACACTTGAATGAAGGGCAGGACGGGATACCTGGATCACTTTGTAAATAACACGACTTAGTATATTCTTTCAATTCAGTACTTACGTATTCTGAGTTTTATTGAATTCAAATCAGTGTTAATTTTATATGCGTAAAAAATACTTATGTATATGGAATGCAGGAGCCGCAGGACGTCTTGTTTCTCTCGTGTCAAGATTTGGAATAAAAGTAAAAGTGACTAATCGCAAAATACAAAAAAAGGGAAAAAATGAACGAACAAAAAATCAGCGAATTCAAAAGTTAACTTACATATTCACAATGAATGCAAAGATGGGAATGCTAGATTGCTAAGAGATTTTTCTTTTTTTTTTTTGTTTAAAGGAGTGAAACTCGTTTGAACATCAAGTTTGTTTATAACAAATATGACAAGTGTTTGTCTATCACTGTGTAAAAAATTTATGAATAATTAGATCATGTAACATCAGCATACATACATATGTAAATTAAAATAAAATATCAAAAATTGTTACGAACTCCTTTCGAAAATTAAATCTTTAAGCACGAGGCTAAAAAAGTAAATTAAGACTTCAAAAAAACTTAAAAATTATAATCAAAAAGTTTGTTTCTTAAAAGCATTGGTACTCAACAACTCATCAGTACAAAAAATACTACGTATTAAGCAAAGTTGGAACAAATTTAAAAACGCTATGTAATAATCAATATCCATTCAATACGAGCAGGGAGGAAAGTGTTCCGTTGATTCTTGCCAAATTGTTCATAGTTATTCTGTGGGGACATACATATTTACATGTAATAACTTTTCTACTGAATTTTAAGAAATTTTTTAATTATGAAAGGCGATTCTTAATTATAAAATTTCTTAAAATACTCAGTAGAGAAAAGTTGTTTCGATCTTTTAAAATTTTTTAATAAGAATAAAGTTTTTTTTAAAATTATAAATCACAATTTTTTAATTAAGAAATTAAATTTTTAATTATAAAATTTCTTAAAATACTCAGTAGAAAAGTTATCTATATAAGTCTGCCCAAGTACAATGCTGGTGGATGTGTAACACTGCGTTCAGCATTATGTTCTTACCTTGCTGACAGCTACCAGCAGACTCCCTTGTTGATACTATGATTCTTCCTTAAGGCACAACTATAATGTGAATAAGCGAACTTAATCAACTGTGCGGTTACATATAAAACGTATGCGGCAAACTATAATGTACTTATGGAACTTTTCGTCAAGTTTCGTCAAATATCATTTGCTTAAAGGCCCAACTATAATATGAATATGCTGGCTTAAGCTAATGCCAGAATTGAACGATAAGTCTGTCAAATACATAAGCAATTCAGATGTGACTTTTAGGTGGCCACAATGTACTTACATCCACTTAAGTATTCTTTAGCCACAGTTGCACATATAGGTATTGTTCAAATTTTTTAGTAATTTTGTTTCTTCTTATAATTACTAAATGAATGCAATTCAATCAAATTAACTTGTTGGAATGTCCTAATCTATTAAAAATTCACGTCTAATTATATCCACCACTTTATTACTTGTTTTATTTGTTTTGCCTACCAAAAAGTACAACAGTGAACATACATAAATAATCTCAAGTGTATGTGTGTATATGTGTATTATAAAACAAAGAATGAAAATAAAAATTTTGCTTTCTTTTCTGAGTTTAAAATAAGAAACAATAAAAAAATATTTAAAATCAATCAATGTTTTCTGTTGCTGTTTGCTTGAGTTTAAAAAATAAATGCAATAACAGTGTGTTCCGTACGGAATGTGCGTTCAGTTTGGCACTTAACTTAAGCAATTGACATTTGACGAAACTTGACGAAAAGTTCCATAAGTACATTATGGTTTGCCACATACGTTTTATATGTAACCGCACAGTTGCTTAATTTCGCTTATTCCTATTATAGTTGGGCCTTAAGCTAAGCGCCAAACTGAACGCATATTCCATACGGAAAACACGGTTTGTGTATTTTTTTCAACTCAAGCAAACAGCATCAGAAAATATTCATTGATTTTAAATATTTTTTATTGTTTCTTATTTTAAACTCAGAAAAGAAAGCAAAACTTTTATTTTCATTCTTTGTTTTACAATACATACACATGAGTTTATTTATGTATGATCATTGTTGTAATTTTTAGTAGGCAAAACAAATAAAACAAGTTATTAAGTGGAGGATATAATTATACGTGAATTTTTAATAGATTAGGATATTCCAACAAGTTTGATTGAATTGCATTTATTTAGTAGTTTTAAGAAGAAACAAAATTACTAAAAAATTGTGAACATTACCTATATGTGCAGCTGTGGCTAAAGAATACTTAAGTACATTGTAGCCACCTAAAAGTCACATCTGAATTGCTTAAGTATTTGACAGACTTATCGTTCAATTCTGGCATTAGCTTAAGCCAGCTTATTCATATTTTAGTTGGGCCTTTATATACCAAAAATTTCTGCTATAACTTAGTTGTCATAAAACGTAACTTACTAAATAATTGTTGTTTAAAAATGTCAACTTATTTGCAATGGTACAGTACTTTACATATAGATGGCGACTCCATCTTAAAAAATGCGTTAGTTTTAAACTGTTGTTTAAATAACAAATGAATATGTTTGCTCATCTGAGTACACCTAAATTAATTACTAACTAAACATAATAATGTTATTATTATATCAAAAATAATTTGTGGGACTATGCAATTGTAATAATTAATATAAATTATTTGATTCAAAGAAAAATAAATTGGTTTCGAGTGCTTGGCCCATAAATGTGGTGACATTGTCTAGGTTGTACGGCTAAAATGAGGGTCACCCGACTTTCGTCGGTACAATGTTTATGTTGTACATTTTTTGAATACTTTATACTGTAAACTTCACAAGTAAAGTTACATACATACAAAATATGATACTTATTTCCATTGTAATAGAGTTGCATGTATGCTACAAATAAACTTTGCAAACAATAATTATCACAAATTAAAAAATAAATACAACTTAAAAAATCATTGAAAGTCCTGAGAGGGCAACAAAATAAATTTTAATAATTTAAACTTTTTCACCACTTAAGCTAATAACATTATAATAATTATGATCAGGAAATCTGTCTAGCTCTATATAATCCATTTCCGTATGTAAAAGTCTGTCGAGCATTTGAACCAGCTCTCCAAATGACGGCCGTTCATTGGGGTTCTGAGACCAACAGTAGTACATAATATTATAGAGTTCCCTTCTACAATGTTCAGGCTTCTCTAATCGGTAACCATCACGAACCTTAAACAGAATTAAACAAAATAAACATTTAAATGATCAATTTTAGTATGAACGTGTTTTACAAAATTTACTTTACGCATAACATCGGAAGCAGAGATGCCGGGATATGGCGTTGATCCAAGTGTTACGATTTCCCACATAAGTATTCCGAAACTCCAGATATCGGATTTCGCAGAAAATATATTATCATACAATGATTCAATTGCCATCCATCTAAAATTTTTAACAAAAAGTTCAATTTTAATTAAGGTGATATATTATAAGGTCTAGAAAAGGTATGCCATTAAAATTTTAAAGTAAATTTTGCAAAAAGCCAGAAAATTGATTCATTGTTGAATTTTTTCAATTAACCCTTTAACCGGCCGGATCGTAAAAATTATCGGATGAAGCCAATATTTTTTTAAGTGGATATAGTCAAATGAACGGGTAGTTTTAATTTATAAGTACAATCAACATTAGGAAAATAGTGAAGACCGTCTGTAGAAAATCTTGCCGGTTTTCATAAAAAATACAGGTAAATTTTATTTATAAAAAAGTTTTATTGCGAGTAAAGTTAAAATACATATTCACCCTTATAGTAAATAACAAGTGGAATTTATGTTCAAGTGAAATTTGTATTCCAACCGAACAGAAGATAGGTATCGGTAATTCAACGTAAAATTTTTTTCACGCTATCAGTCCCAGTGAATGTAAAGAAGGGAAGAAGATTTGTAAAGCTTAAAAATTAATTGAAAATCAGACAAATTTAAGTTAATAATCAGAAATACAAACATTTTTGGTCCCTAATTAACTGTCTGCCCCACGATGTCGCAAGAAAAGTTAAGAGAACGAACGTTAGTCACTCATTTTCTTCTATAAAAGTTTTCCACTATCTTTCGAATTATCGTTCGATTGGCTTTACGTTTCTAACGTAAGCCGTATACTTGTTGTCAAATATCCATATTGCCACATCAAAAAGTTCATACATTCATCGTCAAATGGGAATAAAAAATCGTTCAAATGTCTGAATTGTGCTTTAAAAAAAACTGTTTTAATCTAACCTGCAACAAGTGGCGCTCAAAAATAATATAAAATAAAGAAACTTAACAAAAAAATTTGTTTAAGGACAAAAAGTTTTCAGAATTCCTCAAGGGTTTTTATTTAGGTCTTCCAAAAATTCTAACAAACCCAGAAAGTGTTCTATCTTTCCGGCCTTTGGACAGGTGCAATAATTTTCTTCTGTGCATACATACATATTTACATATGTATGTATGTTGCATGTAAGCGCAACGGCGACTTCGTAGAGTAGAACTATATTTTGTGTTTAGGTAGCCTTCGTCCGATCCGAAACGCTCTCCTCTCTAGGTATGGACATATGTAAATATATATACATATGTACAAGCATATACATATTATTATTGCATTTATGTACATATGTATAATATACCGAATACCGGCTCCGCTTAGAAGATTTTTCTGTATAGCCGGATGTCTTAAAGATTTTCACCTCTGTGTATGTGGAACAACTGCTTAGATGAATAAATACGCCTTGACGCTGAAGCGGTGGTAAGCAATAATTCGTTATTCATCGAAGCTGTTGTCGAACACATACATACCTTGAGAAGAGTATCACAAAGACCAGCCAAAGGATGCAAAGCCGCTTACTCACGCAACAAAGCCATTGCCATCGAATCCAGTATTGTATTTGCTCATTGGCAGTAGTAGCGAACTGCCGGTTCTGGCGCCGATTAAAATTGTAAACTTGTGGCTAAAATTGTTAAATTTGGGTAATTAAAATTTGAAAATTCTTAAATTCTTTGAAATTTGATACCTACGAGCGTGGTTAAATAAGTGTATCTTATTTTTTGTTTACATAAGGAGTTTTTTGTTTACACTAACTTTGTGGAAACGGGTGATTTTTTTGGGTTACATTAATTGTAATAACGGGTGATTCTTTTAAGGTTTTTTATGAGTGTATATAACGACGGGAAAATAATGAAAATAATTTTTCCTAATACCAATGGCGAAATTGTGATTATTAATTTTTCCTAATTTGACGGCAATACATATTTATTTCTCCTAATGCCGACGGCAAAACATGATTATTATTTTTTTCAAATGCCGACGGCAAAACACATAATTATTTTTTTCAAATGCCAACGGCAAAACAAGATTATTATTTTCTAATACCAAAGGGAAAATTGCAAGTGTTGCGAGACTATAGAAATTTGTTATCGTAATACTATATCAGTAATATCAGAGAAAATAGATTTGATGACTATTTGGCGATTCCCATATGAATCAGGAGAATGTGTGTGTGAATTCCTGTTTATAAATAAAATGTTCTCATGTATGTGAGGTCCCTAATACTTGTGCGTGGGTGGTCCAGCGTGTTTCTCGCTGGTATTTATTTATTTTTTTGTTTAAGAAATATATTTGTATGTATGTATGTATATTTGAATGTATGTATGTATGTATATGTGTATGTATGTATGTATATGTGTATGTATGTATGTGTATTTGTATGTATGACTGAGGATGCTTGTGCGTAAAATATTTTGTAGAATACATTTATATTTTGCAACGTTATAATTTCTTTAGCTACGATTATTTTAAAGCAGCCGAATTTCAACCAAGTACAATCATCAGCAGAGAAACAAAAAAGTAAAAATTTCCAAGTAAGCAATAAAGTTAACTCTCCTCCTCCCCACTTCGTTCTCTTTCCTTTATGTAGTTTGTATTTAAAATAAGAAAACACTTGTACATTCTTTTATTTTGTATTTATATTGTTTAAAATTTTTTTAAATTTTATAATAATACATACATTTGTAAATTCATATTTAAAGAAGTAAGAAACTTCATTTAAAGCAAGACATTTCTTTTGTTAGTAAAATAACATTTTTTAATGCGCAAACACTAAAATTATGATAACTACAATAAAGATATTCTGGATACTTGATTTCCATTTGTTTAAAGTTGATGCAGCCTATATCCTCAACGTTAGAAATTTTTCGGTGTAACATTTTTTCCAACCATCGTCTTTTTTCTTCACCTTTTGCATAAATTTTTGAACATCTTGCGTTGGCTTTTAAAAAATTTCAAACTCTTTGAAATGAAACTGGTCCAGCAGTCGAGGTTAGGTGATGATCGTTTTTTGTTAGCCACTTTGCTTCTCTTACTTTTTTATTGATAACGATTTAAAATCAAATGAGGATTTTATAATGAAGTTGTTATGAAACAATCGCCACTTTTTTTGCGATGAAATCATTTGAATTACTTTTGAAACCTTGTACGTCTATAAAAACCATATTTTCTTCCATATTACTCGTACGCAACTTATATGACTTTTCGAACTTTTCCTTCGATGAGTATATATTCTATTATACGATCATGAATAAGAATGCAGTAAGCTGTTGTCTTTGCTGCAATATTAGTTGCTGTTTCAAATTCTATTTTTATATCAATCGGTCCATTATTGAGTGATTCATTATGATGACTTACATCTACTACAGTAATAGGAGCTTTTGTCTTAAACTCTGGTGCAGTTAGAAGCGGTTGAGATTCTTTTATATAATAGCTTTGTTGAAATCTTATATACATATCATATAGAATTCCATATCGTTCATTTTTGATCTTTATGTTAAGATCATCATATGGATATGAGACTGAATTTAAATGTACTTTTAAATTAGTCAAATCACAATGAACAAACTTATTTTCTTGTTGAAAAGCAATCAATACAAAACGTGGGCCTTCTCTATTTGCAGCCAGTTTAACATTCCAAATATGGCTAGTTCCTATATTTAATTGTGGATTAATATGACAATCCCAACTGCGAAATGCCATAAGTATAGAAGCACCATAATTAATAATTTTTATCATATTAAATTAGCTAAAGTCCGATAATTGTACATGTGGGATTCATCATGAGATGAGTGAAATTGTATGTTTAGCTTTTTCAGTAGAAACACTCGAGCGTACAAGATCTTCATCGTTCTTATTGCGCAAGAGTATCAATTCATGTTTTCCATTTAGTATAAATATTGCAGTCTTTAGAGGTACATACATAGAAATTAGAAAATCCATTTAAAAGAGTTACATCGTCAATTTTGTTCCATCCAGCATTTTGCATGACGTTGCTTATAGTTGGTGACATAGAAACCAAATGTTTTATGGTGCTTGTGGCTCCTAAATATCTTGTATGATCACTTTCAATTTCATTGAGCTCATAGCGAATTTCATCAAATAGATATGCCACAAAGTTGTTTTTTAATATAAAGTTCTCCGAAGATGACGAAGATTTGTCCTTATTATCATCGGCAACAAGCCCCTCCACATAAATGTAGCTCTCACTGGGTAGCACGTACAAATCTTGATTTTGTATTGAAATTCTAATTTCATCATTATTGTTGTAAGATTGTAAGTAGTACATATGTATGATAGTCCTTTTTGATTATATTCTCATCAGAGAAGGGTTTATCTAAGAAATCTATTATTGAACTCATTTTGTCTTTAATTTCAAATTCAATGACTTTAATGTTGTTGTTGTTGTTGCTGCTATATTTTTCAATGTATTTGTGTTGTATATTAGCATTATTTAGTTGGCCTTAAATGTATTCGTATTGTAATTTCCTCTCCTCGGAAATTAATTAAATCACCGTGTTGATCAAGTTCGCGCAGCGCTAGTGAACTTTTCTCTCTGGTGTTCACAGGTAAATAGATAAGATTTCTTGGAATCTCATCTATTTTATAGCCTTGAGGCACATTAATCGGAAATTCATGAAGTGTATGCGATTTGGAGTTATTCATATATGTATGTGTTAATAGCGATACTACTTTGAATTCGCAATCTCTTGCTTTTAACTGGTGAGTAATAATATTTATTTGGTGTTAGGATTTTGCTATTGAATCCTAAAAGTTTTCCAATTGTATTGTCTATATTAAAATATACAGCATCCTTTGAACTATTAACTCTAACTTGTATTGTATTGTTATTGTCTTCAAGAAAAAGCTTTTTTGTTGGACAAAGTCGTTTGTATTGCTTTTCTATAAAATCAACTATATCATTTAATTCGTAAGATCCAATTGGTATTTCAATTTTATGTTCTCCTATATGGAACATATTTTTGTAAGTGCCTACGTTTGGAATACTGTTGTATGAATGAAAATCAGTTAGAGAACACTCATATGCACCATGTAATTCAATACTAGGAAAGTAACTAACAGATAATTCGGTTGAGTTGGAGCTCATAGTAAGTGTTATTGACATTATAACAGTCTGATTACAATTAAATAAAGTTTAGTACACAGTATGGTTTATAAGCATAATTTACATATTTATTTCATTTTATTATTTTAAAATTAACATTAGTTTCTTTATATTAATGCTATTATTGTTCTTGATATGATGTTGTTGGTAATTTAGTTTTTCTTCCAACTATAATATTTCATCTTTACTTATCCAAGAATTGTGTTGATCTGAAAATCCTAGCCATTTAACATATACTTCCTTCGTTTTAGTTTTGAGAACCTTTTCAACTAGATATGTATTTGGAAATCTAGTTTTTGAAAATTTATCTGTATAGAATCCACCTTTAATAGGATTACCAAGATAATCTTCTAATATGTATGTTGCAGGATTTGTATTTTGAACTTTGGTAATTGTAAATATTTCTGTGGTCCAATTTGGAGTATAACTTTTTTCAAATATATGGTTATATTTGCTTATGCGAACATGATCTCCTACATTAAATTTTGACATTTTATACATCTTCAAATGACTGTATACTCTATTTAGCAGGTTTTGCTCATTTGTTGAGTTGACTTTAATAGGAGACATTTTAATTGTGCGATGAAATTTTTTATTGTATGCATTAATTAAATCTTTGTATATATCAATCCACTTATATGAACCATTATAGCTAAATTCTTTCCACATCATTCCTTTCAATGATCTATTAAATCGTTCTACTATTGATGCTTTCATACTGCAATATGTTGAGTAGTGATTAATTTTTCAATGTTTTTGTTTAAAAATTCTTTACCATCATCTGTTTGTAAGTTTTTTGGTACTTACCCTAATTCAAAAATATCTTCCATTGCCTTGGTTGTTTCGCGTGCAGGTTTTGTTTTTAGCGGTACTGACCATGCACATTTTGAAAATGTGTCGATTACAGTTAACAAAAATCAATAATTTTTATTTTAGAATAGTTGCCCATTTCAACTAAATCAGCTTGCCAAAGATCATCAATTCCTTTCATTACAACTCTGCGATGCACAAAATTTTTTCGTGCTTGCTTATGGAGTTCGTTTACTAAATTTCTTTTTGAAGACATTAAGTTGTTTTTACAGATTTTTTGGAGAGTGTTGTGATCTACTTGAAGGACTTTCAGCTATTGATACAAACATGTAATTTTCCAATCTATAAATTTTATCAAATTGAACAGTTTGTTCTTCAAAGGATGTTTTAATATTTTGAATATCTTTTTGAATGAGAAATTTTTTAGATATTTAAATTGAACTGTATTGAATTTTAATCAGAAATAATTCATAGTTAGGCTCAAGTTCAGTAATTTCAATTCTTATTGAATGAAATATTTTTATTAATTAATGTGAGTTTCTAAAGAAGAGAAGAAAAATTAAACTTAGACTTTAAGCTGGGGGAAATGCCGATACTTTTCTGTGCAGCCACGCACTTCATCAGCACCCTAGTCTATCTACTTGGGTAGAGATTCTTATTAACATCAGCTATTTAACTTAAATGTACAATGAACGGAATATGAGAAACGATTGTTGTGTATAAGTTAACGTATTGTTAACTTGCTGAAAATTTTTTTAATTCACTGTATGAATTTTTTCTTTTTCTTGAGATTACATTTTGATTTAATTTTAGTAAATAACATCAGTTAAATAAAGGCAAAAAAATTTACATGAAGTTGACTCTCAATGTGGTCTCTTCTTTTTTTAATTATTCGCGTTATGTTGTCAAGTGAACTAACAGTTCAGTTACAACATATTAAAAAAATTATATTAAATTTACTCTCTTCTTCTTTTGCCTTTTTCGTTTTTTTGTTGTCCTTCTAACTAACAGTTCAATTAAAACATAAAAAAATCAATATTAAATTTACTCTTTTAATATTTTACGATTTGGTATTTTTGGTAAATGCTCTATTCATTTCATTAAAAGAAACAATTCAGACACTAATAATTTTGCCATTGACGAGAAAGTTTAGGATTAAATAAAAATTGTTTAAGAAAAATAAAAAGAACACACACAAGTATTGAAATTCAAAGTTCAATCCTTAAATTGAAATTAGTTTAAAAACTTTAAAAAATAACAAAACATTTAGACTATTTAAAGTTCTACATAGTAGAAAACAATGTCTCATTAACAAATTCTCCATGTTAAACGCTAATTAAAAATTCAAAAATAAAATAAAAACAAACATTAAAATTAGACAAGTTTAATAACTTGTAATAATAATTAAATATTTAATAAACAAATTCTACATAGCAGAAAACAATATCAAATTATCAAATTATCAAATTCTACATAGTAAAAAGATATATTTACTTAACGAATTCTACATAGTAGAAAATAATGTTTAATAAACACAAAATTATTATATTATAAAAAGAAATGTTGAACCAGTGGAAGAATTTTTACCAGGAAATATTATAAAAAAAAACAAAACCAGTTAAAATCTTACAAACTTAATTAAATATAAAAAATTAAAGAAATTTAAACTAATAATGACTAAAATTAATGAAAAGTTAATTAATGACTATTTATGTAAGGCTTATGGAACATAACTATTTAACGTTAATATTTTGGAAATAAAATAC
Source organism: Tachina fera (assembly GCA_905220375.1). Taxonomy (NCBI): domain Eukaryota; kingdom Metazoa; phylum Arthropoda; class Insecta; order Diptera; family Tachinidae; genus Tachina; species Tachina fera. Next base: position 126,427,075 of record LR999963.1, read on the forward strand.
TTAAAACGAAAATCTTTGAGAAGCATTTAACTGGGAAAGTGGAAAAAATTAATTGGCGCCCAACAAGGTAAACCCATTTTTATATGCATCGAAAAGAAGAGCACTAAATGTAAAGGAATATAATCTTGTGGAAATGGATAAGCTTGGAGTATTTTAGCAGAAGATTGCTAAAGAATTTTTATTTAATTAGTATAAGCAAAAAATAGTTCAAGTGAAACTGCTTAACTAACAATTTATATTATTTTAAATTTTGTAATTATAAAAAAAACTCCTATTGACAAAAAATTATTATAAAATTTACATAGTTGGTTCTAGTTTGCATAATAATTTCTTGTAATTTGTTGAGAGTATGAAAACATTGAACATTTGATTAACTGTAATGAGCATTGAAAGTTTAATCGAAAGTCTAGACAGTTTAAGTATTGTGCAGGCTCAGAATAGGAATATGGAACCCCAGACTGTACAGGCGTTGATTACGGCTGCTATTAGGGAAGCCACTGAGCATACACGTAAAGAGTTTCAGGCAACTGTAGACGACTTGACATGCAGATTGAAAACGCTAGAAACGCCAGTAGTTTTAGAAGAATATAGAGAAATTGAAATAGTTGAAGGTATCGAATGCCACGAGACTTTAGACGTAGTTAAATCTGTTCCCGAGTTTAAGGGTGAAACCACTAAATATATTTCTTGGCGGCAGGCCGCAATTACTGCTCACAAATTGTACGAAAGATTTGTGGGAAGTTCGAAATATTATCAAGCTGTCGCCATATTGCGGAACAAGATCGTTGATAAAGCGGACACTGTTCTGAGTTCATACAATACAGTTTTAAATTTTTATGCAATTTTGGAAAGACTAGATTTTGCCTATGCGGACAAAAGGTCAGTTTTCACCCTTGAGCAAGAGCTTTCTACTCTTACTCAGGGATCCAAGTGTATTTTTGATTTCTATAACGAAGTAGAGGAAAAACTTAATCTTATAATAAATAAAACTTTAATGACACATGGTGAAAATGCAAATTTGATAGAATCCTTGAATGGAAAGTATAGGCAAGACGCTCTTCGGGTATTTGTTTCTGGTTTAAGGAAACCTTTATGTGACATACTTTTTTCCTGCAAACCCTCTGACATGCCGATGGCATTGGCACTAGCCCATGAGATGGCGACAAATGAAAGTAGGTATGAATTCGCAAAAAATGCTAACGAAGGTTTGAACAGAAGGGTAGCGAACAATTATCCCGGACTAACATTAAATCGGAATATTCCACGGTATGCTTTTTCTCGTCCACAAAATCCCAACTCAGCTCAACCGAGATCTCGGCCACAATATATTCCATTCACACCAAACTATCGAAACAATAATGGGATACATAATAGCGCTCGCTGGCGGACGTCATCAGATTTTCGACCGGCTCCTGCTAATAACGTTCGGCCATCACAGGGTTATCAGCCAGGTCATAACTTCCAGGAACAGGGGATTGATACAGACGTGAGTATGAGAACTGTAGGTACTAACCAACGTAATTCCCAAAGCCAAAGAAGATCTATTGTCCCAGGTTTAGTTCATGGTGGTGCAAACGGTGTATTTCACTTGTCAGACAACCAGAACGGATATTTGAGTCCTTTTGAGGGGCATGGCTCCGAAAGTTTTGAGGAGGAACGTATTAATTTTTTAGACATAGATCCCTCTTGCCCTATGTCGAGAGGGAATTCGGAGGAAAGAAACTAAAGTTTCTAGTAGACACTGGCTCATCAAAGAACTATATCAAAGACTTAAATATCTCCCCTTTTGTTGTTAACGTTAAGAATCCAGTTTTAGTTAGATCCGTTCATGGGGAAAATTTTGTTTATCGTAAGATTCCTGTGAAGTTGTTCAATAGAGTTGCAGATTTTTTTGTACTTCCTTGCCTCACTACATTTGACGGTATTATAGGTTTTGATCATCTTAATGATATAAGGGCACATTTGGATACGGAAAATGGCGTTTTGGAATATGAGGGTGGAGCAGAAAAGTTATTGTTTTATTATTGCAATGAAGCGAATCATATCTTGATTGATTCAAGTGATATCCCGGAGGTTGTTCGTAAAAATTTTTTTATGCTGTTGGAAAAATACAAAGGAGCTTTTGCGAACCCTGATGAGGCACTCCCATATAATACTAAGGTAGTAGCTAGTATAAGAACAAGGGATGAAGAACCGGTGTATTCAAGATACTATTCTTATTCTATGGCGATGATAGATTTTGTGAACAAGGAGATTAGCGATTTATTGGCGGACGGAATTATTAGACCCTCTCGATCACCGTATAATAACCCTGTTTGGGTAGTTGACAAGAAAGGTTTTGACAGCGAAGGCAAGGCAAAAAAGCGTTTAGTCATTGATTTTCGAAAATTGAATTTAAAGACGATAAGTGATAAATACCCAATACCCGAGACATCCGTTATCCTAGCAAACCTTGGTAAAGCCAAATTTTTTACGACACTGGACCTTAAATCTGGCTTTCACCAGATAAAATTAAGGGAACAGGATAGGGAGAAAACTGCTTTTAGCATAAACAATGGAAAATTTGAATTTTGTACTCCCATTTGGGCTAAAAAATGCACCGAGCATATTTCAGCGTACTATAGATGATATATTACGTGAGGAAATAGGTAAATGTTGCCATGTCTATATTGACGATATCATCATATTTTCTGACTCTGGACACGCTATTGGCGCTGTGTTATCGCAGGCTGGTCGCCCAATTACGATGATCTCAAGAACTTTGTCCCCAACCGAGGAAAATTACGCAGTAAATGAGAGAGAGTTGCTAGCCATTGTTTGGGCATTGAAAAATCTTCGCAATTACCTTTATGGTGTCAATAAACTGAACATATTTACCGATCATCAGCCGCTAATATTTGCAGTATCGGAAAGGAATCCCAATTCAAAAATAAAGAGATGGAGAGCATTCATTGAGGAATATGCACCAACGTTTCATTACAAACCGGGAAAAGAAAACGTGGTTGCTGACGCGCTTTCAAGACAATACAATAATATGATATTCCATTTTTCATCAAACTCGTCCTCAGATGCCCAAAATAGTGAAGAGTCTTACACTGAGGTAATTCCGACCGTTAAAAATCCCCTCAACTGTTTCAGGAACCAGATCATTCTCACTCAGGGACAGGAAAACAAAGAACAAACAAAAATTATTTTCCAAAATCGTATACGCCACACTATAACTTTTTCCAAAATTGAGAACGTTCTAGGAAGTTTAAAACAGGTGGTAAATCCAAACGTTGTAAACGGTATTCACTGTGAATTACCAGTTTTGGCTCAGATACAACATTTTTTAATTACTGCATATCCATCTGTAAAATTTTTGCATACGGACAAATTTGTTACCGATATATTTAGTGTAGATGATCAGCTCGAAATTTTGAATAACGAACACAATAGGGCCCACCGTGCACTGAGTGAGTATGTTAAACAAATATTAGAAGATTATTTTTTCCCAAACATACGTAAGCAGTTGAAACAGATTATTCGAAATTGTAGAATTTGTCATCAAGCTAAATACAATCGGCACCCAAAAAAACAGAGAATATTAGAAACACCCATTCCTTCTTACCCAGGCGAAATTTTGCATATTGATATTTATTCTACAGATGGAAAATTCTTTTTGACATGCGTGGATAAATTTTCAAAATTTGCCATTGCAAAGCCCATAGCTTCAAGATCCATAGTCGACGTTAAGCCTGCTCTGCAAGGAATATTGAACACTTTTAAAGATACCAGGACTATAATTTGTGATAATGAAAGATCCTTAAATTCTGAGACAATCAGGACTTTAGTGAAAAATTTTTTTGGAGCAGATATTTTACCCGTCCCTCCATTACATAGCATATCAAACGGCCAGGTCGAAAAATTTCACAGTACACTTTCTGAAATTGCCAGATGCATTAAATTAGAATGCTCCATAGATGATACTACGGACCTTGTTCTCATATCTGTTCTAAAATATAATAAAACCATACACTCTGTCGTCAATCGCAGGCCAATAGATATCATTCACTCTATACCAGACGAATTGAGAATATATGTAAAAAATCGGCTAATTAATAAACAGAAGAAAGATTTGAAATTTCACAATAGAGCGAGATGCAGCAGGGTCTTTGAGCCAGGAGAGAAAGTTTTCGTAAGGGTTAATAGAAGATTAGGGAACAAATTTAGTAAAATATATTTAGAAAAGGAGATTCAGAAGGATCTGGGGTCCACAGTCCAAATTGAAAACAAAATTGTTCACAAGGACAATATTCGTTAATTTTTCATAAAATAGTACTCAACACATACTTGCAGTAGAAAAATAACTTTAAATTTTAAAAATAAAGAAAGAAAACATTTCTTTATTAAGAATCTACAGAAAAAATATACTGTTTTCTTATAATAATAAAAACTATGAATTATTACTATTATTTCTTATAATAATAAAAACTTTAAGAAAGGAAAAATATTAAAAATCCATGTTCACTAAATCAATTAAATTCATTTACATACATACTTGAAGAGAAAATTTTGTAAAATTTATAAAATGGTTTTGTTCAAACAAATATGTAAAAAATTATGGTCCAACGATCAGTATTATAGCTTATCCTAATATTTGAATAATTATCAATATTCGTCAGTCGAGGACGACTGATTTTGAATGGAGGGAGAAGTTAACGTATTGTTAACTTGCTGAAAATTTTTTTAACTCACTGTATGAATTTTTTCTTTTTCTTGAGATTACATTTTGATTTAATTTTAGTAAATAACAACAGTTAAATAAAGGCAAAAAAATTTACATGAAATTGACTCTCAATGTGGTCTCTTCTTTTTTTAATTATTCGCGTTATGTTGTCAAGTGAACTAACAGTTCAGTTACAACATATTAAAAAAATTATATTAAATTTACTCTCTTCTTCTTTTGCCTTTTTCGTTTTTTTGTTGTCCATCTAACTAACAGTTCAATTAAAACATAAAAAAATCAATATTAAATTTACTCTTTTAATATTTTACGATTTGGTATTTTTGGTAAATGCTCTATTCATTTCATTAAAAGAAACAATTCAGACAGTAATAATTTTGCCATTGACGAGAAAGTTTAGGATTAAATAAAAATTGTTTAAGAAAAATAAAAAGAACACACACAAGTATTGAAATTCAAAGTTCAATCCTTAAATTGAAATTAGTTTAAAAACTTTAAAAAATAATAAAACATTTAGACTATTTAAAGTTCTACATAGTAGAAAACAATGTCTCATTAACAAATTCTCCATGTTAAACGCTAATTAAAAATTCAAAAATAAAATAAAAACAAACATTAAAATTAGACAAGTTTAATAACTTGTAATAATAATTAAATATTTAATAAACAAATTCTACATAGCAGAAAACAATATCAAATTATCAAATTATCAAATTCTACATAGTAAAAAGATATATTTACTTAACGAATTCTACATAGTAGAAAATAATGTTTAATAAACACAAAATTATTATATTATAAAAAGAAATGTTGAACCAGTGGAAGAATTTTTACCAGGAAATATTATAAAAAAAAACAAAACCAGTTAAAATCGTACAAACTTAATTAAATATAAAAATTAAAGACATTTAAACTAATAATGAGTAAAATTAATGAAAAGTTAATTAATGACTATTTATGTAAGGCTTATGGAACATAACTATTTAACGTTAATATTTTGGAAATAAAATACTTAAAACGAAAATCTTTGAGAAGCATTTAACTGGGAAAGTGGAAAAAATTAATTGGCGCCCAACAAGGTAAACCCATTTTTTATATGCATCGAAAAGAAGAGCACTAAATGTAAAGGAATATAATCTTGTGGAAATGGATAAGCTTGGAGTATTTTAGCAGAAGATTGCTAAAGAATTTTTATTTAATTAGTATAAGCAAAAAATAGTTCAAGTGAAACTGCTTAACTAACAATTTATATTATTTTAAATTTTGTAATTATAAAAAAAACTCCTATTGACAAAAAATTATTATAAAATTTACATAGTTGGTTCTAGTTTGCATAATAATTTCTTGTAATTTGTTGAGAGTATGAAAACATTGAACATTTGAGTAACTGTAATGAGCATTGAAAGTTTAATCGAAAGTCTAGACAGTTTAAGTATTGTGCAGGCTCAGAATAGGAATATGGAACCCCAGACTGTACAGGCGTTGATTACGGCTGCTATTAGGGAAGCCACACGTAAGCCATACACGTAAAGAGTTTCAGGCAACTGTAGACGACTTGACATGCAGATTGAAAACGCTAGAAACGCCAGTAGTTTTAGAAGAATATAGAGAAATTGAAATAGTTGAAGGTATCGAATGCCACGAGACTTTAGACGTAGTTAAATCTGTTCCCGAGTTTAAGGGTGAAACCACTAAATATATTTCTTGGCGGCAGGCCGCAATTACTGCTCACAAATTGTACGAAAGATTTGTGGGAAGTTCGAAATATTATCAAGCTGTCGCCATATTGCGGAACAAGATCGTTGATAAAGCGGACACTGTTCTGAGTTCATACAATACAGTTTTAAATTTTTATGCAATTTTGGAAAGACTAGATTTTGCCTATGCGGACAAAAGGTCAGTTTTCACCCTTGAGCAAGAGCTTTCTACTCTTACTCAGGATCCAAGTGTATTTTTGATTTCTATAACGAAGTAGAGGAAAAACTTAATCTTATAATAAATAAAACTTTAATGACACATGGTGAAAATGCAAATTTGATAGAATCCTTGAATGGAAAGTATAGGCAAGACGCTCTTCGGGTATTTGTTTCTGGTTTAAGGAAACCTTTATGTGACATACTTTTTTCCTGCAAACCCTCTGACATGCCGATGGCATTGGCACTAGCCCAGGAGATGGCGACAAATGAAAGTAGGTATCAATTCGCAAAAAATGCTAACGAAGGTTTGAACAGAAGGGTAGCGAACAATTATCCCGGACTAACATTAAATCGGAATATTCCACGGTATGCTTTTTCTCGTCCACAAAATCCCAACTCAGCTCAACCGAGACCTCGGCCACAATATATTCCATTCACACCAAACTATCGAAACAATAATGGGATACATAATAGCGCTCGCTGGCGGACGTCATCAGATTTTCGACCGGCTCCTGCTAATAACGTTCGGCCATCACAGGGTTATCAGCCAGGTCATAACTTCCAGGAACAGGGGATTGATACAGACGTGAGTATGAGAACTGTAGGTACTAACCAACGTAATTCCCAAAGCCAAAGAAGATCTATTGTCCCAGGTTTAGTTCATGGTGGTGCAAACGGTGTATTTCACTTGTCAGACAACCAGAACGGATATTTGAGTCCTTTTGAGGGGCATGGCTCCGAAAGTTTTGAGGAGGAACGTATTAATTTTTTAGACATAGATCCCTCTTGCCCTATGTCGAGAGGGAATTCGGAGGAAAGAAACTAAAGTTTCTAGTAGACACTGGCTCATCAAAGAACTATATCAAAGACTTAAATATCTCCCCTTTTGTTGTTAACGTTAAGAATCCAGTTTTAGTTAGATCCGTTCATGGGGAAAATTTTGTTTATCGTAAGATTCCTGTGAAGTTGTTCAATAGAGTTGCAGATTTTTTTGTACTTCCTTGCCTCACTACATTTGACGGTATTATAGGTTTTAATCATCTTAATGATATAAGGGCACATTTGGATACGGAAAATGGCGTTTTGGAATATGAGGGTGGAGCAGAAAAGTTATTGTTTTATTATTGCAATGAAGCGAATCATATCTTGATTGATTCAAGTGATATCCCGGAGGTTGTTCGTAAAATTTTTTTTATGCTGTTGGAAAAATACAAAGGAGTTTTTGCGAACCCTGATGAGGCACTCCCATATAATACTAAGGTAGTAGCTAGTATAAGAACAAGGGATGAAGAACCGGTGTATTCAAGATACTATTCTTATTCTATGGCGATGATAGATTTTGTGAACAAGGAGATTAGCGATTTATTGGCGGACGGAATTATTAGACCCTCTCGATCACCGTATAATAACCCTGTTTGGGTAGTTGACAAGAAAGGTTTTGACAGCGAAGGCAAGGCAAAAAAGCGTTTAGTCATTGATTTTCGAAAATTGAATTTAAAGACGATAAGTGATAAATACCCAATACCCGAGACATCCGTTATCCTAGCAAACCTTGGTAAAGCCAAATTTTTTACGACACTGGACCTTAAATCTGGCTTTCACCAGATAAAATTAAGGGAACAGGATAGGGAGAAAACTGCTTTTAGCATAAACAATGGAAAATTTGAATTTTGTACTCCCATTTGGGCTAAAAAATGCACCGAGCATATTTCAGCGTACTATAGATGATATATTACGTGAGGAAATAGGTAAATGTTGCCATGTCTATATTGACGATATCATCATATTTTCTGACTCGGAGCAGAAGCATATTGATGATATTGGAAGAATATTTAAGAAACTATATGACGCTAACATGAGGGTGTCAATGGAAAAGTCCAAATTTTTTAAAAAATCCGTGGAATTCTTGGGTTTTACTGTTTCAACAATGGGTATTAAAACTTGCACTGATAAAATAAAAATCATAGTCAGTTACCCAATTCCGTCATCTCTTCGTGGTTTGCGTTCTTTTCTTGGCCTATGTGGGTATTACAGGAGGTTTGTGAAGAATTACGCGGATATAGCAAAGCCCTTGACGAAATATCTCAGAGGTGAAAATGGGCATATAGGGACAAGGCAGTCAAAAAATGTTAAAATTGATTTGGATAGCGAAGCCATGGGAGCTTTTGACAGATTGAAGAAAATTCTTGCATCAGAAGAAGTTTTGTTACTTTATCCGGATTTTGACAAGCCGTTTGATTTAACAACTGACGCATCTGGACACGCTATTGGCGCTGTGTTATCGCAGGCTGGTCGCCCAATTACGATGATCTCAAGAACTTTGTCCCCAACCGAGGAAAATTACGCAGTAAATGAGAGAGAGTTGCTAGCCATTGTTTGGGCATTGAAAAATCTTCGCAATTACCTTTATGGTGTCAATAAACTGAACATATTTACCGATCATCAGCCGCTAATATTTGCAGTATCGGAAAGGAATCCCAATTCAAAAATAAAGAGATGGAGAGCATTCATTGAGGAATATGCACCAACGTTTCATTACAAACCGGGAAAAGAAAACGTGGTTGCTGACGCGCTTTCAAGACAATACAATAATATGATATTCCATTTTTCATCAAACTCGTCCTCAGATGCCCAAAATAGTGAAGAGTCTTACACTGAGGTAATTCCGACCGTTAAAAATCCCCTCAACTGTTTCAGGAACCAGATCATTCTCACTCAGGGACAGGAAAACAAAGAACAAACAAAAATTATTTTCCAAAATCGTATACGCCACACTATAACTTTTTCCAAAATTGAGAACGTTCTAGGAAGTTTAAAACAGGTGGTAAATCCAAACGTTGTAAACGGTATTCACTGTGAATTACCAGTTTTGGCTCAGATACAACATTTTTTAATTACTGCATATCCATCTGTAAAATTTTTGCATACGGACAAATTTGTTACCGATATATTTAGTGTAGATGATCAGCTCGAAATTTTGAATAACGAACACAATAGGGCCCACCGTGCACTGAGTGAGAATGTTAAACAAATATTAGAAGATTATTTTTTCCCAAACATACGTAAGCAGTTGAAACAGATTATTCGAAATTGTAGAATTTGTCATCAAGCTAAATACAATCGGCACCCAAAAAAACAGAGAATATTAGAAACACCCATTCCTTCTTACCCAGGCGAAATTTTGCATATTGATATTTATTCTACAGATGGAAAATTCTTTTTGACATGCGTGGATAAATTTTCAAAATTTGCCATTGCAAAGCCCATAGCTTCAAGATCCATAGTCGACGTTAAGCCTGCTCTGCAAGGAATATTGAACACTTTTAAAGATACCAGGACTATAATTTGTGATAATGAAAGATCCTTAAATTCTGAGACAATCAGGACTTTAGTGAAAAATTTTTTTGGAGCAGATATTTTACCCGTCCCTCCATTACATAGCATATCAAACGGCCAGGTCGAAAAATTTCACAGTACACTTTCTGAAATTGCCAGATGCATTAAATTAGAATGCTCCATAGATGATACTACGGACCTTGTTCTCATATCTGTTCTAAAATATAATAAAACCATACACTCTGTCGTCAATCGCAGGCCAATAGATATCATTCACTCTATACCAGACGAATTGAGAATATATGTAAAAAATCGGCTAATTAATAAACAGAAGAAAGATTTGAAATTTCACAATAGAGCGAGATGCAGCAGGGTCTTTGAGCCAGGAGAGAAAGTTTTCGTAAGGGTTAATAGAAGATTAGGGAACAAATTTAGTAAAATATATTTAGAAAAGGAGATTCAGAAGGATCTGGGGTCCACAGTCCAAATTGAAAACAAAATTGTTCACAAGGACAATATTCGTTAATTTTTCATAAAATAGTACTCAGCACATACTTGCAGTAGAAAAATAACTTTAAATTTTAAAAATAAAGAAAGAAAACATTTCTTTATTAAGAATCTACAGAAAAAATATACTGTTTTCTTATAATAATAAAAACTATGAATTATTACTATTATTTCTTATAATAATAAAAACTTTAAGAAAGGAAAAATATTAAAAATCCATGTTCACTAAATCAATTAAATTCATTTACATACATACTTGAAGAGAAAATTTTGTAAAATTTATAAAATGGTTTTGTTCAAACAAATATGTAAAAAATTATGGTCCAACGATCAGTATTATAGCTTATCCTAATATTTGAATAATTATCAATATTCGTCAGTCGAGGACGACTGATTTTGAATGGAGGGAGAAGTTAACGTATTGTTAACTTGCTGAAAATTTTTTTAATTCACTGTATGAATTTTTTCTTTTTCTTGAGATTACATTTTGATTTAATTTTAGTAAATAACAACAGTTAAATAAAGGCAAAAAAATTTACATGAAATTGACTCTCAATGTGGTCTCTTCTTTTTTTAATTATTCGCGTTATGTTGTCAAGTGAACTAACAGTTCAGTTACAACATATTAAAAAAATTATATTAAATTTACTCTCTTCTTCTTTTGCCTTTTTCGTTTTTTTGTTGTCCTTCTAACTAACAGTTCAATTAAAACATAAAAAAATCAATATTAAATTTACTCTTTTAATATTTTGTGGAAGAATTTTTACCAGGAAATATTATAAAAAAAAACAAAACCAGTTAAAATCGTACAAACTTAATTAAATATAAAAAATTAAAGACATTTAAACTAATAATGAGTAAAATTAATGAAAAGTTAATTAATGACTATTTATGTAAGGCTATTAACTATTTAACGTTAATATTTTGGAAATAAAATACTTAAAACGAAAATCTTTGAGAAGCATTTAACTGGGAAAGTGGAAAAAATTAATTTATACAATTGATTTACCTTTGGTAAACACATTTATAAGTATCACTATTAATTTTCTGTTTTTCCAATTTTTCATTTTTCTATTTAGGTTAGCACGAAATTATTTTACTCTACCTCAGTATGTTTAACTATTCTTACTTATCTTTTTACGATCATCACATTAATTATTTTTACTTATTCGATGTACCATCGGTACATGCATGTAAGTATTTTTGTAGTGGTCTATGTTACTTGTTGTTGCATTCTACAGTTTTATTTTAGTCATTCCAGCCGTATGAAACTGTGATAACCAAGTGAACAGTGATTGCCAAGTGAACATATTTTTGTCACGTGCCCATGATGTATTAAGTGAGAAATTTTTTAGATATTTAAATTGAACTGTATTGAATTTTAATCAGAAATAATTCATAGTTAGGCTCAAGTTCAGTAATTTCAATTCTTATTGAATGAAATATTTTTATTAATTAATGTGAGTTTCTAAAGAAGAGAAGAAAAATTAAACTTAGACTTTAAGCTGGGGGAAATACCGATACTTTTCTGTGCAGCCACGCACTTCATCAGCACCCTAGTCTATCTACTTGGGTAGAGATTCTTATTAACATCAGCTATTTAACTTAAATGTACAATGAACGGAATATGAGAAACGATTGTTGTGTATACAATTGATTTACCTTTGGTAAACACATTTATAAGTATCACTATTAATTTTCTGTTTTTTCCAATTTTTCATTTTTCTATTTAGGTTAGCACGCAATTATTTTACTCTACCTCAGTATGTTTAACTATTCTTACTTATCTTTTTACGATCATCACATTAATTATTTTTACTTATTCGATGTAACATCGGTACATGCATGTAAGTATTTTTGTAGTGGTCTATGTTACTTGTTGTTGCATTCTACAGTTTTATTTTAGTCATTCCAGCCGTATGAAACTGTGATAACCAAGTGAACAGTGATTGCCAAGTGAACATATTTTTGTCACGTGCCCATGATGTATTAAGTGAGAAATTTTTTAGATATTTAAATTGAACTGTATTGAATTTTAATCAGAAATAATTCATAGTTAGGCTCAAGTTCAGTAATTTCAATTCTTATTGAATGAAATATTTTTATTAATTAATGTGAGTTTCTAAAGAAGAGAAGAAAAATTAAACTTAGACTTTAAGCTGGGGGAAATACCGATACTTTTCTGTGCAGCCACGCACTTCATCAGCACCCTAGTCTATCTACTTGGGTAGAGATTCTTATTAACATCAGCTATTTAACTTAAATGTACAATGAACGGAATATGAGAAACGATTGTTGTGTATACAATTGATTTACCTTTGGTAAACACATTTATAAGTATCACTATTAATTTTCTGTTTTTTCCAATTTTTCATTTTTCTATTTCTAGAATCTCTACCCAAGTATATAGACTAGGGTGCTGATGAAGTGCGTGGCTGCACAGAAAAGTATCGGTATTTCCCCCAGCTTAAAGTCTAAGTTTAATTTTTCTTCTCTTCTTTAGAAACTCACATTAATTAATAAAAATATTTCATTCAATAAGAATTGAAATTACTGAACTTGAGCCTAACTATGAATTATTTCTGATTAAAATTCAATACAGTTCAATTTAAATATCTAAAAAATTTCTCACTTAATACATCATGGGCACGTGACAAAAATATGTTCACTTGGCAATCACTGTTCACTTGGTTATCACAGTTTCATACGGCTGGAATGACTAAAATAAAACTGTAGAATGCAACAACAAGTAACATAGACCACTACAAAAATACTTACATGCATGTACCGATGGTACATCGAATAAGTAAAAATAATTAATGTGATGATCGTAAAAAGATAAGTAAGAATAGTTAAACATACTGAGGTAGAGTAAAATAATTGCGTGCTAACCTAAATAGAAAAATGAAAAATTGGAAAAAACAGAAAATTAATAGTGATACTTATAAATGTGTTTACCAAAGGTAAATCAATTGTATACACAACAATCGTTTCTCATATTCCGTTCATTGTACATTTAAGTTAAATAGCTGATGTTAATAAGAATCTCTACCCAAGTAGATAGACTAGGGTGCTGATGAAGTGCGTGGCTGCACAGAAAAGTATCGGTATTTCCCCCAGCTTAAAGTCTAAGTTTAATTTTTCTTCTCTTCTTTAGAAACTCACATTAATTAATAAAAATATTTCATTCAATAAGAATTGAAATTACTGAACTTGAGCCTAACTATGAATTATTTCTGATTAAAATTCAATACAGTTCAATTTAAATATCTAAAAAATTTCTCACTTAATACATCATGGGCACGTGACAAAAATATGTTCACTTGGCAATCACTGTTCACTTGGTTATCACAGTTTCATACGGCTGGAATGACTAAAATAAAACTGTAGAATGCAACAACAAGTAACATAGACCACTACAAAAATACTTACATGCATGTACCGATGTTACATCGAATAAGTAAAAATAATTAATGTGATGATCGTAAAAAGATAAGTAAGAATAGTTAAACATACTGAGGTAGAGTAAAATAATTTCGTGCTAACCTAAATAGAAAAATGAAAAATTGGAAAAAACAGAAAATTAATAGTGATACTTATAAATGTGTTTACCAAAGGTAAATCAATTGTATACACAACAATCGTTTCTCATATTCCGTTCATTGTACATTTAAGTTAAATAGCTGATGTTAATAAGAATCTCTACCCAAGTAGATAGACTAGGGTGCTGATGAAGTGCGTGGCTGCACAGAAAAGTATCGGTATTTCCCCCAGCTTAAAGTCTAAGTTTAATTTTTCTTCTCTTCTTTAGAAACTCACATTAATTAACAAAAATATTTCATTCAATAAGAATTGAAATTACTGAACTTGAGCCTAACTATGAATTATTTCTGATTAAAATTCAATACAGTTCAATTTAAATATCTAAAAAATTTCTCACTTAATACATCATGGGCACGTGACAAAAATATGTTCACTTGGCAATCACTGTTCACTTGGTTATCACAGTTTCATACGGCTGGAATGACTAAAATAAAACTGTAGAATGCAACAACAAGTAACATAGACCACTACAAAAATACTTACATGCATGTACCGATGGTACATCGAATAAGTAAAAATAATTAATGTGATGATCGTAAAAAGATAAGTAAGAATAGTTAAACATACTGAGGTAGAGTAAAATAATTTCGTGCTAACCTAAATAGAAAAATGAAAAATTGGAAAAAACAGAAAATTAATAGTGATACTTATAAATGTGTTTACCAAAGGTAAATCAATTGTATACACAACAATCGTTTCTCATATTCCGTTCATTGTACATTTAAGTTAAATAGCTGATGTTAATAAGAATCTCTACCCAAGTAGATAGACTAGGGTGCTGATGAAGTGCGTGGAAGCACAGAAAAGTATCGGTATTTCCCCCAGCTTAAAGTCTAAGTTTAATTTTTCTTCTCTTCTTTAGAAACTCACATTAATTAATAAAAATATTTCATTCAATAAGAATTGAAATTACTGAACTTGAGCCTAACTATGAATTATTTCTGATTAAAATTCAATACAGTTCAATTTAAATATCTAAAAAATTTCTCACTTAATACATCATGGGCACGTGACAAAAATATGTTCACTTGGCAATCACTGTTCACTTGGTTATCACAGTTTCATACGGCTGGAATGACTAAAATAAAACTGTAGAATGCAACAACAAGTAACATAGACCACTACAAAAATACTTACATGCATGTACCGATGGTACATCGAATAAGTAAAAATAATTAATGTGATGATCGTAAAAAGATAAGTAAGAATAGTTAAACATACTGAGGTAGAGTAAAATAATTTCGTGCTAACCTAAATAGAAAAATGAAAAATTGGAAAAAACAGAAAATTAATAGTGATACTTATAAATGTGTTTACCAAAGGTAAATCAATTGTATACACAACAATCGTTTCTCATATTCCGTTCATTGTACATTTAAGTTAAATAGCTGATGTTAATAAGAATCTCTACCCAAGTAGATAGACTAGGGTGCTGATGAAGTGCGTGGCTGCACAGAAAAGTATCGGTATTTCCCCCAGCTTAAAGTCTAAGTTTAATTTTTCTTCTCTTCTTTAGAAACTCACATTAATTAATAAAAATATATCTTTTTGAATTTAATAATTTTCTTCTACCTCTAATTTTATTTCACGTTGTATTTCATCGATTTGCATTTGAAGATCTTCTTGAATTACAGTATTGTCTGCCTTAAAGTATGTTTATAATTTCTCTTCTAGTTTTTCGATTTGAGTTTGCAGAAACAATTTATTGATAACATCGTTTTCCTCCAGAGCTTTTGCAACATTTGTGATCCTTTTGCTTTGGACATCTATGTTGTTGTTCGTATCCACACAGAACCCCAACAGTTTAGGTGCATTTTTCAAAGAAATTATGTTGCTAGTATTGTTTAAATAGTGTCCAAATTTATCAACAGACATGCTTTATATACTTTATTAAAGTTAATGAACTATATTCGCTTCACGTTGTTCTTTAATAATTGATACAATCTCGTTATTGTGATTAGTATGACCTGCAGCTTGTGATGCAAGCAGTAGTCGAAGTCGATCTACTAACACATTTGGATCATCCTACTATATATAGTTGGGCTTATGAATATTAAATTCCATCATTCCATCACCTAAATAGCTACCTTTTGGCTTAGATCCTGTTGATTTGGGGAAATTCTTCTGGTTTTTCTCGTCAATAAATTTCTTAATAATATGTTTATATTTATACTCTCTAGTACCCTTTATTTGACCATCAGGTTTATAGTCTCTTCTATATGCATTAGTAGTAATTAAAATCTTTTTATAGATTTCGAGTTCAAATTGATTATAATTTTTTGGTATTTTATGAAATATTAGAGAAAATAGTCCTGGTGTTAGAGCCCATATTTCACCACCAACTTGTATTTTATCTTCATTAAGTTTGAGGTTACTATCACCAAATTTCCATTCATTATTGAAATCTTTATGTGGACCATAGTTTGTATCTAGTTAATTTCTTCCTTCCAAGACTGATAAGTCAGTATAAGTATTTTCTGTATTGGAAGTCTGTGAATAAAAATCATCATCATCATCACCATCATCGTCATCATCATTCACAGTATTAGCATCATTTGATAAGATGGTATCATCAAATATTGTTCCTTCTGCTAGTTTCTTTGGTGTACTTTTCTCTATTTTGGCTGATGTTTATGCAGGCTTAAAACTTGTATTATTTTCAACTTCTGTCTTCATTTTACTTTCTTCTTTCATGGGAATTCTTTTTATTTTTTTAAAACCACTATATGAATTCTTTAAGTGGTTCCGTTATAGGTTTAAATGTATCTCTTAGTTGTTCGCGTGTATCTTTTTCACCAGTTTTTATACCACGAAGCTTTTTCTTCCAGACATTTCTTGTCAACACCAACTTTTTTAAAATATTCTCATCCATGTTTAATAATAGTAAATAACAGGTATCAAGTATCAGATTATCAGATCCTGACCTGGTTTTCAGATCAGCTTTTTAGGACCTGGTCTGTTTATCAGATCAGCTTTTCAGGACCTGGTCTGATTATCAGATCAGCTTTTCAGGAGCTCGTCTGGTTTTCACATCAGTTTATCAGGCAGCAGTTTATTAGGTTATAGCAAATAGGTGTATGAAGTTTAAAAATATATTAATAACTAAAGTGAATGTTTATGTAGAGTAGTTTATATAGTTATGAAATAGTCAAGTGCTTTCTGTAGCGACCATTATTTAATTCTTTATCTTTGCTTATCACCAAAAATCCATATTTATCCTTCACACACTCTCGACAAATTTCTTGGAACTTTTCATAACTCATATCGCTGCCAACATGATCCCTATAAACATGCTTCATATTCGTCTCATCTTGCTTAAATATTATAATAACATTTGCATTGTCTCTTATTAAATGCTTGGGAATTCTAGTATAAGTTTGACACAAGTAGAATGAATCAACATCCCTATGTCGCCCCATACAAAAATATGTACGTATATTATTCTACTTTTCACATGCAACATCATCAAATATCATAATTGAATTAGTTTTAGCTTCGTCAGGTGGAATAAGTGATTCATTATCTGTAAATGTATAATATCTCATTCCTTTAATTGGTGAAATTAGTTTCTTCAGGTATTCATATTTGGGTTGATATAAATAGATGTTTTCAAACTTGAGTCCATTAGGACTTTCTAGTAAGCCAATCATAACATTAGTCTTTCCACAATTTGATGGTCCCACTATTAGAGCACGAATAGAATTTGGTAAGAGGGGGCTATGCTTTATTTTTGAAGTAATGTTCGATGATTCATCAATATTACGAACTAAAATATTTTTATGTTGTTTCACTAACTGCATTTTTGTAACTAAATGCATTTCATAAATGTTGACTCTTATTATAGAAAAAATTAGATAATATGGTTATACGATATCAGAAAACGTTTAGTAATAAAAACACCTTCGTTGGAGGAGGTATAGTAGATAAATTAATAAACGCGATATTGCGTATTCAAAAAATAAGGATTTAAGTACTAGACATAAAGCTGATAAAATACTGGAAAATTCAGCTTGGAATCGAGTTGTATCAAAAGATAGTAGTCTTGCTGAAAAATCATTTGCACATATGGTATGGGTGTGGAGAAAAAGAAAAATGTGGGAAAGAACAAGCTAAATGATAAAAAACTATTTAGAACATCAATTAGAGCTGCAACAAAATACTAAAGAAGGAAGAACCATTAGATATTAACTCAACTATTGAAATTGCACGAAAAATTATCAACAAATCATTAAAAGGAAGAAAGTCTCAAATTAAAGTACCACGAGTAATACGTGTACCAAAACTTGGAGGTTTTTTTACATCTAGGACCAATTTTAACTGCTCTGGGTGCAAATGGTAGTCCAACAACTGGAGGTGCTGCCATAGCTAAGGCTGTAAATGCAACAAAGAATGCCAAAAATTAACGTGATGAAGCAACTAGATATAATAGAGCGATGGAATCTATAGCAGTTGACAAGGGACTTTACTTAAAACCATATAAAAAAGGTTATGGTTTAGTTCACAAAGAGGAATCAAAAAACTTTTAGAGATGCTGCCCAACAGACCACTATCTGATATGGACCTAAACCGTTTCTCCATAAATATTCCATATTTTAGTGGAGTTTTCATGTTGAATACTCTACCAAAACGAGCAAAGAAAATTAAATGTGGATGTATCAACAGGACCTGGTACACATTGGGTAGCATATTATAAAAACAACAATGAAAAAGAATATTTCGACAGCTTTGGAAACTTACCACCTCCTTCAGAATTAGTCAAATATCTTGGTACAAATGTAAAATACAACTATAATCAACATCAGAATTTTAATACATTTACCTGTGGTCACTTATGTCTTAAATTTCTTTATGAAATAACTGAAAATATTAAATAAAACCACAAGCATTTATATCTTACAAAACTGTTTAATGTCTTTTAATTCATAATTTAAAGTACATAGTTAATTTATTTTATTGCCAAATAGGAATTTGGGAATTTTGAATTAGAAATTCACTCAGCTCACTCTCAACGATTAGCTTTTCTTCACCTTCTCTGCTTAAGCAATAAGATCCACTGGATAGATCTTTAATATCGTCATCTGTTAAAATGAAATGATCTTAAAAGAAGCAATACTGACTTCAAGAAGACTAATCAAAAATAATTATGGTGAAATAGTGAATAAGTGGTAGATAGTGATAGACAGAAAGAGATAGTTATAGAGAAAAAAGGGATAGAGAGAGATAGAGTGCTAAAAAGAAATATGGAAAAGAGATGATGGTATAGATTTTTTAAAGATTAGGAGATACTACTTTAAAAATTTGCTGAGAAAATTAGTCTTTAAGGAACCTTCAAACATTCATCATCATTCATTTATCAGCAAATAAAATGAGCCAAGTTAGACGTACCCTAAACCAATTTATAAGAGATTTTAAAAGCTTCAGGCTTTCTGATCATTGGGAGATGATAAAATTTTTCCAAAATATGCTGGATGAGAACGAAGAATATGGAGTTATGGAAGATGAAGACAACACAGAAGGGCACTTCAAAAGCTGTCCTTGGTATGATCCTGAGTAAGAGGAAGGACCCGATACTTGTAGATGTACAATATATTTTTTACGAAAAAGTATATTAGAACATCTAATAATTGGATACTACGAAATGTTTCCATCATTATAAATAAAATAAATAAAAATTAAATTAAATTGTATTATTAAAAGAAACAAAAGAAATAAATATAAAATCAAATTGTATTATTAAAATATTCCTCGTTTTGTATTATTTGTTTTTCTAAAGGAAAATTAGGAATCATATGTTTGTAAGTTTTTTGGTATTCACCTCAATTGAAAAATATTTTCCATTGTCTTGGTTGTTTCTCTTTATGAAATTTATTTATATTCATAATTGAAATAATATTATGAAATTCAATTTCTCTTGTACAGAACTTATCAAAGAAAACAAGAATTTGCAAATAAGCAAAAACAAAAAATTTTTTTATCGAACGAAGTAAAACCATTAAAGAAATAAACACCAGTCACATATTTCATTCTTTTTTCAATATTTTATTTCAAATTTTTTCTTAAAAATTTATTTACATATGTACAATCATTTTTCTTTATAAATAAATAAATAGGATTTTATAATTATAATTATATAATTTTTACAACAATAAATAGGATTTTATATACATAAATTTTTCTTAATAACAAAGATTTTATATACAATAATTTTTCTTAATAACTAAGATTTTATATTAAATTTGAAAATTAACTAATTAACTACAAATTAATTAATTTGAACCATTTTCTTGCATTCTAGCAATCTCAGTTCGTATTCAGGGCTAGTTTCCTTAATATGAAAATGATACCATGCATATGTGTTAATGTTATTTGACCTAATTTTTCTCTTATCGTCTCCCTAATATATATTTGATGCAGCTAAGATTTAAATGTTAACATATTATCATATACATTAGTCTTATTGAATAAAAAATGTTTATAAGTAACTAAACTATATTTATCTAATATGGCTCTCTTTACCCCCTTCGATTTCTGTACATCATTTTGATCTTGAACACTAAATGAATACATTTTAGATCGCAACCCAACAAACTATTTCATTATTTTTCCACAATTTTCGACTTTCATCATACCCAGCATCTTTTTATTAACTAGTGGAAAATTATAAATATTGTCTGTAGGATAGTCCGATGTATCAAATTGTTCTTGTATGTCATTTTTTATGTCAGCATAAAAGTCCTCCGTCTTTAATGAATATATAAAAGAGTCCGTGTCCATATAGTTTAAGGAGAGTTTTGTCTTAAACTTAGGTTGCATGTTCCCGTAATGGAAATTATAAATTTTCCATTTGGACAGTTCGAGTACACAAAATTATAAGTGAATTGGTTTATTGTAGCAGGTTTTGAGTCTTGTCATTTCACTTGCTACAAGCTCCTCGGAAAATATAGATAAACTATGAAAATTTGGTTTTGATATCCAATCTTGTGCCCCAAATGACTCCGACTCGTTTTCTCCCAACTATTGACAATTTTAAAATCTCTCCTCTTGTCCACATTTTTCATGGTTTTACCATATACTGCATTAGTGAGTAGTTTGAAAAAAAAATTTCAACAGCATTTTTATCAGTGGACCTATGTCTGGTTTTTAAGTCAATGTAGCCTTTTAACCATGGAGATTGTTTAAATGCTAGAATACGATGAGTTTTCTTTAAAACTATGCACTGTTTTAGAACTCTAAAGTGTATCACATATGATTGCTTTGTAGAGAAATCGGTTATCAACTTGTTGTACTTCGCTTGCATAGGTTTCTTATTTTCAGCGCAAAAAGGAAGATCATTATGCAAGTCGTGTAAATGAGAGGGATAATCCAACGTGACCTCATATACATAACCGTCTGTTCCATTATCAGCTATGCTGTTTGGATCCAGATTCAGCTCGTCTTGCGATAACCATCTGAATCCACCATAAGGAAGATATTCTGACATTGCCCAACCGTAAAGGTTATTTGCGTCTAAGTAGACAAGAAATTCTGATGGTTTTGATGCATCGAAATCTTCCAAATATTTGTTATTTGCTTTCGAATATCTTTGGCTACACTGTACGATCCCCCCACGTATACCTTTTTTCATAAAATTGTACATGTCTATGTCTGTCAATAATTTCAATTGTCTAATTGTCTAATTCAATTTTTGTATATTTGAGCATTGCATCCCAGGAAAGGCCAGGTGCTGTATAATATTGGCATGGATCGAGCTCATAAATACCCTTACAAACTTTTCTAAAGTTCTCAAAAATATCTGTCAGTAAGAGAACATCTGTTTTTAAGTAAAGTTCCATGTAGTCTTTCATAGTTTTGCAACCAAAAGTATTCCATACCTCTACAGCATGTGAGTATTCCTCTAAAGAACACTCTTTATTGTTCAACTTATTAAAGAAATCACTGCGTGAAGGGAGCTGACACTCATCTGATTTTTGAAATGAATTTAGGTACTCATAGGGGAAAATACCTTTTTTCTTAATAAGCTGAAACTAGTTTTCTGACTGAAATAAGGATCTTATAGTGCTGAAATCATTATCCGACAAATTGCTGGCTAATGATTCCAAACTCTCAGCCATAAAACGTATTGTATCAAGAAATCTTATTTCAAGCTTATGACCATCACTCATTTCTGAAAATTGGGAGAGGGATATATAAAGCTCTTTATTGAGAGGGAGTACTTTCAGTTGCATTGCAATTTCACCTAGTTCTTTAATAAAAAGATGTGAGTCGTAATTAGAATAATTATGAAAGTAAACTGGTATAAACTTGGGAATTTGGTAATTTAAATTACACTTATTGTGGGCTGCACCTCTATATTTACCACTAATGTGGCAATGATCTCTAACGCGATCTTTAATTAAAATCTTTTGACAAATATGACAATTTACCGCACTATAAAAATTATAAACATCAGAAGGGGATAAAGTATCCATTTGCCTATTATTTAATAGATAATTATTATAAATATCCTCACAATCTTTAACTAAATATGACACGAATTTTTTTGAGGCATCTTTCCCTGTATAAACCCTTAACTTATCTAACTTACTGCTATAAAGACACTTAATATAATAGCTAAATGCACAAGGAGTGTGATTTTTGACTAGACTAGTTTTATTACTTACGTTATCACTAATATCTTCCAGAATGCATTCGAAGTCAGCCTAAACCACAAAGGGGACATCCATTTTCCTTTGATGTCCCTTAAAGCTGAGAATTGCATCCGGACCTGATGGCATACTTGTAACGATTTTGCCGCATTCAGCCTTATAATTATGCATAACGTTTTCCCTGTGAGTGTACTGGAGACAGGTGTTGCAGAAAATTAATTTATGTCCATCCTGCGTTATCTGACTTCGTAAAAGTCTTTGAATAAAAAATAAAAAAATTGATAAAAATTTATAAGTAAAATGTATCTATTATAAAATATATAAAACAAGTATATGTATCATTAAATTAAAGTGTTGTAAAATTTTCTAACTTACCTTGATATGTCCTTTATCAAAATATAGTGATGAACTTCACCATTCTCCAAAAGAAGCAAGTTTACATGGTTAATTTTCTCGTCCTTAGTCACATAATAGGGACCAATGATTTGATTTGCCCCCTCATCATACCCAAATACGTTAACTCTTATTGTACGATTGTTCACCTCAAACACGTTAATTTTTTTAGAGCTAATGGGAAGCTTAAATTTTTGAAATTTAGCACTTCACCATTTCGCGTAAAAGTAATGTATGCATAAATGTCCTGAATATCATAAGAACTACAACGTTTTGGGTTATCGTATGTTGTGGTATCCATGGCAGCAATCAAACACCACGTGAAGCAGTATTCATCATCATTTTCAATATTGATGCAAGATTTTTTTAAAATAGTTTTTGAGGTGTCGATATCCAACTTGATCCTTTGACGAGCGACGATTTGTTGATGTTGATTTCTGCTCGGACTATGCGTGATACAGTCCAACCAGAATTCGGACATTTTGGTTGAAATCTCCTCAATCTGTTTACGGAATATTTCTTTTATGTTGTCTGCCTTCGTCACCAAACTCATTTTAGCTACATGTGTTATAACACTCAACTCCAAATCTTCTTCAACAATTTTGATATACTCCGCCACAATACTCAAATCGCTTGGATCTTGTTTCGTGGCAGCTGGAGACTACAATGCAAAGCATACGTACTGGGGATCGAGCCTTTTAACACCTAGAGGTCGAGCTTTGTTTAATACAATTTCAAAAATGGGCTTAGATGTTATTTCGAGTGGGGAGCCTACTTATTGGCCTACTGACGTACGAAAAATTCCAGATGTTATTGATTTTGGCGTAATGAAAAATATTTCTAGGGATTTAATTAGTGTTGAAACTTCTCTAGATCTCTCCTCCGATCAATCCCCCACTATCGTTACAATTTGTAACCCACTAAGAAGTGACTTACCTCACCCATATACGAAGATGACCAATCGTGTTAATTGGCTGGGATTCAAAAAATATCTTAGTAGTCATTGCACGGAAAATATTGCGTTAAGAACACCCAATGACATTGAAACTAACATTGCCAATCTTAACGAAATTATTAAACAGGCTGCTGAACATGCCACTACCTCCCATCCGCAGTCTGGGTTTAATAAAATTTATTCCAAGGATATTGAACATCTCGTATGTGAAAAAAGAAGAGCTAGAAGGGAATGGCAACAGCACAGATCACCCCAACATAAACTCAGACTTAAAGAATGTTCTAAACGACTTCAAGAGTTGCTTGCATCTGAAAAAACTGCATCTCTTAAAAATTATTTGGAAGGTCTTGATGTCACACCGACATCTAATTACTCTTTGTGGCGCGCTGCTAGAAAGCTTAAAACCCCCGTTGAGTTCAAGCCACCTCTGCGCACATCTACCGGAGATTGGGCAAGAAGCGATACGGAAAAATGCAAAATATTTGCTGAGCATTTAAAATCCGTATTTACCTCAAATACATGTACTGGTGTTGCTGATTTGCCGAATGTAGTTGCTCTACCCCCTCGAGCCTTAAAGTTTAAGATGCGTGATGTACATAAAGTAATTGCTGAACTCAAGCCAAAGAAAGCTCCAGGTATTGATGGAATTAGTAACAAGATGCTGATGAACTTGTCGCATATTGCAATAAGAATCTTGCTGTTTATTTCTAATGCCATATTACGACTGGAGTATTATCCACAACTCTGGAAGCTTGCTAAAATCAAAATGATTCCAAAGCCGGGAAAAGATCTTACTAAAGCTGAGTCATATAGGCCAATAAGTTTGCTGTCAACTATGTCAAAACTCTTCGAAAAGCTGCTCATGACAAAATTGTCCCCAATTTTAACTGATAGTGGGTGCATCCCAGACCATCAATTTGGTTTTAGAAGTCAGCATAGCACCATTGAACAAACTCATAGATTGGTTCAATTTATAAGAAAAACATTTGAGGAAAAGAAGTATTGTTCTGCCCTGTTTATTGACGTTTCTCAGGCATTTGATAAAGTGTGGCATGAAGGTCTAATTCTAAAATTAAAATCATATCTACCAATAAATTTAGAGAATTTATTAGAAAGTTACATCACTACCCGGAAGTTCACGGTTGTGGAAGGAGAATTCATGAGTGTGCCCGAATCTATATCATCCGGTGTGCCACAGGGGAGCATACTGGGGCCAGTTTTGTATTTGATCTATACTTGTGATATGCCTTTGAGCAGCAATATCCATACATCTACGTTTGCCGATGATACAGACTGCCTTAGTATGCATGAAAACCCTCACGAGGCTTCCCGATATTTACAAGAACATATTACACAATTGGAAATGTGGTTGAACTTATGGACAATTAAGGTAAATGAACAAAAGTGTGTCCATATAACGTTTACCCTAAGAAGAGATACTTGTTCCCCAATTCGAATCAATAATCAAAATATTCCTCAACACTCCCAAGTGAAATACCTTGGTATACACCTTGATCGAAGGCTTACATGGAAACATCATATTGACTTTAAGCTAACTCAGATGAAAATTAAGTTATCTCAAATACACTGGTTGATTGGCAGAAATTCAACACTTAGCATGGACTGTAAACTTTTATTATACAAGTCGCTTTTAAAGCCAATATGGTGTTACGGTATCCAGTTATGGGGCACTGCTTCAGCTTCCAATGTAGAGAGAATCCAACGAAGGCAAAACAAAATTTTACGGTTAATAACATCGGTTCCATGGTACATCAAAAATTCTAATATACATCGTGATTTAAATATGCCACTAGTGACTGAAGAAATTGCAAAATACGCAGGCAAATATTTAACAAAACTCGAGTCACATCCTAATCCGCTTGCTCGTAATATTTTGAACTTTACTGGACACATCCGCTTAAAAAAGAGGGACACAAGGGCTCTATTACTCAACACGCCAAATGGGATTTCTTGAAAATATTTTTTTTATACTTTTTTATAATTTTTTTTTTCTTTTTTTATTATCACTACTTATGTATTATTTATAACTATTAACAAGTTTATGTCCGACAGTGGTCGGTCCTAATAATTATATTTTAGATTTAAGATTTGAATACTTATTGTTAGTTCATATTTGAAGATACAATAAATAAATACATGTATTAAAAAAAAAAAAAAAAAAAATACTCACATGAAATTTAATACACTAAAAAAGTGTTCACCAATTAATATTTTTAATTAGGAATTTAATTATATCAATTAAATTTTTAATTGTATTAATTAACTTGACTTAAAAAACTTAATTGGTATTATCAAATTGTTTATAGGTGAAAATGTAATTAATTTTTTAATTGATACTACAAATATTTTAATTAATATTACAAAATCATTCATATTACTTTTTTGTGTGTAATTGTATGCTTACACAAAGTCATGTGAAGTTAATGTTTTCCTTAATAAACTCTTCCAGAAGAAGTTGGTCCTTTCTATTTAGAATAGCATATGTGGCGATATGATTTTTAAAGGCTTTCGATATTTTGAAACATCTCACATTCTCTGCTACTTCTTCTGTCCTAGAATGTGAAGCAGTCATTGGAGTTAGCAGAGTTTCTTCTCTTCTTTCTTCTTCTTTACCATCACTTTCCAGTAAACTTATGTCCATAGCATCGTTGCACAAATTCCCTCCATGGATATCCACACCTTGTTGTTGAGCTTGTTGTTGCTGCTGCTCTTGTTGATGATAATGAAGAGGTTGCCATTGCATCAAATTGGAATACTGCTGCATTTTATTATCTGGTGTGACGGGATTATAATTGTAACTTGGGTACTCATATTGCATTGGCACTCCTAATCCCAAAAACTGATTATTCCATGGCATACCGTATTGTTGATAATTCATTGGTACTTGATATTGGGGGTAATGTAGAGAAGGATGTTGCTGATGATGAGACATATTCAGGTACCGTTGATAATTTTCAAGAGATGTCTGCGGTTGTTCTTGATTTCTGTTCCGGCTTACGACCACTTGATCCTGCACACTATGATTTTTGACATGATCCAAAAAGAACTTTTGGTATTTATATACCTTATGGCATCTTTCACACTGATAACCTGAAGAACTCATTTTTAATTATTTTATTGTTATTATTTCATTTTAACACAATTTCTGATGATGGTTGTAAATACAATAAAGTACTGATGTGATGGTTAGAAAAGTTGGCGTATTTATACAAAAATTAGTAGCAGTATCCTTGCAGTATATTTACTTTTTGTTTCTCTGCTGATGACTTTACTTAATTGAAACTTTGCTGCTTTAAAATAATCGTAGACAAAGAAAATATTTACGTTGCAAAATATAAATGTATTCTACAAAATATTTTACGCATACTCCTCAGTCATACATACAAATAAACATACATACATACATACATACAATTATATTTCTTAAACAAATAAATAAATACCAGCGACAAACAAGCTGGATCATCCACACACAAGTATAGGCTGTTCATATACAAGAGAACATTTTATACATAAATAAAATAATTATATTAATTGTTTATTAATTTATTTAATTATTTTATTTATAAACAATTTATTAGCGTGATTCATATGAGAATCGCGTAGTAGTCATCAAATCTATTTACTCTCATATTACTGATATAGTATTACGATAACAAATTTCTATAGTCTGGCAACACTGGCAATTTTCCCTTTGGTACTAGAAAATAATAATCATGTTTTGCCGTCGGCATTTGAAAAAAAATACAAATGTGTTTTGCCGTCGGCATTTGAAAGAAATAATAATCATGTATTGCCGTCGGCATTACGAAAAATTATCATGCATTGCCGTAGGCATTAGGAAAAATTATCATGCATTGCCGTAGGCATTAGGAAAAATTAATAATCACTATTTCACCATTTGTATTAGGAAAAATCATTTTCATGATTTTCCCGTCGGCATATACACTTGTGAAATCTTAATCTTATAAAACCCCTTAAACCACACCCACAAAAAAATCACCCGTTATCACAATTAATATTACCCAAAAAAATCACCCGTTCCCACAAAGTTAATGTAAACAAAAAACTCCTTATGTAAACAAAAATTTGGACGGACTTATTGAAGCACCCTCACAGGTATCAAATTTCACAAATTTCCAAGAATTTAAGAATTTTCAAATTTGAATTACCCAAATTTAACAATTTCAGCCACAATTTTGCAAGTTTAAGTGACGGAGAACCGCCAGTTCGCTACTACTTAAAATGCTATAAATTTTGCGATTGGCGCCTAATGTCAGTTCTGTTTTGACATTTGTGTAGTTAACACATGAAAATACACGTTAATAAACAATGTTACGCTGCATTGCTCCATAACGCGGAATATTGGTGACTATTTATTTGACCAATAATCGGTCACGTTCGGCACGTTATGCCAAAGTCACCGACCAGCAAGATCACCTAATTTGATCGCTGCAGACTTCTTTTTGTGAGGCTTTTTGAAGTCGCGGGTTTATTTCAACAAGCGTCAGACTCTTGCAGCTCTTAAAGACAATATCCGTCAAGAATGTGAGGAAGTTTTGGCCAAAGTGATGGAAAATGCCACAAAAAGGGCTCAAATGACAATCAACTGTGGCGGCGGACATTTACATGACATCATATTTTCGACTTGATGTAAAAAAATAAAAATAATCCACAAGAAGCATCAAAGTTTTTCTTTTTGTTTTAATACAGCCAAATAACATCGGAAGGTTATTTTTGCGCCACCCTGTATAAGCGAAGCACGAACAGTTCCAGTTGTCGTCAACTTACTTCCCATAATACAAATTACTATTGGAAATGAAAAATAAAATGAGAGGTGTCTAGGACAGCCGGTTGGTTATGTAAGACAAACTGAAGTGTTAATTAAGTTATATTCTCGCTTGCTCCAGTTGTCACTTTAACACAACACCAAAAAATTTGTGCTCGTATATCCGTTGTCGAAAACAATTGGCGTGTTTATGCTATTAGACCTTAGGAAACGGAAATATATTGTCAGTTGTACAAAATTGTTCTCGAGAGCGAGTAAACAATCCCCAATTATTTGGTATTGTGTTAAAGAGACGTCGATGACGACAACTGGAATAAGGGTGAATATATAAAAATATGTTTTTAAATAATATAAATAAGTGTTTATTTTACAAATATATATTTCAAACTGAAAACAAAAATTTTTTAATGAATTATATTTCAATGAAAAATAAAAATTATATCATATCATATATATATATCAACTAAGTACAAAATATTAACAATTTTGTATTAATAGTATTGAATATTATTAAAGACCCTTAACTCACGGATGCTTTGTGTAACCACCTTGCCTACGAAATAAAATTGTCAAAACCTTTAAGTCAGCGACGACTTTCCATTTATGGGTGGTAGACATAGTTAACCGACATAAGTATATTTTTCATCACTTCGTAAGTTTCGCATATGCGATTGGAACTGAATGTAGTTGATTTTGGTTATGCAATAAGACAGCTTTTAAGCCTATATATTACATTACAAATCTTAAATTAATAAAAATAAAGTCATACATTTTTATAAGAAAACTTACTTTTACATGAACCATCAATCAAAAAGTCGCCATTCATCTGCTTTATAATTGTGATTTAATGTCTAAAATAGTTTTGGTACATCAACGAAATACACGAGATCACTGTCATTGGAACTATTCTTAAAACTTTCTTCAAGTGACCAAGTCCGGTTACTTTTTCTAGCAGATGTCATAACGAACTCTTTTTCCACCAAATTCCACTGCTGTAATCGCGATCCGAGGACTTCAGATTGCCGCTTTGACAAGTGTAAATCGCGAACAAGATCGTCAAAATCAGGTTTTGACTAAAAATGCCTATCTGTTGATTGCTCGTTGTCGGTAGATCATTACTTACAGGTTTTGGTTTTATAACAGTTGCAACATTTGCGTACTTAATGTTTTTGCGCATTTTAAAACAGTGACCTAAAACATCGGTTTGACAAAAGTAGCAATCATTTGGCTTATGATATGGCTGATGATGCCAAATAAGAGGCGAAGAAAAGGGCAAAACAAAACGAAGGTTGAATTTTCTTTTTTTGAATGTATTACAGAAATATTGGCAAACAAATTCTGGATCGTACCAGCGACTAATATCAAAAGAACGATTAAATAATTTATTGTAAACTTCTACCACTCCAACATTGTTGTTTAAATCACGCCGGTGACTGATATCAGTAGATAAGCCACAAATATAGCAAAATTTGTTACGATTGTCACAAATTTTTGATTTAATTTTAATTTGAATTGCACACGATTTTTATTAAATTGCAAAAGTTTTGTTAAATACACAGATTCAAAGTGAAAAAGAAGACATTAACAAAACGTCATATTAATAGAAAAAACAATATTTTTTTTGTGCTTATGCTAACAGTGATTTGTAATTTTAAAGAAAGTGCATAAGAGGAACACAAATAAAAAAAACAATATTTTTGAATGACTAAAACTCTCATTACAATTTTTTTTTGTATTAAGGATAACATTTGCTCAATTCACAACCTATTGTAAGTGTAGTAGGTCGTCAAGCTCTAAAATACTTGTAAAATGTTGTAGGTA
Source organism: Tachina fera (assembly GCA_905220375.1). Taxonomy (NCBI): domain Eukaryota; kingdom Metazoa; phylum Arthropoda; class Insecta; order Diptera; family Tachinidae; genus Tachina; species Tachina fera. The sequence goes on from LR999963.1 coordinate 126,457,787, forward strand.
ATTTTCATAGAAAAGTTTGCTACGACACCTACAACATTTTTCCCTATGTTTGATAAATGTCGTAGCATGACATCATGAATGCATAACCTTATAAATGTTTTTTCATTACATTTACCTTAATATTTCTTTAGTAAATTAATAAAAATTAGTGCAATTATATATGCAAATAAAAAAAATTTGCGAAATGACGAAAATTGGCATAAAGTTACAAAGTCTAATAATGTTTTAAATCCTTCAAAATTGTAAGGACGCTAAAAAGCATGCAAAACCCCGGTTTTATTGCAAACTTTGCAAAAAAATCGCCAAAATTGTCAAAATTTTAAATAAGCCATAAAATGGATTACATATCTCTTAAACTGTCAGGAATGCAAAAAAAATCCGGCAAGAATCGCGAACATTACGTAAATTTACAAAAACTTATTAACATATTGGATGATGATATTTTTTTAAATCGGTAAAACTGCCAAGAATCTGAAGACATGGGAAAAGTCGTTTTTATCGCGATATTTTCAAAAAGTCGCGAAAATTTTAAACAATAATTGAATAAAAACCCCTAAAATTTTAAAAAAATTGGTAAAACTGAAGGCATGCAAAAGTCGCTTTTATCTCGAACTTTTCACAAAATCACTAGAATTTGCAAAATTTTAAAATCGCCAAAAATGTAAGGAATGCAGAAAATTCAATAAAAATCGCGATAATTCGGAAAAACGCTACTAACAGCGGGATGATAAAAAAGTCTTAAATTTTTTTAAGAATCGGCAGAACTGTTAGGAAACTGAAATCACGCAAAAAGTCGCTTTTATTGCGAAGTGTGCAAAAATTCGCGATGTTGCAAAATCGGAAGCAAGCTGGCATAAGAGTGATTGTCTTCTTCAGAATCGCCTAAAATTTTCGAGTTTTTATTAAATTGTAATTTTTCTTATTATTTAATCACCCGAATCCACTAGTAAAATTTCTGCACTATATTTTTCGCATAGTGCCGAATTTTTTTTGTTTTTTGTTTGCTTTTATTAATTTCAAACATTCGACATTTTTAAAAGTCTAACAACGTTTACAACAAACCGTTTACAACTACTAATACAATCTACAGTTGGTTGTGAAAATTTCTCAAGTTTCACACAGATTTCCAAGAATCTTAAAATTTGCAAGTTTTAATTACCCAAATTTAACAATATCAACGAAAATTTAATAATTTCAGCCCAAATTTCACAATTTTAACAGAGCTCGAATTGGTAATTCACTACTACTGACATTGTGCGGTGGATAATAACTATCTGAAATTTATTTGCTGCTGGTTCAGCTTGGTCTATATGCATTTCCTTGTTGCTGTAACAAATAATGAGTAGACTTCAATCACACATTTTGAATAGTCACAAACCTCTTATCTTATGCGTAGACTTTTAAAACCTAATAAGATAATAACTATAAGAAGTATTTAAGCAAAGATAGCTTGTAATTGTGTTAAGCCAAGAATAAACGGAAGAACAGTAGCAAAGAAATATTTGTGCTTTATTTATTTTTATATTTGAGCAATCAAAAGAACTTACATGTTAATTAAAATTAATCGTAACAATACAAAATGTTTCTTATATGAATCGTTATAAAGTTTTTAAAACCAAATGATTTTTAGCAAATAATAAAGAAGTTGTGTACTAACAATCAAAATAACTCAGGGCCAAAAATTAAAAAAATCTTTCAAGTCATATAACTTAGAAATCTTTAGAGATAAAATGGTGCTTAAAGCAATTTGTTTGTTAACGTTGATTGTCCCACTGAAAAAATTATTGAGATCGGTCGATATTTACAAAAGTTAAAAGCTCCGAAAGAATTTCGATATTCGCCGTTTTCCACCTTGAGGCTCTTTGTAACTACGCTGTCTTACAACATGGTGCCTCCAAATATTCTTTCTCAACAGATCAAAGCAGAGTTCATTTCCAAAACAGTTGGTTTCATCGAAATCGGTTCACTAGTTAAAAATTTGCGGACTATTTACCCACTTTTTTTCACGTCACTGTGCTGTATGCATAGGACGGAACTTGGTCTGGTGCAGTACTGTGCGCCTAAAAAACAAACAAAAAAGTTACCTGATGGGTAATTTTCCTTCACTTTTGCGTTCATACACTTTCGAGGTGATTACATCCCTGGCAAATCCAAAATCAGCTACCTTACATGTGTGATCGTCTGCAATCAATACATTTCGGGCAGCCAAGTCTCTGTGTATTATCTGAAATTACAAACGCAGTAGATGAGATAAATGTGTAAGTTATTTTAAAATTAATAGGCAGATTTTGTAAAAAATTTCGTTTCTAAACGTTTAAAATGTGTATGAAAAATAACGAAAACTCGTTTCAAAAAATATTTTTTTCATAAAAATTTCCAAACGAAAAAACGTTTCTACTTATAAAACTTGGCCTTAAATACAGTTTTTTTTAACCTAAATAAAAAATACTTCCGACCATTTTTGACTGTTTTTAAAGTTATACTGACAAAATATTGAACAGTGGGTACCGAGTACATTTTAATCCATACTCAAATTTTGTAATGTTTTATTCTTTAAGGCTCCATTACCCGACTGTAGAAATCGCAAATGTAAGGTAAATGTTAAATGTGATGTAAATGTAAACGTTTGTGCGATTATAGAATGCCTCAAAACGTGTCATGTGTTTTCGACCACAACAAAAAATCTTCTATGTGCACACATACATACATGCTAATTACTTTGTGCCCAGTAAACACGCATTTTTTATTTAAAATTTCGAGTTATTTGAAGTCAAACGTGAAAATTCATATACATATGTATGTACATAAGTATATATAATGTTTAAATTCGTCGAATTGATTTTGATTGAAATTTATATGTACTTATGTGCACATACATACGTATGCATTAGAGCTTATAAGTAAATAATATAAGTACAAATAATATAGTAATCAAAAATCAAAAATTTCGCTGAAACTATTCTAATCTATTTTCTTTTGAATGCAAGTTTTAGCTTGATATAAAAAACTAATTGTGAGTTTTGAAATAAACCAGCTAAAAAAATTATATATGGTCCATATATTTGTAATATATGAATGTATATAACTATAAATGAATATGTATGAATTCATGTATAGAAATATATGGGATTATACATGGCAAAACTATTATATATGAACTAATATATGGACTAATATATGAAATGTATTATAACATATGAGCTCATATGTATATGAAAATTTAATTATGAAGCTCTTCATATGTGGATCCATATATACATAAATATAAGATTTTATATATGGAGCTATATAAAAATGTATGCATACATGATATTTCACATAAGATCATTCTTGCAATCAAAAAAGCTTGGATTTTATCACTGCTGAATTGGAAATCCATTAGAAAATACATACGGTATGCAAAGTTTATATGCGTACCCTCAACGTTTAAAAAAGAAAAACTTTTTGTTACAAAAAAAAACATTCTTGTATGATTTTATACATTGTGGCCCCATTTAATATATCAAATAAACAAAAGGATAATCCAGTCATTAATTTTATAGAAAATAATAAAATTCTCTAGATAAGAAAAAAAGTTCATATTACTGTATTGAAAACTATTGTTAGAGGGATTATTTTTTCTTTTATAATTAATTGCAATAGTTTTTAATCTGATTTCTTAAGCTAAATGTTATGTACGAATATGATTTATGTGTTTTTAAATAATTGATTCACGTTTTGATGAATGAAATCACTTTTAGTTCGTTTTGAATTATTTGTAAAAACAAATGTTTCATTAAATACAACCTTTCTCTCAAGTTTAAAAAAAGTTAATTTTAGTAATTTAATTTATTGCACAGCAGTACGCTTTTGTGAATCAAAAGTGTATGAATATGAACTTTGCATACTGTGGAGGGAATTTACACGTACATGTATGGAAATGTATGAATATATATAATCATATATGTATGCCCATATACCGTCATTTTTCGGATCCGAAACATATATGGGATATCATATATGCTGCATACATATTTTTTTAGCTGGGAAGTCACCTTTTAGAACGAAAATACCTACTAGGCGCATTTTTAAGAACTATTATAATTTTATTTAAATGAACTCAATTATAATAATTTAAATAGCAGCTGTAACGCTTAAGTCTCTAACCGTAATATTTGTCGTTGTACATTACCAGAACAGATTTTGAGCACCTTCTTCGGAAAGACGAAGTCTTGGCTCCTTAATTTCCAAGAATGTCTATGCTTGCAGTAGCACTTCAATCACATAAAAAACTTATTATATCTTCACTTACTGGTTTTATCCTTTTCCTATTAATGTTCGTACCTACTTATAACATTTATTTTTTACTCTCAAAAAATATACATATGCATTCATGTGTGCAATTTTTAACAAGAGCACAAACATAGGACTTTTTGTTTGCTGGGTGTTTATCGGGATAAATAAAATCAAATCAAATGCACAACAGCTGTTCGAAACATTAATGGGAGTTCAATATCTTCACATTATTTTTGATTGTATGAAAAAAGTACGAAAATTATTTAAATGGTATCAAATCATTATTTCATACTCACAAACAATGTAATGACTTTGCTTTTTAGTTAAATTACAATTTTAGCTATATAATTACATACATGCATTTCAAAGTATTATAATTACAAAAAATATTTATATGTTTATTGTCATTATAATTGTTATGATCATACGTACATATTATTTTTATTGGTATAATTATTAAACAAAAATAGATTTTTGTATGCTTGTGTGTATTTTTGTACGCACATATGTACATATTGTTACGTAAAAAGATTCCTACAGGGTTAATGCAAAGAACTATCTAGAAGTATTTAACTAAAGCAACAAACGTACACACATATTCGCGTGCAAACACTGTAGCAAAGAACTAAATAAGCATGCGTAACACGTACACAAGCAGAAGCAACAACAAAAAGCGTCTGCTTATTAAGAAGATTCGCATATTTACACACACACATACATACATGCTAATTCAAACGAAAGACAAAAGGTAAACAACCACCACGCATTGCTTAGTTAATGATGTACACACGTATGCATATACACATGTATGTACATAGTTACCACATGAACTTAATTGGGCACTTAGTAAACAACATTTAAGATGATAATGATCGTCTGGACTATGCTTGAAACTTCTAGTGGTATTGGTGCACAGTATAAAAAGCACAACGCAACCAATGGCAAGTCAGTCGTGAATAAGTCAGTTGTGAAGTTCAGTTGTGTTGTGAACGAACAAGTTAGTCAGTGCTAATTGGAAATTAGTAGAGCGAACATCGTTGAAAGTAAAAGACCTCGTGCGGTGGATAATAACGTTAAGAAGTAAATAAGAAAAGACAAGTTGTAATTGGTTTAGTCAAGAATAAAAGGAAGTTCAGCTGCAAATAAGAAATTCGTGTTGTTATTAATTTTTATTTTTGAGCAATCAAAAGAACTCACACGTTTAATAAAATTTAAACGTAACATTTGGTGTCAGAAGTGGGATTGCAAAATTAAAATAAAAATAATTAATTAAGCAGAGAATGAATTTGTAATACAAGGAAAGAAAATCTACAATGAAGTTCGAAGACCTAAAAGTGGAGCAACTCAAAAAGGAATTGAGTAAGTGTGACCTGCCGACAACAGGTAATAAGGCAGAACTTCAAAAGAGGCTAACAGACGAATTCAAGCGTCGTGGCGTTGACATAGGAGCATACGAATTTGAAGAGAAATATGAGATGGAAGAAACATCTGCTCCTTCTACTAGTACTCCAATCAGTACAGACATCAGCGCAATGTTTGCTGTCATTATGAGCAAACTTCAGGATTTTCAAGAAATTTCTCGAATAAGCAATGAGAAAATGGATGACAGATTTCAGGAGTTTTCTAGAGCTAATGAGAAAATGGAGGCAAACAATGAGAGAGTTCTAGCTGAAGTTAAAGCCACAAATGAGAAACTTCAAGAAATGTCTGAGTTCTTATATAGAAAAGTAGACGGCATAAAAGTACAAGTCAGTAAATCAGACCAAAAGATTTCTGATTTGGAGCAGATCAACGATGAAATTTCTGGCAATGAAGAAAATGTTGACGAAATCAACAGCGAAGTGAATGAAGCTCGGGACCTAGAAGATAGTTAAGCGGTCAGTGAAACCGTGGAACAAGCAATGGGTGAAATAGTCTCGCTTGCTCAGGGTAACGAAATTGCTACAGCATAAAAAGCGAGCAGCGTAAAAGCAGCAAGGAAGAAGAAGACAACTTTCGTAAAGAATCTCAAGCGTGTGGTAAGGCAAAGTCTAGTCGAGGAACAAAGTGGAGTCAGTGCAATAGGCCATAAGTGTGGAAGGAGTGGTCACCTCCAGTGTATGGTAAGGCAAGCTCTAGCCAAGGGGCAAGGTAGAGTCAGAGCCAAAGGCCATAAGTGTGGAAGGAGTGGTCATCTCCAGTGTATGGTAAGGCAAGCTCTAGCCAAGGGACAAGGTAGAGTCAGAGCCAAAGGCCATAAATGTGGAAGGAGTAGTCATCTCCAGGGAATGGTAAAGCACGCTCTAGTCAATAGGCAAAGTGGACTCAGAGCCAAATGCCACAAATGTGGAAGAAGTTGTCATCTACAGCGTACAGCATGGCAAGCTGTAGTGGACATACCAAGCAGATTCAGTACCAAGGGCTGCAAATGTGGAAGAACTTGTCATCTTCAGCGCAATGCAAGGCAAGCTGTAGTGGAAACAGGAAGCAGAGTTAATACCAGGGGCCGCAAATGTCAACGAAGTAGTCACCTCCAGCGTATGGTAACACAAGTCAAAGTTGAAAGACGAAGCAGAGCCAGAACTAAAACCTACAAATATGGAAGAGGTAGTCGTCTACAGCGCAACTACAAGGCATATAGAAAACGAAGAAAGAAACAGGCAGTGATGATGTGCCTATTCGGGACGAATAGGCTTAAGTGGGCGGCAGTGTTACGTAAAAAGATTCCTACAGGGTTAATGCAAAGAACTATCTAGAAGTATTTAACTAAAGCAACAAACGTACACACATATTCGCGTGCAAACACTGTAGCAAACAACTAAATAAGCATGCGTAACACGTACACAAGCAGAAGAAACAACAAAAAGCGTCTGCTTATTAAGAAGATTCGCATATTTACACACACATACATACATGCTAATTCAAACGAAAGGCAAAAGGTAAACAACCACCACGCATTGCTTAGTTAATGATGTACACACGTATGCATATACACATGTATGTACATAGTTACCACATGAACTTAATTGGGCACTTAGTAAACAACATTTAAGATGATAATGATCGTCTGGACTATGCTTGAAACTTCTGGTGGTATTGGTGCACAGTATAAAAAGCACAACGCAACCAATGGCAAGTCAGTCGTGAATAAGTCAGTTGTGAAGTTCAGTTGTGTTGTGAACGAACAAGTCAGTCAGTGCTAATTGGAAATTAGTAGAGCGAACATCGTTGAAAGTAAAAGACCTCGTGCGGTGGATAATAACGTTAAGAAGTAAATAAGAAAAGACAAGTTGTAATTGGTTTAGTCAAGAATAAAAGGAAGTTCAGCTGCAAATAAGAAATTCGTGTTGTTATTAATTTTTATTTTTGAGCAATCAAAAGAACTCACACGTTTAATAAAATTTAAACGTAACAATATATTAAACACATTCATACGTATACATATAAATATAAGTATATATATATATATATATATATATATATATATTTATATATATATATATATATATATATATATATATATATATGTATATATATACATATGTGTATATTAACCAAAAACAAACACACACGATTGGCAATCTCAAGTTAGATTTTATAAAGAAAAGAACTGTTAGGAAACTAATGGCCTATTTCCCACCTGCGAAAGAAAACGTTCGACTCGCAATTTATATTGAAAACAACAATAAAATATGAAAATTTGTTTTTGTTTTCAATATAAATTGTAAGTCGAACGTTTTCTTTCGCAGGTGGGAAATAGGCCATAAATATATTAAATATGCCATGTACGTACACAAATTTAGCAACTTAAATTATCAAAAGTACCACTATAGGGCTACTGTGCCACAGTCACATTCAATATATACACATCCCATCACTGTCTACATATGTCACGTAACCTCGGCATGAAATTCCAGCGTTGTCAACTTGGTGCGTTTCGCACCATTTTGGGTGCTTTTTGAAAATTTTTGTGCGAAAAATTCCTTAGTTGATGCGTGGTGCGCTTTTTTTAAATTTTGGTGAAATTTTTGGTGGCACCAACACAAATTGAACACGACAGTGGGTTAAAATGGGAAAATTTTTGTTGTGGAACTTTTACCACAACAAAATAATTACCACATAAATAGTAATGATGTTTACAAAACATCTCAATTTGAAATGAAATCTTTTTTATGACCCTATGATAACAATAATGATGAAAATATTAGCTTTATTAATTTCGAATAGTTAATTTTTGATCTCTTTTAAAAGTTTTGAGCAGTATTTATAAAATGAATGTACAAACATTTATAATTTTTTACAAATTAATGCATGTGCCCTTAATTATGAAACTTGTCATATATTTCGTTGCTCGAGATATTCAGTATATTGCATATGAACAAATCCAAAAATATTTTTTAATTATCCGACAGTTCAATTAATCTAAGAAAATGTCTCATTTACAAAAAAATAATATTATACTTTTTATGCAAAATTTTTAATTCAATAAACATTTTAAAATAAAATAGGAAATTCTGAGCTCGGTGCTTTTTCTCCATTTTGGTGCGTTTTGAAATTTCAAAGTTGACAACGCTGTGAAATTCTATTTTCTGCAGGCTCAGCCGTTTCATTTACGTGACATTTCATTCAGGTAAGCATTTGCATAGCTTTTCATGCAACAGTTTCGATCAGCTGACCCATTTACATTTACAGTTCTACATTCACAGTCGGGTAATTCTGCCTTTAGTTTTGAGCAATTTTAATGTAAGGCTGACTTTACATCTGTTATTTCATGGGTGTCAGGTGCCAAATACGTGCACTACAGTGTTGCCAGAAAAAATATTGATGAGAGAATGCTAGATCTGTAAAAAAATGCTCCAGAGAAGAAAAGTATAATGCCAGAAATATACAAAAATCTCGATTTAAAAAAAAGTTAGGAATTAAGATAACGATCTGTATGCATATGTTATTATCCATAGATACCTATGAATTTTATGTATTTTCAAACATTAATTATACACATATGTATTAAAGACCTGCACAAGACGTCTTATAAGAACTTTTAAGACATGAGGGCAATTGAAAATAATTTTCTACAGTGAAATCTTCTGAAACAAACGCTAAACAACGTGTTCGGCAATACATTTGTTTAAATTATTGCAGGTATAAGAGTAAGGAAGAAAATAGTTCGTGACTGAAGAATTTGTGGCGCTTGTGCTTTTTTCTCTCATTGGCGCGTATATAAACGTCATGCATGTACATACATACATACCTACTTAATTTGTGTATGCTCTCTTATTTTTTTGCTCACACATGCATTTACATGAGTTGTGTGCGCTTGCTTTAAAAAAACTCCCTTAAATACAAACATAATACCTAACCATCTAAACGTACAATATGCAAAATAACAAGCATACATGTATCAACACTACTTCTTTGCATTGTTTGTTATAAACAAGACGTCTTGGCAACATCGCTTGTTAACAGTCATATACACGTACACCAATACATCCATCCTGCCTCGTTTATAGTACGACAGCATTTATTATTGGCTCAGTATAATACATGCCACGATAATACATTTAAAAAACATCAGGTATTTACATTTCAAAACTGCATACGCAGGCCACTAGTATTTATATCGAGACCTCGTTCCGGTTCAATTTTAAGCAAGATGCTGTAAAAAGTAAATTTTTTATTTGAAATTATAACTTTGTCTAACACATAGCTCGGAATTATCAAAATATTGAAATGTGTGATATCTTTTAAAATACAGGATGTAAAATTTTATCATAACCCAGATAAAAAAATTATATACGGTCCATATATTTTTAATATATGAATGTATATAACTATATATGAATATGTATGAATTCATGTATGGAAATATATGGGATTATACATGGCAAAACTATTATATATGAACTAATATATGGACTAATATATGAAATGTATTATAAAATATGAGCTCATATATGAAAATTTAATTATGAAGCTCTTCATATGTGGATCCATATATACATAAATATAAGATTTTATATATGGAGCTATATAAAAATGTATGCATACATGATATTTCACATAAGATCATTCTTGCAATCAAAAAAGCTTGGATTTTATCACTGCTGAATTGGAAATCCATTAGAAAATACATACGGTATGCAAAGTTTATATGCGTACCCTCAACGTTTAAAAAAGAAAAACTTTTTGTTACAAAAAAAAACATTCTTGTATGATTTTATACATTGTGGCCCCATTTAATATATCAAATAAACAAAAGGATAATCCAGTCATTAATTTTATAGAAAATAATAAAATTCTCTAGATAAGAAAAAAAGTTCATATTACTGTATTGAAAACTATTGTTAGAGGGATTATTTTTTCTTTTATAATTAATTGCAATAGTTTTTAATCTGATTTCTTAAGCTAAATGTTATGTACGAATATGATTTATGTGTTTTTAAATAATTGATTCACGTTTTGATGAATGAAATCACTTTTAGTTCGTTTTGAATTATTTGTAAAAACAAATGTTTCATTAAATACAACCTTTCTCTCAAGTTTAAAAAAAGTTAATTTTAGTAATTTAATTTATTGCACAGCAGTACGCTTTTGTGAATCAAAAGTGTATGAATATGAACTTTGCATACTGTGGAGGGAATTTACACGTACATGTATGGAAATGTATGAATATATATAATCATATATGTATGCCCATATACCGTCATTTTTCGGATCCGAAACATATATGGGATATCATATATGCTGCATACATATTTTTTTAGCTGGGAAGTCACCTTTTAGAACGAAAATACCTACTAGGCGCATTTTTAAGAACTATTATAATTTTATTTAAATGAACTCAATTATAATAATTTAAATAGCAGCTGTAACGCTTAAGTCTCTAACCGTAATATTTGTCGTTGTACATTACCAGAACAGATTTTGAGCACCTTCTTCGGAAAGACGAAGTCTTGGCTCCTTAATTTCCAAGAATGTCTATGCTTGCAGTAGCACTTCAATCACATAAAAAACTTATTATATCTTCACTTACTGGTTTTATCCTTTTCCTATTAATGTTCGTACCTACTTATAACATTTATTTTTTACTCTCAAAAAATATACATATGCATTCATGTGTGCAATTTTTAACAAGAGCACAAACATAGGACTTTTTGTTTGCTGGGTGTTTATCGGGATAAATAAAATCAAATCAAATGCACAACAGCTGTTCGAAACATTAATGGGAGTTCAATATCTTCACATTATTTTTGATTGTATGAAAAAAGTACGAAAATTATTTAAATGGTATCAAATCATTATTTCATACTCACAAACAATGTAATGACTTTGCTTTTTAGTTAAATTACAATTTTAGCTATATAATTACATACATGCATTTCAAAGTATTATAATTACAAAAAATATTTATATGTTTATTGTCATTATAATTGTTATGATCATACGTACATATTATTTTTATTGGTATAATTATTAAACAAAAATAGATTTTTGTATGCTTGTGTGTATTTTTGTACGCACATATGTACATATTGTTACGTAAAAAGATTCCTACAGGGTTAATGCAAAGAACTATCTAGAAGTATTTAACTAAAGCAACAAACGTACACACATATTCGCGTGCAAACACTGTAGCAAAGAACTAAATAAGCATGCGTAACACGTACACAAGCAGAAGCAACAACAAAAAGCGTCTGCTTATTAAGAAGATTCGCATATTTACACACACACATACATACATGCTAATTCAAACGAAAGGCAAAAGGTAAACAACCACCACGCATTGCTTAGTTAATGATGTACACACGTATGCATATACACATGTATGTACATAGTTACCACATGAACTTAATTGGGCACTTAGTAAACAACATTTAAGATGATAATGATCGTCTGGACTATGCTTGAAACTTCTAGTGGTATTGGTGCACAGTATAAAAAGCACAACGCAACCAATGGCAAGTCAGTCGTGAATAAGTCAGTTGTGAAGTTCAGTTGTGTTGTGAACGAACAAGTCAGTCAGTGCTAATTGGAAATTAGTAGAGCGAACATCGTTGAAAGTAAAAGACCTCGTGCGGTGGATAATAACGTTAAGAAGTAAATAAGAAAAGACAAGTTGTAATTGGTTTAGTCAAGAATAAAAGGAAGTTCAGCTGCAAATAAGAAATTCGTGTTGTTATTAATTTTTATTTTTGAGCAATCAAAAGAACTCACACGTTTAATAAAATTTAAACGTAACATTTGGTGTCAGAAGTGGGATTGCAAAATTAAAATAAAAATAATTAATTAAGCAGAGAATGAATTTGTAATACAAGGAAAGAAAATCTACAATGAAGTTCGAAGACCTAAAAGTGGAGCAACTCAAAAAGGAATTGAGTAAGTGTGACCTGCCGACAACAGGTAATAAGGCAGAACTTCAAAAGAGGCTAACAGACGAATTCAAGCGTCGTGGCGTTGACATAGGAGCATACGAATTTGAAGAGAAATATGAGATGGAAGAAACATCTGCTCCTTCTACTAGTACTCCAATCAGTACAGACATCAGCGCAATGTTTGCTGTCATTATGAGCAAACTTCAGGATTTTCAAGAAATTTCTCGAATAAGCAATGAGAAAATGGATGACAGATTTCAGGAGTTTTCTAGAGCTAATGAGAAAATGGAGGCAAACAATGAGAGAGTTCTAGCTGAAGTTAAAGCCACAAATGAGAAACTTCAAGAAATGTCTGAGTTCTTATATAGAAAAGTAGACGGCATAAAAGTACAAGTCAGTAAATCAGACCAAAAGATTTCTGATTTGGAGCAGATCAACGATGAAATTTCTGGCAATGAAGAAAATGTTGACGAAATCAACAGCGAAGTGAATGAAGCTCGGGACCTAGAAGATAGTTAAGCGGTCAGTGAAACCGTGGAACAAGCAATGGGTGAAATAGTCTCGCTTGCTCATGGTAACGAAATTGCTACAGCATAAAAAGCGAGCAGCGTAAAAGCAGCAAGGAAGAAGAAGACAACTTTCGTAAAGAATCTCAAGCGTGTGGTAAGGCAAAGTCTAGTCGAGGAACAAAGTGGAGTCAGTGCAATAGGCCATAAGTGTGGAAGGAGTGGTCACCTCCAGTGTATGGTAAGGCAAGCTCTAGCCAAGGGGCAAGGTAGAGTCAGAGCCAAAGGCCATAAGTGTGGAAGGAGTGGTCATCTCCAGTGTATGGTAAGGCAAGCTCTAGCCAAGGGACAAGGTAGAGTCAGAGCCAAAGGCCATAAATGTGGAAGGAGTAGTCATCTCCAGGGAATGGTAAAGCACGCTCTAGTCAATAGGCAAAGTGGACTCAGAGCCAAATGCCACAAATGTGGAAGAAGTTGTCATCTACAGCGTACAGCATGGCAAGCTGTAGTGGACATACCAAGCAGATTCAGTACCAAGGGCTGCAAATGTGGAAGAACTTGTCATCTTCAGCGCAATGCAAGGCAAGCTGTAGTGGAAACAGGAAGCAGAGTTAATACCAGGGGCCGCAAATGTCAACGAAGTAGTCACCTCCAGCGTATGGTAACACAAGTCAAAGTTGAAAGACGAAGCAGAGCCAGAACTAAAACCTACAAATATGGAAGAGGTAGTCGTCTACAGCGCAACTACAAGGCATATAGAAAACGAAGAAAGAAACAGGCAGTGATGATGTGCCTATTCGGGACGAATAGGCTTAAGTGGGCGGCAGTGTTACGTAAAAAGATTCCTACAGGGTTAATGCAAAGAACTATCTAGAAGTATTTAACTAAAGCAACAAACGTACACACATATTCGCGTGCAAACACTGTAGCAAACAACTAAATAAGCATGCGTAACACGTACACAAGCAGAAGAAACAACAAAAAGCGTCTGCTTATTAAGAAGATTCGCATATTTACACACACATACATACATGCTAATTCAAACGAAAGGCAAAAGGTAAACAACCACCACGCATTGCTTAGTTAATGATGTACACACGTATGCATATACACATGTATGTACATAGTTACCACATGAACTTAATTGGGCACTTAGTAAACAACATTTAAGATGATAATGATCGTCTGGACTATGCTTGAAACTTCTGGTGGTATTGGTGCACAGTATAAAAAGCACAACGCAACCAATGGCAAGTCAGTCGTGAATAAGTCAGTTGTGAAGTTCAGTTGTGTTGTGAACGAACAAGTCAGTCAGTGCTAATTGGAAATTAGTAGAGCGAACATCGTTGAAAGTAAAAGACCTCGTGCGGTGGATAATAACGTTAAGAAGTAAATAAGAAAAGACAAGTTGTAATTGGTTTAGTCAAGAATAAAAGGAAGTTCAGCTGCAAATAAGAAATTCGTGTTGTTATTAATTTTTATTTTTGAGCAATCAAAAGAACTCACACGTTTAATAAAATTTAAACGTAACAATATATTAAACACATTCATACGTATACATATAAATATAAGTATATATATATATATATATATATATATATATATATATATATATATATATATATATATATATATATATATATACATATGTGTATATTAACCAAAAACAAACACACACGATTGGCAATCTCAAGTTAGATTTTATAAAGAAAAGAACTGTTAGGAAACTAATGGCCTATTTCCCACCTGCGAAAGAAAACGTTCGACTCGCAATTTATATTGAAAACAACAATAAAATATGAAAATTTGTTTTTGTTTTCAATATAAATTGTAAGTCGAACGTTTTCTTTCGCAGGTGGGAAATAGGCCATAAATATATTAAATATGCCATGTACGTACACAAATTTAGCAACTTAAATTATCAAAAGTACCACTATAGGGCTACTGTGCCACAGTCACATTCAATATATACACATCCCATCACTGTCTACATATGTCACGTAACCTCGGCATGAAATTCCAGCGTTGTCAACTTGGTGCGTTTCGCACCATTTTGGGTGCTTTTTGAAAATTTTTGTGCGAAAAATTCCTTAGTTGATGCGTGGTGCGCTTTTTTTAAATTTTGGTGAAATTTTTGGTGGCACCAACACAAATTGAACACGACAGTGGGTTAAAATGGGAAAATTTTTGTTGTGGAACTTTTACCACAACAAAATAATTACCACATAAATAGTAATGATGTTTACAAAACATCTCAATTTGAAATGAAATCTTGTTTATGACCCTATGATAACAATAATGATGAAAATATTAGCTTTATTAATTTCGAATAGTTAATTTTTGATCTCTTTTAAAAGTTTTGAGCAGTATTTATAAAATGAATGTACAAACATTTATAATTTTTTACAAATTAATGCATGTGCCCTTAATTATGAAACTTGTCATATATTTCTTTGCTCGAGATATTCAGTATATTGCATATGAACAAATCCAAAAATATTTTTTAATTATCCGACAGTTCAATTAATCTAAGAAAATGTCTCATTTACAAAAAAATAATATTATACTTTTTATGCAAAATTTTTAATTCAATAAACATTTTAAAATAAAATAGGAAATTCTGAGCTCGGTGCTTTTTCTCCATTTTGGTGCGTTTTGAAATTTCAAAGTTGACAACGCTGTGAAATTCTATTTTCTGCAGGTTCAGCCGTTTCATTTACGTGACATTTCATTCAGGTAAGCATTTGCATAGCTTTTCATGCAACAGTTTCGATCAGCTGACCCATTTACATTTACAGTTCTACATTCACAGTCGGGTAATTCTGCCTTTAGTTTTGAGCAATTTTAATGTAAGGCTGACTTTACATCTGTTATTTCATGGGTGTCAGGTGCCAAATACGTGCACTACAGTGTTGCCAGAAAAAATATTGATGAGAGAATGCTAGATCTGTAAAAAAATGCTCCAGAGAAGAAAAGTATAATGCCAGAAATATACAAAAATCTCGATTTAAAAAAAAGTTAGGAATTAAGATAACGATGTGTATGCATATGTTATTATCCATAGATACCTATGAATTTTATGTATTTTCAAACATTAATTATACACATATGTATTAAAGACCTGCACAAGACGTCTTATAAGAACTTTTAAGACATGAGGGCAATTGAAAATAATTTTCTACAGTGAAATCTTCTGAAACAAACGCTAAACAACGTGTTCGGCAATACATTTGTTTAAATTATTGCAGGTATAAGAGTAAGGAAGAAAATAGTTCGTGACTGAAGAATTTGTGGCGCTTGTGCTTTTTTCTCTCATTGGCGCGTATATAAACGTCATGCATGTACATACATACATACCTACTTAATTTGTGTATGCTCTCTTATTTTTTTGCTCACACATGCATTTACATGAGTTGTGTGCGCTTGCTTTAAAAAAACTCCCTTAAATGCAAACATAATACCTAACCATCTAAACGTACAATATGCAAAATAACAAGCATACATGTATCAACACTACTTCTTTGCATTGTTTGTTATAAACAAGACGTCTTGGCAACATCGCTTGTTAACAGTCATATACACGTACACCAATACATCCATCCTGCCTCGTTTATAGTACGACAGCATTTATTATTGGCTCAGTATAATACATGCCACGATAATACATTTAAAAAACATCAGGTATTTACATTTCAAAACTGCATACGCAGGCCACTAGTATTTATATCGAGACCTCGTTCCGGTTAAATTTTAAGCAAGATGCTGTAAAAAGTAAATTTTTTATTTGAAATTATAACTTTGTCTAACACATAGCTCGGAATTATCAAAATATTGAAATGTGTGATATCTTTTAAAATACAGGATGTAAAATTTTATCATAACCCAGATAAAAAAATTATATACGGTCCATATATTTTTAATATATGAATGTATATAACTATATATGAATATGTATGAATTCATGTATGGAAATATATGGGATTATACATGGCAAAACTATTATATATGAACTAATATATGGACTAATATATGAAATGTATTATAAAATATGAGCTCATATATGAAAATTTAATTATGAAGCTCTTCATATGTGGATCCATATATAAATATAAGATTTTATATATGGAGCCATATAAGAATGTGTGCATACATAATATCTCACATAAGATCGTTTTTGCAATCAAAAAAGCTTGGAATTTTATCCATTAGAAAATACATACGGTATGCAAAGTTTATATGCGTTTGAACGTTTGAAAAATAAAAGCTTTTTGTTAAAAAAAAAAAACAATTCTTGTATGATTTTATACATTGTGGCCCCATTTAATAAAATAAATCAAATAATCAAAAGGAAAATCCAGTCATTAATTTTATAGAAAATAAAAAAAAAGTTCATATTACTGTATTGAAAACTATTGTTAGACGGATTATTTTTTCTTTTATAATTAACAGCATTAGTTTTTAATCTGATTTCTTAAGCTAAATGTTATGTACTAATATGATTTATGTGTCCTTTAAATAATTGATTCACCTACTTTTCGTATAAAAATATCAATCAACTGTTTCCTACGTTGCAGTTACATTACATTACAGTCGGCTAACTGAGCCTTTAGCCATTCCAACTTATTCAACATGTAAGCTACGTTTGTCAGCCTATGACATCTTAGTATACATATCATGCCTCTATTTGTTTTGCAGTCTGCTCTTCATTTCTTGACTTCCGAGAAACAGTAGTGTAGAACAATATTCAAAATGCGGGTTTATAATAGCATCGCGTTACACACAATCTGTCCTATGAACCAACTATACTTTTTCAGAAAAGGTAGAAAAAATAAAAATACATGTGTATCGGCGATTTTCATGTACACCTCAGATTTTTTTGTATAAAATATATAGCTCTAGAGTCCGTCTATCTGAAAAACTTTGGATAAGTTGTTAACCTTTTTTCCGTGATCCAATCGAGCTGAGTTTTTGCAGGCAGACTCGTGGAATTGTCTGTATCATGTCAAATTAAAAAAAAATAGATTTTTATCAATTCTCAGATTTTTTTGGATTTTTTTTTGAAAAATTTGTTATCGATTTTTTTTGTAACGGTTTCAGCTCCTTAAAACCCCGATTTTTTATTAATTTTGTTATGTTAACATTGAAAATTGTTACATTAAAAATTTTAATGCTCTTAAAGAAACTTCGGCGTTTTATTCTTGCGTTTGTAAGCATTTGTGTCACCATCGCGACAAATAGACCAACAGTATTGGCCAAGTATATGCGTAATATCTTGTCCTTTAAAGCGTTTTTCAAAAGTCGCAATGTCCTGATAGAACCTTTCGCCATGCACATCGCTACAAGCTCCTAAATCATCAGGGATCCTTAGCGACATTAATATGCCCATTTCGCCATATCCCGAAATCATTTCTGCGACAATATTTTTATAATTGGCAGCTCGTTTGTTGCCAAGAAAGTGCTCAATAACGGCAACTGTGCCTTTCCATGCACGTTGTTTGATAGCATTCAATTTAGATGAAAATTCATAACTTGCAACAATGTTTTTTATCTGCGGACCATTGAAAATACCTTAAATTATACACATCATTAAAAAGAAAATTACTAAATGAGTTCTTAAAAAGTACCTGTATGAATCTTTGTGCCGCTCAATTTTGGAAAAATTTTGCGCAAACTTGCAATCGCCTCGCCCTCACGATCCAGTTTTTTAACAAAATTTGATACGAGACGGAGCTTAATGTGTAGTGGTGGCAAAATGATTTGAGATATCTGCACCAATGGTAGATGCTCTATACTTTATACGCCTACTTTGTAGCATGTTCGCGGTTTCCACTTAAATTCAGTGTAATGCTGATCTCTTGTGCGACCTTCCCATGTACACAAAAGCACTGGTGAGTTGGAAATCCACGCTTAACACCCATGAGTAATCCGACCACTTTAAGATCACAGCATATTTTCCAATTATGCTTTATCCAATTGGTACTTTATCAGCTGTAATATTAATTCCATGCCTTCGTATGTTTCTTTGAGGATTGTGTCATATGCGATCGGGGCAGATGGATGTTTGTTACCTATATGAAGCAGCACGACTTTAAGGCTGTTGACCGATGCATCGATGAAAAGCCGCCACTCCTCTGAAATATGATAGTAACCAATTTTTGCAAACATCGAATCAATATCATAGCAAAAAGCCAGGTTTTTCCCCCGATCTTCGAGCAATTTAAAAAAATCGTAATGTGGAATAGTACTACCTCGATTACGAGCGGCTGTTATTTTAAAATCAGCTGCCACTATATTCCACTGCTTAAAGCGTGATGCAAGAAGTTCCGCTGTTCTCCTCGACAAATTTACGTCTCGTACAAGGTCATTGAAGTCGACTTGTGTTATTAAATGCGGCACTGCAGTCCCAAGTTTACTGGATGTTGGTACATATTCCAGTACTTCTGGACTCTCGCATTCGATGTTGATAGCATTGTTGGAACTACTGTTGATTTTCCATTGCTTATTTCAGGAAAATCATCAAAAATCTCCACTGAAGCTGCTATACCTTCTTCTGGTGAGTACAGAACCTGGAATAACCGATTCCACATTAGTGTAGCGAATTTTGTTGCGGCGAAAGTAATTGTACCCTTAACTTTGAGGAAAAGTTACGCAAAAGTAGCACAATTCATTGCAGTGCTCTGTACGTGGTAGCCAAATTGTTGGTACAGCGTACTTTATTGTTGACCTTCCATCAATAAACTTGCATAAAGTTCTATTACAATAGTCGCACACGACTTCCGGAGTATACCACAAGTAAGAAACATAAGCAGTCTTGAATATTTTCTTAAACGAATTAACCACTGTTTTCGTAATATTTCTCAAATTTTTACTTGGTGCGAATAAGCCACAAACGTAACAAAAGTTATTTCGATTCGGGCACTGCATTGATAAACATCAAATACATGGAGTAGGATGGGTCGAAACCGGAACGCTTTAGTAGTTAAAAAATTTGGAGTCCCTTCATGTTATGCTGAAAAAGAGAGAAAAAAATCTGAGAATTAATAAAATTCTTTTTTCTTAAATTTGACATGACACAGACGAGTTTGCCTGCAAGAACTCAGCTCGATCGGATCACGGAAAAAGGGTTAAAGACTTATCCAAAATTTTTAAGACAGACGGACACTTCAACCTTTATATTTTATACAAAAAAAAATCTGAGGTGTACATGAAAATCGCCGATACACGTATATTTTTATTTTTTCTCCCCTTTCCGAAAAAGTATATTTGGTTCATAGGACAGAAAAAAGTACGTTTTTGTAACGCGGTGTATTATTATATATTCTTACACATGTTATTGCAGATACTTTGTCACGAATTCGCTTCATAACCGCTATTTTTTGGATATATTTTTATAGAATAATTAAAATACAAATCAAACTTCAGTTTCTTGTTGAATATTACACAAAGATATTTAATTTCATCGACATTTTTTATTGTTTCCCCATCAATTAGGATATTTTCATCTGCGCTTCCATTTATTACCATAGCTTTAGTTTTCTATGTATTTAGTTTCATTTTGTTCATCTTAAGATATATTTCCACATCCCTCAGCTCATCATTAATAATACTGCTACATTCATCACCTTAGCTTTTTTAGCACTCTTCCTAAGTCGTTTATGTAAATTAAGGAAAGTAGCGTTCCTAAAACTGCTCCTTGAGGTACTCCTGTATTGACATTTTTTATAGTAGACGTAAACTCTCCACATATTGTCCGTTGCGTTCTATTACTCAGGTACCTATCGAACCATTTTAATTCAATCCCTTTTATACCGTATTTATTTCATTTATCCAATAAAATTTTTCTATTAACCGTTTCAAATGCAAAAAATTGTAAAATTGTTTCCAATATTTTGCTAATAGTCGTTAGCATGTTCACTGGGCGAATCTCTTGAGGATCGACAGTATTTTTAAGGCATTGTAACTGCGAACCAAGAATGTCAAAATTTTTTAAAAGCGGCTTCACCGGTAGATAATTTTGATCTCTTTTATTGTTTATTGTACTCATAGCATCTTTTAAAATTCTACTATCAATACTCTCAAATTTAAAAATTGTGTTCGGATGTTCCTCTAAAATATTTGTATATTTAATATATTTTATGCTTTTTACTACTTGTTCCACACTTGTAATAAAAAAATAGTTTAATTCGTTAGCTATTTCTTGATCGTTTGAAACGACTTTTCCAGCAATTTTTATTTCCTGAATTTTAGTGCTTTCTGGATTAAGAACAAGAGTTTATATTGTTTTCCAAATAGCCTTATGGTCTGTACAATTATTCATTTTATTTTGTTTATATTTTTTGACCAATTTCGTTAGTGAATATATTTATTTTTGCGTAGACTATTTTTGGTCAGTTTTCTTAGTTATTAAGATGCAAATAAAACAAATCTATTTCATATTTTTTCTTCACGTTTCGTCAGGAGAATTTTTTTATTAAGCTCTATCAACAAATGACAAAATGTTTGTTATTTATAGTTTGTTATATTAGTTTTTATGCTGTACTCACGATTCTTCAGTTACATTACTAAATAAATTATAAAACTGGACATCACGAACAATTAAGTGTATAAATTAAATAATAATAAACAAAAGGTATACACTAGAAAGCCTACGGATACAACAACGCATAAAGAAATCTATAAACACCAAAGAAGACAAAGACAACACTAAACTACAATATGCCATTGCAATAACCTGACAAGTTAAGTTCTGTGATATTAGTTTTTAAGTTCGCCAGTGATATTTTCTTTTATTCAAGTTCAATGCTTGTTGCTACTACTCATGTGTTTTGGATTTATAATTGTATTTATTTTATGTAACGCAATATTTTTATTTATTAGCATCGGACTGAGACATTGCTTTAACTGATGAAAATTCTATTTATTTTGTAAACTCGTTTATAATAAATGTTAATTCAAAATAAATATTTTGTATTCAAAAAACATTTCCACCCATGATACAATAATATAAAGGTAAAACCACATTTGACGTTTAAAATTAATTATGACTTTTACCCAAATTATTTGAATACTGTTTTTTTTGTAGACAGAGAGGAAAACGTTGCCACACACATATGTATGTATAATGGCAACTTTTATTTAAGAATATTTTTTGAAATGTGTAATTCGAGTTTAGATATTATACTTTAATACATATTTTTGAAACGTTGTATCAATTGGACATGAGGATAACGAAATTCGCGTGAATATGACCTGCAAAAGTAAATGATTTTTTATTTAATTCACCTGATAATAAAAAAGCCTCACGGCTAGGGATGCAACATCATTCTTAAAAACATCGATATTTGAAAACATCAAAAATTTGGCAAAAGAAACGCGAAAATTAGCAAAAACTTGCTAAAAGCAGTAGTATGATGTGACTGAATATGGCCCATAGGCTAGATATACATAAAGAATAAATAAATGAAATGAAATGAAATAAAAGCAGCATAACATAATATTGGTTAAAATTACCGAAAACTGTTAAGAAGCAAAAAATCTGTACACCTATTTTGAAAATACATATTATCCATCTTCTTCTGAAGTTTTGAAAATGTTTGTGTTTTAAGACTACAGTATTTACCGGTATCCGCCACTACATAGTTTTGCATTCAAAGGGAACGAAAATACTTTGGAGTTTGCATACTATTGGTTCAGAATGGAACCAATAATACACATTCCAAAGCAGTTGCATTTTCTTTTATTTTTAGTTACAGAGTAGACCACGTGGAAAAGTACTTATTAATGATCTGCACGAGTATGATTGAAACGCTGCTGAACACATCCTCAAATTTTCAAACAGTCTTCGTATTCTCATTTGTAAAAGCGAAACTTGCAATGGAACTGAAAAAATGTGTGTTGCTGTTAGAGAGTTCGAATTGAATATAACATTACTCTAGTTGTCGTTTGTTGCGTTCAAAAAAAGCGAAACAAACGAAACATGCATGGCCTTGCGAGAATGACAAGCAAAACACACATTTACTCTCATCCAAGGCCTATTTATTAGGTCTACGCAACTCTACAAAAACACAGCAATACAAAAAACAACTTTGTGTTTAAGTTGTCAGAAACACACACAAACATGAACTATAGTATATGGGGCAAACAGCTTTTAACAGCTTAAACACGAAAATACAGAATATCATCAGGACGATTGCATTGACCTGATAAATAGACCTTGCTCTCATCTTTCCAAATTATTATGGAAACATTCGAATATTTTGTTTTAAAAAGCGAAACAAAGGAAACATGCACATCTGTTTGGAAGTAAATGCGGTAGTTTGTGTGATTTTAATCTTGAATAAAATCTAATTTTAAGATCGAATTCAAGATTTCGTTATTGATACAAATCTTAAATTAAGATCATATTCTTAAAAATTTAAGAATATAATCTTAAAATTAAGATCAAGTTTGTGATTTTAAGAATTCATTCTATAAATTAAAAATTAATACTTAAATTTGAGAACGTCAATCTCACTGAACAAATTTCAAGATTGAAATTTTCAAATTTTTACAATCTAAATTCAAGATTTTTGATAAACGTAAGAAGGTTAATATGGCGACGTCAGAAGGTTAATATGGCGACGAAAAGAGAGAATAGTTTTATATTTATGTATATTATTGTATCATGCATGATACAATTATACTAGGTACATGCACAAGCCCAGCCTGTCACTGTAAACATTGTACCTAATTGTCAAACTTTGTTTACAAACTACAAAAAGTATGTGTGTATGTGTTGTAAAAATTTATTTGAATGTGCTGTGTTTTAAGTTGAAAAATCAAAGTGGTTACTAAATAAATAAAATTAAAGTGAATTATACATAGACACAATTATAATTTTATATCCATAATTTTAGAAAAATAAGGAATAAAAAGAAAATAAGAAATAATAATAAAAAGAGTTTATAACATATTATGTCGCGTCGCTGTTGTTTGTGTCACAAAACAAACAAGAAAATTAAAGTTTATTTAGAGTATCGCGAGACGAACGTAGACGAAAAAGGTGGTCTGAAATCTGCAGGATGGACTTTGCAGATAATTCTTACGTTTGCGTGGATCACTTTGCTCTGGGTGACATAGTGAAAGGAGGAAGAACTTTCTTGATGCCCAGTGCTGTGCCTTTCGTTGGATTGTAAGTATAATTCCTATATAGATATGTATGTATATTATATATAACATGACCAATTGGCAAAACTTAGGTCAAAGGACAGACTCGTCACGATGCGTTACTCCTCAAATATCTCAATTGAGACAAGAAGAACCTGAATATGCTTGAAGTTACCCATTAAAAAAACTTTGATATAAAGGAGGAAAAAGATGACATACATTTGCAAAAATGCAAATTGATGAATTTGGAGCCCCAACGCCACAAAAGCAATCACGAACGCAAAGTCCGTCGAGAGCTGGTGATGCAACGATATTAGGCGCGGGAAATACTAATGGTAAAGAATATTACATACATAAATATTTATTTCAGATCTAAAATCAAACTAAGCGAAAGAATTTATTAAAGGTTTTGCAGTTAGTAATTCCGTTGTTAACCCGACTGGTGTTGGTAGCAATTCAATACCCAACCCCTAACGTTCGGCTGTTATTAATGCTTTACCGGTTGGCAACAATTCAAATGGCAGTAGCTGCAATTTGGCTTTAAGTGATGGATTGGAAAATCCTCGCATTAATAGCAAACGTTCTCGTCGCCGTAATGATACAGTCAGCAATATGCAATTGGGTGGTAATGAGTCGAATTCAGCCAATGAGGGCGGCGGCAGCAATGGTGCTGATCGAAATTTGAACCGGTGTGGAGTGGAGTGGAGTGGCCGCACAGAAAAAGACCGCGGCACAAAATCAAACTATTTCTTCAGGCGTTTCTGCCAATTTGGCTGTTACTGGTGCTGGTTCTGGTAATGGTGCGTCTACTGGCGGAGGGGCAGCCTCCACTACAGCTACTGGTAGCAATAATTCTGGCAAGAAAAAGAAGCGCAAAGCCAGAGGACAGTCATCTTCTCAAGCGAATGCAAAAGAGTCTACTCCGCCACCAGATCCAATCGATCCCGATGAACAAACTTACTGTGTTTGTAATCAGGTGAGTTTATGTTTCCCTCAATATCAATTAAATTTACTCAAATGTGGCGATTACACATTTCTGTCTACTTTTGTTGATTTATTTTTCTAATTGTGTATTTTTTTATATTTAGATATCTTTTGGTGAAATGATTCTCTGCGATAATGACTTGTGTCCTATTGAGTGGTTTCATTTCTCTTGTGTTACCGAAAGGTAAATGGTATTGTCCGAACTGTCGTGGAGATCGTCCAAATGTTATGAAACCGAAGGCACAATTTCTTAAAGAACTCGAACGTTACAATGAAGAAAAGGAAGAGAAGGCGTAAATATGAAATAACTTCTAAGACACACACACACACACTCACAAACATCAACGCATCCAAATAATTTTAAATTTCCCTGATCCTTCCACAAGCATTTCCCATAAATAAAAAAAAACGGAAATAACTATATGAAAATAGGTTGTTCGAAGAAGATAAAACGATTTTCTTGGTTTTTGCTTTCATAATTTGTCTTAAAATTTATTTATGGAAGAAGGGAAATATTATTATTAAAATTATTCAATAGATTATTTCTTTAAAAACACACTACACGTAAATAATGCCTACCTAGCTGTAGAATGAATTTTAAATATACATATGTATGTACATACACAAGAATTAAGTTTTTTTTTAAAAATTTTGTAAATTGCCGATGAAAAAAAAAATTGATATACATACATATGTATTTTTCGCAGACTTAAATCACTGAGATACAACTTTGAATTCAAATCGAACAAATAATGAATACATGAAACACTCTTTATAAATTTCATGCACACCCGTTGATACTGATTGTTTCCAATATTCTCAAAAGAGAGATGAGAGAAACTAATTCCCAAAAGTTTTATATTTGGGAAGGAGATTGAATAGAACTAAATTTCCAATTGACGATCAAATCTGATTGACATTTTTGTATCCTTAAAAGTCGAAATACATATTAATAAAACTGCGCCCTTACTTTAGCAATATGTACGATGAATATGTGGACGAAAATTTACCTTATGATTTTTAGCGATATAGATTTAGCTTTAGAAAGTTACAGAATAAGGGGCTGGTATACATACATATAAATATGTACGTATGTACATATCGCTCATTTACTCAAAGAACGTCAGAACTCGAAAAAACTAGTTTACCATAAAACTAGTTTAAAGTTTTCGATTTACTTACACACAATTTAATGGAAAAATAAAATTTAATTTTTCTCTAAATAGCTGACTAAACAAGGTATTTATGTGAAATTTTTACACAATATGTCATCATTAACTGAAAAATTAAATTTTTTGAGTTATGACGTTCTTTGAGTAAAAGAGCGATGTGTATATGTAAGGAACTATTATGAGTTGCATTGGATTTTCGACTTTCGCTGAATATTTTTCTACACCTTTATACAATTAAAAATCCATTGGATAACAATAAAAGTAATTACAAGGCAAAATGAAAAATTAAATAAAATTGATTCATATCGAATATAAATTATTTGCTGGGTTTTGTATGAGTTTCAATGCCTACTAAGCTTATTTTGTCTTTGTGATTTTCAAAAATATTATTATTTTATGAATTCTCATATAGTTTTTGAAAGTCTGTGCATAAAGTAAGAGGTTTGTGACTGTTCAAAATTTGTGGTTGAAGTCTACTGATGATTTGGTTCAAGCGCCAATGAAATACGTATATAGACCAAGCTGAACCACCAGCAAATAAATTTCAAATTAAAATATAATTATGACAATATGTCGAATAATAAATTTCTTATATAGTATTTTATTTTCAAAAATTTTGTAATTTAACTTACACTCTAAACACTTAGATGTATATTGCGATGCCCGATGATATTCTTATTTGCCTTCATAATAACTCACGAGGGTACATGAAGCCATGATACAAACCCTGGTTATCAGCCGCTGGTCTTTCATCGCTGCAATACATAATGTAGCACCCAACACCCAGCTCTAAGGGTCCAAATTTTTAATACAGATTTGCCATTTTATACATAACACCTTCGACATCACCCACATCACATGCTTTACTATAACATTTTATGGAATTTTAAAATCTATCTAGTTTTTCATAGGTCTCTCCTAAAATGAAAATAATTTAAGCATGTATAAACAAATTATGTGTAGCTAATATGGATTGAATCAACATTTAAAACTTACCTAGAGCTTTTCTATTGCTTTGTATCGCAGCATTCGTGTTTTCCAGCTTTCATGACACATTAAACTCCAAGTCGTCAGATATTTTATATTTCTGTAGTTTCCAGGCTCTTTGAAAGTATGTAATGGCCATAAAATGATCACATCTACATAAGAACCCCATAGGTGCTGAACGTATCGATTGTACCGATACCTCCTGAGCAGCTTTTTAAGATCTACTGCTTTGAATACTACACCATAGAAATACATGCCATAACCAACCAAACGTCCCCGAGAGTATTCAGCTTTTATAGTTGCCAACAAATCTGCCAAATCTTTTACATGGCCCGAATCATTAAGATTCGACTGGTCTGTAGTTGAGTCCAATCTACGCTTTTCCAAGCCCATATATGTAACATAGAGATGCAGAAATCTAGGCACTGGCGATTCAGCATTACGCACCAAATACGCCGTCCGGTCGTATTCCCATACACCAAAATAACATTTGGCCAAAAAATAAAAGTCACATAGCACTTTGTTTATGCCTTGTAATGTTACCTCGTTGAAATTTTTCACTTTTTGCATCGATGTCTATGTATATTGCACATGGACAATGCCGCGACGTATGTACATAATTCGCGTTTAACATCCTCCAAAGGCACATTAAAATAGTCATATTCACTTTTCAAATATTTTAACATTTTTACATTATTTAGGTCGCAATTT
The DNA here is from genome assembly GCA_905220375.1 of Tachina fera. Classification (NCBI taxonomy): domain Eukaryota; kingdom Metazoa; phylum Arthropoda; class Insecta; order Diptera; family Tachinidae; genus Tachina; species Tachina fera. The sequence goes on from LR999963.1 coordinate 126,485,918, forward strand.
ACATTCACTAGTTGAAGAACACCACCGGCCTTTAATTAAACACTAAAATTACTGCTCTTTTATGCAAATATTTGTTAAACACAATAAATGATACAATATAATTATAGCATAGAAGAAAATCATATAGGCGTGCCACCTCTGCTATAGCAATTTAATAGTCCTGTAATTATTATTTTTCAAAACAAAAAACATCTGCTTCTGACAATTAGGTGCTGTTTATACCAACAAAATGCATGTGTTTTTTGGTGTTGTAACTTTGTTGTAGTTCTGCATGTACCTAGTGTAATTGTATCATGGTATCATGTTTCCACCTATGTTAAAAGTAAACAGAGGTGTTTCTCTGCTGCACACACAATACCAAGTGTGTTTATGGGTTAGTTCACATCACTGATTTAAACTAATGATGGGCAAACAACAACAAACCGGGTACTTTTTCAACATCTTGGTACTTTTTATGAAACATATACATATCGCATACACAACTATTTACGAAAAAATTTTGCAATATAATTTTTAATCAGGACTGAACAGCACTAAATTGTCCCATCATTACATTGCAATTATCACCCGCAAACATAATCATGTTTCCTAAAGTAATTATATAAATAATTATATACTGCAATAATAATCAAAAAGTAATTATATTTACAAAACTTTGAAATCATCTCTGTACTTTCTAAAGCGATTAAAGATGTTATGATACTTTGTGCCTTATGTCGATTAATTAATTTTTTTTAGTTATTTGCGAATCAGAAATTCCGTTTTTAATAATATTGTTGAGGTGGTCAAGCATTGCAAATGGCAAGTTGTGTTCTGCCACAAACAAACAAAGGGTTATTTCCAAAATTGTTTGCTGATTCCGTACTTGTGCAATGTGTGCTTTCTAAAAGTATATTAATTTTCGAGTTGTTCTTTGCCATTTGCAACTTATTAATATGAAATTCGAGGCTGACATGGCCCAATCCACCAACTACACCAACATTACATATGACGCACTTTTCGCATTTAACTTGTACTTAATTAACAATGGAAACTTTTCCCTCCATTCGTCTCGAAAACCAACAACATCTTTTTTAAATACCTGTATTTATTGATTGTATCTTCAAATATAAACTAACAATAAGTATTCAAATCTTAGATCTAAAATATTATTATTAGGCCTGACCAATGTCAGACATAAACTTGGTGATAGTTATAAATAATGCATAAGTATTTATAATCAAAAAGAAAACAAAACATAAAAATTTTTCAAGCAGTCCTATCTGGAGTGTTGAGCATAAGAGCCTTTGTATCCTTCTTTCTTAGGCGGATGTATTTAGTAAAGTTCAAAGTATTACGAGCATGAGGATTAGGATGTGACTCGAGATTTGTTAAATATTTTCCTGCGTACTTCGCAATTTCTTCAGTCACTAGTGGCATATTTAAATCGTGATGTATATTTGAATTTTTAATTTACCATGGAGCCGATGTTATTAACCGTAAAATTTTGTTTTGCTTTCATTGGATCCTCTCAACATTTGAAGCTGAAGCAGTACCACATAGTTGAGTTCCGTAGCCCCATATAGGTTCCAAAAGCGACTTGTATATCAAAAGTTTGCAATCTAGACTGAGAGTTGAATTTCTACCAATCAGCCAATGTACCTGAGTTAACTTTAGTTTCATTTGTGTTAGCTTTGAGTCTTCCATGTAAGTCTTCGATCGAGTTATATACCAAGGTATTCCACAAGTAAGTGTTGAGGAACAACTTGATTATTTATTCTAATGGGGAACAATTTTTTGGGTTAATTTTACCTGAGCATACTTTTGTACATTTACTTTAATTCTCTATAGCTTAAACCATAGTTCTAGCTAGGTAGTATGTTCTTGAAGATATAGGGATGCTTAGTGAGGGGTTTCGTGCATACTAAGGAAGGTTGTATGGTCGGCATATAAAGAAGTATGTATTTTACTGCTCACAGGCATATTACAAGTATATAGTAAATACAAAACTGGCCCCAGTATACTCCCCTGTGCCATACCGGATGAGATAGTTACAGGAAACTCCTAAAGTCTCCTTCCTCAACACTGAACTTCCAGGCAATAATATAACTTTCCAAAAGATTTATAATGTTTATTAGTAGGTAAGTCTTCAGTTTTAAAATTAGACCTTCATGCCACTTTTTATCAAATGCTTGTGAAATGTCATTAAACTGTGCAGAGCAATACTTCTTTTCGTCAAAAGTTATTCTAAAAAATTTAACCAATCTATGAATTTGTACAATGGTGCTATGCTGACTTCTAAAACCAAATTGATGGTCAGAACTCACAGTAAGTCTGTCATCACATTTTTTATTTTTTCTTTTCATTGAGAGCCTCAGAAGTCACAGTAAAATAGGCATTTCTGCCGTTATAACTCACTTCACAATCATTTGTTTTTAAGGTACTCATATAGAGTATTCCTCAAGGGCACTTTGAATGTGTTTTTTTGTTTGCGTTTTTTTGTTTTTATTATTTATGACTATGTAAATAATATTAACAAATCAAATCAAGCTTATTTAGCAAGGTTGTTAATGTGTATTCCGAATCTTTTTGATATGATTTTTTAGTTTAGTATGTAAGAAAATCTCCGATAAGACATTTCAGTTTTATAAAAGCAACGATCCTAAGCATTGCGCTACCAATACAAGACGTTGGCTTATACATACAAGTTGAGATATGAATTTTTTATTTTTAAATAAAACATAAATTCTTTCCCACAAAATTATGCTGACGTTATGTCTGCTAAATATGAACGGTGTAATGTTTCTACCTGTTGAATGAATGTTTGCAACATTTTGCAAATATTCGCCAAACAAGCAAAATTAAATGAAAATAAAAATGATACTTTTTGCTGTAAAGAAGAATAATCTAATTAAATATGAGAATGAATTTTTGTAAAATAATTTTAAGTTTTGTTTGAGATGTTGACTGAGAAAGTCAACATAAAATAAATTTTTTTAATAAAACTAAATAATTAAATTTTAATTGGCGCCCAACGTGGGGCACCGCAAATCGCAATTATATCCTGAAAAACAAAGTAAGGAACGGTTTCGGTCCACAAACTAAGAAATAAGTACCTTCAAGGAAAGGGAAAAAATTAAAAAATTAATTTGATTAAAAACACATAAAATAGTTGTTATAAGTTTTAAAAAAGGGGTGTTGTGAAAAAATCACATAAGATAAAGAAATATAAGCGTAATTGCAGAATTGTAACTAAAAAAAAGGGTGAACTTAATGGAAAAAAGATTCTAACAAATGTTACGTGTTATTGTGCTATCAAACAATAATTGAACTACCAATTGATGAATAAAATTGTGCTCAACAATTTGTGTTTAATGCAAAACGTACAGAAAAAAAACAAAATTGTGAACTGTAACTTGAAAATAACATAGAACTTGAAAAAATTGTTTGAAAATTGTGAACATAAAACAAATACAAAATAAACAACTTGGAACATTGTAAAAATTGTGGACACAACAGACAAAATATAACTAGAAGAAGTATCCAAAAATTCCAAAAGGAAGACGTGTTACCAGAAATTCAACAACATTCGAGGACAACATTAGCAGCGTGATACCAGCGATCCATAGATTTGATGTAAGAGTATTTAATATAACTATTATAACTATTATCATTATTTAATTGTTGGATACTTATATATTAAATAAAATCAAATTTGTGCTTCAAAAATTTTTAAAAGATTGAAAAAATTTGTAATGCCGGAAGACACAATTGACACTTTAACCGACCGACTGAATAGGACACTTACAATGGCAAACAATACAGTATCAGGGTCAAGTTTAACTGGACTGACAGAAATGCAAAAGAAACAAATAATAGATTTAATAAAAGAAGCAATAGAGACAGGCCCTTTGCTTAGAAAAGTAGATGATTTAACTAGGAACCTCCAACAATTAACCAGTATAGATACAGTTGAGGAATATAGAGTCGAACAGATTGACGAACGAATTCTTTGTGAGGAAACGTTAGATGTAGTGAAATCATTGCCAATATTTAATGGCAAAACATCATATGTTAGTTGGCGAGAAGCCGCAAACAATACTATGAGTTTATACACAATAGGAAGTCGTAGATATTACGCAGCATTAAGAATTTTGAGAAACAAGATCACTGACGAAGCGAATGACATAGATTTTGCTTATTCAGATAAAAGACCACTTCATATCATTGAACAAGAACTTAGCATCATGCGACAGGGCTCCTTAACAATTCTCGATTATTATAATGAAGTTAACAAAAAGTTAACTGCATTAATTAACAAAACCATTATGACACATGGTTCGAGTTCTGAACTGACAAACGAGTTAAATAAGAAAAATAGACAATACGCTTTGAGAGTTTTTATAACTGGATTGAATCCGCCATTGGCTAATATTTTATTCTCTTTATCTCCAACTGACCTTCCTAATGCCCTGGCAAAGGCCCAGGAATTAGAGTCGAATAACATACGTGCAAATTTTGCACTTCAATTCAATAGGGCATCTAGCATGAACTCTAACCAAAAACCTCACAATATACTGCGTTTCCCTCAACGCAATGAAAGGAATATTCCTAGATCCAATTTTGTTCAAAATGGACAAATTAATACGAAACCAGTACCTATGGAATTAGACAACTCCGCCAACATACCGCAGAGGACACAGCAACCTCTTAATAATGGTTTTAACTATAGACCACCCTTTAATAATATTAATTTTCCACAGAGACAAAATTTAAATAATTCCAATAGTTATGACCATAATAACTTTCAGCAAGGCATTAAACGCCAGCGCCGAAGCGCCCAATTTAGTTATCAGCCGCAACATAAGGCACAACGAATAAATAATTTAAATGAGAAATCTTTTTTAGAAATCACAGCGGATTGCCCTACATCACAAAAAGAGGAGAAGAGTGGTGCTACCAGTTGCTACTGCAACCCAAATGTTTTTAGGAATAGGCATGAATTAGTTGTAAGAAAAAGAGTGAAAACAATAAATGGATTCACTATTATTAATTATTTTAGCGAAGCAAAACTATTTGAAATAAAAGAAAGATTCTATGAAATTTCAAATCTCGAAGCTGATATTTTGATAGGGAAAAATTTTATGAGAAAAGCAAACATTGTGCTAGATTTCGAAAACGGAACTTTGAAAAGTGGAGATCTCTGTGAAAAGTTTCTAAAATTTTAAAAAAGCGGAAATGGAAGAAAATTATAGGAAAATCATCTCCGAAGACGGAGAACAAATTGAAAATATGAATTATATAAAGCAAAATGAAGGAATTGAAAATTTGAAGCGGAAAATTAATGGAGAAATTAGAAAGCTCCATGCTAGAATAAATATGAGATTGCCATTTAGAACAAACGTAAGAGCAGAGATTAATACAATTGCTGGAACTCCTATATGGAGTAAGCAATATCCATACCCACTGTCTCTTAATGCATTTGTAAATAAAGAAATACATAATTTATTGGACGACGGCATGATTCGTCCAAGTAGAAGTCCGTACAATTCACCAATTTGGATTGTATAAAAAAAGGAACGAATGAAGATGGATCATCAAAATTGCGGATGGTCATTGACTACAAAAAATTAAATGAACAGACAATTGCAGTGAATTACCCCATTCCTGACTGCAACGTTATTTTTATCGAATCTGGAGAAGGCGAAGTACTTCTCCACAATTGATTTAGAATCTGGCTTCCATCAAATTTTAATGAAGGAGTCGTACATTATCAAAACAGCTTTTTCTGTGAACAACGGGAAATATGAATTTTTAAGAATGCCATTTTGGGCTGAAGAATGCTCCAGGTATTTTCCAGGCTGCAATGGATGATATTCTTAGGAATTATATATGTAAATTTTGTCATGTCTATATAGACGACATAATTGTATTCTCTAAGTCAATAGAGGAACATACCAATCACCTTACAAAAATAATAGAAACCCTTAAGGAGGCAAATATGAAAATTTCACTGGAAAAATCCGAATTTTATAAGAAAGAAGTTGAATTTTTGGGATATATAGTAGGATATAATGTTATAAAAACTGATCCTAAAAAAATTGAAACTATACAAAATTACCCCTTACCAGTTACCTTGCGTCAACTTAGAAGCTTTCTAGGGATGTCGGGATACTATAGAAAATTTATAAAAAATTACGCACTTGTTACCAAACCACTAACAGTTTACCTATCAGGAGAAAATGGAAGGGTATCGCAAACCATGTCAAAAAAACGGAGATTCAATTGAACGAAGAAGCAATTACAGCCTTCAATAAAGTAAAGACATTACAGATAGATCAAGTGGAATCGGTGCATCCTGATTTTAATAGTAAGTTTATTTTGACAACAAATGCATAGAATGTTGCCATAGGAGCTGTATTAAGCCAAAACGGGAAACCTATAACATTTATTTCAAAAACCCTTAATTCCACCGAAAGAAATTACGTTACAAATGAAAGGGAATTGTACGCTATAGTGTGGGCATTAAAGACACTTAGGAATCCTCTAAGCCATTGAATGAATTTAAGCAACAAATTCTTCTGACTAAAGCTAACTTTACCATACACGAATCAGTAGTAAATTTTGGAAGAACTAGGCATATAATTGAATATGATACTAGGGAAAATTTAAAAACAATTCTTTTGGAATTTCTCCAACCTAAATTGGTAACTGCAATACATTGCACGTTGGAGGATCTTTACGACTTTAAAGAAACTATTAAAGGTGTTTTTGCAAATAAATTTATTTTCACAAAGATATTTCCTATTGACGTACCTAATCTCGATGATCAAGAAGCTATAATCCAGCAAACACACATTCGTGCCCATAGAAATTTTAAGGAAAACTATAAACAAATTTCCAAACAATATTACTGGCCCAAAATGTTAAATCACTTTAAGGAATTTATAAGACACTGTGAAATCTGCAACAAAACGAAATACAATAGGCACCCATAAAGAGTAGGAATCGGAGAGGCTCCAATTCCAAGCAAAGAGGGAGAATGCCTCAACATTGATATTTTTATGCTCAAAATCTTAAATTTATAACTTGCATTGATGCGTATTCAAAATTTCTTATTATAAAATCCATAGATAAAACTAATTTAGGAGAAAAGGTATTAGACGTTTTGCAGAACTTCCCAGAAGCAAAAAAAACTCACTTTAGATAACGAACCTGGATTTACGTCACCTCAGTTTAAAGCGTTAATGCAGCGATTAAAAATAGAACTTTATTATTGCACACCTTGTCATAGTACAACAAATGGACAGATTGAAAGAGTCAATTCTACTATTATTGAAATAGCCAGATGTTTGAAAGAAGAATTTCACTTAATCGATGATACAGAGGCCTTCTATAGGGCAGCTCAACAATACAACCATACAATACATTCCGTTGTAGGAAATAAGCCGGCGGACATTTTCTTTAATAAAGTTCCACATAACTTGCATGATACATTAAAAAAAGCACAGGAGTAAATGCTTGAAAGAAGCAACTCTAATGGTGTGAAGACATATCAAACGGGGGATATTATCTATGAAAAAATAATTGGGCAGCGTAACAAGCTTTCACCCCGATTTAAAAAGCAAATAGTCTAGGAAGATTTAGGGAACAAAGTCAGAGTCCAGTCTTGTAACAGGATCATCCATAAGGATAATATAAAGACTTGAATATTTACTACATTTTTTTTCTTTTTCTTTTTGCAGAAAATGATTTTTACTCTTATATTGCTACTTGCATTTTGTACTGCTTGTCAGACCGAGGTACAAATATTGTACTATACTAATTCACAATTAATTTCGATCCATTTGGGACAAATTAGATTACAAAACGGAAACTTTAAACTCATTCACGTATTAAACTTAACCGATTACGAACGAACAGTTAACGACTTGAACTTTGATATACAAAACAAATTGTTAAAGAATAGCACAAACTTACCATACCTTCTTCATGATATCACTCAAATTAAAAATCAATTAAAAAGAATGAAACCAGGAAATAAGCGTTCAATAGATGTCATAGGAACAATATAGAAATGGATAGCCGGAACACCGGACCACGAAGATCAGAAATAGTAGTAAACAAAATAAACGGCCTTCTTAGAAACAATGAACGACAGAGAATTATTAATAAAGACTCTATCGACAGAATAAATATACTGACTAATACCACTAATCAAATTCTGAAAACGCTACAATCATTTGAACAGATTCAAAAAACAATAGAAGATACTATTACAAACAAGGTGAAGATCATTAGAGACGAATTGATGAACATTGAATACAATTTGCAATGGGCAAAGGTAGGAGTGATAAACTCATTTATACTTTCTGAAAGGGAGATTTATGAGGCAAGAACATTTATGGATTCTGAAAAGTTTCCATATAATGATTTAGAGGAAGCTTTAGGATTTGCCATGATTAGAATAGCAACAGACGAATCAACAATACTATATATTATAAATTTACCGGAAATAGATAAAGATATTTGCGAAAAGATACTTGTTAAACCTGTTAAAAAGTACCAAACTATTGTAAAAATCAATTTGGAAGAAATTGTAAAATGTCAGAATAAATTCTATGAAGTTAAAAATAATTGTAACCAAATTAACGAATTATCTATTTGTAATAAAAATTATTTACTAGACATAAGTGAAACAAATTGTATACCACCACTTCTAAACAGCAAAAAGCATGATTGCATAACAATTAATAATCAGCACGTACCTTCAGTACAAGAACTGTATGAAGGCATGATATTTTTAAATCAGTTTGAAGGATTTTTGGAAGTATCAGGAAATAAATCATATAAACTATCGGGAACATATTTAATAAAATTCCATAACGACACAATCACAGTAGAAAATAAAACATTCATATCAAAAGAAATGACAACATTAAAACCACTTCCAGCTGTATTACAGCTTACTAATGCTAATTCTTCGAAACAAGAGGTCCTTTCACTGGAAATGATAAAAGAACTCCAGACCACCAACTTCGAAGAGATCGACTTAATATCAACAAAAGGGAACATAATGTTTTCATTAAATTTAGCCCTGACCGCGATTTTAATCTTCAGTTTTCTTTTCACAATTTACAAATTTAAAAGCAAAAAATCTAATACTGATCTTAATGTAACAATAAATGAAGGACCTGAACCAAAAGCTACAGTCCTTGAGGAACCACTTCCTGTTTGTCCAAGACGAGAATTTCGAAGTGTCAATGACCTTCCAGTTTATTAACAATCGGGACGATTGATTTTACAGGGGGAGGAGTTAAGATATGAATTTTTTATTTTTAAATAAAACATAAATTCTTTCCCACAAAATTATGCTGACGTTATGTCTGCTAAATATGAACGGTGTAATGTTTCTACCTGTTGAATGAATGTTTGCAACATTTTGCAAATATTCGCCAAACAAGCAAAATTAAATGAAAATAAAAATGATACTTTTTGCTGTAAAGAAGAATAATCTAATTAAATATAAGAATGAATTTTTGTAAAATAATTTTAAGTTTGGTTTGAGATGTTGACTGAGAAAGTCAACATAAAATAAATTTTTTTAATAAAACTAAATAATTAAATTTTAATTTACATACATATATACTGCACTTAAATAATAAAAACACCACCACAGTATTCAGATCTTAATCCTGTTGAATACCTCTGGAGTTATTTCGAAAAAAATATTAAGAAAATGCGACTTTACAAGCAAAAATAAAATGAAAAAGTCCTCATAGAAGAGTGACGAAAAATTGGTCCAGAGTATACCCAAATCCTGGACAAATATATGCCAAATCGCTTAAAAGAAGTCATACGTCGCCAAGGAAAAGTAATTTGCTTCTAAAACAACTGTACATACTTTATATTTTAAGAATATTACCAACACACAAAAAAGTAATATGAATGATTTTTTAATATTAATTTAAATATTTGTAGTATCGATTAAAAAATTAATTAAATTTTCACCTATAAACAATTTGATAATATCAATTAAGTTTTTCCAGTCAAATTAATTAATACAATTAAAAATTTAATCAATACAATTAAATTATTAATTGAAAATATTAATTGGTGAATACTTTTTTTGCGAATGTCGAATACTCTTTTTGTTTGAATTTTTAACTTATTTTTTATTTGATGAAATTTTTATATTATTTATTTTAATCATTTCATATTTTTCATATAATACAATTTGAAGCTCTTCCATAAAACGCTTTTTAAGTTCCTGTTGTAAAATTACACAGTAATTCGTTTTTTATTGATGGAAACAAAAAAAGCTTGGTACATGTCCAATACTTTTTTTGACCGCTGTATGTCCATGTATACCTCTGTATAAGCTTATAATAATAATGAATTTTAAGCTTTTCGTAATTTCTTTTACAATAATGTTTATAAAATGTGAGTTCGCAAGCAGTTTTTAAGATTGCTTGATAAACTCTTATCATACACAATTTTTTCTAAAGTATGCTGAAAAATGTAAAATATTGAACAACAAAATAACTATGAAGATTGAAAAAACTTCGGAAATAATTAATCATTTTGCGTGTTCAGTTGATTTTAAATTTCAAAGCGAGTGGCCGTGCAATTTTGAGTATTTGTGTATCAAACTGTGAAAAAATCTAAGCATAAATCATAGCATGAAAAACATAGGGCATGTCCAACGATTTCGAAAACGTTCGTGTTGTCGCACAGTTACATTGGGCGCATTCATAAGAAGTACCAGTTGAGCTCAACAGTTCTGAAACTGCTAGGAAACTGTTGGCCCCAACAGCTACTTCTTAGAAACGGCTTGATGTATATAATGTAATTGTATATCTTTATTTCGTTACTTCATCGCATTTGTAATGTAAAACTTAACAAATATTTGTTGCTGCCACCTAACAAAGCGCATAAAAGAAATAGCTCTATCTGACCAGCTGTTCAGGCTGAGCTCAACGTGTTGACTATAGGTAGCGAAACAATTTTATGATGGAAAATTACTCAACTGTTGAGTGGATCGGAGATACTCAACTATGCGTTTCTAAGACAAACACTCAACGGTTACGCAACTGTTACGTCTTATGAATGCAACCATTAGAACCAACAACAAAAAATTAAAACTTGCTTTTTAGGGTTCCGTACACCAAAGGTGAAAAAAGGAACCCTATTGTTTTCGCTACGCTGTCCGTCTGTCCGTCACACGGCATTTTCTCAAGAACCGTAAAAGCTACGGACCTGAAATTTGGACAGAGTATGTAGAACCTTGGCCACTACAAAAACAAATACATGAGAATTAGAAATTAAAGGGTGCTCCAAAACGAACGACAAAAATGTTAAAATCTCATGTAATATACATACAATTGTATGTACATATGTATATTGACACTTGAAATTTGTAAAATTAATGTATTTTTATATAGACTACAACAATAAACATTAAAATATTAAAAAATTTAAATTAAAGGGTGGTCCATCAGTTAATGCAATTTTGACTATGTAATTTTGACAACTTGCTATATCTTGGAGACCGTAAGAGGTAAACTCTTAAAATTTTCAAAAACGGTAAAACTAAAAAATCCGAAAATTATAAAATCGCCAAACCGAAAAAAATCGCCAAAACCTGAAAAAATCAAAAAAAAAAACAAAAATTAAAAAAAAATTCTAGCACTAAAATAAATCGCCAAATTCGAAAAAATCGTTTAAATGAAAAAAAATCGCCAATATGAAAAAAATTCCAAAAACCGAAAAAAATCGCCAAAACGCGAAAAATGCGCCAAAACCAAAATAATTGTTTATGTGAAAAAAAATCGCCAAAATGAAAACAAATCCCCAAAATTAAAAAAAACCGCCAAAATTAAAAAAAATCGCCAAAACGAATAAAATCGCCAAAATTTAAAATAAACGCCAAAAGCCGAAAAAACCCTCAAAACGAAAAAAAGTGCCAAAACAAAAAAAATCGCCAAAATCAAAAAAAAAATCACCTATATGAAAAAACGCTAAAAGTTAAAAAAAATCGCCAAAATAAAAAAATCGCCAAAACGAATAAAATCGCCAAAATTTAAAATAAACGCCAAAAGCCGAAAAAACCCTCAAAACGAAAAAAAAAGTGCCAAAACAAAAAAAAATCGCCAAAATCAAAAAAAAAATCACCTATATGAAAAAAACGCCAAAAGTTAAAAAAAATCGCCAAAATAAAAAAATCGCAAAAATAAAAAAAGCGCCAAAATAATAAAAATCGCCAAAATTAAAAAAACTTCAAAAACCCAAAAAAAAATGCCAAAACGTGAAAAAAGTGCCAAAACTCAGAAAGCGCCAATAAATTCAATAAACTCCCAAACTAAAAAAACGCTTAAAACCGAAAAAACCCAAAAAAAAATGCCAAGACTATAGTTTATATTGTTCGTATTGAATTACATATCTCGTGACCGTACGGAACCCTTCGTGCGCGTGTCAAAGTCGCACTCCACTGAATTTATTTTTTAATGTAAGTGTGCGACAGAGGAACTTTGTCAACATCGTGGGACAGGCCCATAAATTTATATAATTAAAATTTAATAAAATTGAAATAAATAGTTAAAAATAATACTTTTATTTTTCAAGAGTAAAAAAATATTGAAAAAACGCTTATTTAACAATTTATTCCGCTTTGATTTTTCTAAATTTGTTATGAAAACTTTTTTCAATATACATATTAGTAATAATCTTTCAAGCTGCACGCTTACATTAGTTAGTTTATCACGATAATTTTCCAAAGCCATTTGATTGATATACAGGATACATACTAGGGCAACCGACTCGGGTTTTCGGGTTTTATATTGATTATCCACCGCAGACCAAAAATATTTGTTTGTTTGTTTGCTGCATTTTTATATGTATGCTAGTTTTGTAAATGTCAAGAAACAAGAACACAAAAATTTAAATCTGTTTGAAACGCAACTAAAAAGAAAATCGATATTCATATATGTATGTATATGTATAGATAAATATGAGTATATTTAAATACATACATCTTTAAATCTGAAACATAAGTAATAGAAGTGAGAATTATTTTAAAAGGGTAATATTGTTTGTAGTGGTAATTGTAATTGAGTGTAAAGCAAATATAGAGAACAAGGAAACAAAAAAAAAAAACAAATAAAACTATTGTACAATACTTGAATGGACAGTTGTAAAAAGTGTGCAATACTTTTATTGTACATTTCATAGTGCACCACACTTCATTTCACGAGCTCGAAATTTCATAAAATATTGAGTGGTAATAAAACTTTTTACAATTATATCCATTGTGATATTATTTTTATAGGTATTTCATTTTTTAGAGTCTTAAGTTAATAAAATACAAAACTTAGAACAGTATCGCATGCGAACTAACACGCTAAAAGAATCTACATTATTTGTTTTGTCTTTAACACATACAAATATTTTTACATTTGCCAATCGGTATGAAATAGTGAAATATGCTTCGACACTACAATAACTAATGCCTTCGCTTGGTAAGCTTTTAATAACACTTTTAGTGCTATAAGGTGAGCGCAGCAGGGAAGGAGCTTGTAATTTTATAAGCAACGCAGGGTTGCAGAGATAAAATCAGTTCGAAAAAGAGTATTTTTGAAATGAGTTACAATAAATCAATCAACTACATTGAGGCGATTTATCCATACGCAAAATGTATTGCAAATCATGTATAAATTAACATGAATTTACTCAAATCACCATAATTTATCTAAATCATGCCGGTGGAAACATACTATACACACATGGTTCATTTGTAGACATAATTTCCATATTTTATAAAATAAATTTGTTTATTTTAGATGGCATCAGAACTGTGAAGTTCTTTGAGCGTTGTGCCCACAAAATAGTGGTGGGGTTAAATGTAAAGCTAAGTGCCTTAAATGTCCGAAAGTAGTCAGTAGTAATCACTCTTCACTCTTAAATTTTTCTTGGTTCTCTTTTTTTCATAAAGCAATTCCAAATAAAAACTTTTGTATAATAATTTTCTTACTTAAAAAACCTGTTAACCGGTTTTTCCTGAATTATAAACTGGGTTTGTCATAATTTCAAATATTCGAACTATTTGATGACCGGTTTCTGGTTTCGATCACCCCAGTATATACATAATTTTATTTAAATTTTAATATTTATTAAATTGAGCAAATATTTATTACTTTATAAAGCCTACATATAGTACACGGCATATAAAAAATCACATGCTCATGTGGCTCTGATGTAATTTTGACGTCATCATGAAGCTGCATTAGCTACATACCGTGTACTAGTAACATATGTATGAATATTTACTCATATGCTTACAAATATGCATTTGTACTCTGGATCAAAGTTTTACGGAATGTAGCCACTACTAGTAATTTAAAAAAATTTTTGTGACGTCATAGCCACATAAGCTTGACTTTTTACGTGTACGTTATATATGTAAGCTTAACAAATATAAATTCTTAACATAAATACTTATACATGCCTATAAGTGTATGAAATATATATATATATATATTATATTATATTCGTAGTCTTAACAACGTTTTTTTCATGTAGTTATTTGTTAGTTTGTTTTTAGACAACTTGCGGTCCTATTCTCGAATTCATGATAGCTATAATTCAATTGTTTCTAGTCACATATTTCTTGTCACAGGTATTTGAAATAGCTATTCTAGAATTTCTGTTTTAATAGGTTTGTTCATTTATTAAAAATTTTAACGAATTTGTAACAATTATTCCTTATGAACAATGACAATTGTTACTTGTGAAATGCGCAAATGTTAAGGATTTCAACCATTGAGTTTTATAAAAAGGCACAAAAGACATTTAAAAAAAATTATTGAAATTCTCTGGTAGGCTTACTATTATAAAACTAAACAAATAAATAAAACAATGTACTGCATTCTTCACTATTTTTTAGGTTTCTCGGTGGATCAATATAGCCAGAATTCCATTTGTAGTATATATGTATAAATATTAATAAACATTTTTAGTTATAAATGTCCTTCGTGACATCCGAAAATTATAAAACCGCCAAACCGAAAAAAATCGCAGAAACTCGAAAAAAATCGCGTAAATTAAAAAAAATTCCTGCACTAAATTAAATCGCCAAATTCGAAAAAATCGTTTAAATGAAAAAAAATCGCCACTATGAAGAAAACGCCAAAAACCGAAAAAAATCGCCATAACGCGAAAAATGCGCCAAAACCAATATAATTGTTTATGTGAAAAAAAATCGCCAAAATGAAAAAGAATCGCCAAAATTAAAAAAAAATCGCTAAATTTAAAAAAATCGCCAAAAATTTAAAATAAACGCCAAAAACCGAAAAAAATCGTCAAAACGAAAAAAACTGCAATAACTAAAAAAATCGCCAAAACCAAAAAAAAATCACATATATGAAAAAAACGCCAAAATTAAAAAAATCGCCAAAATAAAAAAATCACCAAAATAAAAAAACCCAAAAATAATAAAAACCGCCAAAATTAAAATAACTTCATAAACCAAAAATAAATCGCCAAAACGTGAAAAAAAAGTGCCAAAACTCAGAAAACTAAAAAAAACGCTTAAAACCGAAAAAACGCAAAAACGAAAAAAATGCCAAAACTATAGTTTATATTGTTCGTATTGAATTACATATCTCGTGCCCGTAGAAAACCCTTCGTGCGCGGGTCAAAGTCGCACTTCACTGAATTTATTTTTTATTTGTCCTACTTTTATAATTTTGATTTTCAATAAAGGACTGATTCCAGGACAGCGAACATGCCTGCGTAACTAAATATTTTTGGAATTTATGTCTTTTGTACTCTTCATTTTGAATATCAATGACAGAAAGTCTAAATATTTGCGTTTTTTATGGTATATGTATATATATATATATTTTTATTTTATCTAAACTGTTAAATTTTAATTTTTAAAAAAACATATTCCAAAGGAACTTAAGATACTTAATAATTTCTATCTGTTTGAAATTTGTTTCGTATCTGTTTAAAACCGTTAACACAAAAAAATTTCCCACTAATTATTTAGCTTTTTTTGCTAAATTTTTAAATTAAATTTTACTAAAAAGGATAACGAAGATATCTGGGAGATTTGACATTTTTGAAATTTGTGTCTTATGCACTTTTTTATGAAATTGTACCTACAAAATTAAGTTTTTTATAATTTTTTCTTTTTGCATTTTTTCTAAATTTTCAAAATTAAAATTTAAAAAAAATGCATTTCAGGACAACAAACATACCTATGTAGGTAACTAAATATTTTTGGAAGTTATGTCTACATTACTCATTTATGAAGTTTTACGGTTTAAATTCTTCAATAGCCAAAATTCATAAAATCGTTTGATTTTTTTTTAATTTTAAAATTTTTAGTTAAGACGAACTCCCGTAAAACAAACACACTTGAATGACTAAATATTTATTTATTTATTTATTAAACATATTAATGCAAAGTAAATTTGCATAATATGGTGTTGCACAAATATGGGCGGAGTAACGTAGACCATATACCCAAGATGGTATTAACAGTACTTTATAAGGTTTTGTGACTGACTGTACACGACCTATGCCTTCACATAGGAAGTAGGCAACGTGGTTGTTAAAGAAATTCCACAAAAAACCGCAAGATTATACGGTTATCCGTGGCAGATCAGTCAACCAGTGCGAGCGAGACGAAAAACTCTCGAAGGCCAAACAACACACACAAGCCTGTCCGCACTTAAGAAATAATTACGATGACGCGAGAGATGTTCCCCGACCCATAGCCAGAGACCTGCGCCGAAGGATTTTCATCGGCGGCGGCGGCTGGCATGAAAATCATCGGCGGCGGCTCAAATTCGGCTGTCAGCCGACAAATATATCGGCTAGCCGCTTTTTGCACGGCTCTTACAAAAAGACGGCTAAGCCGGCTTAAATCCAGATATCAAAATTTACTTACGGTATAGTTAGTTTTTGATTGTTTAGCAATTTTAGCTAAAAATATGTATATGTATATATGTTGATAAATGGTATAAACAGGGAAAGGAAACACCAAATGAAATAATTGGGAGTGAATGGAGTAACCCAGTTCTATTATCGTTTATAATTTGGCCGTTACTTTTGTACTGAAGTCTCTAAAATTTGAAAATATGAAAGCATTTTCTTTTACATTGACATCAAAGCTAGTTCATACAAAGACAAAGACACAATTAATAATTAATACAACAGTATTAAATCTGAAATTCCTTTCATTCAGCTTAAGCGGTTGCTCTCTACTGTCTCAAATAAAAATAAACAAATAAAAACTTTAATCAAGATTAGTTTCTAGCTCAATTAAATTTAAATATGTATCACATAAATAAAAACTGTTAAATAATTAGGTTTGTTTTGCTATATATGTTTATTATTAGAAGTAGACGATATATGTACATATAATAACAACAACTATGACGATTGAAAAAGGATTTAGAAAATATATTACGTATTTAGCGCGTATAAGTGGTTTTAAATTCCAAAGTGAGTGGGAGTGAAATTTAGTGATTTTCTATTTATTAGCTCTATGCAATTCTTAAAAAACACAGCAATACAAAAAGAACTTTATGCTTAAGTTGTCAGAAATATACACAAACATGAAATGAAAATATGTGGAGCAAACAACTTTTGACAGTTTAAACACGAAAACACAGAATATCATCAGGACGATTGCATTGACGTGATAAAAAGGCCCTGATTTATTGTATTAAATGCATTAAAGTGTGAAATAGCTATACCAAAAATATAATATAATATTGTTATAAGTACTGAAAAAATTGGAGTTCAAATACATACTTGAAAATAAGTGGAAATAAACATAAATGCAAACATACATATGTATGTTCCATTCCAACCTTCGTTTCTTTTGTTTGTAAAAAAAAAATTTGAATATAAGCAAATAATTGTACACATATCAATGTACACAAGACCGATATATAATCTCCTTATTTTTTGAGAATATCGTTGACTAAATCATAATTGTCGTGAACAAAAAGAAATTGCTTCACAGTTAAGGGGTTCAAATTTGACCTTTTGGCCGTTACTAGCGATCCAGCGCTAGAAAAGGCTTCTTCTGCAGATGCACTTGTAGACGGTATACTTAGAATATAAGCAGCAAGCTTAGCCGTTTGTGGGTACTCCTAAAATACAAAAATTTTATTGTAAGCAAATTTGGTGCAATTTATCTAGATCATAAAGACAATTACTTTTTCATTTTTTTTCCAAAAGTTGTAAGTGTCTGTGTCATGATCTGTCATTGCAAAGTATTTCAAAACTTCAAGTTTAAGTGGATCATCTTCTTCATTATTTGATGTAGCAGAAACAAACGACGCAATGGTCCAGTTAAATGTATTTTTGTCTTGTTTCTGAAAAAAGTTTATCGTTAAAATTTATTGTAGCAATTTATTTTTAAGCTTATTACTTGTCGTTTCGCCATATATGAGGATGTTGGCATATTTAAAACGTCACCGTTGTCATACATTTCTTGTATTTCCCTTAGAATAAGTTCCGTTCGCGTTATTCCTCCATCGGGGTCATCATCTTTTAACTCTTCGTACAAATCAAACTTATGTTTGGCGGGAATTTTTTAAGCCACTTATCTATTCTCTGCCAATTTTTTTGTATGGGGTCTAGCAAGGCAGCAACAACATGAATTTTGCGTATTTTTAATCTTTTTGCAAAAGCAATCATTGAATAGTTATATATATTTATGCTTTCTTCAAAACTTGCAGTTTTATAATTTTCTGTTAGGCAGTCTAAAATATGTTCATGAAAAACAATATTGCAGCTAATAGTTGGATATTTTCTTCCTTGAAGGTGTTTTGTCGCATTTTCAAAAATTTCTAAGAACTTTAAAAATTCGGCCAATAATAACTTCTCCATCTTATTAAGGGCAAGCTCTGTCTTTCCAATTTCAACCAATGCAATGTTTACGACTTTTTCATTAGTGGAAAAACTGCGAAACATGTAACACAAAGTGTTCCACCTAGTGTCATTCGAGTTTTTTAGGGTTCCCATAGATTTCTTTGCCAAATCACAATCAATATCATCGTGCTGATCATCATAAAGTTTAAACTGCTCCTCAGTCTCTATTACGTTGTACAGCTCCGTAACTTCGTTTAGTGTACGGAATACAATATCATCCTCAAAAGCACTTTGAATTTTCAATACAATTTCTGTATTGTAGTTTAGACATTTAAAAATACGTTTTAATTTATTTACAATACCATGGAAGACACCGAATTCTCTGTTTTGTAAAATATCATGCACAATTAGTCTGTGCAAGCTATGACTGGAACAACCAAGTCTTTTCATGTTAACAAGATTCATAGCCGCAATTATATTGCTTGCACCATCACTTATCACAACAATTTCTTTTTTATCAAGTTTAAAATTTCGTAAGGTATTACATATGTTTTGAGATATTGTATATTTATTATGCGGGTGAGGAAATATTTCCGTTTTCAAAGTAATGTAAATTGGCTGAAATTGATGGCAGAAAATGGCACGAATATTTATATAGCTTCGTCTTTTGAAGGAGTCCGTCCACATATCCAGTACAAGCGAAACGTTTTTCGGGCTTTTTTTATAATGTATTCTTTTATGGTATTTTCATATGTTACGTACACATCATTTAAAGCTGATCGACTAAGAGTTGTGGCCGATGGCATTTGAATATTGGGTTTGATCGCTTGCATATAATTTATAAATCCAGCCTGTTCAACTATATTGAAAGGTCGAAGGTCTTTGCAACACATTTGAACGAGAAGGCGAGCATTTGCATATTTTTGTGTTTCTGATTTATTCAGCAAATTATTATTTCCAAAAAGAATTGATTTTGTTTTTTTACATGATAACTCTGTTGTTTTTGATTTTATATTTATACCGTGAAAGTTTCGCAAATGTTGACTTAGATTTGAAGTTGAAGTCCACACTCCGAATCTGAAAATATTTCTATTCTTTATTTATGTATATCGAAACATAAATTGCAAACGGTATAAATTAACGATTAATGATTTTATTAGGACTGGCTGAATTACTCTTTTCATTACTTGATTTATTAAATATGGCCACAATGTAAAAAACCGTACATGAAAATAACAATAGGAAACCGATTTATTTATTAAGGAATACAAATTCTATACAATTGACATGATATAGTCATTTCGGCCTAGCCAACAGTTATTTGGCATTTTGAGTGGAATCTGACACAAATATTATAATCACAGTTTTTATACATGTGATATATATATATACATATATATACATTTCAATTTGTTTACAAAGACTTTAATTAAAGTGCTACATAGGGCATATAAATACAAATGAATTACGTTCACATTTTTTGTCGGATATGATGTATATTCGTAAATAATCGTCTGCATTTATTTTTGCAGAATTTGTTACTTTTGTTTTGCACAGTACTGTACATATGTAACTATATAGTAGTGATGTGCGAATATTCGTATTCGCATTCTAATTTCCAAATATTCGGCAGTTTTTAGATAAACTCTGGTTTCAGACTCGGCAGTTTTAGTTGCTCAACTTTTAATTTTGCATGAGAGAGTTGAGAAAGAAATATATATCTTTTGTATACCTATCTTTTTCTTTCTTATTATAAAATCCAAAGTTGAGCAACTAAAAGTGCCGATTCTAAAACCAGAGAAAGCAAAGTATTCGAATTCACCAAATTCAGACGAATACAAATATTTATTTTTTAAATGCATTACACTAAAATATTAGTTTGTGCTTATTAAAAAAAGAATTTCGTATTCGCGAATTGATTAAAAAAATATTCGTATTCGTATTAGCGAATATAAAAAATTACATTCGGCACATCATTGGTATGTAGGTTCTACATTGTAACAAATATAATGTAAATGAAGGATTATGCACATTTGCATACATATCGTTTGTCACAAGTAGAAAGGCTCTAACTGAAATAATTGTAACTTTACAGAAGGTAAAAGCATAATAGAAACAGTACAACTGCTTGTACAAACTGCTTTGTACAATTGCTAGTAAAAGTGTTATTTTTAAACTATTGCAATAATTTTTTGTGACGAGGCAAATACACATGGTGAAATGTATTGGAATCACTGAAAAACTCAATGTCGTAAAAAATACGAGTTAGGGCATTGAGACCATAGGTATGCATTATGCGTGTTGGATCATTTTACCTATGTAAATATATGTACATAGATTGTAGTATCTATGTATGATTTATAAAGTGGTCGAAAATTCTGTGGCAATAACGAATAAGCGCTTAAGTCAACTTATGCAAAGTTTACTTCAAAACTGTAACTCCTTAAATGTTATCGCATTAAGTTGAAGGACGGAAGAAATAAATCATATATCCCTATAAAATTATAGTACCGTCAAAAACTTTTGAAAAAATTAGATTGCTTTAGTCAACTTGAGCACTTTTTTGCCACAGAATTCAATACATTATGCATCTACATATCGCACATCCAGTTCAATAGTGGCATAACTATAAAAATTCGTTTTTTGAGTTGATAATGCAGAATAATTATGCATTTCGTATTTTATCTTGCGTAAAAATTTCAAATAAATAACTTGTACTATCACTTCGTGAGAGAAGAATATTTATTCATGCCTTCATTGAGTTGTATGTAAATTGAAAACTTTAAACGTATTTCCTGCAAAACTAGTTTTTTGAGTTATGACACTATTGAACTGAATGTGCGATATGTACGTATGTACTCGTACATAAACAATTACCCTTTTATTCTAGTCGGTGTTGCTTCAAAGCACATTTTACATACAAAATATTTCTGTAAAACATGTTTGTTATTTATGACCATTTGACCAAAGTGATTCCATACTGGAGATCCTCCCGCGGTCCTTTTGTTTAAAACTATTGTAGTTTTATTTTTTAGCTCTGCTTTTTCATTCAAAATGTCTTCATATTTTAGAACATCTGCCTCTAGCTCGCTTAGCTTCACCGATTCATCTGAGCTGAATACATCAGGGTCACATTGATCTTTTGAAGAACTTTGTCCACTCTTGTTAAAAAAGTTGGTAATTTTATTTTCATCCATTTTACACTTTATATTAGAAAACACTCAACTAATTTTCAACCAAAAACTATGAGGATTTAAACATGAATGCAGTGGTTTTAATTCTGCTAACGTCGATTGAAGTATCAGTGTGACCGTCTTCTGTGTAAAAATGGGAGACAATACTTGTTAAATAAAATTTTCCTGCAATTTAAATATTTACCTTTTTTGTTTAGGAAATTTTATTTTAATTAATTTTAACGGAAATAACACTTTTTATTTTGAAATAAAAAACTTTCAAAAATTGTTGTTTTGGTCTTTGACATTTATACGCAACTGCTGACAACTTTGACATTAAAATAAGAATAATGCCAAGGTTACACCCATACAAAATGCGCATTACTAGTTTTCTTGAACAACATCTCTGTATCTCATACGAACGAATTATGAAAAACGATTTTAGTTTCGAATCGGAAATTAGTTTCAAAGGCTTTGTTTTCCAAATCGAATTTTTTACAACATTTAATTTTATTTTCTTTTCCATATAAAAACTTATTTAAAGTAAATTCAGCATAAAAAAGTCAAACTAAAAAATAAATTAAAAAAATCGGCGGCTAATTTTAATCGTCTGACTTAAATCGGCGGCTAATTTTTAGCCGATCCTTAGCCGAAAAATTAACGGCGGCGGCGGCTGCCAAAAATCATCGGCGGCGCGGCTTGCGCCGGCTAAGCCGTCACGGCGCAGGGGTCTGCCCATAGCTGCTTAACGACTGAAATGACTAAATATGTTTTGAATGTATTTATTATGTATGTATTTTATACTCCTTCTATTTATCATTTGTTTTTTATTATTTAATTTTTGAGTTCATTTAAATTGTCAAATTTCGATTTTCCTCAAAGGACAAAGTTCAGAACAACGAACATACCTGTGCGAAAATATTTTTGGAATCAATGTCTTTTGTGGCCTTGTCAATGGTCGACATCCATAACAATAACGTTTTGCATAAATTGAAGAATATCATTGCTTGTGTGAATTACATCAACACTTTTTCATACATATTTACAAATGAACGTATATATGTTTTCATGGCTATTGACGTTGCTATTCTTATGGAGATAGAAAATATTGTGTAGGCATAGGTTTTATATGTACAAGTGCATTGCAGGTATTAAATATTTTGAGTCCTATCAGGTTGATAAGCATAGCTTTGTGAATAGGGGTAATGATATTTTTATTTCAGTTTATTTTATTGCAATGAATTATAGGAAATAGCTTTTGGAGAAATACAGCAAAAACTTATAGATGCACCTACTTTCACGTGTCACGATTTTTCTCGTACCTTTATATTATAAACTGAATCTAACGATTTTGTTCTGGGTGTTGCTGTGTGTATGAATTTCATCATATATCGTAATACCAACAGAGAATTGCGGGAATATGTATATGTGTGTGTATGAATTTCAGCATATGTCGTAATAAATTAGATTTAGTGACTATTACGCAATTTTCATATAAAGTATATAAGTAGAAGAAATAATGTAGACTGTCATCAGTCTGCTCTGATATCTCAACAAGTGACAACCTATTTTCCAAACCAAAATTTCTAAAGTGTTTGAAATCCAAAAACTATAAAAGTGCTAGAACTAACTACTGTTTGTTAAACAAGTTTATACTGTGTAAAAAATAATTAAATAAATTGTTTATAAGTGAAATAAATTGTTTATAAATATAATAATTAAATAAATTGTTCATAAATAAAATAATTAAATTAATACACAAATAATAATTACATAAAATAAATACTACAAGTTGTACCATCTGCTATAAGTCTTAATGACTCAAACAAAACTAAATCAGCATATGGAAACGCACTCGTATGCTAACCAATCAAAGGCTGTTCTTGGAACTAGTAACCTAAATCTTCAAACAATTATTGTGAGGATTGTGATGAGATGATCCCATCAAATGGTTATATGGCTCAGGTCAGAACCACAAAACACAAAAACAGTTGTCACCAAGAACGGATTGGCGATTTTCTCACTAAAAGAGTAAGTAACTTCAATGGGAGGATCGAGACATATATCCGGAGGAGTTTCTGAAATCTGCCAGGAGCTCCATAGTACAACAACTCAATGAATGTAGTAGGATACATACTACAATTAAATTTAATATGGAGCTCACATGTGATTATATGAAGATGGTGAATGATGAGATGAATGTTTCCCCACTTGTGCATATTTCAAAAATTAAGTTGGTGACTTTGTCTGATGACATAGAAGACATATAAAGAAACAGACGGAGGAGCTTAGAGCCAAAATGGAAGATTTTCAAGAAAGGGATAGCGGATAGACTTTGACTTCAATACATTTCCTTGAAGTTAATATAAACGAGGCGTCCATAATAAGAGGATCGAGCTTTATCCCTCTCCCAAAAAATATTGCAGCAAAACATTCATGCCTAAATGTTGAGAATAATGACATTTATTGCTTTAAATGGACTGTCATTGCTGCTTTGAATGTAAATAGTGGTCTGAGTCCTAAACAACGGAAAAACTGTAGAAATTACAATATTGCAAACATTTCTGTTGAGAATATTAATATAGGGGCAATTGTATTAAATTTTGAAGGCCTAGAGTTTCCACTCCCATTGAAGCAGATAAAACAATTCGAGAATCAAAATGATGAACATAAATGTATTTGATCACAATGGAACATTGGTTATAGGACCAAACCACACATGATACATGATGATTATGTGTATTGTCAGCATAAACATTTTTGTGGTAAAACAATCATCAGGATGCCTGAAGATGGATGTATTATTAAGTTTAATAATTACAACAAACAGCTGGATGTACCATTTGTATTCTACGCAGACTTTGATTCAATTATGGAAAAGCACTACAAATGTACAGAAACACCATGCGTGTGCATTCGGCTATTTTATTAATTGTAGTTTTAAGATGGAAAATAACTTATATAGACATTATTTTGGTGAAGATTCGGCAAATGTATTTATCAAAAAAATAGTTGAAGATTGTAAAGATATCTATCTAAATTATTTACTAAAAGTTAAGAAAATGTTCATGACCCCATTAGAAATAGCTCAATATAATAATGCAAAAAATTGTCATATATGTAAGAAAATATTAAATAACGATAAAGTTAGAGATCATTGTCATCTTACGGGCAATTATCGTAGGGCAGCTCATAGCGAATGTAATTTAAATTATAAAACACCTCAATTTATACCGGTTATTTGCCATAATATTTCTGCATATGATTTGCACCTATTTTTCAATGCCACAATAAAAGTGATTCCCCAGAACACAGAACGTTATATTTCTCTTTAAATTTTTATCAGATTATATGAAGAACATGGATTCGAAATACGATTTATAATAGACCCGTTTAGATTTATGGCTTCGAGTTTAGATACGTTAGCAAAAAATCTTGATAGCAATGATTTTAATACTATTCGATCATGTTTCTTTGATGAAGCTCATTTCAATCTGATTAGAAGAAAGGGTGTATTTCCGTACTCTTACATGGATTCCATGACTAAGTTTAAGGAAATTAAACTCTTTAGTAGAGAAGAGTTCTTCAATATTCTAACGAATGAAGAATGTGATGTAGTCGAGTATGAACATGCCCAAAAAATATGGAGAGAGTTTAACTGTAAAACCCTCCTTGACTATACTAAAATCTACTTAAAGACAGATGTTCTTCTTCTAACTGACGTGTTTGAAAATTTTAGGAAAATTTGTAGAGGTATATACGATTTGGACCCCTGTAATTATTATACAGCACCAGACTTATCCTGGGATGCAATGTTAAAAACCACAGAAGTTTCACTGAAACAGTTCAGTGATTCCGAAATGTATATGTTTATGCAAAACGGAATTAGAAGTGGACTAGTTCAATGCTCCCAAAGATTTTCGAAAGCGAATAACAAATATTTAGAAGATTTTGATGCATCAAAACCATCAGAATTTCTTGTCTATTTAGACGCTAACAATTTATATGGTTAGGCGATGTCAGAATATCTTTCTTACGGTGAATTTGAGTGAGTATGTGATACTGATTTTGATGTTAAAAAAATTTTTGATACTGCAGAGTATAGGTACATTTCGGAAGTGGATATATATTATCCCGATTATCCCAACCTACATAACGATTTGCCATTTTGTCCCCAAAATAAGCCTGTGGGGGGATCCAAAATCAAACAAGTAAGAGTGCTATATTCGGCTGTGCCGAATCTTATATACCCTTTACCAAAGTGCGTTTATGTAGTATAGAGTTATGTAGGTACATATTAATTTTGTGAAAAAATTCATACTTTTTGTGCAATTTTTAGGTTTTAGGCATTATGTTTAATTTTGTGCTTTTTTTGTGATATTTTTTCATAGGCAATTTTTGTGGTTTTGGCGATTTTTTCGGTTTTTGGGGTTTTTTTTAATTTTGGCGATTTTTTGGTTCTGGCGATTTTTTTGGTTTTGACGATTTTTTTTTTTCATTTAGGCGATTTTTTTATTTTTTATATGTTTTATTTTTTTGTGGCAATTTTTTTAGTTTTGACATTTTTTTTCTCGTTTTGACGCTTTTTTTCGGTTTTTGGGGTTTTTTTTAATTTTTGGCGACTTTTTTTCTTCTGGCAATTTGTTTGATTTTGACAATTTTTTTCATTTAGGCGAATTTTTTATTTTTTGGCGATTTTTTTCCATATGGGGAATTTTTTTTTGTTATGGCGATTTTTTCGGTTTTTGGCGCTTTTATTTCTTTTTGGCAATTTTTTTATTCTTGACACTTTTTTCTCGTTTTGGTGATTTTTTTCGGTTTTTGGCGTTTTTTTAATTTTGGCGATTTTTTTCATATAGACCATTTTTTTGTTTTGGCGTTTTATTTTCGTTTTGGCGATTTTTTTTTATTTTGGCGATTTTTTTTCATTTAGGCGATTTTTTTTTAATTTTTAGCGATTTTGTTCATATAAGCAATTTTTTCTTGTTTTGGCGATTTTTGCGGTTTTTGGCGTTTTTTTGTCATTGTGGAAATTTATTTTTAGTTTTGACACATTTTTCTCGTTTTGGCGATTTTTTTCGGTTTTTGGCCTTTTATTTAATTTTAGCGTTTTTTTATTTTGGCGATTTTATTCGTTTTGGCGATTTTATAATTTTTGGATTTTTTCGTTTTACCGTTTTTGAAAATTTGAACAGTTTAGCTCTTACGGTTTCCAAGATATAGCAATTTGTTAAAATTACATAGTCAAAATTGCATTAACTGATGGACCACCCTTTAATTTAAATTTTTTTAATTTCAGTGTTAATTGTTGTAGCATATATAAAAATACACTATTTTTACAAATTTCAAGTGTCAATATGCATATGTACATACATAATACAATTGTATGTATATTACATGGGATTTTAAAAGTTTTCGTCACTCATTTTGGAACACCCTTTAATTTTTAGGTTTTATATATTTGTTGTTGTAGCGACCAAAGTTCTACATACACTGTCCAAATTTCAGACCCGTAGCTTTTACCGTTCCTGAGAAAATAGCCTTCTTCCTAAAACATGAAATATGTTTAATTATTAGAAATAAAGTTAAAGTTTTCCAACCCTGGAAACGTTTTCTTAATTTGTTAAATTTTAAAATTTTTTTTTGATTATAAATACCAATTTTATTCATACCGAAGTATAAAATTAGTTAATTTAATAAAAAAGTAATAAAAACTTGTTTTCGGTTGTTATTTTCTATGGGAATATTGAGTATGAGTTTTCCAGCTCTGAAACCGTCTGCTCGATTTTGCTGATTTTCAATAGCAAAATTTTTCGGAAAATTTCTGACACACCAGTCTAAGAACCAAGTCTCTAGCTCTTCTGGGAGCTTGGGAAAACCGATTTCACGTACAGACAGACGGACATGGCTTGTTCGTCTTCCCTATGCATAAGGATCCAGAATATATATATACTTTATGTGTCGCTTATTAATATTGTAGAAATTACAAACGGAATGACAAACCTATATATACCCTTTTACCATTTTTTGGTAAAGGGTATAAAAATTAGTTGCAGACTTACACTCAAAAACAAATTACACCATGCACTATATAGTTTTAAAACAAGCCATTTCAAATGGTCTTATCTTAAAACAAATCCGTAGAATACTCAGATTTAAGCAATCCCCTTGCCTTTAAAAATATATTGACTTAAACACATTACACAATGCTAAAAATTTTGAAAAAGATTTCTTCAAACTTTTGAACCACATGATAAACCCATATATGTTGGCTTTACAGTACTGGAGTTATCCAAGTGGAGAATGTATGACTTCCACTATGGCTTCATAAAGCTTAAAGTTGGAGAGAACATTTCTCTCAACTATATGGATACTGACTCATTTATTTATTCAATTAAAACTGATGATTTCTATGATGACATCCGTAATGATATTATTTTAAATTTTGATACGTCAGAATATCCTATAGGTAATCAATTTGGTTTGCCGCTACTCAATTGGAAGGTTTTAGGTATGATTAAAAATGAAAACAGTGGGGATATAATGACAGAGTTTTTTGGTTTAAGAGCAAAAATGTATTCTCTGTCGACTCTTCGCTCGGAAGCGGTTAAAAAAATCTATGGGGATCAAAAAGTCTGTAATTAAAAAGTTGTCCATTAATGATTACAAAAGTTGCTTATTTGAATCCAAAATTATCTCAGATGAAGTGGTTTTGTTTAGGTTTAAAACATATAAACTATATACTCAAAAACTAAATAAAATAGCACTTAACTTTTCTGATGTTAAAAGAAATATAATGAAAGATAAAATAAAAACGCGTGCTTTGGGACATTACATAGACCGAAGTAATGAAACAATGGATGTACAATAGAATGCTTCGTGCTAAATTGCATGTAAGATGACAACTAGAATTTAATTTTGTATTAATTATATTTATTTAATTATTTATTAATTTGTTTAGTATTTACTTAATTTAACGAAGATTGGCTTTACTTCGTTGGATCAAAAAATTTTTGTTTTTCCTTATATGCAAATTTCTGTTTTCATATTGCTTAAACATGAACAGTCTTCTTTTCATGTTACTTAAACATGCGCAATCATGTTTTCTTTGAGAGGTTCTATACAAGAGGAATTGAATTTCACAATTCAACTGGACACCAACTGCTTTAACACCATCTCATTATTGTTTGCTAACAGAAAATAGTAAAACAGGTATCAGCTATCAGATCAGCTCTTCAGGACCTGGTCTGCTTTTCAGATCAGCTTTTCAGGACCTGATCTGGATTTCAGATCAGCTTTTCAGGACCTGGTCTGGTTTTCAGATCAGCTTATCAGAACCTGGTCTGGTTCTCAGATCAGCTTTTCAGGACCTGGTCTGGTTTTCAGATCAGCTTTTCAGGACCTGGTCTGGCTTTCAGATCAGCTTTTCTGGACCTGGTCTGGTTTTCAGATCAGCTTTTCAGGAGCTGGTCTGGTTTTCAAATCAGCTTATCAGATATCAAATCAGATTATTAGGTAGCTGGTCTGGTTTTCAGATCAGGCTATCTGATTTAGATTGAGTTATTAGTTTACAAGTAGTTAGCCATTTATAACATTTATATGAATGAAGTTGCAGGTCAGATGAATCAACTAAAGTCAATCTGTTATGAGCAGTAATTTTTTTATGAGAACATATAAAAGCTGAAGAACCTTAAGAAAATACTATATTTATTCTTCCAACACTCTCTACAAACTTCTTAAAACTTTTAAAAATTCATATTATAGACAACATGATGCCTATAAACGTTCTTTTTTTTCTCATCTTGCATAAACATTATAATTACATTTGCATTAACTCTTATTAAATGCTAACAGTCATACTCATAGAAATTTTCAACAGCCTTTGGAATTTTGTTTAAGCAAAATTCACTAAAATTGTATTCATAATAGAAATTTAGATTAAAAAATGTCTTTTAAACCTTGTATAAATCACCTTATTTTAAAATTGACTGCACCCATATTTAAAATAATTTTAAGTTGACCTTGGTATAATTTTGCTTCATGTTTATTTGTATGTTTAACTTTGCCTGTATGTATGTACATATGTATGCATGCATGTATTAGGAATAATGCTACAAGTTTGTCACAAGTAGAATGATGACTCATTCTACTTGTTCCCCATAAAAAAATATACATATATACATATGTATATGTATATTATTCTGGTTTTTAGATGCAACATCAGCAAATATCATAATTGAAATGCTTTAAGCTTTATTATAATATCTCATTCTTTTAAAAATGAAATTAACTTCTTCGGATATTCATATTTGGCTTAATATAGATAATTTGAGTATAAATAGAAATATTCAGACTTGACTTAGTAGTAGTGAACTGGGATTCGGCGCTGATTAAAATTTTTCACATAACGAAAAATCATTTTTACGATTTTCCGTTGGCATTAGGAAAAATATTTTTATTTCTTTTCTTACGTTTTTTCCCGTCGTCATTACAAAAAATTTTTTTAACGTGTTTCCCCGTCGGCATTACAAAAATATTTTTTTCACGATTTTGCCGTCCACATTACGAAAAATCATTTTTATGATTTTCCGTTGGCATTAGGTAAAATATTTTTTTTCACGTTTTTCCCGGTCGGCAATGCTAAATTTTTTTTCACTTTTTTTCCTGGTCCACATTACGAAAAATCATTTTCACGATTTTCCATTGGCATTAGGAAAAATAAAAAAAAATTAATCGGACTTATTGAACAACCCTCGTAGGTATCAAATTTCACAAATTTCCAAGAATTTTCAAATTTTAATTATATGGTATGGGTACATTTTGGAAGTGGATATAGATTATCCCAATTCAGTGCATGATCTACATAATGATTTGCCATTTTGTCCCCAAAATAAGCCAGTGGGGGGATCCAAAATCAAAAAATTAGTTGCAGACTTACACGCAAAACAAGCCATTTCAAATGGCCTCATCTTAAAACAAATCCATAGAATACTCAGATTTAAGCAATCCCCTATACTCAAATTATCTATATCAAGCCAAATATGAATATCCGAAGAAGTTAATTTCATTTTTAAAAGAATGAGATATTATAATAAAGCTTAAAGCATTTTAATTATGATATTTGCTGATGTTGCATCTGAAAAGCAGAATAATATACATATGTACATATATGTACGTGTATATTTTTGTATGGGGCACAAGTAGAATGAGACATCATTCATTTGTAGCATTATTCCTAAAGCTATGTACAGACGGTTGTCAGATCTTACAATATTGTCAGTAAAATGTGCTCAAAATTTCTTACAACCGTGTGAACTGGCAATTTTTGTCAGACGACGTTGCCAGAAAAAGCCATGTCAGCCCATTGCAAGACTAGCAGCTGACAACAAATTGTCAGACATCTTAAAATCGTGTGAATACATTGTAAAATTATTGCCAGATATTTGTCAGACCTTTTAATATTGTCAGATGTGTGAAGTTCATGCATCTGACAATGGCGTCATATTCAGAGAATTCTTTCTGTAGGCAACACTACACACGCTTGCTTTTAAAGAAAAAATATATAATATAATATATGCACACAAAATTGTGCAATTGCTTTTTTATGGTCCATAATAATTTATTTATTTATTTATTTATAATAATATACCTTAAAAATTAATTTTTAAAATATACAAAAGGCGCCGGGTAACTAGACCATGTGCGCTCAAAAAAAATAATTTAATTGTTGTTCAGATAAAAAAAATAAATTTCTTCAAATGAATGAGTGACAGAATTAAATTAAATTAAAAATATTAAAAAAGTTAAAAATATTGAATTTACGAATTTTAAAGTAACTATTAATGAAATACATACATACATATGTTCATATGTATGTAAAAAAGAATTTTGAACTTAATCTATACATCCCGAATACCATGGCTCAGCAGGCTCTGGCGAATAGATGATAAATTTGCTATCGTTCTGCAGTCTATTATTGCATCCAAGTTTTCACCAATCCTGGATATTGGGCATTCTGTTAAAATGTGCGAAACGGATAGGATAATATTACAATGGGAGCATTTTGCCGGATCAGTTCGGTCGAAATAATGTTGCGTATTAAAAATTGCTTTATCAACTCTCAAACGACTCGTTATCACACAGTCGCCTCTGGTATAAATTGAATTATATCTGGGTCTTAGTTGTATAGGATAAAGTTGTTTTTGCAGGTTACGAAATTGGTTCAAAATAACATTCGGAATGCATGGTATGTCTGTTATCTCAGTTAAATTTTGTGCTTCCTTTGCTGCTTTATCAGCCTATTCATTCCCCTCAATACCAATATGTGATGGAATCCATGAAATTAATATATTGCGGTTTCCATGTGGTAAATTGATGATGTTGTTGTAAGTTCCATTATGGTTCTTAGCTAAAGCCTTAATAGCACTGAGACTATCCGTACAAATAATCGTTTTGATCTTCTTTTGAATAGCATATGATATTGCGGCTTTTATGGCACCCAATTCTGCAGAAAAAACTCCTGAATCATTAGGTAAACGAGCTTTAAAAACAGTAGTAAAAAGAGCTGGACCAGTTTGTTTAATAACTGAGTTGTTACACCACTGTTGAAAGAGCCGTCAGTATAGATTACCATTTCAGGACCATAAGATGCTAATTTACTTTGTAAACTCTTTTTAAAAATAATGGGGTTAACATTGATTTTGCTATGAATACTTAGGCTTATGTCTGTCATAACGCAGTCAGATCCCCGAGGAATTAAGACGGGCTTATGTGGTAATGATATGCGATGTTTCGCAAGTAACATTACAATTTCCTTGATGGCAGAAGGTAATCGTGTGTCGTTGCGCCCAATGTGGCTCCGAAAGTTTTTGTGCAGCCCATCGGAGGTAATTGTTATAGCCCTAGATGCCATATTGACAGCAGTTCTTTCCAACAAAAATCGGAAATTACGAAATCCGGCCTCTTGTCTAAGTTTATCCAGTGGAGTAGCTCTTAATAGCCCAGATGATGTTCTATAACAGTTATTCATAGCAGTATCTAACGTTCTAACATTTTTCCCTGAAGTCCATCCGTAGATCGTTATACCGTGTAATAGCGTGCCAGTGACAAGAGATTGACATATTCCAAGTGCAGTATTAAAATGCGGGCCCTTGTTACGTGAGCAAATTAGTTTCAGTAGGTTGTTTATTTTGCTAAGTTTTGATGACACGTGTTTTACCTGGGCATTCCATATCAAATTTCTCGTGAATAAAATTCCCAAAATTCTCATCTGATCCTTAATGGCAATGTCAATGTTTCTGATACTAATTCTATCAAAAGTACATTCTCTTTTCCTGCAAACATGTAGAATCTCTGCCTTCTCAATTGGTATAATGGCGCCTCTGACTTCTGCCCACTGTTGGATAGCTTCATCTAGATTTTCTAGTTTCAAGCAAACATCACCATGATTTCCTGAAGCGATTGCAAAAATATTATCAGCATAAACACCAACGTAGTCCATGCCAGGAACAGCTTCAATAGCCCTTGCCAAAGAGTTAGCGTAAATTGTATACAAAACCACAGACAATGGTGATCCCTGTGGCACCCCATTATCAATAGTATAATTTCCAGAAAAAAATCCATCTATTCTGACATTAACTCTTCGATTGGAAAGAAACGATTTGATCAATCTCATAATGCCCTTAGGTATTCCCCATTCATTCATTTCAAGTATAATAAAAGTAAGCACCACCCTGTCAAAAGCCTTTTCCAGATCTTCAGAAATAACCAGACTATGACTACGATTCTTTATGTTATTTCGCAGTACTTCCTCCATCTGATGGCATATAGTATGCACACCATGTCGAGGTATGAAAGCGTGTTGTATTGTTGAAACTTGAAACTCCGCTATTATCCATATCCTTTTAGCCAATATTTTCTCCAAAATTTTCGAAAGAACTGGTAACAATGATATTGGACGGTATCCATCTAGTCGGTTGGGATCCTTACCTGGCTTGGGAATTGGTGCCAAAATTGCAATTTTCCAATCCTGAGGAAAAATACTTTTTGACAATATGTTATTATACAATTCGCATAAGCGGTATTTTAAACTGCCTTGAGCTGGTGTTGATCCTTTTAAAGTCATCATAATATTATCTAGCTCTGAAACACTTATTTTGAGAGACAAGAAATTCCATTTTTCAGAACACTGCGTAAGTTCATCAATACATAAATTTCTCTTTGATTCTACTATATCACGATGCAGAGTACTGTCAGAGCTAATCGAAGTCCAGTATTCAGCAAATTTCTTCGCAATTTCCCGAGGATGTGTAAAGCTGCTGTTACCAGTACATATTGGAGGAAAGTTATTCATCTTTTCAGACCTTAAGTTATTGACCTTTTTCCATAAGTAGCGAATGTCCATTGATGGTTTTAAGGAATTCAAAAAGTTATCCCAAGTTGTCTTTTTCGCAACTTTACATTGCCTTTTGACTTTAGCGCATATTTTCTGTACTCCAAGGAGTTGGACTGGTTTCGACATCTCTTAAAATTTCTCCATGCTATCTGTCTTAATCGAATCAATTTAGTAATATGGGAGTTAAACCAAACCGGGTTATTTTTTTGTTTAGGCCTTCTACTCAAAGGTATACTTTCATTTGCACACTTCCTGATGATACGTTTAATTTGGGCCGTTTCTCTATTTACGTTTGTTGATGTTGGAAACTTCTTAATCACTTGAGACACTTTATCAGCAAAAAGGGGCCAATTTGCTTTGACGTCATTAAATCGTGGCCAAAAAATTTTTTTTATATTATTTGTGTTGTTGGTAATCCTTATAGGAAAATGATCACTAACCTCGGGTATAGGTAAAATACTCCATACCAGTGTAGGTGCTAAATCAACGGTAGCCATTGTGACATCGACGGCGGTGAGGGTGTTCCTGGTGTTGAAAAATGTTGGCGATCCATTGTTCATAATCACCAAATTATTGTTATCAGCAAAGTTTTCCCAAATCCTCCCACTAGTAGAGTTTGTACTTGATCCCCATAACGTATTCTGCGAATTTAAGTCTCCCATTATTAAATGGTGCACATCATCAGCCGGAAATATATTATCCACCATTGATGTTGTTAATTTTATGTCGCATTCCTTGTATATGTTGGTTATACGAATTTTTATATTCGATTTTATTATTATTGTTTGAAAGAGAACGTCTCCAGTTGATATTATTTATGTTGTTTCTAACTAGTAGAGCAATTCCAGATTTTGCATACGCGAAATCTTTGTTATGGTGAAATACCTTATATCCAGGTACATGAAGAAAATGTTTATTATTTTCTAGGATGTGCGTCTCTTGTAGGGCTATTATGTTCGGTTTTTGCGATGCGATTAGAAGCTCAAGTGCGTATTTGTGGTTAATAAACCCTTGTATGTTCCACTGTAAAATATTAAGTTCGATATTCATAAAAATTTATAAATTATTTTTTTCCAACTGCTTTGGATTTTTTTACTCTCTTCTAGGTATTAGTTGTTATCATTTTATTTAACTCCGAAAAAGATTTGTGCAATATAGATGTTGGTGATTTGCTATTTGCGTCTGTGCTAGTTGGAGAAGCAAGACCCAAACCATAGTTTATTTCGTCAATAATAATATCTTCAGTAAGGTTTACATCGATATTAAAGTTCATGTCATTATCTGATGCATTGTCATCACTGAAAATTGAGTAATTTCCGTGACTATATTCTTTAATTGCGTTGCTATCATCACTTGTGTAGAGAATTTTGCTTTGTGCATTTGTTTCTTCTGTAGAAAAATTAAAGTTTTTGGGATCTTCTTGATTATTATTTGTTGTTGGTATTTGTTGGATTGAAAATATGGTGTTTGCTGTGTTATTGGCTTGTATTTTTTGGTTATCTTGAGCAGCGATTTGCATACATTTATCTGTGGTTATTTGTTTTGTTGGAGTCGAAGAAATTATATCCTCTGCTAATTTTGGTGAAGCAGATACATTTGATGTGTTGTCAAAAAGAAAATCTGTATCTTTTTCAGTTGCTTCTGTTGAAGCAGAATTTATATGTTGGTTCCTATTGGTGATGATTTCTGATATTAGATCGTTTTTCTTATTTTGTTTTGTTTGTTTGGTTTTAGTCGGTAAATTTTTTGATGGTTGTGCACCTAAAACTTGTGCGTAGGTTATTGTATTTTTTGCAGTTCTATATGTGGGCTTTAGTGTGTTAAGTGTTGGATTGTCATTAAAGATTTTCCAAGCTTCACGATTAGTGCTACGTCTTG
Organism: Tachina fera; assembly: GCA_905220375.1. NCBI lineage: Eukaryota > Metazoa > Arthropoda > Insecta > Diptera > Tachinidae > Tachina > Tachina fera. Next base: position 126,522,233 of record LR999963.1, read on the forward strand.
TTATTCTGAGATAGTTAACTGACTTATGTTTCCAGAATGTTGGACAGTTTGGATCATTCGATGTGTGGGACTCTATTTGACAATTAACGCAAAACTTACGTGCACATGGGCTATGTGGTGTTGGTGTCCCGCATTCTTTACATATCTCTACATTACGGCATTAAGTTTTTTGGTGTGACCCAATTTTTGACAATTTTGGCACTTCATAGGGTTTGGGATAAACTCATCAATTGGGACTATTTCCCACCCGAGTTTAAGAGTATCTGGTCGATATATGAGATCAAAAGTCAAAACTGCAGCACCTGTTGGTTTCATTTCCTTGTCTTCTAGTCTCATTATTTTCCTTACTTCGACTACTTTTTGAGGTTTAAGTGAATCGAGAACCTCTTCTTCAGTTATAGAGATGATTTTTCTTGAGAATATACGACCTTGAATTGTATTTAAAGTCTTGTGGAGAATGATTTTTACCGGAATGCAGTCTATATAATTAGCCTTTAAATATTGCTCAGCAATTTTTTTATTTGGAACTTTGATTAAAAGGTCGCCACTTCTCATCTCAGTGACTTCCAAACGATCCTTGCTTATATAATTTAGACCTCTCTCGACTTGGAAAACGTTGTAGGATGCTAGAGAACGTGTTTCAACTTCTGTATTCACTGGTACAGTGGACGCAACTAGGTACCTCGGTAGATGTTGTTCATTGCTAGAAACTTCTGGCAGAGGGATGAAATCATCGGGACGTGGGCGTTTACTTTTATTGGATTTGCCCTTTTCGGCCAGAGAACCAAGTTCCCTAACCGATTATAATTTGGGGGATGAACCCCGTTCATGGCGTAAAACTTGCACTATAGCTTGTATTTGTGAAAAGACGCACCCAGAAAATAACTTACTTGACCGAATTTATATATAAAAGATTTTCATTTCTTTGCTTTCTTACAGCGATTTAAAGTACCAAAAAGACCGACGAAAAGAAAGAATAACACAATATCAGAGCAAACACGATATTAATGCGGCGAATGCAAGACAGTGCTGATTTTTGTTATTTTGCTTATAGATATTATATTTTTAAAAATTTTAATTCAAGAGACAAGCAAAATAATTTTCAACTGACTTTTACGACTAATGTGTGTCGACTGATTTCTATTTTATGATAATAATTTATATTTTCACTTTTTAAATTTAACACAACCACAAACGATTGTTATTTAACAATTTCTAATATATAATCTGATAAAAATAAAGAGAAATATAACGTTCTGTGTTCTGGGGAATCACTTTTATTGTGGCATTTTTTATAGTAGAAAGTTCTTTGAAAAATAGGTGCATATCATATGCAGAAAGATTATGGAAAATAACCGGTATAAACTGAGGTGTTTTACAATTTCAATTACATTCGCTATGAGCTACCCTACGATAATTGCCCGTAAGATGACAATGATCTCTAACTTTATCGTTATTTAATATTTTCTTACATATATGACAATTTTTTGCATTATTATATTGAGCTATTTCTATTGGGGCCATGAACATTTTTTTAACTTTTAGTAAATAATTTAGGTAGATATCTGTACAATCTTCAACTATTTTTTGATAAATATATTTACCGAATCTTTAGCCGAATGCACACGCATGGTGTTTCTGTACATTTGTAGTGCTTTTACTTACAGGATCATCGAGTTTTCCAAAATAGACTCAAAGTCTGCGTAGATTACAAATGGAACATCAAGCTGTTTGTAGTAATTTTTAAACTTAAACTTAGATCCATCTTCAGGCATCCTGATGACTTTTTTACCACAAAAATGTTTATGCTGACAATACACATAATCATCATGTGTATTATACAGGCAGGTGTTGCAGATATAAATCTTATTAATGTGAGAGGTTATACTGGAACGAAGAAGTCTAAAGAAGAGAGAAAAATAAAATGATATGTAAATTAATATAACAATAAGAAGTAACTTTTTAAATAGGGAACACATTTTGCATAAATTCACAAATGAAACTTACTTTGATATATCTTTGATGAGCAAATAATGAAAGTTTTCATCGGACTGGAGCAATAAGAGATTAATATGAATGTGTTTTTCTCCTTTTGTTATGTAGTATGGTCCTATAAGCGATGTTCCATTGTGATCAAATATATTTATGCTCATATCATTTTGATTCTCGCATTGTTTTATCTGCTTCAATGGGAGTGGAAACTCTAGGCCTTCAAAATTTAATACAACTGCCCCTATATTAATATTCTCAACAGAAATGTTTGCAATATTGTAATTTCTACAGTTTTTCCGTTGTTTAGGATTCAGACCACTATTTACATTCAAAGGAGCTATGAGAGACCATTTAAAGCAATAAATTTCTTTGTTCTCAACATTTAGGCATGCATGTTTTGCTGCAATATTTTTTTTTTGGGAGAGGGATAAAGCTCGATCCTCTTATTATGGACGCCTTGTTTATATTAACTTCAAGGAAATTTATTAAAGTCAGGGTCCATCCGCTATCCCTCTCCTGAAAATCTTCCATTTTGGCTCTAAGCTCCTCCGTCTGTTTCTTGTACATGTCTTCTATGTCATCAGACAAAGTCACCAACATCATTTTCGAAATATGCACAAGTTGGAAAACATTCATCTCATCAATCACCATCTTCATATAACCACATGTGAGCTCCATATTAAATTTAAATGCAGTATGTATCCTACTACATTCATTGAGTTGTTGTACTATGGAGCTCTTGGCAGATTTCAGAAACTCCTCCGGAAGCAAGACGCCCACATTTTTGTTAAGGAGGATATTTATCTTGATCCTCCCATTGAAGCTACTTACTCTATTAGTGAGAAAATCATCAATCCGTTTTTGGTGATAACTGTTTTTGTGTTTCTGACATGAGCCATATAACCATTTGATGGGATTATCTCATCACAATCCTCACAATATTTGTTTTGAAGATTTAGCTTACGAGTTCCAAAAACAGCCTTTGATTGGTTAGCATACGAGTGCGTTTCCATATGCTGATTTAGTTTTGTTTGAGTCATTAAGACTTATAGCAGATGGTACAACTTGTAGTATTTATTTTATGTTATTATTATTTGTGTATTAATTTAATTATTTTATTTATGAACAATTTATTTAATTATTATATTTATAAACAATTTATTTCACTTATAAACAATTTATTTAATTATTTTTTACACAGTATAAACTTGTTTAACAAACAGTAGTTAGTTCTAGCTCTTTTATAGTTTTTGGATTTCAAACACTTTAGAAATTTTGGTCGGGAAAATAGGTTGTCACTTGTTGAGATATCAGAGCAGACTGATGACAGTCTACATTATTTCTGCTACTTATATACTTTATATGAGAATCGCCTAGTAGTAACCAAATCTAATTTATTACGACATATGCTGAAATTCATACACACACACACATACACATTCCCGCAATTCTCTGTTGGTATTACGATATATGATGAAATTCATATACCCAGCAACACCCGGAACAAAATCGTTAGCATCAGTTTGTAATATAAAGGTACGAGAAAAATCGTGACACGTGAAAGTAGGTGCATCTATAAGTTTTTGCTGTATTTCTCCAAAAGCTATTTCCTATAATTCTTTCATTAAAGTAAAATATACTGAAATAAAAATATCATTACCCCTATTCACAAAGCTATGCTTATCAACCTGATAGGACTCAAAATATTTAATACCTGCAATGCACTTGTACATATAAAACCTATGCCAACACAATATTTTCTATCTCCATAAGAATAGCAACGTCAATAGCCTTGAAAACATGTACGTTCATTTGTAAATCTGTATGAAAACGTGTTGATGTAATTCACACAAGCAATGATATTCTTCAAAGCAAAAATAGATTCAATCACATACATGAATCCAACAACATAAACATAAATTACCAAATACATTCCCTATCCACTGCCATTTACAACAGGGTTGCCACTCTCTGCACCTATTAGATTATTTCCCCAGAAATCGCTAACATAAATGCGATAACTTAAAACAGCAAACTAAAGACTTTATAAACAATTTATTTAATTATTTTATTTATAAACAATTTATTTCACTTATAAACAATTTATTTAATTATTTTTTATACAGTATAAACTTGTTTAGCAAACAGTAGTTAGTTCTAGCTCTTTTATAGTTTTTGGATTTCAAACACTTTAGAAATTTTGGTCGGGAAAATAGGTTGTCACTTGTCAGTTCTCGTGGTACCTTCATAGCGAACAGTCGATTAGCGGAGTTTTTTCTTACATACAAACAAACAAAAAATTATACAAAAAATTATTCGTAGTACATATTATTCGTAATAGGTACATACTGACTTTAATAAATAAGCTTTATTGCTTTGATAATATTTTTTACATAGTGGAAATAACAAATACAAAAAAAACGCAAACAAAAAAATATAAACAGTGACATTGAGGAATACTCTATACGAGTACCTCAAAAACAGACAAACAATCATAAATTACAAAAACAAAAAAAACCGTAAGCAAAAAAACACAAAAAGTGCCCTTGAGGAATACTCTATATGAGTGCCTCAAATACAAAAAATTATGAAGTGAGTTCTAACGGCAGAAACGCCTATTTTACTGTGAGTTCTGAAGCTCTTAATGAAAATAATAGAAATAATAAATCTAATGAAAGTGTTTTTTTAATGGCAAAACCAATTTTTCGTCAGCGATCAACTTCGCTTTGTCCAATGCCAAATAGTAGTGATTCATTAACATTACAATTGCCTAGTACTTCTTCATATAAGTCAGTAATATCATCCCCTTCAGGCTCGTATTCGTCACTTAACAAAGTTATCACTACAGATAACAGTATTTCAAAACCCAAGGTGCAAGTCGGTATGGACAGATATATAACCGTGGTAAAGCGTGGGCGAAGCCCGAATTCTTCAAAAATTTCATCCGCTCCAAAGATGTCTAGAGATAACAGCGCATCCTCAACTAATCGCCAAAACCGTTTTAAAATTTTGCAAGACGAGAACGACAAACCCGATGTATCCTCGAATAAAACATCCAAGCCGCCACCAATCTACTTGAGAGAGAAAAATTCAAATGCCCTTATTAAAAAATTAATTTCGGTCATTGGTGAAAATAAATTCCACATTGTCCCAATAAAACGTGGCAACATCGATGAAACGAAAATTCAAATTTATGATGAAAAGGATTTCCGCAAAATGGTTTCTGAATTTGAAACAAATAAAACAAGCTTCTACACATACCAGCTTAAGAGCGCTAAAGGCCTGCAAATCGTATTGAAGGGCATAGATTCTTATGTTGTCCCTGAAGAAATAAAAGATGCACTTGTCCTCCAGGCATTTAAGGTAAAGAATGTATCAAACATATTTAACAAAGAAAAAGTACCCCAACCCCTATTTCGTGTTGAATTGGAGCCAAATGGTATACAGTTAAAAAAAAACGAGACTCATCCTATTTATAGCCTTAAATACCTTTTATACAGAAAAATCACAGTTGAAGAGCCACATAAGCGTGCAGGTCCCGTGCAGTGTCATATTTGCCAAGAATATGGCCATACAAAAGCTTACTGCAATTTACCTACAGTGTGTGTTATCTGCGGTGAATTGCACGGTACTGCAAGTTGTACCAAACCAAAAGATCAAGCGGAAAAAAATGCAGTAATTGTGGAGGTAATCACACCGCTAACTACAGAGGATGTCCTGTGTACTCTTTCGTCAAGCAGGCTATGGTGCAAAAACCTAAATTAGCTCCATCTCAACCATTAAACGCGTACTCCGCCACTTTTGCTCCAGTGAGCCAACCAGTTACTTCACGTGTATCGTATGCCGATGCTGCTAAGGCTAGTTCTATTCCCACACCAAATGTTTTACCGCCAAATAATTCAACGAATGCAAATTCAAGCTTTAACTTTAGTCGCCTTGAAGCTACTATTGAGAATCTGGTGCTAACTATAAACAACTTTACAACAAATATGACTACCATGATGCAAGAAATGCTGAGAATGCAGAATACTCTGCTTCAAGCATTAATTAACAAGCCATGAACACGTTAAAAATATGTTTCTGGAATGCAAACGGCATTCGCCAACATAAAAATGAACTTGAGCACTTCCTTACGGAAAAAAATATTGATATATTGTTGGTCTCTGAGACTCATTTGACTTCTAGAAGCCTCTTTAAAATGAATGGCTACACTTTATATGACACAAAAGACGCTAGAGGGAGAGCATGCGGTGGATCAGCAATTCTAATAAAGTCAAGACTCAAGCACTATATTCTTGACAACATTTGTGAAGAACATCTACAAGCAACAAATATCTGCATTGAAAATTTTTGTACAAATTTCGTGATATCTTCAATTTACTCTCCTCCCACATTTTCAATCACTGAGGACCAATACGAGAAGTTCTACAAATCTCTTGGACCTTGTTTCGTTGCAGCTGGCGACTACAATGCTAAGCATACGTTCTGGGGTTCGCGTCTTATTACGCCTAGAGGTAGGGCGTTATTCAACACAATTTCAAAAATGGGTTTGGATGTTATTTCAAGTGGGGAGCCTACTTACTGGCCTACTGACGTAAGAAAAATTCCGGATGTTATAGATTTCGGCGTCATAAAAAGTATTTCTACGGAATTAATTCACGTTGAAGCCTCCCTAGATCTGTCGTCTGATCACTCTCCCACGATCGTTACAATCTGTAGTCCACTGAGAAGCGCTTTACCTCACCCATATGTCAAGATGATAAATCGTGTTAATTGGCTGGGATTCAAAAAATATCTTAGTAGTCATTGCACGGAAAATATTACGCTAAGAACACCCAATGATATTGAATCGAACATTGCAAATCTTAACGAGAATATTAAACAAGCTTCAAGCAAACATGCCACTACCTCCCATCCGCATACTGGGTTCAATAAAATTTATTCTAAAGACGTTAAACATCTCGTACGTGAAAAAAGAAGACCTAGAAGGGATTGGCAACAGCACAGATCACCTCAACACAAAATCAGATTTAAAGAGTGCACGAAACGACTCCAAGAGTTGCTTGCATCTGAAAAAACTGCATCTTTCAAAAATTATCTGGAAGGCCTTGATGTTACACCAGCATCTAATTACTCTTTGTGGCGCGCTGCTAAAAAGCTTAAAACACCCGTTGAGTTTAAGCCACCTCTGCGCACATCTACCGGAGGTTGGGCAAGAAGCGATACTGAAAAAGGTAACATATTTGCTGAGCATTTAAAATCCGTATTTACACCAAATACATGTACCGGTGTTGCTGATTTGCCGAGTGCAGTAGCTCTACCCCCTCGACCCTTAAAATTTACGATGTGTGATGTACAAAAACTAATTGCCGAACTCAACCCGAAAAAAGCTCCCGGTATTGATGGAATTAGTAACCAGATGCTGATTAAGTTACCTCGTACTGCAATTAGAATCCTGTTATTCATTTTTAATGCCATTTTACGACTGGAGTATTATCCAGACTGCTGGAAGCTTGCCAAGGTTAAAATGATTCCAAAGCCAGGTAAAGATCTTTCCAAGGCTGAGTCATATAGGCCAATAAGTTTACTGTCAACAATGTCAAAGCTTTTTGAAAAGCTACTCATGACAAAATTGTCTTCAATTTTAACTGAAAATGGGTGCATCCCGGACCATCAATTTGGTTTTAGAAGCCAGCATAGCACCATTGAGCAAACGCATAGATTGGTTCAATTTATCAGAAAAACATTTGAGGAAAAGAAGTATTGTTCTGCCGTGTTTATTGATGTTTCTCAGGCATTTGATAAAGTGTGGCATGAAGGCCTGATTTTGAAATTGAAGACATATTTACCAATAAACATTCTAAATCTTTTGGAAAGTTACATTGTTGCACGAAAATTTACAGTTGTGGAAGGACACTTTATGAGTATGCCTGAAACTATCTCATCCAATGTGCCACAGGGGAGTATACTGGGGCCATTTTTATATTTGATTTATACTTGTGATATGCCTGTGAGCAGTAGTATCCACACTTCTACATTTGCCGACGATACAGCCTGCCTTAGTATGCACGAAAACCCTGATGAGGCATCTCGAAAACTCCAGGAACACATTAGCCAGATGGAACTATGGTTAAACTTATGGAGAATTAAGGTAAATGAACAAAAGTGTGTCCATATAACATTTACCTTACGAAGAGATACTTGTTCCCCCATTCGGATTAATAATCAAGTTGTTCCTCAACATTCACATGTGAAATACCTTGGTATACACCTCGATCGACGGCTTACATGGAAACATCACATTGACTATAAGTTAACTCAAATGAAACTAAAATTAACTCAGGTACATTGGCTGATTGGCAGAAATTCAACACTCAGCCTAGACTGTAAACTTTTAATATACAAGTCGCTTTTAAAGCCAATATGGTGTTACGGTATCCAGTTATGGGGCACTGCTTCTGCTTCCAATGTAGAGAGAATTCAACGAAGACAAAACAAAATTTTAAGGTTAATAACATCTGCTCCATGGTACATTAAGAATTCAAATATACATCGTGATTTAAATATGCCACTAGTGACTGAAGAATTTGCAAAATACGCAGGCAAATATCTAACTAAACTCGTGTCACATCCTAATCCGCTTGCTCGTAACATCTTGAACTTTACTGGACACATCAGCTTAAAAAAGAGAGATACAAGGGCTCTAATACTAAACACTCCGAATGAAGTTGCTTGAAAAAAAATTTTTTTTTTGCTTATCACCACTTATGTATTATTTACAACTATTACTTAGTTATGTCTGGCATTGGTCGGGCCTATTAATTATATGTTAGGTTTAAGATTTGAACACTTATTGTTAGTTCATATATGAAGATACAATAAATAAAAAAACATGCATTAAAAAAAAAAAAAAAAACTTGTTGAGATATCAGAGCAGACTGATGACAGTCTATCAAATAATATTTACTGCTCTGCAGTCAGACTGGGAGCAAGTGTTTTTGTATCAACATTCAAATTCTAGAGACGATTATAGTATAATAAGTTATTTTCTATCCGTCATTATAAAAGAAAGAGAGAATGCAGATATGATCAACACAAATACGGTGGAATTGTCAACAACTTGTCAATATACATACATTCTTTTGTACGTACGTAAATTGTAGAAATGTACCAGTAACTAACTGTCTGGTTGATATTTCTCCATGCTTCTATAATGCCTACGTACACTCAAAAAAAAAATTAACTAAAAGTTAGGAAAATGTTCTAAATTTTAATAAAAAAAACGCCAAAGCTGTTTTTACTCGCAACCAGTAAAATATTTACTAAATTTCTAGTTCATTAATAAACTAGTTTATAGTAATTATATTTTCATATTTTAGTAAAATTTTCCTAAAATTAAGTAAAATTTTCCAATAAAATTCGGAGCTTTGCAAAAAAAATTTTTCGTCTTTGATCTCAAATTTAGTAAATTTTCCCATTTTTTTGTTTTTAATTCTGGTATTTATTTTTATTTTTAATTAAATTCTATACCACATGGTATGTTTTTTTTTATATTTTCATGTTATATTCTTAATTATAATTCACCATACATACATATAAATTCCTTGAGAGGAGACAAGTATTGAACCAGCAACCTTATGATTGATAGGCAAGCACTCTAACCAATTGTCAACAAGGCAGCCTGAATAAGCATTGAAATTATTGAGTTTTAAAATTTTATTTTATTTAAAAAAAAATAAATTTCAAGTTCAAATTTTCCTCGAAAATATGAAAAATTTACTTAGATTTTTTGCTAAATGCAAATCAATAATAAATTCTATAATTCAAAGAAAAAAAACTTAAAACTGGGAAATATTTCCCCAAACTTTACTATACCTTTTTACATCTTTTAAGTAAGTCAAATTTCATGAACTAATCAGGAGTAATTCATTTCGTAAGGTCTATTTTTTTATTTAAGACGAAATTGACTAGTTCTTAATATAAAATTTCCTTCAGTTTATAACCATTTTCTTACTTTTAGTAAATATTTCCTTTAAGTCAGTAAACATTTCCTGAAATTTGAGAAATTTATTGTGTATTTTTATGAAATATTTTTGAGGATATGAACTTTTTATTTTTTCCTCATATTAAATAATTTTTACAAGATTTTTGTAAAAATTTACTTAAACTTAGAAAAAATTACTTAAACTTAGACATTTTTTTTACTTGAATTTAGGGAAAAAAATTTCTTAATAATGGAACATGTCTTTTTTTGAGTGCATATATACTGCGGTAATGCAAGACTATAAATTTGTTAGTAAGAAAGTGGGCGTTGGACCCATACTATTTAAACCTCATTTTAAGGCCCTGCAGTTCAGCATATTTATATATACTATTTATGTGGTTATTATTATCCGTTTGCAACGAAATTTGACACGAATACTAAGCACTGGCCAAAAAAAATTTGGAGTTTAGAAAAGTGGACAGGGTTACGCCCAAAAAAATTTAAAATTAAAAGTTGCGCTAGGGAGTTGAAATTTGATATACAAGTAGGTCTAGGTGAGAAAACAACTAGAAAAATCTGAAAACCTTAAAATTTTAGTAAGAGGGGCGGGGCTGCGCCCATAAAAATTAAAAATCAATAGTTGCGTTTATGAGCTGAAAATTTATACAAAAGTAGGTCTTGGTGAGAAAAAAACTAGAAAAATTATTATTTATTATTATTACTATTGACGTTGCTAATCTTATGGAGATATAAAATATTGTGTTGAAATAGGTTTTATATATACAAGGGAATTTCAGATGTTAAATGCTTTGAATCCAGTCAGGTTGATACGATGAGCTTTTGAATAGGGGTAATGATATTTTTATTTCAGTATGTTTTATTTTAATGTGGCAATTATAGGAAATAGCTTTTGGAAAAATACAGCAAAAACTTATAGAAGCACCTACTTTCCCGTGTCCCGATTTTTCTCGTACCTGTGTATTACAAACTGATGCTAGCGATTTTGTTCTGGGTGTTGCTGTGTTTATTTTTTGATTTAAGTTTTTTGATTAAGTTTTTTGATTAAGTTTTTTTGATTGATTAAGTTTTTTTGATTAAGTTTATTTTTTGATTTAAGACGAAATTTACTAGTTCTTAATTTAAAATTTCCTTCAGTTTATAACCTTGATTTTGAAAAAAAATTTCTTAATAATAGAACATGTCTTTTTTTGAGTGTAGTCACTAACTAGTCAATTCTTTTAGTGTTACTAGTAGGTTTTCAATAACAAGCATATGTTAAATGTCTATAGTACAAAGTTTTGTATGGGTGATAATTAGAGAGTAGTACTGGTGGCAAGCCAAAAGCGAGTCAGTACATTTTCAAAATCGATATTTCCTACATGGGTATAATGTTTGTCTACCACTACAACAAAAGTATCCGACACCGGCAGACACACAATTAAATATATAAACACACACACACAATTAAATACATAAACATACACACACATACACATACACACATACAAACACCCACATATACATACATCCATTCACTGTAAGCACAACGTCTCTCTACCATACCAACAAAAGCTGTGCACACAAGTATACATACACATACACAGAAAGAATCAATCTTCCATACACACATATCCAAGAAACTCTCAGCATGAAAATCCCCAAAATCCCCTCATTTGTAATAGGGTTGCCATCATTTTTGTATTAATGGGGGCGGACGACATGTTTTTTCCCAGTTTTTAATTCCCAAAACATGTCGCCCGTCCCCATTACCACTCTACTATTTTTGTAATTTATTTTAAGGCTAGCATTTTTGTTAATTTGGCGCTTTTTTTGTTTTTGCGATTTTTTTCGGTTTGGCGATTTTATAATTTTAGGATTTTTTTTCTCTTACCATTTTTGAAAATTTCAAGACCTTGTCTTTTAGGGTTTCCAAGATACAGCAAGTCAAAATTACATAGTCAAAATTACATTAACTGATAGAACACCCCTTAATTTAAATTTTTTTAAATTTTTGTGTTAATTGTTGTAGTCTATATAAAAATAAAGTAATTTTATAAATTTCAAGTGTCTGTACATACAATTGTATACATATTACATGGGATTTTAAAAAATTTCGTGGCTTGGAAAACCCTTTAATTTTTAACTTTTATATATTCATTGTTGTAGCTACCTAAGTTCTACATACTCTGTCCAAATTTCAAGTCCGCAGCTCTTACGGTTCCTTAGAAAATAGCTTTCTTCCTAAAACATGATATATGTTTAATTAAAAAAATAGTTTTTGGATATATTTTTATATCTTTTCTTTTTCAATTTTCAACCCTGGAACTATAATTTTGATTTTTCTAATTTTATGTACTAATTTATTTCTTTCTAAAAAGTGCAATATATGTATTTAATTACCAAGGAAATAATTAGTTTTATATAATTAGTTTTATATACCACAAAAAATTTAAGTTATCCAGGTCTGGAGATATATTTTTTGTTTTTATAAATTTTATGCCAAACTATTTCTCTCTAAGCAATAAAGTATAAATAATTTGTAAGCAAGAAGAAAAAATAATTAGACCTACTTACTTTTATATACAAAATTTAATTTTCCAACCCTGGATTTTGTTTGGATTTTAGATTTTTCTGATTCCTTATACCAATCTTGTAGTTCTTAAAAAATATATGTAAAGATTGTTAATGGAAAAAAGAAATAAGGAAATTAAAAAAATAGTTTTACTTAATTACTTTAATATCCAGAAAAATTGTTCAAAGTTTCCAGCCCTGGAGCTGTGATTTTGATTTTTATAATTTTCTGCACCAAAATTTTCTTTCCAAAACGTAAAATATACATAATTTATAAAGAAAAAGTAAAATTAATAGAATATCGTTACTTTTATACATCTCAAAAAGTGTAAGTTTCCCAACCCTGGAATCATCCTTTTTAATTTTTCTGATTGCTCGCACCAATCCCTTTATTTTAAGAATATAATATATGTTTAATTTATAGAAAAAAAAACGGAAAAATTTGTTCTAGTAATTTATTTTTGTATAAAGAAGTTAGTCTTTTTATTTTTGAATTTGAAATACCAATTTTATTCGTACTGAAGTAAGTTTAAGTTTATTTAATAAAAAGAAATAAAAAATTAATTTATGGTAGTTATAGCCTGTTTGTAAAACGCGACAAGGGCGACTCACGACGAGCCATGAAACGCTTTTGTATAACGCGACTCGACTTTGTCGAGCAGCTTACGTTAACTCGCCCTTATGTCAAATATGTACTAAATCCTTATGTCAAATATGTACTAAATCGTATTGTTCAAAAATAGTTTGTTTTTATTTTTTCATACAATATTGTGTTTTCAGCTGAAAAATAACGGCAACCCTATTCTTGTGCATAAATAAAACACGACTGAGATGTATGTACATATGTATATACATACATACATAAAACAGTAAACAAAGTTTGTGTAAAAATTTTATTATTTTATGTTAAAAAATGAAGATTTGCAATTTATTTCAACAATTGAGTTTGATGTTTGTAAATAAGTGATGTGCATACATATGTATGTAAATATATCTACATACATATGCATATACAATGTGATGTACATATGTATGTTGTACAATGTGATCCTGCCACACGTTATCCCAATTTGAAGCGTACATCGATACAGATGATAAGAGCATTTTGGAACAAACCTCCATGGATACAAATGCGTTGCAAGCTACTCAGGTTGATACTCCTGTGCGCAAGAAACGTCGCAGTGGAGGTATGCCAGTGTTGCAAGTTTTTTTCTATAACCTATTCCTAAGTTTTGATTTCTCATCCCCAAAAATCCCCAAATTGATTTTTTTTATTAAAATTTTTTCTTTTGTGAAATAAATAAAATTTAAAAAAATTGTTTAGTTTTTTTTAATTTTATCTGAAAAATAATGACAAAAATAACATATTTATTCAAAAAAATTCATTTATATCGATAGCTACTTGAATTCGTACTTATAAAGCTTGTAAAGAAAAAAAAATACACTTAGTTTAATATACACAAGTATAAAAAAATAAAACCAAAAGTTTACCATTTCAAACATTTTAAAATCGAAATATTCTGATTCATCAGCCTCAGAAACTTTGTTGTACATAGTACTTGTATTAAAAAGCTTTAGCATTTAGCAGAACGTTTAAATTTGTCACAACAAATTGAATTATTTTTAAAGTGTGTGTTTATTCTAAGAAGTGCTTCAAAAAAGTCGTTTAGCATTTTGTTGCGTATTTTTGTTTTGGTAGTGTTCATTATTGGTTAATCTGCCTTCATACTTCGTCTTAATTAGAAACCATGGTAGAGATGACCGACACATTTATTAATTATAGTTGCTCCTCTCTAACTTGTATGTTAGAGTGAAACATCTAATGTACATATGCCAAAACTTTTAAGACATCGCGTTTTATTGTTAAATATACAATTCGTTCGGTCTGTGAAATAAAAAAGTTAAGTGACAATAATAAACTGTATTGAAAATTTTTATTCAATTTATGCATTTTTACAAAAAGGAGAAAAGAGTGAAGAAGGCTAGAGTGGTACATCCTACGATATATATCTTAAATTTTATATGTATGTATATATATTACTTATTTTTATATATTCTTATAATAAAAAACAATTAAGATAACATAAAAATTATGTTAAAAAAAGTTACATTTTACCAGTTTCTGCGTAAAAATTGACTAGTAATAGGTGACCAATTGTGTTGTAACCATTTACTAGTAATAGTTTACCAATGCTTATGTAATCTGTGACTGGGAAAATAGTAGCAGAGTAAGCAGTTCAGATATATGTGTTTTAATTAAGTGAAATTAGTAAGTTAGAGAACGAGAAAAAATCACATGTACACAAATGTGTTGGTAATTTTTTTCACCAAGCCCCTAATAAACTAACTGGGGACTTTGACCGAGGTTGTGGTCGTCGCTACTAGTCAAATTACTAGTCAATTGACTGGTAGCCTTCCTGTAGGGCATACACTATGAATAGTAACACATATTTTTAGACTTGCAAGACGCATATTTCTTAGTTCAAAAATCATTCTTGTTTGACCTTCAGTTATAAAAAAAATCGTCAAAAATGCCCTCAAATTTGGTTACATCCCCAGATCACCAATACGAAATTTTCATCCCCAATCGCGAAAAAATAGGGGACAAATCCCCTAAACTGGGAACACTGCTTTCGTTCTTAATAGTTTTTCATGTTATTATTATTTTTTTTAAGAATTTTAGAAATTTCCACGTAAATGGAAAAAGTAATAAAACATTGCAATGCATATATGTATGACGATGTGTCTTGCACATGCATGTTTACTTTTCATTAAATTTTTTATATGCTATGATATGAAAAAGCATGCATACGCATGTCTTATGGAAAAATAAATTTATTTGGAATATCCTTCCTTATGGGAAAATACATGTATTGGAAATATCCTTCCTTCTTTATGGGAATATTTTTTCATGTAATTTTTTTGGTAAGAATTTTTAAAATTTCCATATAAATGAAAAAAGTAATAAAACATTTCAATGCATACATATACATATGCCCATGTGTCTTGCAAGACTTTCATGTCTTCTTGCACAGGCATGTTTAACTTTCATGTCTTGCACATGACTGTTTAACTTACATGTCTTGCACATGCATGTTTAACTTTCATTCAAGTTTTAACTGTTCTAACAATGAATTTGAAATATATGCATTCTAATTAAAAAATTTCCAACTAAATTGTTCCTGAAATGGATTCCAAATTCATTTTGTTAATGTGCATGCGCACGTATTTAAACATAAAAATCAATAAATAATAGCGTCTAACTTCACCTTACTAAACACATTTATTGTTTTAAAAAATTTGCAATTACATAATATTTCTTATGAAAAAAAAAATTAGCTATAGTTTAGTTCAAATATTGCTGAACCATTTGGTGATTGTCGTATTTTGCATAAAATTGTCCAAGCTTTGTCATTCATTTTTGCTAAGTAAGGATCCTCTCTGTTTAAATATTAAACGACTCTTTGCGGAAGATAAAACCACTTATTGTTGTCTAAATATGCAATAACTTTGGATCCGTATTATGTTACCACCTTCCATTCAAAATTTAATATTTTGTAGGGTTCATTTAAGGGAATATCATAAATTTTCGTGTATTCAGATTTTTTTCCTGGGGCAATGTGAATTATTTGTATATAGATCTAAAAACAAATAAAAATTAACTAAAATTTATTTGTATTTCTTAAACTTTCATATAATAAATAACAAAAATTCTATTGTTATGTTAAACTTCATTCTTACCATTTTTTGAACGTAATTTCAAGTGACTTTGAAGAACAATAACTAAAATTAAATTCTGATTGGTTTTTTATATACATTTTTGTGAGTCAATCCAACTCTCATTTTAATAAAATTACTCAAATGAGAATTTCATTCGAATTACTCCAAACACAAAAAAATGTCTTTGTTAAACTTTTTATGAGAAAAATATATACTCTGAATTTAGTTTATCTTTCATATTTTTCGAATTGGTTTATTTCCTGTTTCTTTTTAGTACGTAAAGTATTGGTTTAATAGATCTTGTTTAAAACGATAATTAATACTTTCTGCGTATAGGAGGCTTACCACCCCAAGAACCTATCCTAATCACTTTACTGGACCTTAAAAATATATATGTCCGCTTGGAGGGGCATTTCCGCAGATTACCTTTACAGACATACAAACATATTAACATACAAACTCTACAGCTTTATAATATCAGTATAGATATAAAAAAATATATGTAAAAAGGAACGATTTATTGTAACTAACCAGGAAGTCTTCCTTCAGCTTGTTAAGATTAAGATATTTTTCGGAATGGCAGTAATTTTAGAAATACGCAATATGTATGTATATGTATTTTCTTTCTAAATTTTCTAAATGTGTTACACATACCCCTCTTGAAGTCAAATAATCCATTCCCTTGGCAACTTGATACATAAATGAAGTCAAGTCACCTGAAGTCAGGATATTCGATTTTCCATGTGTATTGCTGTAGTATCTGAAAAAAAAATAATTTTTGTTAAAAAAACAACTAATAAATAACATTAAATAACTAGTTTTATTAGTAGGGAAAGAATTTGCATGTAAATATATATTTTCTGTCGTTGGTCGTAGATCAACATAATAAAATACCTTTGCGAATCAATAAATTTGCGACAAAATGGAATCGATTTGTTAATGCATAATTTATAATAAATACATATTTTGGCATATTTCATTATAAATTTATATTTTTAATGCATTTCTCAGTTTTTCCATGCTATAAATATAATTTTGGTTTTTTCCTAGTTGTAAATTATATCCTCACAAAAACATAAATGTAAAAAAGGCCAAGTTCCTTTCCAAAATTTCCGCCAGTAAACGTAGTGAGATATAAATTTTGGGCAAGTTCTTTCTTGCACAATACATATCACTATAATCTGCCATGCAGACATACTCACTGTATGTCTTAAAATATGCACTTATTGCACCTCCATATCTCATGAACATTTTGTTTTAAAATATTCAAACTTCGCATATGAGGTAACATGGATTTATTCTAATTACGAATTACATTTTAAAATTTTACGCCGGCGGGGAACAATGTTATCAGTGGGGTAAAAACACGACGAAGGGCTTGCTGTTAATATACACACTGCGTGCATTGGCCATGACCTGCAGTTTTTACGACTGAGTAAGAACAAAAAAAGAGAGAAATCGAGAAAAATTTAGGATCCTTTTTTTATGATATTATTCGATATTCAAAAAACCGAAGGACTCCTTCAATTTATTTGAAAAATTCAATATCTTGGCTTAAGTCAAGAATACCAATACCATTGAAAATTAAAATAAACAAAAGTTATAGTATAATAGCCCTAGAAAAGAGAAGAGCTAGAAGGGAATGGCAACAGCACAGATCACCTCAACACAAAATCAGATTTAAAGGGTGCACTAAAGGACTCCAAGAGTTGCTTGCATCTGAAAAAACTGCATCTTTTAAAAATTATCTGGAAGGTCTTGATGTCACACCAGCATCTAATTACTCTTTGTGGCGCGCTGCTAAAAAGCTTAAAATACCCGTTGAGTTTAAGCCACCTCTGCGCACATCTACCGGAGGTTGGGCAAGAAGCGATACTGAAAAAGGTAACATATTTGCTGAGCATTTAAAATCCGTATTCACACCAAATACATGTACCGGTGTTGCTGATTTGCCGAGTGTAGTTGCTCTACCCCCTCGACCCTTAAAATTTACGATGTGTGATGTACAAAAACTAATTGCCGAACTCAACCCGAAAAAAGCTCCCGTTATGGATGGAATTAGTAACCAGATGCTGATTAAGTTACCTCGTACTGCAATTATAATTCTGTTATTCATTTTTAATGCCATTTTACGACTGAAGTATTATCCAGACTGCTGGAAGCTTGCCAAGGTTAAAATGATTCCAAAGCCAGGTAAAGATCTTACCAAGGTTGAGTCATATAGGCCAATAAGTTTACTGTCAACAATGTCAAAGCTTTTTGAAAAGCTACTCATGACAAAATAGTCTTCAATTTCAATTGATAATGGGTGCATCCCGGACCATTAATTTGGTTTTAGAAACCAGCATAGCACCATTAAGCAAACGCATAGATTGGTTCAATTTACCAGAAAAACATTTGAGGAAAAGAAGTATTGTTCTGCCCTGTTTATTGATGTTTCTCAGGCATTTGATAAAGTGTGGCATGAAGGCCTGATTTTGAAATTGAAGACATACTTACCAATAAACATTCTAAATATTTTGGAGTTACATTCTTGCACGAAAATTTACAGTTGTGGAAGGACACTTTATGAGTATGCCTGAAACTATCTCATCCGGTGTGCCACAGGGGAGTATACTGGGACCATTTTTATATTTGATTTATACTTGTGATATGACTGTGAGCAGTAGTATCCACACTTCTACATTTGCCGACGATACAGCCTGCCTTAGTATGCACGAAAACCCTGATGAGGCATCCCGAAAACTACTGGAACACATTTACATTACGAAGACATAGTTGTTCCCTCATTCACATTCACATGTGAAATATCTTGGTATACAACTCGATCGACGGCTTACATGGAAACATCACATTGACTATAAGTTAACTCAAATGAAACTAAAATTAACTCAGGTGCATGGGCTGATTGGCAAAAATTCAACACTCAGCCTAGACTGCAAACTTTTAATATACAAGTCGCTTTGAAAGCCAATATGGTGTTACGGTATCCAGTTATGGGGCACTGCTTCTGCTTCCAATGTAGATAGAATTCAACGAAGACAAAACTAAATTTTAAGTTTAATAACATCTGCTCCACGGTACATTAGGAATTCAAACATACATCGTGATTTAAATATGACACTAGTGACTGAAGAAATTGCGAAATACGCAGGCAAATATCTAACAAAACTCGAGTCACATTCTGATCCGCTTGCTCGTAATATTTTGAACTTTACTGGACACATCCGCATAAAAAAGAGAGATACAAGGGCTCTAATATTAAACACTCCGAATGAAGCTGCTTGAAAATACTTATTTTCTGCTTATCACTACTTATGTATTATTTACAACTATCACTTAGTTATGTCTGACATTGGTCGGGCCTATTAATTATATGTTAGATTTAAGATTTGAATACTTATTGTTAGTTCATATATGAAGATACAATAAATAAAAAAAACATGCATAAAAAAATTGTATAATAGCCCTTTTAAACCGCATTAATTTCATGTGGATGTAAAGTGTTTCTGAAAGCTCCTTTGCGTGTTTCAGCCCTTAATGAATAATATCCAGTGATACGATACGGATACATTCCGCAGTAACTAGATGGGGGACGTGTCAGAAGGCTGTGTGATACTATATTTCTATTAATAAAATTAAAGACATTTTAGTCAAAAAACTTTCCCCCATTTGCAAAAAAAAAAGTGTGCTTGAAGTGTACGTTAAAACAAAATTTTCATACAATAACTGGTTTTAACTACATTTGAAGCACACGTTATTTTTTTTGGATATGGGGGCAAGTTTTTTTAGTTAAAAATTTATTTAATTTTATTAATAGAAATATAGTATCCGACAGCCTTCTTCCTAAATTGTGCACACATAGTATTGCTTTCTTGTTTACACTTTATCCCAATTAGAGGCTTTCGTTATTTTAAACCTCAATTTGAATTAATTGAAGATGCGGTAAAACATAAATTAAAATATATGCAACAAATTGTATCAATATAGTTCTAACAACAAAAACTCAGAAACTGAATATTCCACAAACAAAATAGCAGCATTTAAATGTACACCAATAACTTCATTTTAGAAACATAAAAGTTTTTTCAGAAAAAAATCGTCAGGGATTTACCTTTGACAATTTAGCCCAGTTTACACCTATCAATTTTTGTTACTCAACTCGTAATTCAGCTGAATTACGAGTGGAGCAGCAAAAGTTGAAACATGTGAACCGGGACTTAAAAAAACATTTATTCATTCATGTACGTAAATAAAAGTTCGACTGAACTTTATTTTGGATTCCATATGATTTAACATAATATTTGTTAAGAAAGCATTGAAGCTGACCTCTTTTTGTGTATGAAGTTTTTAATGACAAAATGTTTGTTAAAAGAGCAATGAAGCTTCATATTTTATTAGTTTTAAATACATACATTTATATTTTTACTGCATATTTTACGTACATAAAACGTGATTTTAAATGCATTAAAATCCTTTCCCTAGTTATTATTTAAAGTATCTTTACATGGTAAAACATGTACATATAAGAATAGAATATTTAATGCATTTAAAATCGCATTTTATGTACATAAAGTATACGTTAAATTTAAAAAATTTATGGTTTTAAAATTAATAAATATACAGTTAGTGTCACTAATATTCGGTCTGCAGATTAACAATTTAATAAAAAGTTTACCAATAAATGGCAACCACTTAAACTGCAATTTCTTTCATTATTTAATTTCGCAATTGAGTACGAATAAGAATTCGTAAAAAATAATCGAAAAAACCGACAGATTATTTGAATTACTTCAAAAAATGAAGCGTTATTAATATTCGGTTTTTTGTTGAGTAAAAAAAATTAAAGCAGTATGAACCGTTTTGATTATAATTAATCCTTTTAAGGACCTTTTATCAGAACACTTCACATAAATATTTTGACATACTTTGATATACGATTTTTTTTCTCCAAATATCACTTTAGTTTTCCTCCCTTCCTGCAGTTCTAACTATGGTCGAGAATGTGTCACAGTTTTACGGGATGAATGTATCGGACTCAGACCGTCATTGCTACAAAAGTGATCGCAACCCTCTTCCAAAATGGGGGGGGGCGAATTTCGGGGATTTTCATGCCGAGATTTTGTGTGTGTGTATGTGAGTTTGATTCTTTCTATGTATGTATATACTTGTGTGTACAGCTTTTGTTGTTATTGTAGAGAAACGTTGTGCTTACGGTAGATGGATTGTGGGGATGTGTATGTGTGTGTGTGTATATATGTGTTTGTATATATATATATATATATATATATATATATATGTGTGTGTGTGTGCGTATTAATTTCAGCATGTGTCGTAATAAATTAGATTTGGTGACTACTACGCGATTCTCATATAAAGTATATAATTAGAAGAAATAATGTAGATTGTCATCAGTCTGCTCTGATATCTCAACAAGTGACAACCTATTTTCCCAACCGAAATTTCTAAAGTATTTGTAATCCAAAAACTATAAAAAAAAATGCTAGAACTAACTACTGTTTGTTAAACAAGTTTATACTGAATAATATATAATTAAATAAATTGTTTATAAGTGAAATAAATTGTTTACAAATAAAATAATTAAATAAATTGTTTATAAATAAAATAATTAAATTAATAAACAAATAAATAATTAAATAAAATAAATACTACAAGTTGTGCCATCTACAATAAAGTCTTTATGACCCAAACAAAACTAAATCAGCATATGGAAAAGCACTCGTATGCTAACCAATCAAAGGCTGTCCTTGGAACTAGTAAGCTAAATCAAACCAAATATTGTGAGGATTCTGATGAGATGATCCCATCAAATTGTTATATGGCTCATGTCAGAACCACAAAACACAAAAACAGTTGTCACCAAGAACGGATTGGTGATTTTCTCACTAAAAGAGTAAGTAACTTCAATGGGAGGATCGAGACATATATCCTCCTCAACAAAATGTGGGTGTCTTGTTTCCTATATGAAGATGGTGAATGATGAGATGAATGTTTCCCAACTTGTGCATATTTCGAAAATGATGTTGGTGACTTTGTCTGATGACATAGAAGACATATAAATAAACAGACGGAGGAGCTAAGAGCCAAAATGGAAGAATTTCAAGAGAGGGATAGCGGATGGACTTTGACTTCAATAAATTTCCTTGAAGTTAAAATAAACAAGGCGTCCATAATAAGAGGATCGAGCTTTATCCCTCTCCCAAAAAATATTGCAGCAAAGCATTCATGCCTAAATGTTGAGAATAATGACATTAATTGCTTTAAATGGACTGTCATTGCTGCTTTGAATGTAAATAGTGGTCTGAATCCTAAACAACGGAAAAACTTTAGAAATTACAATATTGCAAACATTTCTGATGACAATATTAATATAGGGGCAATTGTATTAAATGTTGAAGGCCTAGAGTTTCCACCCCCATTAAAGCAGATAAAACAATTCGAGAATCAAAATGATATGGGCATAAATGTATTTGGTCACAATGGAACATCGCTTATAGAACCATACTACATAAAAAAGGAGAAAAACACATTCATATTAATTTCTTATTGCTCCCGTCCAATGACAACTTCCACTATGTGCTCATCAAAGATATATCAAAGTAAGTTTCATTTGTGAATTTATGCAAAATGTGTTC
Source organism: Tachina fera (assembly GCA_905220375.1). NCBI lineage: Eukaryota > Metazoa > Arthropoda > Insecta > Diptera > Tachinidae > Tachina > Tachina fera. The sequence continues at coordinate 126,545,156 of LR999963.1, forward strand.
CCTATTTCAAAAGTTACTTCTCATTGTTATATTAATTTACATATTATATTATTTTCCTGTTTTTTAGACTCCTTCGTTCCAGTATAACTTCTCACGTTAATAAGATTTATATCTGCAATACCTGCCTATATCATTCACATGATGATTATGTGTATTGTCAGCATAAACATTTTTGTGGTAAAAAAGTCATCACGATGCCCAAAGATGGATTTATTATTAAGTTTAAAAACTACTATAAAAGCTAGATGTACCATTTGTGATATACGCAGACTTTGAGTCTACTTTGGAAAAACTCGATGATCCTAAGAAAATGAAATTAAGAAAATGTTCATGACCCCAATAGAAATAGCTCAATATAATAATGCAAAAAATTGTCATATATGTAAGAAAATATTAAATAACGATAAAGTTAGAGATCGTTGTCATCTTACGGGCAATTATCGTAGGGCAGCTCATAGCGAATGTAATTTAAATTATAAAACACCTCAATTTATACCGGTTATTTTTCATAATCTTTCTGCATATGAAATGCAGCTATTTTTCACAGAACTATAAAATATTCCACAATAAAAGTGATTACCCAGAACACAGAACGTTATATTTCTCTTTCAATTTTCATAAGTTTAGATGCAAAACATGGATTCCCAATAAGATTTATAGACTCGTTTTGATTTATAGCTTCGAGTTTAGAGTAGTAGTGAACTGGGCATTCGGCGACAATTATACTTGCAAAATTGTGGGTGAAATTGTTAAATTTTGGTAATTAAAATTTGAAAATTCTTAAATTCTTGGAAATTTGATACCTACGAGGGTGGTTCAATAAATGCATCTTATTTTTTGTTTACATAAGGAGATATATTATATTTGGGTTATATTAATTATGATAACGGGTGATTTTTTTTGTGGATGCGTATTATGGGGTTTCATAAGATTAAGATTTCATAGGTGTATATGCCGACGGCAAAACATGATTATTATTTTTTCCTAATACCGAAGGGAAAATCATGGAAATGATTTGTCCTTATGCCGACGGGAAAACGTGAAAGTTATTTTTTCTAATGCAAATATAGGTGTTGGTAGACTGTGATTTGGCTGGATGGGTGTTTGTAGGTGTTGTAATATGTAACCGTAGGAGTTTGTGGATGTATCTGTCTGCAGGAATTTAAGTGAGGCTTTGATAAGCACGGGGCGGGGGTGTAGTTGAGGTAGATCGATTATATGTATGTATGTATGCCTCTGAGAATTTAATGCTGATCGTGATTTGAGGTGGGTGGGGGGGGGGGGGTGTTGTGGAGGTAGATGGATCGTCTGTATGTGTGTGCGGGTATGTGTGTGTATTTCTCTAGTAATTAGAATATTTATATTTCTGTAGGAGCTTAAGGCTGATCGTGATTTATGAGGGGCGAGGTATTCTAGTAATATGTAACCGGGGAAATCTGTATGTTTGTATGTATGTAGGAGTTTAAGTCTGTTCGTGATTTGGGTGGGTAGGGTTGTTGACGTAATATGTACCCATAGGGATTTGTAGGTGTGTCTGTCTGTAGGAGTTTAAGGCTGGTCGTGATTTGAGGTGGGTGAGGATTTTGTTGAGGTAGACTGATTGTGTGTATGTATGTATGGCTGTGAGAATTTAAGATGATTGTGATTTATTAGAGGCGATATGTTTTTGTTATATGTAGCCGTGGGAATCTACATGTATATACATATGTAAGGGGGAGTTTAAGACTATCCATAATTCAGGTAGGTGAGAGTGTTCTGTTGTTGAGATTAATTTTATATATTGTATATGTATGTATGTATGTATGACCATAGGAGTTTATGAATGTATATCTGTGAGGATTTCAGGCTGGTCTTGATTTGTGAGGGTGGAGTGTTGTTAAAATGTTCTTGGATTTTTCTTAAATGAATTCTGCTAAGTGTGTGTGTGTGTGCGTGTGTATATGACTTTTTCGCGCTGGTATTTATATGTAGATAGAAATAAATTTTTTTCAATATCGACATTTGGTACTATAAAATACTATCATGTATCTGAACTTCCCTAATCCTAGTATGGTTTTATATTTACGATTGCTTTATATTTTCTCATGCTTAAATTTGTCTCGAGTTGTCTGTGTTCGAGAAATTTGTTTATATTACAAATTTTGTTTATTTAACTACATCCACCTTCTTTGACTGGACTACTTTTCGACACACAGAAAAAAAAGACCAACTTAAAATCAGTAAAAACCATGTTAAATTAATAAGAAAAGTTTAGTCATATTGAAATTTCTTATTTCAATATGGAAAAGTATTAATTTACAGTATTCATTTATTAAACTCATTAGTTTTTAGGTATCTCAACATATATTTTCTATTATTGAATTAATGTGACGCATTCTTATTTTTACGCAGCATAATTTCCTTGAGTGTAGATCAAGCGAATTTATGCTTAATATATTCTCATGATGTAGATATGTAAGTGTGATTGTTAAGATCTAATAAATACTTGAGCATTGATAAGAAATTTGATATGTATACATACATATCTACAAATTGATTTTATGTTTGCATGTATGTAGATATGTACATAAAAAAAGTGTTTATATGTGCCCTTTCACACACATCAGGTTTGACTCGTCAAGTCTTGAGTTTTTAGGAGAAAGGGGAGAAGAGAATAGAAAGAGGTACAAACCTGACCGTACCATCAAGTTTAAGAAAATTTTATACTTGAAGTTGGCTGCAGATTAGTAGTTTGACATTTCTTTTTATTACATTTTTCGTCGTGCAATAATTGTTCTGCGCAGTTTAAATAATTTAAATTTTAAAAGTTATTTGTGAGGAAAATTTTTTAAGAAAATATAAATAAAATGTCGCAAAAATGGAGTCGGGAACAAATAGAAAAGCTGATATTGTGCGTCGAGCAGAATCCGTGTATTTACCACATAAAATCTCTGGAATATTTGGACAGAGTTAAGAAATCTCAAGCCTTCAACTGTATTATGGAAGAGTTAAAAAAATATAATGAAAACATAACAATAGACGAAATTAAGCGGAAGTGGCGAGTTCTACGAACGCAGTATATGCAAGAAGTTCGCACAATAGAGCAGTCTAAAAAAAGTGGAGCTGGAATCACCGATGTGTACGTTCCCAAGCTTTGGTGTTTCCAGCAGATGCATTTCTTGAAAATCCATACACAAAATAGACAAAGCAAAGATAACACTAAGGTAAATATATATAATCTACATATATAAAGTTTTTACAAATTAAATATGTATATTTTGTAGATCACCCCAGATGCTACAGAAGGCAGCACTTGCAGCGACCGGGAAGAAAATTTAATAGAGGATCCTCCGAAAAAAATGCAGAAGGTATGCTTGAATTGTTTGAAAATAACATGCATAATAATTTCTATTAATAACATTGAACGTAATAGACCTTTTCTGGATTTAATGGTTTCCGGAAAGACTTGAATAACTTCAAAACGGTACTAGCCGAAAGAAATGTTGAAAAAAAATATACTTGGCTGGGAAACGTTGTCATAAACCAAATGGAAATGATTAATCCGGAAGATCAAGCTGATGCTGCCTGGGAAGTCCAATGCCTTATGCGAAAGCTAACGAGACAGTCATCACAAAAGCAAAGTGCATCTACTTCATCCTCTGGAAATGATATTTTAGAGCTTTCTATGCAGGGAATATTTGACGACGAAGATTTTGATTGAAATTTAAAAAGTGAGTAATAAGTTAAGCATATTGCTGTTAAGCTAAATATATTTTTAATTTAGGATTAAATTACGACAACGTAGCAGTCCATTGGCTATGAGTGCCCAAAAAAAGTTGGAGCCGAAGGTTTTATTTTGAAGACTGAATTCTTTTTAATGTGATATGTACTAATTTTGTTTATGTGAAAGCACTTTGTTTTTTTTTTAATTTTAGCAGAATTGAAAAGAGCTGCAATTAGTTTTAACAATATGTTCATTTTTGTTTGTTTATTCTTTTTTTCTTATTCCATAATGTTAATTTTTGTTTGTTTATTATTTTTGTTAGCAGAATGGAAAAGAACTGCATTTAGTTTTTAAAGTTATTTTATTACATTGAATAAATGTACATATGTATGTACATATATAAATAATAATTTTTTTTAAATAAACATGAAAATATTAAAAATTAAATTATTTCATCCAATCTAACTTTCCTTCTTTATTGAAATATGACATGAACTGTTGTCTAATGAGTTCTGCTCCACCTTTTCTAGGATTATATACAGTTGTCAAGGTATCATTTATTTCAGATGGGTAGTCTGAAGTAGAGCTCAGATAATTGTCATCCGCTTCTAACAAAAAATTATGTAAAATGCAACAAGTATATATTATTGATTCCACCGTTTCCACTTTCAAATTAATGGGAGCTAGAAATATCCTAAAGCGATTCGATAAAATTCCAAATGCATGCTCAACAACGTGTCTTGCTCGAGATAACCTTGCATTAAACATTTGCTTATCCCTTGAGTTGCTATGGTATGGATACGGCTTCATCAGATGTGTTTGCAATGGAAATGCATCATCCCCAACAATCACAAAAGGCAGGCATCGACCATTTCCAACAATCGCATTTGGCGGTATTTCTTCTTCATTCTCCAAAAATTTTTTTAGGCTACTCTGAAGGAACACACCAGCATCATTACAGCGGCCATTGCAGCCAACATCAACATATATAAATTTGCAATTTGCGTCAACTAAGGCCATTAAAATGATGCTGTTTGTGCCCTTGTAATTGTGGTAGAATGCTCCGTCTGAACGTAATGGGCGAAAGCTTATGTGCTTACCATCTACAGCACCTAGACAGTTCGGAAATTGCCATTTTATTGCGAACTCCCTAGCTTTCTCTTCCCATTCTGCCTGATTATTTGGAAACTAAAAAGCAAAATTTGTATATGTAAATATATATGTATGTATAATAATACAAATTTAAACCAGTATAATACCTTCAAATATTTTCCCTCCATTCGTTTGGAAATTGATTTGCAGACTCTCGGCACTATACTTGAAATACACGAAGTGGAAACTCGTGTTTGGTAGTTTAAGCTCTGAAAAGACTCTCCTACAAAAGTTTTATATTTGAATTAATGTACATACATATCGTTACCTTAATATAGAAATGCCCTAGCTCATTCTTTTGTTTAAATAGAGATTTTTTATAGTTCGGTAGATAAACATCTAATGTATTGAAAAATGCAAAAACTCGATCTTAAAAAAAATATTGAGATGGCGCATTTCTATATTAAGGTAACGATATGTTATTGTTGATACACTAATATATACCTTTAAAAAATTAAAATATCTACACTTAATGTTAAACACTTACCACTAGCAAGAAAGCGAAATGTTAGTGCTAACTGTTCAGCAGGAGAAATGGAATGTCTCATTTGGGTATCTGTACGCTTGATATCCTGTGCCACTAAATTCAAAATAAAATCAAACTGGCCCTTGGATACTCTCAAATAGTTTCTATATGATTCTTCATCATTTAAGAGCAATTCCTTTGTCAGGAATGAGAAAGAACCGCGCTCTGATCTTAAGTATCTCCATGGTTTTATCCACTTTTTCTTTGTTCTTTTCGTTGGAAGGTATGTTGCTTGCATGCACAAATCTGTTAAAGCTTTACACAAACTAATAATTTCAAAAGAAAAACTTGTATATTAATATACAAACCATATAATATGTCCTCTTTCCCGCTATCGCCAGAATCCAAATCAATAGCTTCTCCTAAGCACTCCATTATTGTTTTTATGATTTCAATTTTTTCTTCTGGATTCATTTTTATTATTACACAATATAAAGTTTTAATTTCTGAATTTAAAATATGTATCGAACTTTTTGGATGAAAAACAATTGTAATAAAATGAAATGTCAAAAAGCATACAAAGTTGAAAGCAAAGAAAACGAAACTTGATGAAACAAACTTGACGGTGTGTATGAACACGAACGCAGGTTCAAAAGAAAATTAATCAAAAACTGATCAGGTAAACCTGACGTGTGTGAAAGAGGACTATCAATCTTTGAATACATATTTTTTTCGTCATATCATGTCTTTTCTTCTTGTTGTTGTTGTTGCTGATGTTGGTGTGTATAGTTGTGAAATATCTTCCGTTTTTTATTGGAAATTAAAAAAAAACGTTGTTTTAATTTTCATTTGCATTTGCATAAAAGTTTGTGAGGATTTTCTCTTTTAAGTAAAGCTAAATTCCTGAAGATACATACTCTAAGGTAATAGTAACTAATAATAGAAATATTTCCTATATTTAATTTAAATGTGCTCAAAGTTGATGTAGCCTACATATATAGTCAACGTTAGAAATTTTTGGAGGGTGTACATTGCAAAACCTTCTAAAAATGTATAAACATTTTTAAATGAAACTGATTCAGCACCTCCAGCTTTGGTGATGACAGTTTTTTTTTGTTAGCCAGTTTGCTTGGTTTAACTTTTTTTATTTTTTTGATAAACATTTAAAATCAGAGGGGAGTTTTCTAATGAAATTGTTATTTTCATAATTGATGAAAACAAACGCTACTTTTTTTTCCAATGAAATCAATTGAATTATTTTTGAAACCTTAGTCCTTTATAAAATTTATGTTTATTTTACACATGGCTTAATTTATAAGACTTTAAAAATTTGTCCTTCGGTGGTTATATATTCTATTATACGATTATGAATAAGAATGCAGTAAGCTGATGTCTTTGCTTACTGTTTCAAATTAAAATTTTATTCAATTAGTCCCCTATTGAATAAAAGGAGCTTTCTCCTTATACTCTGATGCAGTTAGAAGCGCTGGAGATTCTTTCATACATATATGTAACAGATTTTTTGGGATTTTAGATACATATAATATAGAATTGAATAACATTTGTTTTTGATTTTTATGCTAAGAAGTATAGATATAAATGTACTTTTAAATTAGTTAAATCATAATAAACAAACTAATTTTCTTCTTGAATAGCGATCAACAGAAAACAAAGTCGTTTTCTAAGAATTTAAATCTATTTTCTTAACGGTTTCTGTAGTATAGTTAATTATGGATAATACGATATATATTTATTTTATGAAGGCTGATCGTCCTTAGCTTTTATTTGGTGTTCTAGAAGATACGATTTTTTCACATTTTATTAAAGTTCAGCTTATTGTATTCATATTTCTTTATCTTTAATTTAATTGTGCTTTGTGTGTCTGTTAGCAGACTGTACGTATAAGTTAGTCAGTCACTCTTTATTTTTATTTATTTTTCCTTCTAATGTGTCACTAATTTTTGATTTTACTACTTGAAATAGAGAACATTTACATATATAATTTTTAAAAGCATACTTATGCATAAATATATGTATGTATGTAAAAATTAGTTCATATACAAGGAAATACATGTTTAATAATCAACTATTCTAGAAAATCGATCACAAAGAACTCAGTTACCTCCACCAGCAAGCAATTCACCATAAGTATTTGCATAAAGTGTCAGAAACATTGGAATATCTATGTTTGGAAGAATTTTACCTCAAGTGTTTCAACATGAGGTTAACTGGTTGACCCCTTGAAGTAATTCTTGTTAACATAGCATTGATTGTATCGCATGCAGATGTAATGACTTTTCACTTAAAAAAGGCCCTCATCACCATCAATCATACCCTATACAACACATTCATGAGTTGCATTGATCCAGATACAATTGCTGTCTGCGAATTCATTATTAAAAAAGAGCTTTTCATCATCATCATCTAACAGCTTTATTCATATTTCTTGCTAGCATGCATGCAGCCTTACCATGCTTCTATCGACAGTGACGCAAGATTCCGAGATGTAGTGGTGTTTCAATTAAAAATCTATACCATTAGAATTTACGAATTCACTCTTTGGAATTTTGTACACACTAGATACAGATGTACATATGTATTTCATTTCCAAAAATTGTATGACGTGAGTAATTTTTGTTAATTATACATGCTTCGGCATGCTTTAATTTTTTCGGTAAATTTATTTGATACTCATACAGATACAGATATAAAGTAATATCTGTTTACATTGCATTTTATAATTTATACATGCTTCAGCATGATTCTTGTTGAAGTCCATATTTATTCACTAAATTTGTTTGATACTCATTAATACACATCTATGTTCTTAAAGAATGGATACCAAAGTCCGATTTCTTTAGTTTATTTATATTTTCTAAAGTTCTGATAGCTATAGAAATGAGCAAAGTGAAGATCTTTTATAATAGGCGCATATTCGTACTTTAAAATTTTTTGCTTAGAGCTTTCAAAATGGAAAATGTACATCTTTTACTATAAAAACTGATAATATGATGTGTTGCTGAATATTACACTGTATTTTACTTCATTTTGAATGCTTAAGTTTTCTCAATATTTTATACTTACCAACAAGTTAAGAGAATTACAATACATTAACTTAATTATCTTTCCTAAGACCTATCATTCTTAATCAATTATCCAAAAACTAGACAAACTAGATTTTTCCTTTGCAGTTTTATTTTTATATATAAACATTTTATTATCTTCAAATTACTGTATACTGTATTTAGCAGCTTTTTCTTGAACTTTTCTATTTTATACACTAAGTAAGTCCTTATATATCAACCCACTTATATGAACCATGAATGATAAATTCTTTTCACATCATTTCTTTTACTAATCTATTAAATCATTGTACTATTGATGCTTTCATATAGAGTAATGTTAAATCCTATATTTGTGAATGAATTTTCCAAAGTGTTTATTAAAAAATTCTTTACCATCATCTGCTTTTAAGTTTTTTGGTATTCGTACCAGTTCAAAAATATTTTCCATTAGCTTGGTTTTTTAGAGTGCAGCCTTTATTTTCAACAATACTGACCATATAAAATTTGAGAACGTGACAATTACAGCCTACAACAATCAATAATTTATATTTTCTGTAGTATAGGTGCTGAATCAGTTTCATTTAAAAATGTTATTCCATTTTTAGAAGGTTTTGCAATGTACACCCTCCAAAAATTTCTAACGTTGACTATATATGTAGGCTACATCAACTTTGAGCACATTTAAATTAAATATAGGAAATATTTCTATTATTAGTTACTATTACCTTAGAGTATGTATCTTCAGGAATTTAGCTTTACTTAAAAGAGAAAATCCTCACAAACTTTTATGCAAATGCAAATGAAAATTAAAACAACGTTTTTTTTTAATTTCAAATAAAAAAACTGAAGATATTTCACAACCAAACACACCAACATCAGCAACAACAACAACAAGAACAAAAGACATGATATGACGAAAAAAATATGTATTCAAAGATTGATATAAACCAAGGTTGGCAAACGGTATCGTAAAAATACCGATACCGATTCAAATACCGCTATAATTAGATACCGGTACCGATACCGATACCGAAATTCATTTCGGTTAGAAAATACCGGTATCGAGGATACCGTTTATGTCTATACCGGTATGTACCGGTATACCGATTCCCACCAAAAATAAAAATTCAAAAATATATTTCAATTAACTTTTTTATATAAAAACGTTTTTGTTCGCCTTTACGAAATACTAACAAACTTCGTGAGCTGCTTAATGCCTTTAGGAAGAGAGCAAAGCTTTTGTAAGTCACATTTATTTATATGAGATCGCGAGAGTTAGTATATTGGCTGTTCCAGATACACAAGGTAATGCGGAGATTTAAAGGTTGGAAGAGTGTTTTTGTAATGTATGCACATTAGACTGGTCGCAAAGATTTTTTTCTTTAATATACTACATATGTGCCCTTAATTATGAACGTGGTCACAGTCATGTGCATTTTTGCTTCAAAATATCAAATAAATCTTAAAATATCTTCAATAAATATTTAATAAATGTTAAAAAAAATTTTATTAATCGAGACTAGTACACTCAAAAAAAATATTGCATGATATAAATTTTTTTTTGATTTTTTCAAATGTAATCTACAAAATATATCGACCAAAGAAATATATGACTTAGACCACTTTCATAATTAAGGCCACATATGTGCACTGTCTAAGATATGAGGTTTGCTGCCATACATGCAGTCTTAATTTTTTAGCTCGATCAGACGGTGCCTTTTGGTGGGGCCTAAGTACCCGATACACAGCGGGGATTTTCTAAAACAATTCGAAATAATTCTGCAGTTGTTAAACTAGCTGTCCGATTGTTATTAATTTAATACAGCATTTGAGGAGGTTTCACAGAGTTTAGGTCTGGAATTTAGGCTATGTCGGCCGTATATATAATCAAAAAATGGCATGAAGTGAAAAAATTCAATTACGTGTTGACGAATTCCTCTATAAGATTTGACATAAAAAATCGCCATATAATGTAGTTTTGACACACGATTACATCCTAGCATAATTTTTAATGTAAAATTATTTGACATTGCACGTTAAGACCATGTTTAATTTTGCCACTTATGCTAACTTCATGCCAATTTTTGATTATACATAATCTATATTATATCTTTAAAGGGGGAACCAAAATGGGTAAAGTTGGGTTAATAAAAAATTAAAATCGATGCCAAGCTCACGTTTTTGATCAGATAAAAAAGATTTTTCCAAGTAGATTTTTTTTCTATCCAAGAGTTACAAAAAGTCTGCTACATTTATGGGTTTTCGCTTACAGTTTAGGAAACATTCGAGAAAAATATAAAAAATTGGCTTTTTTACCAACCTTTGTCCACTGTTCTGCTAATGGAGGAGTCAAATGTTGTTAGATTTAGAAAATGAAACTTATTATGAATAAGAGACAAAATTTGTAACATTAAAAAATGGGGTTATTTATTTCGATATTATAAATAATTTTACAAATAAATATTTTCGGCTAAAGTCTTTCTTAGGTAAAAAATTATGCAATACACAGAAAGTAATAACAAATACAATTTGCTTTTGAGTTCCCGGCAATTAAAAAAAAAATACAAAATCCTAAAACTGGGACTTTTCAGTATGTTTGCATTATTCTTCTTATTTTTCGCAGGATGCAGATAAGATTTTTGGAAATATGAGAAATTTTTAGATTTAATTGAACTGTAGTGAATTTTAATCAGAATAATTTCTTATTCGGGCTTAAGTTCAGTAATTTCAATGCTTATTGAATGAAATATTATTATTAATAAATGTGAGTTTTTAAAGAAGAGAAGAAAAATTAAACTAGACTTTATAGCTGGGGGAAATACCGATACTTTTCTGTGCAGCCACGCACTTCATCAGCACCCTAGTCTATCTACTTGGGTAGAGATTCCTATTAACATCAGCTATTTAACTTTTCGAAGTAATTTAGGAAAAAAAAAGATTTTTTGCTTTGTCCACTGGCTGAACTAATAAATTTATCAGTAATATCGGTATACCGGCATTATAAGCTCGGTAACGGTATGTACCGGTAATACCGATACCGAAATAATAAAAATACTGTTACCGATACCGACACCGAAATTTAAAAAAAAGTTGTACCGGTACCAATACCGATACCGTTATTTGTTTCGGTTTCCAACCTTGATATAAACCAGCGTTGTCCACAAAGAGAAACAGATTCAAAATGTGTGTGTAGTGGTGAGTGCACTGGGAGAAATTTGCTGGTAAATGTATTGAATAATGTTTTTGTATACCTACAACATTTTTTATGTTTAATTAATAACATGAACTGAAGTATGAATGAAACATTAAAAAAATCAAATATTATATCATGAAAAAGATTAAGTGGAAATAAAAAATAAGTTCAATTACGATTGATTGTTTTACGTAATGTAAAACATTTGCTTTGTCGAAAAATTTCAATTTTAAATAATGTATGTAGGCATTAGTTGGCTGCATGTTGCGGTATTTGTATTGATTTTACAATCACACAAAGCTTTATTATTTTTCAATTCCAAATTCTTTTTTAATTTTGTTATAAGCTTATCTCTGTCCTCCCCTGACACACTACACATTTCTAAATGACGACTTTCATAATGACGCTTAAAACTGTATGCACTTATTCTTTTTAATTTTTGATTGCATACAAGGCACTCAGCTTCATTAAATATGTTTAGTGAAAATAAAAAAATGTTCTCATAATATACCTTCTACATTTCAAAATAATAAAAAAATGGTTAATATGTAAACATAAAATTATTCCAAGTGTATTCAAATGCTAGAAAAAAAATCATAAAAATACTCAGTTGTTCTTCTGTTTTTCTCTAACTTGTAATCTCAACTGTGTATTTTGTTGTTGTATCATAACAAATCAAGCGACATCAACCTTCTTTCTTAAAAGTTGGCATACAACTGAATAAAATTTTAACTTTTTTACTCTTTGCAGTGCGTTTCGTCAACATTCCTGTTGTGTATGTGTAAATCGCGAAAATTGTTCGGCCCTCGGGGGCATTGTGTGCGCATCATTGATATAAACACTTTTTTTATATACATATCTACATACATGCAAACATAAAATCAATTTGTAGATATGTATGTATACATATCAAATTTCTTATCAATGCTCAAGTATTTATTAGATCTTAACAATCACACTTACATATCTACATCATGAAAATATATTAAGCATAAATTCGCTTGATCTACACTCAAGGAAATTATGCTGCGTAAAAATAAGAATGCGTCACATTAATTCAATAATAGAAAATATATGTTGAGATACCTAAAAACTAATGAGTTTAACAAATGAATACTGTAAATTAATACTTTTCCATATTGAAATAAGAAATTTCAATATGACTAAACTTTTCTTATTAATTCAACATGGTTTTTACTGATTTTAAGTTGGTCTTTTTTTTCTGTGTGTCGAAAAGTTGTCCAGTCAAAGAAGGTGGATGTAGTTAAATAAACAAAATTTGTAATATAAACAAATTTCGCGAACACAGACAACTCGAGACAAATTTAAGCATGAGAAAATATAAAGCAATCGTAAATATAAAACCATACTAGGATTAGGGAAGTTCAGATACATGATAGTATTTTATAGTACCAAATGTCGATATTGAAAAAAATTTATTTCTATCTACATATAAATACCAGCGCGAAAAAGTCATATACACACGCACACACACACACACTTAGCAGAATTCATTTAAGAAAAATCCAAGAAAATTTTAACATAACTCCACCCTCACAAATCAAGACCAGCCTGAAATCCTCACAGATATACATTCATAAACTCCTATGGTCATACATACATACATACATATACAATATATAAAATTAATCTCAACAACAGAACACTCTCACCTACCTGAATTATGGATAGTCTTAAACTCCCCCATACATTGTAACGAGTATTTCACTCATACATATTTTCTTTTATAAATTAATACAATTCAGTTGTAGCTTATATTACATACATACGAATATAATAGATAAGAGTAAAAATAAACAACAACCACAACAACAACACACATCAAGTATACTCAGTGACCATATGTAAACAAACACACAACAACACACAAACACATGTAATACTGCAGATTGCAAAACGAGCAACGAGCAAACTATAGAAAACATATGCAAAACAAGCATAGAACTCTCATTTAGTATAAAATATTATTTCCATAAGTATACCAAGTTTGGATACACTCGGGGCGGTTCAAACAAGACGAGAATTTGCCTTTTGTGTGTTGTGAGAGTGTGATTGAGGGTGTATAAAGTGTGTCGTGGGTATATTGTTTACCACCTTGCACAGCGACTTCGGTTGACTGTTTCAGTCACAGCGACTTCGGTTGACTGTTTTCCATAGCGACTTCGGTTGACTGTTTTCCACAGCGACTTCGGTTGACTGTTTTCCACAGCGGCTTCGGCTGACTGTTTTCCACAGCGACTCCGGTTGACTGTTTTCCACAGCGGCTTCGGCTGACTGTTTTCCACAGCGGCTTCGGCTGACTGTTTCGTCACAGCAACTTCGGTTGACTGTTTTCCACAGCGACTTCGGTTGACTGTTTTCCACAGCGGCTTCGGCTGACTGTTTTCCACAGCGGCTTCGGCTGACTGTTTTCCACAGCGACTTCGGTTGACTGTTTTCCGCAGCGGCTTCGGCTGACTGTTTTGCACAGCGGCTTCGGCTGACTGTTTTCCACAGCGACTTCGGTTGACTGTTTTCCACAGCGGCTTCGGCTGACTGTTTTCCACAGCGGCTTCGGCTGACTGTTTCCCACAGCAACTTCGGTTGACTGTTTTCCACAGCGGCTTCGGCTGACTGTTTTCCACAGCAACTTCGGTTGACTGTTTTCCACAGCGGCTTCGGCTGACTGTTTTCCACAGCGGCTTCGGCTGACTGTTTACTTAACATAAGATTATATATCTGTAGATTTAAGCATAGTAATATACTAAAATTGTACTTATTTTAATTATTAGTTATAAGAAAGATTGTACGACTAGTTACGAAGGTAGAATAACACCGATCATCCGACGCATCCCGAGTGTTCCCGATCGATTCCCGACACCTTCGTAGTTGCCAGCAATACCTTCGGTATACCGCAACCGTAATCATAGCCGATTGCTGCCACTACCTGACGAGGTAATTATAAGGCTAACCACGAGTGCCACCGACCGACTTCCGACATCATCGTAGGTGCCAGCAATATCCCGAAATACCGTAACCGTAATTACAACCGCTTGCTGCCACTACCCTGACGAAGATAGCTATAAAAGACAAATATTATTCACGATTATCACCGATCGAATCTTATCTTCACTGTAACTATTGTTATACTATATCTGGCTTTATTCAAATTGTAAATAAATATAAAAGTAAATATTTTAACCCCCACCAAAGGGTGAATAAATAGAGTTATTACTTAAGGTTTGTGGATCCGTAAGTAAATCCTGGACACGGCTAAGCTACCCAAGCCAACGACAAAACCACGTTACAAATGGCGCCCGAGCAGGGACCCGATTCTGAGCCGCAACGCGGAAAAAAAGAAGCTACCGCCAACGAGGAAGAATCGGCCCGAAACAATGTAAACAATAGCACAAGTATAAATAAAATGCTGAATAAAGGTTCAATTGGATGGATATACCAGCTACGAAAGGAACAGATCATCGAACAGTGTAAAAATGCTGGCATAGTAGCTAGTGGATACACTCTCGAGTACCTTCGGAAACAGCTAGCTGAGAAACTTCGTACTAAACAACTACGCAACTCCGCCGAAAACATATTGATAGAATTGCGGAAAGAGATCGAGACTGCCAAACAGATTATCTTATCTGATGAGGAAACCTCTATAGCAATACCGCAAGATCGCAGCCATAGTAACATTTCTGATACTGAGATCATGGATATCGTGCACCGATGGGATCTGAAGTTTTCTGGGGATTCCGACTTACCAGAATTCCCAGAACGTCTTGAAGAGTTGGCGGAGTGTCACCATATACCCTGTGACCGCTTACTTCCTTCACTATTAAGAATGCTTAGCGGAAATGCATTGAAATGGTACAGAGTGAAAAGAGAAATGTTTACTAGCTGGACCAACTTCAGATACGAGATCGAAAAATTTTTCCTACCCCCTCGTCATTTAGCACAATTAGAACAAAACTTTTATAACCGAAAACAGAGTAATCGTGAACGCGCCAAGGACTATGTGTTAGACATGCTCACAATGGCAAGGAAACACCCTGAACTACGCAAGCTTAGCCATCTTGACCGCATCTACGATGGCCTCCGTACGGATTATCGGCACTATTTCCGACGAAGTGACTTCGTTACTCTGGATGACCTGATCAGCATAACCGATGAGTTCGAGGCTCTGAAGCGTGAAGAACGAACTCCCACCTGTCATATGATGTCTAATAGGACTCATTGTCGAATTAAAGGGTGTCGGAAATGCAAAGGTGTGGGTCATAAGCGAATACCATGCATGCGACCGCCTCAAGTATTTTGTTCACACTGTTGTAGGGGTGGTTATTTTTCACGGCTGTGCGATTGTCATGAGGGCATAAGAAGACCACCTTCAAATAACTATACAGGCGATGACGGGCGTTACTATGTCACTGTCAGGATGCATGGTCAAAATATCCGAGCACTAGTAGACACTGGTTCGCTTCGCACTTACATCAGTAAGGCATTAAGTCAGTACTTAAAAGATATGGGAATTCGGCCTATCAGTACTAAAGGAGTGGTGCAGATGGCAGATAGCTCATTAGCGCCTAGCCTTGAAGTGTTTTCCGTCCCAGTGGGATACAAGGATGCAATTATCCGGTTTGAGGTATCAGTAGTTAATACTCTCGCAGAGCCTATGATACTTGGTATGGATTTCTTGAGAGCTATGGGTGTTGAAATAAAGATAAATGGTGAAATACTACCAAGACCACCTATTGAAAAATTTGATCCTTGTGAAACCACGAATGTGATAAGCAAGCAGGTAATCTCTGTACCTAAAATGGAAGGCAAGCGTACTAATCCCCAACGCGCCTCACACAGTTCAATAAACTCAAAAAGGAGAAAGACATATTTGCCACTACCAGAGGCCCGACCCCGTGTAATAAGTGACATACAGCTGCAACCATTCACTATGAGGAATCCACCTCCACTGGAACTCTGCCAAGATAACATCCCGAAGAGACTCATCCACATGAAGCCTAGAGATAATGCTTCCGGAAAGTGTTTCGCCACTACACTACCGAAGGGAGCCACAGAGACATTAACATCCGTAAAAACTATGATTTCCATCACACCAGGCGAAGAGTCACTACCGCTAAACTCAGATTTAATCAAAGGCAAAGAAAAACCTCCACTGCCGCAATTATCAGTCCATGAGAACCCAGCCCTAGGGTCAGAGGAGGCCAAAAAAGGGGAAAGGAAGCAAGCAAGTAAAACCCCCACAATATCATTTAGGGGAAAAGTACTCTCAGAGGACGAAATATGGAAAGGGGTTGTCCTAACGGAACGACGGAACTATACGCGTCATATGCAATTTGTAATTCATAGAATCGAATGTCCCTCTATTAAAGTGACTATTCTTAATAAGAAATATGCTCGACTTCGTTGCCTGGATCTTGAAAAATTATTAGAATTACCTTAGACCATCGTAAAAAAAAAAAATAAGAAAAAAAAAATAAAATAAAAACACACGTACACATACGTACATAGATTTATCAACAAACTGTAGGACAGTAATTTATATTTATATACAAGTTCATATATATACTTTTTTTTTCAAATAAAAGGGACTGAGCCCATCCTCTAAACATTAAGCTAAGCTCACTAGAGCACCGCTCTCCAAAGCAGGGGGGGAATGTAACGAGTATTTCACTCATACATATTTTCTTTTATAAATTAATACAATTCAGTTGTAGCTTATATTATATACATACGAATATAATAGATAAGAGTAAAAATAAACAACAACCACATCAACAACACACATCAAGTATACTCAGTGACCATATGTAAACAAACACACAACAACACACAAACACATGTAATACTGCAGATTGCAAAACGAGCAACGAGCAAACTATAGAAAACATATGCAAAACAAGCATAGAACTCTCATTTAGTATAAAATATTATTTCCATAAGTATACCAAGTTTGGATACACTCGGGGCGGTTCAAACAAGACGAGAATTTGCCTTTTGTGTGTTGTGAGAGTGTGATTGAGGGTGTATAAAGTGTGTCGTGGGTATATTGTTTACCACCTTGCACAGCGACTTCGGTTGACTGTTTCAGTCACAGCGACTTCGGTTGACTGTTTTCCACAGCGACTTCGGTTGACTGTTTTCCACAGCGACTTCGGTTGACTGTTTTCCACAGCGGCTTCGGCTGACTGTTTTCCACAGCGGCTTCGGCTGACTGTTTTCCACAGCGACTCCGGTTGACTGTTTTCCACAGCGGCTTCGGCTGACTGTTTTCCACAGCGGCTTCGGCTGACTGTTTTCTCACAGCGGCTTCGGCTGACTGTTTCGTCACAGCAACTTCGGTTGACTGTTTTCCACAGCGACTTCGGTTGACTGTTTTCCACAGCGGCTTCGGCTGACTGTTTTCCACAGCGGCTTCGGCTGACTGTTTTCCACAGCGACTTCGGTTGACTGTTTTCCACAGCGGCTTCGGCTGACTGTTTTCCACAGCGGCTTCGGCTGACTGTTTTCCACAGCGACTTCGGTTGACTGTTTTCCACAGCGGCTTCGGCTGACTGTTTTCCACAGCGGCTTCGGCTGACTGTTTCCCACAGCAACTTCGGTTGACTGTTTTCCACAGCGGCTTCGGCTGACTGTTTTCCACAGCAACTTCGGTTGACTGTTTTCCACAGCGGCTTCGGCTGACTGTTTTCCACAGCGGCTTCGGCTGACTGTTTACTTAACATAAGATTATATATCTGTAGATTTAAGCATAGTAATATACTAAAATTATACTTATTTTAATTATTAGTTATAAGAAAGATTGTACGACTAGTTACGAAGGTAGAATAACACCGATCATCCGACGCATCCCGAGTGTTCCCGATCGATTCCCGACACCTTCGTAGTTGCCAGCAATACCTTCGGTATACCGCAACCGTAATCATAGCCGATTGCTGCCACTACCTGACGAGGTAATTATAAGGCTAACCACGCGTGCCACCGACCGACTTCCGACATCATCGTAGGTGCCAGCAATATCCTGAAATACCGTAACCGTAATTACAACCGCTTGCTGCCACTACCCTGACGAAGATAGCTATAAAAGACAAATATTATTCACGATTATCACCGATCGAATCTTATCTTCACTGTAATTATTGTTATACTATATCTGGCTTTATTCAAATTGTAAATAAATATAAAAGTAAATATTTTAACCCCCACCAAAGGGTGAATAAATAGAGTTATTACTTAAGGTTTGTGGATCCGTTAGTAAATCCTGGACACGGCTAAGCTACCCAAGCCAACGACAAAACCACGTTACAACATATGTATATACATGTAGATTCCCACGGCTACATATAACAAAAACATATCGCCTCTAATAAATCACAATCATCTTAAATTCTCACAGCCATACATACATACACACAATCAGTCTACCTCAACAAAATCCTCACCCACCTCAAATCACGACCAGCCTTAAACTCCTACAGACAGACACACCTACAAATCCCTATGGGTACATATTACGTCAACAACCCTACCCACCCAAATCACGAACAGACTTAAACTCCTACATACATACAAACATACAGATTCCCCCGGTTACATATTACTAGAATACCTCGCCCCTCATAAATCACGATCAGCCTTAAGCTCCTACAGAAATATAAATATTCTAATTACTAGGGAAATACACACACATACCCACACACACATACAGACGATCCATCTACCTCCACTACACCCCCACCCACTTCAAATCACGATCAACATTAAATTCTCACAGGCATACATGTAATCGATCTACCTCAACTACACCCCCGCCCCCTGCTTATCAAAGCCTCGAATAAATTCCAGCAGACAGATACATCCACAAACTCCTACGGTTACATATTACAACACCTACAAACACCCATCCACCCAAATCACAGTCTTCCAACACCTATATTAGCATTGGAAAAAACAACTTTCACGTTTTCCCGTCCGCACAAGGACAAATCATTTTGCCTTCGGTATTAGGAAAAAATAATAATCATGTGTTGCCGTCGGCATTTGAAAAAAATAATAATCATGTTTTGCCGTCGGCATTTGAAAAAAATAAAAATGTGTTTTGCCGTCGGCATTTGAAAAAAATAATAATCATGTTTTCCCTTTGGTATTAGAAAAAAGTAATCATGTTTTGTCGTCGGCATGAGGAAAAATTATCATGCAATGCCGCAGGCATTAGGAAAAATTATCATGCATTGCCGTAGGCATTAGGAAAAATAATTATGTATTGCCGTCGGCATTTGGAAAAATTAGGAAAAATTAATAATCACTATTTCACCATTGGTATTCGGAAAAATCATATCATGATTTTCCCGTCGGCATATACACTTGTGAAACCTTAATCTTATAAAATCCCTTAATCCACACCCACAAAAAAATCACCCGTTATCATAATTAATATAACCAAAAAAAAATCACGCGTTCGCACAAAGTTAATGTAAACAAAAAACTCCTTATGTAAACAAAAATTTGGACGGACTTATTGTACCACCCTCGCAGGTATCAAATTTCACAAATTTCCAAGAATTTAAGAATTTTAAAATTTTAATTACATAATATAGTGTTGCACAAATATGGGCGGAGTAACGTAGACCATATGCCCAAGATGGTATTGACAGTATTTTATAAGGTTTTGTGACACGACCTATGCCTTCACATAGGAAGTAGGCAACGTGGTTGTTAAAGAAATTCCACAAAAAACCGCAAGATTATACGGTTATTCGTGGCAGATCAGTCAACCAGTGCGACCGAGACGAAAAACTCTCGAAGGCCAAACAACACACACAAGCCTGACCGCACTTAATAAATAATTACGATGACGCGAGAGATGTTCCCCGACCCAGAGCTGCTTACGACTGTATAAAACAATAATAAAAGCTGCTCTCCTGTAAAATTTTAAAAATGTTAGATAGATCAGTCAGATAAAACAGAGACGATATAGGTACATATGTATATATAAATGTGTATGTGTGTAAACCACTATTTCTAGAACATGGTTTTGTGATAATCATAAAATTTTCTAGTAATACATAACAATATATCAAGGACCATAGTATACACATATAGTATAAACGAACATCAATTGCCAACATATAAATTATATAAAAATTAGTTTGGCACTATTCAAGTGATTTTGGAACTATTTTTAAACAATTTCGGCACGAAATCAAGATTTCCAATTCCCATCACTGATCTTACCCAAACTTAAAGAAACTGGCGCAGAAATACTTAAGCTTTCAAATAAGTTTTTTGGCATCTGAAAGACTATTTTCCACTTCAATTTGGCTTCAAACGTATTTTCGAAATCGTCTATTTCCGCAAAATTTGAGAACAATTTGTTTTTTAAACAAAAATCTTATTAATATCAATTTTAAATATTAATCTCTTACAAATTGTTTTCTATACAAAAATAATTATTTTTTGTGACTTTTACCATGATCTCAAATTCAATTCGGTGTTTTTAAATTATTATTAAATTTAATTATTATTATTATTAAATTCAATTTAATTTAATATATTGAGCCAATTTAAATTGAGTGTTATATTGTTTATTTTGTAAAATAATAAAATGTTTGTATAATTTTTCTTGTTTGAAAGTTTGAAGCTTAGAAATTGAAATGTAATGAAAAATTTTATGATTTTACAAAATAAACATTTTGAATTCAATCATTAACAATACTTTACACTTTAAAAAATTTATTATTCAACATATTGTCATAATTATATTTTAATTAGAAATTTATTTGCTGGTGGTTCAGCTTGGTCTATATGCATTTCATTGTTGCTGTAACAAATCATCAGTAGACTTCAACCACACATTTTTATACCCTTTACCAAAAAATGGTAAAAGGGTATATATAGGTTTGTCATTCAGTTTGTAATTTCTACAATATTAATAAGAGACACATAAAGTATATATATTCTGGATCCTTATGCATAGGGAAGACGAACAAGCGATGTCCGTCTGTCTGTACGTGAAATCGGTTTTCCCAAGCTCCCAGAACAGCTAGAGACTTCGTTCTTGGACTGGTGTGTCAGAAATTTTCCGAAAAAGTTTGCTATTGAAAATCAGCAAAATCGAGCAGACGGTTTCAGAGCTGGAAAACTCAAACTCAATTTACCCATAGAAAATAACTACCGAAAACAAGTTTTTATTACTTTTTTATTAAATTAACTTATTTTATACTTCGGTATGAATAAAATTGGTATTTATAATCAAAAAAAATTTTAAAAACTTAACAAATTTAAAAAACGGTTCCAGGGTTGGAAAACTTTAAATTTTTTTCCTAATAATTAAACATATTTCATGTTTTAGGAAGAAGGCTATTTTCTCAGGAAGGGTAAAAGCTACTGGTCTGAAATTTGGACAGTGTATGTAGAACTTTGGTCGCTACAACAACAAATATATAAAAGCTAAAAATTAAAGGGTGTTCCAAAATGAGTAACGAATACTTTTAAAATCCCATGTAATATACATACAATTGTATGTATGTGTGTACATATGTATATTGACACTTGAAATTTGTAAAATTAGTGTATTTTTATATAGGCTACAACAATTAACACTAAAATTAAAAAAATTTAAATTAAAGGGTGGTCCATCAGTTAATGCAATTTTGACTATGTAATTTTGACAACTTGCTATATCTTGGAAACCGTTAGAGTTAAACTCTTGAAATTTTCAAAAACGGTCAACTAAAAAATCCGAAAATTATAAAATAGCCAAAAATTTTAAAAAATCGCCAAAACAAAAAAAAAACTCCAAAATGAAAAAAACGCTAATATTAAAAAAAACGCCAAAAACCAAAAAAAATCGCCAAAACAAAAAAACAATCTCCAAAGATTAAAAAAAATCGCCTAAATGAAATTAAATCGCCAAAATCAAAAATAAATCGCCAAAACGAAAATAAATCGCCAAAATTAAAAAAAACGCCATAAACCGAAATAAAATCGCCAAATCAAAAAAAAAAAATTGCCTATATGAAAAAAAATCGCCAAAAATTAAAAAAATCGCTTATATGAAAAAAATCGGCAAAATCAAAAAAATCGCCAAAACGAAAAAATATCGCGAAAATTAAAAAAACGCCAAAAACCGAAAAAAAATCGCTAAATCGAGAAAAAAGTGTCAAAACAAAAACAAAAATTCCCACAATAACAAAAATCCGCAAAAATCGCCAAAACAAAAAAAATCGCCAAAACGAAAAAAAATCGCCTAAATGAAAAAAAATCGCCAAAATCCAAAAAAATCGCCAAAACGAAAATAAGTCGCCAAAATTAAAAAATAAAACGCCAAAAACCGGAAAAAATCGCGAAAACAAAAAAAAATTTCATATATGAAAATAAATCGCCAAAAATTAAAAAAATCGCTTAAATGAAAAAAATCGGCAAAATCAAAAAATCTGCCAAACGAAAAAAAATCGCCAAAATTAAAAAACGCCAAAAACCGAAAAAAATCGCCAAAACGAGAAAAAAAATTATCAAAAAGAAATAAAAACGCCAAAAAACGAAAAAATCAGCAAAACAAAAAACCAATTGCCTATATTAAAAAAAATCGCTAAAAAATAAAAAAATCGCCTAAATGAAAAAAAATCGCCAAAATCAAAAAAATCGCCAGAACGAAAAAAAATTGCCAAAATTAAAAAAAAACGCAAAAAACCGAAAAAAATCGCCAAAACCAAAAAAAATGCATATATGAAAAAAATCGCCAAAATTTAAAAAGCACCAAATTAAACATAATGCCAAAAACCTAAAAATTGCACTAGAGAAAAAAGTATGCATTTTTCACAAAATTAATATGTACCTACATATCTCTGTGGTTATGTATGTATCTCTATACTACATAAACGCACTTTGGTAAAGGGTATATAGGATTCGGCACAGCCGAATATAGCACTCTTACTTGTTAATAGTCACAAACCTCTTATCTTATGCACAGACTTTCAAGAACTATTTGAGAATCCACAAGTAATAATATTTTTGAAAATCACAAAAGAAAAATAAGCATAGTAGGCTTAGAAACTTAACTTGTTAAAAAAATACGTGTTTTTTTTTGTTAATTTCAGAATGAATTCAAATATACATACATAGGTATTAAAAAATATTTCTTTTATATACAACATACATATGTATGTACATATACCATAAGAGAGTTTTTCTGAAAATAATCTAAAACATATAAATAAGTACATAACCATATTTGTATCATTTTTAAAAAATATACATAGGACTTACATACATACATACATATGCATATATGTATGTGCATTACAGTGACCGTACGGTTAACGTTAGTTGTGTGGAGTTTTTTTATATTGATTTCTTTTATTTTCACTCCCCAAATCGGTTGAGTTTTTGGTAAAAAATATATACCAAAAAATTTAAAAGCGATAAGTTGTGTTTTATGTGGTGCGTCTGCGCTTCAAAGTTGGCCCTCAAGCCCATATTTTGTTTTTGTTTAGGTTTCCTTGTTTATGTATGTATGTATTAGTGGCCTGCGTAAGCAGTCTTGAAATGTAAATACGTCATGTTTATTAAATGTATTCTCTTGGCATGTATTATACTAAGCCAATAATAAATGCTGTCGTACTATAAACGAAGCACAATGGTTGGATTGGTGTACGTGTATATGACTGTTAACAAGCGATGTCGCCAAGATGTCTTGTTTAAACAAACAATGAAAATAAGTACTGTTTATACATGTATTCTTGTTATTTTGCATATTGTACGTTTGTGTGTGTGTTTGTAAGATTTAGATGGTAAGCTATTATGTTTGTGTTTAAGGGAGGCTTTGTAAAGCAAGCGCAACCAACTCATGAAAATGCATGTGTGCGTTTGTATGTGCGCAGAAAAATAAGAGAGCATACAAAAATTATGTAGGTATGTATGTATGTACGTGCATGACGTTAGTATGACAGAAAAAAGCACAAAGCACCACAAATTCTTCAGTCACGAACTGTTTTCTTCTTTACTCTTATACCTGCAATAAGTTAAAGAAATGTATTGCCGAACACGTTGTTTAGCGTTTGTTTCAGAAGATTTCACTGTAGTAAAGCATTTGAAATTGCCCTCATGTCGTAAAAGTTCTTATTAGACGTCTTTTGCAGGTCTTTAGTATGTATATGTATGAAATAATTTCATAGATATGATATCTTGTTGTATATGCTTTGGTTATGTTCTTCATTATTTTCTAAAAATAATGAAGAACAAAAAACCTTTCTTTGAGACTAATGTTGTTGACTAGAAGAGGTAAAATATTGCCGTATAATTAAACATCATGTTCTTGTAAAATTATTTTTTAAAATCATAGTGATATGCAAAAAATTACATTGAAAGTGGGCTCGAAGGCCATCTTTGTGGGGCGGACGCACCCCCTAAAACACAACTTATAGCTATGAAATTTTTTTGTATATTTTTTACATAAACCTGAACCGATTTAGGGGCAGAGAACATTAGAAATAAAAATAAATAAATAACGGTCACTCTACATACGTACAGTTAAATATAAATATGTATGTGTGTGTAAGTATATTTCAACAAATAGTAGAAAGACATGCTTACCTTTCAGCTCGTGAGCTGCGTAAATATGTTTGCAATTTGCCATTATTGACATATTCCATGATTACAAATATAGGGTCCTTATCGGTGCAGCAACCCAAAAATCGCACTACATTAACGTGTGACTCCAAAGATTTCATTACCTTAAATTTTGAGAAAAATATTATTAAGAAACTTTTCGATAGAAAAAAAGTTTGTAAATACGAGTAAGTTTGTTTATTGGTGATTAGGCTATGTATTTATATTGGTATGTATATATGTATGTATGTACAACAGCAGCAATAAAAAACAGCACATATCCATCATGGAGCTTATATTTTTTGATTCCAATACGATTTCTTTTGTTCTCAAACTCGTTAAACTTGTACTGCTACATACATACTTATGTATACCTGTACTTGCGCTGCTATCAATAACTGAATATACACAAATTGTCAAAAATTGTTTTCATTCTTGTAAAAAATCAAATACTCTTCAAATAAACGCTTGTTTTGAAGTGAATTACAAAAATTTTGGATATATTTTTTGTGTACCCTCTCGAATTTTTTTATAACTATTTTACGTAAAAACAATTAATATCACTTCAACAAGAAATTTCTAATGATAGCTAAAAACTAAATAGTTCAGGTTTCGTACTGTCAAATAAATTTTTACAAATTTATATCACATTTACTAAAACGTGTTTTTATTTCCCTAAAATTTATTTTCTCTCTCTTAATACTTTGTGTGCCTCCTTGAGCATCAATTACAGTTTGTAAACATATGGGCCTCGAATGAACTAGCTTGGGTATACTTCATATATTCTTCATCTAGTTTCTACTTCACCTTTATATCCCGTATTAACTGTATTTTATATTCTTATAGCTTTTTCTTCAGGTGCGCCCACAAATGTTCGGTGGGGTTCAAGTCAGTACTTTGCGTTGTAGTGCCAATAACTTTTCTGCAGTTATATAACGATGGTTTCCTAAAGAGAAAAGATTTTTGCTTCGGGATGTTGTCTTGATAAAATCTATAATTAAACTTTACCGGGTTTCCTGTGCCAAAAAATCGAATCTTCGAGTATTGTCAAATAATTCGCTCTTCATAACACCAAGATAAACTTCCTTGGTATATTATATCTTATAAAACCCGAATTTCGCCAACTCCTTTGTATGATATACAATGATATGCCATGACAGATAATTTTCCAAACGTTACTATGGGTATTAAATTTTGATTTCCTGGTGCCGTCAGAGGCTTCTGCCAATTTTTTTGGGTCCATTGTTATAGTAAAACATTAGCTTTGTCTCATCACAAAAAATAACGTTATTCTAGTACTCCAAAGGAAAAGATATATGGTCAATAGCTAATTTCAGTCGGTTGTCAATGTTCATGATTTTATGGCACGTTTCGAACACTTTCATGTCATACATTTAACCGTTTCAGTATTGATTTATTGTGCTAGTCCTTCAGTGCTGAAATGTGGTTTACCTACAATAATTCTTATTCGTGTCTGTTCTGGCTTCCACATCGTTTGCACATGTTTTCTTGTGAGTTCGTATGCTAAAACACATGTCACGCATGTTTAAGTTGAAATTTAGAAAATACAAATTAAAAATATGTGCTCTAACATCCGAATTCAGAAGAACGCAATTTGTACATTGAAGATTTCAAACTTTTAGACTTCTTGGTTTCCGATTTTGAGCAAAAAGCTCATATTCTTTTCACTTGTTAACAGTCTTGTGAAAAGAATACGATTTTTTTGCTCAAAATCGAAAACGAAAAAATCTAAAAGTTTGAAATCGTCAATTTCCAAATTGTGTTCTTCTAAATTTTAATGCTAGAACTCATACTATTAATTTGTATTTTCTAAATTTCAACTAAAACAGGCGTAGCATGTGTTTTAACATACGATCTCACAAGAAAGCATGTAAAAACGATGTAGAAGCTATAACATACGCGATTACTTTAGTTTCAATACGCCGAATAATCTTTTTTAACTGCCTGGGGAATGCTTTGTTTCCAGCCTACCTTCTTTTTCAGCAATGTTAATGATATAATAAACTGTCCTGAGATTATGGGAAAACATTTCAATAAATACTTTGCAGGATTTTCCTTAGCTATAATTGAAATATAGTAATTGAATAATATTATTGTTAACCCTATCTTATTGACGCCCTATATTCCCAGTGAACATTTTATAAAAATATTTTATTTTGTATTTTTTTGCATCTACATTATATTTTTTTAGACATAACATTTTCAGTTTAAAATAAACCTTTTTCAAATTAAACGAAACTATTTTCAAATTAAGTGAAACCATTTCCAAATTAAGCGAAACTATTTTCAAATTAAGCGAAACCTCTTTCAAATTAAGCGAAACCTTTTTCAAATTAAACGAAACGTTTTTCAAATTAAATACAACTTTATTCAAACTCAGTGCAACTTTTTTCAAATTAAATGAAACCGTTGTATTTGTATGTATGTAATTTCGTAAAGTTTTGTTGGAGTTTTTGTGCTTTTTGCTTTGTATGCTAAACCCGATCAAGAAGGCATTTTCTAAGTCAAAATTCTATGCCCGATCCTTATTAAGTGACATAACCACTGAGCGAAACATAGTTAGTGAGGAAAGCACCGAGCAAATTAATCCAAATGATTGTGCTAACTATGTCATACACATGATCATCCAAATTCCTAAAGCGGAGAATGGACAAGCTATTCATTCATTACTGTTATAAATTAATATGTATAATATTTTTTATTACGATATTATTTTTTATATGGTCGTAAAATGGATTATGCTTTTGTGGTTTAATTAAATTTGAAAAATGTTTTATTTCATTTGAAAATGGTTTCCTTTAATTTTAATAAATTTTCGTATAATTTGAAAAAGGTTTCGCTTAATCTGACAAAGTTTTCTCTTAATTTGGAAAAGGTTTCGCTTAATTTGAAAATAGTTTCGCTTAATTTGAAAATTGTTTCGCTTTATTTGAAAATAGTTTCGTTTAATTTGAAAAAGATTTAATTTAAACTGAAAATGCTATAAATAAAGGACATATAAATATTTTATGAATGCAAAAAAAAAATTTACCCTACGTATGTATGTATGTACATATTTTGTTTAAAAAAAATGCAGACGCAAAACATTTTCATGAAATAAGGAATTTTTTTTATTTTTGTAATGAGTGCTTATGTCTGTTGAACTTTGGCGCCATATTGTTACAGACAAAAAGGATTTTGTTTTGAATTTTTACGCATTGAAAACATTTTTGAAACTGTATGTATACATACATACTAGTGGCCTGCGTAAGCAGTCTTGAAATGTAAATACCACATGTTTTTTAAATGTATTCTCGTCGCATGTATTATACTAAGCCAATAATAAATGCTGTCGTACTGTAAACGAAGCACGATGGATGTATTGGTGTACGTGTATATGACTGTTAACAAGCGATGCCGCCAAGACGTTTTGTTTATAACAAACGATGCAAAGAAGTACTGTTGATACATGTATGTTTGTTATTTTGCATATTGTGCGTTTGGGTGTGTGTGTAAGATTTAGATGGTAAGCTATTATGTTTGTGTTTTAGGGAGATTTTTTTTAAAGCAAGCGCACACAACTCATGTAAATGCATGTGTGCGTTTGTATGTGCGTAGAAAAATAAGAGAGCATACACAAATTATATAGGTATGTATGTATGTGCATGCATGACATTTGTATACGCGCCAATGAGAGAAAAAAGCACAAACACCACAAATTCTTCAGTCACGAACTATTTTCATCTTTACTCTTATACCTGCAATAAGTTAAACAAATGTATTGCCGAACACATTATTTAGCGTTTGTTTCAGAAGATTTCACTGTAGTAAAGCATTTCAAATTTCCCTCATGTCTTAAAAGTTCTTGTAAGACGTCTTGTGCAGGTCTTTAATACATACACACATATGTATATGAAAAAGCTTTATGTATTTTTTTACAGTTTAGTCCAGTCATCTTAGTAAGTTCACCTCGGAATTTGAGATACCCAGCTGTAAAGTCGTATAAACTTGTATTTTGACATCCTAAAAGTTGTCTCAAAACCTACATATGGTGTACGCGACTATTAAAAGCTGAGGTCGAAGGTCATGAAAATTTATAGTTTTCATATTTTTTGCAAATATCTCGTTTCCTATGGGTTTTTCGCTATTTGTGTTTATATTGTATTTTGTTATTTATATTGTAGAGGATAAAATTCCCTACAACTTTCGTTTAAACAGTTTTTTATACGTTGAACTGTTTTCGAGATAAGAAGGCGGAGATCGCACGTTTAGAGCATCATTTAAGGTCCACCGGTAGGGACAGATATTCAGTTGTATTGTATAGTGGCCGCCTTATTTTTCAAGGAATCATCTTATACTTACCTTGGTTATTAGTTAGTTTTGAATCTTATTGTGGTAACTACCGGCGTATAAATCCAAGACCTGTGGTTGATTTGTGTTTTTTATGTAATAAGTCAGATTCGGAAGGCGAATCATTAGTTGAAGTAGTGCGCGGTATAAAAACTTTAAGAACTGCAAGTATCGAACGAAATAACGGTAACATTGATCATTTGAAATCTGTAACTTATGTATGTAAAAATGCATGAAAAGTGCTGAAGTGCTTACATTAGTAAAAACTACATTCAAGCAGAGAAACGGCGACTAGAACAAGGAAAAACTACAGCTTCTCCATTGCTGCTGAAGCGAAATACCATGCTGTTTGCTTTACAAACTTTTCAAATAAATCATCATCATCATCGTCTCTTCAGAAACCTCGTCAATATAACCAAGTTATGCAAGCTATGTTAGAGATTTTTAATTACATAGAAAATAATAGCGAATTCACAGTTCACACTAAAAGAGCTTAACAGGGTATGTACCAGATGATAAAACTATCATTACAAGACTATAACAGACATATGTATCTCCAACAACACAAAAATTTTCTGGACTGGTCCATACAAAATTTTTTTTTGTGTAATAAAACTACTTATAACTTGTAAATGGACAAATGTAATAAATAAAAAAAACAAACAAATTTTTTTGGATGGCTTTCGAAAAGAAAAATTTTAAGATTTTTTTAATGTAACACGAAATATCTCTGAATTTAGAGAGTCTAGAAAAGAAATAATGCTATTTTTGTAGTCAGCGAACAAAAATACATAAGAATTTGTTTTAGTTGGTAAAAAAAATTATAATCAAAAAATTTTTAAGGACTAAACTAAAAATACACGATTTTTAACATCCTTGCAATAATAGTCAGATACCCTAATATACTCATCAATGTGAATCTATTTATATGAAACGAATCCTAAATGACAATATATCTTCAAAACTAGAGCTGATAGAGAAAATCTAATGACGCCATTGTATGCAAGAGACAAAAATACATAAGAATAGGCCATGTTTATTTAAATATCATGAAAAAACTTGTGTTTTGTTGTGCAGTGTTAAATATTTATCTATAGTTTGTCGATAGGGAATTTTATCCTCTACAATATTCATAATAAACACAAATAGCGAAAAACCCATAGGAAACGAGATACTTGAAAAAAAAATGAAAAATATAAATTTTCATGACCTTTGACCTCAGATTTTAATAGTCGGGTACACCCTATCATATGTAGGTTTTGAGACAACTTTTAGGATGTCAAAATACAAGTTTTTACGAGTTTATAGCTGGGTATCTCAAATTCCGAGATACATACCTAATTTTGACTAATTTGGCTGGACTATTTTACATGTTATATACAGAGGTCCTAAAAAGTATTTGACATACACCAACGGTATTTTGTTTTCATCAATAAAAAACGAATTACTGTGTAATTTTACAAAAGAAAGTTAGAAGGTGTTTTATTGAAGAACGTCAAATTAAAGTTTATAAAAAACATTCGATCATTAAAGTAACTAAAATAATAATAAATAAATAATAATAAAATTATATCAAATAAGAAATAATTTAAGATATTCAAACAAACAAAAAATCTACATTGGTAATATTATTATAATATAAAGTATGTTCAGTTATTTTTGAAGCAAATTGTTTGGCGACGTGTGACTTCTTTTAAATGATCTGATATAGATTTGCCGAGGTTTGGCGTACATTCTGGACCGATTTTTCATAACTCGTCTAAGATCACTTTTTATACCCTTTACCAAAAAATGGTAAAAGGCTATATATAGGTTTATCATTCCGTTCGTAGTTTCTACAATATTAATAAGCGACACATAAAGTATGTATATTCTGGATCCTTATGCATAGGGAAGACGAACAAGCGATGTCCGTCTGTCTGTACGTTAACGGTACGGTTTTCCTAAGCTCCCAGAACAGCTAGAGACTTCGTTCTTGGACTGGTGTGTCAGAAATTTTCCGAAAAATTTTGCTATTGAAAATCAGCAAAATCGGGCAGACCGTTTCAGAGCTGGAAAACTCAAATTCTATTTTCCCATAGAAAATAACTACCGAAAACAAGTTTTTATTACTTTTTTATTAAATTAACTTATTTTATACTACGGTATGAATAAAATTGGTATTTATAATTTAAAAAAAAGTTTTTCAAATTTAACAAAATAAAAAACGTTTCCAGGGTTGGAAAACTTTAACTTTTTTCCTAATAACTAAACATGTTTCATGTTTTAGGAAGAAAGCTATTTTCTCAGGAAAGGTAAAAGCTACTGGTCTGAAATTTGGACAGTGTATGTAGAACCTTGGTCGCTACATCAACAAATATTTAAAAGCTAAAAACTAAAGGGTGTTCCAAAATGAGTGACGAAAACTTTTAAAATCCCATGTAATATACATACAATTGTATGTACAAATGTACGTATGTATATTGACACTTGAAATTTGTAAAATTAGTGTATTTTTATATATGCTACAACAATTAACACTAACATTAAAAAAATTTAAATTAAAGGGTGGTCCATCAGTTAAAACAATTTTGACTATGTAATTTTAACAAATTGCTATATCTTGGAAACCGTAAGAGCTAAACTGTTGAAATAAAATATAAGGTTAGAGCTCTTGTTGATTCTGGTTCTGAAGGAACATTTATATCTGAGCGTATATCTAAGCTGTTGAAACTACCATGCAGCAAAACTAACGCTCAAATTTCTGGGATAAATGACACGATTTCTGCAACAATAGGTAAGGAATGCACCTTTACCCTTGGATATCCAATCAAAAGCGGCGTTAAACTGTCAGTGAACGCATTAGTTGTTCCCCAGTTAGCCAGAAATCTTTCTACTCTCCGAATTCCGGCCTCTTATTTTTCAGAACTTCCACCAATTCAACATGCAGATCCTCACTTTTTCAGAAGTTCCAAAATCGATTGATTGATAGGTGGTGACTTATTTCCTTCTATATTACTTCCTGGGGTGAAAACTAATGTATGCAAATTCTTATTAGCACAAGAAACCATCTTCGGGTGGATTATCACGGGTCCGATTTCTTCGGATTCTTCCACAAAAAGTTCCTTAGTCGCTTCTTATATGTGCTCTTGTCGTGAATTGCCCTTGCACGCACAAATTTCGCAATTTTGGGAGGTGGAGAATCTTCCACGGAAGAACTTTATGTCTCCATCCGACAAGTATTGCGAAGAGATGTATGCTGCCACAACTAAAAGAGATGACACTGGAAGATACATTGTGTCATTACCAGTTAAAGAAGAGTACAAACAACAGTTAAAGTTGGGTGACTCAAGAGCTAGTTCAATGGCTCAATTTCTTAGAAACGAAGCCAGATTACTAAAATCCCCACACATTAAAAAAGGAATATGATCAGGTCATGGAACAATACCTTTCTTTGGGACTATGTCAAAACTTTTTACTCGTGACCTTGCCAAGCCTGCACTAAGTTACTATTTACCGCACCATGCAGTGATAAAATTCGAAAGTACGACGACGAAAGTTCGGGTCGTTTTTAATGCTTCCTCTCGAGATTTTCCATGAGACTAAGTCTAAATGATATTTTATACGCTGGTCCAGTTCTTCAAACCGATTTAACACTTTTAATCCTAAAGTGGCGCTTCTTCCAATATGTATTTAATGCCGATATTCAAAAAATGTACAGACAGATATGGGTTAATCCAGAGTACACCCAATTTCAGAGAATTCTTTTCCGAAAGAAGCCCAATGAGTTAATCCAAGAGTTTGAATTAAAAACTGTTACGTTTGGGGTAAATTGCGCCCCATATCTGGCTATACGCACAATCATTCAACTAGTGGAAGACATTAAAGAAATGTATCCTCTTGCCAGCAAAATTCTGAAGAGCTCAATGTATGTGGACGATGTGCTAGCTGGATCTCATTCTATGTATTTCCCATGCAATAACGGCTAGAAAGGAAGTTGTGCTAGCACTTAAATCAGCTGGATTTTCTTTGAGAAAATGGGCTGCCAACTCGAAAGAAGTTCTAGCAGACATTACTAATGAGCATTTGCTCCATGAAGAATTCCTCAATTTCGAGCACAATAGCAGCGCAAAAACATTGGGGATACGATGGAACGCCAGCACAGATTCATTTTATTTTGATGCTAAGCAGCTCCCTGAGTCATGCAAATATACCAAAAGAGAAGTGTTTTCGCATATTGCAAGGCTATTTGATCCTGCAGGAGGGCTGGCTCCAGTCGTAGTATTAGCAAAAATTTTGATGCAGAGAGTATGGATTGAAGGTACGAACTAGGATGAAGTGATCTCTCCTGAGTCAATATCCCTATGGAAGACTTTCCAATCCAACTACAGATTTATAAATGATATCCGTGTTCCACGCTGGATTCATTTTACTCCGCAAGCTGAAGTTCAGTTACATGGATTCTGCGATGCATCTAAGAAAGCATACGCAGCAGCTTTGTATATTCGAATTGTTCAAGATAAGGCAGTATATTCTCATTTGATTACTTCTAAAACTAGGGTAGCACCTATCCAAACACTATCTACACCTCGCCTTGAGCTTTGCGATGCATTTTTTTTACCAGAAATGATTGACAATATGATTAATAAATTTGATGTTCCAAAGTATTTGCTTTTTTGCTGGACAGATTCCTCCATTGTACTATCATGGCTGACAAAGCCTCCGTCTTCTCGGTCAACATTTGTTGCAAATAGAATTTCTAAAATTATTCAAATAGTCAACCCTTGTAATTGGCATCACGTTAGTTCTGAAAATAATCCTGCAGACCTAGCAAGTCATGGTCGTCCTCCACAGGAAATTGTCAACAACAATTTATGGTGGAATGGGCCCAAATGGATTCAATACTCTGAATTGACTGTATCTGATTCTGCTGCTCATATTACGGAAACAAATTTGGAAAAAAAGTCGTTAAAAGTTCATTTTGCTTATTTTAAAAAACTTGATGATATCTTAGAAAGATTTTCATCCTATTCCAGAGCAATGCGAGTAATCGCCTACGTTTATAGATTCTACTATCATACGCATCCTCGATATCGTTTTAACTTCAGTAGAACCTCAATGATTTTAGCCAGGTCAGAAATTAAGTCTGTTCGTGACAGACTAATATCTACCAGCCAAAAAGCTTGGTATCCAAATGAATACCAATCCTTATCATCTAGAAGTACAGTATCTGTTTCCAGTTCTATTTTAAACTTAAATCCCTTTTTAGACCCCGAAGGAATAATAAGGTCATGCGGCAGGATTGAAGCTGCTCCAGGGATGTCCTATAATGAAAGACATCCTATAATACTTCCCTACGGATGCCAGTATACCAGGGTGTTAGTGCAATTTGTTCATTCCATAACCATTCATGGTGGAAACCAGCTAGTCCTTCGTATTATTCGCTCACAGTATTGGATTCCCAAAGTAAAAAATTTGATCAAGGCCTCAATTAACAAATGTAAGCCCTGTATTATTTATAAGAAAAGATGCCAGAAACAACTTATGTCCGCTTTACCTCCCGAAAGAACTGATATATCCCGTCCATTTACCCACACAGGGTTGGACTTTGCAGGCCCTTTTGACATCAAACATTATGCCGGTCAAAACTGTAAGATAACAAAAGGTTACGTGTGTATTTTCGTATGCTTTTCTACAAAAGCTATACACCTCGAAGCAACATCTGACCTAACAACTCCTGCGTTTCTAGCTGCGTTTAACCGTTTCATATCGCGTCGTGGCTGCCCATTACAACTGCATTCAGACAACGGTAAAAATTTTATTGGCGCGTCCAAAATTATGGCCAAGGAATTTATACAGACGTCGCATCAGGCGGCAATGGCTAACTATGCCCATCAAAATATCACTTGGCACTTTATTCCGCCAGGTGCACCCATATGGGGGGTTTATGGAAAGCAGGTGTAAAAAGCTTCAAATCCCACTTTCGCAGAATCTCTGGTAGTTCAAGGTATACGTTTGAGGAATTTTCCACCCTACTATCAAGGATTGAAGCTTGTTTAAATTCACGCCCAATATCTTCCATGTCCCAGAGTCCGTCTGATCTTTCAGCACTACAGCACTCCTGGTCATTTCCTTATAGGTACAACAATATTAGTTCCGATAGACCCATCGATAGGTGAGTCATCTATATCCTTTCTGAATCGTTGGCAAATATTAAAGTTGGTCTATCATAACTTTTGTATTCGTTGGAAGAATGAATACTTAAAAGAGATGCAAAAGCGTACTAAGTGGCAAAAACCAGAAGAAAACCTTAAAGAGAATTCACTGGTAGTAATAAAAGATGAAAATTTGCCTCCGAACTCCTGGAGTCTCGGTAGAATTACAAAAGTATACACAGGGTCTAATAGTAGAGTGCATGTAGCTGATATTTATACACAAAAGGGAAATATAACCAGACCTATAACTAAATTAATTGTTTTGCCTGCAGAATAGGATATCCGCAGTTTGTTCTTGACTACAAACAAAAACACATTATTATTAATACTTTTCAGCTATAATGCCTAACAGATCGTCCACTAAGTCCAACAACAAATCAACTCACCGCCGCAGCCATACATCAAGGATGACAATGCAGTACCATTCATTTGCATGCAAACTTTGTTATCGTCCGCATGCCTTAAGAACATGCCCAAAGTTCTTGTCAATGAATGTTACAGAACGCCTTCGAGTAGTCCAAACTCACAAATATTGCATAAATTGTCTTGCTCACGACCACTCTAAGGGGACATGTTTTACCCAACATGGTTGCAAAAAGTGCAAGAAATTTCATCACACCTTGATTCACATGAGCACTCGCTTGATAGAGGGAACTCCAGCATCATCACGTTCCAGATCATTATCTCCACAACCTACAACGTCAAAAGCGATTCACTTTAAGGAACCCATAACAACGAACATAACCTCTTCAAAAGGGTCATCACTCACAGCACTTCTAAGGCATAGTAGTGTCATTCTGCTTCCAACTGTGTTAAAATCAGCACAACTAAGTCACATGCACGTTGTCTTCTAGATTCTGGGTCATCAATAAGTAGAATATCCAAGAGATTTGTTGAAAAATTTAAATTATCGACTTTGACACACCAGGAAGAGACTCTTTGTCCATTGACCCTGAAATAAAGGTTCGACTCCAAGTCAAAAATTGACGGAACCTTTCGGGTTGATAATCTTCTTACCCG
Organism: Tachina fera; assembly: GCA_905220375.1. Taxonomy (NCBI): domain Eukaryota; kingdom Metazoa; phylum Arthropoda; class Insecta; order Diptera; family Tachinidae; genus Tachina; species Tachina fera. The sequence continues at coordinate 126,581,922 of LR999963.1, forward strand.
TAACACTCCCTCACAGTCATTGCCAGAATCTTTCCGACAACATTTCCGTGACTTATTCCTGGCGGATATTAAGTTTTACGAGACCTCTGGAATCGATATAGTCATTGGGGTTGATCTTTAACCGAAGGTCATATGCGAGGGCGTTATTTCCAGGACAGGATTACCCACGGCTCAAAGCACTATCTTCGGCTGGATCATTTATGGCTCTTGCCCACTTTAACTTTATATAAAGGACACTAATATTTATCGAATGCTTTTTAAGCGCAGAAAATAAGCTCAATTATTACTTACTAATTTTATTAATATCATGAATTTTTAAATTTATATATTATCTAGGTATGTAATGAAATACTGTTAAAACTCTACAATATCTTCTCAAAACATTATGAATCCGAATTATAAACTATTATTAACTTTTTGAATTACTAAACCTGCTGCTTGATGGATCAGTCTTGTGTCCTTATTGCAAATATACTGCAAGGCGGGCGGCAATGTTTATGTCAAGATAAACATGACAGTTGTCCTGATATAAACCATATTAAAAGATATATTTGAAAGCTGAATTCTATTAAAAGGTCTTATACGAGAATGCCTAAATTCTTATCTGTCAAATGCAAGCATGGTTTTAAACAATTTCCGTTTTTACTCTCTCTCTTGAATTCAATCTGGTAGCTGTAAGACTTGTTAATCTGCTTATTCCTCAATAAACCGATATCCAAAAAATGTAAATTTCTATTATTGTTAATTTGGTTATTTCTGCTGGATGGTTTGCTTTGGAGAGGAGTTTGGAAAACATTCATTTACAGGAGCAACATTTGGTCCAATCAAACCGGATTGCTAGTGGAATAATTGGAAGCCTTCTCTGAGAAGAACTTCATACATATACTACGTACATATAACAGAGTATCCAACATTTTAAGGTATCAACAGGTGTAACCTTAGAGTTAAGAAAGGTTAAGTGTTTCTGAAAGGACAGAAAATACCATCAAGAATTCAGCCTGCTACTTAATTTATTACCTACTGGGTGAGTGCTATTAATTCTATACTTAACTAAAAGATACTCTACAAAACATAAAAATAGTCCAGGAAAAGGTTCAATTTCCATTTGATGATCCTATTCAAAGTCCATAGAATGCATCTTCTACAGGGCACATGGTAATTACATATTACATATACATAAACGTACATTACCAGATATCAATAACTTCAACCGTAGTTTGATCAAACAGGTTCGATGAGTTTATCTTTCCATATTTCATGATAAAGCGGCAAATATGTACATATGGTTCCAGTATACATACATATATGCACGTACTTACATATTTATGTATGTAGTAAAAATAAATACATAATTACCTACATATGAAAAATTTTAGCTCGTATGTTTTCCTCATATATCATATGTACATAAGTAATTCACATGTATGTATGTATGTACATACATAGGATTCCAGTCGCAAACGATAAACATACTTACACATATAGTACATATATGTACATATGTATATGCAGAAATAATTACTTATGCACATATTTGTAATTTCTATTCTCATACTCGTACTTTACATATTAAAAGGAAAAAACAAACAGGTATTAAGGATTAACATAAGACACAATAAATGTAACATTACTCTTGTAATGTATAGATGGCTACAACAGTAGATGAGTGAACCGCATTTCATATTTATTTATAAAAAGATATTAATTAAATATAAATAAATAAAGCATTCTACATTAAACAAAAATAAATAAATTTTATTCCACTCCTTATTAGTATTTATATACTCCTAACTTGCACAATCCATACTGTTGTTGTGAATATACAAAGTTGATTGCGGAAGAGTAAATCTAGCGAAATTACAATAAATTCTAAAAAAGGGAGTTATAACCTTATATTGGGTTTATTAATTTCGATATAATTTGAATTTATTTGACAAATTCAATTGATCTTTTTTTTGCAAGTGAAAAAATCAAAATACATATTACATTGGTTTTGTTTATTATACGAAAAGTTTCTATTGATAATCCAGGTCTGCTGAAGAATTGTTTGCACAAAGTAACTTCCTCAAACTTCCCATTGTACGAATATTTTATTTTTATATTTACCACTTTCGCGAATTAACTCTTTAGTGTTATTGCAACAATTGGTAGTTATTATTAAATCCCTTTAAGATGCGTGATGTACATAAAGTAATTGCTGAACTCAAGCCAAAGAAAGCTCCAGGTATTGATGGAATTAGTAACAAGATGCTGATGAACTTGCCGCATATTGCAATAAGAATCTTGCTGTTTATTTCTAATGCCATATTACGACTGGAGTATTATCCACAACTCTGGAAGCTTGCAAAAATCAAAATGGTTCCAAAGCCGGGCAAAGATCTTACTAAAGCTGAGTCATATAGGCCAATAAGTTTGCTGTCATCTATGTCAAAACTCTTCGAAAAGCTGCTCATGACAAAATTGTCCCCAACTTTAGCTGATAGCGGGTGCATCCCAGACCATCAATTTGGTTTTAGAAGTCAGCATAGCACCATTGAACAAACTCATAGATTGGTTCAATTTATAAGAAAAACATTTGAGGAAAAGAAGTATTGTTCTGCCCTGTTTATTGACGTTTCTCAGATATTTGATAAAGTGTGGCATGAAGGTCTAATTCTGAAATTAAAATTATATCTACCAATAAATTTTGTGAATTTATTAGAAAGGTACATTACTACCTGGAAGTTCACGGTTGTGGAAGGAGAATTCATGAGTGTGCCCGAATCTATATTATCCGGTGTGTCACAGGGGAGCATACTGGGACCAGTTTTGTATTTGATCTATACTTGTGATATGCCTTTGAGCAGTAATATCCATACATCTACGTTTGCCGATGATATAGCCCGCCTAAGTATGCACGAAAATCCTCATGTGGCCTTCCGATATCTACAAGAACATATTACACAATTGGAAATGTGGTTGAACTTATGGAGAATTAAGGTAAATGAACAAAAGTGTGTCCATATAACGTTTACCCTAAGAAGAGATACTTGTTCCCCAATTCGAATCAATAATCAAAATATTCCTCAACATTCCCAAGTGAAATACCTTGGTATACACCTTGATCGAAGGCTTACATGGAAACATCATATTGACTTTAAGCTAACTCAAATGAAACTAAAATTAACTCAGGTACATTGGTTGATTGGCAGAAATTCAACACTTAGCCTGAACTGTAAACTTTTATTATACAAGTCGCTTTTAAAGCCAATATGGTGTTACGGTATCCAGTTATGGGGCACTGCTTCAGCTTCCAATGTAGACAGAATCCAACGAAGGCAAAACAAAATTTTACGGTTAATAACATCGGCTCCATGGTATATCAAAAATTCTAATATCCATCGTGATTTAAATATGCCACTAGTGATTGAAGAAATTGCAAAATACGCAGGCAAATATTTAACAAATCTCGAGTCACATCCTAATCCGCTTGCTCGTAATATTTTGAACTTTACTGGACACATCCGCTTAAAAAAGGAGGACACAAGGGCTCTATTACTCAACACGCCAAATGGGATTTCTTGAAAATACTTTTTTATACTTTTTTATAATTTTTTTTTGCTTTTTTGATTATCACTACTTATGTATTATTTATAACTATTAACAAGTTTATGTCCGACAGTGTTCGGTCCTAATAATTATATTTTAGATTTAAAATTTGAATACTTATTGTTAGTTCATATTTGAAGATACAATAAATAAATACATGTATTAAAAAAAATAAAAAAAATAAAAAAAATTATTAAATCCCATATCAGAATGTCACTAGACGAGTTTATCCGTTTAAGTGACCGCGTTACCGAATTCGAAGCGGATTTGAATGATAATACATATCCTGTTAATACTATTCATGCAATCGAATTGCATAGAACTGAAATGAAAGCAAAATGGGCTGAAGTCAAAGTTGCTTATGAAAAATGTCTTTTTGAACTTAAGATAGAAAATGCTCCGTCTTGTTCCAAAGGGAAAGCGGGTTCTTTAAAACCAGCTAATTTAGAAACCATTAACCTAAAGTACAAAAGTACGTACATCACTTATTGTAATGGTCTGTCTAAATTGTCCGAACTATACGATATTCGCCAAAGGGAATCCATTCCTGATCCAATTAAGGAACTCAATTCTTCTGAGAGCAGTGCGTCAAATAGCAAGGATTCTCATGCTCTGTCACTCCCTCCCTGCGATATATAGGTTTTTACTGGTGACTATTTATTGTGGCCAACTTTCGAAGACCTGTTCACTGCTCTGTATATAAATAATTCCAAACTAAGCCCAATTGAAAAGCTACTACATCTACTTAAGAAAACCAAGGGTGAACCTAGAGACATTGCTCAGAAAAGTCCACTGACAAACCAGGGGTTTGAACTAGCATGGGTAAGCTTATGCACTAGGTATGAGAATCGTAGGGTTCTTATCAATGGCCAGCTAAAAATATTGCTTAATCTTCCACATTTGTCTTCGGAGTCTGGAATTCTGATAAAACAGTTGCAAAGAGATATAAATTCTTGCATTTCAACTCTTAAAATTTACGAAATTGACGTGGAAAGCTGGGACCCTATTTTAGTGTTCTTATGCACCAACTACCAACACCGACTACCTAATTTAACGCTCAGCTTATGGGAGCAAAGTCTCACTGACAAGACCTCCTTACAGAAATGGAGTACATTAGATGACTTTCTAACAGACCGGTAAAGCCAAATCAACAGACTCTAAATCGAAAGCCTCAACGAGCTCTATAAAGATGAATATTTTTCAGTCGACTGTAACAGAAGCAAAATGTCCCTTGTGCCCCAGACCCGAGGCTCATACTATTAGAAAGTGCCCTAAATTTTTGAAAATGGATAATAATCGACGATTTTCTGAAATAAAAAAGTTGAAACTGTGTCTTAATTTTTTTTCTAAAACCCATGGGGTGGAAAATTTTAAAAGCAAACACAGTTGTTATCGATGCAATAAACGTCATAACACTTTGCATCATAAGGAACAAGACAATTCACGTTCTATATTACAACAGCCTAGTACCTCCACTAGTTCTTCGTTGAATCCCCACTCAGCTACCTTTTCGAGCAGCCCAACCTTTAGTAATAGACAGTCCACTAATAATACTGGAGCTGATGTTGTTCAGTCATATTTTTCGTCTAGTTTCACGGGGGTTTTGCTAGGCACAGCGATAGTTGATGTTTGTCAGATGGACACAAAATATAAGGTTAGAGCTCTTGTTGATTCTGGTTCTGAAGGAACATTTATATCTGAGCGTATATCTAAGCTGTTGAAACTACCATGCAGTAAAACTAACACTCAAATTTCTGGGATAAATGACACGATTTCTGCAACAATAGGTAAGGAATGCACCTTTACCCTTGGATCTCCAATCAAAAGCGGCGTTAAACTGTCAGTGAACGCATTAGTTGTTCCCCAGTTAGCCAGAAATCTTTCTACTCACCGAATTCCGGCCTCTTATTTTTCAGAACTTCCACCAATTCAACATGCAGATCCTCACTTTTTCAGAACTTCCAAAATCGATTTATTGATAGGTGGTGATTTATTTCCTTCTATATTACTTCCTGGGGTGAAAACTAATGTATGCAAATCCTTATTAGCACAAGAAACCATCTTCGGGTGGATTCTCACGGGTCCGATTTCTTCGGATTCTTCCACAAAAAGTTCCTTAGTCGCTTCTTATATGTGCTCTTGTCGTGAATTGCCCTTGCACGCACAAATTTCGCAATTTTGGGAGGTGGAGAATCTTCCACGGAAGAACTTTATGTCTCCATCCGACAAGTATTGCGAAGAGATGTATGCTGCCACAACTAAAAGAGATGACACTGGAAGATACATTGTGTCATTACCAGTTAAAGAAGAGTACAAACAACAGTTAAAGTTGGGTGACTCAAGAGCTAGTTCAATGGCTCAATTTCTTAGAAACGAAGCCAGATTACTAAAATCCCCACACATTAAAAAAGGAATATGATCAGGTCATGGAACAATACCTTTCTTTGGGACTATGTCAAAACTTTTTACTCGTGACCTTGCCAAGCCTGCACTAAGTTACTATTTACCGCACCATGCAGTGATAAAATTCGAAAGTACGACGACGAAAGTTCGGGTCGTTTTTAATGCTTCCTCTCGAGATTTTCCATGAGACTAAGTCTAAATGATATTTTATACGCTGGTCCAGTTCTTCAAACCGATTTAACACTTTTAATCCTAAAGTGGCGCTTCTTCCAATATGTATTTAATGCCGATATTCAAAAAATGTACAGACAGATATGGGTTAATCCAGAGTACACCCAATTTCAGAGAATTCTTTTCCGAAAGAAGCCCAATGAGTTAATCCAAGAGTTTGAATTAAAAACTGTTACGTTTGGGGTAAATTGCGCCCCATATCTGGCTATACGCACAATCATTCAACTAGTGGAAGACATTAAAGAAATGTATCCTCTTGCCAGCAAAATTCTGAAGAGCTCAATGTATGTGGACGATGTTCTAGCTGGATCTCATTCTATGTATTTCCCATGCAATAACGGCTAGAAAGGAAGTTGTGCTAGCACTTAAATCAGCTGGATTTTCTTTGAGGAAATGGGCTGCCAACTCGAAAGAAGTTCTAGCAGACATTACTAATGAGCATTTGCTCCATGAAGAATTCCTCAACTTCGAGCACAATAGCAGCGCAAAAACATTGGGGATACGATGGAACGCCAGCACAGATTCATTTTATTTTGATGCTAAGCAGCTCCCTGAGTCATGCAAATATACCAAAAGAGAAGTGTTTTCGCATATTGCAAGGCTATTTGATCCTGCAGGATGGCTGGCTCCAGTCGTAGTATTAGCAAAAATTTTGATGCAGAGAGTATGGATTGAAGGTACGAACTAGGATGAAGTGATCTCTCCTGAGTCAATATCCCTATGGAAGACTTTCCAATCCAACTACAGATTTATAAATGATATCCGTGTTCCACGCTGGATTCATTTTACTCCGCAAGCTGAAGTTCAGTTACATGGATTCTGCGATGCATCTAAGAAAGCATACGCAGCAGCTTTGTATATTCGAATTGTTCAAGATAAGGCAGTATATTCTCATTTGATTACTTCTAAAACTAGGGTAGCACCTATCCAAACACTATCTACACCTCGCATTGAGCTTTGCGGTGCATTTCTTTTACCAGAAATGATTGACAATATGATTAATAAATTTGATGTTCCAAAGTATTTGCTTTTTTGCTGGACAGATTCCTCCATTGTACTATCATGGCTGGCAAAGCCTCCGTCTTCTTGGTCAACATTTGTTGCAAATAGAATTTCTAAAATTATTCAAATAGTCAACCCTTGTAATTGGCATCACGTTAGTTCTGAAAATAATCCTGCAGACCTAGCAAGTCATGGTCGTCCTCCACAGGATATTGTCAACAACAATTTATGGTGGAATGGGCCCAAATGGATTCAATACTCTGAATTGACTGTATCTGATTCTGCTGCTCATATCACGGAAACAAATTTGGAAAAAAAGTCGTTAAAAGTTCATTTTGCTTATTTTAAAAAACTTGATGATATCTTAGAAAGATTTTCATCCTATTCCAGAGCAATGCGAGTAATCGCCTACGTTTATAGATTCTACTATCATACGCATCCTCGATATCGTTTTAACTTCAGTAGAACCTCAATGATTTTAGCCAGGTCAGAAATTAAGTCTGTTCGTGACAGACTAATATCTACCAGCCAAAAAGCTTGGTATCCAAATGAATACCAATCCTTATCATCTAGAAGTACAGTATCTGTTTCCAGTTCTATTTTAAACTTAAATCCCTTTTTAGACCCCGAAGGAATAATAAGGTCATGCGGCAGGATTGAAGCTGCTCCAGGGATGTCCTATAATGAAAGACATCCTATAATACTTCCCTACGGATGCCAGTATACCAGGGTGTTAGTGCAATTTGTTCATTCCATAACCATTCATGGTGGAAACCAGCTAGTCCTTCGTATTATTCGCTCACAGTATTGGATTCCCAAAGTAAAAAATTTGATCAAGGCCTCAATTAACAAATGTAAGCCCTGTATTATTTATAAGAAAAGATGCCAGAAACAACTTATGTCCGCTTTACCTCCCGAAAGAACTGATATATCCCGTCCATTTACCCACACAGGGTTGGACTTTGCAGGCCCTTTTGACATCAAGCATTATGCCGGTCAAAACTGTAAGATAACAAAAGGTTACGTGTGTATTTTCGTATGCTTTTCTACAAAAGCTATACACCTCGAAGCAACATCTGACCTAACAACTCCTGCGTTTCTAGCTGCGTTTAACCGTTTCATATCGCGTCGTGGCTGCCCATTACAACTGCATTCAGACAACGGTAAAAATTTTATTGGCGCGTCCAAAATTATGGCCAAGGAATTTATACAGACGTCGCATCAGGCGGCAATGGCTAACTATGCCCATCAAAATATCACTTGGCACTTTATTCCGCCAGGTGCACCCATATGGGGGGTTTATGGAAAGCAGGTGTAAAAAGCTTCAAATCCCACTTTCGCAGAATCTCTGGTAGTTCAAGGTATACGTTTGAGGAATTTTCCACCCTACTATCAAGGATTGAAGCTTGTTTAAATTCACGCCCAATATCTTCCATGTCCCAGAGTCCGTCTGATCTTTCAGCACTACAGCACTCCTGGTCATTTCCTTATAGGTACAACAATATTAGTTCCGATAGACCCATCGATAGGTGAGTCATCTATATCCTTTCTGAATCGTTGGCAAATATTAAAGTTGGTCTATCATAACTTTTGTATTCGTTGGAAGAATGAATACTTAAAAGAGATGCAAAAGCGTACTAAGTGGCAAAAACCAGAAGAAAACCTTAAAGAGAATTCACTGGTAGTAATAAAAGATGAAAATTTGCCTCCGAACTCCTGGAGTCTCGGTAGAATTACAAAAGTATACACAGGGTCTAATAGTAGAGTGCATGTAGCTGATATTTATACACAAAAGGGAAATATAACCAGACCTATAACTAAATTAATTGTTTTGCCTGCAGAATAGGATATCCGCAGTTTGTTCTTGACTACAAACAAAAACACATTATTATTAATACTTTTCAGCTATAATGCCTAACAGATCGTCCACTAAGTCCAACAACAAATCAACTCACCGCCGCAGCCATACATCAAGGATGACAATGCAGTACCATTCATTTGCATGCAAACTTTGTTATCGTCCGCATGCCTTAAGAACATGCCCAAAGTTCTTGTCAATGAATGTTACAGAACGCCTTCGAGTAGTCCAAACTCACAAATATTGCATAAATTGTCTTGCTCACGACCACTCTAAGGGGACATGTTTTACCCAACATGGTTGCAAAAAGTGCAAGAAATTTCATCACACCTTGATTCACATGAGCACTCGCTTGATAGAGGGAACTCCAGCATCATCACGTTCCAGATCATTATCTCCACAACCTACAACGTCAAAAGCGATTCACTTTAAGGAACCCATAACAACGAACATAACCTCTTCAAAAGGGTCATCACTCACAGCACTTCTAAGGCATAGTAGTGTCATTCTGCTTCCAACTGTGTTAAAATCAGCACAACTAAGTCACATGCACGTTGTCTTCTAGATTCTGGGTCATCAATAAGTAGAATATCCAAGAGACTCTTTGTCCATTGACCCTGAAATAAAGGTTCGACTCCAAGTCAAAAATTGACGGAACCTTTCGGGTTGATAATCTTCTTACCCGTAACACTCCCTCACAGTCATTGCCAGAATCTTTCCGACAACATTTCCGTGACTTATTCCTGGCGGATATTAAGTTTTACGAGACCTCTGGAATCGATATAGTCATTGGGGTTGATCTTTAACCGAAGGTCATATGCGAGGGCGTTATTTCCAGGACAGGATTACCCACGGCTCAAAGCACTATCTTCGGCTGGATCATTTATGGCTCTTGCCCACTTTAACTTTATATAAAGGACACTAATATTTATCGAATGCTTTTTAAGCGCAGAAAATAAGCTCAATTATTACTTACTAATTTTATTAATATCATGAATTTTTAAATTTATATATTATCTAGGTATGTAATGAAATACTGTTAAAACTCTACAATATCTTCTCAAAACATTATGAATCCGAATTATAAACTATTATTAACTTTTTGAATTACTAAACCTGCTGCTTGATGGATCAGTCTTGTGTCCTTATTGCAAATATACTGCAAGGCGGGCGGCAATGTTTATGTCAAGATAAACATGACAGTTGTCCTGATATAAACCATATTAAAAGATATATTTGAAAGCTGAATTCTATTAAAAGGTCTTATACGAGAATGCCTAAATTCTTATCTGTCAAATGCAAGCATGGTTTTAAACAATTTCCGTTTTTACTCTCTCTCTTGAATTCAATCTGGTAGCTGTAAGACTTGTTAATCTGCTTATTCCTCAATAAACCGATATCCAAAAAATGTAAATTTCTATTATTGTTAATTTGGTTATTTCTGCTGGATGGTTTGCTTTGGAGAGGAGTTTGGAAAACATTCATTTACAGGAGCAAAAACCCCCTATCCGCATACTGGGTTCAATAGAAATTATTCTACAGCCGTTGAACGTCTCGAACGTGAAAAAGAAGAGTTAAAAGGGAATGGCAACCGCACAGATCACCTCAACACAAAATCAGATTTAAAGAGTGCAGTAAACGACTCTAAGAGCTGCATGCATCTGAAAAAATTGCATCTTTTAAAAATTATCTGGAAGGTCTTGACGTCACACCAGCATCTAATTACTCTTTGCGGCACGCTGCTAAAAAGCTTAAAGCACCCGTTGAGTTTAGCCACCTCTGCGCAGATCTACGGGAGGTTGGGAAAGAAGCGATACTGAAAAAGGTAACATATTTGCTGAGCATTTAAAATCCGTATTTACCCCAAATACATGTACTGGTGTTGCTGCATTGCCGAGTATAGTTACTCTACCCCCTCGACTATTAAAATTTAAAAAACTAATCGCCGAACGTAACCCGAAAAAAGTTCCCGGTATTGATGGAATTAGTAATCAGATGCTGATTAATTTACCTCGTACTGCAATTAGAATCCTGTTATTAATTTTTAATGCCATTTTACGAGTATTATCCACACTGCTCGAAGCTTTCCAAGGTTAAAATGATTCCAAAGCCAGGTAATGATCTTACCAAGGCTGAGTCATATAGGCCAATAAGTTTACTGTCAACAATGTAAAAGCGTTTTGAAAAGCTACCAATGAGAAATTTTTCTTCAATTTTAACTTATAATGGATGAATCCCGGACCATCAATTTGGTTTTAGAAGCCAGCATAGCACCATTGAGCAAACGCATAGATTGGTTCAATTTATAAGAAAAACATTTGAAGAAAAAAAGTATTGTTCTACCCTGTTTATTGATGTTTCTCAGGCATTTGATAAAGTGTGGCATGAAAGCCTGATTTAGAAATTGAAGACATACTTGCCAATAAATATTCTAAATATTTTGGAAAATTACATTTTTGCCCGAAAATTTACAGCTAAGGAAGGACACTTTATGAGTATGCCTGAAACTATCTTATCCTTTGTGCCACAGGGGAGTAAACTTGGGCCAGTTTTATATTTGATTTATACTTGTGATATGCCTGTGAGCAGTAGTATTCACACTTCTACATTTGCCGACGATACAACCTGCGGATTAGGATGTGACTCGAGTTTTGTTAAATATTTGCCTGCGTATTTTGCCATTTCTTTAATCACTAGTGGCATATTTAAATCACGATGTATTTTTGAATTTTTGATGAACCATGGAGCCGATGTGACCAAACGTGAAATTTTGTTTTGCCTTCGTTGGATTCTCTCGACGTTAGAAGGTGAAGCAGTGCCCCATAACTGAATTCCGTAGCACCATATTGGCTTCAAAAGCGACTTGTATAATAAAAGTTTGCAGTCTAGGCTGAGTGTTGAATTTCTACCAATCAGCCAATGTATCTGACTTAATTTTAGTTTCATTTGAGTTAACTTAGAATCAATGTGATGTTTCCGTGTAAGCCGTCTATCAAGGTGTATACTAAGCATCTGCATGAATGTTTTGATTTTCTGTCTATTGAGAAGGAAGCGAAAACAGAACTCTAATTGAGAATACATCTAACGAACGAAACGAATATTTACTCTATTCGCTAGGAGGCAATCAATTGAAACGAAACGAAACACACATGGAAACATGAGAGAATAGAGACATGAGAGTAATGAAGCATGAGAGTTCGAATAGAATAGTACATCAATCTAGTTGTCGTTTGTTTCGTTCAAAAAAAGCGAAGCAAACGAAACATGGATGTCTTTGCCAGAATGACAAACGAAACACACATTTACTCTCATCTTTCCAAATTATTTTGGAAACATTCGAATGTTTCGTTTTAAAAAGCGAATCAAAGGAAACATGCACATCTGTTTGGAAGTAAATGCGGTAGTTTGTTGTCATCGTTTCTGAAAGAAGGATACTCAAAAAATGGATTGCCAGGACGTAAGTGAAGCTTGTAAATACATATGTAGGCGTTATACTATTTGAAAATGTTTTTAACTCAAAATATAGGTTTTATAATCAAATTAAATGAAAATTTTTGATTTGATTCATATGTGCATTGGCTATTTTCCAATTTTACTGAAACAACAATTTTCTATGTCTGTCAAAAAAATTAATGTAATTAAACTTGTTTAACGCTGAACTATAATAACAAAGTATGAAAGCAGCGAAAATCTGAAAAAACAACTTCTAAAAAAGTCAGGTACTGCAATAACAAACAAAGTGAACGCAGGTATTTTACTCACTTGTTGTGACACTTTTATCCCGTTATCTCAACAATGAAAAGGAATTTGAATTTTTTTTTGGTTTTTTGTGTTTCGTTTCGTTTCGATTGATTGCCTCCTAGCGAATAGAGTAAATATTCGTTTCGTTCGTTAGATGTATTCTCAATTAGAGTTCTGTTTTCGCTTCCTTCTCAATAGACAGAAAATCAAAACATTCATGCAGATGCTTAGTATACACCTTGATAGACGGCTTACAGGGAAACATCACATTGATTCTAAGTTAACTCAAATGAAACTAAAATTAACTCAGATACACTGGCTGATTGGTAGAAATTCAACACTCAGCCTAGACTGCAAACTTTTATTATACAAGTCGCTTTTGAAGCCAATATGGTGCTACGGAATTCAGTTATGGGGCACTGCTTCACCTTCTAACGTCGAGAGAATCCAACGAAGGCAAAACAAAATTTCACGTTTGGTCACATCGGCTCCATGGTTCATCAAAAATTCAAAAATACATCGTGATTTAAATATGCCACTAGTGATTAAAGAAATGGCAAAATACGCAGGCAAATATTTAACAAAACTCGAGTCACATCCTAATCCGCAGGTTGTATCGTCGGCAAATGTAGAAGTGTGAATACTACTGCTCACAGGCATATCACAAGTATAAATCAAATATAAAACTGGCCCAAGTTTACTCCCCTGTGGCACAAAGGATAAGATAGTTTCAGGCATACTCATAAAGTGTCCTTCCTTAGCTGTAAATTTTCGGGCAAAAATGTAATTTTCCAAAATATTTAGAATATTTATTGGCAAGTATGTCTTCAATTTCTAAATCAGGCTTTCATGCCACACTTTATCAAATGCCTGAGAAACATCAATAAACAGGGTAGAACAATACTTTTTTTCTTCAAATGTTTTTCTTATAAATTGAACCAATCTATGCGTTTGCTCACTGGTGCTATGCTGGCTTCTAAAACCAAATTGATGGTCCGGGATTCATCCATTATAAGTTAAAATTGAAGAAAAATTTCTCAGTGGTAGCTTTTCAAAACGCTTTTACATTGTTGACAGTAAACTTATTGGCCTATATGACTCAGCCTTGGTAAGATCATTACCTGGCTTTGGAATCATTTTAACCTTGGAAAGCTTCGAGCAGTGTGGATAATACTCGTAAAATGGCATTAAAAATTAATAACAGGATTCTAATTGCAGTACGAGGTAAATTAATCAGCATCTGATTACTAATTCCATCAATACCGGGAACTTTTTTCGGGTTACGTTCGGCGATTAGTTTTTGTACATCACACATCTTAAATTTTAATAGTCGAGGGGGTAGAGTAACTATACTCGGCAATGCAGCAACACCAGTACATGTATTTGGGGTAAATACGGATTTTAAATGCTCAGCAAATATGTTACCTTTTTCAGTATCGCTTCTTTCCCAACCTCCCGTATATCTGCGCAGAGGTGGCTAAACTCAACGGGTGCTTTAAGCTTTTTAGCAGCGTGCCGCAAAGAGTAATTAGATGCTGGTGTGACGTCAAGACCTTCCAGATAATTTTTAAAAGATGCAATTTTTTCAGATGCATGCAGCTCTTAGAGTCGTTTACTGCACTCTTTAAATCTGATTTTGTGTTGAGGTGATCTGTGCGGTTGCCATTCCCTTTTAACTCTTCTTTTTCACGTTCGAGACGTTCAACGGCAGTAGAATAAATTCTATTGAACCCAGTATGCGGATAGGGGGTTTTTGCTCCTGTAAATGAATGTTTTCCAAACTCCTCTCCAAAGCAAACCATCCAGCAGAAATAACCAAATTAACAATAATAGAAATTTACATTTTTTGGATATCGGTTTATTGAGGAATAAGCAGATTAACAAGTCTTACAGCTACCAGATTGAATTCAAGAGAGAGAGTAAAAACGGAAATTGTTTAAAACCATGCTTGCATTTGACAGATAAGAATTTAGGCATTCTCGTATAAGACCTTTTAATAGAATTCAGCTTTCAAATATATCTTTTAATATGGTTTATATCAGGACAATTGTCATGTTTATCTTGACATAAACATTGCCGCCCGCCTTGCAGTATATTTGCAATAAGGACACAAGACTGATCCATCAAGCAGCAGGTTTAGTAATTCAAAAAGTTAATAATAGTTTATAATTCGGATTCATAATGTTTTGAGAAGATATTGTAGAGTTT
Source organism: Tachina fera (assembly GCA_905220375.1). Lineage (NCBI taxonomy): Eukaryota > Metazoa > Arthropoda > Insecta > Diptera > Tachinidae > Tachina > Tachina fera. Next base: position 126,596,953 of record LR999963.1, read on the forward strand.
TAACAGTATTTCATTACATACCTAGATAATATATAAATTTAAAAATTCATGATATTAATAAAATTAGTAAGTAATAATTGAGCTTATTTTCTGCGCTTAAAAAGCATTCGATAAATATTAGTGTCCTTTATATAAAGTTAAAGTGGGCAAGAGCCATAAATGATCCAGCCGAAGATAGTGCTTTGAGCCGTGGGTAATCCTGTCCTGGAAATAACGCCCTCGCATATGACCTTCGGTTAAAGATCAACCCCAATGACTATATCGATTCCAGAGGTCTCGTAAAACTTAATATCCGCCAGGAATAAGTCACGGAAATGTTGTCGGAAAGATTCTGGCAATGACTGTGAGGGAGTGTTACGGGTAAGACGATTATCAACCCGAAAGGTTCCGTCAATTTTTGACTTGGAGTCGAACCTTTATTTCAGGGTCAATGGAGAAAGAGTCTCTTCCTGGTGTGTCAAAGTCGATAATTTAAATTTTTCAACAAATCTCTTGGATATTCTACTTATTGATGACCCAGAATCTAGAAGACAACGTGCATGTGACTTAGTTGTGCTGATTTTAACACAGTTGGAAGCAGAATGACACTACTATGCCTTAGAAGTGCTGTGAGTGATGACCCTTTTGAAGAGGTTATGTTCGTTGTTATGGGTTCCTTAAAGTGAATCGCTTTTGACGTTGTAGGTTGTGGAGATAATGATCTGGAACGTGATGATGCTGGAGTTCCCTCTATCAAGCGAGTGCTCATGTGAATCAAGGTGTGATGAAATTTCTTGCACTTTTTGCAACCATGTTGGGTAAAACATGTCCCCTTAGAGTGGTCGTGAGCAAGACAATTTATGCAATATTTGTGAGTTTGGACTACTCGAAGGCGTTCTGTAACATTCATTGACAAGAACTTTGGGCATGTTCTTAAGGCATGCGGACGATAACAAAGTTTGCATGCAAATGAATGGTACTGCATTGTCATCCTTGATGTATGGCTGCGGCGGTGAGTTGATTTGTTGTTGGACTTAGTGGACGATCTGTTAGGCCACTTAGTACGCTTTTGCATCTCTTTTAAGTATTCATTCTTCCAACGAATACAAAAGTTATGATAGACCAACTTTAATATTTGCCAACGATTCAGAAAGGATATAGATGACTCACCTATCGATGGGTCTATCGGAACTAATATTGTTGTACCTATAAGGAAATGACCAGGAGTGCTGTAGTGCTGAAAGATCAGACGGACTCTGGGACATGGAAGATATTGGGCGTGAATTTAAACAAGCTTCAATCCTTGATAGTAGGGTGGAAAATTCCTCAAACGTATACCTTGAACTACCAGAGATTCTGCGAAAGTGGGATTTGAAGCTTTTTACACCTGCTTTCCATAAACCCCCCATATGGGTGCACCTGGCGGAATAAAGTGCCAAGTGATATTTTGATGGGCATAGTTAGCCATTGCCGCCTGATGCGACGTCTGTATAAATTCCTTGGCCATAATTTTGGACGCGCCAATAAAATTTTTACCGTAGAAACGCAGGAGTTGTTAGGTCGGATGTTGCTTCGAGGTGTATAGCTTTTGTAGAAAAGCATACGAAAATACACACGTAACCTTTTGTTATCTTACAGTTTTGACCGGCATAATGCTTGATGTCAAAAGGGCCTGCAAAGTCCAACCCTGTGTGGGTAAATGGACGGGATATATCAGTTCTTTCGGGAGGTAAAGCGGACATAAGTTGTTTCTGGCATCTTTTCTTATAAATAATACAGGGCTTACATTTGTTAATTGAGGCCTTGATCAAATTTTTTACTTTGGGAATCCAATACTGTGAGCGAATAATACGAAGGACTAGCTGGTTTCCACCATGAATGGTTATGGAATGAACAAATTGCACTAACACCCTGGTATACTGGCATCCGTAGGGAAGTATTATAGGATGTCTTTCATTATAGGACATCCCTGGAGCAGCTTCAATCCTGCCGCATGACCTTATTATTCCTTCGGGGTCTAAAAAGGGATTTAAGTTTAAAATAGAACTGGAAACAGATACTGTACTTCTAGATGATAAGGATTGGTATTCATTTGGATACCAAGCTTTTTGGCTGGTAGATATTAGTCTGTCGCGAACAGACTTAATTTCTGACCTGGCTAAAATCATTGAGGTTCTACTGAAGTTAAAACGATATCGAGGATGCGTATGATAGTAGAATCTATAAACGTAGGCGATTACTCGCATTGCTCTGGAATAGGATGAAAATCTTTCTAAGATATCATCAAGTTTTTTAAAATAAGCAAAATGAACTTTTAACGACTTTTTTTCCAAATTTGTTTCCGTGATATGAGCAGCAGAATCAGATACAGTCAATTCAGAGTATTGAATCCATTTGGGCCCATTCCACCATAAATTGTTGTTGACAATATCCTGTGGAGGACGACCATGACTTGCTAGGTCTGCAGGATTATTTTCAGAACTAACGTGATGCCAATTACAAGGGTTGACTATTTGAATAATTTTAGAAATTCTATTTGCAACAAATGTTGACCAAGAAGACGGAGGCTTTGCCAGCCATGATAGTACAATGGAGGAATCTGTCCAGCAAAAAAGCAAATACTTTGGAACATCAAATTTATTAATCATATTGTCAATCATTTCTGGTAAAAGAAATGCACCGCAAAGCTCAAGGCGAGGTGTAGATAGTGTTTGGATAGGTGCTACCCTAGTTTTAGAAGTAATCAAATGAGAATATACTGCCTTATCTTGAACAATTCGAATATACAAAGCTGCTGCGTATGCTTTCTTAGATGCATCGCAGAATCCATGTAACTGAACTTCAGCTTGCGGAGTAAAATGAATCCAGCGTGGAACACGGATATCATTTATAAATCTGTAGTTGGATTGGAAAGTCTTCCATAGGGATATTGACTCAGGAGAGATCACTTCATCCTAGTTCGTACCTTCAATCCATACTCTCTGCATCAAAATTTTTGCTAATACTACGACTGGAGCCAGCCATCCTGCAGGATCAAATAGCCTTGCAATATGCGAAAACACTTCTCTTTTGGTATATTTGCATGACTCAGGGAGCTGCTTAGCATCAAAATAAAATGAATCTGTGCTGGCGTTCCATCGTATCCCCAATGTTTTTGCGCTGCTATTGTGCTCGAAATTGAGGAATTCTTCATGGAGCAAATGCTCATTAGTAATGTCTGCTAGAACTTCTTTCGAGTTGGCAGCCCATTTTCTCAAAGAAAATCCAGCTGATTTAAGTGCTAGCACAACTTCCTTTCTAGCCGTTATTGCATGGGAAATACATAGAATGAGATCCAGCTAGCACATCGTCCACATACATTGAGCTCTTCAGAATTTTGCTGGCAAGAGGATACATTTCTTTAATGTCTTCCACTAGTTGAATGATTGTGCGTATAGCCAGATATGGGGCGCAATTTACCCCAAACGTAACAGTTTTTAATTCAAACTCTTGGATTAACTCATTGGGCTTCTTTCGGAAAAGAATTCTCTGAAATTGGGTGTACTCTGGATTAACCCATATCTGTCTGTACATTTTTTGAATATCGGCATTAAATACATATTGGAAGAAGCGCCACTTTAGGATTAAAAGTGTTAAATCGGTTTGAAGAACTGGACCAGCGTATAAAATATCATTTAGACTTAGTCTCATGGAAAATCTCGAGAGGAAGCATTAAAAACGACCCGAACTTTCGTCGTCGTACTTTCGAATTTTATCACTGCATGGTGCGGTAAATAGTAACTTAGTGCAGGCTTGGCAAGGTCACGAGTAAAAAGTTTTGACATAGTCCCAAAGAAAGGTATTGTTCCATGACCTGATCATATTCCTTTTTTAATGTGTGGGGATTTTAGTAATCTGGCTTCGTTTCTAAGAAATTGAGCCATTGAACTAGCTCTTGAGTCACCCAACTTTAACTGTTGTTTGTACTCTTCTTTAACTGGTAATGACACAATGTATCTTCCAGTGTCATCTCTTTTAGTTGTGGCAGCATACATCTCTTCGCAATACTTGTCGGATGGAGACATAAAGTTCTTCCGTGGAAGATTCTCCACCTCCCAAAATTGCGAAATTTGTGCGTGCAAGGGCAATTCACGACAAGAGCACATATAAGAAGCGACTAAGGAACTTTTTGTGGAAGAATCCGAAGAAATCGGACCCGTGAGAATCCACCCGAAGATGGTTTCTTGTGCTAATAAGGATTTGCATACATTAGTTTTCACCCCAGGAAGTAATATAGAAGGAAATAAATCACCACCTATCAATAAATCGATTTTGGAAGTTCTGAAAAAGTGAGGATCTGCATGTTGAATTGGTGGAAGTTCTGAAAAATAAGAGGCCGGAATTCGGTGAGTAGAAAGATTTCTGGCTAACTGGGGAACAACTAATGCGTTCACTGACAGTTTAACGCCGCTTTTGATTGGAGATCCAAGGGTAAAGGTGCATTCCTTACCTATTGTTGCAGAAATCGTGTCATTTATCCCAGAAATTTGAGTGTTAGTTTTGCTGCATGGTAGTTTCAACAGCTTAGATATACGCTCAGATATAAATGTTCCTTCAGAACCAGAATCAACAAGAGCTCTAACCTTATATTTTGTGTCCATCTGACAAACATCAACTATCGCTGTGCCTAGCAAAACCCCCGTGAAACTAGACGAAAAATATGACTGAACAACATCAGCTCCAGTATTATTAGTGGACTGTCTATTACTAAAGGTTGGGCTGCTCGAAAAGGTAGCTGAGTGGGGATTCAACGAAGAACTAGTGGAGGTACTAGGCTGTTGTAATATAGAACGTGAATTGTCTTGTTCCTTATGATGCAAAGTGTTATGACGTTTATTGCATCGATAACAACTGTGTTTGCTTTTAAAATTTTCCACCCCATGGGTTTTAGAAAAACAATTAAGACACAGTTTCAACTTTTTTATTTCAGAAAATCGTCGATTATTATCCATTTTCAAAAATTTAGGGCACTTTCTAATAGTATGAGCCTCGGGTCTGGGGCACAAGGGATATTTTGCTTCTGTTACAGTCGACTGAAAAATATTCATCTTTATAGAGCTCGTTGAGGCTTTCGATTTAGAGTCTGTTGATTTGGCTTTACCGGTCTGTTAGAAAGTCATCTAATGTACTCCATTTCTGTAAGGAGGTCTTGTCAGTGAGACTTTGCTCCCATAAGCTGAGCGTTAAATTAGGTAGTCGGTGTTGGTAGTTGGTAGGTAGTTGGTGCATAAGAACACTAAAATAGGGTCCTAGCTTTCCACGTCAATTTCGTACATTTTAAGAGTTGAAATGCAAGAATTTATATCTCTTTGCAACTTTTTTATCAGAATTCCAGACTCCGAAGACAAATGTGGAAGATTAAGCAATATTTTTAGCTGGCCATTGATAAGAACCCTACGATTCTCATACCTAGTGCATAAGCTTACCCATGCTAGTTCAAAACCCTGGTTTGTCAGTGGACTTTTCTGAGCAATGTCTCTAGGTTCACCCTTGGTTTTCTTAAGTAGATGTAGTAGCTTTTCAATTGGGCTTAGTTTGGAATTATTTATATACAGAGCAGTGAACAGGTCTCCGAAAGTTGGCCACAATAAATAGTCACCAGTAAAAACCTATATATCGCAGGGAGGGAGTGACAGAGCATGAGAATCCTTGCTATTTGACGCACTGCTCTCAGAAGAATTGAGTTCCTTAATTGGATCAGGAATGGATTCCCTTTGGCGAATATCGTATAGTTCGGACAATTTAGACAGACCATTACAATAAGTGATGTACGTACTTTTGTACTTTAGGTTAATGGTTTCTAAATTAGCTGGTTTTAAAGAACCCGCTTTCCCTTTGGAACAAGACGGAGCATTTCCTATCTTAAGTTCAAAAAGACATTTTTCATAAGCAACTTTGACTTCAGCCCATTTTGCTTTCATTTCAGTTCTATGCAATTCGATTGCATGAATAGTATTAACAGGATATGTATTATCATTCAAATCCGCTTCGAATTCGGTAACGCGGTCACTTAAACGGATAAACTCGTCTAGTGACATTCTGATATGGGATTTAATAATTTTTTTTATTTTTTTTATTTTTTTTAATACATGTATTTATTTATTGTATCTTCAAATATGAACTAACAATAAGTATTCAAATTTTAAATCTAAAATATAATTATTAGGACCGAACACTGTCGGACATAAACTTGTTAATAGTTATAAATAATACATAAGTAGTGATAATCAAAAAAGCAAAAAAAAATTATAAAAAAGTATAAAAAAGTATTTTCAAGAAATCCCATTTGGCGTGTTGAGTAATAGAGCCCTTGTGTCCTCCTTTTTTAAGCGGATGTGTCCAGTAAAGTTCAAGATATTACGAGCAAGCGGATTAGGATGTGACACGAGTTTAGTTAGATATTTGCCTGCGTATTTTGCAAATTCTTCAGTCACTAATGGCATATTTAAATCACGATGTATATTTGAATTCTTAATGTACCATGGAGCAGATGTTATTAACCTTAAAATTTTGTTTTGTCTTCGTTGAATTCTCTCTACATTGGAAGCAGAAGCAGTGCCCCATAACTGGATACCGTAACACCATATTGGCTTTAAAAGCGACTTGTATATTAAAAGTTTACAGTCTAGGCTGAGTGTTGAATTTCTGCCAATCAGCCAATGTACCTGAGTTAATTTTAGTTTCATTTGAGTTAACTTATAGTCAATGTGATGTTTCCATGTAAGCCGTCGATCGAGGTGTATACCAAGATATTTCACATGTGAATGTTGAGGAACAACTTGATTATTAATCCGAATGGGGGAACAAGTATCTCTTCGTGAGGTAAATGTTACTTGAACGCACTTTTGTTCATTTACCTTAATTCTCCATAAGTTTAACCATAGTTCCAGTTGTGTAATTTGTTCTTGTAGATATCGGAAGGCCACATGAGGATTTTCGTGCATACTTAGGCGGGCAAACGTAGATGTATGGATATTACTGCTCAAAGGCATATCACAAGTATAGATCAAATACAAAACTGGCCCCAATATGCTCCTCTGTGGCACACCGGATGATATAGATTCGGGCACACTCATAAATTCTCCTTCCACAACCGTGAACTTCCGGGTAGTGATGTAACTTTCTAATAAATTCACCAAATTTATTGGTAGATATGATTTTAATTTTCAAGTTAGGCCTTCATGCCACACTTTATCAAATGCCTGCGAAACGTCAATAAACAGTGCAGAACAGTACTTTTTTTCTTCAAATGTTCTTCTTATACATTGAACCAATCTATGCGTTTGTTCAATGGTGCTATGCTGACTTCTGAAACCAAACTGATGGTCTGGGATGCACTACCAATTAAAATTTGGGACAATTTTGACATGAGCAGTTTTTCGAAAAGTTTTGACATTGTTGATAGCAGACTTATTGGCCTGTATGATTCTGCCTTGGTAAGATCTTTGCCCGGCTTTGGAATCATTTTAACTTTGGCAAGCTTCCAGCTTTGGGGATAATACTCTAGTCGTAAAATGGCATTAAAAATGAATAACATGATTCTTAATGCAATACGAGGCAAGTTTATTAGCATTTGGTTACTAATTCCATCAATACCCGGTGCTTTCTTCGGGTTGAGTTCAGCAATTAGATTTTGTACATCACACATTTTAAATTTTATGGGTCGAGGGGGTAGCGCAACTACACTCGGGAAATCAACAACACCAGTACATGTGTTTGGGGTAAATACGGATTTTAAATGCTTTGCAAACAAGTTACCTTTTCCAATATCACTCCTGGCCCAAAGCCCAAGCAGATTATCTAGAAATTAAATGACACCCTTACGGTTAAAAAATTTATATAATACATAACATTATGGTGTATTTAAATGGTTTATTGGAAATGGTGTGTTTAAATTGTTTATTAAATTTTCAGTATTACTGAGCTCTGCAGCCGCTTTTCTTCAGCACCAGAAGTGCCGATCTTGTTTGAGAAATGAAAGATCTTACTTGATTGCTTGATCAATTATTTCTAAATTTTATTTACAAAATCTCTAACTTATATACTAACTTATTCTAAGGGTCAGCATTAATGCGGCAATACAACAAACCAATGGTAGATTTACTGTTCCCACGGAACTTTGCAATCTTGACAAATTTTTGGTTATCAAACCCAGCAACAAATCAATACCAAAAATTTCAAATTAATTTCACATTATAAATTGTTTTATGCCAACAGTTTGCTTCACACAGTATTCATGTTACAATTTCGCTTGATACAAATTATTTAATACAAACAAAAACAAACGTAATATCCATTACTGCTGACCAATAAAAAAATATTTAGCGTAAATAAAAAAATTAATTCAAGTTCAATGTCTTAGAGTAAATAACATTCTTACAGTGCTTATGTTAATTATAGACTCCCTACAACATATTTCCTTGTTAGGTATTGTGGCAAACAAGAACTTTGTGAAAATTTATATCTCACTTTGATGAAGTATAGTATAATATTATGTAAAATATTTATGGGTCTGGCCCCACCGACTTTTATTTCTGATAATGCTCATGGTTTATGCAAAGTTTGGTATTAAAAAGTTAATGGTAAATATATGAGTAGTAAATTTAAAAGTGCTAAATCGAAGTACATGAAAGAAAAACTATGGTTTGTGGGTGAAATCACGGCTACTTTTCAAAATAGGACACTTTTATTGTGGATAAGTGAAATGTGTATGAAAATTGTTAATAAAATTTATATTAATTTTGAATTTGAAGTGCTTATTTCCACCACCTGATAGCAACTTCTGTTTTTTCAGATTTTTCTTAGTGATCTCTGATCTTAATTTATTTGTGTATCAAATTTAAGCTCGCTAGTGCGAATTGGAGTTTTAACGTCGTGACCCCCTATACCGGGTAAAACTTTTTTGTTTTAAAATTTTCCCATTGGCTTACGCAGCTACACTTATTTGTGTATACAATTTCAGCTCTCCAACACGAATTATACCTTGAAATTTTATCAGCATTACCTCTCCCCCTATTTCTAACTCAAAATTTTGTTGTGAGCAGCTCTTATAATTCGTGCTAATTTTCTTCTAAAATATGCTAGACCAAAGTAGATTAAGCACAAGGCTAAAATTTTATGGGAATGACCACGCCCACTTTTTAAGGTGATAGTTTAAAGTCTTTTGCACGTGCAACGCGTATGCGAGATTTCACTAAATTGGCTTGAATTAAAAGCTGTATATTAAGATTTTAGTTTAAAATAATATGAGCGTGGCCCCGCCCATTCTGATAAAATTTTTTGTGCTTTCAGATTTTGCTAGTTAGTTTCTCACCTAGACCTACTTGTGTATCAATTTTCAGCTCATAAACACACCTATTGATTTGTAATTTTCATGGGTGCAGCCCCGCCCCTCTAACTAAAATTTCCAGGTTTTCAGATTTTACTAGTTGGGTTCTCACATAGACCTACTTGTATATCAAATTTCATTTCACTAGCGCAATTTTAATTTTTATGGGCGTAACCCTGCCCACTTTTCCAAACTCAAATAAATAGTATATCCAAATATGCTGAGCCGCAGGGCATTAAAATAAGGTTAAATTTGTATGGGCGTGTCAACGCCCACTTTTTTAATAACAAATTTATAGCCTTACATTACCGCAGTATATATGCCAAATTTCAATGAAATAGCTTCCATTAAGCGCCTTATATTAGCTTTTTTAATTCTGACTTGTATGGGTGTAGCCCCGCCCGTGGTCAGTGATCAAGTCATTGGTCATTGAGTAAGTCTTAAAATATGCACTTTTTGCATGAATTTATTCTAATTATGGTTTAAATATCATAGTTTTACGATTGCGTGGAACAAAGTTATGAGGGGGTAAAAACAGCTCGAATGGCTTCCTGTAAATATACACACTGCGTGCATTAGCCGGAACTTGGCCTGGCGCACTGCTGTGCGCCTAGATAACTATCACTAAGTTATGTCCGACATTGGTAGAGCCTACTAATTATATTTTAGGTTTAAGATTTGAATAGTTATTGTTACTTCATATATGAAGATACAATAAATAAACAAACATGCATTAAAAAAAACTTCACGTCGTATACTAACGAAAAATTCGCCTTGGTGCTGTAAGTTTCATATGCAAATTTATACGAATAAACAAAAATTGTCGACAATGTTAAAAAAATTAAGAAAAAATCTAAAAACTGTAAAGAAGAAAATTTAAAAAGATTAAGCATATATAATATCAATTGGGAATTAATGAATTTATGGAGAAGAGATATGTCTCAGGACATCCGGTTAGATATATGCTTCTTTTTTAAGGGGCACAATTGCAAACAATAGAAAGTAATAGGAAAAATAAAAAAGTTCTAATTGGAAAACGGAGAAATTTCCCGTGGAATTTTTTCATGATTGCCCTGAATATGGTGATGTCAAATTCGCCCTAAATATTTCAAAACGTTTCCGCTTAATTCCCATTGTGATCTTTTCTAGTTGCGTATAATTGAATTAATGTATTGTTTGTGTTAATATGTTCTCATACGTTCTCATTGTTTTGTTTTGTTTTTGTTTCCCTCACTTCAAAGAACGAAACCTAACAAAACTAAAAATTTTGCTTCGTTTATTTTCGTACTCTGATTATAAGTGCAAATAAATCAAAACAAAAATAAATTTATAACTGTATTAGTATCGATTATTTTTGTTACGAAAATCACTTCATGTCGTGGCATAAAATTTAAAAAAATCTTCATGAATAAAATTCCGCGAACAATTTCCAATTATAACTTCTTTGTTTTCCTCTTACTTATTATTGTTTGAAATTGCTTCCAGAGAGAATTTGCTAATCGAATTTTATTCATGATTGCCCTCATAATATAATTTTATTGCATTGTTATTTAGCATATGGAAATTGTGTTATATATAGCTAAGCAGCATAACTCTAACCGGGTGTCCTAAGGCATCTCTCTTCTTTTTTATTTTAGTTTTCAATACAGTAATATGAACTTTATTTCTTATCTAGAGAATTTTGTTATATTCTACAAAATTAATGACTGGATTATCCTTTTGATTATTTGATATATTAAATGGGGCCTTAATGTATAAAATCATACAAGAATGGTTTTTTTTTTAACAAAAAGGATACACCATCGTGGAGAAAATCCTTAAGCCCGGCCGAAGGCCGGTAGTGAAATAAAACGTTCTTACGCAGGAAAACTTTGCAAGGCTGAAAATATTTATTAGGGTGTGCCCTGTCGGGAAACACCATGGTGGAGAAAATCCTTAAGCCCAAGTGCAAGAAAATGTTCTTACCCAAGAACACTTGGCAAGGCAGAAAACATTTTAGGCAGCGCCGTGTCAGGATACACCATGGTGGGAAAAATCCTCGGCCGGTCTAAAGGATTTTCTCCACCATGTGTTTCCCTACTCGGCACAGCCTAATAAAGATTTCCTGATTCACAAAGTTTTTTTTGCTGAAGAATATTTTCTTCCACAGCCGGCCTGCGGCCGGGCTAAAGGATTTTCTCCAGCATGGTGTTTCCCGACACGGCGCAGCCTAACAAAGATTTTCTGGGTCGAAAAATTTTCCTGCCTTTTAACGATTTTTTCCACAATGGTGTTTTCTTTTTTATTTTAATATAAAAATGCAATTACTATAATATTAATTTTTTTCTTAATTTTTTTTTAATTAATATTTCCTTCTTTTTGGCGATTTTTAATTTTTTTGGGTAATTTTTCATATTGAAAATTTTGGGGCGATTTTAAATTTTTTTTGGGTGATTTTTCATTTTGAAATTTTGGGCGATTTTTCATTTTAATTTTTGGGCGATTTGGTTTTGGGCGATTTTTCGTAGAGCCCATATATGTACATAACATTTATCTTAAGAAATCAGATTAAAAAATAACGCAATTAATTATAGAAGAAAAAATAATCCCTCTACCAATAGTTTTCAATACAATAATATGAACTTTGTTTCTTATCTAGAGAATTTTGTTATTTTCTATAAAATTAATGACTGGATTAACCTTTTGATTATTTGATATATTAAATGGGGCCACAATGTACAAAATCATACAAGAATGGTTTTTTTTGTAACAAAAAGTTTTTCTTTTTTAAACGTTGAGGGTACGCATATAAACGTTGCATACAAATGGTTTCCCAATTCAGCAGTGATAAAATTCCAAGCTTGTTTTTGATTACGAAAACGATCTTATGTGAGATATCATGTATGCATACATTCTTATATGGCTCCATATATAAAATCTTATATTTATATATGGATCCACATATGAAGAGCTGATATAATACATTTCATATATTAGTCCATATATTAGTTCATATATAATAGTTTTGCCATGTATAATCCCATATATTTCCATACATGAATTCATACATATTCATATATAGTTATATGCATTCATATATTAAAAATATATGGACCATATATAATTTTTTTAGCTGGGTTGTGTTTTTTAAATAATCGATTCACCATTTCCCTTAAAATGGGGTACAACATCCCAGCTAAAAAAATATATATGGTCCATATATATTTAATATATGAGTGTATATAAATATGTATGAACATGAATGAATTCATGTATGGAAGTGTATAAGATAATACATGTGAAAAGTATTATATATGAATTGATATATGGAAGAATATATAAAATGTATTATAATATATAATCTCATATATGGAAATTTAATTATGAAGCACTTCATATGTGAATCCGTATATGTATAGAAATAAGGTGTAATGTATGGCGCCATATAAAAATGCATACATGAAATATCACATAAGATCGCATTTGCAATCAACAGCTTGCATTTTTATTAACTCGATCTTTTTCTCTCTTTTTTATCAATGGTGAATTGGAAGTCTGTTAGAAAATACACACGGTATGCAAAGTCTATATGCGTAGAACTTCAAGGTTTAAAAAATAAAAACTCGTATAACAAAATAAAATCGTGTAACAAAAAAATTTTGGGCCTATTTAATAAATCAAATAATCAAATGGATAATTCTGATATTAATTTTATAAAAAATAATAGTATTCTATAGATAGTTTTAGGAAACAAAGTTTATATTACTGTACAAAATTATATTGAAAAATAGTTTTAATATAAATATTGATTATGGTTTCTTTTATAATTGCATTAGTTTTTAATCTGATTTCTTAAATTATATTTTGTGCAGAATATGAATTTTGTATTTTTTTAATAATCGATTCACATTTTCTCTTAAAATCTCGAATGCGATGTTTTATTTTTTTACACAACACAACAAAATCTTACAAAAAATTGTAGTAACCCAGCTAAAAAAATTATATATGGTTCATATATTTTTAATATGTGAATATATATAACTATATATGACTATGTATGAATTTAAAAACACATAAATCATATTCGTACATAACATTTACCTAAGAAATCAGACTAAAAACTAACGCAATTAATTATAAAAGAAAAAATAATCCCTCTAACAATAGTTGTCAATCAGTAATATGAACTTTGTTTCTTATTTAGAGAATTTTGTTATTTTCTATAAAATTAATGACTGGATTAACCTTTTGATTATTTGATATATTAAATGGTGCCTTAATGTATAAAATCATACAAGAATGGTTTTTTTGTAACAAAAAGTTTTTCTTTTTTAAACGTTAAACGCATATAAACTTTGCATATCGTATGTATTTTCTAATGGATTTCCAATTCAGCAGTGATAAAATTCCAACTTTTTTGATTGCAAAAACGATCTTATGTGAGATATCATGTGTGCATACATTCTTATATGGCTCCATATATAAAATCTTATATTTATATGTGGATCCACTTATGAAGAGCTTCATAATTAAATTTTCATATATGAGCTCATATGTTATAATGCATTTCATATATTAGTTCATATATAATAGTTTTGCCATATATAATCCCATTTATTTCCATACATGAATTCATACATATTCATATATGGTTATATATATTCATATATTAAAAATATATGGACCATATATAATTTTTTTAGCTGGGTGGGATGTCTTTTAGTTCGTTTTTAGTTATTTTGTCTAAACAAATATCCCATTAAATACAACCTTCCTTTTCAAACTTAAAAAAAAGTAATTTTAGTAATTTAATTTATTGCACCCCAGTGCGCTTTTTTGAATCAAGAGAGTATGAATATGAACTTTGCATATCGTATAGGAAATATTTACACATCCATGTATGAATATATATTATCATGTATGTTCATATACCCTCGTTTTTCGGATCCGAACAATATATGGGATATCATATATGTTCCATACGTATTTTTTTAGCTGGGAAGTTTAAAAAATTTCACCCAAATTTCAAAATTTTAATTGTCGCAGAATGCCCATTTACCTACTTCTTGCAGAGCCTCTTGTGTTTCTGGCAATTTATTTTGATTTTAAAATTTTTTTTTCATTTAGGCGGTTTTTTTATTTTTTGGCGATTTATTTTCATATAGGCAATTTTTTTTGTTTTGGCGATTTTTTCGGTTTTTGATTTCTTTTTGGCAATTTTTTTAGTTTTGACACTTTTTCCTCGTTTTGGCGATTTTTTTCGGTTTTTGGCGTCTTTTTTAATTTTGGCGATTTATTTTCGTTTTGTTCATTTAAGAATTTTTTTTGTTTTGACAATTTTTGCGGATTTTTGTCATTGTGGGAATTTTTTTTTGTTTTGACACTTTTTTCTCGTTTTGGCGATTTTTTTCGGTTTTTGTTCGATTTATTTCGTTAGTGCGATTTTTTTGATTTTGTCGATTGTTTTTTTCATATAAGCCATTTTTTTAAATTTTGGCGATTTTATTTCATATAGGCAATTTTTTCTTTTGTTTTGGCGATTTTTTTCGGTTTTTGGTGTTTTTTTTTAATTTTGGCGATTTTTTTTGATTTCAACGATTTATTTTCATTTAGGCGATTTTTTTTGGATTTTGCCGATTATTTGTAAATTTTTTGCGTTTTTTGTTCATATAATTTTGTTGGTTTTTTTTTGGCGATTTTTGCGGTTTTTTGTCATTGTAAAAACGGTTTTTGCGGTTTTTGACGTTTTTTTGTTATTGTGGAAATTTATTTTTAGTTTTGACAAGTTTTTCTCGTTTTGGCGATTTTTTTCGGTTTTTGGCGTTTTTTTTTTCATTTTGGCGATTTTTTAAAATTTTTGGCGATTTTATAATTTTCGGATTTTTTAGTTTGACCGTTTTTGAAAATTTCAAGAGTTTAACTCGTACAGTTTCCAAGATATAGCAATTTGTCAAAATTACATAGTCAAAATTTCATTAACTGATGGACCACCCTTTTGCTGCCCAGTAAAAAAAGAGACTCCAAAAAAGTCATGAAAATGTAGAGTTTACGATGCGGAAGTAGTGCAAATTTCGATCCGATCTAATGATTTTTACATAGGGTTGTCATTGCAAGAAGTTCTTTTTTTCGATGCCTGGTCACTGAATTGGAAGAGATATTAAGAAAAATTCCCTTTTTTTGTGTTCTATGATAATATTTTCATCTAGGAAATATGGTAAATAGTTGCCTTTTTTAACAATTCGTTTCTTTTTATACGAATTTAAGCCCGAAACAGTGTTTTCATGTAAATTTAAGCAAATAACTTTTAAATTTTAGACTAAAAATAGTTCATAAATTTCTTTAAAAAAATATTTTTTTTTTAAATTCTGGTGAGTATTTTCTAACACTATGGAGGAGTTACAAGGTTTTGTGTGACTAAAATAAGCTTCTACATGGTTTTTTGCTCACTCTCGGCAAATTAAAAATATCGATTTTTTGGAAGCAATGAAAATGTACTTCCGCTAGAATGACTTCCATTTTTTTCACTAGGTGGGTATGTACATAAATATATGTACATATGTATATAATAAAATCTTGGAGTAGTTACAGATCTTTCTATCGGAATAATATTCCAAAAGGTAGGCCTGAATGCATGTATGTACATACATATGTACATGCGTATGAAGATATATATACATACATATATATGTATATATATGTACATGTTTATAGTATGTATGCATGTATGTATATAGTTGTATACATTTTTGCTATTGATGACACTAAAATAACCGAAAGATGTTAAATGGAACAAAGCGAGATAGATCTTCTGAAGATGTTGAACATTCATCCCTGTATAATTCTTATGGGAAGATGTTATCATCTTGCCAAATTGATGAAAGATGTGAGTAAGTGTAAAAAGCCTATAAATGTGTTTGGGATGAGTCGAACCGACAATCTCTTGACTAATCAACTATCGTACATATGCATATACTTACCACTCAGCTAAAGAGCAAACTGTGTTGAATACGCAAATAATGAATACACGCAAAACATGATTTCTTCTGTTTCTTGTAATCAGTGCTGCCACAACCAAACAATTTTTACAACCAAAATTCGCTTTAAAAGTTATCAAATGAGAAAATATATTACCAAATTTCAAATGTAGTATTTTTATTAAATAACATCTCAGCAAAAAAAAAAGAAACTCATGAAAATGTAGAGTTTGCGATCTGTAAGTAGTGAAAATTTCGATCCGTTCTAATGACTTTTTCATAGGGTTGTCCTTGCAAGAAGTTCTCTTTTTCGATGCCTGGTCACTGAATTGGAAGCGATATTAATAAAAATCCCTTTTTTTGTGTTGTATGACAATATTTTTAATCAGAAATAGTTCACAGTCATTCAGTAATTTCAATTCTTATTGAATGAAATATTTTTATTAATTAATGTAAGTTTCTAAAGAAGAGAAGAAAAATTAAACTTGGACTTTAAGCTGGGGGAAATACCGATACTTTTCTGTGCAGCCACGCACTTCATCAGCACCCTAGTCTATCTATTTGGTTAGAGATTCTTATTAACATCAGCTATTTACCTTAAATTTACAATGAAACGGAATATAAGAATCGATTGTTGTGTATACAATTGATTTACCTTCGGTAAACACATTTATAAGTATCACTATTAATTTTCTGTTTTTCCATTTTTATACCCTTTACCAAAAAATGGTAAAAGGGGATATATAGGTTTGTCATTCCGTTTGTAATTTCTACAATATTAATAAGAGACACATAAAGTATATATATTCTGGATCCTTATGCATAGGGAAGACGAACAAGCGATGTCCGTCTGTCCGTCTGTCTGTACGTGAAATCGGTTTTCCCAAGCTCCCAGAAGAGCTAGCGACTTCGTTCTTGGACTGGTGTGTCAGAAATTTTCCGAAAAATTTTGCTATTGAAAATCAGCCAAATCGAGCAGACGGTTTAAGAGCTGGAAAACGCAAACTCTATTTTCCCATAGAAAATAACTACCGAAAACAAGTTTTTATTACTTTTTTATTAAATTAACTTATTTTATACTTTGGTATGAATAAAATTGGTATTTATAATTAAAAAAAAAATTTAAAAACTTAACATATTAAAAAACGTTTCCAGGGTTGGAAAACTTTAACTTTTTTCCTAATAATTAAACATATTTGATGTTTTAGGAATAAAGCTACTTTCTCAGGAACGGTAAAAGCTACGGGTCTGAAATTTGGACAGTATATGTAGAATTTTGGTCGCTACAACAACAAATAAATAAAAGCTAAAAATTAAAGGGTGTTCCAAAATGAGTGACGAAAACTTTTAAAATCCCATGTAATATACATACAATTGTATTATGTATGTACATATGCATATTGACACTTGAAATTTGTAAAATTAGTGTATTTTTATATAGGCTACAACAATTAACACTAAAATTAAAAAAAATTAAATTAAAGGGTGGTCCATCAGTTAATGAAATTTTGACTATGTAATTTTGACAAATTGCTATATCTTGGAAACTGTAAGAGTTAAACTCTTGAAATTTTCCAAAACGGTCAAACTAAAAAATCCGAAAATTATAAAATCGCCAAAAATTTAAAAAAATCGCCAAAACGAAAAAAATCGCCAAAATGAAAAAAAACGCTAAAAATTAAAAAAAACGCCAAAAACCGAAAAAAGTCGCCAAAACAAACAAAAAAATGCTTATGTGAACAAAAATCGCCAAATATTAAAAAAATCGCTTAATGAAAAAAAATAGCCAAAATCAAAAAAAATCGCCAAAACGAAAATAAATCGCCAAAATTAAAAAAACGCCATAAACCGAAATTAAATCGCCAAATCAAAAAAAAAAATTGCCTATATGAAATAAAATCGCCAAAAAATAAAATAATCGCCTAAATGAAAAAAATCGCCAAAATGAAAAAAAAACGCTAAAATTAAACAAACGCCAAAAACCGAAAAAAGTCGCCAAAACAAAAAAAAAATGCTTATGTGAACAAAAATCGCCAAATATTAAAAAAAATCGCCTAAATGAAAAAAAATTGCCAAAATCAAAAAAAATAGCCAAAACGAAAATAAATCGCCAAAATTAAAAAACGCCAAAAACCGAAAAAAAATCGCCAAAACGAGAAAAAAGTGTCAAAACAAAAAAAAATTCCCACATGACAAAAATACGCAAAAATCGCCAAAACAAAATATATATGCTTATATGAACAATAATCGTCAAAAATTAAAAAAATCGCCTAAATGAAAAAAAATCGCCAAAATCAAAAAAAATCGCCAAAACGAAAATAAATCTTCAAAATTAAAAAATAAAACGCCAAAAACCGGAAAAAGTCGCCAAAACAAAAAAAATTGCCTATATGAAAAAAATCGCCAAAAAATAAAAAAATCGCCTAAATGAAAAAAATCGCCAAAATGAAAAAAACGCCAAAAACCGAAAAAAGTCGCAAAAACACAAAAAAATGCTTATGTGAACAAAAATCGCCAAATATTAAAAAAATCACCTAAATGAAAAAAAATCGCCTAAATAAAAAAAAATCGCCAAAACGAAAATAAATCGCCAAAATTAAAAAAAACCATAAACCGAAATAAAATCGCCAAATCAAAAAAAAAATTGTCTATATGAAATAAAATCGCCAAAAATTAAAAAAAATCGCTTATATGAAAAAAATCGGCAAAATCCAAAAAATCGCCAGAACGAAAAAAATCGCTAAAATTAAAATAAACGCCAAAAACCGAAAAAAATCGCCAAAACGAGAAAAAAGTGTCAAAACAAAAAAAAAAATCCCACAATGACAAAAATACGCAAAAATCGCAAAAAAAATAAATGCTTATATGAACAAAAATCGTCAAAAATTAAAAAAAATCGCCTAAATGAAAAAAAAAACGCCAAAATAAAAAAAATCGCCAAAACGAAAATAAATCGCCAAAATTAAAAAATAAAACGCCAAAAGCCGGAAAAAGTCGCCAAAACAAAAAAAATCCCTATATGAAAAAAATCGCCAAAAACTAAAAAAATCGCTTAAATGAAAAAAAAATCGGCAAAATCAAAAAATCTGCCAAAACAAAAAAAAACCGCCTAAATTAAAAAACGCCAAAAACCGAAAAAAGCGCCACAAAGAGAAAAAACTGTCAAAAATAAAAAATTGCCAAAAAGAAATAAAAACGCCAAAAAACGAAAAAATCACCAAAACAAAAAACAAATTGCCTATATGAAAAAAATCGCCTAAATGAAAAAAATCGTCAAAATCAAAAAAATCGCCAGAACGAAAAAAAAATCGCCAAAATTAAAAAAAACGCCATAAACCGAAAAAAATCGCCAAAACCAAAAAAAAAAATTCCCTATATGAAAAAAAATCGCCAAAAAATTAAAAAGCACGAAATTAAACATAATGCCGAAAACCTAAAAATTGCACTAGAAAAAAAGTATGAATTTTTTCACAAAATGAATATGTACCTACATATCTCTGTGCTTATGTATGTATCTCTATACTACATAAACGCACTTTGGTAAAGGGTATATAAGATTCGGCACAGCCGAATATAGCACTCTTTCTTGTTCTATTTAGGTTAGCACGAAATTATATTACTCTACCTAAGTATGTTTAACTATTCTTGCTTATCTTTTACGATCATCACATTAATTATTCTTACTTATTCGATGTACCATCGGTACATGCATGTTAGTATTATTGTAGTGGTCTTATGTTACCTTGTTGTTGCATTCTACAGTTTTATTTTGGCTATTCCAGCATTCTGATACTGTGATAGCCAAGTGAACAGTGATTGCCAAGTGAACAGTGATTGCCAAGTGAACATATTTTGCCACGTGCCCATGATGTATTAAGTGAGAAATTTTTAGATTCTTTAATTGAACTGTAGTGAATTTTAATCAGAAATAATTCATAGTCAGGCTTAAGTTCAGTAATATCAATTCTTATTGAATGAAATATTTTTATTAATTAATGTGACTTTCTAAAGAAGAGAAGAAAAATTAAACTTGGACTTTAAGCTGGGGGAAATACCGATACTTTTCTGTGCAGCCACGCACTTCATCAGCACCCTAGTCTATCTACTTGGTTAGAGATTCTTATTAACATCAGCTATTTAACTTAAATTTACAATGAAACGGAATATCAGAAACGATTGTTGTGTATACAATTGATTTACCTTCGGTAAACACATTTATAAGTATTACTATTAATTTTCTATTTTTCCATTTTTCTATTTAGGTTAGCACGAAATTATATTACTCTACCTAAGTATGTTTAACTATTCTTGCTTATCTTTTACGATCATCACATTAATTATTTTTACTTATTCCATGTACCATCGGTACATGCATGTGTTATTGTAGTGGTCTTATGTTACTAATATTTTTATCTAGGAAAAATGGTAAATAGTTAGCTATTTTAACAATTCGTTTCTTTTTATACGAATTTAAACCCGAAACAGTGATTTCCTGTAAATGAAAGCAAATAACTTCCGTTTTGTTACTGGGATTTAAAATGCATACATATTTATAATGTAATGCATGTGATCTGAATACAGTTAGTAATAATAACGACAAAACAAATATATGTAATTCTTTTACCTACATATGTATGAATGTATGTAATAAGTTAACGCTTGTACATATATGGATATAAAAAATAACAGTTTTTTTAAATATAAAGTAAACAAAACTTGCAGTTCACAGTATAATAGTTTGAATGTGTGTGATATTAAATTTTAAAATTTATAACCCTTCACACAAACCTTGTGCTTTAACAGAGCTCTATTAGCGTGTTAACAGAGCTCTGTTAAGCTATAAAAATTCGACTAATGCCTTTCCAAAGGACTTTTCCATTAAATGATGCAACCGAGACGGGAAAAATGAATGCAAATTTATAGATAAAGTGTTCCTTTATTAATGCCCATGAATCTATTTCTGGAAAACATGAATTTGAACCAAATATCGTCAAGTTTTCAACTTGGAATTTTCTGAGGGTTACGCACTTTTCTTGGGAAGGAGGCGATGCGGGCGGACAAAAGTGGTCACCTATTGTGGACCACATAGTACTCTAAAAACGTGCATAGTCAGAATTACTGGAAGTTCGAGTTTTCAGGAGATTTTCGAAAAACTTTAAATTTGTCCAACTAATTAAGATTTTCCAAGATGTGACCAATTTTTTTAGGAAGGAGGATAAACAAACTCACCTCCTAATAAAACAAAATTGATTAGGTCTCATGCTAACCAACTTAAAAGACGATACGATAATAACAATGTATGTCAGTCAGACTCAATACAACTTTTGTTGGAGTTATTTGGAATTAAGCCCAGTATTATAAATCAATCGCATCAGCAACAACAAGCAGAAAATAATTTAGCTACGTTAAATCCTGAGCGAAGAATTGTACAAAATACTCCACCATGCACTCCTGATAATCAATCAAGCACTTCGTTTGCATTCAGCACTCCTATGGCTGAACCTCCCGTCATGCATTTAAGACCACAACGAAATCGCAAGCCCCCTAACAGATTTGGAATATCCAATTAATTTTAAAAAGAAGAGATGTTGGAGACACTTGCAAATAAATCAACTTCATAATAATAATTATTCATTGAATTATTTTCATTCATGTCATAAAATTTTCATTTTTTATTATTCATTCTTGTTTTGAAACTTCAATTAAATTAAACTTAATTTTTAATATTTTGTAAAAAAATATTTTGTGTTTTAATTTAAAAACTCTAACACATTTTATCTCTATATTTGGAGCCACATATGAAGAGCTTCGTAATTATATTTCGATATATGAGCTCATATATTATAATACATATTATATATTAGTCCATATATCAATTCATATATAATACGTTTGCTATATATAATCCCATACATTTCCATACATGAATTAATATGTATATATATATATATATGTATGTGACCTGGTCCACGAAAACGGACCTCTGCGCCGAAAACAAGTTATTGAGAAAAAGGCGTTTCAAAAAAGCGCTTCGGTTTTCGGTGTTTTGCGCATGGTTATGCAACTCTTCCTTCAACATGATCATCTGGCGTTGTATTTCGACTCTCTGGTACTTTGTACGACGTTCACTATGCAGTGTTGCTTCTATAAAAAATATTTCTAACAGTTAAAAACCAATTTTTGCTAATTTTGTTTTCAAAATTACTAGAGCTGTTTTATTCCTTATCAAATTATCAATGTTTTGGATTTAAGCCGATAGACTTGAATCTATTATTTATTATTATTTAATTTATCTATTATATATTTTATTTCCGGTTCAAATAAATCTTAATTAACGGTAGAAATTGTGTCTGGAAGACGAATTTAAGAGTGTTGAAGAACAATACTTCAGCGATTGTTTGGAAGAATGTTTACCTATAGTCAGTGATGAGTCGGATGCATTTTTATCGCCAAATGTTTCAGAAGTGCTGCAATTATCTCTTCAAGATATTGAAGAAGAGCAAACTTTATCGCAGTTTTTATAAAAACCTTGCTGTGCGAATGGATGCAATACTGTAGTTCCGGAAGAACAGGAGATAACTTTTTGGAATTGCAGGAGATAACTTTTTGGAATTGCAGAAAGATGAACAAGATTTACTTATTCTAAGCCAAATTCGGTCTGGTAAAAGGCATGACGATTTCAATGACGCCTATAAAGATATATTGGCGAAAATCAAGTATGGACGTAAGTCAACTCAAGACAGCTCAAAAAGTCATGGACTTTTTTACTTTCATCAGTTGCACCATCTGGTGTTGTGATGCAAATTCACGCATCGAAGAACAAACCCTGTACTAATCCGGCCACACTGCACCCGGAAAAATCACTAAAGTGGTAGATTTTATAAAAAGTGCGGCAGATCAATTAGCGATTCCATTACCCGGACGTATGCCTCGTGTCAAAGATTATAAAGTAATGAAACTCCCCTCATCTGAAACAAAATCCTCTTTGTATCGAACGTACAAATTTTCACTTCAACCCGAAGATAGAAAATTGATTAATCAGTCATTCAGAGGTATTTTTATTATGTGTAAAAAATTAACAATGTCTAACTAATCATTGAAATTCTTTGTATAGAGAATATGTTGGTGATTTTTCAGCTGAAAAATTGCGGAGATGAAGAAAAAGAAAAACGAATTTCCTCTTTCATGGCTCATATCCAAAAACCAAAGAGTCAACGTGCCTACTAGAAGAAATTTTGCACAGAAACCAATGAAGATGCCGATGTACGGTCTTTTGATTTTGCACAAAACGTCAATTACCCCGTCAGTCCTCAGCAGCCGGGCAGTACATATTTTAACGCTGGTAGAAAGTGCTCAGTGTTCGGCATTACTAATGAATTATTGAAGAAGCAGGTACATTTTCATTCATTATTGAATTTTTTAATTCCATCACAGAATGTGACATTGACGACCTTAACATTTTTTTTCTTTTCAGTTGTTCTACTTGATTGATGAACAAGACGAAATAGGAAAAGGCCCAAATTGTATCATCAGCTTGTTGCATCACCATCTTTCAACCTCATCTGTACCTAGCAAAACCTTGATATTATGTAGTGACAACTGCGTTGCGCAAAATAAATATAATGCGGTTCTTGGTAACCTTATGTTTAGAGTGGCCAGAGTGGCCACTTCACCATTAGTAAGGATGGCGTGGAAGCGAAATTATTCGCAGATAGCCAGGATACAATAAAATTTGAGCTACGTATCTGCACCGATGATTTATCCTATCCTAACGTTATTACTCCGGATGGATTAAACTTAGAAAGAATATGGTATCTATACAAAACTATAAGAGAGCTTGTTTTCGATAAGGAAAAGTGCGATGATGTGGCTCCGAAACCACAAAAACCGATGAAGAAGAAGGCAGCGAAATTCGAAGAATTTACATCCACCGAAAACAAGGCAGTCACCAAAAAAAAAATAAGAGCAAAAAAAAACTGACTGAAAACAAAACTGAGACTCCTAAAAATTCGGTAGCAAAAGTGGAAAAACCTTTTAAAAAGACAGCTGCAGTTGAAAACGCTCATTCAAAACGAGAAAAAAAATCTCCAAAACCAAAAAAATCACCTATATGAAAAAAACGCCAAAATTAAAAAAATCGCCAAAATAAAAAAATCGCCAAAATAAAAAACGCCAAAATAATAAAAATCGCAAAAATTAAAAAAACTTCAAAAAAAAAGTGCCAAAACTCAGAAAGCGCATTTAAATTCAAAAAACCCCAAAACTAAAAAAAAACTTAAAACCGAAAAACTAAAAAAAAGCCCAAACTATAGTTTATATTGGCTAAAGTTAGTATTCAATTACATATCCCGTGTCAGTACGAAACCCTTCGTGCGCGGGTCAAAGTCGCACTTCACTGAATTTATTTGTATTTGGGGTACTCATATAGAGTATTCCTCTAGGGCACCTTTTTGTGTTTTTTTTTTGTTTGCGGTTTTTTTGTTTGTTTTTGTAATTTATGAATGTTTGTTTGTTTTTGAGGTACTCGTATAGAGCAAGGCCTATTTATTAGCTCTATGTAACTCTACAAAAACACAGCAATACAAAAAACAACTTTGTGTTTAAGTTGTCAGAAACACACACAAACATGAACTATAGTATGTGGTGCAAACAGCTTTTGACAGCTTAAACACGAAAACACAGAATATCATCAGGACGATTGCATTGACCTGATAAATAGGCCTTGGTATAGAGTATTCCTCAATGTCACTGTTTATGTTTTTTTTTGTTTACGGTTTTTTTGTTTTTGTTATTTGCACGATGTAAAAATATTAGGAAATCACATAAAGCTTATTTATTAAAGTTAGTATGTACCTATTACGAAAAATATGCACTACGAGTAGGGTGTTGATGAGAGTTCTGGAAACAAGAGCAGGGAGCAAAAAATGTGTACTAATTTTGTATGGCATGAACGATGAAAAACTGTGTAATGCACATTTGGCAACACTGGTCAGTTGAATGTGTGGTTAAAATAGGGTGGCACTTATATACCTGGAAGTTTTTGAAATTGTGTGTGAGTAATGAGATTCGGCAACTGGGCTGGCACGACTTGGCTTGGCTTGGTTTGGCTTGGCTTGGCTTGCCTGGGTTTGGCCGGGGTTTGGTCGGGGTTTGGGCGAGGGTTTGGGCGGGGGTTTGGCTGGGGTTGGTTAGGATTTGTATACTAATTTTGTATGAGAAAAGTAACAACGATGATATAAGTGCCACCCTATTGTATTGTTGTTCTGTTGTTAAAAGTTCTGTTGTGGTTTTTTCGTTGATATGTATGAATGTGTTTGGTATGTACCTACAAGTTTTTAAAATTGTGTGTAATCACAATATTATAAATATGTATAAATAAATATTGTTTTTGTAAAAGAAAAAACCTTTTTTTTTTGTTTTATATGATTTAGACTTTATTAAAATTTCAATTTTTGTTTATTTTGAAATGTCCCCAAGCATAGGTATTAATACCATCTTCTCTTATATAACGTTTATTATCATCATAACTTAATACAACTTTTGATATTTGTTGTGTATAAATTTCATGTAGGATGGATTTAAATATATACATTTTATCGTGATATATGGTTTTATCTATCAAACAGTTACGATAATCATTTATAGTTAGTTTTTTTAAAGCAGAGCTTTTTACACCTTTAGCTTTTTTGATTTCTTCTTTATCGTCAACAGCTATTGAATATACTTTTGATCGAAGTCCAATAAATTCTAACATTACATGTCCATTATTCTCATCTTTCATCATTCCCAAAACTTTTTTGTTTTGCAAGGGGAAATTGAAAACATTATTAATTGAATAGTCTGATGTATCAAAGTTTAGATGAAGATCATTGTAAATATCTTTATAAAAATCGTTTGTTCTTATTGTGTAAATTAAAGAATCAGTATCCATATAATTTAATTTTAAATTTTCATTAAACTTTGTCTGCATATACTGATAGTGAAAGTCATACATTTTATATTTAGATAGTTCTAGAACTGAAAACCCTAAATATATAGGTTTATTGAATGTTACGCTATCCATACTCATTTGAATTGCAATCATATTATCGGTAAAATGTGTTGAACTATGAAAATTAGGTTTTGCTATAAGAGCTCGTGCGCCCAAACGGTTGTGTTCACTTTCCCAAGCATTAACGATTTTTACATTTTTACGTTTTTCAACATTTTCCATAGTTTTACCGTATACCGCATTATTTAAAAGTTTAAAAAAATTTTTTTCAAACTCATTTTTGGCATTGGTTCGATGAAAGGTATTTAAATCGATATACTGTTTCAACCAAGTTGATTGTTTAAATCTTAATATTCTATGAATTTTAACTAATTTTAAACCATTTCTAATGCACTGTTGAAGATTTCGATAGTGAATTATATATGATTTTTTGTTAGTTAAATCGGGAATTAGTTTCTTTATATTATGATGTTGTATTGGTGGACATTTAAGTTCAGCACAAAACGGTAAATCATTATGACTATCATGTAGTTCTTCAGGATAGTCTAAATCAACTTCTAAAATGTAACCAAAATCAGAGTTTTCAGATACTTTCAAAATATCAAAGCTATCTATATCTTCAATCCATTCAAATTTACCTTCTGGTAAAGATTCAGACATTGCCCAACCATACAAGTTGTTCGCATCTAAATACATAAGATATTGTGAGGGTTTAGAGCAATCATATGTTTTGATATATTTATGATTTGCAACTGTTCGACGTGTTGTGCATTGAACAATACCACCTCTTATTCCTTTTTTAATGAAATTATACATATTTATATCGGTGAATAATTCCAATTTAATGTTCGTTATTTTTAACATGGCATCCCACGATAAACCAGGTGTTGTATAGTAATGACATGGATCAAGATAATATATTGATTTACAAACAGAACGAAAATTTTCAAATACATCAGTTAAAAGAAGTACATCAGTTTTTAGATATAAAAGCATATACTCATTTAGAGATTGACAGTTAAATGTAGACCAAACACTTAACGCGTGCTCATAATCAGCAATAGTACATTCTTTATTATTTAATGTAGAGAAAAACTGTTCACGAGAAGGTAAGACATTTTCATTTAATTTTTCAACTGAATCGATATAATCATAAGGAAATATACCTTTTCTTTTCAAAAGATTAAATTCTAAATGATTTGGATATATTGATTTCAGTGTTTTAAAGTTATCGTTATGTAAATAATTAGATAATTTATCTAAACTAGACGACATAAATTTAAAAGAATCGAGAAAACGTAATTCTAAATTATATTTGTCAGTTATTTGAATTTTTTTTCTAACAGATATATACAATTCTTTATTAAGTGGTATAACATCTATATCACCCGGATAATCTGCTAGAGCCTTTACAAACAAATGACAATCATAACCTGAAAAGTTATGAAAAATTATTGGAATAAAGTTAGGTAATTGATAATTAATATTACATTTCCAATGAGCTGGGCCGCGATATTGACCAGTTAAATGACAGTGATCAGCACATCTATCATCATCTAGAATTTGTTTACATATATGACACTCATTAGTATTATAATGTTTTTCAACTTCATGGGGTAATAGAGAATTCATTGGCACTACTTTCATTAGAAAGTTTGTACACAAAAAACGTGCATCCTCAATCAAATTTTGAACAAAATCTTTAACAACATCGTTACCTGTATACGTTCTAAGCTTATTCAGTTTAGAATCAAAAGATGATTTTATGTAGTAGCTGTAAGCTATAGGTATATGTTTTTGAATGCTTGTTACATTATTAGAATTTTTGTTGTTAATTTTACTTAATATACATTCAAAATCCGCATAGATAACAAATGGTACATCTAATTGATTTTTAAAATTTTTGAACTGCAATATATTATCATCCTTAACACCCGAAGGCATTTTGGTAACAATTTTATTGCATTCTTGTTTATGTTTTAATAACAAGAGTTCACTGGTTGAATAGTGTAAGCAAAAATTACAAAAATATTTAGCACCTAGATGTTTTGAAACTTGTGTGCTCAATAAACGACTTATGTTTTTTATCCAAACATAATGTGATTTATCGTTTTCATCATCTTGAATGTATAGTAAATTGATATGATTAATTTTTTCATCAGCTGTCCTATAATATGGTCCAACGATTTCTTTTTTTATCACATCACATCCAAAAACATTCACGCTTATATTTAAGTTGTATTTCTCAAATATCTTAATATCAGCAATAGATAGAGGAAAGGTTAAGTTGGTGAAATCAATTGTTATTCCATTTGTTAGTGTTATTAAGCTTTGTGTGATAACATTACTATAATGTGAATATTTTGGATTTAAATGATTGTTTTCTAATGCAGCTATGAGAGTCCATTTGAAACAATAATTATCATTATTTTTAATGTTGATGCACGCTTTTTTATTTCTGATAAATATTGGTAGTTCTAAATATTTAGATCCTTTTATAGGACAATACTTGTTAACGTTTATTTCAATTTTATTGATACAAACTAGAGACCAACCACTGTCTCTCTCTTGAAATTCATCCATTTTGATTGCTATTTCTATACTATGATTATCATACATGTCTGATAGATCTTGTTCTAATTGTACTATTACCATTTTCGTTTGAAAAGATTTCACACTAATTAGTGCGCTATCATCATCTTCAATTTCATTAGTTTTTGAGAATTTTATATATTCAGCAAAAACTTCTATATTAAATTTTATATTTTGATGTTCTAATAACATATTTTTTAAAATATTTATAATACTTTCTTTTGCATTCGAAAATAAAATGTTTATTGAAAGCTCATCTACCTTTTTATTTTCGTATACAAAAGTTTGAATACGCTTAGTAAATAAATTTTTACTTATATATATATCGTTGTTAATAAACAAACGATTATTTTTTTTTATGTTCATTAGTTCTCAAATGATGAGACCAAGAACCTTTTCTTATATTTAATTTACAAGTTTCACATCGTATATAGCTACACGATGGAGTTTCTTCAATATTTTCAACTTTAACAATTTTTTCATTTTTTAAATTTAGTTTTGTTTTGCTTGATTTTGGATTAATATGTTTATTATTAAAATGTCTCTTAAAATTAAATTTGGATTCGAAAGACGTTCCACATACTTCACAGATGTACATGATATAACACCAGAAATGGAAGTAATGTACTGAAAGTATTTGAAATTAAAATAAACACAAATTATAGATTTGCTCTTAATATCTACAACATACCTGGACTTAGTGAAGATGTTTATATAAATATTTAAATATTTCACAATTTCGGTTTAAAGATTACTTTTTAGAATTTAGCTTTTACGTAGTTTTTAATAAAATCAAATACCGTTTCAACTTTTTATATAAATATAATTTTAAAAAGTTTTTAAATTATATATAAATTATAATATTCTGTTTTTAAGAATACTTGTTTAATAGTGATTGAAAACACTGATATCGGTTTTTGAATATGTTTTTTTATTTTTTTTTTGCGTGTAACACGTTTTCTCAGAATTATGAAAATCAATTGTTTCATTAAAACTCATTAACAAATGTTCTTATATACTTTATTTTCTTACTAAAATACAAGTTTGATAAAAAGTTGCGGTCAAGTACATAAATAATAAAATTAAAAACAAAAAATTAACAAACAAATGCTTAAATTAAAATTGTAACCACATTTATTATTAACATAATAACAGCTTTATCATTCAGAGCAAATAATTTCGGCTTCTGTTTGTCGTTGGCTTCAATGACATTCAATATTCAATTTACTTCTTTGGTGTATCTTGAGCTAAAACGATAATAATTAATTATTAGATTTAATAATAAATAAATAAATAAAAACTTTTTTACCAAAAATTGTTTCCGCACTGCTTCCTTTCCTATCTTTGAAAAGGTAGTATGTATTGCGATCAAATTCCGCAATAGTATCATCATCTAAGGTATCATTAAATATACTGGGTAGGTATATATATTGATTTCCTTCCACCAAACAACGAATTTTCGTCCCAAAGCGTGTCTGTACACGCTCCATCTTCGTAATTTGGTAATTGTGATTGAAAACCATCTCATTTATAGGGAGAATGGTTTTATTTTGGCATTTTTTAAATATTGTTTTTAAATGCGTTTCCATCTTTAGTGATTTACTTAACTTGAATAACACTTAAAGTAAAACTAGAGGGGGTTTTTATACAAAATTCTGAAATGTAATTTTGTTTCTAAACAGGAAAAATGTGGTTAAAATTTTAATGTTGTGAGAATTTAATTTTAAAAAGTTTCCGTTGCGGTTTTTCAATTTTATAAAGTTGTTATTTAATTAAAATGTATGAGAAAATTTTAAAAAGTTTCTGTTGCGGTTTTTCCGTTTTTTATAAAGTTTCTATTTAATCAAATGTGAAAGAAATTTTAATGTATGCAGAGTTTTGTTTATATATATATATATATATATATATATATATATATATATACATAAATATATATGATTTTAATTTTAAAAGGTTTCTGTTTCGTGGATTGTTTAAAATGTGTTTTCTATTTCATCATCATGATCATCATCATCTTCTTCTTCAGTACTGTCATACAAGTTGTTGTAGAATACATATTGCTTCTTCTTTTTAACGATTAGAGTATATAATCCCTTCACTTCTTTAACTTTCTTTAAAATGTGTGGAGTTGTGTTTAGATAATTCATCTGATTTTTAGTAATAATCAGAAATCGTTTAGGTAAATAAATGTAATATTCTTTATTTAGAAGGCATCTTATACTTTCACCATATTTTGTATCTACTCGATCTATCTCGTTGATTTCATATATAGTATTTTCTTCCATATCCTTTAAAGGTAAGTATGTAATATTAGGATTTTGAAACAATTTTCTTAAGCTTGCTCTCATTTTTTTTTGCTTTCGACTTTTCACCGTAAAACGAACTTTCAAACTGATTCTTTATATTCAATAATTGATAGTATGAGACGTTTTTTAGATATTTCAATAACTTCTTATCAATTGCGGTTAAGTATACGTATATATATATATATATATATATATATATATATATATATATATATATATATAAAGAGATTCAGTTAAATTAAAAACTTTGATGAATATGTATTGGGGTCAATTTTTAAAAACTGGTGATAAATATTGTACTTGTCATGTACAGTGGAAAACTTTTCAAATAATAAATGCAATAGTTTTGGATATTATGATGCAGGTGTTTCTAACCGCAGAAGGAGGGACTAGAACGCAAATTTTTTCTCTTAATAGAGGACAACAAATGCCAACAAATATTCCAATATTTCAATTTAGTCACAATCAACATATAAAAATTGAGGTTATTGGTGGTATGATATCACTAGTTGGAACAGTCTATGAGGGTGGTTTTAAAGATATAAATGTATACTCATACAAACCATCATGTGTTTATAGTGAAATAGATGAACATGTTTTTAGTGATCCAGCTAAATCTTATAATGGTAAGACTGGTATCCGCTCATTGAATAAAAATCAGCAAAAACCTCCCCTCCCTCAAAAAATTGTTAATAATAGTAAAGTTAAGAAAACAGCTGGTGGTGCTAGCGATGGTGATGACTCATTTCAATATGAAGATTATTAAATTAGTATATAAATATAAGAAACAATTCTTATCATCTCATTCAAAAATATATCGCTAACTTAAGAACATATCTATTAAAAAGAAAAACTAAAATGAAAAATATTTTTATCACATTGTTTGCATATATCTATATCATACAAGTGTTTTCAGCTTCATTACCTATTGATTTGAGTGAAAATGAACTTAAAAATACAGAATTTGCAATAAAATTACCAAATAATGATACTGTGAGCATACAACTAAATTTCAAACTTTTAAAGTTTAATAATGATTTAAATAAAAACAACGAGTCAACAACAAAAACAGAATATAAATCAAACGAAGAACAAGAAGACTCTCCACCACCTATAAATCAATCTTTTACTGTTGAACAAGCTATTGAAACATTTAGGCAAGATTTAGTTAAAAAAGAAAAAAATATTGCGGGAATAATTGAAAGTTCGGCTCCATTTTATAGGCATTTTCAACTTCAATACAAAGATAATATAAAACTGAGAATCCGTTTGTACATATGACAGCAATTACTTGAAACGTCGATTAAATATTTCATGTTTCGAATACCGTCAAGTTGAATACGATAGAATTTTAAGTAATGGTGAAATTGAGGCGGTTTCTGAGGATGATACTACATACCGATCTGATATTACATTAATCAACATTCAAGATTATACACATGATTTGGATATGGAAATATTATAAATTAACTAATATGATGAAATACATTTACTACTACTTAATATAAACTTTGATGTTGATGTGTTAAGAAGTTTTATTTAACATAAATAAAAAAATTAAAATAAGAAAAACAATGAATAATCAGTTTTCAACAATGAAAACACCTGTGGACCTCATACCAGTAAATGTTCCTTATCGATAAAAGTTGGGAAGAAGCATTATGTATAATGAATTTTTATAATAATTTAAAAACATAGACTTTATAAACGTTCTACAGTCGTCGTTGTGACTTGATTAGTATTACACAATGTCTGAGGAGAGAATATTAGTTGTAGATGTACAAGGTTTTTATCTCAACAATAAATTCATTGAAAAAGAACTGAGTATTTCAATTAACGATATACAAGTACAAACATTTATTATTAAACCACCTTTTCCATATTCATTGTTGACAACAAAAGAAAAAGATTCAATTAATTGGCTTTATAATCATCATCATGGATTAAAATGGAAAGATGGCGATTCAACCTTAACAAATATTATGGAATATTATATTGCGCATGTTAAAGATAAAAATTTTATTTATTATGCTAAAGGATTAGAAAAAATTAAGTGAATTCAAAATATTTTTAAGGATAAAATTTATTTTTATAACCTAGATGATCTAAATTGTCCAAATTTAAAAACATTATATCAAAATGATAAATCTGTAAATGTTTGTTGATATCATAGAAAATATTGTATATGTGCTCAAAAAAATGTAATACTCTTAAGAAAGTTTATTAAATCAAATATTAATAAAGAAAACATAAAATTATAAAAAACATTTTTTTTTTATTTATTATTTAACACTTAAATCAAATAAAATAATCATCAAACATCAGTTCATTCTGAATACTTGAAATGTCAATAACAATATCTTTAATCGGAAACACTTCAACTCTGGTTGGAGAATATTTTCCTCCAATTGAACTCCCTACAAAATATGTTTGTGGACTTATTGATTTTGTAACATTCAATTCCATACCCAATGTAGATGTTCACAACAATTTGTTTCATATAGGAAATCATATTATTACTATTCCGGTTGGTTCGTATGAACTTGAGGATATTGATTTTTTCTTAAACTCAAGCTTAAAAGATATTGATGAACCAATTTATCTAATAATTGAAGCTAACAATAACACACTTAAAACTGAAATAACCTCATCAATGGATATAGATTTTTCACAACCAAACAGTATAGGAAAGTTGCTCGGATTTAGCAAAAGAAAATTAGAAGTAAATTCAACTGCATATTATAACACTGATCAAAATCTTCAAAATGATAAATCTTTGGAAGTGATGATTGTAGATATTAATCAATTGAATACTACAAGGTTATTTGAATCTGACTTACCTGCACATATTACGGATGTTAATACAATACGCATTGAAAGCAACTTAACAACCGGATCATTTATTAATAATACTTCGAATCATGTTATTCATGAATTTCCTCTTGATGTTCCTCCAGGATATAAAATAAGCGAAAAACCTCGAAATGTTATTTATTTACCCGTCAACTGTCAGCAAATAAACAACATAACGATTAGAATCTTAAATCAAGACGGTGAACTTATAAATTTTAGAAGAGAAAAAATCACTCTTAGGCTCCACTTCAAACCAGAATAATGATCATTTACAATAAAAACGTAATGCAAAGAGGATTCCCATTCAATACCGCACCAACTCACATTCGAGAAAGTATAAAAAATAAAAAACCGTTAACATCATATAATACAGAATACTTAAAATCATTAGGATTTAATCTTCAACCATGAATGAAATACTAAATGTCCTTCAAAAACCTATATATGATGAGAGTATTGTAAAAAGAGAATATCATAGTTACTCTCCATATCTAAAGTCATTCAACAACAATGATGAAATTCGTATACCAATTCAAAATCAGGATCTCTTTGTCTTACCAAGTGAGAGTATGATTTACATTCATGGCTTTATAGTAAAGACGGAAGCAAACAAAGAGGTTCCAGCTATAGATGTGAAATTTAAAAACAACTTTGTTTCATATTTGTTTGATGACATTCGTTATGAAATTAATGGTTTTGAAGTTGATCGTACACGCAAACTTGGAATTTCATCCACCATGAAAAATTTTGTATCATTGAATAAGGCTGAAAGTGCTACACTAAAAAACGCTGGTTGGTGTCTTAACGAAACTTTCGTTTTAGAAAAAAGTCATTTTAGCTGTTGTATACCTCTGAAAATGTTGATGGGGTTTGCAGAAGATTATAACAAAATACTATTAAATTCGAAACATGAGCTCATTCTTCAACGTTCTACATCCGATGAGAGATCATATTATCCTACAAATACAACTGATTATTTGAAATTAACAATTCTGGATATAACATGGAAAATGCCGCATATTCAACTATCGGACTTTGCAAAATTGGAAATGTTTAAGATAATCAACAGCAAAAATTCTATACCAATTGCATTTCGTAGTTGGGATTGTCATGTAAATCCTGCACTACCAACGAATACAAAGGTTTTATGGAATGTGAAGCTTTCTCCACAAAACGAAAGACCACGATTTCTTATAATTGGTTTACAAAAAGAGAAAAGTAAAGAACAAGGAAATATATTTGACCATTGTAATATCTCTAATTTAAAAGTATATCTAAACTCAGAGTCATATCCATATGACGATTTAAATAATCGTTTTGAAAATGGTCAGTATTCTGTGCTATATAATATGTATGCAAAATTTCAACAAAGCTTTTACATGCGAGAACCTGAACCATTGCTGGATGTTAATGATTACAAGTCTTACGCACCGCTTATTGTTGTTGATGTTTCACATCAAAATGAGACTGTTAAAATTGGACCTATTGATGTACGAATTGAATTTGATACTGAAGCAAACAAACCAATTCCAGAAAAAACATCAGCATACTGTTTAGTTATTCATGATCGGTTAATCGAATACTCACCTCTAACAAGCGAAATTAGAAAAATTATTTAATTACAATATTTCTTTTAAAATTTTTAATAAATGAAAAAATTTTATATATATATATATATAAATAAAACAAGATCTTTTTAATTCTTAACCGATGTATTTTATTAAAACATTTATAGTTTCTTTTTAGTTTAGCTTCGAAAAAAAAAAATTTTAAACATAAATGACCACAATTTATTGTATTAAAATTTTGATATCTATCATAATTATAACTAATGTTTTTTCCTAAATATTTTATTAATTGTTTTGGTGGCTGCAAATTGCCAAAGCTATCAAAATATTCGATTTGATTGTTGTTTTTCCAGTATGCTACCCAATGTGTGCCAGGTCCCTTTGAAGTATCCAGATTGATTATTCCACATTCTTTTTTAAATGGTTTGCTTGGAAGAGTGTTGCACATAAACACACCTCTAAAATTTGGAATATGTTTTGCATATTTTCTCAAGTCTACATCAGAAAGGGCTCTTTTAGGTAGCTTCATTAAAAATTTTGTTGATAAGGCTTTAAATATAATCCAAAACCTTTTTTATATGGTTTTAAGAACATGCCTTTTCCCATCGCAATGGCTTCCATTGTATTATTGTGTCGTTTTGCTTCAGTCAGCTGTTCCTTTCCATTTTTAACTGCATTGATTGCTTTTGTAATACCAGATACACCACCAGCTAAACCACCAAGTGCACCCAGTGCAGCAAATATAGGGGCAAGTGGAAGAAAACCTCCAGATTTTGGTAGCGGTATTATTCGAGGTGTTTTTATTAACGATTTTTTCTTCCCCTTGAAAATATTGTTTACAACTTTTCGTGAAATCTTTATAGCATCTTTCAAGTTTTCACTTTTTTTTATATTCTTTCTTGCACTTTTCAATGCATGTGTAAATAGTTTGTGGGTATTTACTGGAGACAATCTTTTAGTTTTACTAATAACGTTACCCATTCCGAATTTTGTTTTTGTTTTCATTGCAGTAGCAACAAACCAACCGTTTGATTTTTCACCCAAACTACTATCGCTTGCTTTGACCCTTTGCCAAGCCTTTTCAGTTAAAATTCTATCAGCAATATGTCTTTTATCTAAATCTTTATTGTTTGAGTATGCTATATCGTGCTCTCTGCAAGCAGTATCCAATGGATTGATTCCTTGATCACCTCTAGCTAAACGTTTCTTTAATTTTGTACCAGGTCCGCAAAATTGATAGCCGGGTAGATGAAGTTCAATGGGAAGTTTATTAATTATTTTATTTAGAAAACCTTTACCAATGAAGGATGGATGGCGACTAAATAACTTTTTATAAATGATTGTCATATCTATTGATACTTTATCGATTAAAGATTGAAATTAAATTGATTGAAAACAAATAAAAGAGACTGGTTTATATATTATGTTATCATTAGATTTCAGAATGCGTTTTTTTAAACAACATAAAAGGATTGATGTAAAGAATATCGAATCAAAGTTCGATTCATCAAATAAAATTCGTCATAGTTCATTACTACCGAATTCTATTCGAGCTCTTATTGTGTGTGGGTCCATCAAATTGCGGAAAAACAAATGTTATGATTAGTCTTATTGAAAGTCCTCATGGATTGAAATTTAAAAATATTTACTTATATTCAAAGTCAACACAACAACCGAAATATAAGTACTTAGAAAGTCTAATTAAACCCATTAAGGAGATAAATTTTTCATCATTTTCTAATAATGATGATGTTCTATCTCCAAACGAAGTTAAACCGAATTCAATATTTATATTCGATGATATAGCTTGTGAGAAACAAAATCATGTACGTTCTTACTTCTGTATGGGTCGTCATAAAGATATTGATAGTTTTTATTTATGTCAAACTTATACACGTATACCAAAACACTTGATTCGCGATAATGCAAATATGATTATAATTTTTAAACAGGATGTAATGAATCTTAAGCATATTTACAATGATCATGTTGGTTCTGATATGACTTTAAAAACATTTCATAAGTTATGTGCCGAGTGTTGGAAAGAAAAATATGGTTTTCTAGTTATTAACAAAGATGATCCTATGAATAATGGTCGATATAGAAAAGCTTTCGATATATTTATAAATCTATAAAAGAAATATTACAGATATTTTAAAATCAGTACAAGATTAATTATTAAACTAATAGCTTCTCAACTATTAAACCGCTAACTGCTAAACTGATCTGTTTTGAATCTACCGCTAACTGCTAAACTGATCTGTTTTGAATCTGTTTCTAATTCAATCTATAAATATGAACACAAATCTAGTTAATAATCTTATTAAAACTCGAAATATTTTAAAAAAGAAATATAAGAATATTTTGCTTGGAGAAATTGCAAATGATGAATTGTTGGAAAAGACATTTAAACCAATATCAAAACCATTAAAAGAATTAGTCCAATCAACTAATAGTAACATTATAAAACATGAAAAATATCCGGATAACTCTTTTAAACATGATCTTGAGAATAATAAAGTTGCCTTCAGTACACCATATAAAAAGAGTAGGCTTGATTATAACACGTTTTCTCCAAACTTTAATAACAAGAAAATCGAGAAAAGTTCAAACACGTTTCAATCATTTGATGATGAAAATGATCATGATGACCATGATGATGATGATGATGATGATGATAATAATGATAATGTTGATAATGAGGATGATAACAATGATGATGATAACACCATTGCAATACATCTCAATCAAAGTATTCAATATAATTTATCAAAGGTTAACTTAAATATATATGATAAAACCTGTGGTCCTCATAAAGATAAAAATCAAATATGGAGACTGGGTAATGAACCCATCGCTTTCAATTCAACCAATATTACTGTAGGTAATTTAAAATGGCCCTTCACATCAGGCTTATATGAATTGTTAGTTTATAAGAACCCAATCAGTTATAATAAAACAGATTTAAATAATTATAAACAAATATTGGAGATGACTAATGTCCATAAACGAAATAACAGTATTAATGGACAAATTAAAGGAAATCGTTCAATTAAATATACAACGATTATCAAAAACTTATTTAAACAACAGAAAATTCATAAGGGAAAAGGTTTAATGAAATTGAATAGAAAAAAGCATAATTATGTTTATTGGGATGATCCTAATGAATTGGTTGATAGATTGCGTCTTTTGATTTCATCAACAACAGCTGGTCACTCAAATCATAATAATGAAATTGTATCAATTATTGAGGAATTGAGAGAAGCACAAATTATTATATAAATAGTCTTATAAATGTTTAACAATTCATATTCATAAAATGCATATCGATAAGTTTGGACATTATATTGAAAAATCTGTAAGATACCAAAATCAACATTTCAAGATTCATTTGGATAGTGATCGTAATTTCAACTTTAACTTGCGGAGAATAAAAAATATTGCTAGTCCTGTATTGGAAAACGATGCTGTAAACAAAATTTACATGAAAAGTTATTTAAGTGAAATAAAGAAACAACTGGATACAATGTACATGGAGAGAATTAAGGGGATGGAGGATCGTTTTAACGAAATAATACAACAACAAAACGTGCTGATTACAGAAAAATTTGATAATGTAGAAACACGTTTAAGTAAATTAATACATGATCAAAGTATAATACAAAATAAACTCAATCAATCACTAAGAGAAATGACATCATTATTTAATTACAAAATTGATTCAGTTGAAGAACGTCTAAATGAAAAAACGAAGCTCATTACAAACCATTAAAACATAGATATGTAAATCGTTTTTGATTTAAATTCAACATAAGCCGCATTTAAATTGATGTAATCTAAGATAGACGTTAGAAATGGAGCGACAAGAAGTGGTTCAGGAGCTTCATAAGCAAGCACGTAGAAATTTCATTCGACGTCGAGTGGTGGTCAAGGGAATTGATGATCTTTGGCAAGCAGATCTTGTTGAAATGGGTGCTTACTCAAAATATAACAAAGGCTATAGATTTATTTTAACAGTTATAGATACATTCTCAAAGTTTGCTTGGGCTGTACCCGTAAAATCTAAAAGTAGTGAAGATATAACCAATGCTATGCAATCTATTTTTTCGCTAAAGAGAATTCCAAAAAACTTGCAAACCGATAATGGTAAAGAGTTCTATAATAAAATATTTCAAAACTTGATGAAAAAACATAATATCAACCACTATTCTACATATAGTATCATGAAAGCGTCTATTGTAGAACGATTTAATAGAACTCTAAAAGGAATGATGTGGAAAAATTTTAGTCTACAAGGAAATTATCAATGGATACATATATGCAAGGATTTAATTAATCAATATAATAATAAAAAGCATAGAACAATTGGAATGACGCCAAAGTCTGTTAACACAGAAAATGAAAGTTCTATACTAAAACAAGTCTATAATCATCCCAAAATATATAAATTTGGTAAACTAAAAGTTGGAGATCACGTTCGAATTAGCAAATATAAACATATTTTTTCAAAAGGATATACTCCAAACTGGACAACTGAAATTTTTAAAATTCGTACCTTACAGAACACAAACCCCATTACCTATTTATTGGAAGACTATCAAAGGAATCCGATTGTTGGTGGATTCTATGAACATGAACTATTAAAGACACATTTTCCAAATACATACTTGATTGAAAATGTTATTAAAACTAAGGGACACCAGGCGTACGTAAAATGGTTGGGATTTTCCAATCAACATAATTCTTGGAACAATAAAGATGAACTTCAATAATATTATACATATATATATACATATATATATATATATATATACATATATATATACATATATATATATATACTTCAATATGAGATTTATTTTTTTACTATTTTTTATTATATTATAAAATTTTCAAACAAATTAACAAATAAAATATACATATATACATAAATAGTATTGTTTTGATTTTTATTTCTAATCAGCTTTGTTGTGTATGGTTAGAGTCAAGCTTTTGTATTCAAACAATTTAATTAAATCAACTGTTTCAAACACATTCATACATATCAACGAAAAAACCACAACAGAACTTTTAACAACAGAACAACAATACAATAGGGTGGCACTTATATCATCGTTGTTACTTTTCTCATACAAAATTAGTATACAAATCCTAACCAACCCTAGCCAAACCCCCGCCCAAACCCTCGCCCAAACCCCGACCAAACCCCGGCCAAACCCAGGCAAGCCAAGCCAAGCCAAACCAAGCCAAGCCAAGTCGTGCCAGCCCAGTTGCCGAATCTCATTACTCACACACAATTTCAAAAACTTCCAGGTATATAAGTGCCACCCTATTTTAACCACACATTCAACTGACCAGTGTTGCCAAATGTGCATTACACAGTTTTTCATCGTTCATGCCATACAAAATTAGTACACATTTTTTGCTCCCTGCTCTTGTTTCCAGAACTCTCATCAACACCCTACTACTACGAATATTTTTTTGTATAATTTTTTGTTTGTTCAATAAGAAAGTCAGAAAAATTCCGCTAATCGACTATTCACTATGAAGGTACAACGAGAATTAAGTTAAATTTTTAATACAAAAAATATATATTATACTTTTTATGCATAATTAATTCAATAGAAATTTTAAACTAAAAAAGAAATTCTAAGCGTAGTGCGTTTTTTTGTAAATGGCGAGTTTTTTCTTCATTTTGGTGCTGTTTGAAATTTCAAATTTGACAACGCTGGTCGTTGCGTAGACATC
The DNA here is from genome assembly GCA_905220375.1 of Tachina fera. Taxonomy (NCBI): domain Eukaryota; kingdom Metazoa; phylum Arthropoda; class Insecta; order Diptera; family Tachinidae; genus Tachina; species Tachina fera. The sequence continues at coordinate 126,638,313 of LR999963.1, forward strand.
ATTTGATCAAGATGAATCAGGGGAAGTTATTATTCAACTAGCAAACATTGTTAGGTCGGGTTTACATCTGTGTGCATATGCCACACAAGCGTAAAAAAGCGTAACCAACTAATTACTAATGAAAAATTATTTGATTCAGACATGTGTTTATTAAGTTAAACAGTCTCATACATAATTAATAGACAATTTTATACAATCCAAAATGATTGCAAACTATTTAAATCAATAAATACATGTCTGAATCAAACAATTTTTCATTAGTAATTAATTGGTTGCGTTTTTTTGGGCATATGCCACACAAGAAATGCTAGATTTGAACTCAGTCTTAGCGATTGCCTGGTTGCGAAACAATACAGTAGAACACCAATAAGTAGTTATTCCTAAATATAGTTAGGGATTTCCTAGTCACGAAAAGATACAGTGGAACACCGATAAGCAGATATTAATAAATATTGTTAGCGATTTCCTAGTAGCGAAACAATACAGTTGAACACGGATAAGTAGATATTAAAAAACATTGTTAGCAATTCATTAGTCACGAAATAATACAGTACAACACGGATAAGTAGATATTAATAAACATTGTTGGCGATTGCCTCGTCGCAAAACAATACAGTAAAACCTGGAAAAATAGATATTAATAAACATTGTTAGCGATTTCCTAGTCGCGAAACAATACAGTAGAACACGGATAAGTAGATATTAATAAACATTGTTGGCGATTGCCTAGTTGTAAAACAATACAGTAGAAGAAAAGTCAAGAATTAATCTGAGAAACTACAGGGGAAACAGAGGGTATAAAGCTACGGAATAGAAATTAAATGAACTATATTTAAGAGAAAAACTAAATTTATTAATTTTAAATAAAGAATAATAATTTAAGGACAAAAGACGTGTTGTTTCTTGTAAACGACCTGTAGCTACAATTTTTAGGATATCGAAATTAGTTAGTTTTTGTAATAGCACACACAACAAAATGACCTTGTTAACGAAAGCAGATGACATGAGAGAATTGTTTTGTAAGCAGGTCACAAAAATTCAAAATGGATGGCTTTTCGCATACTTCGAGCTGAATTAAATATTAATAATTCTTCTTAACCCAGTAAAAAAAGAGACTCCAAAAAAATGTTATAAAAATGTAGAGTTTACGATGCGGAAGTAGTGCAAATTTCGATTCGATCTAATGATTTTTACATGGGGTTGTCATTGCAAGAAGTTCTCTTTTTCGATGCCTGGTCACTGAATTGGAGGCGATATTAAGAAAAATTCCATTTTTTGTGTTCTATGATAATATTTTCATCTAGGAAAAATGGTAAATAGTTGCCTTTTTTAACAATTCGTTTCTTTTTATACGAATTTAAGCCCGAAACAGTGTTTTCATGTAAATTTAAGCAAATAACTTTTAAATTTTATACTAAAAATAATTCATAAATTTGTTTAGAAAAATAATTCTTTTTTAAATTCTGGTGAGTATTTTCTGACACTATGGAGGAGTTACAAGGTTTTGTGTGACTAAAATAAACTTCTACATGGTTTTTTGCTCCTCTTTGTATCGAACGTACAAATTTTTACTTTAACCCGAAGATAGAAAATTGATTAATCAGTCATTCAGAGGTATTTTTATTATGTGTAAAAAATTAACAATGTCTAACTAATCATTGAAATTCTTTGTATAGAGAATATGTTGGTGATTTTTCAGCTGAAAAATTGCGGAGATGAAGAAAAAGAAAAACGAATTTCCTCTTTCATGGCTCATATCCAAAAACCAAAGAGTCAACGTGCCTACTAGAAGAAATTTTGCACAGAAACCAATGAAGATGCCGATGTACGGTCTTTTGATTTTGCACAAAACGTCAATTACCCCGTCAGTCCTCAGCAGCCGGGCAGTGCATATTTTAACGCTGGTAGAAAGTGCTCAGTGTTCGGCATTACTAATGAATTATTGAAGAAGCAGGTACATTTTCATTCATTATTGAATTTTTTAATTCCATCACAGAATGTGACATTGACGATCTTAACATTTTTTTTCTTTTCAGTTGTTCTACTTGATTGATGAACAAGACGAAATAGGAAAAGGCCCAAATTGTATCATCAGCTTGTTGCATCACCATCTTTCAACCTCATCTGTACCTAGCAAAACCTTGATATTATGTAGTGACAACTGCGTTGCGCAAAATAAATATAATGCGGTTCTTGGTAACCTTATGTTTAGAGTGGCCAGAGTGGCCACTTCACCATTAGTAAGGATGGCGTGGAAGCGAAATTATTCGCAGATAGCCAGGATACAATAAAATTTGAGCTACGTATCTGCACCGATGATTTATCCTATCCTAACGTTATTACTCCGGATGGATTAAACTTAGAAAGAATATGGTATCTATACAAAACTATAAGAGAGCTTGTTTTCGATAAGGAAAAGTGCGATGATGTGGCTCCGAAACCACAAAAACCGATGAAGAAGAAGGCAGCGAAATTCGAAGAATTTACATCCACCGAAAACAAGGCAGTAACCAAAAAAAATAAGAGCAAAAAAAAACTGACTGAAAACAAAACTGAGACTCCTAAAAATTCGGTAGCAAAAGTGGAAAAACCTTTTAAAAAGACAGCTGCAGTTGAAAACGCTCATTCAAAACGAGAAAAAAAACGCCAAAACTAAAAAAATCTCCAAAACCAAAAAAATCACCTATATGAAAAAAACGCCAAAATTAAAAAAATCGCCAAAATAAAAAAATCGCCAAAATAAAAAACGCCAAAATAATAAAAATCGCAATTAAAAAAACTTCCAAAAAAAATGCCAAAACTCAGAAAGCGCATTTAAATTCAAAAAACCCCAAAACTAAATAAAAACTTAAAACCGAAAAACTAAAAAAAAGCCCAAACTATAGTTTATATTGGCTAAAGTTAGTATTCAATTACATATCCCGTATCAGTACGAAACCCTTCGTGCGCGGGTCAAAGTCGCACTTCACTGAATTTATTTGTATTTGGGGTACTCATATAGAGTATTCCTCTAGGGCACCTTTTTGTGTTTTTTTGTTTGCGGTTATTTTTGTTTGTTTTTGTAATTTATGATTGTTTGTTTGTTTTTGAGGTACTCGTATAGAGCAAGGCCTATTTATTAGCTCTATGTAACTCTACAAAAACACAGCAATACAAAAAACAACTTTGTGTTTAAGTTGTCAGAAACACACACAAACATGAACTATAGTATGTGGTGCAAACATCTTTTGACAGCTTAAACACGAAAACACAGAATATCATCAGGACGATTGCATTGACCTGATAAATAGGCCTTGGTATAGAGTATTCCTCAATGTCACTGTTTATGTTATTTTTTGTTTACGGTTTTTTTGTTTTTGTTATTTCCACGATGTAAAAATATTAGGAAATCACATAAAGCTTATTTATTAAAGTTAGTATGTACCTATTACGAAAAATATGCACTACGAATATTTTTTTGTATAATTTTTTGTTTGTTCAATAAGAAAGTCAGAAAATTCCGCTAATCGACTATTCACTATGAAGGTACAACGAGAATTAAGTTAAATTTTTAATACAAAAAATATATATTATACTTTTTATGCATAATTAATTCAATAGAAATTTTAAACTAAAAAAGAAATTCTAAGCGTAGTGCGTTTTTTTGTAAATGGCGAGTTTTTTCTTCATTTTGGTGCTGTTTGAAATTTCAAATTTGACAACGCTGGTCGTTGCGTAGACATCATTTGATCAAGATGAATCAGGGGAAGTTATTATTCAACTAGCAAACATTGTTAGGTCGGGTTTACATCTGTGTGCATATGCCACACAAGCGTAAAAAAGCGTAACCAACTAATTACTAATGAAAAATTATTTGATTTAGACATGTGTTTATTAAGTTAAACAGTCTCATACATAATTAATAGACAATTTTATACAATCCAAAATGATTGCAAACTATTTAAATCAATAAATACATGTCTGAATCAAACAATTTTTCATTAGTAATTAATTGGTTGCGTTTTTTTGGGCATATGCCACACAAGAAATGCTAGATTTGAACTCAGTCTTAGCGATTGCCTGGTTGCGAAACAATACAGTAGAACACCAATAAGTAGTTATTCCTAAATATAGTTAGGGATTTCCTAGTCACGAAAAGATACAGTGGAACACCGATAAGCAGATATTAATAAATATTGTTAGCGATTTCCTAGTCGCGAAACAATACAGTTGAACACGGATAAGTAGATATTAAAAAACATTGTTAGCGATTCATTAGTCACGAAATAATACAGTACAACATGGATAAGTACATATTAATAAACATTGTTGGCGATTGCCTCGTCGCAAAACAATACAGTAGAACCTGGAAAAATAGATATTAATAAACATTGTTAGCGATTTCCTAGTCGCGAAACAATACAGTAGAACACGGATAAGAAGATATTAATAAACATTGTTGGCGATTGCCTAGTTGTAAAACAATACAGTAGAAGAAAAGTCAAGAATTAATCTGAGAAACTACAGGGGAAACAGAGGGTATAAAGCTACGGAATAGAAATTAAATGAACTATATTTAAGAGAAAAACTAAATTTATTAATTTTAAATAAAGAATAATAATTTAAGGACAAAAGACGTGTTGTTTCTTGTAAACGACCTGTAGCTACAATTTTTAGGATATCGAAATTAGTTAGTTTTTGTAATAGCACACACAACAAAATGACCTTGTTAACGAAAGCAGATGACATGAGAGAATTGTTTTGTAAGCAGGTCACAAAAATTCAAAATGGATGGCTTTTCGCATACTTCGAGCTGAATTAAATATTAATAATTCTTCTTAACCCAGTAAAAAAAGAGACTCCAGAAAAAATGTTATAAAAATGTAGAGTTTACGATGCGGAAGTAGTGCAAATTTCGATTCGATCTAATGATTTTTACATGGGGTTGTCATTGCAAGAAGTTCTCTTTTTCGATGCCTGGTCACTGAATTGGAGGCGATATTAAGAAAAATTCCATTTTTTGTGTTCTATGATAATATTTTCATCTAGGAAAAATGGTAAATAGTTGCCTTTTTTAACAATTCGTTTCTTTTTATTCGAATTTAAGCCCGAAACAGTGTTTTCATGTAAATTTAAGCAAATAACTTTTAAATTTTATACTAAAAATAATTCATAAATTTCTTTAGAAAAATAATTCTTTTTTAAATTCTGGTGAGTATTTTCTGACACTATGGAGGAGTTACAAGGTTTTGTGTGACTAAAATAAACTTCTACATGGTTTTTTGCTCACTCTCGGCAAATTAAAAATATCGATTTTTTGGAAGCAATGAAAATATACTTCCGCTAGAATGACTTCCATCTTTTTCACTGGGAAGTAAAAGGAGTTCATTGGATTAGCACACCAGAGAAGCTTGCACTGCTGAGTTTGCATGTTCCCACAGGTAGCCTTAAGAAATTAGAATTAAGATTCATTAAATAAAGATAAACATAACAAGACGGTCGCATCAGCGGCCGTTCAAACAAATAATAGTTTAAATATCATCACATGGCAATCCTGCCAGTGATATTAAAACACTGAAAATAAAATCAAGAATATACGAAATAAAATAAAGCAAGAAAAAAAGTGCTATGGTTAACAGAAATTTTGTAGCAACACAAAAAAAGAGACAAAATAAAATTTTGGGTGAAAAACAACGCAAAAACGGTTCCTAACCAGGTGTCCACATCAGAATTTCAAACATATGAAAACAAAATATTTATACCAGTCAACAATTAGAATAAAAACAACAAAGTAATAAACAAAAAATTTCAAAAACAAACATAAAACTTCTTAAGATCACTATTTATAGCTTTAAATTGTGAGTAATAAAAAAAACTGTATACCTATCATCATGTAATTAGTAAAAAAAAAAGCAACAAAACAACAAATATCAACAATCACCAACTACTATACTTTGGAAGCTGGAAATATGGATAAGAACGTAAAAAACCGAAACAGGTAAGAAAATGGGTAAATAAGAGTCGAAGTTAGTAAAACCGAACGCCAACGTTATAACTAACATGGAAATAGTTGACCACACGGCGCAAATTGATTCGATATGGTACCTTTTATTAATTATAGTTATAGTAAATATCATCGGCCCTATGTATAACCAAAAATTGGCATGAAGTTATTATGAGTGATGAAATTGAATTAGGTGTAAACGATTTGACACTAAAAATGCTCGCATTACCTAATCTTAGTCCATCTCTAAGTCCTAGCATGATTTTTAATGTGAATTTTCATGGCAAAACTCTTTAAGATCATGTTCAATTTTGACACTTATGCCACTTTCATGCCAATTTTTGCTTATACATAGGGCCGCGTAAGTCTATTACTAAAATTATTTTCAATGCATAAGAGAAATCTTAGAAAAATATACCCGAGTCGTGAAAACGAATTAGACAAAATTTAAACAACCAAAATAGTTGTATTCACATGCGAAGTTATTCTATGGCTAAGATATCCTTATGGACTGGCAGACTCTTATAAATGGAGTAAGACAGATTAAGGAACATTTTGACAGATCATGTGTTTAAAAATCCACAGATCAACAAAGAATGAAACAATAGAGAAATATATTAATATACTTGTGGACAAACTAGAAGAAATAAGAATAGTACTTAATGTACATTATTCCAGAGTAACAGCAGCACATAAAGCAGCTGCAGAAGCTTTCTTTTTAGAGACTAGGGAACCACTGCTATCAATAGCATTGAAAAAACAAATAGTAAAAAAAATCCAAAAAATCTTCATGAGAAAATAGAAGTACAGGAATAAAACAAACAAGTTAAAATAATGCCACAGACAGTGTTAGAATTCCTACGTACAGCCTCAAGGCTAATACCTGACTTTGATGGTCACCCAAACAATCTACTGCCTTTCATAGATGCTTTAAACTTAGTTGAATCCATTAGGGAAAGCCACGAGGCAGTAGCCATTAATCTTATTAAAACAAAATTGAAAGGCACATCCAGAAATTTAATAGAAAATGAGACCACCATAGCTGCAGTATGTTCAAAATTAAAAGAAAAAGTAAAAGGAGAATCCGTCGAAGTTGTTTCGGCTAAAATTATGATCATTATCATCTCGAGATATTCCGATTGTAGGGATTAAGAAAACAAAATTATTTAATATATATATTTTTATGGTACAAAACAATATCTTTCCAAAATTTAGATTTTTTCAGAAAATCTTTGCGTATGTTGAAAATTCAAAAAATATACAGAATGCGCTTCACGTTTTTCCCTTTATTCACACATCAGCTGCTTAAAACTTTTGTGAATTCTGAAATTCAATCTAAATAGAAAAACAAAAATAAATTTTGAATGTTATACAATAAGTCTATATACACTTTTCGTAATAAAAAATATTTATCGTAATTATACGATATATTTTATTATGGAAGTGTACTTAGTGCTAATAACAGGTAGCATTTAATGAATTTTTTTTAATGCAGGTTTTTATTTATTGTATCCTCAAATATGAACTAACAATAAGTATTCAAATCTAAAATATAATTATTAGTCCCAACCAATGTCGCTTAGGTTAACCTTAGTGATAGTTATTAATAATACATAAGTAGTGATAAGCAAAAAAAAAAAAGAAAAAAAGTATTTTCAAGCAGCTCTCTTTTTTACGCGGATATGTCCAGTAAAGTTCAGTAAAGATATTTGCTTACGTATTTTGCAATTTCTTTAGTCACTAGTGCCATATGTAAATCACGATGTATATTTGAATTTTTTGACGTACCATTCAGCCGATGTTATCAAACGTAAAATTTTTTTCCCTTCGTTGAATTTTCTCAACATTTAATGAATAACAAAACACATTTATTAATGGATTTAAAAAAGTTTTCGCGCATTACTTTTAGCAGCATCGGGAGGTTCTACCTGGTCATGCTACTGTTTAAAATAAGTAACCTCTCACGGCACCAGATATTTAGATAAAATTCGCAAAGGAGCTCATAAAGTATACGGTATTATAATAAAAATTGGAAAAGTTTTGTTTGTATGTATTGTTTTTTTTTATTATTTACCAACACTGTGTGATAAATTTTGATGAAATCGCACACATCAAAGCAGAAAAAACCGACGATATACCAATTTTTTTTTGTTCTCATCAATAAAAAACTATTTACTGTGTAATTTTACAAAAAGAACTTGGAAACCGTTTTATTGAGGAACTTCAAATTCTTTTCAATAAAAAAATTAGATTGGTAACTTACTAATTCCATATAAAACCAACGAGTGTTTGGGACCGACCCCTATGGTAGTTAGGTTTTTTACAACTAAAATTTTTACCAAATAACATCAATAATATTGCCAGTGGTTCCCAAATTATGATGCATACAAATCATTAAAGTAACTAAAATAATAATAAATAAATAATAATAAAATTATATCAAATAAGAAATAATTTAAGATATTCAAACAAACAAAAAATCTACATTGGTAATATTATTATAATATAAAGTATGTTCAGTTATTTTTGAAGCAAATTGTTTGGCGACATGTGACTTCTTTTAAATGATCTGATATAGATTTGCCGAGGTTTGGCGTACATTCTGGACCGATTTTTCATAACTCGTCTAAGTTCTCTTTTTATACCCTTTACCAAAAAATGGAAAAAGGGTATAAGTTAACACATTTCCCATTTAAACTCCGCTACTGCTGACATAGAACACGCGCACAAAATCTTCCCACAAACAACAATGAATTCGCTGACACCATGTCTACGATGCAACATACTTTTGTGCAATTCCAGGAAAAACATCAGGTGATGTGGTGCAACGATAAAGTAAATTATAATAAAAATATAATGCAGTTTTAGTTTTAAGTTAGTGTTAATTCAACATTCAAAAATAAAGGAGCATAAGCTCCCAAAAAATATTTTTTTAAATGAAAATAAACTTATAAAGTTTTAATTGGCGCCCGAGCAGGGACCCTTGTTAAAGGTCCTAACAAAAAAGCCTTGAGGAGGTTCCTGAGTACGCGTTGAAAAGGTGTGATTCGATGTCACAGCCCCTCAAGCCATAGGTTAAGTTAATTAAGGAATTTAAAAAAAGCAAAATTGAAACCAATAAATAAATAATGTGAAAAATAAAATTAATAAAATGAAAATGTGCAATTAAAAGAAATCATGAAAAAATAAAGATGAAATTTAAGAAAGTTGAAAAAAGAAGATAAATGAAAAATTTGAAGTTAAATATTTGTGAAAATTAGCTGGAAAAAAGATATATAAATTAAAGTTTAAAAGGAAGAATTAAAAGGATAAATGGAAATTAAATACTTGTGAAAATTATTTGTATAAAAAATAAGAAATGTAAATTAAAGCTTAAAAGCAAGAATACAAAGATAAATGAAAAATTAAATTAAATATTTGTGAAAATTTTGAGAAATAATATTAAAATTATTTAGAAAAAATTGAGGAAAATATATTGATTTGAAAATACTTGTGGAATTTTGAAAATGAAAATAACTCAATTGAATTGATGTGAGAAATAAAAATATTAGATATTTGAAATTAAAACATTTGAAGAATCTAACATACTTTGGAAATCAGCTGGAACAAGGACGATTTTTCGAACAAATGCTTTGGTGAGTAACATTTGTGAATTGTTCAATCTAAGAGAAATTATCCTTACCTTACCCTAAATAACCCATACAATCAAAATGCCAGACAAAGTTGACGACATTACCGCAAGAATGAATAGGGTACTATCGCTAGGCAGGAATAATGTGCCGGACTCAGCTAGTACAAGTAGTAGAGCAGAGGGCTTTTCTCAGGCCCAAAAAGAAGAAATAAAAGCAATAGTTAGCGAATTTTTTGACAAGGAATCACTTGAGGATGATAGTGATCATCCCATAGGCGACGTTAGACTGGAAGAGTTAGATAAGATTCCAGACATTATAAAATCAATCAGAGAATTTTCAGGAAGAGCAGGTGAGTTCGGATCATGGCGGAAGTCCGTTGACCGAGCTCTACAACTTTTTGAATCCATAAAAGGGACTAGTAGGTATTACGCAATTTTACATACTATACGGACAAAAATAGTGGGCGAGGCAGATACTGCTCTCGACTCATACAGAACACCACTAGATTGGGGGAAAATGAGGAAGTGCTTAATGATGCACTACTCAGATAAACGGGACATAGGTACGCTAGAATACCAAATGACAACGTTATGTCAGGGAAATAGATCCATTACTGAATTTTACCAGGCTGTTTACCAGCACTTATCATTAATTCTTGATAAGGTTGCATGCCTGGAATTAGACTCCTCTAGTTTGTGTGCTATGACTAGCGCTTATAGGGAAAAGGCTTTGGACACGTTCATCCGGGGATTAAGGGGTGATTTGCCCAGACTTCTTAGTGTTAGGGAACCATCATCTCTCCCTCAGGCACTACACATGTGCCTTAAGTTAGATAACATGTCGTACCGCATAAACCATGCACATGGACAAAGATTAATCCCTCAAAAACACCAGCCTTCACAATTGGGTGCACGCCCAAAATTCTATCCTGAACTTGCCTATACCGGTGGGTTATATCGACCACCAATACCAACAAGATTAGCTCCGAAACCAATGCCTATTCAAACTTATCAATATCAACACCAAAATCGACCACCTTTTAATCTATATCAAAATAGGAACACAAATGCGAATGTTCCATCTCAACTTTACCAGCAACAAAATTCCAATAATGTTCGAGGTCCTGTACCAATGGATGTGGATCGTTCCGTTCAGACTAAGCAGGTGAACTATGTCAATAGACCTCCATTTAATAACTCAATTAAAAGACCACATGAGTCTTATCAGGGCCCCGCAAATAAATTTCAGCGAACTTTCCATCTAGGAACAGGAGGACAGAACAATGTTGATTGCTTCCAACAAGCAGACGAAGCTCCAGATAACTTTTCAGATCAAGTTTGTTACGGGGAAGTAATCGAGCGAGGAAACATTGAAGATTTGACTTCTGATCATCCTGAGAGGGTAGAGGAAACCGGAAATGATTTTGATGCATATTCCATTGAAGATTTAAATGCAGATTTCAATTTTTTTGGTTAAATAGTTTCTCCTTACCTTACTTCAAGGTATGTTTGAGGAACGGGAAAAACTTGAAAGTCCTTTTAGATACTGGTAGTAATAAGAATTATATCAAACCTTGCTTAATAACAAATCCTTTACCGAACGGAAGTAATTTCTTCGCAAAATCAATATCTGGTGATGTTGAAATTACACAGCATTCCTATTTGAATCTTTTTGGCCCCATGAATGGACCAATTAAATTTTTTCCTTTTGCCAGGATTGCGCACTTTTGACGCAATTTTGGGGAACGATACTCTAAAAGATATTTCAGCCGTGATCTATGCCTCAGAAAGTTATTTTACTGTTAAAGGTAATATAAAAATACCTATATACCAATACATATCCCATGACGTGAACCACCTTGACATTAAAACAGGACACCTTTCGCAATATCAGTCGAATGCTTTAAGAAACATGATAAATAGACATAAAAATCTCTTTTCTGAGCCTGATGATAGACTGACCTATACCACAAAGGTTGTGGGTGAAATAAGGACCACCACTGAAACTCCTACTTATACAAGAACCTATCCTTATCCATTGGCATTGAAAGGCGTAGTTGATAAAGAAATTGAAAAAATACTCAATGATGGGATAATATGACCATCACGTTCTCCTTATAATTCACCAATTTGGGTGGTTCCTAAGAAAGAAGACGCTTCAGGCAATAGAAAATACAGAGTAGTGATAGACTTCAGGAAACTGAATGAAATCACAATTCCTGACAGATATCCCATTCCCGAGATTAGTGAAGTGTTGGGCCGCTTAGGCGGAAACAAATATTTTTCGGTGATTGATCTCAAGAGCGGATTTCACCAAATTCCACTTAGGGAAAGAGATATAGAGAAAACAGCATTTTCCGTAAGCAATGGGAAGTATGAATTCACAAGACTTCCCTTTGGGCTCAGAAATGCTCCTGCCATATTTCAAAGGGCACTTGATGATATTCTTCGAAACCAAATTGGGAAAATTTGTTATGTCTATATTGATGACATAATAATATTCAGTAAAGACGAGAAATCCCATCTACAACACCTGAACGAGGTCTTGGAACACTAAATTCTGCAAATATGAAGGTGCAATTAGAAAAGTGTGAGTTCTTCAAGAATGAGGTAGAATTTCTGGGATTTGTTGTGTCTGAAAATGGATTGAGAACTAATCCAAGAAAAGTAGAGGCAATAGCCAAATTTCCATATCCCAGCACACTTAAAGATTTGCATTCCCTTCTGGGTCTGTTAAGCTATTACCGTAGATTTATCAAAGGTTTTGCGGACATTGCAAAACCTCTTACCCAAATGTTAAGAGGAACAAATGGAAGAATTTCTAGAACAGAATCCAGCAAGGTCAAAATTTCTTTGGGTAACATAGAGAAAGAAGCCATCGAGAAACTGAAAAACGCTCTCCTATCACAGGAGGTTATTCTGTCATACCCTGATTTTGAAAAGGAGTTCCACCTTACAACTGATGCTTCTAACATAGCAATAGGAGCAGTGCTAAGCCAGGGTGATCGGCCAATAACTTTTATCTCAAGAACATTGTCGGGGGAGGAACAAAATTACGCCACAAACGAGAGGGAAATGCTGGCCATCGTTTGGGCTTTGCAAAACCTCAGAAACTACTTGTATGGAACGGCAAAAGTGGTGATTTTTACTGATCACCAACCCATTACTTATGCCCTCAGTAATAAAAATTCTAACACAAAAATGAAGAGATGGAAAGCCATCCTTGAGGAATATAATCATGAAATACGCTACAAGCCTGGAAAAACAAATGTGGTTGCTGACGCACTTTCTCGGCCTAGTGTAACAAATATTAATTCTTTAACTGGAACTGTTCATAGCGGTGAAAGTTCAGCTGACAATCTCATCCCAAGTGTTGAGGTTCCAATAAATGCGTTTAAAACCAAATATTTCTCACCTTAGGCGACTTCCCTTCATATCATTTTCAAATAATTTTTCCCGGTTACCATAGACATACTATAGTAGAAAAAGATTACAATCAAGAAAATTTATTGTCCTTATTAAAGAGATACCTTAATCCTTCAGTAATAAACTGTATCAAAACTCCAGAACCCATTATGGGAAAAATACAAGAATTATACCCTGATCATTTTCGAAATTACAAAGCACGTTTTTCACAACTGGTTGTAGACGATATTCTGTCAGAAACAGATCAAGAAAATATTATTATTGATACACATAAACGCGCTCACCGAAATGCGCTTGAAAATAAAATACATATTTTGGAGAAGTACTATTTCCCAGGTATGTTAGCAAAAATCAAGAGAATCGTGAAACTATGCTCTATTTGTAAAAAGAACAAATACGAAAGACACCCATCAGTGCCGAAAATTAATGAAACACCCATTCCAACTTATCCTGGACAAGTGATTCATGTTGATATTTTTTCCACTGACAAAAAACTAGTTATGACATGCCTTGATAAATTTTCAAAGTTTGCTCAGGCAAGAATTCTTCCCGGAAAGTCAATCGAGGACGTTAGGAGGCCTCTAAGGGATCTTATCTTCTATTTTGGAGTCCCAAAAACAATTGTTATCGATAATGAAAAGTCCCTAAATTCAGCTTCTCTCCTGTTTATGAAGTTTTTACTACACCGCCTTACAATAGCGAAGCAAACGGTCAGGTTGAGCGTTTCCATTCAACGCTTGCCGAAATATTAAGATGCTTAAAAGACGAAAGAACAAGTAAAAATTTCGAAGAGCTTTTGGAAAGATCTACATATTAATGAAAACAATCACTCGGTACATTCGACAATTGGTAGAAAGCCCGTTGACATGTTTTTTGGGAGGACAGTAGATTTTTCTCCTGGAAGCTATGATCAAACGCGACAGACCAACATTGAAAGACTACGACTGAAACAGGAATAAGATTTGAAATATCATAATAGGAAAAGGACGAACCCAAAAGAATATATTACAGGTCAGACAATCTTTGTTAAAATAAATAAGCGATTAGGAACAAAACTGACAGAAAGGTATAAAGAAGAAGTTGTGAAAGAGAATAGAAATTCTACAGTAGTAACAGAAAGTGGAAGAATCATTCACAAAAAGCATATTAGAAACTAATTTGGTATTAAACATTTTACAGAATTTTACTGAGTTTACTGTGCTCAGGCGAAATTCAAATAATGGACTATTCTAATTCTAAAATGATAGCATTAAATATGGGCTTAGTTAAGGTCCAGTCTGGAACATTTAAGCTCGTGCACGTCATCGACTTACAGAATTATGAGAACGTTTTGAATAGTTTGGAAAAAGCACTTTTAATTGGCAACACCATAAGTCATCCTTTCTTTAACTACCTTAATCACTCCATAATCCAAATCAAATCCTACTTATCCCGACTCAGGCCGAAGTTAAGAACAAAACGTTCCTTGGACTTCCTTGGAACTGCATAGAAATGGTTATCTGGTACTCCAGATCACCATGATTTCGAAATAATTCAGGAAAAGATAAATAATGTCTTAACAAATGGCAATAACCAAGTATTAATTAACCAACTTTCCTTTGACAGATTGAACAGCCTTACAAATGTTACAGATAATATTTTAAATGTCCTGAAATCAGAGGACCAACATAAGAAAATAATTGAGTTCAAATATAAGCTCGAAATTTTTAAAGAGGAAATATCAAACATAGAGTTTGCTGTCCATTGGGCTAAAGCAAATATTGTTAGCTCTTTTATTTTGTCTAATATTGAATTAGAAACATTGCGCAATGTATTTGAAAAAAATAATATCCCTTTTTCCAGCATCGATGAATTGCTAACATTCGCAAACATAAAGGTTGCGGTTAATGATAAAGACATTATTTACATTATAAGCATCCCAACAACTTTGTTACAGGATTGTAAAAAAATATTAGTCAAGCCTGTTAAATTTAATAATTCAATTAAAAATTTAAATTTTGAAAAAAATTTTCAACGTAATAGCGACATATTTGGTATAAATAAAGATTGTAAAATTTATAATAGTTTAAGTATTTGTAGATTAAGTGAAATAATTAATATAACAGCCTCTGACTGCATTCCTAAGCTCTTGGCAAGCCAACCCTCAAAATGCGCCACAACAAACAACGACCATATCCCAACAGTGGAAGAGATTGAAGATGATGTGTTATTACTTAACCAATTCGCAGGCGAAATAGAAGTCGAAGGTTCAACGGTGCAATTGAAAGGTACATTTATTATTCACCACATAAACTCGTCAATCAAAGTAGACGGAAGAACTTATAAAACAACTAAGATGACAGGTTCGAAACCACTTCCTGCGCTGGTTCAACCAGTCCTTATTGAAGCAGAAGAAGAAACACTCTCTCTACAAATGATGAAAACCATAAACTTTAATAACTCAAGAACTATCGAAAAGCTAAAAAACCACAGCAACCTTAATCTTTACCTAAATGTTATATTAATGGTGACAGTTTTAACAATTATTTCTATTGCTACAGCAAAAATATGCAGAAAAAAATCTCCAAATAAAGATCAGAAAGATACTGAACATCCTTGTAATGAAGAGACTCCAGAAAATCCTGCAGTTACAACATCCAAAGCTAGAAGTATCCACAGCTTACCCTTTTTCTGAAAAACGGTTCATACGAGGACGTATGAACTTTTAGAGGGGGAGTAGTTAACACATTTCCCATTTAAACTCCGCTACTGCTGACATATAAACGCGCTCAAAATCTTCCCACAAACAACAAGGAATTCGCTGACACCATGTCTACGATGCAACATACTTTTGTGCAATTCCAGGAAAAACATCAGGTGATGTGGTGCAACGATAAAGTAAATTATAATAAAAATATAATGCAGTTTTAATTTTAAGTTAGTGTTAATTCAACATTCAAAAATAAAGGAGCATAAGCTCCCAAAAAAATATTTTTTTAAATGAAAATAAACTTATAAAGTTTTAATTAATATATAGGTTTGTCATTCCGTTTGTAATTTCTACAATATTAATAAGAGACACATAAAGTATATATATTCTGGATCCTCATGCATAGGGAAGACGAACAAGCGATGTCCGTCTGTCTGTACGTGAAATCGGTTTTCCCAAGCTCCCAGAACAGCTAGAGACTTCGTTCTTGGACTGGTGTATCAGAAATTTCCCTATTTTTTTGCTATTGAAAATCAGCAAAATCGAGCAGACGGTTTCAGAGCTGGAAAACTCATACTCAATATTCCCATAGAAAATAACTACCGAAAACAAGTTTTCATTACTTTTTTATTAAATTAACTTATTTTATACTTCGGTATGAATAAAATTGGTATTTATAATTAAAAAAAAATTTAAAAATTTAACAAATTAAAAAAACGTTTCCAGGGTTGGAAAACTTTAACTTTTTTCTAATAATTAAACATATTTCATGTTTTAGGAAGAAGGCTATTTTCTCAGGAACGGTAAAAACTACGAGTCTGAAATTTGGACAGTATATGTAGAACTTTGGTCACTACAACAACAAATATATAAAAGCTAAAAATTAAAGGGTGTTCCAAAATGAGTGACGAAAACTTTTAAAATCCCATGTAATATACATACAATTGTATTATGTATGTACATATGCATATTGACACTTGAAATTTGTAAAATTAGTGTATTTTTATATATGCTACAACAATTAACACTAAAATCAAAAAAATTTAAATTAAAGGGTGGTCCATCAGTTAATGCAATTTTGACTATGTAATTTTAACAAATTGCTATATCTTGGAAACCGTAAGAGCTAAACTGTTGAAATTTTCAAAAACGGTAAATCTAAAAAATCCGAAAACTATAAAATCGCCAAAAATTTTAAAAAAATCGCCAAAACGAAAAAAATCGCCAAAATGAAAAAAAAAACGCCAAAATTAAAAAAAAACGCCAAACACTAAAAAAAATCGCAAAAAAAAAATCGCCAAAACAAAAAAATCGCCTGAATGAAAAAAAATCGTCAAAATCAAAAAAATCGCCAAAACGAAAAAAATCGCCAAAATTAAAAAAAAGCCAAAAACCGACAAAAATCGCCAAAAACAAAAAAAATGCTTATATAAACTAAAATCGCCAAAAATTAAAAACAAAATCGCCTAAATGAAAAAAAATCGCCAAAATCAAAACAAAACGCCAAAACGAAAATAAATCGCCAAAATTAAAAAAAAAAGGTCAAAAACCGAAAAAATCACCAAAACAAAAAAAAAATTGCCTATATGAAAAAAAATCGCCAAAAATTAAAAAAATCGCCTAAATGAAAAAAAATCGGCAAAATCAAAAAAATCGCCAAAACGAAAAAAAATCGCCAAAATTAAAAAAAAAACGTCAAAAACCGAAAAAAAATCGCCAAAACGAGAAAAAAGTGTCAAAACAAAGAAAAATTCCCACAATGACAAAAATCCGCAAAAATCGCCGAAACAAAAAAAATGCTTATATGAACAAAATTTGCCAAATTTAAAAAAAACCCCTAAATGAAAAAAATCGCCAAAATCAAAAATATCGCTAAAACGAAAATTAATCGCCAAAATTAAAAAAAAAACCAAAAACCGAAAAAAATCGCCAAAACAAAAAAAAATTGCCTATATGAAAAAAAATCGCCAAAATTAAAAAATCGCCAAAAGCCGAAAAAAGTCGCCAAAAAGGAGAAAAAAGTTTCAAAACTAAAAAATTGCCAAAAAGAAATAAAAACGCCAAAAACCGAAAAAATCGCCAAAACAAAACAAAATTTGCCTTTATGAAAAAAAAAAATCGCCAAAATTAAAAAAACCAAAAACCGAAAAAATTGCCAAAAACGATAAAAAAGTGTCAAAACTAAAAATTTTGCCACAAAAAAATAAAATAAAATAAAATATATAAAAAATAAAAAAATCGCCTAAATGAAAAAAAATCGTCAAAATCCAAAAAATCACCAGAACGAAAAAATGTCAAAATTAAAAAAAACGACAAAAACCGAAAAAATCGCCAAAACCAAAAAAATTGTCTATATGAAAAAAAATCGCAAAAAAGCACCAAATTAAACATAATGCCTAAAACCTAAAAATTGCACAAAAAGTATGAATTTTTTCACAAAATTAATATGTACCTACATATCTCTGTGCTTATGTATGTATCTCTATACTACATAAACGCACTTTGGTAAAGGGTATATAAGATTCGGCACAGCCGAATATAGCACTCTTACTTGTTTCATTGTATTTTTGTTTATAAGTAGAAGAGAAGGCAGCCTCTGGGAATTAGGATACTTTTTTCGAAAAGGTGAATCAATACTCTTATAAATAAAAATTGAGCGACTTGAGTAATAATAGAGATAGGACACTGCTCTATTATTAACTCTTTATTTTTTCTGTTTATTTTTGAGTATTTTTATTTATGAGTAGGAGAGGATGCTTTTGGGAATTAGGACACTTTTTTCCAAAAGTTGAATTATTACACTTATAAATAAAAACTGAGCTATTTAGAATAATCGCATTTTTTGTTCCTCTTTGCACGAGTGGAAAACACCCTTGGGAATCTACTCTGATAGTATAGAGAGCTAAATCTGAAGAGAACGTTTGCGGGATTTTTGAGTATAACGTACTCACGTTTTTTTTGTCATCCGATTGAAAATTTTAGTTTCTTGTTTTATATACATATATTATTTTATTGAAAAATCGTTCTGCAATAAAACAGCTATAATTTATTTTTATTATATTTGAGTAAATAAAGAAATTTGGTTGATATTAAATGGACCTGGTGTACTTGTTTTATTTGCATCCAAGTAACGAAGAGAAGGTACGTTGAATATTCCATCTAATATACACGACTCTGGGTTCCGCTGAGCCTACCCTAGCCACCAGCGAATCCGTGTCGTTATATTTGGCGCCCGAGCAAGGACAATTTGTCCTTTAAAAAAAAACAAAATTTTTTTTATTAAAAAAATAAACAAAGCAATAATAAATAATAAAATAAAAAAAAAGGTTATTAAAAATAAAAACAAGTAAATAGTATATATTTTTTGCATTAATTTGGTTTATTTTAATTTTTTTTTTATGAGAAAACCTGTCTTACATATCGGAGGATAATAATTTTTTTATTATTATAAATAATTCTTTTATATTTCGTTTTGAAGACTTATTATTTATACTCGATCTAGTATTACCAACCACAACGAAACAAGTCAACATGCTGAAAACGTCTTGGGTATACTCCCTTAAAAAAGAGGAGCTTACAAGTTACTTGGCAAAGTGCGAGAAAAGCACCACCGGTACACTGGAAGAACTGAGGAAGCGGTTGGAGAAGTATCTGACTCTTGATCACGAAGAAGCACAGATTAAGAAATTCCTAGCTTGGCAGGCCAGACCTACGACTGCTACCGCCAGAGGAGGGTACTGACAAAATGCGTGCCTCACTCACCAAATTGGACCTTCCAGGCCCATCCAGCAAATCTCGTCCACATAGTGCCACAGCAAATGAACGAATAGCTGCCATTGAGCTTGTACGGAAATGGGGTCTAAGATACGATGGGGGAAAAGATCCCCTAGGATTCAGCGAATGGGTGGAGGAACTAGCCGGTATGTATGAAATCGACCTAATAAATGTGTTACAGGTCATGTCCGAGCTGTTACGAGATAAGGCACTAATATGGTTCCGCAACAACCACAAACAGTGGGACCAGTGGATAACTTTTAAGCGAAGCTTTTATAATTTCTTTTTGCCACCACGATACTTCGAAAAATTGGATGACAAGATTCGCAAAAGCGTGCAGCGACCCCGGAATGCCTTCAAAGATTATGTGTTGGCCCTGCAAGACGTGATGCGTCATGCTCAGCTTAGTACGGAAGAAAAACTTGAGCGGATCTCATGAAATGCCCAGCCAGATTATCAGTGGTATATACGTCGAAAAGATTTTGCTAATCTAGACGACCTGATTGCACTGGCGGCTGATATGGAAAGTATTCCTGCCTCGTCACATGACGTCCGACGGGAACAACATCGCTCGATAGTCAGCCTGGCACAAAAGCCCAGACCCTTGCATTCACCAGCTCCATGTACCATCCATGTTACTCACATCCAAGACAACGGTACAGAACTTATATGGGAAGATAAAAAAGTGAAAGCGGTACTTCAGGTAGAGAACTGTGCCATTACGGCCCCGTAGACACTGTAGCCACCCGTAGTTTCATCACACCTGAATTAGTGAAACAATTGTTCGGTAGTCCACCATATATGTCTGTAGAAATAGAAGTGCTACTGGCCGACGGGTCTAAGAACATCTTCTCCGAAGCAGTGCAATGTAAGGTAGAGCTGGGAAATCAAAACCGTCTTCACGATTTCTTAGTGATGAAAGCTGCCACTGAACCAATGATACTGGGGGTTGACCTCCTTGAAGCATTCAACACAAAAATCATATGTGCAGGACTGTCAGCGCAAGCAAGACATACTCCGGACGAAAAGGAAAACAAGGTAAGCCAAATTAATTCCAGATTAATGCTCAGGCAAATTGCTACCGTACGCAGCAAGCCCAAACCTACTCTACAAGAACGAATCCAGCAGTTTCTGGACACAGAACTGCCTAAATTTCAATCAATTAAGGGGCTATCGTCTGCCGCCACATACCGCATTGTAATGAAGGATGAACGGCCAATAAAAATCCGATATGCTCCCCGAAATCCTGCCATGCAGGCTATAATTGACGAAGAAGGCAATAAATTTTTAGAAAAGGGGTGCATAGAGCCATCGTACAGTCCATTTAGTTTTCTCATAACACTGGTAAGAAAAAAGGATGGAACATGGCGCACCTGCATGGAATTCCGTCAACTTAATGCCCGGTCAGTGCCAGATGCATATCTACTACCAAGAATTGACACTATCCTCAACAGGCTCCGCAACGGAAAGTTCATCAGTAGTCTGGATCTTAAGGATGGCTGCTGGCAAATCTCAATGGATGACTACAGTAAGAAATACACCGTCTTTGTAGTCTCTGGCCGAGGACTCTACCAATGGAAAGTAATGCCATTCGAGTTTCATTCCGCCCCAAAAACTTTCCAACGGGCTCTAGACAGTGTCATCGGGCCAGATATGCAACCATTTGCTTTCGCTTATTCGGACGATATAATCGTTATCGGCTCCAACTTTGAAGACCATTTACAAAACTTGAAGGAGGTGTTCCGACGACTCAGGGCTGCCAGACTTCGAATAAATGTGGACAAATGTAAGTTCTTTCAAGCCGAGACGAAATACTTAGGACATATAGTGACTAGAGACGGCATCAAGACTGACCCAGAGAAAACAGCAGCAGTGGCACAGATGCCGACCCCAACTGTTGACACTTAGTTCAACATATTATTCCATGACATATAATTTATTTATAAATAGCAACAATCACTTTTGTTTGTCACTGTAAGTCATTTGTTAATATTATTATTAAACATGCCAAAAATGCAATTTACCTTAACATGAAAAGTAGGTCATTTGATTTCTACATTAAACTTATGTCATTGAACTTGCCATTATTCACTTAAAAACAAATATGCCAATACAGCTAATTTGAGCACAACAATTAAAAATAGGTCAATAAGAATTCACTCGTTGAACAATAATTGATTAAGCATTTTATTTTATTATAAAATTAATTTAAGCATTTTATTATTAAGTTAAAGTAAGCAATTTATTCTTGTTATTATTAAATTAATTTAGTATAAAAGCAAGAATTAAAATAAAGAATTTGTCAATCTTCTTAAGGCATTTAAAGTGTTTTACTGATTGATCTTTACTACGTTTTTCAAGTTCAAGTGCTTGAAGGACAACCCGGCAAACAAAATAGTGTCAATACAAGTTTATGTGCTTGGATTGAAATAACTATTGCCAAACATTCATTGGTGACCCCTAATATTTTCTTAATTCAGTGAGATTCCCCCCACCAGTGGTAAGGATCTCTCTAGAATTCTTAGGAAATAAACAAACGCGCAACCACGTGTAGAACATCAGCTCAAATATCAACAAAAATACAAAACGGTAGCACAGGGCTACTTTGAAAACTCAAAATAACAACCAGTAGCACAGGGCTACGCTGAAAACGCACAATTACAAACAGTAGCACAGGGCTACAATATCTAACTCTGGTACATTAAAAACTCAGCACCCTCCATCAAACGCAATACAAACAATTACGCAAGATGTCATCAGTACAAGAACTTATGAAACAGCAAGAGGCGACTGCAAGCGAGATTGGAAGAGTCATTTCAACCATAAAAAAGGCTCCACTTGACATAAGAACAGCGGTATTTTACAAGGCAAAACGAGATGAATTAGTTAACATATGACAATCGTTCGAAAAGACGGAAAATAAAATTCGGAATGATGCTGCCTTATCAGAAGAGGATCCCTATATTACTAAGGATATTTACAAATCCATTGGCGAACAATATAGTTCTACAATTGAACATATTGAATGTCAACTAAAAAAGTGCATGACACCATATACCAAACCTGTACCATCCGTAAGGACACCAGTAACCAACTCAGTCAACCAATATGAATTAGAGGAAGTACGAACACCAGGATTAGCCAGATTAATAACTGCACGTATGACAGCATTAACACGTTTGTTACAAGGTTTGGAAACACTAACAGAAGAGCAGCCAAAACAATTTTATGAGCTAAAATCAGAGACTATAAAAAGGTTATGGTCTCAAATCCAAAATTTATATAACGACGTGTGGCAACAAATCGAAGATCCATCAAGCCAAGGCTTACATCCAGATGATTACAACAACCTCGAAGACGCAGTCCATCAACAGCTGGTTAAACTTGTTGTGCTCGCAGATCAGCACAAACAGCCTATAAGCGATGAATCACAATTGGGAAGCAATTCATCCATACTTAGCCCACTGCCTCTTCCAAAGGTTACGATACTGAAATTCAATGGAGACTATCTGAGTTGGCAACCATTTTTTGATATGTTCAATGAAATGATTCACAAAAAAGCCATGCCTGCCATTCAAAAAATGTGGGTTTTGAAAACAAACACCACAGGTGAGGCCGCTAGGCTAATACAAAACCTATCCTTACAGAAAGTAACTATGAAACGGCTTGGAAAATGCTACAAGACCGCTTCAGCAATCCTCGAAAATTAACAAATTTTTTTTTTTTTTTTTTTTTTTTTTTTTTTTTTTTTTTTTTTTTTTTTAATACATATATTTATTTATTGTATCTTCAAATATGAACTAACAATAAGTATTCAAATCTTAAATCTAAAATATAATTATTAGGACCGACCACTGTCGGACATAAACTTGTTAATAGTTATAAATAATACATAAGTAGTGATAATAAAAAAAGAAAAAAAAAAATTATAAAAAAGTATAAAAAAAGTATTTTCAAGAAATCCCATTTGGCGTGTTGAGTAATAGAGCCCTTGTGTCCCTCTTTTTTAAGCGGATGTGTCCAGTAAAGTTCAAAATATTACGAGCAAGCGGATTAGGATGTGACTCGAGTTTTGTTAAATATTTGCCTGCGTATTTTGCAATTTCTTCAGTCACTAGTGGCATATTTAAATCACGATGTATATTAGAATTTTTGATGTACCATGGAGCCGATGTTATTAACCGTAAAATTTTGTTTTGCCTTCGTTGGATTCTCTCTACATTGGAAGCTGAAGCAGTGCCCCATAACTGGATACCGTAACACCATATTGGCTTTAAAAGCGACTTGTATAATAAAAGTTTACAGTCCAGGCTAAGTGTTGAATTTCTGCCAATCAACCAGTGTATTTGAGATAACTTAATTTTCATCTGAGTTAGCTTAAAGTCAATATGATGTTTCCATGTAAGCCTTCGATCAAGGTGTATACCAAGGTATTTCACTTGGGAGTGTTGAGGAATATTTTGATTATTGATTCGAATTGGGGAACAAGTATCTCTTCTTAGGGTAAACGTTATATGGACACACTTTTGTTCATTTACCTTAATTCTCCATAAGTTCAACCACATTTCCAATTGTGTAATATGTTCTTGTAAATATCGGGAAGCCTCGTGAGGGTTTTCATGCATACTAAGGCAGGCTGTATCATCGGCAAACGTAGATGTATGGATATTGCTGCTCAAAGGCATATCACAAGTATAGATCAAATACAAAACTGGCCCCAGTATGCTCCCCTGTGGCACACCGGATGATATAGATTCGGGCACACTCATGAATTCTCCTTCCACAACCGTGAACTTCCGGGTAGTGATGTAACTTTCTAATAAATTCACTAAATTTATTGGTAGATATGATTTTAATTTTAGAATTAGACCTTCATGCCACACTTTATCAAATGCCTGAGAAACGTCAATAAACAGGGCAGAACAATACTTCTTTTCCTCAAATGTTTTTCTTATAAATTGAACCAATCTATGAGTTTGTTCAATGGTGCTATGCTGACTTCTAAAACCAAATTGATGGTCTGGGATGCACCCACTATCTGTTAAGGTTGGGGACAATTTTGTCATGAGCAGCTTTTCGAAGAGTTTTGACATAGTTGACAGCAAACTTATTGGCCTATATGACTCAGCTTTAGTAAGATCTTTTCCCGGCTTTGGAATCATTTTGATTTTTGCAAGCTTCCAGAGTTGTGGATAATACTCCAGTCGTAATATGGCATTAGAAATAAACAGCAAGATTCTTATTGCAATATGCGGCAAGTTCATCAGCATCTTGTTACTAATTCCATCAATACCTGGAGCTTTCTTTGGCTTGAGTTCAGCAATTACTTTATGTACATCACGCATCTTAAACTTTAAGGCTCGAGGGGGTAGAGCAACTACATTCGGCAAATCAGCAACACCAGTACATGTATTTGAGGTAAATACGGATTTTAAATGCTCAGCAAATATTTTGCATTTTTCCGTATCGCTTCTTGCCCAATCTCCGGTAGATGTGCGCAGAGGTGGCTTAAACTCAACGAGGGTTTTAAGCTTTCTAGCAGCGCGCCACAAAGAGTAATTAGATGTCGGTGTGACATCAAGTCCTTCCAAATAATTTTTAAGAGATGCAGTTTTTTCAGATGCAAGCAACTCTTGAAGTCGTTTAGAACATTCTTTAAGTCTGAGTTTATGTTGGGGTGATCTGTGCTGTTGCCATTCCCTTCTAGCTCTTCTTTTTTCACATACGAGATGTTCAATATCCCTGGAATAAATTTTATTAAACCCAGACTGCGGATGGGAGGTAGTGGCATGTTCAGCAGCCTGTTTAATAAGTTCGTTAAGATTGGCAATGTTAGTTTCAATGTCATTGGGTGTTCTTAACGCAATATTTTCCGTGCAATGACTACTAAGATATTTTTTGAATCCCAGCCAATTAACACGATTGGTCATCTTCGTATATGGGTGAGGTAAGTCACTTCTTAGTGGGTTACAAATTGTAACGATAGTGGGGGAGTGATCGGAGGAGAGATCTAGAGAAGTTTCAACACTAATTAAATCCCTAGAAATATTTTTCATTACGCCAAAATCAATAACATCTGGAATTTTTCGTACGTCAGTAGGCCAATAAGTGGGCTCCCCACTCGAAATAACATCTAAGCCCATTTTTGAAATTGTATTGAACAAAGCTCGACCTCTAGGTGTTAAAAGGC
This sequence comes from Tachina fera, assembly GCA_905220375.1. Classification (NCBI taxonomy): domain Eukaryota; kingdom Metazoa; phylum Arthropoda; class Insecta; order Diptera; family Tachinidae; genus Tachina; species Tachina fera. Next base: position 126,664,006 of record LR999963.1, read on the forward strand.
GCGATCCCCAGTACGTATGCTTTGCATTGTAGTCTCCAGCTGCCACGAAACAAGATCCAAGCGATTTGTAGAACTTCTCATACTGATCTTCGGTAACTGAAAATCTGGGAGGTGAGTAAATTGATGATATTACGAAATTAGAACAAAAATTTTCTACAAAAATATTCGTAGCTTGCATATATTCTTCACTAACGTTGTCAAGGATATAGTGCTTGAGTCTTGACTTAATTAGAATTGCAGATCCACCGCATGCTCTCCCTCTAGGGTCCTTTGTATCATACATAGTGTAGCCATTTATTTTGAAAAAGCTTCTCGTAGTCAAATGTGTCTCAGAGACCAACATTATATCAATACTTTTTTCCGTAAGGAAGTGCTCAAGTTCATTTTTATGTTGGCGAATGCCGTTTGCGTTCCAGAAACATATTTTTAACGTGTTCATGGCTTGTTAATTAATGCTTGAAGCAGAGTATTCTGCATTCTCAGCATTTCTTGCATCATGTTAGTCATATTTGTTGTAAAATTGTTTATAGTTTGCACCAAATTGTCAATAGTAGCTTCAAGGCGACTAAAGTTAAAGCTTGAGTTTGCATTTGTTGAATTATTTGGAGGTGGAACATTTTGTGCGGGAATAGAATTTGTTCTAGCAGCATCGGCATACGATACACGGGAAGTAACTGTTTGCTGATTGAGATGGAGCTAATTTGGGTTTTTGCACCATAGTCTGTTTGACAAAAGAGTACACAGGACAACCTCTGTAGTTAGCGGTGTGATTACCTCCACAATTACTGCATTTTTTATCACTTTGATCTTTTGGCTTATTGCAACTAGCTGTGCCGTGTAATTCGCCGCACACAACACAAACAGTGGGTAATTTACAGTATGTTTTTGTGTGGCCATATTCTTGGCAATTATGGCACTGTACGGGACCTGATCGCTTATGTGGCTCTTCAACTGTGATTTTTCGGTATAAGAGGTATTTTAGGCTATAAATTGGGTGTGTCTCGTTTTTTTTCAGCTGTATATCATTCGGCTCCAATTCAACACGAAATAGAGGCTGGGGGATCTTCTCCCTATTTATTATATTGGTAACATTTTTTACCTTAAATCCTTGTATCAGGAGTGCATCTTTTACTTCTTCGGGATTAACATAAGAGTCAATACCCTTCAATACGATCTGCATACCTTTGGCACTTTTAAGCTGGTACGTATAAAAACTTGTTTTATTTTTTTCAAATTCAGTCACTATTTTACGGAAATTTTTTTCTTCGTATATTTGAATTTTAGTTTCGTCAATATTACCACGCTTTATTGGAATAACATGAAATGCGTTTTCACCAATGGCCGAGACTAATTTTTTAATTAGGGCGTTAGAATTTTTCTCTCTCAAATATATAGGTGGTGGCTTAAAAGACTTTTGCGATGATGCAGCGGGCTTGTCGTCGGTGACTTGCAATAATGAAAAACGATTTTGACGATTGGTAGATGATGCGCTATTATCCCTAGACATCTTTGGAGCAGATGAAATTTTTAAACAATTCGGGCTTCGCCCACGCTTTACCACTGTTATGTATCTGTCCATTCCGACTTGTACCTTGGATTTTGAGCTACTTTTATCTGTAGTGATAACTTTATTAAGTGATGAACACGAGCCTGAAGGAGATGATATAACTGACTTATATGACGAAGTACTAGGCAACTGTAATGTTAATGAATCACTATTTGGCATTGGACAAAGCGATGTTGATCGCTGACGAAAAATTGGATTTGTCGTTAAAAAAATATTCTCATTAGATTTATTATTTGTATTATTTTCATTGAGAGCTTCAGAACTCACAGTAAAATAGGCATTTCTGCCGTTAGAACTCACTTCATAATTTTTTGTATTTGAGGTACTCATATAGAGTATTCCTCAAGGGCACTTTTTGTGTTTTTTTTGCTTACGGTTTTTTTTTGTTTTTGTAATTTTTGATTGTTTATTTGTTTTTGAGTTACTCGTATAGAGTATTCCTCAATGTCACAGTTTATGTTTTTTTTTGTTTCTGTTTTTTTGTATTTGTTATTTCCACTATGTAAAAAATATTAACAAAGCAGTAAAGCTTATTTATTAAAGTCAGTATGTGCCTATTACGAATAATATGTACTACGAATATTTTTTTGTATAATTATTTAATTGTTTGGTATGTAAGAAAAAATTCCGCTAATCGACTGTTCGCTATGAAGGTACCACGAGAACTCATTAACAAATAACATCATAAACAGACTATTGGGCCAACCAAAAATAATTGATAATCCCTCTGCTACAGCCATAAAAGGGTTACATGACACAACACGGGAGTGCATCTCAGCACTAAACAATTTGAATATCAACACATCAACATGGGACCCCATGTTAGTTAATATATTAATCAAAAAATTGGATCAAGGCACACAGTTATTATATGAGTAGTCAATACAACTACCAAGATCATTGCCAATATTAGAAGAGCTCTTGGGCTTCCTGGAAAGCAGATTCCAATCATTAGAAGCAGTCGGACGAACGCAAACTACGTCCAAGAGAATTTCATCTATAGCAACCATTCCCAAGGAAAACAACCATTGCAAACTATGTAGCAATGGAATTCATCAATTATATTATTGCAAAAAATTTTTATCGATGTCAGTACCTAATCGACTGAAGTGGATACAGCAACAAAAACTCTGTGTCAACTGCTTCAAGGGTGACCATATGTCAAAACATTGCACAGCAAGCTCCTGTAGAAAATGTAAGAAAGCCCACAACACACTTGTACATTTGGAAAGGCATCCACAGGGCACCAACGCCTTAAGCTTACCATCGAATGACTCCTCCACTGAAAATAAGGTTTCAACATCAACAGTAGCTTCAGCTCAATGTCCCAGAACAGCGAAGGGTTACGTATTGTTAGCCACAGCTCGGGTAAAAATTACAGGCAATAATGGAAGGTCAGGAGTCTTCAAAGCAATATTAGACTCAGGGTCACAAATCAACATTGTGACTAACCGGTTACTAAATCGTTTATCATTCAAGCCATCGCAGACATCCTTATGCATCGAAGGAATCGGCAGTCAATCCAGAAATACAAATCAACGCATTAACGTTAATCTTCAGTCTACAACAAGTAACTACAATACAATACTAGAAGCCTTTGTTCTTCCCAACATAATTCCGGCCCAACCTTCAACAGAATTCAACTGTATCTCCTGGCCAATCCCAGAAAACATTCAACTGGCCGATCCTGAATTCAACAGTACTGCTAATATTGACGTTTTACTAGGCGCCGAATATTACATGGAGTTGTTGACCACCGGAAAAATTCACCTCTCACAAGAATTACCAATTTTGAAAAATACAAGGCTGGGTTGGATTGTAAGTGGAAGAATAAGGGAAAACAATAGCAACTCAGCGGTATGCGCAGTATATGGGGAAAACGAAGCAACCACAGACGAACTTGTACAAAGATTCTGGAAACTAGACGAATTCGAGTCAGACAATACTCTCACCGTCGAAGAGAAAAGGTGCGAAGTACAGTTCACCCAAACAACAACAAGAAATTCTGAGGGCCGATTTGTAGTTCGGCTTCCCTTTTCAGAAAGCCCAAGCTCCCTAGGAGAGACAAAAAGGTTAGCCTTTTCAAGATTGATGGCTCTAGAAAGGTGTTTATCGATGAACCTCGACCTTAAGCAACAATACGTTGACTTTATGAAGCAATATGAAGAATTGGTTCACATGACCCGCATAAATAACTCAGAAGTATTGGGCCCTCATTTCTATATTCCACATCACTGCGTAATCAAACCTGAAAGTAAAACCACCAAACTTCGAGTGGTATTTGACGCATCAGCGAAATCTTCAACAGGAATATCTCTCAATGACATATTGTGCGTAGGTCCTCCGACACAAGGAGATCTGTTTCGAATTCTACTACGGTTTCGAATGCCACGATTTGTTTTCTGTACAGATATTGAAAAAATGTATCTTCAAATTCTAGTTCATTCAACAGACCGTAACATGCAACTAATATATTGGAGAAATAATCCAAATGAAGCAGTGGAAACCTACAAACTTAACACTGTGACATATGGAACATCTTCAGCACCTTACCTGGCAACAAAATGTTTGCAGCAGTTAGCAGACAAAAACATGAAAAATTATCCATTAGGTGCAACAACATTAAGAGATGATTTTTATGTGGATGACGCTATGAGTGGATCTAACAGCCTTACAACAGCAATTGAAAAACAACGACAGTTGACTACCTTGTTACAAGGAGCCGGCTTTAAATTAAGAAAGTGGTGTGCAAATCATTCAAGGGTACTATCTGGTATTTCTCCTGAAGATGTAGAATTAAATCTAGACTTTGATAATCAATCAAAAAAAATTTTGGGGTTAACATGGAATCCCAAGGCGGATATTTTTTGTCTCAGAGCTGAAATTCAAGACAATGATTAAATAACCAAGCGGTCTATAACATCAGATGTAGCACGAATATTCGATCCGTTAGGAATTGCCGGACCGGTTGTCGTCTCTGCTCAAATATTCATACAACAACTATGGCAATTACAACTTTCATGGGACGAACAGCTGCCAGCAGATCTTACCAACCAATGGGTAATGTTTCGTCAAAATTTAAAATACCTTAATATAAGCACCAAAAGGCACATGTTTGATGGGCAGATCTCCAAAGATACACAAATACACACTTTTGTAGATGCTTCTGAAAAGGCGTATGGCGCCGCAGTATACATACGATTCAAACTACAAGATGGCCGACTCGTAGTCAGACTTTTATGTGCCAAATCACGCATTGCCCCTATAAAAAAGTTAACATTACCAAGACTAGAGCTATGCGCAGCATTACTTGGGGCTCAACTTACCACAAGAGTAAAAAGGGAATTAAATGCTGAAAACATGCCTACATATCTATGGTCAGATTCTGAAATAGTACTGCATTGGATCAAAGCAACATCATCGTCTCTTCGTACCTTTGTCGCAAATAGAGTAAGCAAAATTCAAGAACAAACCATTAACATTCAATGGCGACACGTCAGTTCTAAACAAAACCCGGCCGACCTCATCTCAAGAGGTTTAAGTCCAGAAAAGTTATCACAAAGTAGTTTTTGGTTTTTTGCCCAATGTTTTTGCACGGCAACGAGTGTCAATGGCCAAAGGAGTTCAACAAAAATCAGAAACCATCCTCCACTGAAGAATTCAAACCAAATTCAGTCAGTGCGCTATCAGCAATTTCAACCTCATTGGAAAACATTATATATAAAATCAACAACCGAAATTCATTCAAGACACTTCAAAGAATAGTAGCAGACATGCAACGCTTCATCCAAAACACCAAATTAGCGAAGAACGAACGACCGACCAGCAATACACTAAGCCCGTTAGAACTAACTTCAGCTAAACATCTTATAGTCAGAGCTATGCAAGTTTCAGATTTTAAAAATGAAATAAGTACATTAAACAAGATAAGACAAGTCCTATATGTGGATTATCACCCTTTCTTGACGAAAATAACATACTACGCGTGGGCGGAAGATTGAAGGCTGCAAATATCTCATACGGGGCTAAACACCCAATGGTTATTCCCTACAACGATCCAATTTCAAAATTAATAATGAGAATGTTACACAACGACAATCACCATTGCGGTCCACAAACTCTATTATCCATCTCCAGGCAACAATTTTAAATAATAAAAGGGAAATCAATTGCCAGAAACACAGTTCAAACCTGTATTCGGTGCACCAGGTCAAAACCAAGGCTTATGCAACAAATTATGGGAGACCTACCTGCCTCCAGAGTGACTCCGACTCGACCATTTATAGTATCAGGCGTCGACTATTGTGGTCCACTGTGGGTACATTACAAGGTAAGAGGTAAGAGACCTCACAAGGTCTACATTGCAGTTTTTGTATGTTTCTCAACAAGAGCAGTACATTTAGAAGTGGTTACTGACCTCACTACAGAAGCATTTATTGGAGCTCTCAAGAGGTTCGTAGCCCGACGAGGACGTTGCCAAACCATCTATTCAGATAACGCCACGAACTTCGTTGGAGCACGGAACCAGCTCGAAGAACTAAACAACGCCATATTTTCCAAACCTTCACAAGACGCAATAACTCGATCTTGCAGTAATGACGGAATAGAGTACAAGTTTATACCTCCTAAGGCACCCCATTTTGGTGGGTTATGGGAGGCAGCTGTTAAGTCAGCCAAACAGTTACCTTTACGCAGTATATCAACGGCTTCACTAATGCACGAAGAGTTAGAAACAATCATCATTGAAATTGAGGCCATTCTGAACGCACGACCTCTGACTCCTTTGTCAAGTAACCCAAACGATTTAACAGCTTTAACTCCCGGCCATTTCTTAATCGGGGAACCACTGACGGCACAAGTCGACGCTCAAATGCCTAACCCAACTTGCTCACTGGCAAAAAGATGGAAGCTTGTGTCGCAGCTTAAACACGAATTTTGGAAAAGATGGTCATTGGAATATTTACATCATCTACAAGAAAAACGGAAATGGAAGACGTCGTCTCAAAATGTGGAAGAAGGAAAGCTAGTCATAGTAAAGGAGGACAATCTGCCCGTAATGGAATGGCCACTGCGTAGAATCCTGAAAACTTATAAGGGAACTGATGGCAAGGCCAGAGGGGCAGATATAAAAACAGCCTCCGGAATAAAGAAAATACCTATTCATAGATTAACTCCGCTACTGCAGCAGGAAGAACTACCAACAAATGAAGTAATCAATCTCACTCGCCCGATAACAGTTGAGTGTCCAATGTCAGTTGATGAAACAGAGAGTCCACCATCAAAAAAATCTTGGCGTATCTCCACTTCAATGCTACTTACTATAATAGCAACAATATTTTTAATTCCAGTAGCAATGAGTAGCAATGTCAAAATAACCAACTTTCATGATAACCCAGGACTATATTTTGAGGGAATTGGAAATGTAAAACTAGTGACAGCTGAATGGAGACTAATGATATACTATGACTTAGCACCATTTACGTCCGAGTTGCAGGCCTTCCAGTCAGGAATAGAGACCCTAAACAGCTATGTTCTCCCATTAAACATCAACTAATTTGCAACATTTTGGCAACCAACTTCAATCAAATAAAAACCGAATTGATTCAAGAGAAGGAGCTATTTTCCAGCAGTAGAGTAAAAAGGGGAGCCTTCAACATTATTGGAAATGTTGCACGATCTTTGTTTGGCGTTCTTGATTCCGATTATGGTACATGAAATGTCAAACATCATCAAGAATGCTAAGGAAGAATCAGATTACTTGTTTCAACTGCTTAAAAATCAAACATCTATTATTGACTCAACCATCAACATCATCAAGCAAGACGAATAAAGTACTCAAAAACAAATAACGGATATAATTGACAAGATCAATGAGCACGAGAATTCAATATCTAAGCAGGCTGACCAATTCAATCAAATGCAATTAATCTCACTTCTAGCCAACCAGTTGACGTTGACAGCGATAAACTTACAAAGAGTGGGAAGGGAATTTATTGATGTAATAACCGATACCCACCATGGAAAAATTAGTCCACTTTTATTGTCACCAGGTCAACTAAAAAACGAATTAAGGGTAATAAAGGCTCACCTTCCAACTCGCCGAACACTTCCAATCGAAGACGACAGTTTAATCCAACTATACAAATTGATGAAGGTCAAAGGAGCAGTAACAAAGAATGAAGTCATTTTCGAAGCAATGTTACCTTTAGTCGACAATCAGTTTTTAGAACTCTTTAACATAATTCCGATACCGACCATAAGGGACAATACTTTAATATCAATTGACCCAGAGGAATCATTTTTTGCCATAAACCCCCATAGAGACGAATACATTCCATTCACAACCCATGACATATCAAACTGTATTACGCCTAAGGATGAGGTATTTATATGCAATAACAAACAGTTCAAACTTAGGAAGAATGAGGGGAGTGATTCCTGCGAAATCAATATTTTCAACAGCCGACAAAGAACTAAATGCAAGCTCATTCGATTGGCAGGCAATTCCACATGGACACAACTAAAGTTTCCAAATAAATGGATCTTAGCTACCACCACAAAATTAGAGATATCAGCAGTTTGCGGTTCTGAACATACCCAATATATAATAAGCGGCACAGGAATAATAGAGATTGAAGCGAGCTGCACACTCAAAGGCACGTTTATCACAATCCAAGGTCTCTTTGGTTTATCGAATACTCTACACACCTCATATGCTCAATTGCGGCCCATAGATCATATTACCACACCGCAAGAAATAAGTAAAATATTCAATACCACCAATAACCAGATTGAAATCCATCAAAAACAACTAAGCGCACTGAAAAGGCAACTAGACGACTCAACCATTGTTCACATACCAGCACTCATCAATTCCAATAGGTTTCACCATCATGCAGTCAGCTATTCTGCGCTTGTAATCTCCATACTATTCGCCATTTTAATCATCAACATTTATTTAAAACAGCAAAAGAACATCAATTCCAAATTCAACCAAACAACCCCTCAGCCAGTTCCACCAACACGAGTAGTACCATCAACCATTGGTCAATGCGGGGGAGAATGTTGACACTTAGTTCAACATATTATTCCATGACATATAATTTATTTATAAATAGCAACAATCACTTTTGTTTGTCACTGTAAGTCATTTGTTAATATTATTATTAAACATGCCAAAAATGCAATTTACCTTAACATGAAAAGTAGGTCATTTGATTTCTACATTAAACTTATGTCATTGAACTTGCCATTATTCACTTAAAAACAAATATGCCAATACAGCTAATTTGAGCACAACAATTAAAAATAGGTCAATAAGAATTCACTCGTTGACCAATAATTGATTAAGCATTTTATTTTATTATAAAATTAATTTAAGCATTTTATTATTAAGTTAAAGTAAGCAATTTATTCTTGTTATTATTAAATTAATTTAGTATAAAAGCAAGAATTAAAATAAAGAATTTGTCAATCTTCTTAAGGCATTTAAAGTGTTTTACTGATTGATCTTTACTACGTTTTTCAAGTTCAAGTGCTTGAAGGACAACCCGGCAAACAAAATAGTGTCAATACAAGTTTATGTGCTTGGATTGAAATAACTATTGCCAAACATTCACCAACCAAGGAAGTTCGTCGATTCTTGGGTGTTACTTCGTGGTATAGACGTTTCGTTCCAAATTTTGTACAGATTTCACAGCCATTAACACAGATGTTGAAGAAAGGCAAAGGAAGTGGCGGAAAAGCTGCAAGAAGCTTTCGATGTACTGAAAGCAAACCTAACTTGCGCTCCAATATTAGCCTGCCGGGATTTCTCCAAGCCGTTCACACTGCAAAGGAGTCGTCCTTACACAAGAATTTGAAGATTACGAACGAGTGATCGCCTATGCGAGTCAACACTTGAATACAGACGAGAAAAACTACTCAGCGACTGAAAAAGAGTGTCTGGATATCGTTTGTGGAATACGCAAGATGTGCCACTACCTTGAGGGCTACGAGTTCAAAGTAGTCACTTATCATCTGGCGTTAAAGTGGCTCAATTCCATCAATAATCTGACAGGTCGGCTGGGCGCTAGAATTACAGCAATATAAACTTACGAAGAGGTCAACTTGGCACATACCACACCCGGGTCCCCATGTAAAAAGCTTGCAGGCAAGATGAACGCCGTGAGACAACAGCCCGAGAATTTTGACGACTACTCTATCGTAGACGGAAACTTTTATAGATATATCAACCGAGAAGTTAATGACGAAGACTCCACTCCTTGGAAGTTGTGTATGGCCACACCCGCACGAACTCAAGTGCTACACGAGGCACACAATCAACTCACTGGAGGACACTTAGGCGTCAGGAAAACTCTAAATCAAATTGCCAGTCGCTACTCCTGGCCGGGTATGGCCCATGATATTAACAAAAAAATCAGAAGCTGCGATATATGTCAACGATATAAAGTGACCCAGCAAATGCCAGCAGGGAAAATGTTGACACAGGTACCTGACGAGCCATGGTCACTTCTGTGTGCAGATTTCATTGGACCGTTGCCACGAAGGCGACATGGTAATGCGATGCTACTCGTGTTTTTCGACAATTTTTCTAAATGGTGTGAGCTGATTCCCCTGCGGAAGGCAACAGCAGAAGGTGTTGTAAAGGCGTTGCGAGATCGCATTGTGGCGTGGTATGGAGTACCAAAGACTTTCCTTACTGACAATGGGACCCAATTCAACGCGCAGGTTTTAAAAAATATTTAAAAGACGTGGGAGTCACCCACCAATTCACAGCACCCTAAACGCCTCAAGAAAACCCCACTGAGCTGGCAAACCGGACAATTAAAACAATTATATCCCAGGTTGTAAAGGAAAAGCATAATACGTGGGATGATTTACTACCCGAAATCATGTTGGGCATCAACACCAGTACGTCTGAAACGACTAGTTATACACCTGCATTTCTAACACAAGGTAGAGAACCGCGTTTACCGGGGGCCCTCTACGATCAAGTGACTAGAGGCCCTTGGGCCCGAATTGTTGAGCCCGATGAATATGCGCGCGAGCTAAAGGACATATTCGAAATAGTCCGGCGCAACATATCGAAGGCTGCACAGAAACAAAAACATCAATATAATTTGAGACGTCGCCAATGGCAACCCAAAATAGGGGATCGTGTACTAGTACGACTGCATCCACTTTCAAGGGTGATTGAAAATTTTGCCGCAAAATGGGCACGGAAGCTCGAGGGACCTTATGTCATTACGGGATTTGTGTCCCCCTTCATAGTCAAACTGAGTAGAGTAGATAGTAGCGAAAAGCGCACTGCGTATATTAGTGCATTGAAACTCTTTTTAGATCAGCCACAGTAATAAATTTTTTTTTCTCCCCGGTCTACCTTAGGTCAACTGAGCAGAAAATAGTAAAGGGAAATCAGGCAAGACGACGCTTAGAAGTGGAGTCCAAAATGAGTGACAAACGCCAGAAATGGGAACAATCCAACCAGAACTTTCGACGCAGACTTGAGGAGGAGAAAGTAAGAGGTAGACGTATCATAATGCTGCCAGGCGAACCATCAATTGGTAAAAGCTCTGTCACCCATCCAGATCACAGCCGACGTGACGAGAAAAGGAAAACCGAATATTTGTTGCGCATATCAGCACCGCCACGGCCAGAGATATGTACACCACCCCTACCGCCGGGGTATGAGGAATGTCCACAACCACCAGCATTGTATGGAAAAAATATACCACCTCTGCCATTATATGAAGAAAATCTACCACCACCTCCGCCATTATACGAAGAATGCCCACCACCATCTCCGTTGCATGAAAAGTGTCCATTCCCGCATGAGTTGCCAGGAGAATTCCCAACAAATAACCGGTAAAATCGCTACCACCAGAGTTATTTCATCACTCTCTTGAGGTCCAGGATAGCCAATATCGCTATCTGGGAATGCGTTGTTACGAACGACCCTAGAGATCTCGCATACTCATGAGGAAAACCACCCCCACTCCCGGGATTTCATATCCCCAAAGTCATAAAGCTGCCACTGGCCCGCACGATTGCAAGAAGAGGCCTCCTAGCCCCTCAACGCCGTCCCGCAAGGACACGCAACTTTTTGAAGTCCCCATGACGCCAGGCTGGGGGTGGCTCAGCGAAATACATGAATGCTACAATTTCTCTCCACCACGCAACCAAACAACAGCCACAACTCAGTCACCGATTTCAATTTCCTCCACTTCATTCCTAGGAAGTCCACAACAACCATCACCCATCGTATTCCCCCTATCAATCACAAACTCATCATAAGCCCACTATGACGAGACCCAGGTACCGTCACTATCTTCGGCATCAATATCTGCATGCCATATTCCTTCTCCAGAGTTCTCGTTGTACATTCATAGTGAACAGTCGATTTAGCGGAGTTTTTATTTCATACTAAAAAAAAACAAGTAAGAGTGCTATATTCGGCTGTGCCGAATCTTATATACCCTTTACCAAAGTGCGTTTATGTAGTATAGAGATACATACATAAGCAGAGAGATATGTAGGTACATATTAATTTTGTGAAAAAATTCATACTTTTTGTGCAATTTTTAGGTTTTAGGCATTATGTTTGATTTGGTGCTTTTTTGCGATTTTTTCATATAGGCAATTTTTTTGGTTTTGGCGATTTTTTCGGTTTTTGGCGTTTTTTTAATTTTGGCGATTTTTTCGTTCTGGCGCTTTTTTTGATTTTTTTTCATTTAGGCGATTTTATTATTTTTTATGTTTTATTTTTTGTGGCAATTTTTTTAGTTTTGACACTGTTTTTCTCGTTTTGACGATTTTTTTTGGTTTTAAGCGTTTTTTGAATTTTGACGATTTATTTTCATTTAAGCGATTTTTTTAATTTTTGGCGATTTTTTTTATATAGGATTTTTTTTTGGTTTTTGGCAATTTTTTTTTTTTGGTTTTTAGCGTTTTTTTTTAATTTTGGCGATTTGTTTTTGTTTTGGCAATTTTTTTGATTTTGGCGATTTTTTTCATTTAGGCGATTTTTTTTTAATTTTTGTTTTTAAAAGCATTTATTTTTGTTTAGGCGACTTTTGCAGTTTTTGGCGTTTTTTTGTCATTGTGGAAATTTATTTTTAGTTTTGACACTTTTTTCTCGTTTTGGCGATTTTTTTCTGTGTTTTGCGATTTTTTTTCGTTCTGGCGATTTGTTTGATTTTGCCGATTTTTATTCATATAAGCGATTTTTTTAGTTTTTGGCGATTTTTTTCATATAGGAAATTTTTTTTGGTTTGGCGATTTTTTTTTTCGATTTATGGCGTTTTTTTTTTAATTTTGGCAATTTATTTTAGTTTTGGCGATTTTTTTGATTTTGGCGATTTGTTTTAATTTAGGCGATTTTTTTTCATTTTTGGCGATTTTTGTTCATATAAGCATTTTTTTTTTGTTTTGGCGATTTTTGCGGATTTTTTTCATTGTGGGAATTTTTTTTTTGTTTTGACACTTTTTTCTCGTTTTGGCGATTATGTTCGGGTTTTTGTTTTTTTTTTAATTTGGCGATTTTTTTTTCGTTCTGGCAATTTTTTTGATTTTAACAATTTTTTTCATTTAGGCGATTTTTTTTATTTTTTGGCAATTTTTTTCATATAGGCAATTTGTTTTTTGTTTTAGTGTTTTTTTTCGGTTTTTTGGCGTTTTTTAATTTTGGCGATTATTTTTCGTTTTGGCAGATTTTTTGATTTTGCCGATTTTTTTCTCATTTAAGCGGTTTTTTTAATTTTTGGCGATTTTTTTTCTTATAGGCAATTTTTTTTGTTTTGGCGTTTTAAAATTTAATTTTTTTTTTATTTTAGTGTTAATTGTTGTAGCCTATATAAAAATACACTAATTTTACAAATTTCAAGTGTCAATATACATATGTACACACATACATACAATTGTATGTATATTACATGGGATTTTAAAAGATTTCGTTACTAATTTTGGAACACCCTTTAATTTTTAGCTTTTATATTTTTGTTGTTGTAGCGACCAAAGTTCTACATACACTGTCCAAATTTCAGACCTGTAGCTCATACCGTTCCTGGGAAAATAGCCTTCTTCCTAAAACATGAAATATGTTTAATTATTAGAAAAAAAGTTAAAGTTGTACAACCCTGGAAACGTTTTTTTTAATTTGTTAAATTCGAAATTTTTTTCAATTATAAATACCAATTTTATTCATACCGAAGTATAAAATAAGTTAATTTAATACAAAATTAATAAAAACTTGTTTTCGGTAGTTATTTTCTATGGGAATATTGAGTATGAGTTTTCCAGCACTGAAACCGTCTGCTCGATTTTGCTGATTTTCAATAGAAAATTTTTTCGAAAATTTCTGACACACCAGTCCAAGAACGAAGTCTCTAGCTGTTCTGGGAGCTTGGGAAAACCGATTTCACGTACAGACAGACGGACAGACGGACATCGCTTGTTCGTCTTCCCTATGCATGAGGATCCAGAATATATATACTTTATGTGTCTCTTATTAATATTGTAGAAATTACAAACGGAATGACAAACCTATATATACCCTTTTACCATTTTTTGGTAAAGGGTATAAAAATTGTACGAAAAAATATTCGGAATACATATTGTTATTGTTAGCTTTATTTGCAACGCTAATATTTTTTTTTACATAGTCATAATTAACAAAAACAAAAAAACCGTAATAAAAAAAAATTAAACAAACAAACAAAAGTGCCCTTGAGGAATACTCTATATGAGTACCTCAAAAACAAATAACTGTGAAGTGAGTTCTAATGGCAGAAATGCCTACTTTACTGTGGTTCTGAAGCTCTTAATGAAAATAATAAAAATAAAAAATCTGATGATAGACTTACTGAAAGCTCTGAAGCTCTTAATGATAACAAAATAAATAAAAAATCTGATAGTAGACTTTTTTTAACGGCGAGGCCACTTTTTCGTCAGCGATCAACTTCGCTTTGTCCAATGCCAACTAGTGATTCGTTAACATTACCGTTGCCTAGTACTTCTACATTTAACTCAGCGATATCATTCGCTTCGGGCTCGTGGTCATCACTTCACCAAGTTTTTACTGAAGTTAAGAGCAGCCCAAAACCCAAGGTCCAAGTGGCAATGGGCAGATATATAACTGTGGTAAAGCGCGGACGAAGCCCAAAGTCTTCGAAAATTTCATCTGCTCCAAAAATGTCTAGGGATAACAGCGCATCCTCTATTAACCGTCAAAATCGTTTTCAAATATTACAAGTTGACAACAACGAACACGATGTATCTATGTACAAACAAAACATCCAAGCCACCTCCAATCTATTTGAGAGAAAAAAATTCAAACGCTCTTATAAAAAATTTAATTTCAGTCATTGGTGAGAATAAATTTCACATCGTTCCAATAAAACGTGGTAACATTGATGAAACCAAAATTCAAATTTATGAAGAAAAAGATTTTCGCAAACTGATTACTGAATTTGAAAAAAGTAAGAAAAGTTTCTACACATATCAGCTTAAAAGTGCTAAAGGCCTGCAGATCGCATTGAAGGGCATCGATTCCTATGTTGCTCCCGAAGAAATAAAAGATGCACTCGTCCTCCAGGGATTTAAGGTAAAAAATGTATCTAACATAATAAATAGGCAGAAGATTTCTCAACCTCTATTTCAAGTCGAACTTGAGCCAAACGATATAAAATTGAAAAAAAGTGAGACTCATCCAATTTACATTTTAAAATATCTCTTATACCGAAAAATAGCAGTTGAAGAACCACACAAGCGTTCTGGACCCGTACAGTGCCATAATTGTCAAGAATATGGTCACACAAAAACATACTACAAGTTACCTTAAGTTTGTGTTATCTGCGGTGAATTGCACGGTACTGCTGGTTGTACTAAGCCTAAAGATCTAGCAGAAAAAAATGTAGTAATTGCGGAGGTAATCACACCGCTAACTACAGAGGATGTCCTGTATATTCTTTCGTTAAGCAGACTATGTGGCAAAAACCTAAATTAGCTCCAGCACAAACAGCAAACGCTTACTCCGCCACTTTTGCTCAAATGAGCCAACCTGTCACTTCACGTGTATCGTATGCCGATGCAGCTAAGACTAGTTATATTCCCACACAAAATATTCCGCCTCAAAATAATTCAACGAATGAAAACTCAAGCTTTAATTTTAGTCGCCTTGAAGCTACTATTGAGAATCTAGTGTTGACTATAAATAATTTTACAACAAATATGACTAGCATGATGCAAGAAAGGCTACGAATGCAGTCTACACTGCTTCAAGCATTAGTTAACAAGCCATGAACACGTTAAAGATAAGTTTCTGGAACGCAAACGACATTCGCCAACATAAAAATGAACTTGAGCACTTCCTCACGGAAAAAAATATTGATATAATGTTGGTTTCTGAGACTCATTTGACTTCAAGAAGCCTATTCAAAATTAATGGCTACATTTTATATTATTCAAAGGACCCAAGAGGAAGATCTTGCGGGGGATCAGCAATTTTAATAAAGTCAAGACTCAAGCATTATATTCTTGACAACATTTGTGAAGAACATCTGCAAGCAACGAATATTTGTATCGAAAATTTTTGCACAAATTTTGACATATCATCAATTTACTCCCCTCCTAGATTCGCAATTACTGAGGATCAATACGAGGATTTCTACAAATCTCTTGGCCCTTGTTTCGTAGCAGCAGGAGACTATAATGCAAAACATACTTTCTGGGGTTCGCGTCTTATCACACCTAAAGGACGAGCGTTGTTCAACACAATTTCAAAAATGGGCTTGGACGTCATTTCGAGTGGGGAGCCCACTTACTGGCCTACTGACATACATAAAATTCCGGATATTATAGATTTTGGCGTCATGAAAAATATTTCTAGGGAATTAATTCACGTCGAAGCTTCCCTAGATCTATCGTCCGATCACTCTCCCACGATCGTTACAATCTGTAGCCCACTGAGAAGTGCTCTACCTCACCTATATGTAAAAATGGTCAGTCGTGTTAATTGTCTGCGATTCAAAAAATATCTTAGTAGTCATTGCACTGAAAATATTAAGCTAAGAACTCATGACGATATTGAATCTAATATTGCTAATCTTAACGAAAATATTAAGCCGGCAGCTGAACATGCCACTTCCTCCCATCCGCAGACTGGGTTTAACAGAATATATTCTACAGATATTGAACTTCTCGTATGTGCAAAAAGAAGAGCTAGAAGAGAATGGCAACAGCACAGATCACCCCAAAATAAAATTAGATGAAAAGAGTGCACCAAAAGACTCCAAGAACTGCTTGCATATGAAAAAACTGTTTCTCTTAAAAACTATCTGGAAAATCTCGATGTCACACCAGCATCTAATTTTTCTTTGTGGCGCGCTGGGAAAAGAATTAAAACACCCGTTGAGTTTAAACCACCTCTGCGCACTTCTACCGGAGTTTGGGCTAGGAGTGATATTGAAAAAGGTAACTTGTTTGCAAAGCATTTAAAATCTGTATTTACCCCAAACACATGTACTGGTGTTGTTGATTTCCCGAGTGTAGTTGCGCTACCCCCTCGACCCATAAAATTTAAAATGTGTGATGTACAAAATCTAATTGCTGAACTCAACCCGAACAAAGCACCGGGTATTGATGGAATTAGTAACCAAATGCTAATAAAATTGCCTCGTATTGCATTTAGAATCATGTTATTCATTTTTAATGCCATTTTACGACTAGAGTATTATCCCCACAGCTGGAAGCTTGCCAAAGTTCAAATGATTCCAAAGCCGGGCAAAGATCTGACCAAGGCAGAATCATACAGGCCAATAAGCCTGCTATCAACAATGTCAAAACTTTTCGAAAAACTGCTCATGTCAAAATTGTCCCCAATTCTAATTGGTAGTGGGTGCATCCCAGACCATCAGTTTGGTTTTAGAAGTCAGCATAGCACCATTGAACAAACGCATAGATTGGTTCAATGTATAAGAAGAACATTTGAAGAAAAGAAGTACTATTCTGCACTGTTTATTGACGTTTCGCAGGCATTTGATAAGGTGTGGCATGAAGGTCTAATTTTAAAATTAAAATCATATCTACCAATAAATTTGGTGAATTTATTAGAAAGTTACATTACTACCCGGAAGTTCACGGTTGTGGAAGGAGAATTCATGAGTGTGCCCGAATCTATATCATCCGGTGTGCCACAGGGGAGCATACTGGGGCCAGTTTTGTATTTGATTTATACTTGTGATATGCCTTTGAGCAGTAATATCCATACATCTACGTTTGCCGATGATACAGCCTGCTTAAGTATGCACGAAAATCCTCATGAGGCTTCGCGATATGTACAAGAACATATTAAACAACTGGAACTATGGTTAAAATTATGGAGAATTAGGGTAAACGAGCAAAAGTGTGTTCAGGTAACATTTACCCTGCGAAGAGCTACTTGCTCCCCAATTCGAATCAACAATCAAGTTGTTCCTCAGCATTCACATGTAAAATAGCTTGGTATACACCTTGATCGACGACTTACATGGAAACACCATATTGACTCAAAGCTAATACAAATGAAACTTAAACTAACTCAGATATATTGGCTGATTGGTAGAAATTCAACACTCAGCCTAGACTGCAAACTTTTATTATACAAGTCTCTTTTGAAGCCAATATGGTGCTACGGAATTCAGTTATGGGGCATTGCTTCAGCTTCTAACGTTGAGAGAATCCAACGAAGGCAAAACAAAATTTTACGTTTGATAACATCGGCTCCATGGTACATTAAAAACTCAAATATACATCGTGATTTGAATATGCCACTAGTGATTGAAGAAATAGCAAAATACGCAGGCAAATATTTAACAAAACTCGAGTCACATCCTAATCCGCTTGCTCGTAACATCTTGAATTTTACTGGGCACATTCGCTTGAAAAAGAAGGACACAAGGGCTCTTGTACTCAACACTCCAGATGGGATTGCTTGAAAATATTTTTTTTTCTCTTTTTTTTTTTTGATTATCACTACTTATGTATTATTTATAACTATCACTAAGTTTATGTCCGACAGTGGTCGGGCCTAATACTTTTATTTTAGATTTAAGATTTGAATACTTATTGTTAGTTCATAATTGAAGATACAATAAATAAATAAATGTATTAAAAAAAAATATTCCTTCTCCAATCGCTAAACCGGTAGAGATGCACATCAGTGAAGCCTCAGGAGTGCTGCGAGGCGAAATCCAAGACCTCCTTGGCCAAACTCCAATACTCGCTGCTAGGCTGCTAAAAATAATCGAGGATAAACGTACCGTGTAGTCATAAGACGAAGCGGGAACATCCAGATTTTTTGGCTGAATCCTTAAGACAACAAAGCACATTCACACAAAACCTCCCCCCCCCCCCCCGGAAAAAAAAGGTAATGTGACGACCAACGTCCCTAGTTCGTTTTGGCCCACAACGTTTGGTTGGTTGACTTTATAATATTATACTCACTTTGGCTTGTTAAAAATTATTATTGAAGTAATTACTCATTTATTATACCCTTTACCAAAAAATGGTAAAAGGGTATATATTGGTTTGTCATTCCGTTTGTAATTTCTACAATATTAATAAGAGACACAAAAAGTATATATATATATTCTGGATCCTCATGCATAGGGAAGACGAACAAGCGATGTCCGTCTGTCCGTCTGTCTGTACGTGAAATCGGTTTTTCCAAGCTCTCAGAACAGCTAGAGACTTCGTTCTTGGACTGGTGTGTCAGAAATTTTCCGAAAAATTTTGCTATTGAAAATCAGCAGACGGTTTCAGAGCTGGAAAACCCATACTCAATATTCCCATAGAAAATAACTACCGAAAACAAGCTTTTATTACTTTTTTATTAAATGAACTTATTTTATACTTCGGTATGAATAAAATTGGTATTGATAATTAAAAAAAATTTTTTAATTTAACAAATTAAAAAAACGTTTCCAGGGTTGGAAAACTTTAACTTTTTTTCTAATAATTAAACATATTTCATGTTTTAGGAAGAAGGCTATTTTCTCAGGAACGGT
Source organism: Tachina fera (assembly GCA_905220375.1). Lineage (NCBI taxonomy): Eukaryota > Metazoa > Arthropoda > Insecta > Diptera > Tachinidae > Tachina > Tachina fera. Next base: position 126,683,617 of record LR999963.1, read on the forward strand.
AAGAGCTACGGGTCTGAAATTTGGTCAGTGTATGTAGAACTTTGGTCGCTACAACAACAAATATATAAAAGCTAAAAATTAAAGGGTGTTCCAAAACGGGCAACGAAAAATGTTAAAATCCCATGTAATATACATACAATTGTATGTACAAATGTACATAGGCATATTGACACTTGAAATTTGTACAATTAGCGTATTTTTATATATGCTACAACAATTAACACTAACATTAAAAAAATTTGAATTAAAGGGTGGTCCATCAGTTAAAACAATTTTGACTATGTAATTTTAACAAATTGCTATATCTTGGAAACCGTAAGAGCTAAACTGTTGAAATTTTCAAAAACGGTAAAACTAAAAAATCCGAAAATTATAAAATCGCCAAAAATTTTCAAAAAATCGCCAAAACGAAAAAAATCGCCAAAATGAAAAATAAACGCTAAAATTAAAAAAAATCGCCAAAACGAGAAAAACGTGTCAAAACTAAAAATAAATTTCCACAATGACAAAAAAACGCCAAAAACCGCAAAAATAGCCAAAACAAAAAATAGTTATATGAACAAAAATCGCCAAAAATTAAAAAAAACCCCTAAATGAAAAAAAATCGCCAAAATAAAAAAAATCGCCAAAATACAAAAAAATCTCCAAAACGAATATAAATCGCCAAAATTAAAAAAAAACGCCAAACACTAAAAAAATCGCCAAAACGAAAAAAATCGCCAAAATGAAATAAAAACGCTAAAATTAAAAAAAAATCGCCAAAACGAGAAAAACGTGTCAAAACTAAAAATAAATTTCCACAATGACAAAAAAACGCCAAAAACCGCAAAACTCGCCAAAACAAAAAAAAGGTTAGTTATATGAACAAAAATCGCCAAAAATTAAAAAAAAATCGCCTAAATGAAAAAAAAAATCGCCAAAATAAAAAAAAATCGCCAAAATACAAAAAAATCCCAAAAACGAAAATAAATCGCCAAAATTAAAAAAAAACGCCAAACACTAAAACAATCGCCAAAACAAAAAAAAATTGCCTATATGAAGAAAAAAAATCGCCAAAAATTAAAAAAATCTCCAAAATTAAAAAAACGCTAAAAACCAAAAAAAATCGCCAATACGAGAAAAAAGTGTCAAAACGAAAAAAAAAATCCCACAATGACAAAAATCGCCAAAACAAAAAAAATGCTTATATAAACAAAAATCGCCAAAAATGAAAAAAAATCGCCTAAATGAGAAAAAGTCGCCATAATCGAAAAAATCGCCAAAACGAAAATAAATCGCCAAAATTAAAAAAAGCCAAAAACCGAAAAAAATCACCAAATCAAAAAAAAAAAATTGCCTAGCTATATGAAAAAAATAAATCGCCAAAAACTAAAAAAATCGCTTTTAAAAAAAATCGGCAAAATCAAAAAAATCGCCAAAACGAAAATAAGTCGCCAAAATTAAAAAAAAAACGTCAAAAAAGGAAAAAAATCGCCAAAACAAAAATAAATTGCCTATATGAAAAAAAATCGCCAAAAATCGCCAAAACGAAAATAAATCGCCAAAATTAAAAAACGCCAAAAAACCGAAAAAAATCACCAAAACAAAAAACAAATTGCCTATATGAAAAAAATCGCCAAAAAATAAAAAAATCGCCTAAATGAAAAAAATTGTTAAAATCAAAAAATTGCCAGAACGAAAAAAAATCGCCAAAATTAAAAAAAACAAAAACCCGAACAAAATCGCCAAAACGAGAAAAAAGTGTCAAAACAAAAAAAAAATTCCCACAATGAAAAAAATCCGCAAAAATCGCCAAAACGAAAAAAATTCTTATATGAACAAAAATCGCCAAAAATGAAAAAAAAATCGCCTAAATTAAAACAAATAGCCAAAATCAAAAAAAAAATAGCCAAATCGAAAATAAATTGCCAAAATTAAAAAAAAACGCCATAAATCGAAAAAAATCGCCAAAACAAAAAAAATTTCCTATATGAAAAAAAATCGCCAAAAACTAAAAAAATCGCTTATATGAATAAAAATCGGCAAAATCAAACAAATCGCCAGAACGAAAAAAAATCGCAAAACACCGAAAAAAATCGCCAAAACGAGAAAAAAGTGTCAAAACAAAAAAAAAATTCCCACAATGACCAAAATTCGGAAAAATCGCCGAAACAAAAAAATGCTTATATGAACGAAAATCGCCAAAGATGAAACAAAATCGCCTAAATGAAAAAAATCGTCAAAATCAAAAAATTCGGCAAAACGAAAATAAATCGCCAAAAATTAAAAAAAAAACGCCAAAAACGGAAAAAAATCGTCAAAATAAAAAAAAATTACCTATATGAAAAATAAATTGCCAAAATTAAAAAAAACGCCAAAATTAAAAAACGCCAAAAACCGAAAAAAATCGCCAAAACGAGAAAAAAAGTCAAAACTAAAAAAGTTGCCAAAAAGAAATAAAAACGCCAAAAACCGAAAAAATCACCAAAACAAAACAAAAATTGCCTATATGAAAAAAAATCGCCAAAAAATAAAAAAATCGCCTAAATGAAAAATATTTTCAAAATCAAACAAATTGCCAAAATGAAAAAACAACGTCAAAATTAAAAAAAAACCAAAAACCGAAATAATCGCCAAACAAAACAAAAATTGCCTATATGAAAAAAAAATCGCCAAAAAATAAAAAAATCGCCTAAATGAAAAAAAAATTTCAAAATTAAACAAATTGCCAAAAGGAAAAAAGTCGCCAAAATTAAAAAAAGCCAAAAACCGAAAAAAGTCGCCAAAACGAGAAAAAAAAGTGTCAAAACTAAAAAATTGCCACAAAAAAATAAAAAAATAATATATATAAAAAATAAAAAAATCGCCTAAATGAAAAAAATCGTCAAAATCAAAAAATTCGCCAGAACGAAAAAATCGCCAATATTAAAAAAACGCCAAAAACCGAAAAAATCGCCAAATCCAAAAAAATTGCCTATATGAAAAAATCGCAAAAAACCACCAAATTAAACATAATGCCTAAAACCTAAAAATTGCACAAAAAGTATGAATTTTTTCACAAAATTAATATGTACCTACATATCTCTGTGCTTATGTATGTATCTCTATACTACATAAAGGCACTTTGGTAAAGGGTATATAAGATTCGGCACAGCCGATTATAGCACTCTTACTTGTTTTTCTTTATTTTATTCTAAAAGTATTCTTCTATTTAAAAATTATATGTGGAATATTTGTATTTTTCTTTGATATTAAATTTTAAATATCAGTTTAATTTGACGGAAATGTCGACATCACATTCTGCACAAACACACAACGCTGAGTATACTACCATGCATGATAAATATGCATTCAGCATTAAATGGTGAAACGTATGGAGTATGCAATAAAGTCGTTTGTGTGGTTGTGTTTTTGTGTGTGTTGTCTGGCACAAGTATAAAAGGGCGAGCATTCGTTGTATCGGTGATTAGTTTGCTGTCAGCAAGCGCTGGCGGAAGAGGTAGTAATAGAGATAGGACACTGATCTACTATTAAAGCTTTCTGTTAGCAAATTTGAGCAACCTACTAAGATATTAAGTTCTCTTTTTTTTATTGTATTTTTATTTATAAGTGGGAGAGGCTGCCTTTCGGGAATTAGGACACTTTTTTCCAAAAGGTGAATCAATACACTAATAAATAAGAATTGAGCGATTTGAGTAATAATAGAGATAGGACACTGCTCTATTATTAACTCTTTATTTTTTTTCTGTTTATTTTTGAGTATTTTTATTTATGAGTAGGAGAGGCTGCCTTTGGGAATTAAGACACTTTTTTCCAAAAGGTGAATCAATACACTTATAAATAAAAATTGAGCTATTTGAAATAATCGGATTTTTGTTCCTCTTTGCATGAGTGGAAAACACCCTTGGGAATTAGGACACTTTTTTTCAAGGGCTAATCTACTCTGATAATATAGAGAGCTAAGTATGAAGAGAACGTTTGCGGGATTTTTGAGAATAGCGTACTCGGGTTTTTTTTGCTTCCGATTGAAAATTTTAGTTTTTTGTTTTATATACATATATTATTTTATTTTATCATCGTTCCGCAATAAATTAGCTTTAATTTATTTTTATTATTTTTGAGTTGATATTAAACGGACCTGGTGTACTTGTTTTATTTGCATCCAAGTAACCAATAGAAGGTACTTTGAATATTTCATCTAATATACACGACTCTGGACTATGCTGAGCCTATCCTAGCTGCCAGCAAATCCATGTCGTTACAACTGTAACTTCAAGTTCTTATCAGACGAAGACTATAAAAACGAAGACCAGTTTCTCTATAATCGCTTTAATGGAATAAAAACAATCCCCTTATTGTTATTGACGTCACATCAAGACGACAGTAAAAATTGGTACTTGTCTGCTCTTTATCGACAACAATTGACTAATATTAATATGTTTCATTAGCTTACAAAGCCTTAGAGATTTGTGAGAGATTGTCAATACGATCCAATTGTTGCCGATAAAGAGTATATAAGTGCCAATTTTTAATGTGATGTCGATGACGCCATTCGCAATAAGGGGGAATATGTGGAACGCAAAAATATCATTGCTTTTTTCCTGAAGGGAAACGTCAAATAAGGTTAAAACTTTACTCCGAAGATGAAAAAGTTTAAGTTGAAAATATATATTGCTAAGATTTTATAATATTGTGTTATCAAATCTGCGTGTTAATTTTTTTATTAAGCATTTTGTTACAAAAAATTAAATATATATGTGTATATTTTTCAATATACACAAAATTTAATCATGTTTCCTACTTTGATAAAAGTTTTATTTATGTCTCAGAAATCTGTAAAAGTACCATATTGAGATTTGGAGATGACATAGTGAAGGCGTTAAGCAATAATATATTTATATATTTAAATTTTAAAAGTACCATTTTTTAGTTACAGTATCATGAATCGTGGATTGTAAATAACGACATCTATAATTGTGATGACCTTTTTAGCTTTTCCAGCCGTTGAGGCACTATTATAATACCTTTGAAACAAGGTATAAATCATTCCGCTACCCTAGATATTAAAAAAGTTTTATTCGAAAATTTGAAAAGTCGAATAAAAGAAATAATCCATTTTTACTGCATCAATTTTACCTAAATATTTTAAAGTTTTTTACAACATTTAATTTTAAATATAGTTTTACAAAGTTTATAAGAAAAAATGCCATAATAATCTTTACAACTAAACAAAATTTTTGCAAAGAAAATATGTACATACATAAGTAGGTATTTTGTACAACAATAAATGACGAATGTGCATATTATGCTCTTTTTGCCTTTTTGCGCATTGTAAATATACCTTATACCCACGAACACACACAAATGGCCACTGTCACACATTCAATCAGTAAGGAACAGAATTTATGTGTGCAATGGTAAGAACATACGTTCGCTCACTGACGTCGCAGTTCAATCAAACACATAGTCGGTAATTTACCTTGTGTTCGATCATGAGCATTTTAAAACAGCCACATGAGCATGATCATCTATACGGCTAGTCAACGCAGCTCTTTAATTTATATATATGGAGGATTTAGTGTTCATTGGTCGCTCGGAAAACCACATGCTAGAAAATTTTAAGGAAGTACTCGAAACATGTAGAAAATATAATCTCAAGCTTCATCCTGAAAAAATTTCATTCTTTGGTCAAGAAGTCACTTATTCGGGACACAAATGCACAAACAAAGGCATACTTCCACAAATTCAAAATAATTCAAGACTATCCAAGACTCAAAAATGCTAACGAGACCAAAAGATTCGTTGCATTCTGTAATTATTACAAAAGATTTTTTCCAAACTTCGCTGAACACTATCGATTCTTAACAAGACTTAGTAAAAAAAATATTAATTTTAAATGGACTTCAGAATGCGAAAGAGCTTTTAACCATCTAAAGGAATCATTAATGAATAAATGTGTACTGCAGTAACCAAACTTCTGTATAACCACTTAGGCAAGCAATCATGCATGCGGTGCGGTCTAAGCCAATACTATGATGGAATGCAACTTCCGGTTGCATATGCATCACGATCCTTTACAAAAGGTGAAGTGAACAAATAAACTATTGAGCAGGAATTAATAGCAATTCACTGGGCTATTCAATTTTTCAGGCCATATATCTATGGATCTAAATTTTTAGTCAGAAGTGATTATCGCCTTTCATATTTGCTTGTAATAAAAAACCCTTCATCCAAGTTGACACGCATGCGATTGGACTTGGAGGAGTACGATTTCACCGTTGAGTACCTGAGGGGGAAAAAATAATAATGTCGCAGACGCCTTGTCTCGGCTAGATTTTTCAGAGATTAAAAAGATGAAGGAAAATTCAGAAACAATTTTTCGAGTTGATACTATACAACAAAGAAAAAACAGGGATGTAGTAAAAACACTACCAATCCCGAATATTGTTGAATTATCCAACAGTTTAAAAATATATGAAGTGTTAGGTATAAACAGATACAAATAATGCGCCAAACTACCGGTTGACGATGAGTATATATATATATATATATATATATTACTAGAAGAAACGTCGACATTAAAAATAGAAAATATAATGAAGTGATCACTCAAAATATAAAATATATTATTGATAGTGGGAAAATTTATTTACATCAATTCTTCCCACCGCTTAAGAAACTAGCCATCAGTAACAATTTAAAGAAGTTGCAACAGTAATTGAATGACTCATTATTTAAAAAAAGTAAGTATACAAGAATATAAAGATAAAGGTAATAAATTACTTGAGTGCCTTACTATAGAACTTACGACAACCATAACAAAAATAACTGATGATATAACAAAAAAGTTGATTTTACAAAAATACCACGATGATCCTATTTCAGGTGGACACCCGGGGCTCACTTGTACTTTGAAAAAGATAGGAAAAAATTCTGATGGAAAAACATGACTAAAGACGTCACCAGACACGTCAAAACTTGCAAAAAGTGTAAATTTTTTTTATTTTTTAATACATTTATTTATTTATTGTATCTTCAATTATGAACTAACAATAAGTATTCAAATCTTAAATCTAAAATATAAGTATTAGGCCCGACCACTGTCGGACATAAACTTAGTGATAGTTATAAATAATACATATGTAGTGATAATCAAAAAAAAAAAAAAAGAGAAAAAAATATTTTCAAGCAATCCCATCTGGAGTGTTGAAGAGCCCTTGTGTCCTTCTTTTTCAAGTGAATGTGCCCAGTAAAATTCAATATGTTACGAGCAAGCGGATTAGGATGTGACTCGAGTTTTGTTAAATATTTGCCTGCGTATTTTGCTATTTCTTCAATCACTAGTGGCATATTCAAATCACGATGTATATTTGAGTTTTTAATGTACCATGGAGCCGATGTTATCAAACGTAAAATTTTGTTTTGCTTTCGTTGGATTCTCTCGACGTTAGAAGCTGAAGCAGTGCCCCATAACTGAATTCCGTAGCACCATATTGGCTTTAAAAGAGACTTGTATAATAAAAGTTTGCAGTCTAGGCTGAGTGTTGAATTTCTACCAATCAGCCAATATATCTAAGTTAGTTTAAGTTTCATTTGTATTAGCTTTAAGTCAATATGGTGTTTCCATGTAAGTCGTCGATCAAGGTGTATACCAAGGTATTTTACATGTGAATGCTGAGGAACAACTTGATTGTTGATTCGAATTGGGGAACAAGTATCTCTTCGCAGGGTAAATGTTACCTGAACACACTTTTGCTCATTTACCTTAACTCTCCATAGTTTTAACCATAGTTCCATTGTGTAATATGTTCTTGTAGATATCGCGAAGCCTCATGAGGATTTTCGTGCATACTTAAGCAGGCTGTATCATCGGCAAACGTAGATGTATGGATATTACTGCTCAAAGGCATACCACAAGTATAAATCAAATACAAAACTGGCCCCAGTATGCTCCCCTGTGGCACACCGGATGATATAGATTCGGGCACACTCATGAATTCTCCTTACACAACCGTGAACTTCCGGGTAGTGATGTAACTTTCTAATAAATTCACCAAATTTATTGGTAAATATGATTTTAATTTTAAAATTAGACCTTCATGCCACACTTTATCAAATGCCTGCGAAACGTCAATAAACAGTGCAGAACAGTACTTCTTTTCTTCAAATGTTCTTCTTATACATTGAACCAATCTATGCGTTTGTTCAATGGTGCTATGCTGACTTCTAAAACCAAACTGATGGTCTGGGATGCACCCACTACCAATTAGAATTGGGGACAATTTTGACATGAGCAGTTTTTCGAAAAGTTTTGACATTGTTGATAGCAGGCTTATTGGCCTGTATGATTCTGCCTTGGTCAGATCTTTGCCCGGCTTTGGAATCATTTTAACTTTGGCAAGCTTCCAGCTGTGGGGATAATACTCTAGTCGTAAAATGGCATGAAAAATGAATAACATGATTCTAAATGCAATACGAGGCAATTTTATTAGCATTTGGTTACTAATTCCATCAATACCCGGTGCTTTCTTCGGGTTCAGTTCAGCAATTAGATTTTGTACATCACACATTTTAAATTTTATGGGTCGAGGGGGTAGCGCAACTACACTCGGGAAATCAACAACACCAGTACATGTGTTTGGGGTAAATACAGATTTTAAATGCTTTGCAAACAAGTTACCTTTTTCAATATCACTCCTAGCCCAAACTCCGGTAGAAGTGCGCAGAGGTGGTTTAAACTCAACGGGTGTTTTAATTCTTTTCCCAGCGCGCCACAAAGAATAATTAGATGCTGGTGTGACATCGAGATTTTCCAGATAGTTTTTAAGAGAAACAGTTTTTTCATATGCAAGCAGTTCTTGGAGTCTTTTGGTGCACTCTTTTCATCTAATTTTATTTTGGGGTGATCTGTGCTGTTGCCATTCTCTTCTAGCTCTTCTTTTTGCACATACGAGAAGTTCAATATCTGTAGAATATATTCTGTTAAACCCAGTCTGCGGATGGGATGAAGTGGCATGTTCAGCTGCCGCTTAATATTTTCGTTAAGATTAGCAATATTAGATTCAATATCGTCATGAGTTCTTAGCTTAATATTTTCAGTGCAATGACTACTAAGATATTTTTTGAATCGCAGACAATTAACACGACTGACCATTTTCACATATGGGTGAGGTAGAGCACTTCTTAGTGGGCTACAGATTGTAACGATCGTGGAAGAGTGATCGGACGAAAGATCTAGGGAAGCTTCGACGTGAATTAATTAATAGAAATATTTTTCATGACGACAAAATCTATAATATCCAGAATTTTATGTATGTCAGTAGGCCAGTAAGTAGGCTCCGCACTCGAAATGACGTCCAAACCCATTTTTGAAATTGTGTTGAACAACGCTCGTCCTTTAGGTGTGATAAGACGCGAACCCCAGAAAGTATGTTTTGCATTATAGTCTCCTGCTTCTACGAAACAAGGGCCAAGAGATTTGTAGAAATCCTCGTATTGATCCTCAGTAATTGCGAATCTAGGAGGGGAGTAAATTGATGATATGACAAAATTTGTGCAAAAATTTTCGATACAAATATTCGTTGCTTGTAGATGTTCTTCACAAATGTTGTCAATAATATAATGCTTGAGTCTTGACTTTATTAAAATTGCTGATCCCCCGCAAGATCTTCCTCTTGGGTCCTTTGGATCATATAAAATGTAGCCATTAATTTCGAATAGGCTTCTTGAAGTCAAATGAGTCTCAGAAACCAACATTATATCAATATTTTTTTCTTTGGGCTTCGTCCGCGCTTTAAAACTGTTATGTATCTCTCCATTCACACTTGGACCTTGGGTTTTGGGCTGCTCTTAACTTCAGTAAAAACTTGGTTAAGTGATGACCACGAGCCCGAAGCGGATGATATCGCTGAGTTAAATGTAGAAGTACTAGGCAACGGTAATGTTAACGAATCACTAGTTGGCATTGGACAAAGCAAAGTTGATCGCTGACGAAAAAGTGGCCTCGCCGTTAAAAAAAGTCTACTATCAGATTTTTTATTTATTTTGTTATCATTAAGAGCTTCAGAGCTTTCAGTAAGTCTATCATCAGATTTTTTATTTTTATTATTTTCATTAAGAGCTTCAGAACCACAGTAAAGTAGGCATTTCTGCCATTAGAACTCACTTCACAGTTATTTGTTTTTGAGGTACTCATATAGAGTATTCCTCAAGGGCACTTTTGTTTGTTTGTTTGTTTTTTTATTACGGTTTTTTTGTTAATTATGACTATGTAAAAAAAAATATTAGCAATGCAAATAAAGCTAACAATAACTATATGTATTCCGAATATTTTTTCGTACAATTTTTTTTGTTTAGTATGAAATAAAAACTCCGCTAAATCGACTGTTCACTATGAATGTACAACGAGAACAAAAAGACAAAAGAGAAAATGGTCATAACTCTAACACCATTGAATGCATTTGAAGTGATACAGATAGACACTATCGAACCAATGCCAAGGACTCCAAATGGCAACGTATACGCAGTTACCATTGTGTGTGAACTGGCGAAGTATTTAGTGGCCATTCCGGTGGCTGATAAAAGCGTTAAAAGTAAAGCTAATGCAATTTTTGATAATTTCATATTAATATATGGTACTATGAAAAGAATCGTCGCCGACATGGGCGCTGAATATAAAAATATAGTTTTCACAGAATTTTGTAAATTGTGGAAAATTCAAAATACTACTTCTACAGCATACCAGATATTGGGAGCTGTGGAAAGAAGTCATAGAACATTACATGAATACATTCGTTCTTATGTTCTTATACGAAGGGATTAAATATTTCACATACAGTTACAACACAAAACCATCAATGGCTCACGATTATTGTCCCTATGAGCTTATTTTCGGTAAGACTCCCACCAAATTTTGATTTTCTCTGTGAAGGTAAAATATACCCATTATACAACATAGACGCGTATGATAAAGAAGTTAAATATAGATTGCAAATAGCTCATAAGAGAGCTAAAGAATTAATTAGTATTGCTAAAATAAAAAGAAAAGAACATTATGACAATACTAAACACAGTTCAGGAATACGAATAGGAGAACTAGTTTTTGTGGACCAAAGAGTTCATAAATTGATGCTTTATATAAGGTACCATATAAAGTTATAAATATAGATAATAAAAACAATTATATTTTATAAGATAACAATAAAACAACAATAAAAATACACTTAGACAAAACTAAGAAATGTAATATACAAATTATCTATAGAAATTAAATATTAATACAATAGAAAAAAACATTACGTCATTTTTTCATTTAAACGGGAAGGGGTATCAGCTCCTCCCCCATAACTTTTATTTCATAAGTATAGTAAGTAAGAAAAAAAAGAATAATCAACAAAGTACCAACTAAGTATTGATTATTCTTTTTTCTGTTAAAAGGAAGGTGTAGTGTGTTTGACTAACCGTAGTTGACATACCTACTGTATGCAACTGAAACTCAATACTTTGTTTGATTTATTTGTCCACACAGCTAAACTTTAGCTGTAGGTACTGCTGAGTTTGCATGTTTCCACAGGTAGTTAAGTTAGCTTTAGGAAATTAGAATTAAGATTTATTAACTAAAGTTAAACATAACATGACGGTCACATCAGCTGCCGTTTAAACAAATAATAGTTTAAATATCATCACACTTGCATTAACATTCAAAAAAGTGATAATTACTTTTTTAAGTGGGCCTTAATTGCTGCAATGAGTACCTCGGTTATCAATGCTCCGATTCGATGCTCTTCATATAATATTGAAGATATTAGTGCTGATATAATTGCGCTACAAGATGGAACTATACTTGATATTTCAAAGTTAACATTTCCAATGTGACTAAAAAATATTAAGGAATTTGAGGGGTGGAATGATGTTAGGTTGAATGTGTTTGGTTATGACGACGAGACTGATGAACTAATTGGACCATTTTACGTAACCCAAAATGAGAAGAAAAAGCATGGAAACTTATTGCTATTGGAAAACAGTATATCTTTACAAAAGATATTTAAAAAGAAAGTATTTAAAATTAAATAATAGAATACACGTGCTTGATGTCTTACAGACTACTAAGAAGGCAAAAAAAAAACATATTGTGAATGACTTAAAGTTTGTAACAGCTGCTTACAATACAATATCATGTCAATGTCATCAAGTCTTCTTGTTTAATCATTTTGCTCCTGCATCGAACGTTATCGTAATCCTTATTTGGCCGACTAAACTTTTTTTGGTATATTTCCGTAGATAGTCCCATATCTAAGCAACCCTGATTTTTATCTTCTTTTCATATAATTTAAAAAAGTTTTAAAGTTTTTTGGATAAATCGGTGTTTACATATAAACCATATGTAGTAGATATTATGTACATCATTTGGTCTACCTTGTCCGACCGAGTACTCCCATCAGTGAGGTTTTCCCACATTAATTTGCAGAGCGATTTATTTTTAATTGTTATCTCCATGATAGGTTTAACTGAAATAATTACATTAAACGTATAGCAGCTAAAAAATATATCTAGTGCGCCAGGCCAAGTTCCGGCCAATGCACGCAGTGTGTATATTTACAGGAAGCCATTCGTCGTGTTATTAACCCCTGATAACTTTGTTCCCCGCCGTCGTAGAGTTTTAAAATTTAATTCATAATTAGACAAAATCCTTGTTACCTCATATGCGAGGTTTAAAATTTAGAAGAAAAGGTTCCTGATATATGGAGGTGCAAAAAGTGCATATTTTAAAACATACTCAATGACCAGTGACAACTTACCACTGACACACTCAACAAATTGATGAAGCACTTCTGCTGTAGCTAGATAGCTGAAATTTGTTACACAAGTAGATCTAGGTGAGCAATGAACTAGAAAAATCTGAAAACATGGAAATTCTAGCTAGGGAGCGGGGCTACGCCTATAAAAAATAAAATTTGTGCTAGTGAGCTGAAATTCGATACAGAACTAGGTATAGGTTAGCCATAAACTAAAAAAAATCTGAAAACCCAAAAATTTTAGCCAGGAGGGCGGGGGTACGCTAGGGTATAATTTTTTTTTAAAGTGGGCGTTGATACGCCCATACAATTTAAGCCTTATATTTCATGTACTACGACTCAGCCTATTTAGATATACAATTTATGTAGGTATTATTATCCGTTTGCAACGAAACTTGAGTTTGAAAAAGTGGCCGGGGTGACGCCCATAAGATTTTCAAATTAAAAGTTGCCCTAAGGACTTGAATCTGGATATCGAAATAGGTCTTTGTAAGAAAGTAACTAAGAAGCCCTGAAATAACGGAAATTTTAGTCAGAGGGGCGGGGCTACGCCCATACAAACTAAAAACTAAAAATTGCGCTGACAATTTACGCACAAATAGGTCTAGGTGACTACCCAACTATACAAATCTGAAAACCCAACAAATTTTACCAGAATGGGTGGGGTCATTTTGTGTATAAAAATTTTATATACAGCTTTTAACTCAAACTATTTTAGTGAAACATTGCATACCAGTTGCACTTATGCAAGACATTAAACTTTCACCTTCAAAAGTGGGCGTGATCGCTCCCATAAAATGTAAGCCTTATGTTTAATCTACTTCGGTTTATCATATTTTAGAAGAAAATTAGCATGAATTATAAGCTCTGTTCACAACAAAATCGTGACTCTAAAAAAGTGCGCGGGGTAATGCTTTATACATAGGTAAGTGTAGATGAGTAAGGCGATGGAAAAATCTTAAAACCAAGAAGTTTTACCCGGCATGGGGGCCACGCCCTTAAATCTCAAATTTGTACTAGAGAGCAGAAATTTGATACATAAATAAATCTAGACCAGAGATCACCAAGAAAAATTTAAAAACTCGGATGTTTCAATCAGGGGCGAGAACAAGCACTCTAAGATCAAATTTTAGATCAGCTAAATGTTCCGTTCTACTACGTGTTTGTCAGAATATTTTCAATTAACCTTGGTGTTATGTTTTCTTTAATAATTATCACATTATCACATAGCTTAATAAGTGCTATAAACTTTAGTCTGATCAAATCATAAATCAAGATCAATTTTACTGAAATTTGTCATACACATTGCACTTATCCAAAGTAAAAATTTCTTGTTTTGAAAAGTGGTCGTGATAACACCCATAAATCTTATTTTTTCCTACTAAACTCCAATGAACCATAAGTACTAGCAGATAGAAAAGTGGTCAAGGTAAGGCTCATAAAGATTTTACGTAATATTATATTGTCGAGCGCTGGCAGTTTTTAGACACGCACATTAAAATGTATGCTTTACTTTTGAGCTTTCTTTTCAGAAGAGTTTTGCCAAATTGTGTGCACACTGGAGGCGTTGTCATGACACAAAAATGCATTTATAAGGTGTGCAATCCAACAACCATCACACTTTAACCCATTATTTTATGTAACTATACCCTTTTCAACAGGCCCAGTGAACATGAATAAAATTAAAATACACTAGAAATTTCAAGTTTAAAAAGTATTTTTATAGGAAAGTTTTCAAAAAGTAGTCAGATCCTCCCAAAAGCATAAATGTGCCATTAAAAGTAGTGAGATATAAATTTTGACCAAGTTCTTTCTTGCACAATAAATATCGCTATAATCTGCCATGCATTTTATAAATATGAAATTGTCAAGGTTTATAGTGATATATATTGTGCAAGAAACAACTTGGTCAAAATTTATATCTCACAACTTTTAATGGTTGAAATTTTGGTTAGGAACTTGATCTTTGTTCACATTTGTTTTTGTGAGGATAGCTATTTTACATGCTACGAATACAAAAGCGATACAAATATCAGGTAAAATCATACCCATAATGGAGATGTGCGCGTAGTTGCCTTTGTCCTTGTGGATATATAAATATACTGTGTGTGTATATAAATTCTTATATTTTATTGTATTTAAGTAAAGAAAGTATTTAATAACAGCAACAGGCCAAAAAATGTGGGATTGTTTGAATATCAGATAGAATTGTGACCTGAGCTGTTATATTTGTGTATACATTTTTAGACTGATATAACGGCAAAGGTATATATGTTATATACCGTTGAATAGACAATTATATCTACTATTGTGATAACATAGCAAAAATTAAGAAACATTTGAAATAAAGAAAATAAGATCAATAATTTAGATAAAAATAAAAAGTGTAGAAAATTAAATTTTTTAATCAAATTTAGATTTTGAAGGTGGAAGAATATTTGATTTTCAGTTTGCAAGGCCAAATGTATACTATTAGAAAAAATTCAAATATTTCGCAATTTATAATTAAATAATATTTTTTCCTATTGGGAAAAATTGTGTTAGAAAAATTTTAGCATTCTTAGAAAATCTCCTCTCCTGCCTACATTTATGTGTAAGATATCTAGAGTTTCATACAGGTTACTTATAAGAAGTTTATTTAACAAAAATCTCCAAAACTTATTTTACAGCCTTAATTGAAAACAATCAAAGTTTTAATCAAGTACTTAATACTTTTTAAAATATTGCAAAGAAAATAAGAATACTTTTTTCCCAAAATATATAAAATTTTCTCATATTTTTCGAAAAATTGCAAAATTATTCCTTGCTATAATTTTTGAGATATTAAAACGATTTTTTTATATGAATTTGGATAAAGTTTTCTTTTCAAAACGATAAAACTTAACAATTCCTGCTAAGTAATAAGGAAGCTATGTATTAACGATTAAAGAAAATCATGTTCAAAAATTAAAAAAAAATTGAAAAATTTGGAAACTGTAAGATATAAAATAGTGCTTTAAATTTAATTTTTTTCTTAACGTTGATTGTCCCATATTTACAAAAGTTACAAGCTCCGAGGATTTGAGGCTCTTTGAGGCTACCCTGTCTTCCAACAAAGTGCATCAAAATATGATTTCTCAAAATTTCAACATTTCTACTTTCCAAAATAGTTGGTTTCATTTTAATCGGTTGACTAGTTCAAAAGTTGTGGAGTTTTTACTACTTTTTTTTAATTCAGGCTACTGTGCGATGTTATTCATTATTTAATTTGGCACTTAACAAATAAATAGTCATAAATTTATAAGGTTTTTTGCTTCTCCTGTATAATTACGAAATGCTCAAAGGTATTAGAAATAAAATAGTTAAGTAAATGAAGCGATATTTTCCGACATTTCAAGAATTGCTATAGGATAATGAGAGACAATGTCTCTTCTAATTCATCTCCAAATGTGAAAAGGGCATTTTCGTATCACGACTGTTTCTAATCGAATCAAAACAATGGATGGAAGAGAATATCCTAAATGTTACTTTTATATTGAGATCTCAACAACTGATAGTCTTTTGTGTACCATCTGAAATTAAAGATTAATATTAAATAATACTATTTAATAATACTTTTATATTATATATAATATACGTCGAGTTCTCGAGGTACATTCATAGTGAACACACGTCTTAACAGAGTTTTTTTTTATATACTAAAACAAACAAAATCATATAAAAAAATATTCGGAATACATATTGACATTGTTAAATAAGCTTTAATTGCTTTTCAAATATTTTTTACATAGTCATAAATAAAAAAAACCCGCAAACAAAAAACATACGCAAGTGCCCTTGAGGAATATATATATTAAAGTAGGACATAGTTGTTCTTTTTTGTTCCCAACAACAAAAAGAACTAATTCGTTCGTTTCGGTCAGTTGTTCAGTGAACAACAGATCAGAGATTACACATACATAATTGAATCCGTTAGTTTGTTAATGTTCTAAAGTAATTTCATTTCATTCTTAACGACCTTATTTAATTTAAATTTTTTTATTGAAAATGCTTAAAATGAAATTTGATCATTTGAAAACAAATTTAAATCACTTTTTTAATACTGACTTATATTCAACACAACAAATTATTTCTTTCAATTGAGTAAAAATTTTCCTTGCTTAGACGTATTTTCATTTGAGCTTTGTAGTCTTATTTGTTGTATGCTTTTAGTGAGTAAAAGGTAAAAATTAACATTTTTGAACTTTTTAAAATGAAATCAGTTTTTAGTTTAAAACAAATTATAATCACATTTTTAATTCTAATATTATTTTTCAAAATCTGTTTTTAGTTCACTTGTATATTTCACTAAGTATACATTTTCTTTTGTTTGTTTTGATTATTGTGCTAAAAATTTAATAGGCACACTACATTTGTGTATTTTTAACAGTATGCCAACGAGAAACTATAATATTTTACTTGAAATCTTTTGCATGTGCATTGGTCAGGAACAGAAAATAAGATAAACAAAACAAAATAAAGACCAAAAATTAACGAACGAACAAGACCAAGTTATCAAAAATTTCCAAGAGAATAAGAAAGACCAAAGAATTCGAAAAAAATACAACAAGTTTTTATGCGTAACAGCTTAAGAGTGCCAAATGAAGGCAGATCGTACTGAAGGACATTTACTCTTATGTTAATCCCGAAAAAGTCAAAGATGCACTCATCGTGAAAGAATTTAAAGTAAAAAATGTTACCAATATAATCAATAGGGAGATGATCTTTTTCGTGTTGAACTAAGGTCGAGTGATATACAGTTTAAAAAACGAGACACACCTAATTTAAAGCCAAAAATACCTCTTATACCGAAAAATCACAGTGGAAGATCCACATGAGAGATCAGGTCCCGTACAGTGCTATAATTGCCAAGAATAAGGCAATACAAAAAAATACTGCAACTTACCCTCTGTTTGCGTTGTGTGCGGCGAATTACACAGCACTGCTAGTTGCAATAAGCCAAAATATCTAAGTGATAAAAAATGCAGTAATTGTGGAGGTAATCACACCGCTAACTATAGAGGTTGTCCTGTGTACTCTTTTGTCAAACAGATTATGGTGCAAAAACCTTAATTAGCCCCAGCTAATTAATCCAGCCCAACCATTAAACGCGTACTCCGGAACTTTTGCTCAAGTGAGCCAACCAGTTACTTTACGTGTATCGTATGCCGATGCTGCTAAGGCTAGTTCTATTCCCACACAAAATGTTTCACTGCCAAATAATTCAACAAATACAACCTCAACTTTTAGTTTTAATCGCCTTGAAGCTAAAATTGATAATTAAGTGCAAACGATAAATAATTTTACAACAAATATAACTAGCATGATGAGAAAAATGCTGCAAATGCAGAATACACTGCTTCAAGCATTAATTAACAAGCCATGAACAGGTTAAAAATATGTTTCTGGAACGCAAACGGCATTCGCCAAATGAACTTGAGCACTTCCTTACGGAAAAAAATATTGATATAGTATCAATATTTGTATCAATATTTTTTGATCTTTGAAACTCATTTGACTTCTTTTGATCTTTGAAACTCATTTGACTTCGAGAAGTCTCTTTTAAATAAGTAGCTACACTGTATATGATATAAAGGACCTTAGAGGAAGAGGTTGCTTTGGGACAATATTTATAATAAAGTCAAGACTCAAGCACTATATTCTTCACAACATATGTGAAGAACATCTGCAAGTAACTTATATTTGCGTCGACAATTTTTATACGAATTTTGGACCTTGCTTCGTAGCAGCTAGCGACTACAATGCAAAACATACGTACTGGGGTTCGCGCCTTGTAAAACCTAGAGGTCGAGCTCTGCTTAATACTTTTTCTAAAATGGGCTTAGATCTAATCTCGAGTGGGGTGCCTAAGTACGAAAAATTCCGGATGTTATAAACTTTGGCGTCATGATAAATATTCACGTAAGGTCCTCTCTAGATCTCACCTCCGAGTACTCTCCCACAAAAGTTAAAATTTTCAACCCACTAAGGAGTGATTTAACTAACTCATATGTGAAAATGATTAATGGGGTCAACTGGCTAGGATTCAAAATATATCTGAGTAGTCACTGCATGAAAAACATTCAGCTAAGAACACCTGATGATATTGAATTCAACATTGCCAAAATTAACGAAAATATTAAACAGGCTGCTGAACATGCCCGTACCTCCCGTTTGCAGACTGGCCTCAATAGAATTTATTCTACGGAAATTGAACGCCTGGTTTGTGAAAAAAGGAGAGCTAGAAGAGAATGGCAACAACACAGATCACCTTAAATAAAATCAGACTTAAAGAATATACTGAACGACTCAAAAAGATGCTATCGTCGGAAAAAACTGCATAACTGGAAAAATATTTAGAAGGTCTCGACGTCACATCAATATATAATTACTCTATGACGCGCTTAATAAATCTTAAAAGACCAGTTGATCTTAAATCTCCACTGCGTACTTTGACCGGAGGCTGTGCAAGAAGTGATAGTGAGAAAGGTAACTTATTTGCTGAGCATTTAAAATCTGTATTCTCTCCCAATTCATGTACGGGTGCTGCTGATTTACCGAGTGTAGTTTCTCTACCCCCTCGTCCCTTAAGGTTTAAGATGCGTGAAGTACAAAAAGTAGTTGCTGAGCTCAACCCGAAGAGAGTACCAGGTATTGATGGATATAGTAACAAAATGCTGATAAACTTGCCTCATATTACAATAAGAATCCTGCTATTTATTTTTAATGCTATTTTAATAATGCAGTATTTTTCACATAACTGGAAACTAGCAAAGATATTACCAGGGCTGAGTCATATAGGCCTATAAGCTTACTATCTACAATCTCCTAGCTTTTTTAAAGGGCGCTCATGACTAAATTGTCCAAAATTTTAGCTGATAATGGGTGCAATCCGGACCATCAATTTGGCTTTTAGCATAGCACTATTTGACAAACGCATAGACTGGTCCAAGTTGTAAGAAGAACATCTGAAGAAAAAAAATATTGTTCTGCTCTCTTTATTGATGTTTTTCAGGCATTTGATAAAGAATGGCACGAAGGTCTAGTTTTCAAATTGAAAACATATCTGCCAATTCAAAAGCTTTTGGAAAGTTATATTATTGATAGGAAGTTCAGTGGTATAGAAAGAGACTTCACGCGTGTGCCCGAATCTATATGTTCTGGTGTGCCACAGGGTAGTATTCGGCGGGGTCCTGTCTTGTATTAAAATATATACTTCTGATATGCCTGTGAGCAATAATATCTACACCTCTACATTTGGCGATGATACAGCCTGTATGACTGTGCACGAAAACTCTTATGAGGCATTCCGCAATCTTCAGGAACATATTACCCAGCTGGAAATATAGTTAAACTTATGGAAAATTAAAGGAAATGAACAAAAGGGGGCCCATATAACGTTTACCCTAAGAAGAGATACTTTTCCCCATTCGAATCAATGATCAAAATATTCCTCAACATTCTCAAGTGAAATACCTTGGTATACACCTTGATCGAAGGCTTACATGGAAACATCATATTGACTTTAAGCTAACTCAGATTAAATTTATCATGGAAATATCATATTGAATCAAAGCTTACTCGAATGAAACTTACGGTATCTCAAATACATTTGTTAATTGGCAGAAATTCAACACTTGGCCTAGACTGCAAACTTTTACTATACAAGTCGCGTTTGAAGCTCTTATACTTCACACTCCAGATAAGACTACTTGATAATACTTCCCTTTTTTTTGACTATCACTACTTATGTATTATTAATATCTATTAAACAAGTTTATGTCCGACAGTGGGCGGGCTTATAAATTTGTTTTATATTTAAGATTTGAATACTTATTGTTGGTTCATATTTGAAGATACAATAAATAAATACATGAATGATACAATAAATAAATACTGATTTTAACGCGTTACGTTTTAGTGAACGTTGTAAACGTATCAGATTTTCTGAGTCACTCAAGCCGCAAACTTCCGTTGACCATTTAAAAGTTGAATTAAATAATGGCCAATCCTCAGGCTTACCTGTAAACACGTCAGTTCTTTTGGAACCAACGCTCGCGCATGTATTTGCCCGGTAAATAAGTTGTTTCTGGGAATGTATGAGGGGCGAAGGCTGCCGGGGAATATATCAGTGCATCGGGAAGCGAAAGGTGCATAACAATTTGTTTCTCTGTGGCAACAATAACGGTTTTCCAATGTCGGAAATGATGCAGTTTGATTTGAAGTCGGTGCAGCGGTAGGATTATTATGACCAAAGGATACTTTTATTGTGCGCGGTATGGGGTTTTTAAATGCTGTTGTTGCGTAAACGGGGTTATGCACTTGAACGCTATTATTTTTACTTGAAATATATTTGCTTGTAGTGAGTGGCAGGCTTGAGACTTGCGGTTGTATGTTTTTGTTTTTTGTAATAATATTGTCGACATTTAGATTTACGGATGTGATTACAGGTAAATTTGAAGCAGTGTTAGTTGCTAATGTATCAATAGGTGCCGAGGGAAATATGACATGATCAGATGTTGAAATTTCTGGTTGGCTTTCAAGCCAATCATGTACAGACATACTTGACTTGGACGTGACGTCATCTTCAATATGTTCTTCAACTTGTTGTAACAGCAGCAATTTTTTATTTAAAAAATCCTTATCACGCGCAATGGAGAGCTGTCGCTCTTCTTCTAAGAGCTGTAATTGAAAGCTAATAGTTTTAGCTCTTGAAGACTTAGAAGTCTTGCGGCTTGTACTTTTGTTTGAACGTGATAAGCCGGAAAGGCTTACACGCTGTACATAACCACTTGTGTTCGGTAGTGGTGAGATTACATTAACGCAGCTCGCGTTTTACATTTAAAACATGATATATGATTTGTCAAGGCAAATAGGGCATGACTTACTAGACCTAATACTACTTGTTTGATTGGTGGATGATTGACCACAAGGTGTAGAGAAAGACATTTTTACTCACTGCGTGACTAGATATTCCTGGATACGCAGAACAGTAGATTAACCACTGTAGTGAAGGGAGTCGGTAATCGATAAAATTCTCAAGAAACGCAAGGGATGATTTGAATCATAAAATGAAATTTAATTATGTAAACGAGAAAGGCGTTTATTCCAGTTTTAATCCCGGTTATTGCTTGAATTTGAATTAGTCCGTAGAATTTCAATCAAAAACCTTATTTGCAATATATATGTATTTCAGTAGACCAAATTAAATTTCCTCAAATGTATTTATTACAATTCAAATATATGTATAGATTTAAAGTTTCATATATAGCTTACATTTTATTGCAATAGCCAAGAATATGCGGAAATAAATTAAGCCTCGTTTCTTATGCGGTTGTCTTTCAAAACTGACCTTTTGGAAATTTGACGCAATATTCATAAGCTTTTGCACGTTTTAATAGAGCTTTTTACATATCGACCCCTTTGCGCGAAATTATCGTACATGCCAATTTTTTTGAAATTGAGTTTTTGATACAATCTTTTTCTACATACATATCGTATCTGCCAATAAAGAATATTTTGCATATTGTAGTTGTTACAATATTTACTACATATTTCTCTCCAAAGGGAATTGCTCGCTTTATTTTGTTTTTTGCCCCTATTCGTTTTACCGTTAATTTTACAGAAAAGGCTATAATAAAGTTGAAGAGATGCATTTAGCATGCATTCTTTTTCGGATCATGTGTTTGAGGTAATCAGTTATTGTTAAGCAAGTAAAACATTGTATACAGAGAAATTAATAAATAGTGCATTAATAATGCAATCAGTTTCCAAAACCGTAAGTAAATAATATAAATTAAAAGTAATTTGATGTGGATTTTGTTAATGTGTAATTCTGATTATGTGGTGATGTTTTGGTTGTTTGATCTCTATTAAATTGTGTGTTTTATTTAATAAAAAATAATTACAGCAGGTTTTTCAAGTGTCGTTAGTGCCATACAGCGATAGTGAGAGTGATGACTCATGCTTATTTGAAAATGAAAAGTGTGTGAAAAACGTTGCTACAGAAAACCTCTGGCTGTTAAATCAAAGGAAGACATAAAAAAATTGTTTTACCTAACCCGTGCCTTAATAAGATGTGCCACAATGAATGTTATCATCTCTCCGAGTCATCTCGTGAATATTTAAATGAACATTATTGGGGAATGTCAAAAGCAAAAAGAAGAATGTCGCTGCTTTCTTCTATAAAACATAAACAATTTCAACGAATGAGAGCTACTGTCAAAGGAGGAGATTGTAGACGAAACAATTCTTTTGACTATAATTTTACTCACAAAGGGATCGTTTTTAAAGTTTGTCAAAAATTCATGCTGGCAACTTTAAAAATTTCGCAAATGATGCTTCGATATCTTTTAAGGGAAAATAATAATGCTCAGCCAAAAGCTAAGGTTCGGCCTCATAATAAAGCAGATGAGCAAAAAATAAAGCTTCTAAAACAATATCTTGAACAACTTCCGTCATATTATTTTAGAGCCAAAAGTACTAAAGTTTATTTGCCAGAAGAATTTCGAAACAAGCAAACCCTTTATAGGTGCTACACTCAATATATGAATGATAAGGACCTCAGCAACTGAATTGTGTCGAATTGGGTTTTTAGACAGGTTTCCCAAAAAGATTTTAATAAAGGTTTTCATTTACCAAAAAAAGATAAGTGCACTAATTGCAAAAATATTAAAAATCTTGATGAAGAGGAAAAAAATCGTTTGCAGAATTCCGATGAGTATAGAATGCATATAAGAGACAGAGATGAGGCCAAGGCTAATTTTTTTAGAGATCAAAATAAAAGCAAAAATGATTCAAGTTTTGTTTGCGCCAGCTTCGATTTGCAAAAAGTTTTGAATACACCGTTCGGAAATAATATAACCCTTTTTTACTCACGCAAGTACGCCTACTACTATTTAATAATCGTAGACCAAAGAAAGACAGTTAAAGACATAGCCCTATATTGCGACAGTTGCACAGGTCAAAACCGCAACAAGGCTATATTAGCTATGCTGACACATTTTTTAAATTTTTTAAACTTCGTTGAAAAAATTAAAATAACATATTTCCTTCCCGGTCGTACAATGATGCCAGTTGAACAATCGATTCGATGCATAGAACAATCGAATCATTTGTACGCAGGCGTACTATTTGGGCGCCAAGTGAATGGCCGATAATGATTCGCAATGCACGAACTAATCCATCGGGGTACAACTGTATTGAAATGGGCCACTTAGAGTTTGAAAACTGGAAGTCCTTTGCAAATCTGTTACTATCAAACAAAGTTAAACTAAACATAAATAAAGTTCGCATAGCTTTATTACACAAAAAAACAAAATCAATTGGACTTATTTACAGATATTCCGACAATTCCGCTAAAAAAAACTATAAATAACCCTAATTTTACCTTTGAGTTACAAAAGTTGTACAATTCACCTTTGTGTATCTCTTTGCAAAAATTCAATGATTTGAAAAAATTATGTTTAAAAAATAGCATACCGTCTAAATACCACAATGAGTATTTAAATTTAAAATATTCTGTATGCGAAAAAGTCATTTAACATGAAAGCGACGAAGAAGATTAACTCACTTATTATTATTATTGGTTTTTCAGTTTTTTTTTAATGAATTCATGCTTCTGTTAAATATTGATTACATTTTTTATTACTTTGTGCCATAATACATAAATTAAAAAATAATGAACAAATACATAAAACCAGAAATAAATCTCTGTTTCAATTTATTTCTAACACTGACAAATGATATCGTAAGTGCCATTTTCCACACTCGCATCTACGAAATATTGTGAATGAAATTATCGTATGTGCCAAAAATACGTTTTTGTCGGAAAACTTGAACTTTTCCACCGGAATACTATTAGCTGTAGTTATATTAGTTAATTATCGAAGCACATGTATATTTTCATTTTGATATTGCAAGCGAAAACAGAGAAAAGTAGAAAAATGGCTGTCCTGTAAAATTTGGTTTTTGTAACATACGATAATTTCGCGCAAATGGGTCGATATGTTTAACATTTTTTTATATTTGTACTTAGATAATAAGCTGAGGTTGTAATATTAAAATACAATATAGAAAAGAAAGACCGATATGTGTAATACATAAAGTGTAGAGTTTACAGTGGCGGTAACAAGCGGGATGATGACAAGGCTTAATAATGTTTTAAAATGTTCAAAACTGTTAGGAAGGTAAATGGCACGCAAAAAGCTACTTTTATCGCGAACTTTGCAAAAAATCGCGTGAATTGCAAATAAATAAGCCATAATATTGAATAAAAATTGCTAAAACTTTAAGGAATGCAAAAAATTCGGCGAAAATCGCGAATATTACAACAATTTGCAAAAACATATTAACAGCGGAATGATAACGAATCTAAAATTTTAAGAAACTAAAAAAATTAAAAAAAAATGCAAGAATTTGCAAAATCGGAAGCAAGCGCACAGTTGACTAGAAATCGCAAAAGCCATTAAAAATATAAAAAGTTTGGAAAAAAACGCGAATAAATTTAAAGTTAGTTAAAAATTGCTAAACGCATTTAAGAAATTATAAAACTTATAAACAGTAAAATTCGCAAAAAAAAATATAAAGAAATAAACTAATTTTTGTTTATATTTTTTAATAAGTTATTTTATTTTTATTAATGTGAAATATTCGAATGCAGCACCACCGAAATATATATTTATTGTGCTCCTGTCGTCTTCAAAATGATTAAGCAACTTGCTACCAGGCAACATTTGTTGCCTGAGGCACTTGTAGTCGTGTAGCCATAGCCACAGCAGGCTAGGTCTATGGACTTAATGCATTAATATCATTAGAAATAAATATTACAATTAAGCCAACATCAAAAATTTATTTTTTAGCCTCAAACAAGTAAGACTACCGCTTTTTCGATGACATAAATAGAAATAGCTAAATTTGTATGACAGCGCCAGTTTAGGGTAAAAAATAAATAGCGAGAATGAGTTTCTCGATCACAAAAACAGCAAGATACCACAGCTTTCTAGGATAATAAAAATAATAAGCATTATTTTATAATATTTTCAATTATCTTTCTTTGTAAGACAGCATTTCAAAATCAGAGACTTCAAATGGGTGTAAAAAAAATCTCGCACTGAATTAAAAAACCCTTCAAGGTTTTGTTATGAATAGTGTCATCTTTCATTTGCAATTGGTCTCATTCCATTCTCATTTTGATTTTTGCACTGTGTAACTTTTAAAAATTGGTCCTTTTAATTTTTGTTTTAAGTTCCGAGCTTTAAGGGCATGGCCCGACCTGTTGTAAGAACTTTGCTTTTTTACCCTTAGTTAGAAAAATACCTGGTTTCCAACATTTTTCATTATCCCAAGATTAGACATTTCTAAATCTATTCATCCATAATATGTACATACCTCCAGTTCCGATAGCAAGTCTTTCTTCTCTCCTTCTGTTGCGCTTTCTTTTAATGTTTTTACAGCTACCGTTGTAATGCCTTCATTTCCTATGAAATAATAAACAGAAAGTTATGTTTTGTACGACATTAATTTTTACTAGATTACACCAAACGGACGACACAATTGTCCGCATTCAAGAGTTACATACATAAATAGTTTTATTAGGATTCAAAGAAAAATTTAATTAAATCTCATAAAAAATTCATTAAAACACAGCCACGTAGTAAACATATGTTGAAAATTCGTTCTGTATTATACAAAACAGTACTGTATTTGATGTTCCCGTTTTGTAAAAATTATTCATAAGGAAAAAAACGTTGAAATGTTCTGTATTTTATTTACTGTTCAGTATTCTTTCTTTATTTTCATGACTCAAACTGCATTAAAAGAAATTAACGTAGTTTCTGCACCAATTGATTTTAAAAGCCTCCAAAATATAGTTTTTATTAATATAAATTTCACAATAAATTTGTTTTTATTTAACATTTTTCAATATACATTATAAAAATTTAGCAGAAAGTCACCAAAAGCAGCCCACATTAATTATTATAATTAATATAATGTTACGAAAATGGCCGTCGACAAAGTTAATGCTGCATTGTGAAAAAATATTCCAACAGGATTAATGCAAAGAACTATCTGGAAGTATACAACTAAAGCACTAAACGTGCACACATATTCGCGTGTAAGCACTATAGCAATAACAATAATTGTGTACATAGATACATACGTACAAACACACAAATAAAAGTGCGAGCGTTTATGGTAACCACCCTGTATTACCAGTAGCACACCGCATTGCCAACCTACAAGTTGTTACCTTGAAATTCAAAAATAACGGCCAACTACCTACAAACATCTAGAAACAGCAACATGAATTTTCCCGATTGTGCTAGAAGACTGTTTGATCACCTGGCTACCAATAGAAAATGAAAATGCAGATGCCAACATGCAAAGATGCCATTTGGCATTACTGAGTACAGACACGTCATTACGACACGTATGATCAGATGGGCGAACGTTCGAGAACCGTTTCCTGTACTATAAAAAGAGGTGCACTGTGTGAGAATGAGTCAGTGCTAATCCGAAATTAGTCGAGTCAGCATCGTTAAAAGTAAAGACCTCGTGCGGTGGATAATAACTATAAGAAGTAATTAAGTAGAGACAAGTTGTAATTTGTTTAGTCAATAATAATAGGAAGAACATTAGTAAATACCAACTGTGTATTATTTATTTTTTTCTTGAGCAATCAAAAAGAACTCACAATTTTAATAAAATTTAAACGTAACAATTTGTGTCAGAAGTGGGATTTGCAAATGCCAGCGATACATTTAAAAAAGGGTTAAACGTTAAGTAAGATACGAAAAAGAGAACTTTACACGTTTGAAGAGGTCAAACGTGAATAAAACCGCATATGTTTGAAAAGGTTAAACGTAGCTATTGGTTTTTGAGGGAAAATGGAATTTCAAGAGCTTAAGGTGAAGCAACTCAAGTTAGAGTTGAGTAAGCGGAAACTGTCGGCAACTGGTGAAAAGGTACAACTTCAGGAGAGAATACTGCAAGAGTTCCAGCGGCGCAAAATTGAAATCAAGACATATGAGCTCGAGGAGAAAGAGATATGTTCTCGGCGACAACAATGTGAACACTTATGCAATGATAGCCAACATGATGGAGAAACTTCTTGGCCACATGGGTGAGAGATTTGACAAATGGATAGTTGAAATGAAAGCTGACAACAAGAAATTTCTGGAAAGCTTACGAGAAAAATCTAGAGCTAGAAATGAGAAACGTCAGGAAATTGCTGAAGCCATAAACAGACGGGCGGATGGTTTAGAAATGCAAGTCAGTTAATCAGACGAAAAGATTTTTGACGTGGGGCAGAGCGACGATGTAATTTCTGGCACTGAAGAAAATATTGACGAAAAACTGAAGGAAATCAACAATGATCAGTGTCGACAAGTTGGACGTGAGCGAAATTTGCCAAGAGTTTCCAGTGCAGTAAATGAATTAGGAAATAGCCAAGCCGTTTCAGAAAGAGTGGAACTAACTATGGATGAAATGGTCTTGTTTGCTTTCGGTAGGAGAACTTGTAAGTCAAGATCCGGACCACCAGCATACAAAGTGCGGAGCATAAACGCAGTTAAGAAGAAGAAGACAACTTCTCTACAGAGCCTCAAGCATGTGGTAAGGCAAGCTCGAGTCAAGGGACAAGGTAGAGTAGGAGCAAAAAGCCATACATGTGGGAAAGGTTGTCATCTCCAGCGTAAGGCAAGGCAAGCTGAAGTTGAAATACGAAGCAGAGTACCAGCGGCCGCACATGCCAACGAAGTAGTCACCTCCAGCGAATGATAACACAAGTCCCAGTTGAAAGACGAAGCAGAGCCAGAACTAAAGCCTAGAGGTATGGAAGAGGTAGTCATCTATGGCGTAACTACAAGGTGTATAGAAAGCGAACAAAGAAAAAGGCGATAATGTGCCTATTCGGAATGAAAAGGCTTAAATGGGCGGCAGTGCTACGAAAATGGCCGTCGAAAAGGTTAATGCAGCATTGTGAGAACATATTCCAACAGGGTTGCGGAAAATATTCCTACAGGGTCATTAAAAAGAAATATCTCAAATAAAGCAAAAAATTAAATAAACATAAGCAGCACATACATACATCCGTGAGTAAACGTAAAAAAGCCATAACAACAGCAAAAACTATCCGCTTATTAAGAAGATACACATATATACATACATATGTGCATGGCAAATTCCAACGGAAAACAAAAATAAAGTAAGCATTTCAATGAATTAATGATGTATGCATATACACATACATATATGTAAATAGTTCCCACATGAATTTAATTGGGCACTTGGTAAAGAACATTTAAGATGATGAAGACATTGTCTAGACTTTGCCTGAAAATTCTAGTGGTGTTTGAGTGAAGTATAAAAAAGGGTGACGCATCCAATGTTCGGTCAGTTGTATTGTGAACGAGTTAAGTTGCGAGATCAGTTGCGAGATCAGTTGCGAACAAGTTAGTTGTGAACAAGTCAGTCAGTTGCGAGTGAACAAGTCAGTTGATAATTAAGTTGTGAGTTAATAATAGTCTGCGATACAGTATTGAGTTGATATTTAAGAGCAGTCAGTGCTTTACAACACGTGAGTTGTGAAAAGGTGAAACTATAGGACAGTGTATAGTGACAGCAAAGTCTGTCGTGGAATTGAGATTATTGTGGAGTCTAACAAGACAACTGGAGTAAAGGGAACAGTGCAGCGAATAGACGTGTGTAAGGGTGTAGGTAAACCCAGTGAGTCTTTATTGGTGTGTCAACTGTGAGTGTCGGCCAGAGAGCTGTTATTGGTGTATCAACAGTGACTTTCGGCAGAGTGAGGTTCGTGTGTGACGAGCAGTAGACAAAGGGGTGTTGGTGTATCAACTGTGAGTGACGGCAGAGTGAGTCTCGTAAGCGACGAGCAGCAGACAAAGATGTGTCACGTGAATACTTGCGCAGCCAAGGCGTAGTGGTAACAAGTTGTGAATATTACAGTAGTTTAAGCTGTATTAGTTATTTAAGCTCTTGGTAAATTTAGTTTAAGTGTTTTTGTAAATTAAACTTGTATCATTCTAAACCCTAATTACTACACTGGAGTCTTGTATTCTTGTATTCAATTTACTCCAACAAACTATTTTCCTAAATTACAAAAATTTTTATGTTAAATTTTTGTTAAAAAATAAACAAAATATATCGCGAGAAAAATTTGGACGCCAAACAAGTTACAAATCGCTACGTTTGGTGAGAAATCGCCATATATGACAGCCCTGGTGACGAGGTGTATTCTTGTGAATTACTGAAAAACTAAATTTCGCGAAAATACGAGATAGGTCCTTTCTCCTTGTGACCATCGGTATTTAGATTAGCGCATGTTAGGTTACATTTTGCATTTTTTTTGTTTATTTAAAAATGTAAGCATGGCATGAACTTCATTATGTTTGATATGTCTGTAACATAGTGCCCTCACCTGATGAATTTATATTACGAACGTCAAATTGATATCATAATGAAATTCATCACGTATAGACTCAATTTATTAATATTATGTCAGCTTAATTAGGGATGAAACGATACGAGTAAATACAAGTATATATTCGATACTTTTTCTTAGAAACCAAGTACTTTTGACATCGATAATCTACTACCGAGTACCAAGTAGGTATGGTAAAAAGTAGTCTTATCGGTCAAATATACTTATTTCTTATTGGCTACAAAAAAGTTGCACATGACGCCAGTTTAACACAATTTTATTTGTTCGTGTTAAATGTAAATTTATATCAAGAATATATATCAGAGAAAGTTCGTCAAAATAGGACCACCCAAATCAAATATTTTATAAAAAAAGACGATAAAATTGCGAGTTGCAAAAATTGTTTTAAAAGACTGCTTTAATGCGGGAATAAAACGAATTTATACAAATATTTAAAATGTCATCTCGACTGTATCTTTTGCTCCAGTCCAGCCCAAACCTGGCAATGTTTCCACTTTGTTTGGGGTCTAAGTTTTTTATATGGCAAAATGTCGATTTTGTTGGTGATAAATGAATTTATTAGCTATTTTTATATCTATGTTTTTAACAAAATTGAACTTCAAAATTTTTGTAATTCAGGAAAATTAGTTTGTTGAAGGAGTATTTTCATAAATAAATTCTACCAAAACTCGTCTGCAAGAAATTTAAACAATTAGTTTTTTCTTATATTAATCGCTTCCGAAATCAGAAGACTTTGTCGAGTAGTCGTTAAGAATTCTTTTCGAATTAGGAGTATTTGGTTTGGTGGGTATTTAATTTTGTTTTCACTACTTTCAATCATGTGAAAAGTATGTATCAACTTTTCTGAACCGATGCCGTATCAAGTAAAAGTATCGATACCTTAGTGGTATCGTTTCATCCCTAATCCTATGCGTATTTCACTGTTGTTAATGCAGATCATCCTTTACCCAAAGTTTTTTAGAACAACTACTGTTATTATGTTATAAGCTTTCACTTAAACAAATGAGAACCTCAACAAATAACAAAGTTGAAACAAGAACTCAATAATCAACATGTTTTTTATATTCTTACTTTACTACATTGGCTGACTTTTGTTCAGCTCTAATTAATTGTAGTTGTAAAATTATGTAAAGAAAATAAATGTACATAAATAACAACAACAGCTATTCAAAAATAGAGTGTTGCCACACAAGTATTTTTGACCTGGTGCCGTTTTATTGTTTTACTTAAAATACATCGAAATTGATTATTGAGGGGTTTAGTTGGATCCTATGCGCATTTCACTGTTGCTAATCATGGTTGCCAGATTTGACAATTTATCGTTATTTTGACGATTTTGGGTTGCAAAAATAGCATTTTATCGACTGGACGATTTTCGCCTTCAATTTGACGATTTTAAAATAATTATCAATTTAAACCATTTATAAGAACTTTAAAACAATTTTGAGCTTGATTAAGAACTTGGCAGCTTTTGAAAAAATATGTAATAAAACTAAAGAGCTAAAGGCAATAAATTTTAATTTTTTATTAATAATTTTGGAATTAAATGTTTTTTAAGCCTGTTATTTTACATAATTTACCAACTTCAACAACAGATATACAAAATTTATTTGGTCAAATAAAAAACTATTTAAAAAAGTTGAGTAATTTCTTAAAACAGATTTGCTTAAGTATGATAATTTTCAGTGTTTAAAAAACTGCAGTCGAAATAGCAAAAGTCGCAAATTTGTGCTTTTTCTTCGACCTTTCTATTGTTTGACTGCCAAATCACAACCTTTTGTTCATAGTTCTTCTACTGAATTTCAAAGTGTCGTAGTTGAAGGTAACACAATAAACGAATAACTATACAAAACGAAGAGCTTCAACTCTCGACATGTTCGAAAAGTTTTCGGTTTGAGTGATGGCTGCTTTAAATAAATACGAAGTTAACGAAGCAGAAATGTTTATGTGTATGTGAACAACTATAATAGTAAGGCAACAACAACAATAATTCTTCCAGCAAGCAATTAAATACGCAATTGAAACTGCAACATCAAAAGAAAAGAAAAAACACACAACATTTTTACTACGATAACTTCAGAATTTATTTAAAACATAACAATATTTAGGACTATTAGTATGTGATGATGCTAATAGCCTTTTCACACTTACTCACATTTTTCATCAATTTGCCAAGA
Organism: Tachina fera; assembly: GCA_905220375.1. Taxonomy (NCBI): domain Eukaryota; kingdom Metazoa; phylum Arthropoda; class Insecta; order Diptera; family Tachinidae; genus Tachina; species Tachina fera. The sequence goes on from LR999963.1 coordinate 126,716,049, forward strand.
TGATAATGTCTTCCCATAAGAAATATACAAATATTCAACATCTTCAAAAGATGTTCCTATCTCACTTTGTTCCATTCAACATCTTTCGATTATTTTAGTGTCATCACTAGAAAAAATTTATACAGCTATATGCATACACTGAAAGGAAACTCTTCATTCAGGCAATGAAATTCTTCATTGTATTAATGAAAATTTTCATTAAAAGTCAGCTAATGAAGCCCTTCATTGGATCAATGCAGAATGGTTCATTGTATTTATGAAGTTAATTTTGGCGGATATGTCATAAATAGAATGAAACTATTTCATTACTTCAATGAAACTTTTTCATAAATATAATGCAGTTGTTTCATTGATTTAATGAAGTTTTTACATACTATTAATGAAGCTTATTCATTAATATAAAGAAAATTTCATTAAAGTTATGATGAGATATAAATATAATGAATTATAAGCAGTAAGTAATGAAATTTTTCTATAAAAATATAAAATCATATCCCTTCCAAACCACCTACTTAATAAAAAATATATATAGCTTTTTTATTTTATTTAAAATATACAAGTATATATGTACTTAATATATGTACATAAATATGTTTGTATTTATTTAAGTAAAACATTTACAGCCGTATTCATAAAAATTTTAAACAGCGTTTCATAAGGTGTTTAAGCAATATTCGCTAAAATTGTATTCATAATAGAATTTTAGCTTAAAAACCGTTTTTTAAACCTTGCGTAAATTAGCAAATTTTAAAATTGACTGGCCCCATGTTTAAACCAATTTTAAGATGACGTTGTTGTATTTTTGCTTTGTGTTTGTTTACATTTTTAGTTTTGCCTGTATGTATGTATGTGTGTACTTATGTATGTACGTAGATATGTACATGCGAATGCTAATTAGAAGAAGAAAATAAAATTGTATTTTTTAGAAGCTCATGATGAAATTTTAAATGAACTCCAAATAAATATTTACCAGGGAAGTAGCAATCAGCTTTCCATTCCCATTTCGTCTTTTCTCAATGTAGGTGTAAAGAAAAATAAAAATAATAATTATAGTGATGTATAAAAACTCACAACAAATAAAATAAAACTCGTTATTCTAGTGCTTCCTAATCTGCAATAAAAAAAATCATATAATAAGCACTTTTAAGAAAGATTCGCTGTAATCTATTTTTATTTTTTTAAATTTGGACGAGTTGGAACACATTTTTTATATATAAAAGCAATATTTTTTCAAAAATGGTCAAAAAACAAATACAGATACGAGTACTTTGTGAATTAATAATCGTTGTTTAGCAGAACTAGGATGCAAGTGACAAATAGATAATACAGTGTTGCCACGATATTTTTAAAAAAGCAAGTTAATTGATTTTTAGTTAAAACACTGATTATGAATACCAATATTTAAAAAATCAAAAATCAAAATCAATCAACTTTTTTTTATGAATACGGCTGTTAAAATTTAAGGAACTCATCATTAGAGTTCAACCCAAATAACGTTTTGAGTAAGCAAACTTACATGTTTATAGTAAAACTCTTAATATGTTGTTGAGAATTACAATACACAAACATAAGTGTTTATTGGATGTTTGGCAAAAACTTCTTGTGTTTGTATAGTGGTGAGGCACGTGAATGGATAAAAAAGAGAAAGAGAGATATCTGGCATACAATGAAGAATATATCATTGTCTAAATGAAATGATTTCATTACATATATGACGACCATACTGCTTTGAAATTAAAAGGGATTAGAAAAGTAGGAAATAGAAAATATTTTTTAACAAAATAACTTTTAATTTATTTATGTTTGCAAACTGTATACAGTAAGAAGATAAAATTTGTGTGAATTACTTATATTTGTCCCAAATTTGCTAAAAAGAAAATTCGTTTAAACAATGTAACGATTTTCATTAATACAATGAACTATGAAGAAGACATGGAGAGCAGAGATTGAACGATTTCATGTATACAATGTAATTGTTCATTGTATTAATGAAAATTTTCATTAATATAATGAAGAACATTTCATTCCTTTCAGTGTACATGCATACGTACTATAAACATGTATACTTACAGATGTATATATGCACGCATGTACATATGCACACAAACTCAGGGCTACCTTTTGGAATATACTTCCCACAGAAAGATCCGTAACTTCTCCAAGAGTTTATTATATACAACTATATGTATTATATAATAAAATCTTGTATATATTTTTCCAATCTAAATTAAATTATAAATTACAAATGTCTACAAGCTGCTCGGACTCGATAAAAAGGTGGGGATAAATGAATTTATTGGCGATTTTTATAGCTATATTTTTAACAAAATTGAAATTCAAAATTTTTGTAATTCAGGAAAATTAGTTTGTTGAAGAATTAATTTCATAAATAAATTTTACCAAAACTCGTCTGCAAGAAATTTAAATAATTAGGTTTTTCTTATATTAATCGCTTCCGAAATCGGAAGATTTTGTCGACTATTCGTTAAGAATTCTTTACGAATTAGGAACACTTAGTTTGGTGGGTGTCATCGGTTAGATAAAACAGCGACGATGTATTCTATCTACGTATAAATAGAAAGTTCAGTATTAACAAATAGTTTTATTTGCAAATAAGATTTGCGTATAAACGAGGTAATGGTTTTGTAAAAAATTAATTTTATTACACAGAGAAAACAGTGCCTAATAAATACCTCATAAAGTAGAACAAAACTAATTAGAAATCTCGATGGGTTTTTTCAATATGGAAATCTTAGGAATTTCATAGAGAAAATCTTTTGAAAAAATCAAGAAGAAATCTGGTAGTTTTTATTAGGTTATCTTATTGATTTTTTCAAAAAAGGTTTTCTTCTTGATTTTATTAGGCTAATAAAAATTTAAAAAAATTGTTAATAATTGTGTTTATTCTTTGTACTTATGAATTTTCATTTAAATCTTGTACGAAATATGTATGTATGTATATATCCTGTAGTAAATAAAATAATCAATTGACAAAACACACAAACTTATAAATTAATTATTTTGCAAGTGACTACAAATTGATTTAAATCTCATGCAGATATCAACCAAACATATTGAATAAAAGCAAAATAAGTAAATGAAAAGAAAACAAAAAAATCAAAAGAAGCATGTCATGAAATCAAATGCCAAATGTTTGTGTTGAAAAAGAAACTAAATAATTTCAATACTTAATATGTATAATATTTTCTATGAGCGGTTCGTATTTTTTGTTTTAGTGAATAAAATAATAATAAATATTTATATAAATGTACATATGTATATGTACAGGGTGGCCCAGAAAGACCGAAGTGGTGTAAATTCCTTATAACTTTTTATTTAAGACATATTTTTTTAATTTTTTGTTTTTTAAATACAGTAAATTTATAGGGAATTTTTTAGATTAGTTGTTAAAAATGATATCCCGCAAGTGGAGGCCATTTTCTGCTTCGCACAAATGATCTCTTTTCAACACATTTTCCATGACCTTTCGCAAAACTTCCGGTGTTATGTTGTTAATTTCGTCTGGAATATTGGTTTTTAATTCCTCAATAGTCCTAGGCTTATTAACATAAACTTTCCCTTTTAAATAACTCCAAAGGAAACAGTCTGGAGCGGTTAAATCCGGGGAACGCGGAGGCCAATTAAAATTGCTTCTACGCGAATTTATTCTTTCCCCAAAGATGTCGCGTAAAATAGCCATTGTGGCCCTCGGAGTGTGCGCTGTGGCTCCATCCTGTTGGAACCATATTTGCGGATGGTATTCCACGGCTGGCCTTACAAAATTTTCCAACATGGCCCGATATCGATCACCATTGATGGAAATGGCGACATCTCTTTCATTTTCCAAAAAATATGGACCAATGATCCTTTCTGAAGAAACACCGCACCAAACAGTACACTTAACTGGGTGTAATTGTCGTTGATGAAGTACTCTCGGGTTTTCCTTAGCCCATATCCTAAAGTTTTGCTTGTTAACAAACCCATTTAATTAAAAATGGGCTTCGTCACTCATAAATAAGTTATGAATAATGGAAATGGAAAGAGCACATTTGTGCGAAGCAGAAAATGGCCACCACTTGCGGGATACAATTTTTAATAACTAATCTAAAAATATTCCCTATAAATTTACTGTATTTAAAAAACAAAAAATTAAAAAAATATGTCTTAAATAAAAAGTTATAAGGAATTCACACCACTTCGGTCTTTCTGGGCCACCCTGTATAAACATACACATTTATGTATGTACATATATATATAAAATATGTAATATAAATATACATATATCTTTTTTTTACTATAATATTAATTAACTACAAATTAGTTGAAAATAAGTAGTTAGTAGTCAATTTAAAAGTCATGCAGAGATGGCCAATTGACTACCGCCTATGACATGCCTATTTTAAAATAGTGAGTCGGCGACAAGGAAAAAAGTCACTTAATCAACCAGTTGTGGTTAATAAAAAAACAGTTTGAAGGTACGAACGAAAAAGGTCATGAAAAAAATTGTCTCTATGTTTATTTATAGGTATGAAATAACAAGAAACCTAATAAAATCAAGAAGATTTCCTTATTAAAAAAATTTATAAATTGCTTTACACATAATCATATAGGAACCTAAAGAAAACAATAAGGAATACCTTATTGAAAAAATCAATAAGGCAATAATAATAATATTATAATAATTAACTCAATAAGAAAAACCTTTTTGAAAAAATCAATAAGGCAACTTTATGATATCAATAAGAAATCCCTATAGTTTACAATTTATAAGAAAACCTAATAAAATCAAGAAGATTTTCTCTAAGGGATGTTTTGGTGGTGCCAAAAATAACGAAAATTGATTCAAAAAAAGTTGTGAATAGGCTTAAGTTCAGTAATTTCAATTCTTATTGAATGAAATATTTTTCCACCAGCTTAAAGTCTAAGTTTAATTTTTCTTCTCTTCTTTAGAAACTCACATTAATTAATAAAAAATATTTCATTTAATAAGAATTGAAATTACTGAACTTAAGCCTGACTATGAATTATTTCTGATTAAAATTCACTACAGTTCAATTAAAGAATCTAAAAATTTCTCATTTAATACATCATGGGCACGTGACAAAATATGTTCACTTGGCAATCACTGTTCACTTGGCTATCACAGTTTCAGAATGCTGGAATAACCAAAATAAAACTGTAGAATGCAACAAAGTAACATAAGACCACTACAATAATACTTACATGCATGTACCGATTTTACATCGAATAAGTAAAAATAATTAATGTGATGATCGTAAAAGATAAGCAAGAATAGTTAAAGAATTAAAGAATCTAAATTAGATTTCTTCTTGATTCTATCTGGTGTTCTTCTTGATAAAATTAATAAGATTTACCACATAACAACAATAAGGAATCTCAAAAAATCTTCGCTTCTTTCTGCTGGGATACCCCTTAGTCTAAAAACGTTTCATAGAGAAAATCTTCTTGATTCTATTAGGCAGTTTTTTCTCTGTGTAATACAATTTCGTATTGGCACAAATAATACATTAAAGTCAATTTGTGTTTTAAAAAGGATTAAAGTGCTTCATATCAATAAAATATAATATTATATTGAAAACTCGACAATCGTTAAGCAGCTCTCGCACAAAGTTTGGCACAATACCTATCACTGTAATATGCTATGCATTATATAAATTTGTAACTGTAAGAGTGTCATATAATTTGTAGATAATCTGCGATCAGTTAAAGGATTTAGATTTGTATTTTAAATTCTGAGCCTTGGGGGCGCAGCCCCGCCTAGCTTGGCTGATGGTTCTAGCAATTTTCTAATCTATAACTACTCGTTTATCAAAAAATATAAATATAAAAACTGACGTAAAAAAAATGTCACCACGAAAGAAGGTTTAAAGAATGCGCAGTGACAGAGTGATCGGGACCTCCGAAAACACAAATTATCTTCCGTCTCGTGACATCTCTGTATATCCTCTGTGGCTCTCGATCGGTGAACATTTTTCGCGTCATCGTAATTATTTCTTAAGTGAGTTCAGGCTTGTGTGTGTTGTTTGGCCTTTAAGAGTTTTTCGTCTCGCTCGCACTGGTTTTCTGATCTGCCATGGATTACCGTATAATCTTGGGTGCAGTTTTATAAAGCCGTATGGGCCTTTTTTCTCAATAGAATGAGAAATAAGGTAATATGGCCTTATTTCCATGTAATAAAGCATCCTCACAAAATATAAATGTGAAAAAACGCCAAGTTCCTTTCTAAAATTTCGGCCATTAAAAGTAGTGAGATAAAAACGTTGACGAAGTTCTTGTTTGGCACAATACCTATCACTGTAATATGCTATGCATTATATAAATTTGTAACTGTAAGAGTGTCATATAATTTGTAGATAATCTGCGATCAGTTAAAGGATTTAGATTTTTATTTTAAATTCTGAGCCTTAGGGGCGCAGCCCCGCCTAGCTTGGCTGATGTTTCTAGTAATTTTCTAATCTATAACTACTCGTTTATCAAATTTCAGCTCAATAGCACAAATTTTTTTAATCCAAAATTTTCTTTGGGTAGTGTTTATTTTTCCTGTTTAGTTTCGTTGGAAACGGATAATAGTAGTTACATAAATAGTACATTTAAATGTACTGGCCGGAAGTACATGAAATAGGAGGTTTAAATTGTATGAGCGTGTTAACGCCCACTGTTTTTAACCAGAATTTATAGCCTTGTATTATTGTAACATGTGTTTCAAATTTCAATAAAATTGCTTGAGTTAAACGCTTAAGATATGTGTTTATATGGGCGTAGCCCCGGACCCCTGGTAAAACTTTTCGGGTTTTCAGATTTTTCTAGGTAATAACTAACATAGTTCTAATTGTGTACCAAATTTCAGCTCACTAGCACAAAATTTAATTTTAATGCGCGTAGCCTCGCCCTCCTGGTTAAAATTTTCGGGTTTTCAGATTTTTCCATTTCATCGCTGTACCAAATTTCATATCTGTAGCTATAGCGGAAGTGCTTCATGAATTTATTCTAATTATGGTTTAAATTTTATAGTTTTACGATTGCGCGGAACAAAGTTAGGGGGGGCGTAAAACAGCTTGAATGGCTTCCTGTAAATATACACACTGCGTGCATAGGCCGGAACTTGGCCTGGCGCACTGTGGGGCGCCTAGATAGTTCACAAATGCAATGTTTATAAATTTTTAGTAATTAACAATGTGTAAATTGGCCATATTTGTGTTCCTTTTTTCTCAGCACCTTCTTTTAGTTGTTGGTAACATTTTACTAAGTACAGTGTCACAGAAAACTTGAATGTTGGTCATAGCAATAGACAAAATTATTTCAATATATTGAAGAACAGCGGTTAAAATGCAATATAGAGCGCACCTGCCGCTCAACGATATTTTTTCGATAGCAACTCGATCGTTTGGCAATTTGTAACCGTAACAATTACACTGTTATGGCGTTATTTCCACTTTGCTCACTAAACGATTATAGTGATATTACACTTGGGTGTAGGTAATAAAGCCATATGATTTCATTTCGCATTCTATTGAGAAATAAAGCCATATGATTTCATTTCGCATTCTATTGAGAAATAAGGCCATATGGCTTTATTGCCTATGGCTTTATAACACTGCACCATAATCTTGCGGTATTTTGTGGAATTTCTTTAACAACCACGTCGCTATTTCCTATGTGAAGGCATAGGTCGTGTACTTAAGTCACAAAACTTTTTAAAATACTGTTAATAATATCTTGGTCATATGGTCAACGTTACTCCGTCCATATTTGTGCAACACCATATTATGCAAATTTACTTTGCATTGATCTGTTTAATAAATAAATAGATAATAAATATTGAAAAAAGTATTGTACAGTTTTTCTCCCATTTTACTTATTTTTTTTCTCTAATGTACTGATTTCTACGATTTCAAAACTGGCAACCCTACCACCGAACCAAATATCGCCAACTGGATGAACCGCTCTTTTTTCTGATATGCTAGGCTGTGCCTCGTACAATTTTTGAGCTTATGATTGTGTTAAAATGATACAAAAGGATAAATTAATAATAGAATATAAAATAAGAAAAATTGCACACAAAAAAGTAATATGAGTGATTTTGTAATATTAATTAAAAGATTTCTAGTATCAATTAAAAAATTAATTAAATTCTTACCTATAAGCAATTTGATAATACCAATTAAGTTTTTCCACTTAAGTTAATTATTACAATTAAAAATTTAATCAATACAATCAAATTCTTAATTGAAAATATTAATTGGTGAATACTTCTTTCTGTGTGGCATTGGCACGAAAAAGGGTCAAAAGTGATACTTTAGTTTCACAACGGCAACGCTGATAGTATGTTTATATCAGGGTCCAGCACACACATACTATCATACTTTATGCTTGTTCTAGTTGATGGTTTTAGAGTAGTAATTTATTACCAGCGTTATCAGCTCGGTGCTTTTCGCACCGTTTTTAGTGCTTTTTGAAATTTTCGACGCGAAAAATTTTGAAGTTAGTGCTCAGTGCTTTTATAAATTCATTTCGGTGATTTTTGTTTCGAGTCGCTGGCACTAAACTAAAAATTTTAAGAAAAATTTCCTCACCTATTTTTTCTTTCGAGGAAATGTACACATATATAAAAAAATAAGCTCTGAACTTAAATGGAGCATTTTAAAAAATTCTACCAAGTTTGTACAAGGCTTGGTGGAAGAAATAAGCGCCATGTTTCCCTTAAACTTTAACATTTAAATCATAATTAATATAAAAAATGTTTTGCCACGTAAAAAAAAAGACATAATAGAAGTATTTACCCAAGTATAGTTTAATATCGAAATTTTGTCTAGTCTAGGGAAAACACTATCGAGTTTTCAGTTGAGAATTATCGGATATTTATAATTAATTTTTAATTCGAAAAATACGTTTGTTTCCTGAGGAAACATGATTAAACATAATTTTTTTTTTATAATAACTACAAAAGGCTTCATCAAACTGATTTGAGAATTCACTGATTCTTATAAAATTAAAATGTGTATCGGATGCCTCAAATTTATAGCTTTCAAAATGTATTGCAAAGTCAACCGATTATTATATTTTTTTATGCATATTTGTGTATAAAATTTTTTTTTAATATATGATAATAATTAAAAATTTAGTGCTTTTTTACTTAAATTACGCGCCTTTTTAGTGGTTTCAGTGCTTTTTGAAATTTAAAAGTTGGCAACGCTGTTTATTACCTATATTTGCACTTAAAGGAATTGTTGTGACCTGTGGTAACGAGTTTACTTGAAAAACATCCCATCATTGAATGGACGGCAATGTTTATCAACTGCAGGGGCAATCACAAATGATGATTTTCTTTTTTAAAACGGGAGGTAATTTTGCAATTTCAGGTTCTTGATAACCTTCAATAAATTTTTCATAAAACGGTTTTTTAGTTTTTAAGCTATTTTGTTAGATTCATTATTAGAAAATTTGTTATGCTTTTTCACACACAAAACATTCAGTAATTTTTAGCAAAAGCAAGCATACTCCTATTTTACCCCAAATATTTCTTAGAGTGCTGGCTTGTTAATAGATATTAAATTAGATTAAAAAATATTAGGAGATTTTCTCTCTTCAATGTTGTTGTAGCAGTCACACGCGTGCGCTAGTTTGCGGAACTCTGGTTTACATGGAACGTGCTTCGCTCTCTATTTATGCTTCAAACCCCAATCATGAGCGAATCAACTTGTTTTGCAATACAAAATTATGATAGAGTGACCAGCTGTGAAATAGGTATATGTGTATGTGTTTGTGAACAAGTAAGAACAAACCAAAAACATATGTAGATGCGAGTTTAATGCAAATAAACTTAACTTGGTTATGAATATTCTAAAAAGGCAAACTAAGAAGAAAATATAGGAATGCCTTGAAAAACAAAATTTCGAATGAGTAGAATATATATGTATATACATATATATATATATATATATATATATATATATATATATATATATATATATACGTACCCAGCTAGTCAATACCTTTTAAATAGACGATAGTGTTTAATATACAACGAATCTCCTGATGATTATTTGGGGAGTGATATTGTACATTTTGTGTTTAACTCTCTCTTATGAATCTTGCAGTGTTTAATCGACGATGCCTTTAGAGGTATAGAACTTCGAATTGAAATAAAACACAAGAAAATCGTTTTAATGTCCATCAATTTGGCTTTATTGGAAGTATAATTTTATGCCATTAATGTTTAAATATGATTTCGGGCATGTGGCCGCCGCGGCTGGTTCGAATAAAGCCAATTCTACAGGTCCAATTTTCAACCACTTTTTCGAGCATATGGCGCCGTATGTTGGCAATAACGCCACGAATGTTGGCTCCCAAGTCCCCTAACGTTTCTGGTTTGTGGGCGTAGACGAGCGACTTCACATATCCCCAAAGAAAATAATCCAATGGTGTCAAATCACACGATCTTGGTGGCCAATTGACAGGTCCATTTCGCGAAATTATGCGCTCATCGAATGTATCCTTCAATAAATCAACTGTGACGTGCGCTGTGTGGCATGTAGCGCCGTTTTGTTGGAACCACAACTCATCCACATTAATGCCATCCAATTCGGGAACAAAATAGTCGGTTATCATGGCTCTATACCGGTCTCCGGTGGCGAATCGATTCATTCGGGTCCTCTTCAACACTTTGCTCTACAGCGGCCATTGTTTCTTCGGTGCGCACTGTTCGACGTCTCTGCGGATGCGTATTATCACATAGAGTAAACGTAGTGCGAAAACGATCCATGGTTAACCGAATTAATTGCTCTGATGGACGATTATGTCGACCATAAAATGGACGGAGCTTGCGGTAAACGTCGCGAACTGAACCATTATTTTCGAAATAAATTTGCACGATTTGCAAGCGTTGTTCTTTTGTCAACCTATTCATGATGAAATGGCAAACCAAACTAAATATTAATCACTTGACAGCTGACAAAATGGCCGCCAGTTAAAAAAGTGATGCCAACTTAAAGTTCTATACCTCAATAAAAAACACCCAATATATGTTTGCTCTTTTTATTTTCCAATTTACTGTTATAGATTGTTAATTTTTCTTCCTTTCTCGCTGTTGCTTTCATTTAAGTTTTGAATAATAATCTGGCCGGTTGTTACAAGCGATTTTTTTATAAGCATTAGAGATTTATTAAAGTTAATGTGTTTGGTATTTTATATCAAATATTTATGAAATTATTAGAAGTACGTAAACTACTTTTAACATAATCAAATTGTTTTAATTAATTGAATTTTTCAAAATCTGTTGCACGCCAAATATAGGAGCGAAAGACGGCTAAAAAAGGAAAATTCAACATGTTAATCATACATTTCCCATGTTAAGTTTTATTAATAACTACTAAGACATTTAATTTGTTTTTTTTAATATTTAAGTCATAAAAAGTATGCTGATTTTTTATTATACCTCAAATTGTCATCGAATGACTCTTATACAACTCTCCCACTGACCTATATAAGATTAACTTTGGGGAGCCGCATACGAATCTCAATGTTCTTCAATTCTTCAAAAAACGAGTTATAACATAATCTCTAGATAAATTTCAAATGATTGTATGTACAACTAATAAAAGCGCCTTCTGCGGCTCTTGTATACGAATCATCACAGGTAACAGTTTCTTCCGTGCGAAACATCTTCCACGATTAAAATATGAGGTCTTCTACGACTGAAAATGCTCTGCATAAGATTCACAATAGACTCTTACGCGATGCTGGGTATGTATGCCTATGTGCATTAAATGCGAATAGTGAAATTTTAGCGATTTACTAGTGATTTACTAGGGTTGTCATTGAAAATTTACCAGTAAACTTTAGCACTATTCTTTTATGACCACCCTTTAGTCAGCCTAGAACCATATGTCTCTATGTCAACACTCTTTTTCTAGCGACAATTGCACTAGTTGAAATGTCGACTACTTTACTTTTATGCGCGAGTAGAGAGACAACAGTTCTAGTGTATTTCTGGTGACATTGTCAATGAACGCGTCAATGGTTTGTTTTTCATTTTTATTATGCTGTGTAATAATGGTAAAAAAAAATACATACATATATATGTATTTTTTCAAGTTTGTTTCCCCAACCCATATAAAATTGTAGACGAGGGCTGGCTACACCTAGTCAGAAGTACTATTGACACTGTCACCAGTAAATCACTACCATTTTACCATTGACATCGAGCGAGGGAATATCGACATTGTAGACTAGATCCCCTAAAATTTACTAGTGAATCTTTGGTACCAATGTCTCCATGTGGTCCCAAAAGAACTACTTACTCAGCAGTGCTATAGTCTAGTGGTAGATTTTCAATGACAAGCCAATGTTAAATGTCAGTAGATGATTCCATTGGCTGGGGTACACCTAGTCAGTAGTACTATTGACAATGTCACTAGTACATCGCTACAATTTCACTATTCGCATTTTCTGCAGGGCATCTAGAGACATTTGAACTAAAGATTCACTAATACATTTCAGTGACCCCCGTCTACAATTTTATAAGGGTTGTGGACAAGAAACTTAAACACATACAAACATACGTATGTAATTTTTTAACATTACATAATAAAAAGTAAAACAAACTATGGACGTGTTCCTTCACAATGGGTAGTATGAATAAAAAAAAGTATTTGCTTTTTACTTAAAAATTTGTTTTAAACCCCCAAATATGTATGTGTTTTTTCTTTTTTTAAACAAATTTTTATTCATACTACCCAACGTCACCAGAAATACACTAGAACTGTTATCTCTTACGTATCTTTACTGTCGCATAATAGGAAAGTTGTCGACATTTCAACTAGTGCAACTGTCGCTAGAAAAAGAGTGTTGACATAGAGACATATAATTCTAGGCTGACTAGAGAGTACATATGTAGATAAGTGCGTATTATACGTATGTATGTGTAAATATACATTAATTAAATGCCACACGAACAGTGTGTATTAAACACTGTGCGTTCAATAAAAAGCAATACAAAGCACTAAATGCTATAAGTATATTTGAATGCTTGTAATGAACAATTTCATAGATTATATATGTACAATTGTAACGACTTGGTACTTAATAGTTATTGTATATATTCTAAAAGAATTTTGTACTATGAATGTTTGTAAGACACTCGTTTTTATTTTAAATTACACCAGCCTAAAATAATTATAATGATAATCTAAAAACTAATATAGAATATATGAAAAGATAAAAAAGGTTATTTCTCAATGCCATGTGCAAGATAAGATGCATGCAGCCTAAATAAATAAAATGCATTCCGATTACGTTAACTACTGTTTTATTATTATCGCAAAAAGCCATTGATTTCCGTCGGATAGTTTCTCCCAAACACTTACGATTGCTCCATCGTGGGTTTCCAGGATGGTTCGTTCTTGCAATTATTTCTGTTTTACCGGCTCTTTGAACAAGAATTAAGCTGGGATTGCCACAGCAAAAAGTATAAGTTTGTGGCAAAATTATATACAATGTAATCACCGTTTACTATAGGTAACATCGCAGTAGTTTCCCCTTTGACAGAAAGCTGAATTATTTTGTATATTTCTGAACTGAGTAGGCTGTATAAAGGAATTTCTGCTTGTATCACTAACCGATTATTATTATAATGATTCCCTTGCCTTCCATAGTATTATAAACTTCTTTTAATTCTTTGCCGGTTTTTGTTCCAGGCAACATTAGATTATCTGGTAACACCTTAGTAATTTTAAACATTTCCTCCTTGAGTTGCGTCTGTGTTCGAAGATTTATATTAACATGACCATGATTAGCATCAGGTATGGGCACCACTTCATTAAAAGCTTTGACAACCGACGCACGTCTGCTTCGTTCGAAAATTTCTGCTAGACTAAGTACAATTTCGTTCCTCTCCTTCATTTATCAATTTTTTGTATGTACACATCGTTCGCTATTTTGGCATTTTTATTTTGCATTTGCCCATACATGATTATCATCAATCAACAAGCTTATTCATCTAACATTAAATGTAGCTGCATTATCAGTACTTAAAACATAATGACCAACCGATCAGTATTGGTGTTATTTTTCATCAGAATGTAGAAGTTTTAACTGCTGGTTAATTTTGCTAAAATTATCGTTCATTTCTTCGGTAGTATTTTTTAATACGTTTAATGTAGAATTTATAATGGATGTTTCTTGAATTACGAGTTGTTGCAGATTTTCTTGGTTTTGAAATAGCCTCTTCATATTCTCTTCCATAATTTTCCGGTCCTCGGCATCCATCATTCCAAAGGTTATATGATAGATTGAACCAACGAATTCGATTGGCGCTCTTCTACGTCTTTTTCTTCTTATTACAATATTATTATTCTGTACCAATCGATTATATTTTTGGTTTAGCGACCACATCACCATTTCGTAAGTTCCCATGTATAATTCCAGCTTAGCACACTTGCTTTCAATCTTGTCTCCTTGAACTTTTTTATACGTTCTATTTTATCGTAATATTGTTTTAAATTACAATAAATAATCAAGTTCCACTTGGCGTTTATGTTTCTCATTGTCCCAATATTGTCTAAATACAGTGAAGTATATGGTGATATTTCTCTTACAGCCACATCCCAGCAAAAATAGAGACTCAAAAAAATCATGAAAATGTAGAGTTTCCGATCTGGAAGTAGTGAAAATTTCGATCCGATCTAATGATTTTTACATAGGGTTGTCATTGCAAGAAGTCACCGAATGGGAAGCGATATTAAGAAAAATTTCCTTTTTTGTGTCCTATGATAATATTTTCATCTAGGAAAAATGGTAAATAGTTACCTTTTTTAACAATTCGTTTCTTTTCTTACGAATTTAAGCCCGAAATAGTGTTTTCATGTAAATTTAAGCAAATAACTTTTAAATTTTAGACTAGAATTAATTCATAATTTTCTTTAAAAAAATATTTTTTTTAATTCTTGTGAGTATTTTCTAACACTATGGAGGATTTACAAGGTTTTGTATGACTAAAATAAGCTTCTACTTGGTTTTTTGCTCACTCTCGGCAAATCAAAAATATCGATTTTTTGAAAGCAATGATAATTTAGTTCCACTAGAATGACTTCAATTTTTTTTTGCTGGGATCTTTGCCAAATTTAAGCGGTGCGGAGGCTACAGTTGTTATAATTATGAACCATAGATATGCCTACAATCCAAATGTTCGGACTAAATGATTACTCTTTGGTTGCTTTGTTTTTGAATGAAAACCGTTGAAATTTTCCGTTGCTTCATTACTAGTACTTTCCGAGATTGGCAATTGAATTATCTTGTGAACCGGTATTTTTAATATATTGGGTCTAATTATTCATTCCGTTCCGCGATTGCAGAAAGCTTTTTTGTTGCGAAAGCAAAATTTGCAATCATTCATTCCGTTGCTGCGGTATTTTTCTGCAGTTGCGGTATTACGAGATTATTGATTCCGCAATATAGAAGTTTTTCTTTATTTTGCTTACGCTCAAATTTTATGACGGAAAGCGTACGGAAAGAACAAAATGGCATGGAAAATATACAAATTTAGAAAATCAAAGCTTATTTTAATTTAATTTGTTTGTTTTATTTTTATAACAATATAAAAAAACAATTGTTAGTTTAATTTAACTTATATTAAAATTTATTTATTTCATCTTACTCTCAATGATCAATCTGAAACTCTTCTTTCTATACTTTGTTTATTTTTACGTTTCAAAAATACTAACATATGTACATACATATGTATGTATGTATTTATATATGCTTGTGTGGATGTATGTATGTAAGTATATCTTTTAAAATGCTTTTTTAACAACAGCCGTCACTACATCACGTCAGAATTAACAACAACGGGGACGTTAAATCAATTTCATGGAAAGCATTTACCGCAGGAATGAATAATTGCAATTTGCATCTCGATCGATAGTGCTTTCCGTGCAATTTTCCTTTCCGTGCGGAATCAATAATACCACCCATTGTTCAAGTATTTTACATTTACAACACGAATTTTTCTATCTTTGCCTTTGCGTACTTCTATTATTCTTCCAATGGGCCACTACGCTGCACCAGTGGTTTCATCTTTAACAAAAAATAATGTTTCTTCTTTTATATTTTCCACACCATGCTTCCATGTCAAAAGATATTTTTGCTTCCAACGGTTCCAAAAATCTCTTTTCAGCCGCTGAATAAGTTTCTATTTATTCAATGATGCTGCAGAAACATCTTAAAAATTTTCAGCATGTTGTATCATAGGTTGTCTAATGAGAAAATGACCTGGCGTCAATACGTATACTGCATCAAAGTCATCAGCATCCATTTAAGTCAGGGGTGTATAATTCAAAACTGCTTCTGTTTGTGTTAGCAACTTACTCATATCTTCAAAGGTTAGCTTTGTTTCAGCATGTTGTATCATAGGTTGTCTAATGAGAAAATGACCTGGCGTCAATACGTATACTGCATCAAAGTCATCAGCATCCATTTAAGTCAGGGGTGTATAATTCAAAACTGCTTCTGTTTGTGTTAGCAACTTACTCATATCTTCAAATGTTAGCTTTGTTTCTCCTATCACTCTTTTAAAATTGTATTTCATCGATTTAACTCCCGATTCCCAAATTCCTCCAAAATGAGGTGCTGCCGGAGGAATAAAATTCCATTAAATTTTTTGATTTGCTAGTACTGTAATAATAGGATTATTCTTTTTGATGGCAGTTCGGATTTCACCATCTAACTTGTTTTTTGCACCTAAAAAATTAGTCCCGTTATCAGAATATATATGTGAGACCATTCTTCTTCTTGTAATAAACCTCTTCAAGGCCGCGATAAAACCTTGTGCGGGTAGATCACCAACTACTTCAATATGAATAGCTTTTGTTGTCATACAAACAAAAACGGCAATGTTACCTTTGTAACTTTTCTGTCTTTGACCTTTAAAGCATTTTAAATATATTGGCTCAGCATAGTGTATTCCCGTGTGGTTAAATGGATGCGATATACATATTTACTCTAGATTCTGGTAAATTTCCCATAAGCTGCTTGACTGTTTGTTGCTGATACCGAATGCATGTTATGCACCTTTTAACACATTTATTTATCATATTCTTAAATCCTATTATCCAATATTTTTGATTTATTGTGGACTCCGTTAGTCGTTTTCCACCAGGCAGTGCTAGAAGATACATATGTAGTGTGAATAATGAATGAATGAATGAATGAATTAAAGACGACAGTTCAGATTTTGGTAAAATTATTGGATGTTAATGATTGTATTTCAAATTGGAGTTGTGTAATCTGCCACCAACCCGAAGAATAAAAAAGGATAAAGACTCATAATCTGGCTTTTGTTATGTACTGGAATGCCTTTTTATACCCTTTACCAAAAAATGGTAAAAGGGTATATATAGGTTTGTCATTCCGTTTGTAATTTCTACAATATTAATAAGAGACACATAAAGTATATATTGTTATTATTTAAATTGAAATGTTTATTTATTTAAGTATTTATTTATGTCGACCCATCTTGGTCGACCACACTTTTTATAATGAATTAAATAAAAACTAACAAATATAATGAAATAAAACTAACTTAAAACTTATCGTGAGAAAATGCTTGGTCGGCATAAATACACGCCGACCAGGTGCATTGTATGTGTAGGCATAAAATATTCAAATAAGCCAGATGATCAAGTTACTTGCTGATGACAAATAACTGATGCAGTCAAACACATAAGTATGTGGACAAATATGAATTACTGGCACAGTCAAACACATAAGTATGCGGACAGATATATTCCATAGCCAAACACACTACACCTCCCTTTTTCAGAAAGAATAATCAATGCGAGGTAGTTGATCATTCTTTAGTTACAATGGGTTTTAAAAATGAAGGGGGCTTCTCACATAACATACTTGTGAATTTCAAGTAACAATAATTTTTTTTTTTTAAATAAGGTAATTTTTTTTTTTGTTTTGTACAATACATATTACAGATAGTATTTTTTTTATGTCTATAAGCTTGTTTAAGTTATGTTCCTCTTAGACCAATTTGTGGTGTTTTTTTTTTCTTAAATAAAACTTTAAACTTTTTCTCTTTTAAATATGGGAACACAAATCGTTTGCTATTTTATGTATGCATTATGTATAAAATAATAAAAGTATGTTTTTGGATTTTTTTTTTTTTTTTTTGACATTTTGCTTAGAATTTTTAAGTTTAATTTAAAAATGAAATTGTTTGGACATACATACATATGAAGTTTATATGGTACATGTAGTAAATTTTTGGTTTTTTATGTTTTCTTTTACCATAGTGTTAGAAACTATCAGATTTATTTATAAAACTTATTAAGGTTTTATAAAGGGTTTTCATAAAAAAATTAACACAAAATGTTTCTTAAAAAGCCTTCATAAATATTAAAATAGTTTTAAAAATTATAAAAATTCTTAATTTTACCGCGCCATAAGCGCCAAAAGCAAAGTATAACCGACACATCTTTTGGAACGAAATCAGAGACAAAAGAAAATCAAAAATTAGAATAAAATGTGTCATTCCTCCCCTGTTCTTAGCAAGACCCTTTACCCCGTGAACTTCTTTACCCTATTTTTATGAACAGTGAATGACTTCCCATGTTCATCTTGGAGTTCTACATTATTATTGTTGTCCATATTGGATATTTTATAGGGGCCCTTATATACGGAATCCAGCTTATGACCCGATTCATTGCGGATCAAAACGAGTTCCCCGAGGGTTAATTCTATTGGATCTGCCCACTGGGTGGAAAGTTGTTGTCTTTCCCACTTAGCATTTTCTATGATATTGGCAGCTCTTCGCTGCGCCACTTGAAGTCTGAATTTAACCTCTTTTCCATATGAATCAATGTTGTACAATGGTTCTACAATGTTTTCTTTTGTACAATCAAGAGTTGGTGGTTTCTTTCCGTAAACCAACTCGAATGGACAATAACCATGAGCCGTAGATGGGGTGGTATTGTAACAATATACGAAGTATTTTAACCACAAATCCCAATCTGTTTTATCGGATGAGATGTATGTTCGCAGATATTCGTTAAATGTTCTGTGAGATCTCTCAACAGTACCCAAAGTCTGATGATGATACGGAGTAGAATTGAGTTTCTCTATCTTCATCATTGAGCATAATTCCGACATAACTTGATTCATATATTCTGTTCCCATGTCCGTTAGTATTGTATTCATTGGACCGTAAGTCAAAACAAATCCTTCCATAATTGCTTTGGCAACCATTCTGGCTGACTTATTCTGAATGGGTATTGCAACTAAATATTTAGTTAAATCACATATCATAGTGACAGCGTATTCGTTTAATGACTCGGACCGTGGTAGTGGTCCTACGGTGTCAATTATTACTCTGTCAAATGCCTTTAACGGTGTAGGAGTTATGATGAATGGCTCTTTACCGTTGACAACTGTTTTATTTTCTTGACATGCTTTGCACCGTTTTACATATTGGGCTATGTCTCTAGTCATGCCTTTCCAATGGTATCGAAGTCTAATCTTCTTTATCATACGTGTTATCCCCGGATGTCCTCCTGAAATAGGATCATCATGATATTTTTGCATGATTTGTAATTTATCTGTATCGGTGAAAATTGTTGTTAATTTAGGCGTGAGCACAATTGTTAATTTACTTTCTTGCAGTATTTCATTGCCTTTATTCTTAAAGGTTTCAACATTGGTTCCTAGGAATTTAAGCAGACTATCATCGAAGTGTAGTCGCATGGTTGTTAAACACATGTTATCAGCTATTTTTTCAAGCTTTAGAAAGAGGTGACCTAAGTCTACATTTCCATCAATAACCGTGTCTTTCAACAAAAATTCGGAAAGAATTTTCTTTCCTTTTCTAATTATAACTTTATTTTTGGTAAAATGCAATTGTGGCATTTTACTGTGCTCTTGAGCATTAATTGCCTCATAAACCTTTAGTTCAACCGATTTTGTATTAGCCGTTATACCATTGTCATTACAGTGCCTACCTGCTTTTGCCTGAAGTCTCGTAGTTACCTTCAGTATTGTATTAGCGTCAATATTTTTTATATCATTAATATTTATACGTGACAGCGCGTCCGCGGCGTAATTTTCTCTACCCCTAATATACTCCACCACAAAGTCATATTCTTCTAAGTCCAGCCTCATACGGGTTAATTTTGATGACGGGTTTTTTAATGAAAATAAATAAGTTAGGGGTCTGTGATCGCTTTTAATTACAAACTTTCTGCCGTAAACATATGGTCGGAAATATTGTACTGCCCAATGAATTGCAGTTAATTCCTGCTCTATTGTTGATTTATTGCTTTCACCTTTTGTGAAAGATCTGGATGCGTAAGCAATTGGTAGCTGAACACCCTGCTTTTCTTGGCTCAAAACGGCCCCACAGGCATGTTTACTTGGGTCTGTGGTTATGCAGAATTCTTTAGAAAAGTCCGGATATTGGAGAATTTTTGGACTCAGAAATTGATTTTTAAGATATTGGAATGCTTTTTCACATTGTTGAGTCCATTCAAATTGCACATTTTTTCTAGATAATCTGGTAATATGTCGCGATGATTCAGCAAAATTTGGTATAAATCTTCTGTAATAATTACAGAATGCTACGAAGCGTTTAGCTTCATCACCATTTGTAGGTGTTGGATAATTTTGTATAATTGAGTATTTGCTGTCGTCAGGTAAGATGCCTTTATCGGTGCATTTGTGACCTAAAAATGTTACTTCACGACAAAAAAATGTACATTTATCAGGATGGAGTTTGAGATTGTATTTTCTGCAAGTATTAAACACTTGTTTTAAGTTTTGTAGCATGTGTTCTGAAGAACAACCTATTACTACTAAGTCATCCATGTATACAAAGGCTTGGGTTGGAGATAATCCAGAAAAAGCCAATGACATCATTCTTTGGAATGAATTCGGGGCAATTTTAATACCATATGGCAGTCTTTTAAAGCGAAAAGAGCCTTTTTCTGTGGAAAAAGATGTAATGTCTCTAGAGTCTTGTTCCAATTCTATTTGATGAAATCCCGACATTAAGTCCAGGCATGAAAAGAACTTCGCTCTTCCTAACTGATCAAGAATGTCATCTATACGAGGCAATGGGAATTTATCAGCTATCAGTTTTTTATTTATTCCTCTATAATCTACGACCAATCTCCACCTTTTTTGTGTTGAGCCGGGTAATGGCTTTTTTGGTACTATTAGAATAGGGCTATTATATTGCGAGATGGATGGTTCTATTATATCATCATTTATTAATTTATCTAATTGGGCATTAACTTCCTCTTTGTGAGCATGAGGGATTCTATAATTTTTGATGTACACTGGTTGTGTATCATGAAGTCTAAGTTTCTGCTTGTAAAAATTGTTAGTACTTATTTTTTCAGTCTCCAGAGCAAAAATATCTATGTAGTCTAAGCATAATTTTCTTAAATCTTTATGAGCGTATTCGGGAAAGTTTTTTGTTAATTTTTCAAGTTTTTCCTTATTTAGCTTGGCATTAGTATCAGAACTGCAATTGACAATTTTATAGTCGTTTAGACTTTCGGATTTTACCTGAATGTTATCAATTACTAGGTCTTTATCTGTGGTATTTATGATTTTTACCAATGGCCTTGCTTTAGTAGTTATTGTGTTGGCAATATATACGCCATCCTGCATAATTTGTTGAGGTATCAATACTTCTTCCTCATTGGATATGAAGTTTATCGGTCTTATAACTTCAGATCTTGCTGGCAGTGATATGGAATTGATGTTTGGACCGTTTCTTAAAGCGATTGCTATATCGTACGGAACGTCGTTAGTTCTCAAGGTGATCCAATCTTGATTATTTTCGTAATTTAAAATACATTTGTATTTTCGAATAAAGTCCATTCCTATTATTCCGTCTACTTGAATCGGAAAATCATCCTTTACGACATGAAAATCGTGAGCTATTAGCAGATCTTCTTGTTTTAAATCAGCTTTAACTTTGCCTATTGTAGTTATTATACCTTGCCCAATGCCATTTATTCTGGTTTGACTAGTAATGTCTATTGGTTGGTATAAAACTTGATGGTGTTTTACGACTGATATGTCTGCACCTGTATCTACTAAGAATGTGGACCTATTGTCATTTAGAGTGGTTCTGGAGACTAGATAACTGTATAAATTTGTATTTATGTTGTGGATTTTCCTGTCTATTGAGTACTTAGGGGTGTTAGTTCGTTTCCCGAACTATTGTCATTCATGCAACGTATATTATTATTTCTATTCACGTTGCGGTTGTTACTGTTGTAACGGTTACTATTGTTGTTAAATTGATTCCTTACTCCGTTATTATTGAAGCTTCTAGGTGCATACCGGTCACTTGTGTTTCTGTTATTGGGATTCCTGTTACCATTATTCTGATTATGGGAATCAGGGGGCCTATTAGAGTTATTGGGTCTGTTACCAATATTTCTAGAGTAACGATTTCTACTATTAGATAAATTATTGTTGTAATTGTTTTGGAAAGTTAATATAGCATTAGGTTGTCCGTATGCGTCCGTACAACTGCTTATAAATTTTGTTTTAACTTCATCCATGTTTAGGAACGTTCCTGATTCCATGATCAGTTTTACTCGTTCGTTGGATGCATTTTTTATTATTGCTGAAACTGCTGCACGTGTTGTGTACTTGTTTGCAGTTTCATTTGGGAGGCCGTCAGATATGTAAGCGGTCTCCAATTTTTTTGCAAGTTCATCGATTTCCTTAACATAGGCATTGGCATTTTTGCCCGTTTGTTTTATATTCATTAACTTTGCATTGATGACGTCAACGGATTCACCCTTAACAGTCGATATGAGTTTTACTATTATCGCTGAAATGGTCGATTCCGTTGTTACTATATTCCTAGTAGTGCCTTTAAGTTTTGTTTTAATAAGGCTTACCGCAATAGCCTCATGTGTACCCTTTATGCTTTCCACAAGTGTCAAAGCATCAATGAAGCTTTGTAGGTTTTCTGGACTTCCGTCGAAGTCAGGTAGCAGTTTGGATGCTGTATTTAGGAATTCTATATTTGTTTGTGACATGTTGGGAGAGGCTCTACTTGTACTTGGTAGATTTGAAGTTGGGTCTAAAACTAGTTCTGGTAGATATTTAAAATTTGTTTCCTCATGTAAAGAGTTAGGTACATTTAGTACGATACCTTTCTTTAAGGATATCGTTACTAATTTATCTCTTATGTCAGCGAAGAAAGCTTCAGCTGCTGCTTTATGAGCATGTGTTAATCTGTTATAATTAACATTAAGGAGTGCTCTAATTTGTTCGAATCTGCGCACGAGATTATTTATGTGCTTATTAATTGTTTCTGGTTTTATCTCCCTATTGAGATTGAGACACTTATATGATTTGATGAATTCTTCCTTTATTGCTCTGGCCTTATTCACTATTATTTCCCATTCCATGAGGTTTAAATTGAGATTTTATGGAATTTTAAGAAATGTATTCTTTAGGTCTATTTAAAATGGAAATTAAACAATTAGACTTGGTCTAAATTTCTGGCTAGTGATGCTGCGCGCGTATAATTTTTTCGTAATGATCTCTTATGAAGCTGGTATAGCGTTATAAGGATTTGCAGCGCCAGTAAGGAAATGATAATTATTAGATATATGATTGGATATTCTACTTTGTGTAGTTAAAAAAAAATGGTGCTTATGTCACGGATGCCGTGACCATTTTTTGATGGTCAATAGAGTACCATGGCATAAACCAGATATCGCCAATTTATATCTGAATTAGGCTCTTAATTCTTTAATGTTATACCACTGGAGGGACACTTATGTATCTCAGTAGTAAGTTATTTGTTAGTATATCTTTATGTTATTTTTTTTTATATGTAAAATATATGAATAGTAAAGAAATTAAAAAATTAATATATGCATTAATATAATAAAAATGTATTGAAAAAATTGCAACTCTATTTTTAGAGTGCTTGTAGAGACATTTAAAAATATATGAATAAGGAAATATGTTTATAATAAAATATTGATATAATGTATTGATTAGTAATTATAAAATGTATTGAAAAAATTTAATTTAATTTTTTTTGTTTTTATATGCGATATTACTCTGTTAATGCAGCATTGGAGAGACATTTCTGTATAAATATAATAATAATCTTCATGCTAATAGTTTTATATTATTTACATAAAACATCCTTTCGTTGTTGTTTGGCTAAACAACACTAAAAGATTCACGATTCTTTTAGGCAGCTATGTTATTTTTAAATGGTGCTGATGTTTTTGAGCATGCTGATGTAAATGCTGCTGCTGTTGCTGCAGTTTGTGTGGATTATACTGTGTATGTTGTTGGGTATTACTTACTGCCGCGTTGTAATTTGTCAGGTCGGTGTTGTCATAAGAAATTGCTGATGTTGATGATGGTGATGCTAAATCTTCATCAAACTTATATTTATTATTATCAGTTTTAGGTGCTTCTATCAGTATAGACTATTATGGCTAGTTTGATGATGATTATGACGATGACGGTGAATTATAATTTTGTCGGAGACTGAAGTCAACAGTTAAGAAAGGGACCGATATCAGAGAAATCTGGGGAATTGTTTCCATTTTTTTTTTTTTGTGTACGATTTAAAAAATGTATATGACATTATATCGTCATTCTTAAGTGGCATATTGTATCAATTTTTTTTTTGCCATCACTATGGTTTTCTGCTGTTCAAGTTACTTTACTCTTTCTTGGCTTTAATAATACTATATCTTTTATATTTGCGCAACACTTCTTTGTTATGTATAAGAAATTTTAAATTGATTTGTACTTTTGCACTACAATGTTCTAAAGTATTTTGTTTTATTTATCACCACTTCTTTAGTATATATTCAGATTATTGTATCCTCTTTTTAGCGCGTACTTTAAACGTCTGACTTTAGCAGCTATATATTTATTTGAAATGGCAGGATCGCCATGTTATTATTTAAATTGAAATGTTTATTTATTTAAGTATTTATTTATGTCGACCCATCTTGGTCGACCACACTTTTTATAATGAATTAAATAAAAACTAACAAATATAATGAAATAAAACTAACTTAAAACTTATCGTGAGAAAATGCTTGGTCGGCATAAATACACGCCGACCAGGTGCATTGTATGTGTAGGCATAAAATATTCAAATAAGCCAGATGATCAAGTTACTTGCTGATGACAAATAACTGATGCAGTCAAACACATAAGTATGTGGACAAATATGAATTACTGGCACAGTCAAACACATAAGTATGCGGACAGATATATTCCATAGCCAAACACACTACAATATATTCTGGATCCTTATGCATAGGGAAGACGAACAAGCGATGTCCGTCTGTCTGTACGTGAACGGCACGGTTTTCCCAAGCTCCCAGAAGAGCTAGAGACTTCGTTCTTGGACTGGTGTGTCAGAAATTTTCCGAAAAATTTTGCTATTGAAAATCAGCAAAATCGGGCAGACCGTTTCAGAGCTGGAAAACTCAAACTCTATTTTCCCATAGAAAATAACAACCGAAAACAAGTTTTTATTACTTTTTTATTAAATTAACTTATTTTATACTTCGGTATGAATAAAATTGGTATTTTTAAAAAAAAATTTTTAAATTTAACAAAATACAAAAACGTTTCAAGGGTTGGAAAACTAACTTTTTTCCTAATAATTAAACATATTTCATGTTTTAGGAAGAAGGCTATTTTCTTAGGAACGGTAAAAGCTACGGGTCTGAAATTTGGACAGTGTATGTAGAACTTTGGTCGCTACAACAAAAAATATATAAAAGCTAAAAATTAAAGGGTGTTCCAAAATGAGTGACGAAAACTTTTAAAATCCCATGTAATATACGTACAATTGTATGTACATATGTATGTATATTGACACTTGAAATTTGTAAAATTAGTGTATTTTTGTATAGATTACATCAATTAACACTAAAATTAAAAAAATTATATTAAAGGGTGGTCCATCAGTTAATGCAATTTTGACTATGTAATTTTAACAAATTGCTTTATCTTGGAAACCGTAACAGTTAAACTCTTGAAATTTTCAAAAACGGTCAAACTAAAAATCCGAAAATTATAAAATCGCCAAAAATTATCGCCAAAACGAAAAAAATCACCAAAATTCGAAAAAAATCGCCAAAACGAGAAAAACTTGTCAAAACTAAAAATAAATTTCCACAATGACAAAAAAACGTCAAAAGCGCAAAAACCGCAAAACCCGTTTCCACAATGACAAAAAACGGCAAAAACCGCAAAAAATTTGAACAAAAATCGCAAAAAATTCTAATAAATTCAGAAAATTTATTGGTAAATATGATTTTAATTTTAAAATAAGGCCTTCATGCCACACTTTATCAAAGGCCTGAGAAACGTCAATAAACAGGGCAGAACAATAAATTTTTTCTTCAAAAGTTCTTCTTATATATTGCACCAATCTATGAGTTTGTTCAATGGTGCTATGCTGACTTCTAAAACCAAATTGATGGTCTGGGATGCACCCACTATCAGTTAAAATTGGGGAAAATTTTGTCATGAGCAGCTTTTCGAAGAGTTTTGACATTGTTGATAGCAGACTTATTGGCCTGTATGACTCAGCCTTGGTAAGTTCTTTGCCCGGCTTTGGAATCATTTTGACCTTCGCAAGCTTCCAGCTTTGTGGATAATACTCCAGTCGTAAAATGGCGTTAAAAATAAATAACAGGATTCTAATTCCATCAATACCTGGAGCTTTCTTCGGGTTGAGTTCAGCAATTAGTTTCTGAACATCACGCGTCTTAAATTTTATGGGTCGAGGGGGTAGCGCAACTACACTTGGTAAATCAACAACACCAGTTCATGTGTTTGGGTTAAATACGGATTTTAAATGCTCAACAAATATGTTACCTTTTTCAGTATCGCTTCTGGCCCAACCTCCGGTAGAAGTGCTCAGAGGTGGTCTATATTCAACGGGTGTTTTAAGCTTTCTAGCAGCGCGCCACAAGCAGTAATTAGATGCAGGTGTGGCATCAAGATTTTCCAGATAATTTTAAAGACATACAGTTTTTTCATATGCCAGCAGCTCTTGGAGTCGTCTAGTGCACTCTTTAAATAGAATTTTATTTTTAGGTGATCTGTGCTGTTGCCATTCTCTTCTAGCTCTTCTTTTTGCACATACGAGAAGTTCAATATCTGTAGAATAAATTCTATTAAACCCAGTCTGCGGATGGGAAGTAGTGGCATGTTCAGCAGCCTGTTTAATATTTTCGTTAAGATTTTAAATGTTAGATTCAGTATCACCTGGTGTTCTTAGGTTAATATTTTCCGTACAATGGCTACTGTGGTATTTTTTGAAACCCAGCCAATTAACACGGTTGATCATCTTCACATATGGGACAGGGAAGTCACTTCTTAGTGGGCTACAAATTGTAACAATCGTTGGAGAGTGATTGGAGGAGAGATCTACAGAAGCTTCAACATGAATTAATTCCCTAGCGATATTTTTCATGACTCCAAAATCTATAACATCCGGAATTTTTTGTATGTCCGTAGGCCAGTAAGTGGGCTCCCCACTTGAAATGACGTCCAAGCCCATTTTTGAAATTGTGTTGAACAACGCTCGTCCTCTAGGTGTGATATGATGCGAACCCCAGAAAGTATGTTTTGCATTAAAGTCTCCATCTGCTACGAAACAAGGGCCAAGAGATTTGTAGAATTCCTCGAATTGATCCTCAGTAATTGCGAATCTGGGAAGGTAGTAAATTGATGATATCACGAAATTTGTAACAAAATTTTCGACACAAGTATTTGTTGCTTGTAGATGTTCTTCACAAATGTTATCAAGGACATAGTGTTTGAGTCTTGACTTAATTAGAGTTGCTGACCCACTGCATGCTCTCCTCCTCGGGTCCTTTGAATCATATAGAGTGTAACCATTTATTTTAAATAAGCTTGTAGTGTAGCATCGTCTGAACGTACCTTTTGTCCTCTTTTATTTTCTTTTGTTTCTTTTGCTTTTTAAAAGAAAAACCAAACGGAACAAAACGATCAATTTTCGTACTGACACACTAACTTTTATTAATAAACTAACAAATACTTTTTAGCTTGAATATTTGGCAATTGCAATAAACTGCTGAATTAGTGAAAAGGGTTTTTGATGAATTAAATGTATGATTATGTAGGTTACTAGTTGTGTAAGAATATTTTTGTAAAATAGTATTTAAGGCAGTATAAGTCAAAAATAAAAATAGAATTATTTCATGCCTTAAATCGGCACATTGTTTTATTAAAATAAAGGATTCTGCATATAAACCTGCGAATCCTGGCCAGCGGCGCCTTAGCGAGGGCCATATAATATAACCAAATAAAGCAAAATGTAAAATCAGTATATGGCGATCATGCAAAACCAAGATCCTGCCAAACCCAGATCCTGCAAAACCAAGATCCTGCCAAACCAAGATCCTGCAAAACCAAGATCCTACAAAATAAATTAATCCTGCAAAATAAATTAATATCCTGCAAAATAAATTAATATCCTGCAAAATTTAATCCTGCAAAATTTAATTATCCTGCCAAACCAGGCATTTAAAAAATTTTAAATGGAAGAATATACACCAGATGGGAAATCCGATGTAGAAATCCCGAAGTACGTAGCAGCAAAAATCACCGAACAGGGACCGAAAAAATTAACAATAAATGAATACAAAGCCAGATTGCTCAAAAGAAAAGAAGAAGCGTTAATACAGATACCCAAAGTCGTGATAAAACGTAGGAAGAGAGGGGGTAGACTAGTGTGGCTACGAAGAAATTTGGCTACATTACAGCAAACAATAAATGCAAACCCACCACCACATTGGACAATAGCAACAGATATTTGGGTGCAAATAGAAAAAATAGAGAAGGAGTTACATACATACTACATACATGAAAATCAAAATAAAAATAAATGAAAAAATAAACAAATTTTTAACATTTACATGGTAGGCCCAATTTGGGGATATAACAATAAAGACATGGGAAAGCCCCAGAGTAGAGTAGAAATTCAGGAAAACATTGTTAATAACGGCAACGCCGAAAACAGCAAACAAGTAATCCCTGAATATATAATAACTTTAGTTATAGTAATTATAATATTGTTTATAGCATTTAAAATAAATAAGTATTTCAAAAAGTATGTACTTAAATGTAATCAAATAAGAAATAATACAGATACGGTTACAATATAATATTTCAATCTATTACTTTAAAGCACTGTAAACTTTTGTATAATGATAGTAAAAATAAATGGATTGGCAAGCAATAATTACAAAGGTCAGTCTAATTAAAGAAGATTTTGATCGTTTGCATAAATGCATAAATATAGACAGACCTATTAGAGAGGAAACCTTAGAATTACATATTCAAAATTTATTGAAAAGGTTAGAGGAAGTACGAATTATTTTTAACGTAAATTATCAGAGATTAACTTCAGCACAAAAATCAGCGGCTGATGCATTTTTCTTAGATTTGAAAAGTAGACTTTATAAATTAGCAATAAAGAAAAACTTAGAAATAGAATTACCTGATTCAATACACGAAGAGGTAACATATAATTGTACGAAGAAACAGGACATACTGGTAACAGATTCTAAAATGGCAGCGTTTAGTCTGGAAACTGCATCAAAAACACTTCCACTATTCGATGGCAACTATATGGAATTAGATAGCTTTTTAATAACAGCGGAAATAATTAATAAAAATTTGTCAACCGAGGGCAAAACTGATTTTTTACAATATGTATATCACGCTAAATTGTCATCAAACGTTAGATTCCTATGTTGCTCCCGAAGAAATAGAAGATGCACTCGTCCTCCAGCGATTTAAGGTAAAAAATGTATCTAACATAATAAATAGGGAGAAGATTCCTCAACCTCTATTTCGCGTCGAACTTGAGCCAAACGATATAAAATTGAAAAAAGCAAGACTCAACCAATTTATAATTTGAAATATCTCTTATATCGAAAAATAACAGTTGAAGAACCACACAAGCGTTCTGGATCCGTACAGTGCCATAATTGTCAAAAATATGGTCACACAAAAACTTACTGCAAGTTACCTTCAGTTTGTGTTATCTGCGGTGAATTGCACGGTACTGCTGGTTGTACTAAGCCTAAAGATCTAGCAGAAAAAAAATGTAGTAATTGTGGAGGTAATCACACAGCTAACTACAGGGGATGTCCTGTCTATTCTTTCGTTAAACAAACTATGGGACAAAAACCTAAATTAGCTTCAGCACAAACAGCAAACGCTTACTCAGCCACTTTTGCTCAAATGAGCCAACCTGTCACTTCACGTGTATCGTATGCCGATGCAGCTAAGACTAGTTATATTCCCACACAAAATATTCCGCCTCAAAAAAATTCAACGAATGCAAACTCAAGCTTTAATTTTAGTCGCCTTGAAGCTACTATTGAGAATCTAGTGCTGACTATAAATAATTTTACAACAAATATGACTAGAATGATGCAAAAAAAGCTACGAATGCATGTTTCTGGAACGCAAACGGCATTCGCCAACATAAAAATGAACTTGAGCACTTCCTCACGGAAAAAAATATTGATATAATGTTGGTTTCTGAGACTCACTTGACTTCAAGAAGCCTATTCAAAATTAATGGCTACATTTTATATGATTCAAAGGACCCAAGAGGAAGAGCTTGCGGGGGATCAGCAATTTTAATAAAGTCAAGACTCAAGCATTATATTCTTGACAACATTTGTGAAGAACATCTACAAGCAACGAATATTTGTATCGAAAATTTTTGCACAAATTTTGTCATATCATCAATTTACTCCCCTCCTAGATTCGCAATTACTGAGGATCAATACGAGGATTTCTACATACAAATCTCTTGGCCCTTGTTTCGTAGCAGCTGGAGACTATAATGCAAA
This sequence comes from Tachina fera, assembly GCA_905220375.1. NCBI lineage: Eukaryota > Metazoa > Arthropoda > Insecta > Diptera > Tachinidae > Tachina > Tachina fera. The sequence continues at coordinate 126,746,993 of LR999963.1, forward strand.
ACATACTTTCTGGGGTTCGCGTCTTATCACACCTAGAGGACGAGCGTTGTTCAACACAATTTCAAAAATGGGCTTGGACGTCATTTCGAGTGGGGAGCCCACTTAGTGGCCTACTGACATACATAAAATGCCGGATATTATAGATTTTGGCGTCATGAAAAATATTTCTAGGGAATTAATTCACGTCGAAGCTTCCCTAGATCTATCGTCCGATCACTCTCCCACGATCGTTACAATCTGTAGCCCACTGAGAAGTGCTCTACCTCACCCATATGTGAAAATGGTCAGTCGTGTTAATTGACTGCGATTCAAAAAATATCTTAGTAGTCATTGCACTGAAAACATTAAGCTAAGAACTCATGACGATATTGAATCTAATATTGCTAATCTTAACGAAAATATTAAGCAGGCAGCTGAACATGCCACTTCCTCCCATCCGCAGACTGGGTTTAACAGAATATATTCTACAGATATTGAACTTCTCGTATGTGCAAAAAGAAGAGCTAGAAAAGAATGGCAACAGCACAGATCACCCCAAAATAAAATTAGATTAAAAGATTGCACTAAAAGACTCCAAGAACTGCTTGCATATGAAAAAACTGCATCTCTTAAAAACTATCTGGAAAATCTCGATGTCACACCAGCATCTAATTATTCTTTGTGGCGCGCTGCGAAAAGAATTAAAACACCCGTTGAGTTTAAACCACATCTGCGCACTTCTACCGGAGTTTGGGCCAGGAGTGATATTGAAAAAGGTAACTTGTTTGCAAAGCATTTAAAATCCGTATTTACCCCAAACACATATACTGGTGTTGTTGATTTCCCGAGTGTAATTGCGCTACCCCCTGGACCCATAAAATTAAGAATGTGTGATGTACAAAATCTAATTGCTGAACTAAACCCGAAGAAAGCACCGGGTATGATGGAATTAGTAACCAAATGCTAATAAAATTGCCTCGTATTGTAATTAGAGTCATGTTATTAATTTTTAATGCCATTTTACGACTGGAGTATTATCCCCACAGCTGGAAGCTTGCCAAAGTTAAAATGATTCCAAAGCCGGGCAAAGATCTTACCAAGGCAGAATCATACAGGCCAATAAGTCTGCTATCAACAATGTCAAAACTTTTCGAAAAACTGCTCATGTCAAAATTGTCCCCAATTCTAATTGGTAGTGGGTGTATCCCAGACCATCAGTTAGGTTTTAGAAGTCAGCATTGCACTATTGAACAAACGCATAGATTGGTTCAATGTATAAGAAGAACATTTGAAGAAAAGAAGTACTGTTCTGCACTCTTTATTGACGTTTCGCAGGCATTTGATAAAGTGTGGCATGAAGGCCTAATTTTAAAATTAAAATCATATCTACCAATAAATTTGGTGAATTTATTATAAAGTTACATTACTTCCCTGAAGTTCACGGTTGTGGAAGGAGAATTCATGAGTGTGCCTGAAACTATATCATCCGGTGTGCCACAGGGGAGCATACTGGGGCCAGTTTTGTATTTAATTTATACTTGTGATATGCCTTTGAGCAGCAATATCCATACATCTACGTTTGCCGATGATACAGCCTGCCAAAGTATGCACGAAAATCCTCATGAGGCTTCCCGATATCTACAAGAACATATAACACAACTGGAACTATGGTTAAAATTATGGAGAATTAAGGTAAACGAGCAAAAGTGTGTTCAGGTAACATTTACCCTGCGAAGAGATACTTGTTCCCCAATTCGAATCTACAATCAAGTTGTTCCTCAGCATTCACATGTAAAATACCTTGGTATACACCTTGATCGACGACTTACATGGAAACACCATATTGACTCAAAGCTAGTACAAATGAAACTTAAACTAACTCAGATATATTGGCTGATTGGTAGAAACTCAACACTCAGCCTAGACTGCAAACTTTTATTATACAAGTCGCTCTTGAAACCCATATGGTGCTACGGAATTCAGTTATGGGGCACTGCTTCAACTTCTAACGTCGAGAGAATCCAACGAAGGCAAAATAAAATTTTACGTTTGATAACATCGGCTCCATGGTACATAAAAAACTCAAATATACATCGTGATTTGAATATGCCACTAGTGATTGAAGAAATAGCAAAATACGCAGGCAAATATTTAACAAAACTCGAGTCACATCCTAATCCGTTTGCTCGTAACATCTTGAATTTTACTGGCCACATTCGCTTGAAAAAGAAGGACACAAGGGCTCTTTTACTCAACACTCCAGATGGGATTGCTTGAAAATATTTTTTTTTCTTTTTTTTTTTTTGATTATCACTACTTATGTATTATTTATAACTATCACTAAGTTTATGTCCGACAGTGGTCGGGCTTAATACTTATATTTTAGATTTAAGATTTGAATACTTATTGTTAGTTCATAATTGAAGATACAATAAATAAATAAATGTATTAAAAAAAATAAAAAAAAATAAAAACTTTAGAACAGCATTGGGAAGTTATTCAAAACCAGAAAATTTTGAAACACTAAAAAGACTATTACAAGACAGAAACAAAAGTAGGGAGACAATTCCAGAATTACAAGGCAAATTGAACACACTTTTTCAAAGGACAATGTCGGTAAGTTTGTTTAGGGATAAAATTACTGCAATTATAGACAAATTGAATAAACTAGGAATAGGCGAATTAGGGAATAATGCAACGGAACCAGAAAAGAATGTCATAATGCGATTAAACAATAAATTGGCTTTGGATACATTTAAAAAGGGTCTAAATGAAAATTTCAAGACAACAATATACGCAGCCAGACCAAATAATTTGCAAAGTGCTACAGAACTTGCTCTTTAATTGGGAAACGAATGCAAGTTAACAAACAATTCGGTAATGCATGTCCACAGAGAAAAGCCACGATATCAACAGCAAAATACATATAGAACCTATAAAAACAATAACAGATTGAACAATAACTACAACAACAACAGCAGGATGTACAGGAAAAATAACAATATTAACAATAGAAGCTATGGTGAAAATGGGAATACTTACTCTAAAACCAACAACAATAATTTTCAAAAAACTAACAATAACAAAGCAAACATAAATTTCAACACAAACAATAGGTATAACAATCGCAGTAACATATCTAACACACAAAGAAGATGGAATAATAACAACAACAACCGTAATAGAAATCATAATATAAATTATGTAAGTGAGCAGGGAAACGGACCAATCCCGGGGACCGTATAGACAGGATCCCCGATGGGAATATAATATTAACTAGACAAGTTTATTGCATAGCTTCAAATCTCAAAAATTACGTAAAATTAAGAATTACAAACGCCGTAAACGATGTAACATTTCTAATCGACACTGGTGCAGATGTTTCATTATGCAAAAGGAATATTTTAATTAACCATGTGGAAGATACAGATGATTATTGCAATTTGACAGGAATTTCAACAGATATGATTAAATCATTGGGATCAACTAATTTAGAAATAGATATAAACAAAATTATTTTGAATCATAAAGTACAAGTAGTAGAAGATAACTTTCCGATAAGCACTAATGGTATTCTGGGAAGAGATTTCCTAACGACACATAGATGCAATATAGATTATGACACATACTTATATGTTAACTTTCGTAAAAGATAATGAAATCATCAATATTCCAATTTATGACGACACTGTAAGAATAAATACAGTAACTATTCCTCACAGAAGTGAAATCGTTGTTCCTATAAAGATAGACATAGAACAAGACGCGTTGGTTTTAAACAGGGAAATCACTAAAGGTGTGTACATCGCAAATACGATAATACCTAAAACTGGCAATAAGCACATAAAAATACTAAATGTCACAGATAAAGATGTGAAAATTCAGAATATAAAAATAAAAACAGTACCACTACAAAATTATAATAGTTACAAATTGCATACACAGAACAGTAATCACGAATATACATCAAAAAGATTTCAAGAGTTATTAAAATTATTGGAGCTTGATCATTCGGAAGACGAGAACATGGCAAACTTAAAGGAAATATTGAAGAAATATCAACATGTATTCCACATTGAAGATGAGAAACTAACAACAAATAACTTTTATAAACAGAAAATAGAACTGCACGATAGCAGTCCAGTATACATAAAAAACTATCGTTTACCACAGGCTCAGACAACTGAAATAAATTCGCAAGTTCAGAAACTTTTGAAAGACAAAATTATAGAACCATCAATAAGTCCTTACAATGCACCATTGTTACTAGTACCAAAAAAAAGGGCAGACAGATTTAAAAAAATGGAGATTGGTTGTTGACTAGAGAAAGCTTAATGACAAAATTGTCAATGACAAATTTCCATTGACACGGTTAGATGATATTTTGGATAAATTGGGTAGAGCCAAATATTTTTCAACATTGGATATGACAAGCTCTTTTCATCAAATTGAGCTTGATCAACAATCACGTCCATACACAGCATTTTCAACACCAAATGGACATTATCAATACACAAGATTACCATTTGGACTAAAAATATCATCAAATAGTTTTCAACGTATGCTTACAATAGAACTAGCCGGACTAGAGTCAGAGGCATTTTTGTATGTTGATGATATAATAATCTTTGGATGCAGTTTGAACCACCACAATACTAATCTTGTAAAAGTTCTTAACAGGTTGGATAAATACAATTTAAAACTTAACCCTAGTAAATGCCAATTTATATGATCAGAAGTCGTATATTTAGGACACTTGATAACACCACAAGGCATAAAACCTGATCCAGAAAAATTTGAGGCAATTACAAAATAAACAGTACCTAAAAATGCAGACGAGGTAAGAAGGTTTGTAGCGTTCTGTAATTATTACAGACGTTTTGTCGAAAATTTTGCTGAAATAACAAGTAGTTTGAATGCACTTTTGAAGAAAAACAGAAAATTTGTTTGGACAGAAAAATGCCAAGACGCATTTGATAGATTGAAAAATAAACTAATTAACCCGCCAATTTTGCAATATCCTGATTTCAATGAAAAATTCATTTTGACTACGGACGCATCTAATTTTGCGCTAGGAGCTGTATTATCACAAGGAGAAATCGGACTAGATAGACCTATATCGTTTGCGAGTCGATCACTAAATAAGCATGAAGTAAATAAGCCCGTAATAGAAAAAGAATTACTTGGTATACATTGGGGTATACAATTTTTCAGACCATATCTGTATGGCAGAAAATTCATAGTCGTTACAGATCACAGACCATTGATAGCGTTATTTTCTCACAAAAATCCAAGTTCAAAGCTGACTAGAATTCGCCTAGAATTATCGGATTACGATTTCGAAATAATCTGTAAAAAAAGAAGTAACAATACTAATGCAGATGCATTATCAAGAATAAAGATAGATTCTGACACATTAAGGACAATGATTCCTGAAAAAAATTATGAAACAATTAAAAGACCACTAGTGATAACTAGAAGTATGAACAAGAAAGTGATACAACAAGAAAAAGATAAAAGAGATATAAGAAATAATGAGGAAAATATGAAAAATAAAAGTATAACAAATAATGAGGAAAATATGAAAAATAAAGAAGATAAAATATATGGATCCAAACAAGATCGTGTTACAGATCTTAATGAGTTTGGCCAACTCAAAATTTGGGACTGTACATCCATTAATGATATAAAGCTAGCTAGAAAATTAAAATTTATATTTAAAAAACTAAGAAAAGAAATTAAAATTGAAAATGATTCTGTTCTAAATGAAACGCGCGTCAGATGTAGCCAAAATCCTGATTATCTTGATAATGTGATGGAGAAACTACTTTCTGTTTTAGGCAGAACGGAATATGATAAGTTCGCACTAGAAAAGAGCGACGAAATATTTAAAAGGATATCCATTGAAAAACTTAAAGAAAAAAAAATAAATGTAAAGAAAGTGACGTCACAATAATGTTATATAGTAATCCTCAAATAATAAAAGATAACAACAAAAAATATGAATTAATTAAATTGTATCACAACACACCATGCGGAGGACATTTTGGAATAAGGAAAACATTAATAAAATTAAAACAAAGATACATATGGAAAAATATGTACAAAATGGTAAAAGAATACGTTTCGAAATGTGATTTGTGTCAGAGAAATAAACAAATAAGGCATACAAAAGAACCGTTATGTCTCACAGATACGCCAAATAATAGTTTTGAAACTATAGTAATTGACACAGTCGGACCATTAAGACCGTCCGAAAATAACAGATATATACTAACAATGCAATGCGAATTGACTAAATATGTAATAGCAGCACCGATGGAGAATAAAGAAGCAAAATCAATAGCTAAATGTGTAATCGAAAATTTGATATTAAAATATGGTATTTTCAAGGTTTTAAAGTCAGACAGAGGTACTGAATTTGTAAACGAACTAATGAAGGAAATTTGTACGTTATTAAAAATAGAGCAAAACTTTTCAACACCATATCATCATGAAACTTTAGGCACAGTAGAGAGAAACCATAGGGTATTAAATGACTACTTTTTATCTTTCGTTAACGACGACAATTGGCATGAGTGGATACCATATTATACTTTTGCATATAATATTACCCCTCACGTAGACACTAATTACTCACCATTCGAATTAATTTTTGTTAAAATACCAGCACTCCCAGGTGAAAACGTGATGAATAATAATAGAGTATATGACTTGGGCAATTATGCTAAGGAATTAAAAATAAGGCTAAGAAATTCAATAAACAATGCTAGAAGCATTATAGAAGTAACAAAAAGGAATAGAAGCTTAGAATCATACAGTACGATAAATAGTATAGAAATTAATATAGGAGATTTAGTTTTATTAAAGGTAGAAAATAGGAAAAAATATGAGGCACCATACAAAGGCCCATACGAGGTAGTAAGCATAGATAAAGTTAATGTAGAATTAAATATCAACGGAAAAAATAAAATAGTTCATAACAATCTTTTAAAAAAGTATAAAAACTAAGAAAAACAATTTGTTTAACATATGTAAGTTTTAAGAAATAATGTAAAATTAAAAGAAAGAGTACATTTAAGCTTTTAAAATTTTTTTTTATGACTAAGAATTGTAAAATCAAAATATAAAACCCACATATATTCAGCAGATTAAGTAATACAAAATTTTCCACATATATCAGTAACCATATTAATGCACTAAACAACAATTAAAATTTTGCAATCTTGCTAAATTGTAAAATTTTAACTAAAAGGGTAAGGGTGTAGTGTATCATCGTCTGAACGCACCTTTTGTCCTCTTTTATTTTCTTTTGTTTCTTTTGCTTTTTAAAAGAAAAAACAAACGGAACAAAACGATCAATTTTCGTACTGACACACTAACTTTTATTAATAAACTAACAAATACTTTGTAGCTTGAATATTTGGCAATTGCAATAAACTGCTGAATTAGTGAAAAGGGTTTTTGATGAATTAAATGTATGATTATGTAGGTTACTATTTGTGTAAGAATATTTTTGTAAAATAGTATTTAAGGCAGTATAAGTCAAAAATAAAAATAGAATTATTTCATGCCTTAAATCGGCACATTGTTTTATTAAAATAAAGGATTCTGCATATAAGCCTGCGAATCCTGGCCAGCGGCGCCTTAGCGCCGGCCAAATAATTTAACCAAATAAAGCAAAATATAAAATCAGTATAAGCTCCTTGAAGTCAAATGAGTCTCGGAGACCAACATTATATCAATATTTTTTTCCATGAGGAAGTGCTCAAGTTCATTTTTATGCTGGCGAATGCCGTTTGCGTTCCAGAAACATATTTTTAACATGTTCATAGTTTGTTTACTAATGCTTGAAGCAGTGTATTCTGCATTCGCAGCATTTCTTGCATCATGCTCGTCATATTTGTTGTAAAGTTGTTTATAGTTAGCACCAGATTCTCAATAGTAGCTTCAAGGCGACTAAAGTTAAAGCCTGAGTTTGCATTCGCTGAATTATTTTGCGGTGAAACATTTTGTGAGGGACTAGAACTAGCCTTAGCAGCATCGGCATACGATACACGTGAAGTAACTGGTTGACTCACTTGAGCAAAAGAAGCGGAGTACGCGTTTAATGGTTGGGTTGGAGCTAATTTAGGTTATTGACTTATAGTCTGTTTAACAAAAGAATATACAGGGCATCCTCTATAATTAGCGGTGTGATTACCTCCACAATTACTACATTTTTTTTCTGCTTGTTCTTTTGGCTTAGTGCAGCTAGCAGTACCATGCAATTCACCGCAGATAACACAAACTGTAGGTAAATTGCAGTAAGTTTTTGTATGGCCATATTCTTGGCAATTATGGCACTGTACAGGACCTGAACGCTTACGTGGCTCTTCAACTGTGGTTTTTGGGTGTAACAGAAACTTTACGCTATAAATTGGATGGGTTTAATTTTTTTTCAATTGTATGTCATTCGGCTCCAGTTCAATGCGAATTAGGGGTTGGGCGACCTTTTCTCTGTTAATTATATTAGTAACGTTTTTTACCTTAAATCCTTGGTCTAGAAGTGCACATTTTACTTCTTCGGGCTCAACATATGAATCTATGCCCTTTAGTACTATCTGTAGGCCTTTAGCACTCTTAAGTTGGTATGTGTAAAGGTTTGTTTTATTTTTTTCAAAATCATTTACAATTTTTCGAAAATTGCTTTCATCGTATATTTGGATTTTAGTTTCATCAATATTACCTCTTTTAATTGGAATTACGTGAAAAGTATTTTCACCAATGGTCGACAGTAGTTTTTTTAGAAGCGCGTTAGAATTTTTTCCCTCACATATATTGGTGGTGGCTTAAAAGACTTCTGAGATGATGAAGCGGTCTTGTCGTTATCGTCTGGCAATAATGAAAAACGATTTTGGCGATTCATGGATGATGCGCTGTTATCCCTTGACATCTTTGGAACAGATGAAATTTTAGAAGAATTCGGGCTTCGCCCACGCTTTACCACGGTTATATATCTGTCCATTCCGACTTGTACCTTTGGTTTTGAGGTACTGTTATATGTAGTGATAACTTGGCTAGGTGATGAACAGCCCGAAGCGAATGATTTCAATGGCTTAAGTGACGAAGTACTAGGCAACTGTAATGTTAAAGAATCACTAGTAGGCATTGGACAAAGCGGAGTTGATCGCTGTCGAAAAAGTGGATTTGTTGTTAGAAAAAGTGTATTATCAGATTTTTTATTTTTATTAGGAGCTTCCGAACTCACAGTAAGTCTGTCATCAGGTTTTTTATTTTTATTGTTATCATTATGAGCATCAGAACTCACAGTAAAATAGGCATTTCTGCCGTTATAACTCACTTCAGATTTATTTGTTTCTGAAGTACTCATATAGAGTATTCCTCAAGGGCACTTTTGTTTGTTTGTTTGATTTTTTTTGATTACGGTTTTTTTTGTTTTTGTTATGTATGACTATGCAAAAAAATATTAACAAAGCAATTAAAGCTTATTTATCAAAGTTAATAATATGTATTACGATAATTTTCTTTTATATGATTTTTTTTTTGTTTAGTATGTATGTAAAAAAAAATCCGCTATGACGTTAGTTCACTATGAAGGTACAACGAGAACTCTGAAATGAAAAAAAATCGCCAAAATAAAAAAACGCCAAAATGAAAAAAAATCGCCAAAATAAAAAAAAACGCCAAAATTAAAAAAACGCCAAACACCGAAAAAATTGCCTATATGAAAAAAAATTGCCAAAAATAAAAAAATCACTTATATAAAAAAAATCAGCAAAATCAAAAAAATCGCCAAAACGAAAAAAATCGCCAAAAATTAAAACAACGGAAAAACCGAAGAAAATCGCCAAAACGAGAAAAAAGTGTCAAAACAAAACAAAAATTCCAACAATGACAAAAATCCGTAAATTGACGATTTTTGCGGAAAAATCTTAAATGAAAAAAATTGCCAAAAATTAAAAAAAATCGTCTAAATGAAAAAAAAATCGCCAAAATTAAAAAAACGCCAAAAACCGAAAAAAATCGCCGAACAAAAATAAATTCCCTATATATATAAAAATCGCCAAAAATTGAAAAAATCGCTTAAATGAAAAAAAATAGTCAAAATCCAAAAAATCCGCCAAAACGAACAAAAATCGCCAAAACGAGAAGAAAGTGTCAAAACTAAAAAAATTGCCAAAAAGAAATTTAAACGCCAAAAACCGAAAAAATCGCTAAAACGAAAAAAAATTGCTTATATGAAAAAAAAATCGCAAAAAAATAAAAAAATGCCTAAATGAAAAAAAAATTGTCAAAATCAAAAAAATCGCCAAAATTCAAAAAAAAAAACGCCAAAAACCGAAAAAAATCACCAAAACCAAAAAAAATATTGCCTATATGAAAAAAAATCGCCAAAACTAAAAAAATCACCAAAATAAAATAAATCGCCAAAATTTAAAAAGCACCAAATTAAACATAAACATTTTCACAAAACTAATATGTACCTACATATCTCTGTGCTTATGTATGTATCTCTATACTACATAATCGCAGTTTGGTAAGGGTATATAAGATTCGGCTCAGCCGAATATAGCACTCTTACTTGTTTTATTCTCATAATTTCATCATGAAATTTATCTTTTTGACGATTATATGTTAAAACTTGTTCCGCTTCTTCCAGTTCCGGACCAGTAAAATATTTTGGATATTTTTTCTCTTTTTGGTTGTATTGAAAAACCGAAATATGTCAGCTGCTATTCTGCGTAATTTATTCAGTTGTGAATACTTTCGTATTAGATTATTAATAATATTAGAATTCGTTGATATTACTGTAGCCATTAAAGTTTTTGATGATTCTAATTCTTTGTTTGTCGGGCAGAATTCGGAAGACTTAACTAGCCATTTTGGTCCATTCTACCATAGCACTGGATTTTATAATTTTGCGGAATCAATACCTCCGGAAGCAATGTTTGCTGGATTTTCTTTGCAGTTAATATGATTCCATGTTACCGCCGAGAGCATGGTATTTATTTCAATTGCTTTTGTCCTTACGAATTTGTTTTTAATTTTATTCTCTCTACTTTTAGCTGTCAGCAATTTAACAGATGTATCTATTTTGATGTAAATTACTGCAGCATACGATTTTTTCGAAGCATCTGCGAACCCATGAATTTCTACTTCAGCTCCTCTCGTTGTTTCCACCAATCGAGAAATACGTATTTGTTAAAGCACAACGACATATTTTGCAAATTCATCCCATTATTTTTATACCCTTTACCAAAAAATGGTAAAAGGGTATATATAGGTTTGTCATTCCGTTTGTAATTTCTACAATATTAATAAGAGACATATAAAGTATATATATTCTGGATCCTTATGCATAGGGAAGACGAACAAGCGATGTGCGTCTGTCCGTCTGTCTGTACGTGAACGGTACGGTTTTCCCAAGCTTTCAGAAGAGCTAGAGACTTAGGGTTTTTGATGAATTAAATGTATGATTATGTAGGTTACTATTTGTGTAAGAATATTTTTGTAAAATAGGATTTAAGGCAGTATAAGTCAAAAATAAAAATAGAATTATTTCATGCCTTAAATCGGCACATTGTTTTATTAAAATAAAGGATTCTGCATATAAGCCTGCGAATCCTGGCCAGCGGCGCCGTAGCGCCGGCCAAATAATTTAACCAAATAAAGCAAAATATAAAATCAGTATAAGCTCCTTGAAGTCAAATGAGTCTCAGAGACCAACATTATATCAATATTTTTTTCCATGAGGAAGTGCTCAAGTTCATTTTTATGCTGGCGAATGCTGTTTGCGTTCCAGAAACATATTTTTAACATGTTCATGGTTTGTTTACTAATGCTTGAAGCAGTGTATTCTGCATTCGCAGCATTTCTTGCATCATGCTCGTCATATTTGTTGTAAAGTTGTTTATAGTTAGCACCAGATTCTCAATAGTAGCTTCAAGGCGACTAAAGTTAAAGCCTGAGTTTGCATTCGCTGAATTATTTTGCGGTGAAACATTTTGTGAGGGACTAGAACTAGCCTTAGCAGCATCGGCATACGATACACGTGAAGTAACTGGTTGACTCACTTGAGCAAAAGAAGCGGAGTACGCGTTTAATGGTTGGGTTGGAGCTAATTTAGGTTATTGACTTATAGTCTGTTTAACAAAAGAATATACAGGGCATCCTCTATAATTAGCGGTGTGATTACCTCCACAATTACTACACTTTTTTTCTGCTTGTTCTTTTGGCTTAGTGCAGCTAGCAGTACCATGCAATTCACCGCAGATAACACAAACTGTAGGTAAATTGCAGTAAGTTTTTGTATGGCCATATTCTTGGCAATTATGGCACTGTAAGGGACCTGAACGCTTACGTGGCTCTTCAACTGTGGTTTTTGGGTGTAACAGAAACTTTACGCTATAAATTGGATGGGTTTAATTTTTTTTCAATTGTATGTCATTCGGCTCCAGTTCAATGCGAATTAGGGGTTGGGCGACCTTTTCTCTGTTAATTATATTAGTAACGTTTTTTACCTTAAATCCTTGGTCTAGAAGTGCACATTTTACTTCTTCGGGCTCAACATATGAATCTATGCCCTTTAGTACTATCTGTAGGCCTTTAGCACTCTTAAGTTGGTATGTGTAAAGGTTTGTTTTATTTTTTTCAAAATCATTTACAATTTTTCGAAAATTGCTTTCATCGTATATTTGGATTTTAGTTTCATCAATATTACCTCTTTTAATTGGAATTACGTGAAAAGTATTTTCACCAATGGTCGACAGTAGTTTTTTTAGAAGCGCGTTAGAATTTTTTCCCTCACATATATTGGTGGTGGCTTAAAAGACTTCTGAGATGATGAAGCGGTCTTGTCGTTATCGTCTGGCAATAATGAAAAACGATTTTAACGATTCATGGATGATGCGCTGTTATCCCTTGACATCTTTGGAACAGATGAAATTTTAGAAGAATTCGGGCTTCGCCCACGCTTTACCACGGTTATATATCTGTCCATTCCGACTTGTACCTTTGGTTTTGAGCTACTGTTATCTGTAGTGATAACTTGGTTAGGTGATGAACAGCCCGAAGCGAATGATTTCAATGGCTTAAGTGACGAAGTACTAGGCAACTGTAATGTTAAAGAATCACTAGTAGGCATTGGACAAAGCGGAGTTGATCGCTGTCGAAAAAGTGGATTTGTTGTTAGAAAAAGTGTATTATCAGATTTTTTATTTTTATTAGGAGCTTCCGAACTCACAGTAAGTCTGTCATCAGGTTTTTTATTTTTACTGTTATCATTATGAGCATCAGAACTCACAGTAAATTAGGCATTTCTGCCGTTATAACTCACTTCAGATTTATTTGTTTCTGAGGTACTCATATAGAGTATTCCTCAAGGGCACTTTTGTTTGTTTGTTTGATTTTTTTTGATTACGGTTTTTTTGTTTTTGTTATGTATGACTATGCAAAAAAATATTAACAAAGCAATTAAAGCTTATTTATCAAAGTTAATAATATGTATTACGATAATTTTCTTTTAATGATTTTTTTTGTTTAGTATGTATGTAAAAAAAAAATCCGCTATGACGTTAGTTCACTATGAAGGTACAACGAGAACTCTGAAATGAAAAAAAAATCGCCAAAATAAAAAAACGCAAAAATGAAAAAAAAATCGCCAAAATAAAAAAAAACCGCCAAAATTAAAAAAACGCCAAACACCGAAAAAATTGCCTATATGAAAAAAAATTGCCAAAAATTAAAAAAATCGCTTATATAAAAAAAATCGGCAAAATCAAAAAAATCGCCAAAACGAAAAAAATCGCCAAAAATTAAAAAAACGGAAAACCCGAAAAAAAATCGTCAAAACAAGAAAAAAGTGTCAAAACAAAACAAAAATTCCAACAATGACAAAAATCCGCAAATTGACGATTTTTGCGGAAAAATCTTAAATGAAAAAAATTGCCAAAAATTAAAAAAAATCGTCTAAATGAAAAAAAATCGCCAAAATTAAAAAAACGCCAAAAACCGAAAAAAATCGCCAAAACAAAAATAAATTGCCTATATAAAAAAAATCGCCAAAAATTGAAAAAATCGCTTAAATGAAAAAAAATAGTCAAAATCCAAAAAATCCGCCAAAACGAACAAAAATCGCCAAAACGAGAAGAAAGTGTCAAAACTAAAAAAATTGCCAAAAAGAAATTTAAACGCCAAAAACCGAAAAAATCGCTAAAACGAAAAAAAATTGCCTATATGAAAAAAAAAATCGCAAAAAAATAAAAAAATCGCCTAAATGAAAAAAAATTGTCAAAATCAAAAAAATCGGCAAAATTCAAAAAAAAAACGCCAAAAACCGAAAAAAATCACCAAAACCAAAAAAAATATTGCCTATATGAAAAAAAATCGCCAAAACTAAAAAAATCACCAAAATAAAATAAATCGCCAAAATTTAAAAAGCACCAAATTAAACATAAACATTTTCACAAAACTAATATGTACCTACATATCTCTGTGCTTATGTATGTATCTCTATACTACATAAACGCAGTTTGGTAAGGGTATATAAGATTCGGCTCAGCCGAATATAGCACTCTTACTTGTTTTATTCTCATAATTTCATCATGAAATTTATCTTTTTGACGATTATATGTTAAAACTTGTTCCGCTTCTTCCAGTTCCGGACCAGTAAAATATTTTGGATATTTTTTTCTCTTTTTGGTTGTATTGAAAAACCGAAATATGTCAGCTGCTATTCTGCGTAATTTATTCAGTTGTGAATACTTTCGTATTAGATTATTAATAATATTAGAATTTGTTGATATTACTGTAGCCATTAAAGTTTTTGATGATTCTAATTCTTTGTTTGTCGGGCAGAATTCGGAAGACTTAACTAGCCATTTTGGTCCATTCTACCATAGCACTGGATTTTATAATTTTGCGGAATCAATACCTCCGGAAGCAATGTTTGCTGGATTTTCTTTGCAGTTAATATGATTCCATGTTACCGCCGAGAGCATGGTATTTATTTCAATTGCTTTTGTCCTTACGAATTTGTTTTTAATTTTATTCTCTCTACTTTTAGCTGTCAGCAATTTAACAGATGTATCTATTTTGATGTAAATTACTGCAGCATACGATTTTTTCGAAGCATCTGCGAACCCATGAATTTCTACTTCAGCTCCTCTCGTTGTTTCCACCAATCGAGAAATACGTATTTGTTAAAGCACAACGACATATTTTGCAAATTCATCCCATTATTTTTATACCCTTTACCAAAAAATGGTAAAGGGTATATATAGGTTTGTCATTCCGTTTGTAATTTCTACAATATTAATAAGAGACATATAAAGTATATATATTCTGGATCCTTATGCATAGGGAAGACGAACAAGCGATGTGCGTCTGTCCGTCTGTCTGTACGTGAACGGTACGGTTTTCCCAAGCTCCCAGAAGAGCTAGAGACTTCGTTCTTGGACTGGTGTGTCAGAAATTTTCCGAAAAATTTTGCTATTGAAAATCAGCAAAATCGAGCAGACGGTTTCAGAGCTGGAAAACTCATACTCAATATTCCCATAGAAAATAACTACCAAAAACAAGTTTTTATTACTTTTTTATTAAATTAACTTATTATTATAATTCGGATGAATGAAATTGGTATTTATAATTATAAAAAAACTTTTGAATTTAACAAATTAAAAAAAACGTTTCCAGGGTTGGACAACTTTAACTTTTTTTCTAATAATTAAACATATTTCATGTTTTAGGAAGGCTATTTTCTCAGGACCGGTAAGAGCTACGGGTCTGAAATTTGGACAGTGTATGTAGAACTTTGGTCGCTACAACAACAAATATATAAATGCTAAAAATTAAATGGTGTTCCAAAATGAGCGGCGAAAACTTTTAAAATCCCATGTAATATACATACAATTGTATTATGTATGTACATATGCATATTGACACTCGAAATTTGTAAAATTAGTGTATTTTTATATATGCTACAACAATTAACACTGAAATTAAAAAAATTTTAAATTAAAGGGTGGTCCATCAGTTAATGCAATTTTGACTATGTAATTTTAACAAATTGCTATATCTTGGAAACCGTAAAAGCTAAACTGTTCAAATTTTCAAAAACGGTAAAACTAAAAAATCCAAAAATTATAAAATCGCCACAAATTTAAAAAAAATCGCCAAAACTAAAAAAATCGCCAAAATGAAAGAAAACGCTAAAATTAAAAAAAACGCTAAAAACCGAAAAAATCGCCAAAACGAGAAAAACGTGTCAAAACTAAAAATAAATTTCCACAATGACAAAAAATCGCCAAAAACCGAAAAAATCGCCAAAACAAATAAAAATTCTTATATTATATGAACAAAAATCGCCAAAAATTAAAAAAAAATCGCCTACATGAAAAAAAATCGCCAAAATAAAAAAAATCGCCAAAACGAAAATAAAACGCCAAAATGAAAAAAAAACGCCAAACACTGAAAAAAATCGCCAAAACAAAAAAAATGGCTATGTGAAAAAAATCGCCAAAAATTAAAAAAATCGCATATATAAAAAAAAAACGACAAAATCAAAAGAAATGCCAAAACAAAAAAATCGCCAAAATTAAAAAAACCGAAAAAAATCGCCAAAACAAAAAAAAAGTGTCAAAACAAAAAAATTCCCACAATTAAAAAAATCCGCAAAAATCGCCAAAACAAAAGAAATGGTTATATGAACAAAAATCGCCAAAAATTAAACAAAATCGCTTATATGAAAAAAAAAATCGGCAAAATCAAAAAAATCGCCAAAACGAAATAAAATCGCAAAAAACTGAAAAAAATCGCCAAAACGAGAAAATAGTGTCAAAACAAAAAAAAATTCCCACAATGACATAAATCCGCAAAAATCGCAAAAAAAATTTTCATATGAACAAAAATCGCAAAAAATTAAAAAAAAATTGCCAAAATCAAAAAAATCGCCAAAACAAAAATAAATCGCCAATATTAAAAAAACGCCAAAAAACATAAA
This sequence comes from Tachina fera, assembly GCA_905220375.1. Taxonomy (NCBI): domain Eukaryota; kingdom Metazoa; phylum Arthropoda; class Insecta; order Diptera; family Tachinidae; genus Tachina; species Tachina fera. The sequence continues at coordinate 126,763,974 of LR999963.1, forward strand.
AAAAATCGCCAAAACAAAAAAAAAATTGGCTATATGAAAAAAATCGCTAATAATTAAAAAAATCGCTTGAATGAAAAAAAAATCGTCAAAATCAAAAAAATCCACCAAAACGAAAAAAATATCCATAGTTAAAAAAAAACGCTTAGATGAAAAAAAAATCGTCAAAATAAAAAAAATCCACCCAAACGAAAAAAAATCGCCAAAACAAAAATAAATCTCCAAAATTAAAAAAACGGCCAAAAACCGAAAAAAATCGCCAAAACAAAAAAAATTTTCTATATGAAAAAAATTGCCAACAATTAAAAAAATCGCTTAAATGAAAAAAAAACGTTAAAATCAAAAAAATCCGCCAAAACGAATAAAAATCGCCAAAATTAAAAAAACGCCAAAACCGAAAAAAATCGCCAAAACGAGAAAAAAGTGTCAAAACTAAAAAAATTGCATAAAAGAAATAAAAACACCAAAAACCGAAAAAATCGCCTATATGAAACAAAATCTCCAAAAAAATAAAAAAAATCGCCTAAATGAAAAAAATTGTCAAAATCAAAAAATTGCCAGAAGGAAAAAAGTCACCAAAATTAAAAAAACGCCAAAAACCGAAAAAAATTTCCAAGGCCAAAAAAAAAAATTGCCTATATGAAAAAATCGCCAAAACTAAAAAAATCAGCAAAACAAAATAAATCGCCAAAAATTTAAAAATTACCAAATTAAACATAATGCCAAAAACCTAAAAATTGCACTAGAGAAAATAATATGAATTTTTTTCACAAAATTAATATCTATGTACCTGCATATCTCTGTGCTTATGTATGTATCTCTATACTACATAAACGCACTTTGGTAAAGGGTATATAAGATTCGGCACAGCCGAATATAGCACTCTTACTTGTTGGTATTCGTATGGTAATACCTTTTCCCACGGTGCCTGACTCAACCATAGCTTTTGAATGAATAACTTTTCTCGTATTGTAACTGGAGACATCCATCCTAAAGGGTCGAATATTTTAACTACTTCTGAAAGGGCTTGCATTTTCGTTATGCTTTCGGTACTTTTGAAATTTACATTAAACTGGAATCATCTTTTGTTGGATTTTTTTGTAGGCCTAGAGTTTTTATGGTATTATTGTCTTCAATCTGAATGATTGTATGATTGCTAATATTATCGTTTCGATTTACAATTTCTTTGTTGTTCGACAACCATTTTCGCAAATAGAATACAAACTCTTGTATAGCTGTAATTGAATTTTTTGACGAATAACTTTACATTGCTGAATGGTATCCGCCCCAGTCATCAGGTCGTTCATGTAAAAATCTTCTTTTATTGTTTGTTGTATTATCGAGTCTTCAATGGAAGAAGAATATTTTAGTGTTGTTACTTTATATTTTATATGGGATAATATTTGTTTTCCCTCCATAAAATGTGTTGGTAGGACTGATCACAATCTGCTATTCTTATCTGACGATATATCTTATCAATGTCAGCTGTCATCACATATCTCCATTTTATTATAATATAACTTAATAAATAAATTTAAACCTTTAACAGAACCTCTCAAAGTATTCATAAATATCTCTAAAAATATTGAATTTCCACGAAAGAACAAAGTAATAAAGCAGTAGTGTGTTTATGGGGTTTCAAGCACTGTTGCCAGAATTGACGATTTCTCTGCATTTTGACTATTTTCACCTCTCAAAATACACTAGTGACGATTTTTGGTACATAAATGACGATTTTTCTAAATTTTTAAATTATCTGTTTTAAAAATAAATACATATATACATATGTACGTATGTGAATTCTGATTTCATTTTGTTTTTTTATTTATTTTTTATTTTAATGGTTTTCATGATTATGGCGCATTTACACCTGCACAAAATCTATCAGATTTTAATTAAAATCTTTATGAAAATCTATACCGTTTACAACATGTTTTTTTTTGACATTTATCAAGATTTTTTTAATCCAAAACACAGCCCATCAACCGAAAAATTTCTAAAACTGCAACCAAACAACTGCAATGTAGCCAATTCAACACATTTTTGAGGAGATCGTAGCTATTCAATCATCTTTTATATAAATTTATTGTACAGGGTAGTAAAAATAAAATAAAATTATTAGTTTTTGAGTTGATTGCCTACAAATCTACTCACAAACTAGATTTTGTTTTGTATGGGAAATCTAGTGAAAAGCAGCCAGATTTAGCTAAAAATCTTGTAAGTACTAGATTTCGGGATGGTGTAAATGCCCTATTAGGCTATATACATATATATTATTGTTTATGTGTATATTTGTTGAAAGCATAGTTAATAAGTTTGAACCATTGTAATAGTTTTTGTAATAAAACAATTAAAATAAAGAAAATTTAATATTTTTGATTTGACGTTTTTTTTTGACGATTTTCCAAAATGACTTGACGATTTTGACGATTTTTTACACAGAAATCTGTAGTTATTGACGATTTCACCTCTAGAAGTTCTGGCAACAGTGGTTTCGGGGCCAAGGTGCACCATAAGGATCAATGTAAAATTGCACATCATGCTAAGTGTGACCGTAGTGCTATTTTTCTTTATGCTATTTTATGTGTATCAAGGTCTCCTATAGGGATTAAAGTAAAAGTGCACATCATGCTAGGTGTGGCTGTTGTGTTATTTTCCTTCATACTATTTTATGTGTTTATCAAAGTCCAATGTAAAAGTGCACATCATGCTAGATAATGCCGTAGAGTTATTTTCTGTCACCACTATTATTTTTAAGGCAAGATAGTTTGAAATGAAAATTTTTTTGAGGCAAATTTTTTAAATATTTCGCATCTTTGTTTAATTTTTTCTACTTTATTCACTCACAAGTGATGCATTTCTATTGTTTATTGTGTTTGTGTGCGTTAGGAAATTGTATTATATTACGAAGAAAATTTTGTTAAGGGAACTTTTTTAAATATTTCGTATCTTTATTTTATCTTTTCCTATTTTATGCACTTACAAGATATAAATTTCTAATGGTTTTGTGTTTGTGTGCGTGAAGATATTTTATCATATTTTGTATCAGTTCTCGTTGTAACTTCACAATTAGCGGAATTTTACATACTTAAAAACAAACAAAAATTATACAAAAAAATATTCGTAGTACATATTATTCGTAATAGGTACATACATACAGACTTAAATAAATAAGCTAGTTTTATTTCTTTTGCTAATATTTCTTACATAGTAGAAATAACAAAACCAAACAAACCCGCAAAGAAAAAAAAACACAAATTAAGTGCCCTTGAGAAATATTTTATATGAGTACCTTCAAACAAATTGTGAAGTGAGTGAATAGGCAGAAATGCCTATTTTACTGTGAGTTCAGAAGCTCTTGATGAAAACAATATAAACAAAAAATCTGATTTGAGGTTTACTGTGAGTTCTGAAGCTCTTAATGAAAACAATAAAAAAAAACCTGATGATAGACTTTTTCTAACGGCAAAGCACTACTTCGCCAGCGCTCAACCTCGCTTTGTCCAATGAAAAATAGTGATTCGTTAACATTACCGTTGCCTAGTACCTCTAAATTTAACCCAGCGATATCATCCGCTTCGGGCTCGTGGTCATCACTTAACCAAGTTATCAACAGTAGCCCAAAACTCAAGATCCAAGTCGTTATCGACAGATATATAACTGTAATAAAGCGCATGCGAAGCCCAAATTTTACTAAAATTGCATCTACCCAAAAGACATCTAGGGATAACAGCACATCTTCTACAAATCGTCAAAACCATTTTCAAATATTGCAAGATGACAATGAAAACCCGATGTATCCACGATTAAAACCTCCAAGCCACCAACATCGATGAAAAGAAAATTAAATTTTATGACGAAAAAGATTTCCGCCAAATGGATAATGAATTTCAAAAAAGTGAAAAGAGTTTCTACACATATCAGCTTAAAAGTGCTAAAGGCCTGCAGATCGTATTGAAGCGCATAGTTTCCTATGTTGCTCCCGAAGAAATAAAAGATGCACTCGTTCTCCAGGGACTTAAGTTAAAAAGTTTTTCTAACATAATAAATAGGGAGAAGATTCCTCAACCTCTATTTCGCGTTGAACTTGATCCGAACGACAAGAAATTGAAAAAACTGAGACGCACGATATTTATAATATAAATACCTCTTATACCGAAAAAGTCACAGTTGAAGAGCCACATAAGCGTTCAGGTCCTGTACAGTGTCATAATTGCTAAGAATATGGCCATACAAAACATACTGCAATTTACCCTCTGTTTGCGTTGTGTGCGGCGAATTGCACGGCACTGCTAGTTGCAATCACCCAAAAGATCTAAATGATAAAAATTCAGTAATTGTGGAGGTAATCATACTGCTAACTTCAGAGGTTGTCCTGTATATTCTTTCGTTAAATAGGCTATGGGCCAAAAACCTAAATTAACTCCAGCTCAACCATTTAAGTGAGCCAACCAGTTAATTCGCCTGTATCGTATGCCAATGCTGCTAAAACTAGTTCTGTTCCCACACAAAATGTTTCACCGCCAAATAATACAACGAATGCAAACTCAAGCTTAAACTTTAATCGCATTGAAGCTACGATTGAGAATCTGGAGCTAACTATAAAAATTTTACAACAAATATGCCTAGCATGATACAAGAAATGCTGAAAATGCAGAATACTCTGCTTCAAGCATTAATTAACAAGCCATAAAGACGTTAAAAATATGTTTCTTGAACGCAAACGGCATTGGCCAACATAAATATGAACTTATTAAGCATTTCCTTATGGAAAAAATATTGATTTAATGTTAATCTCTGAGACTCAGTTGACTTCGAGAAGCCTTTTTAAAATTTATGGCTACACCTTATATGATTCAAAGAGCCCAAGAGGAAGAGTATGCGGTGGATCAGTAAATTTAATAAAGTCAAGACTCAAGCACTTTATTCTTGACAACATTTGTTAAGAACACCTACAAGCAACAAATATTGGCATTGAAAGTTTTTGTAAAAATTTCGTGATATCATCAATTTACTTCCGGCACAAATTTTTAATCACTGAGAATCAGTATGAGGATTTCTACAAATCCCTTGGACCTTGTTTTATAGCAGCTGGCGACTACAATGCAAAACATACGTTCTGGGGTTCGCGTCTTATTACACCCAGGGGTAGGGCATTATTCAACTCAATTTCTAAAATTAACTTGGACGTCATTGCGAGTCTGGGGCCCACTTATTGGCCTACTGACACACAAAAAATTCCGGATGTTATAGATTTGGGCGTCACAAAAAATATCTCTAGGGATTTAATTCAAGCTGAAGCTTCTCTAGATCTCTCAGTCGATCACTTTCCCACGATGGTTACAATTTGTAGCTCCTAAAAAGTGACTAATCTGACCCATATGTTAAGATGATCAACCATGTTAGTTGGCTAAGGTTCAAGAAATACCTCAGTAGTCGTTGAACGGAAAATATTAAGCTAAGAACACCCGAAGATATTGAAGCTAACATTGCCAACCGTAACAAAATAAGAATTCATTCTACGGATATTGAACGTCTCGTATGTGAAAGAAGAAGAGCCAGAAGCCAGATTTAAAGAGTTGCTAGCATCTGAAAAAACCGCATCTCTTAAAAATTATCTGGAAGGTCTTGATATCACACCAGCGTCTAATTACTCTTTGCGACGCACTGTTAGAAAGCTTAAAACCCCCGTTGAGTTAAAACCACCTCTGCGCACATCTACTGGAGGTTGGGCAAGAAGCTATACTGAAAAAGGTAACATATTTCCTGATCATTTAAAATTCGTATTTACCCCAAACACATTTATTGGTGCTGTTCATTTGCCGAGTGTAGTTGCATTTCCCCTTGACCCATAAAGTTTAAGACGCGTGATGTTCAAAAACTAGTTGCTGAGCTATATCCGAAGAAAGCTCCAGGTATTGAGCAAGATACAAGATGCTAATGAACTTGCCTCATATTGCAATAAGAATCCTGCTATTTATTTTTAATGCCATTTCACGAATGCTCCATTTTCCACATAACTGGAAACTTGCCAAGATAAAAATGACTCCGAAGCCGGGCAAAAATTTTACCAAGGCTGAGTCACATAGACCAATAAGCTTACTATCAACAACCTAAAATCTTTTCGAAAAGCTGCTCATGATAAATTCTCCAGAATTTTAGCCGATAAGAAGTGCATCCCGGACCATCAATTTGGTCTTAGAAGTCAGCATAGCACTATTGAGCAAACGCATAGATTGGTTCAAGTTATAGATAGGACATTTGAAGAAAGGAAGTATTGATGTTTCTCATAATCAATAAACATACAAAAACTTTTGAAAAGTTATATATATATATTGGTAGGAACTTCATTGTTGTTGAAAGAGACTTCAGTAGTGTTCCCGAATCAATATCTTCGGGTGTGCCTCAAGGTACTGTTCTGGGTCCAGTCTTGTATTTAATATATACTTGTGATATGCCTGTGAGCAATAATATCCACACCTTTACATTTGCCGATGATACAGCCTGTATGAGTATGCACAAAAGCCTTTATGAGGCATCCCGCTATCTCCAAGAACATATTACTCAGCTGGAAATGTGGTTGAACTAATTAAAGAGAATTAAAGTAAATGAACAAAAGTGTGTTCATATAATGTTTACCCTAAGAAAAGATACTTGTTCTTCTATTCGAATCAACAATCAAAATATCCCTCAACATTCATAAGTAAAATACCTTGGTATAAACCTTGTTCGAAGGCTTACATGGAAACATCATATTGACTCTAAGCTAACTCGAATGACATTTAAGTTATCTCAAATACATTGGTTAATTTGCAGAGATTCAACACTTAGCCTGGACTGCAAATTTTTACTATGCAAGTTGCGTTTGAAGTCAATATGGTGCTACAGAGCTCAGTTATGGGGCACTGCTTCAGCTTCAAATGTTGAGAAAATCCAAAGAAGACAAAACAAAATTTTAAGGTTAATAACATCTGCTCCATGGTACATTAAAAATTCAAATTTACATCGTGATTTAAATATGCCACTAGTGACTGAAGAAATTGCAAGATACGCAGGCAAATACTTAACTAAATTCGAGTCACATCCTAATCTTCTTGCTCGTAATATTTTACTGGACACATCCTCCTAAAAAAGAGACACAAGGTCTCTTATACTCAACACTCCAGATGGGACTGCTTGAACATACTTTTCCCCCATTGATTTTATGTATTATTTATAACTATCACTAAGTTTATGTCCGACACTGGTTGGGCCTAATAGTTATATTTTAGATTAAAGATTTGAATACTTATTGTTAGTTCGTTTTTGAAGATACAATAGATAAAACAGGTATAAAAAAAACAAAAAAAAAATTTATGTATGGCTGTGTGGGTTGTGTTTGCATTGAATAATTTTCTAACTGTGTGTTTTATATCACATATCTTTTAGTTGTCTCTTTTTATTTCAAATGTGTGTGTTTGTGTCCATTGGTCAGTTTTATTGTTATGGATAGAAGTGTGTATAAATCTAGCAACATCTAGCAACATGTTTGAGGCAGTTCTTATAACTCTTTCAAGAAAAAGGATTAGTAATTCAAAATAAATTCAGTAATGTGCGACTTTGACCCGCACACGAAGGGTTCCGTACGGACACGAGATATGTAATTCAATAGGAACTTTAGTAGCCTATATAAAATATAGCTTTGGCATTTTTTTTTTGTTTATGAGTTTTTTTTAATTTTTTTGATATTTTTTATTTAGGTGATGTTTTTAATTTTGGCGATGTTTTCGGTTTCTGGTTTTTTTTTTATATATTTGCGTTTTATTTTTTTTTTGCGATGTTTCAGTTTTGCCGATTTTTTTTAATTTTTGGCGATTTTCGTTTTACGACGTTTCTTCATTTTGGCGACTTTATTCATTTAGGCGCTTTTTTGGTTTTGTTAGTTTTTTTCTCATTTTGGCGATTTTTTTCGGTTTTTGGCGATTTTATAATTTTTTTTTTTTAATACATGTATTTATTTATTGTATCTTCAAATATGAACTAACAATAAGTATTCAAATCTTAAATCTAAAATATAATTATTAGGACCGACCACTGTCGGACATAAACTTGTTAATAGATATAAATAATACATAAGTAGTGATAATAAAAAAAGAAAAAAAAAATATAAAAAAAGTATTTTCAAGAAATCCCATTTGGCATGTTGAGTAATAGAGCCCTTGTGTCCCTCTTTTTTAAGCGGATGTGTCCAGTAAAGTTCAAAATATTACGAGCAAGCGGATTAGGATGTGACTCGAGTTATGTTAAATATTTGCCTGCGTATTTTGCAATTTCTTCAGTCACTAGTGGCATATTTAAATCACTATGTATATTAGAATTTTTGATATACCATGGAGCCGAAGTTATTAAACGTAAAATTTTGTTTTGCCTTCGTTGGATTCTCTCTACATTGGAAGCTGAAGCAGTGCCCCATAACTGGATACCGTAACACCATATTGGCTTTAAAAGCGACTTGTATAATAAAAGTTTACAGTCCATGCTAAGTGTTGAATTTCTGCCAATCAACCAGTGTATTTGAGATAACTTAATTTTCATCTGAGTTAGCTTAAAGTCAATATGATGTTTCCATGTAAGCCTTCGATCAAAGTGTATACCAAGGTATTTCACTTGGGAGTGTTGAGGAATATTTTGATTATTGATTCGAATTGGGGAACAAGTATCTCTTCTTAGGGTAAATGTAATATGGACACACTTTTGTTCATTTACCTTAATTCTCCATAAGTTCAACCACATTTCCAATTGTGTAATATGTTCTTGTAAATATCGGGAAGCCTCGTGAGGGTTTTCATGCATACTAAGGCAGGCTGTATCGTCGGCAAACGTAGATGTATGGATATTGCTGCTCAAAGGCATATCGCAAGTATAGATCAAATACAAAACTGGCCCCAGTATGCTCCCCTGTGGCACACCGGATGATATAGATTCGGGCACACTCATGAATTCTCCTTCCACAACCGTGAACTTCCAGGTAGTAATGTACCTTTCTAATAAATTCACAAAATTTATTGGTAGATATAATTTTAATTTCAGAATTAGACCTTCATGCCACACTTTATCAAATGCCTGAGAAACGTCAATAAACAGGGCAGAACAATACTTCTTTTCCTCAAATGTTTTTCTTATAAATTGAACCAATCTATGAGTTTGTTCAATGGTGCTATGCTGACTTCTAAAACCAAATTGATGGTCTGGGATGCACCCACTATCTGTTAAGGTTGGGGACAATTTTGTCATTAGCAGCTTTTCGAAGAGTTTTGACATAGTTGACAGCAAACTTATTGGCCTATATGACTCAGCTTTAGTAAGATCTTTTCCCGGCTTTGGAATCATTTTGATTTTTGCAAGCTTCCAGAGTTATGGATAATACTCCAGTCGTAATATGGCATTAGAAATAAACAGCAAGATTCTTATTGCAATATGCGGCAAGTTCATCAGCATCTTGTTACTAATTCATCAATACCTGGAGCTTTCTTTGGCTTGAGTTCAGCAATTACTTTATGTACATCACGCATCTTAAACTTTAAGGCTCGAGGGGGTAGAGCAACTACATTCGGCAAATCAGAAACACCAGTACATGTATTTGAGGTAAATACGGATTTTAAATGCTCAGCAAATATTTTGCATTTTTCCGTATCGCTTCTTGCCCAATCTCCGGTAGATGTGCGCAGAGGTGGCTTAAACTAAACGGGGGTTTTAAGCTTTCTAGCAGCGCGCCACAAAGAGTAATTAGATGTCGGTGTGACATCAAGACCTTCCAAATAATTTTTAAGAGATGCAGTTTTTTCAGATGCAAGCAACTCTTGAAGTCGTTTAGAACATTCTTTAAGTCTGAGTTTATGTTGGGGTGATCTGTGCTGTTGCCATTCCCTTCTAGCTCTTCTTTTTTCACATACGAGATGTTCAATATCCCTGGAATAAATTTTATTAAACCCAGACTGCGGATGGGAGGTAGTGGCATGTTCAGCAGCCTGTTTAATAATTTCTTTAAGATTGGCAATGTTAGTTTCAATGTCATTGGGTGTTCTTAACGCAATATTTTCCGTGCAATGACTACTAAGATATTTTTTAAATCCCAGCCAATTAACACGATTGGTCATCTTCGTATATGGGTGAGGTAAGTCACTTCTTAGTGGGTTACAAATTGTAACGATAGTGGGGGAGTGATCGGAGGAGAGATCTAGAGAAGTTTCAACACTAATTAAATCCCTAGAAATATTTTTCATTACGCCAAAATCAATAACATCTGGAATTTTTCGTACGTCAGTAGGCCAATAAGTGGGCTCCCCACTCGAAATAACATCTAAGCCCATTTTTGAAATTGTATTAAACAAAGCTCGACCTCTAGGTGTTAAAAGGCGCGATCCCCAGTACGTATGCTTTGCATTGTAGTCTCCAGCTGCCACGAAACAAGATCCAAGCGATTTGTAGAACTTCTCATACTGATCTTCGGTAACTGAAAATCTGGGAGGTGAGTAAATTGATGATATTACGAAATTAGAACAAAGATTTTCTATAAAAATATTCGTAGCTTGCATATATTCTTCACTAACGTTGTCAAGGATATAGTGCTTAAGTCTTGACTTAATTAGAATTGCAGATCCACCGCATGCTCTCCCTCTAGGGTCCTTTGTATCATACATAGTGTAGCCATTTATTTTGAAATAGCTTCTCGAAGTCAAATGAGTCTCAGAGACCAACATTATATCAATATTTTTTTCCGTAAGGAAGTGCTCAAGTTCATTTTTATGTTGGCGAATGCCGTTTGCGTTCCAGAAACATATTTTTAACGTGTTCATGGCTTGTTAATTAATGCTTGAAGCAGAGTATTCTGCATTCTCAGCATTTCTTGCATCATGTTAGTCATATTTGTTGTAAAGTTGTTTATAGTTTGCACCAAATTGTCAATAGTAGCTTCAAGGCGACTAAAGTTAAAGCTTGAGTTTGCATTTGTTGAATTATTTGGAGGTGGAACATTTTGTGCGGGAATAGAATTTGTTCTAGCAGCATCGGCATACGATACACGGGAAGTAACTGGTTGGCTCCTTTGCACAAAATTGGCGGAGTAAGCGTTTGCTGATTGAGATGGAGCTAATTTGGGTTTTTGCACCATAGTCTGTTTGACAAAAGAGTACACAGGACAACCTCTGTAGTTAGCGGTGTGATTACCTCCACAATTACTGCATTTTTTATCACTTTGATCTTTTGGCTTATTGCAACTAGCAGTGCCGTGTAATTCGCCGCACACAACACAAACAGTGGGTAATTTACAGTATCTTTTTGTGTGGCCATATTCTTGGCAATTATGGCACTGTACGGGATCTGATCGCTTATGTGGCTTTTCAACTGTGATTTTTCGGTATAAGAGGTATTTTAGGCTATAAATTGGGTGTGTCTCGTTTTTTTTCAGCTGTATATCATTCGGCTCCAATTCAACACGAAATAGAGGCTGGGGGATCTTCTCCCTATTTATTATATTCGTAACATTTTTTACCTTAAATCCTTGTATCATGAGTGCATCTTTTACTTCTTCGGGATTAACATAAGAGTCAATACCCTTCAATACGATCTGCATACCTTTGGCACTTTTAAGCTGGTACGTATAAAAACTTGTTTTATTTTTTTCAAATTCAGTCACTATTTTACGGAAATTTTTTTCTTCGTATATTTGAATTTTAGTTTCGTCAATATTACCACGCTTTATTGGAATAACATGAAATGCGTTTTCACCAAAGGCCGAGACTAATTTTTTAATTAGGGCGTTAGAATTTTTCTCTCTCAAATATATAGGTGGTGGCTTAAAAGACTTTTGCGATGATGCAGCGGGCTTGTCGTCGGTGACTTGCAATAATGAAAAACGATTTTGACGATTGGTAGATGATGCGCTATTATCCCTAGACATCTTTGGAGCAGATGAAATTTTTGAAGAATTCGGGCTTCGCCCACGCTTTACCACTGTTATGTATCTGTCCATTCCGACTTGTACCTTGGATTTTGAGCTACTTTTATCTGTAGTGATAACTTTATTAAGTGGTGAACACGAGCCTGAAGGAGATGATATTACTGACTTATATGACGAAGTACTAGGCAACTGTAATGTTAATGAATCACTATTTGGCATTGGACAAAGCGAAGTTGATCGCTGACGAAAAATTGGATTTGTCGTTAAAAAAATATTTTCATTAGATTTATTATTTGTATTATTTTCATTGAGAGCTTCAGAACTCACAGTAAAATAGGCATTTCTGCCGTTAGAACTCACTTCATAATTTTTTGTATTTGAGGTACTCATATAGAGTATTCCTCAAGGGCACTTTTTCTGTTTTTTTGCTTACGGTTTTTTTTTTGTTTTTGTAATTTTTGATTGTTTATTTGTTTTTGAGTTACTCGTATAGAGTATTGCTCAATGTCACAGTTTATGTTTTTTTTTTTGTTTCTGTTTTTTTGTATTTGTTATTTCCACTATGTAAAAAATATAAGGAAAGCACATAAAGCTTATTTATTAAAGTCAGTATGTGCCTATTACGAATAATATGTACTACGAATAATTTTTTGTATAATTTTTTGTTTGTTTGTATGTAAAAAAAAACTCCGCTAATCGACTGTTCGCTATGAAGGTACCACGAGAACTGATTTTTTAATTTGGCAGATTTTTTAATTTGGCAATTTTTTTAATATTGGCGATGTTTTTCATTTTACCGACTTTTTTCATAATAACAATTATTTTGTTACTGGAGCCTTTTTCACGTTTGGCGATTTTTTTCGGTTATTGGCGCTTTTTTCATTTTGGCAATTTTTTTTCATTTAGACGATTTTTTCGAATTTCGCAACTTATTTTAGTGTTTGAATTTTTTTAAATTTTGGCGATTTTTATCGTTTTGGCGACTTTTTTGAATTTTTGGCGATTTTTTTTTTTGGTTTGGTGATTTTATAATTTTCAGATTTTTTAGTTTTACCGTTCTTGACAATTTCAAGAGTTAACCTCTTACGGTTCACAAGATATAGCAAGTTGTCAAAATTACATAGTCAAAATTGCATTAATTGATGGACGAATGTATTCGTATTCGCTAAATTGAGGCAGATGCGAATACGAATGTATTCGTATTCGCCAATTTCGTTTTCCAAAGAAATTAAACAAATAAACGCATAAATCCTAAACGAGATTTAAATAAATGACTAAAAATTTTATTTTGTACAAATACATTAATTTTTTTTATAGAAATTTGTGTTCCGTGTCATTTTCAAATATTATTTAATGACGATCATTAAAATTTTGGGTACTTTTTATTAACTTTAAAGTACACCAAAAACAGTGTGTAGTCCTTTTTCATAACAATTTTTTAATATTTCATATTGCATATAATATTCGTATTCGTACCAATTCAAATATTAGTATTCGTATTCAAATTCGCGAATATCGTTTGAAATATTCGTATTCGCGAATATAAAAAATTTACCTTCGTTACATCAATAATATGTATATTACATGGGATTTTAGCATTTTCCGTTGCTAGTTTTAAAACACCCTTTAATTTTTAATTCTCATGTATTTGTTGTTGTATCGGCCAAGGTTCTATATACTCTGTCCAAATTTCAGGTCCGTAGCTCTTAAGGTTCTTCAGGAAATACAGTGTCACGGACAGACGGACAGCGTAGCGAACACAATAGGGTTCCTTTTTAGGGTTCCGTACAACAAAGGTGAAAAAAGGAACCCTATTGTTTTCGCTACGCTGTCCGTCTGTCCGTGTGTGTCGTATATGGAAAACTCTTAACACATGTTAAACATATGTCTTGTAATTAAAAGACTTGATATGTAAATCTTTTCTTATTACACGTTTTGGGTTTGAATTTTTATTTTTATTTCAAGTGGTCAGCATTGGAACCGACACGCTGCGTAAAGACGCCTCTTCATAATATTGTGCGGTTACCAGTTGCTACACAACCGCAATCGGAAAAGGATTTATATGGATATTGGTCGAGAATTTTTGATAGCGATATGGAGAACATGATTTTAGAACATACAAATACAAAATTAAAAGCAAAATTTGATCTAACAGCACAAACTGAAGCGAAAATGCTAGATAAAATAGAATTGCGTGCATTTTTCGGAATCTTGATTTACACATCCGTATTCAAGTCTAACCACGAGGCCGCTCAATTTATTTTTGCAACTGATGGAACGGGCAGAGAAGTTTTTAGAGCTACAATGTCTAAGAACCTTTTTCTTTGTATTTTAATTTGCTTAAGATTTGATAACTCCTGTGATAGATAACAACGATTATTGAACGACCCAATAGCAGCAGTTTCTGGTATATTCAACAAATTCATAGAAAACTGCCGAAAAAGTTATTCAATTGGTACTCATGCCTATATTGATGAAATATTGGTACCATTTCGTGGAAGATGCAAGTTCAAAATTTACATGCCAAAGAAACCCGCAAAATATGGCATTAAGATAATGTCATTGACTGATGCACGCACAAAATATCTTGCAAATGCTTATATATACTTTGGAAAAAACTCGGATGCAGTTGGTCTAACAAATGAAGAAAAACGACTTGCAGTACCAACACAATCAGTAATAAGGCTGTCTAAAATAATAGAAGGAAGTCGAAGAAATATAGCTGCTGACAATTGGTTTTCATCACTCCAGCTGGTGGAAGAACCTAAAAAAACGAGAACTAACTTATTTAGGTACGTTGAAAAAGAACAAAAGAGAGATTCCACAAGAATTTTTGCCCAAAAAAAAACAGACCATTGGGATCCTGCATATATGGTTTTACCAAAGATACCACTATTTTATCATACGTGCCTCGTCAAAATCGTGCTATTGTATTATTGTCCTCCATGCATCACTAAAAAGAAGATGACCCACTCACTTTAAAACCTGCAATGATAGCTGATTATAACAATACAAAAGGTGGAGTGGATGAGCTCGATAATAAATGTTCGATTTATTCATCCAGTCGACGTACACGCCGCTGGCCATTAGCCATATTTTTTAGAATTGTGGATATTTATGGTGTCAACTCTTTCATTATTTTTCAATCTTCAAAGGATTATGATAACAGCTCAAGAGGAGACTTTTTGAAAAAGCTTGCAAGACAAATGATTTTACCACATCTGCAAAGATGTCAAAACAACCAAAAGCTCCCTCGGGTATTACGAGACACAATTGGTAACATTTTGGGTCCGGACTCAGTACCTCCGCCTCCAGTAGAAACGATCCACGTTGCTCGTAAGTTATGCCACATATGCCCGACTAGGCTAAAGCGAAAAACTACACACTTTTGTCTGCAATGTAGTAAGCAGCAAACGTATATGCTTATGCAGGTGGACCTGCAGTTTTTACACCTTACTATTTTTTTATGATCTCTTTTATATCTTTAAATGTATATATTTGGCTGTGAAAAAATGCACTTTAAGTTTTTGTTTTTTTTTAATCATATTTTTTTATAAGTTATTTATATGTCGTTTTTTATATTAAAAAAAGGTGTGTGAAATAAAGTACCTGTTATGTTCAAACGAATAAAAACAATTTTTGTTTTCTTTATTTTTTGTAATTAAAAATATAGTAGCTTATTTTTAAAAAACAAATAATTATCAAAAAATATTTTTTACTAATTTTTTTTAGTAAAATTAAGAGGGGTAAGATTTACCACCACGTCATAAAATATGTCCCAAAATTTCACCTCGTCAGTTAAAGGTTAAAGAAAAGTGAATCATAGTAAAATATTTATTGACATACATACATTCATGACACTTCCCCTCTCTACAAGAATAATCTTATACTGTTAGTTATGAGATTATTTAGATACATCTTAAATTTATATTTTTTTATATAAATATATATTTTTTTTATAATTATTTTAAAAATCTTTAACATATCAGTCCTAGGATGCATCTCTAGTCTAATTATGATAATAGAACTTATGATTTAGTAAATAATTTTACATTATTCTTATGGATTGTTAGTGTTTTGTGTTTTTCTAGTTCTATTACTAAATTCTTATCTAAAACTGCTTTTAATTTGTATGGACCTAAATATAATTGATAATTGGTAATTCTTTTCAAAATTTTGTGGGCTGGTATTTTTATCATAAATTTTTTTGTTTTCCTTTATTTTTGTTGAGTAGTGCCTTAGTTCTTTCATGTGCTACTTGCATTCTGTACCTTACTTCTTTGCTGTATGCTTCAATGTTGTATAGTGGATCTATTCCTTCCTTCATTAGAAAGTTGAGCGGTGTAGGCGCTTTGCCGAAGATTAGCTTAAAAGGGCAACAACCATGTGTAGAGAAGGGGTGGTATGATAACAAAATTCAAAGTGTGGA
This sequence comes from Tachina fera, assembly GCA_905220375.1. NCBI lineage: Eukaryota > Metazoa > Arthropoda > Insecta > Diptera > Tachinidae > Tachina > Tachina fera. Next base: position 126,780,338 of record LR999963.1, read on the forward strand.
ACCCATTCGTCCCAGTCTGTTTTGTTTGGGGCTAAATATGCTCGAAGGTACTCGTTAAATGTTCTATGTTCGTAATGATATGCCGTTGAATGTAGTTGGTTTATGTTAAGTAGTTTGCATAATTCAGATAGTACTTGATTCTTATATTCCATGCCCATGTCTGTAAGTAAAGTTTTCATAGGTTCAAATTTTAATATACAATTCATGAATATTGTCTGCAACAGCTTTTGCTGATTTGACTTGTATGGGTACGGCTATTAGGTATTTCGATAGGTCACAAATCATAGTTACTGCATAGTCATTTCCAACATTTGATTTAACGAATGGACCAATTGTGTCTACAATAACTATATCAAAGGGTTTGGCTGGTGTTGGTGTAATTGTTAAATTTTCTTTTTGTTTGTGACGTGACTTATTTAGTTGACATGATACACAGTTTGTAACATATTTAGTTACTTCCCTGGACATATTTTCCAGTAATAATGTCTTCTCAGTTTGTTTAATAATCTTGTGATCCCTGTGTGGCCACCAGACAGGAGATCATCATGGAATTTCATAGGAATATCCATATTTTCTCTTTCATTGCTTAAAATTGTTACTTGGGGTGTCAATATTATAATTAGTTTTTTCAATTTATTATTTACGCATTCTTTAAATTCATTTACTCGAGTTTCTTTAAAAATTATTTCATTTAACGACAGCTGTAGCCTTGGAATGTTTAGATTGCTTGCTATTATTTCAAGCATTGGTAAGAATTGAATTAGATCAATCTTTCCATTAGCAATATAATCATCCATCGTGAAGTCCGTTAAAATTGGTTTGCCCTTCCTTAGGGTACATCTAAGTGTATCACCTATATGGGGAAAAGTTAAGCGGGCGATTTTCTTTGATTCATTAGCATGTAATGCTTCATATATGCGTTGTTGATTTACTTTATCTGAATTTCTGTTATCATGTATTTCATTAGTATCTTGATTTCTTGTCTGTAAACGAGTTGTGACTTTCAAAACATTAATTGTTTCACCCATGGTTCTTATGTCACTAAAATTTTTTCTCGGCAATGCATCTGCTCCACAATTCCCTTTGCTTTGTATGTATTATATTGTAAAATCGTATTCCTCTAAATCAAGTCTCATTCTAGTGAGCTTAGATGACGGATTTTTAATTGAGAATAAGTATACTAGAGGTATGTGGTCACTTCGGACCAAAAACTTTTTTCCATAGACATAAGGGCGGAAAAAATTTATTGCCCAGTGTATGACTGCTAAATCTTGTCCTATTACAGATTTGTTGCTTTCACCTTTAGTAAAAGCTCGTGAGGCATAGGAAATGGGTAACTGAACACCATTATGATCTTGACTGAGTACTGATCCGCAAGCGTTCTTGCTTGCATCTGTTGTTATGCAAAATTGCTTAGCGAAATTAGGATATTGTAATATTTTGGTCGATAGGAGAGCCTTTATGAGGTATTGGAATGCATTTTCGCATTCTTTAGTCCAAATAAATGGTATATTTTTTCTTGTTAATCTCGTAAGGTGGATTGAATAATCAGCGAACTTTTTAATAAACCTTCGATAATAAACTTTCCATCGTCTGGATAAATCCCTTTGTCTGTGCATTTGTGTACCAGGAATGTTACTTCATGTTCGAAAAATATACATTTGTCGAGATGAAGTTTTAAATTAAATTTTCTGCATGTGTCAAAAACATCTTTTCAATTATTTAGCATATGTTCTCTGAGCATCCGATGACAACTAGGTCATCCAAGTAGAGAAATGCTTGTGATGGCTTAAGGCCTGCAAATGCGAGAGTCATCATTTGTTGAAATGAAGTTGGTGCTAGCTTCAGACCATAAGGTACACGTTTAAAGCGAAAAGAACCATTGTTTTTTTGAGAATTAGTTGATATCTCTGGAAGTTTCTTCCAATTCTATTTGATGAAAATCTGACATAAGGTCAAGCCATGAAAAGTATTTTGCTCTACCCAGTTGGTCGATAGTGTCGTCAATCCTAGGTAGAGAAAATTTATCTGCAACAAGCTTTTTATTAACTTTTCGGTAATCAATGACTAGACGCCATCTTTTTTGAGTACTGTTTGGGAGTAATTTTTTCGGGACTAATAATAATGGACTATTGTATTTAGAGAAAGAAGGTTCTATTATATCATCTTTTATTAGTTTATCTACTTGCCTATTGACTTCTTCTTTTTGCATTTCGGGTATTCTGTAATTTTTTATTTATACAGTAATATTACTATTTGTTCTCAACACTTGTTTGTAAAAATTGTTATGTGTAATTTTTTCAGTTTCTAACCCGAATATATCTGTATATTTACCAGAGAGTTCAGTTAATTGTTTTGAAATATGGTCTGCAAATTTTTTTTTGTAATTTTTGTAACATTTCTTTCTCTCTGCATGCATCTAAATTATTACTTTGTATTGTAGACCTTCAAAATTTCATAATTGGACAATTCTTCTGTTTTAATTTTGATGTTTTTGATATAAGTACTGTGTTGAGTTGTATTAATTATTCGCACATAGGGTGATTTGCATGAAATGATTGTATTTGCAATATATATCCCAGGTTTGATTTCTTGATTTGGTACAGAAACTGTTGTGTCTATTTGTATTTTTCTGACTTCACATCTAGGTGGTATAGTGAGATAATAGTTTTGTGGTTGATTACCCAATTTGAATTTAATTTCACCAAGATAGTTGAAGGGTCGAACAATTAATTTTTCATGGTTTTCATAATAATAAAGAATGCAGTTGTATTTCTTTATGAAATCTAAGCCTAGAATTTCTTCGCATGGTATTGGGAAATAATCTTCTACAATATGAAATGTGTGTGGTATGGCGTTGTTGTGTTTGGAGAGGTTAGCCTCTATACGACAGGTTTTTCTCCTATGCCTGTTAGTTTAGATTGGGTTTGGATAATGTTTTCTTTTTTATTGATATAATTATTTTTAAATATAGATACGCTCGCGCCAGTGTCTATAAGGAAAGTATTTCTGCCATTGCTCAAAGAATTCGATATTTTGCAGTAGCTAGAGGGGTTTAATGTTGTGAATATTATTGTTATTTAATTTTCGCCCAGATGGGTGGGCTGAAGGTTCACTTGTTGTTGTAAGAAATCCGAGACATGTTATTGTTACTGTGACGATTGTTACTGTTGTTGTTGGTACTACGATAATAATTGTTGTTGCGATTATGGTTCTCGCAGTAGTTTCTGTTATTGTTGTTGTGGTATCTTCGACAACTATTGAAATTTGTTGTTCTATTGCGATTGTTGTTGTTGTTATTGTATATATGCTACCACTTAATTGTGAATAAATTCAGAATTCATGGAATGATTTTTAATAAATTTGGCTTATTTAACTTATAACATATGAATGTATCACAACTAATAATGAAATATAAAATTTTCATCAGTTTAAAATTTTAATGAGCCTTTTAAAAAACGATTTTCTTAATTTTTTTGAAAAAACGTATTTTTTTTATAAAACTTTCGGAATATCTCCGAAACTATAAGACTGCTGAGAAATTAATAGCAACGTAATTTAAAGGCCAAATTGTTTCCTATCGTTCTATATATTTATTTAATCAAAGAACTGTAAATGTAAATTATGCGATGCAGCATCCTCTTTTTTCTTAATAACGGAAAATTTCGAGATACAGAGCCAATTCAAAAATACTGATTTACACAGAAAAAATTATTGTTGATTTTTTTTCAATTAAGTGATTGCTTAGAAAAAATAATATTTTTGATTAATATTTTAATTAAATCGATGTTTATCTTAATTGAATTTACTGCTCTATCAAAAAAGTGTTATCAACAGATTTTAATTGAAAATACTCTAGAATTAAAAATAACTATTGCATATTAATTATATGTAAATAATATAACTGGTTTATATTTGTAAAAAGTATGAAGTTTTTTAGAGTATGCCACATTGTATTAAAAAAATTATTTCAATTAAAATACTCAATACCCTTTATTGTTAATTCAATTAATACTTTAATTAATTCAATAAAATGTTTAATTGGTTTTGATACATATTTGTTATGCGAGCAGAAATGTACAACTCTATTTTGTTCTCTTGCTTCTGTCAACAACCACAAACTTATACACTAAACAGGGATGGTAAAGTTAATAAAATTTTAATTTTGTGTACCATTCGAACTTCGAAATCAAAACCATACGTTCAATTTCTTCTTTGGTGCATTAGACAAATTCTCTAATTTTTGAAAATAATATACCTATGACATTTTCTAATTTCAGTAATATTGTGGTGCAGCATTATTTTCCATCCATTCATTTCTATGCGCCTTTGCAATTGAATATCGGTTTTGGAAAAAGAGAGTTTAAACTTATTAAGTATATTTGATGAACGTAGCGCATTTTGGAGAAAATCTTATAGAAATTTTCAGCTCGTACTTTCGAAGTAATATATGAGTCAAATCCATTAAAATTCATATCTGTCTCAAACTATATATTAATGCAAGATAACACTAAAAAATATGGCGTTGTATAATAAAGTTTAATAAGTCAATGCTAAAATGTGGTCAGAAAAATATTAATATCCCTTTTGCCATCCCTGTTACATTTCGACTTCAAAAAGCAACAAATAAATCAATGTTGCCATTGAAACTTAATTTCCCCCTACCGAAATTTCTAAAAAAAAGCATAGATTACTTAAATTGTTGTAAGTAAGCATCTAAGTATACCTGATACAAATTTATTATAACAACTAAAAAGCATCGGCAGAGCCGTTGGAAAATTTTTGTTAATGCAAGCATACATGCGAAGACGTTGTGGTTTTTTTGTTATGATAAATCATAATTTCCTTGTCGTCGGGAAGAAAGTTTGTCATAATTCTTGCCATATCTCAGTTAATATTTATTAAAAAGGTTTTATTTAATAACAATATCAATGTGTTTCTTTATTTTTATGTATTTTTTTTCTAAAAATTTCGTAAAAATTTTGTTTTTTGCAAATAAATTAAAACGTCACACAGTGTGCTTACGTTTTTTATCAAGACAAAATTGTCTGAGCTGAAGTTCTGACAAAATTGTTTAGACAATGCAATAACACCAATAAATACAGTTTAAACCTGATAAATTTTTCTCTTGATCCCGATTTAACTTTTATCATGATAACATAAACAATTAAATTGTTTTATTGGCGAATAATTAATTTTTCCAAATCGCACTAATAAACGTACTTTGGAGTTCCTCAGTAGTGTAAAAAATATTTGTTCTATATTATTCTTGGTTAGCACAGCGTTTCTTTTTTTCGAAATATCTAAATATGAAAATAGTGTTTCCGCACCATCGTCGACAATGGTTTTAAGTAAAATATAATGATTAATATAATATATGATAATATATGATAATGATTAAAATAAACAAATAATATCCGAATCTTCCAAAACCTTTTTCGAGATCTAAGAAAGTACATAAATATTTCTTCAATATAAAAAGTGGCAATAAAAATAATATTGAGAAATTTCGTATGCCAAATATTTCGCATTGTACATACTTACATATGTATGTCCATCGTATATTTAAATACACCAAAATTATACTTAGCCGACTATTCCATTAATTTAAAAATATACGGTGGTAGCATTGAAAAATACATTTGGTGGTAGGTATCAAAGAACTGCACGACTACAGTTATGAACACTGTGTCTTCAAGTAGCAATATTTGTTGGTGACCACAAGTAAAAACATTGGAAAAATAATTAATTTCTTTTTGGTTTTTGCTTGAGGCGAAGAACTCTTATGCTTTTTTGCTCGAATTCACTGATTTACAAAATAAAAAACATAACAAAAGTGACAGCAGATTGCTTGGCAATAATTGCTCGAGCAATCAGCAGAACAATCATCGTGGCCCACACGTAGCAAATTTCATAGACGCAATCAAATTTGACAATTGAAGCAAAAGATATTGCTACGTGGAGACCCTATGTTATGGCTTCGCTAGTCAAATCGCATCGTTTTACTTTAGAAGTTGTCGTAAAACTAAACTTATTTTCTGCAAAACTAGCTCTTTTTATTCATAAATACATGCGTTCGTGCTGTTCTCTAATTGGAATTTGCTTTTGAGCACTAAAGGCTTCATTAGTCTTTACTTTCTTTTGCTGTTCTGTGCCGTTCTTTTCCGTATAAAATATTTTGCAATTACTTTTTCTGTGCAAAAAATCAGCTGGCAACCTATAGAATTGATTACACTTGTACACAAAGTATCACAACACATATCATATCATATCATGCACACTTTTGGCTGTCACTTAACGTTGAATTCTATTTTCTACAGATCTGTCTGCAACAGATCAGAACGAAAAAGGTAAAACTAACCACACATACAGATTTTCAACTAAACAGAAACTAAACAGCTGATTCAGAACAGAACAGCACGTACAAACTAATTCTGCCTTAAGTTTACTTACGGTATTTCCAAAGCCTACTATTCATTGCATTGTGTACAAAGCCTATACCCAGTTGACCTGAGGTTCGGTATAAGCAAATGTTCTCTGAAGAAGTACCCGTTTGGCATGCAAAATTTATTTTCAAAGTCTTAATTCAGCTGGAAGAAAGACAGTAAAAGAAAGTATTCTGACTTCTGACTTTCACACAGCTGAATTAAGACTTTGCAAAGTAAGGGCAAATAAATCAGTCAATGATTATATGTATTTTATTTTTAAATCTGATTTAAACACAAAATTTTGTTTTTCGCCACAAAATTAAATGAATCTTAAATAGCCAACATTGTGCATTTAAGAGTTGTTTAAGTTTTACAAACATACCATATGTTTTGTGCATGTGTGTGTTTTTTGAATGCATGTACATGAACATCATGTGGTCGTATTAAAATGAATTTCGTTTAATTTTCGAAAATATACAACATTAGTAACACATATTTTCATATAATGAAATATATAAATAGAAAAATGCAATCTGATGCTCTTTTTGTATCATAAAATGTGTTTTTTGCTATTTCACTTTTCTGCAAATTGATAAATCAACTTTCATATTTATATTTAACAGCTGTTCTATGGAAAGCTTTCCATAATATTTGGAAATATTGTAGTGCTACCATACTTTCAACGTAATTTGATATTAACTTTAATAAGCCACTGAAAAAATGAAAGTGTATTTAAATCAATTTTATTTTTTTGTGAAAATTAACATAAACTATGTTTAAACATTCAGTGATTTATTAGCTATAAGTGTCTAAAAGGGTTATAAAAGTGCTAAAACCAAAAGTTATAAACTTTATAACAATTACGAAAATGTTGGTCAAGTGGGCAATATCATATTGTGATGCCTCACTGTGTATGTATCTAAATTTTGGCAAAGAATAAAGAAAATGTGTAGATATCAATCAAATCATAAATCATTTGATATTCCGAGTTCATCCAGTGAAGTGCGTGTTTGTATAAATAAAAAAGTAAACAGTTTATAAAAATAAGTTTTTAAAAGAAAAAGTGGTAAGTTTGTGAAAATGATTATTAAATGCTTTTCATGTGAAAATACTTATGACTGCCCTGAAAAATTATTCGAACATGTGAAAAGTTATTCACTACCACCTGATGTGGTTCATGTTTGCACATATGAAAATTGTTTTCAAAAATTTTACATAAGAAATTCATACAAAAGGCATGTTTTAAAACATTTTAAGTCTGCTAGGAATACTAGTGAAACCCCGTCAGATAAACCACAATCGTGTGAAAGTCTGTCAGGTAATTCTATCTGCATAATAGAAAATCAGCAATTTTCTGAAAACCCACAACTGTGCGCAACCGAAGAGGTTTTGCAGACTTTCAGCTACAAAACAAATCTTAAAAAACTGTTTGAGTCTGCGGAAAATTTCATTATTAAAATGCATTCTTTCGACAATATATCACGTTCTAATGTTTTTATGATAAAAAATCTTATTGAAGGATTTATATTAAATCCTCTGCTAGAATTTATGAAACAATGTAAAAATTACGAAAATCGCCTTGAAATTTCTTTTTTCGATATAATAAATGATGTAAAGTTATTATTTGAGAGTTCGAAATCTGATTTTCTGTTACAAAAAACTCTTGCCGATAAGGGACTCATTGGTAATGTTGAAATATTTTTGATTAATAATAAACCACAATCTGTCGCAACGATAATGCCAATCGAATTTCAATTCAAATGCATTTTTGAACGCAATAATTATCTAGAAGATGTCTTAAGTTTTATGAAAGACACAGAATGTAATAAAAAGTTTAACAACTTTGTCCAAGATCAACTATGGAAAGAAAAAAAATGCTGTATCCAAATAAAATTTTTATCCCATTCTTCTTATACAGTGATGACTTTGGAATTAATAACCCTCTTGGCTCTAAATCAAACAGGCACTCCATATGTAATTTTTATTACTCCTTTCCATGTCTTCCAAGTAAATCTTCAAAATTAAATGATGTATTTTTAGCTTACACATTAAATTCTGCAGATATTAAGCGTTACGGACATGATTGTTTCAAACCTTTGGTCAAAACACTGAAAAAGTTAGAAATTGAAGGTGTAGAAATTTGTACAAACAGTGGTACTAAAAAGGCGGCAGGAGCTAAGTCCCCAATGAACTAAGTCCCCAAAACATAAATGAACTAAGTCCCTAAAGTTTTATATGGATGGCAACAAAAACAATTTTTGTGGAACTAGTTCTCTTTTTGTTAAATTTTTGGGGGCCAAGTTCATTTTTATGTTAGCGAACTAACTCCCCAAACTTTAGGGACTTAGTTCATTTATGTTTTGGGGACTTAGTTCCTACCGTCTGAAGGCCATAGGAAGTAAGTCCTCTATGAATTAAGTCCCAAAAAAAACTAACTAATTCCCAACCAACAGAAAGAGTTATAGATATCATCGAAGCATTTAATATTGAAAGCGTGTGGAACGGCTTTGGCTTGTCGAAGGACAGGGCAAAACCGAAGCATTTCTTCACCGCGGCAATTAAGGAGGAAAATTTTTCATTCTGCTTGTTTTCATCATTGAAAACAATAGAATTAATGAAAGCAAATATATCTCCAACTAAGAGAACATATCTCATTGATGCTACGTTTAAAATAGTACCACATGGCTGCTTTAAGCAGTTTCTTTTTATTTACATACACTATTGTGAAGAGGTAAGTAAGTAAAATTTATTCTAGCGACAGAAATAACAATTTCTTTTCAAGATTTTCCCATATTCTTTGTTCTGATGGATAAAAAAACAAATGAAATTTACAAAGCACTCTTTGAATATATTAGGGAAAATATATTTAATTTGGATCCAAATATATTTATAACCGACTACGAACAAGCGCTAAGAAATTCGTTAAGTGCAGTTTTTACACGAGCAAGACTTTTAGGATGCTGATAAGTAATTTTTTGACAATTTAAAATTTATGAAGATATGTAGTGAAATTAAAATTATTTTTGGTCAAAACTTTTTAGTGATTAATTTTTAATCCACTTACATTAAAAAGTTCTTAACACTAAAACCGAAAAGTTTTAAAACGCATTTGATCACATACTATATAAAAAGATAATTTATATAATTACAATAATGTTATCTATGTTGATAAAACTTCAATCATTATAGTGTTTGTGAAAAAAAACTGGTTGAGTGCAAATGGGTTGTAAATTAAAATTTCGCGCGAAATTTTAATTTACAAAATTTATTAATTTTGTATGGAAAGAAGTTATTTAATACAAATACAATAATATTACCTATTGAAATTTGCTGAATCACAACAGTGTTTCTAAAAAATTAGGTGAGTGTAGCATACATAATTATAATTTCACTACATACCTTCATAAGCTTTAAATTAATATATAAGTCTCAAAATATGGTTTCTTAATTATAGGTTACATTTCTGCCAGGCAGTTAGACGAAATGTGACAAAACATAAATCCCTATTAGATTTTATTAGGTATCAAAATATGCGTCAATACTTTACTACAAAATTTTGGCACTTCCTTTATTACCGCCTGATTTAATAAAAAGTTCTTTTGTGACATTAAGATCCAAAATACTATTGATGGATACCAAATGCTTATTGGGGTTTTAGTTCATTGGGGACTTAGTTCCTACTGCCAGTCTCAGTAGGTGATACATCTTTAATGACCAAACACCCCAAAACAAATATGAACAAAGCCCCCAAAGTTTTATATGAAAAAAACAACGAATTTTGGGAAATTAGTTCTCTTTTAGTTAAATTTTTGGGGGCCAAGTTCATTTTTATGTTTGGGGACTTAGTTCATAGCGAACTAACTCCCCAAACTTTAGGGACTTAGTTCATTTATGTTTTTGGGACTTAGTTCATTGGGGACTTAGTTCCTGCCGCCTACTAAAAATATACATTTTGTGATGGGTTTATTATTAGGTGATAACTTAGGTTTGAATGTAACTTTGGGATTTTCAAAGTCATTTTCCGCACATTATTTTTGTAGATTTTGTTTAACAAGGAAATGCAATCCATTTTTCGAAATCGAATAAATTACAGAGAATCTATAGACAGAGGTTTAATGTCGCAAACCGGTATTAGCTCCAATTGCATTTTCAGCATTTTTTCAGTACGAAAAACATGACAAAGGAAGTGAAAAGCTTTCTGTTACCATAGTGGAAATGGAAAACCACAAGCTCAAAATGTCCGCAAAGCAAATGATGGTATTTTGCCATTATCTAACAGTTTTAGCGGGTGAGTTTATTCCGAAAGATGATCAGGCTTGGACATTTTTATTACAATTTCTTAAGCTCATAGATGACATTTTATGCTATGAGGTTTCGGAATCTTTAATAACTCAGATAAGAAATAAGATTGAGAATGTAAATAAAAATTAACAGATTTTATTTAAGAAAAAACTTACTCCCAAATTTCATTTTATACAATTATACCACACAAAAATATGTTTGCATATAATAATAAAATAAAGACTTCGAAATTTTAAGACTTGTTTTCGTTATTGAAAATAGGAGTGAAAATAGAATCCAGTTTTATTGTCAAAAAATTTCTACCATATTTAACACTCATTACTGCGCCTTTGAGTTAGTTTCGCCATTAAACCTCTATCAGTTTGTTGATGTATTGGATATAGATGGGCCACCTTTTCAGGTCCTAGAAACGCCTAGTAGAAAGGTGTTTTTAAAGCCAAAAGAATTTTACTCAAACGTTTATTAAATTAAATTTCAGAAATGGATACCGATGAAGACTTATATCAACTTTTAAAAACTTGGAAGATCGACCACCTGTACGACACGTTAAAACGTAAGATTATTGCGCTATACATACATGTCTATATAAGTTGATGTTCATTTACAAGCCCCTGAATCAGTCCGAAGGAAATTTAAAGAAAACTTGCTTCCAATTTGGTTGGAATCAAGTGAGCGGATTGTGAAAAAAATAAAGAAATAGTAAATAAATAACACAAAACCACGTAACTTACGCAAAATTATTTTACAGAACAAGAAGTTGATGTGGAAGTTTTAAAAATATTAAAACCACATCACATTGGAAAGTTATTTCAAGATTTACCCATTGGACAATACGCTAAATTTGAGTTCTGTTTGGAAAACTGGAAAGCAGCCACCACGTTTGTGGATACTTCGTTAACACCACATTCTCTGAAACATTCACTTATATCTGTTTCAGAAATTTTACCATGCACGTTTAATGGCAAAGAAATATTAAAATTTTTTGCTAAAAATGAAATACTCCATGAGGAGCAAAGTAATCTCTTGATCACTACAATCGCTAAGTACATGGAAGCTAATGGAATGGCCGGGACCACTTGCGATTGTGCTGAAATTTAAAAGCAGATATGCCAGCTATTTCCTATAGAAAGAGTGGCAAGTTCTGTACATATACATACACACATATCTGTCTTAAGTGTAATAAATATTGTTTAATTAAATTTATAGGAATTTTACTCAAACGGCAAAAGAGGCAAAATTTACAAGTTAGCAAATTTAAAGAGGCTTGCGAATGGCATCTTAAAAGAAAAAACAAACAATGAAGAAGAAGTATTTGGTAAGTACTGAAGCCAACTATAAAATTTAAAACAAATTTTATTTACATACTATATATACTTATGTATACATACATACATATATTTAGAAGAATCAAAGGAAAATTATGCAATTGCCTTACAATACTTGAGAGTACCCAAAATAACGGCTGATGAATTCGATATTTACTGGCGTAAGTGTGCACTTTATAGATTTCAGCAGTTTAAGGAATCATCAAATACTGCTGAAATATTTAAACTGTGGCCAGAATTCAAAAAGCCATCAGGTCCAGCTCTCGTAAGTATTTTTATTGTTTATTTACATAAATCAATGTTAAATTTTATTATTATATTCAAGATTGATGCAGACTTTGAGCTGAAGTATCCCATAGCCAAGAAATTGGAGGAAAGATGGTCTAACTTTGGAGACAATTTAATATACTTACTCCGGTCGAAAGTCAACTGCTCTGCTGTCTCCAAAAAAATTACATCAGCTAAATTCATTTAATGAAGGTAAATAATTTCATATATTAATTTAATAATTTATGTAATATGTATGTATGTATAGAACACATTTTTTATCTTTAAATATCTCTTTAGATTCTAAGTTTTATCAACTTTATGGTATGTTCATCACATCTTTCCGCCCACATTAAAAATGAAATCAGACGAATCTGGTGCAAAAGTATGGAAAAAATTTTCTGTGCCAGACTCTCAGCAAAATTTTGCAATTATAGCTGATACTGAAGAAGGAATTGAAGCAAAACTGAAGCTCCTTTTGATTCAGGGTCGAACTACCCAACCAAGGCTATTAGTGTGTGGTCCACTTGAAAACATTAAGTCCCTATTTGTATATTTTGACGGATATCGGTATCCATTTTTAAATGCAACAAAGGCGTTTGATACGCTGTTTAAAATTTTTGTTGTTTTTAACTTGCAATTTCCCGAGGAATCGGAACTATTATATAGTTTCGTACAAGAGTTTTTTTTTATGAAATACCTAGTTCTAAAAAATTTGTTAAAGTATCGACTTTAAAACGCGAAATTTTTAAATTCAGCAATTGAGCGGCTTAGGCCTTATCATAGTTGGCGTATTTCGACTCCCACTACGACATTTTGGTAATAGATCAAAGATCACATGTTGTGGTGTTCTTTAATTTATTAAATAAACGTCATAGTTAAAGTCGAAATAACCCAACCACGACCACAATTTTTGAAAATTCCAAATTAAATTACATTACTAATACTCTCTAATGGAATACTATTCAATGTATTATATGTAAATGTACATATGTTAATGCATTTACTCGGCAACTGTTATTCCAAGTATTTCTTTTGTAGATATTTTAGTTATATACATATGTATATGTATTTGCTGTTCATAACTAAAAACTTAAACAAATCACAAATTTATGTTACATAAAATAGTAGCTAATCATTTAAAATTTCAAAATTTTTTAGTATTGAAAATAGAAAACGAAAGGGAAAGTAAAAACTTGTATATATAAACAGCTGAATTAACTGTTTCAAAATTAAACTTAAAATTTTATTCTTTATTCTATGCTATAAAATTTCACACTCATGTCTGCCAAAACAATCGTATTTTAGCAAATAAATGAAAAACTTAATTATAAAATAAAACTACATATATATTTTTTTCATTCGGAACAAGTTAGTAAGTATGTACGGCTGAGATTAAATGAAAAAAAAAATATAACAATTTCTTTTCAATTCATGTTTAAATTGAATCTTTAAAAATATTTCAGTTAATTTCCTAATTAATTTTTTGAAATATAACAATTATTATATTATTTAAATTTTTTTAAAAATTTATTTATTTATAGCAATTATTATATTATTTAAATTTTTTTAAAGATTTTAATTAATAATTTAATTGAATCTTTTAAAACTTTCAATTAATTTTTTAATTGAATCCTTGAAAATATTTCAATTAATGTTTTAATTGAATATATAATATTATTTCAATTATATGCTTAATTGAATCTTCAAGAATATTTCAATTAAACTTTAATTGAATCTTATAAATAATTTCAATAAAAGTTTTAGTTAATATAATATTTCTTTAATTGAAAAAATCAAAAAAAATTTCAATTAAACTGAATGAGTTATTAGTACAATTTTCGTGATTGGTTGAAAACTAATTATTTTTTTAACTGAATCTTTGTTTTTCTTAATTGAATCTTGTTTTTACTTTTTTCTGTGTAGAGGGATTGATACAAAGTACTTACTGTATATAAATTGACTACAAAACTTTTAACCTTACACAATAAATTTCATTTTATTGACCTGTGTTATTATTGCTGAAGTTAAATTAAATGCTGTTGGCTGCTGCCTGTACTGTTCTAATCTTATTTGCCAATAGTAATTTTGTCAGGAAAATAACAACTACCAGGATTAATGTTCAAAAATTATAATGTAGATCATCGTATTGTTTCCGCTTTGTTCATTTTCTTTCGGTATGTTATTCCTTTATATATGTACAAGTTCCTTGTTGTTTGATTTTGTAGTTTTGCCTACGTTGTATCCAGTAATAAGTATTGGAATTGTGTTTAAATTTTTTCCACCATGTTATTTTTAATTTAGTTTTTTTTTTCATTTTATTTAAATAATTTAATTTAGTAATTGTAGGTAGTGGATCTGATGAAAGGACACTGGGCGACAGGTGGACATTCGATAGCACAAAAACACTTTTTTTATAACTTTTCCGTGGTCACGGTCGCCATGTAACGAATTTATTTAAAAATGTTCTTTATTTATTTTCCAATACTTATTATTCAATTCCAATGTTCACAATCTATTAACCTGTTTAATTATTCTGTTCTCAATGTTCTTATTTTAAAGAATATAAATTTATTTATATAACACTTATGCTAGGAAAGTGAAGCGTCATTAATTTGTTATGCTTTATTATTCAAACAAAATGTGGGTCAATGAAGAATATTATCAGCAACCCGATCTACTGAAATGTTAGTTATTTCATAATGTTTTGAATTGAACAATGTATGGTAGTATCGAACTTTAAGAAGGTTAAATATTTAAATTCAGTAATTCTAGCTGTCTTGAGTTTCTATTTTTTTATTTCAGTAAATCAAGTGTTAATGCTCTTCACTTATTAAAGAAAAGTGAATCATAGTAATATATTTATTGACATACATACATTCATGACAGTAGCTTTTTCAAGAAAAAGGATCAGTAATTAAAAATAAGGATAAAGGAAAACGAACCATACATTCGCAGCACCATATGTACACCCTATATGGAAAAATCTTAACACATGTTAAACATACGTTAACTATTTAGAACAATTCATATGTAAATCCTTTCTTATTGCACATTTTGAGTTTGAATTTTTATTTCTTAATTTTGTTTGTGCCGAAAGACATAAAAAAGAAGATGATTTCTTATAAAATGAAAAACTATTAAGAAAACATACCGTTATACGCAGGTGCGTTCGTTAAATGTACTTTTACTTGTTCTGAGAAAAAGGGTATGCGAAAAAACTTATTACAAAAAATATATTTTCTGGGAAGGAGAAACAAATATTTTTCCTTTATTGCTTAAACTTACTAATTTACAAGATCATAAATGTAGATGAATATGAAGATTTTCCAATCACGGATAATTTTTTATAGATGAATGTATGAATATATTATGTGCAGAAAAAAGTATAAAATTAGACATTTTTCTAAACAAAATTCTAGTCTTGCAACATCATTAAAACACAACACTTCAAAATTAATAATAACAATCTATATTGCGTTATATGCGAAATTATAACTTTTTCTAATAATTCAAACATAAAACACCATTATCTTAAACAAAATGGCATAAAATTAAAAACCAAAAAATTTTGGGATACTCCTTTATATAGGAGATTAATTTAAAAAAAATAAGGAGATTAGAGAAGCTGCATCATCAACTTCAACATCTATAGAAGCCACAACACCAACTACACTAATATATACTCAAGCCGCATCATCAACATCAACAACAGACAATAGCTATCATCATCTCTTAGAAAGCGATGAAGATATATTTTTAAATATTAAAGAACCTTTATATATCACGTAGGTCATAGTCTTACCGCTGATTGACATATCTGCCTATTTATTACTACACGATTGGCAGGATGACATTCTTTTAGAAGCATTAAGAAGTTTGGAAAATATGTATTAATATAATATTGTAAAAAATTTGTGTTCTTATTTTTTTTTAAATAAATGATCATGTTTTTTTCTATTAAATAAATATTTTTATTGCTTAAACTTTTTTAAAATTACAACTTTTAAGCTAATTTTTAATTATTATTTTTCGAACTTAATTTATTTCTATATTTATGATGAAAGTTCGTATCGATTTTTTAAGCCAAATTATATGTGATAATTAATAATGAACAAATAACATCAAAGTTAGTTGTAAATATTCTGACAACGCATAGTTGAACGGAAAAGCCAGCCGTTTTCGAAGGCAACTAAACCTTCATCATCAGCGTTCTTCTGTGTTAGTCCACTGTTTGTTGTGTTAGTTGATGTAGATTTCTGCATTATATACGAAACTTTCTTGCAAATGAAATGCGTGAATTGTTTTAATTCATCGTATTTCAATTTGCTCAAACGTGTTTTTTAATGAAAGCCCAAATTTACCATCTGTAATTTTACAACAGACATACCATTGTCGTTTATTCTTTACTAATTATGCACATGTTAGTTAATTTGCTTATTTTTTGTTCTACTTAAGACAACCTTTTTTGGTTTGTTACTATTAAGTATATTTATTTAATTTTTACCACAGGCCCCTGGATATTACAATTTTTACATTTGCGAACATTATATAGGTTATAATAAAATTTCATTAGTTTGTTTGCTTCTGCTTCTATTCTCATGTTTTTTTTTTTTTTTTGTATTAACATGAACAAATGTCGGGTCCACAAGTTTCATTTTCATTAAGCCATGAACAATCTTCGTAATGCTCTCGAAATTTATTTTTAGTTGTTTTTAAGTTATTTGCTTCTTCGAGATGTGATTGAATATTAATCAGTTTATATCTATCTCCGTTGGAGACAATGTGTGAACACCTTTTCAAAAATTCATATATATCGGTGAGTAAGATCCTTACAAATAAGTGTGACTGAGTATGTAGAAAAAATGTTTGTGAATAAACAATAATGTTATTAAATTGTATAAATTGTTATAAATTGTATACAATCATTTCTTTAGTTTATATATATATCTATAATTATTAGGGCCATTTTCACAACTTACCTTTAGCTAAAGGTAGGATTTTGTTGGCCCTATAAATATTTTTGCATTATTAAAATTTAAATTTTTTATTTGCATTACTATTAATAATTATAATATTTAATGGATAAAAAAATTATAAATGAAGATTTTATATTGCAAGGCCATTTATAGGGCAAACAAAATCGTACGTTTAGCTAAAGGTAAGTTGTGAAAATTTCCCTTAGTATGTTAAACTAACTAAAAATAAAGTTACACAAGTTTTCTAATTTCGTTTGTTAGTGGAATATATTCAAATATTTTATCATGAATAATTAAACATAATGCAGATGTATTAGGTGATATATTTTTTAAAGTCTTCAGTTCAATTCTTATATCGATTAGAATAGCAAAACGACTTCTATCAAACTTAAGATTTAGATCATCATAAGGATATGTATCAGAGTTAAGATGTACTTTTACATCACTTAAATCACAATGTTGAAACGTGTGATCATTATTTCGAAAACCTAACAATAGGAAGCGTAGTTTTTCATTGTGAGCAGCTAGCTTAACATTCCAGAAAACTGTTGTACTTTCTGGAAGTTAAGGATAATAATACATATCCCAACTCCTAAAACATATACTTAATGGACGGCGGTTGTTTATTGTTTTTTATATGTATCTGCAGTTTGTATGCATCAGCAAGTTGCATGTGTGGTACTTTCCAAGTTATATATAGTTGGTTAGTTTTGGTTTTTTCTTTTTCAGTTGATAGTTGAGATTTAGAAACTTGTTTGTCATCTTTAGATCGTAACAGAATCAATTCACGTTTACAGTTAACTTTATTATTTCGTGAAAATCTTTAGCAAATCCAAGTAGTAATTTTAGTGGTACACAAAATTTGAAATATACATTTTCGGTTGTAAGTCCATCATTGTTAAATGGTGACCATCCTGCATTTAATAGACTATCAATTTCTAATTTAGTCAGAGACACGTAGTTTTCTAATTCTGTTGCAATACCTAAATAACGTGTGCGATCAATTTCTATACCATTAATTTCATAATTGTTTAAGAGACGTATGGATGTAATAACTGTTGAGTCCTTCTTTGTTGCAAGACCTTCGATATATAGAAAACTTCCACTTGGTAAATCATACAATAGATTATTTAGTATTCTTGAATTTACAGGTAAATATTAAACGACCCAATCGTTGGTGCCACAAGTCATTAACGTTTTGATTATCAGCTATATATAAGCTGCATTTTTATAGTATTTTACATTAAATTCATAAGGTTTGTTTTTCCTTTCAGCATTAATTACAAGTGATTCACCTTTGTAAACATTTACATTTTTGTTCTGAAATA
Source organism: Tachina fera (assembly GCA_905220375.1). Lineage (NCBI taxonomy): Eukaryota > Metazoa > Arthropoda > Insecta > Diptera > Tachinidae > Tachina > Tachina fera. Next base: position 126,798,967 of record LR999963.1, read on the forward strand.
CTACATTCAATCCTGCTTCTTCAAGACGTGGAACAGAGAATAAATATCATTTCAAGTCCTTGCAGAATAAAAATTTTAATTTTTATTTCCAACACGTTGCCTTTAATATTTATAAAACATCGCACTACTCCGATTTTGTTAGCTTGAATAGAAACACCATCTTTAACAACACCAATAATTACTGGATTCTTAAGAACATGTAGTTCGTCAAAGCATTGTTCATTATTTGACATGTGATCGCTTGCTCCGTAGTAGTTTCAACACCGAAACAATTTTCATTCGCAATAAAACTTTGATTTGCAATAAAACTTACACCACTTACGTTTTTACCACTTAAGAGATTTCCGTTTTTACCGGAATTTTCTCTTTTCCACTTGAAGCAGTTCTTCTTTTTGTGGCCAACTTTTCCACAGTAATGACACTTATATTTAATATAAGTTTTCATTGCCACATTCTGAACTTTAATTTCGTTATTAAAAACTTCACGCTTACGTTCTTCCTCAAGCAATATCTTCTTTACAAAATCTAATTCCAAATCATTTGAGTTTAAGATTTCAATAGCAATTACAACACTTTTATAAGTTTCCGGTAAAGTAATGAGTAAATGAAAAATTATGTCAAGCTTTTCCATGTTAGCACCAGATGATATCAACTGCCTTACCAATGCATCAAATTTTAAGAAAAATTCGTTCAAATCCTCACTATCTTCACATTTCATTGTTCAGTTTTTTCTTAAAAATAACTGATTTAAAATGCTCTTCTTCGCAAAGACATTTGTAAGTGCCAGCAAAACTTCATAAGAACTCTTGCAGTCCTTAACATACTCCAAATGAGAATCCACAATTCTTCTAATTATTATAGACTTTGCTTTCTTGTAATTTTTCCTTAGTTCCTCCTTCTTGGTAGAAACGGTTTCTTGATCTACCAATTCCTCGACATTATTATTAATTAAATTTAATAATCCATGTTCATCTAAGACCGCTTCGAGCCTAAATCTCCAATTATCGAAATTCCGAGCCTCAAACAAATTAATAGAAAACATTTCTTCAGCCATGCCTGGGCTCATAACCAGATAAAAATACACAAATTTGTTAGGGTAAAATATGGAAAAAGGCGAAGCAAATTTATTGTTTTAATTTAATAAAGTTAAAATATATAAAGATACAATTAGAATAAAAAGAAAAATTTCCTTTTTGATATACATTAATTCAAAGACTTCTAGACTAACTAAATTTGTTATCAATAAAGTTGTATACGTATTTAGTTGTATAATTCAACAATTAGTATATTTCTCTACAAGACCCTTATATATGTTTAACCATTTATATATTCCTTGATAACTTAACTCCTTCCACATCATTCCTTTAAGAGTTCTGTTTAATCTTTCTATGATGGATGCTTTCAGAACACTGTATGTTGAATAGTGGTTAAATTGGTTGAATTGCATTAAGTGACGGAACTGGTTATTGAAGAACTCCTTACCATCATCTGTTTGTAAATTTTTTGGCTTACGATTGCTTTTTATGAAAATGTTTCTCATAGCGTTCGTGTTGTTGAGTGCAGTTTTATTTTTCACTGCTATAGCCCAAGCTCTTTTTGAAAAAGAATCTATTACTGTTAAGAGATAACGGTGATCGTTATTATATGCTGCGTAGTTTGCCATCTCAAGCTTGCCATAAATCATCGATTGCTTTTATGATAAACCGTCTTCTTTTAAAATTTTTTCGCGCTTGCTTATGAAGTTCATCAACTATTTCTCTTTTATCTTAGTTAATTTTTAAATAAGATTATTTACTATTAAGCATTCAGATGTAAGTGTCATATATTTATATAAAATTTTTATCCTTTAATTTTCGGATATTCAAGTTTTCGTTTTTTCACCTCAACATTTACGTCATTTCGCTTCATAGATTTAAATATAAAATCCTCAAGTGTATTGAATCTTTTTTCGATATTCTTTGAAAAGTTTTTATTTGCATAATTTATTTGATTCCTTAGTACTTTTCCAATACTTTCAAAATTTTCATTGATTCCATTTGTAATTAATTCTTCTAATACCTTAACATCCCTTTTGATAATGTTTAATTGAGAATTATAATTGTTTTTAAGTTCTTCACGTTGTTTGTTAATAGTTTTAATCATATTATCCAATTTTTCAATATTTCTTGATATGTTATTCAATTGTAAATTATATTTGTATAAGTGCGTGGCTGCACAGAAAAGTATCGGTATTTCCCCCAGCTTAAAGTCTAAGTTTAATTTTTCTTCTCTTCTTTAGAAACTCACATTAATTAATAAAAATATTTCATTCAATAAGAATTGAAATTACTGAACTTAAGCCGGACTGAAAATTATTTCTGATTAAAAATCACTAAAGTTTAATTAAAATTTACAAATGTTTCACTATATCAGCTTCTTTCAATTCTTCAATGATGGAAATTATTTCGTTATTGTGATTATTATGACCAATACTTTCTGATGAAATAAGTAAACGTAATCTATCAACTAATTCATTTGAGTCATTTTAATATATATAACTAGATTTCCGATTATCAATAGTCTTTAACGAGAATCCGCTACATTTGGTAAGATCATTTGGCTTAGTATTAAATAAATATTTTCTTATACGAATATATTTATACGCTCACGTACCTTTAATTTGACTTTTTGATTGATATTGACGTTTGTGAGCATTGGTACTTATTAAAATTTTCTTGTATTTTTTAAAATCATTTTTATTATAATGTAAAAACTTTGAATGAAAAACTAATTCAAATAATCCTGGAGGCATTTTCCACGTTTAATTTCCAATTTGAATAGAATTATCAGCATAAAAATTTAATTCATTATTTGCATATCGCCAATTTCCACTTTGAAACCGTAAATTGTATCTACTGTTTTATTATTTAGGAGCAGTTCTATATTTTCAGCTAATTGATATTTTTTCAAATCAGTTTCAGTACCCTGGTTATAATCTATTGCATCATCAAAATTATTCGAACTGTCGTCCGATGGTTGTGGTGGATGTTGTGGATCTGTTATGTTATCATTAGATTGATAATCATCTGAGTTATAATCATCATCTTTTTTTAATATATATTTTAAAGGTTTGGTTATAGACTTAGATGTATCATTCAATATATCATTATGTTGATATTCATTAATTTTATCAATTATCGTATTTAAAGGCTTTGTTATAGGTTTAAATGTATCTTCTAAAATATTAAATCGTTTGAGATTTTTTAATTTTGCTTTCAATACTTCTCTTGTCTCAACAATATTTTTTAACAATTTAATATCCATATTTTTTGTATTTATATGTGCTTGATATCTGTTTAAGTATTTGCTTTTTATCTGCTAATGATCTGTTTTATGTCTGATTGCAATCTGCATTATAAGTACTTAAGATCTGCTTACTTGTAGTTCTATAAATTCATCAAAACCTTTTCTTTATCGCCCTTTATTTATCAAATCATCTTAACCGATAACAAGAAAGCCATATTTATGTTTCCAACATTCACTACATATATTTGTAAATTCTTTCAATGACATATCGCCAATTACATGATCATTACATATATATATCGCTAATTCATTTCATCCTGTTTAAATGTTTTAATCTTATTCGTATTATCACGTATAAGATGCTTAAGGATTTTTGTGTATGTTTGACATAAATAAAAACAATCTATATTCTTATGTCTACCTATACAAAAGTAATCTCTTATAGTGTCTTGTTTTCCACAAATAACATCATCAAATATTATGATAGAATGTGAGTTTGCTGTTGTCGGACTTAGAACTTTCTCGTTTTCCGCAAATGTAAAAATATTTATTCCTTTTATTGGGTCTATAAATTCCTTGAGGTAGCAGTATTTTGGTTGATACAAAGATTTTTAATATATGTAAATGTTTTTAAAACTTAAACCGTTGGGGCTTTCTATTAGACTAATCCTGACATTAGTTTTGCCGCAATTTGAAGGACCTACAATAAATGCTCGAATTGAATTTGGTAAAAGTATACTATGTTTAATTTTCGGCTTGTTTTCTTGTACTTCATCCACATTTCTTACTGCAATTTGCTTAGCTTGCTTTACTAATCGCATTTTTATAACTAACTTTGTTTTGATATAAATTTTTTATTATATAACGAAAACTCAGCATTTAAGTTTATAGTGTCAATCATATTACATGTATTATATATAATTAAAAAAAATGGTTATAAACTATATAATATGTGTTAAAGATAATCAGTATTAAATTGGTATTGAATAAGTAAACAACTTAATAAATAAATTACCTGTTGAATTACATTTACCTGGTTATCAGTTTTGTTGACCTGAAACAAAACTTGTAAAACGTTTAGCAAGAGGCGACAAGGGAATAAATTCACTAGATGCAGCTTGTCGGGAACACGATATTGCATATTCACAAACAAACGATATTAATAAGAGACATAACACAGATAAAGTTTTATTTGAAAAGGCTAGCCAACAAGTCAAATCTGGAGATAGCGGTTTTAAACAACGAGCTCACGCTTGGTTCATAACAAACGCCATGAATTCAAAAGTTAAATTAGAATTAGGTATGAATGATGCCAAAATGCATAAATCTAGAAGATCAAAGAAGAAAAAGAGTGAAATCAAAAAACATGTGACACAAAATTGTTTTCAACAGCTTTTAAAAATACTCTAAAGCTCTTGAAAAATGAAAAACGAGACAATTTAAACGCTGCTGTAAAAATTTAACTAAAAGCCATTACTTCTTACTTCAAAGGGAAGAAGAGGGCTAATATTATTATACCGAGAGTTATACCTATGCCCAAAATTTTTGGATTTCTTCCATTAATTCCAATCCTTACAGCTTTGATAGCATTTGGAGGCTAATTGGTGGATCAGCTATTATTAAGGCGGTAAATTATACAAAAAAGGAAAATAACAACTAGCAGAAGCTACTCGACATAATAGACAATTGTTATGGGAAAAGGGTTATATCTTAAACCATATAAATCTGGATATGGACTTTATTATAAGCAAGCTCCAAAACACTTCTAGATAATTTACCTAATCGACCATTAACTGATCTAGATTTAACAAAATATCTTATAAAACTCAAAAATTTTAGAGGTATTTTTATGCGTGATCGTTTGCTTAAGAAACCATTAGTTCAAGAATGTGGCATTGTTAATTTAGATAATTCTCTTGGTCCTGCAACTCATTGGGTAGCTTATTATAAAAATCGCAACTATAAAGAATATTTCGATAGTTTTGGAAACTTACAACTTCCAATTGAAGTAGTTAATTACTTAAAGATACCCATTAAATACAATTATGAGCGAAAAAAAACTTTAATACATTTAATTGTAGTCACCTATGTTTAAAATTTTTACTGAATAAATGTAACTTGAAATTAAACAAATAGTTATATAAATATATACATAAATAGATATGTTATAGTTTATTTATTTCTTCTTATTAAGTAACCTTCTTGTTTTGAATTATTTTGTAATTTGAAGTTGTAAAATATAAAGCTTAATCAATAAAAATTAATATTCCGTTATGTCATCAATATGCATAAAAATATCATCATCAATATCATCATTTATAAATTGATTTATAAAATTAATTGAGCTGTGGTTATCTACAATATCAATATCCACTAGAAAATCGTCATCCTTTGCATTAATAAATTATTCCTTATCGTGTCCCCAAGCAAGGGTATCTACATTATTGTTGCAAACAAATCTTTTATCATCTACATATCTTAAAGATATTTTATTCATTAAAAAAGCATATAAGTTATGTAGCTTTGCTTTAAATATATAAATATTGCCATAATAAATTTTTTTATTATATAAACAATCAATGAAACTATTTTTTTAAGCTTTAGGTCAGTAAATTTTATAAATTTCTTTATATTTTTATTTTTATATCGATAGTTTGTTAACCTTTGGTTTATAAAATTTACTGACCTAAAGCTTAAAAAAATAGTTTCATTGAACATATAAAAGAGGTCGAAAAATTAGATAAACAATTTATATAAACAATTTGTATAATCGCTTAAACTTAGCTTTGCACAGATATTATTTTTCAAATCTTTTGCTTTTTTATTTCTTTGTTATTGTCCTTACTAAAACAATACAATTTAGATTTTAAACCAATGAATTTCCTCATAATGTGTCCACTATTTTCATCCTTCGTCATTCCCAAATTTTTTTTATTCTTTTGTGGAATATTAAATTTGTTACTTACATCATTATCGAATCTATTATCAATTTCATTGTAAATATCTCTTTAGAAATCATCCATCCATTATGTTCCATATAATTAATTTCTACTTTAGATTCATATTTGGCAAGGATGTAATCGTAAGGGAAATTATAAATTTTCCACTTAGATAATTCTAAAACACAAAATCCTATATATATATATATATTGGTTTATTGTACGAAGAATGTGTTCTATTCAGTTCAATAATCATATTTTGATCAAAAATACTTAGAGAATTAAACTCAGGTTATGCGATTAGAGCTCGAGCTGCTAACCTTTTCCCTTTATTTTCCCAAGAAGTAGCAAGTTTTATATTTTTTTGTTTATCAACGTTCTCCATAGTTTTCCATGTATTGCGTTATTTAAAAACTTGAAAAAATTCTACTCAAAATTGTTTTTTGCATGTGTTCTGTGAAAAGTATTTATATATATTTATATATATATATATATATATATAAATTTTAATATTCTATGAATTTTTTCTAACTTCAAACCATGCGCTAAACACTGTTGTAAGTTTTTATAATAAATTATATATTTACTTTAACTTCTTAAATCGAGAATTAGTTTTGAGTTTTTACCCATGGGATGTACCTTGTTTTCACAACAAAATGGTAAGGAGTTATGATGGTCATGAATTTCTCCTGGATATGTTGAATCTACTTCTAGAATATATTCAGTATCTGAGTCGTCGGGCATAGAATGTAAAAAGAAACTGTCAATATTAGTAATCCATTCAAATACACTTTCAGGTAAATATTGTGACATAGCCCATCTATATAAATTATTTGCATCTAAGTATATTAAATATTATGATTCAATTTAATTGTCAAAATCAGTCATATATCTGTTGTTGGCTTTTGAATGTCTCTCGGAGCACTGAACTATTCCTCCTCTTATTCCCTTTTGGATGAATGTAATCATATCAATATCTGTCAGAAGTTGCAACTTAACTTTAGTAATTTTAAGCATTACATCCCATGAAAGGCCAGGTGGTGTGTAATAATGGCATGGATCTAACTTATATATGTTTTACACAACAATCTGAAATTTTCTCGTTGTATACTCATAGTGAACAGAATATTTAGCGGAGTTTTTATTTCATACTAAACAAAAAAAATCATAGGAAAAAATATTCGGAATACATATTGTTATTGACAAATAAGCTTCATTTGCATTGCTTATATTTTTAGGGTTCCGTACACCAAAGGTGAAAAAAGGAACCCTATTGTTTTCGCTACGCTGTCCGTCTGTCCGTCACACGGTATTTTCTCAGGAACCGTAAGAGCTACGGACCTGAAATTTGGACAGAGTATGTAGTAGCTTGGCCACTACAACAACAAATACATGAGAATTAGAAATTAAAGGGTGCTCCAAAACGAGCGACGAAAAATGCTAAAATCTCATGTAATATACATACAATTGTATGTACATATGTTTATTGACACTTGAAATTTGTAAAATTAGTGTATTTTTATATAGACTACAACAATAAACATTAAAATATTAAAAAATTTAAATTAAAGGGTGGTCCATCAGTTAATGCAATTTTGACTATGTAATTTTGACAAATTTCTGTATCTTGGAGACCGTAAGAGGTAAACTCTTGAAATTTTCAAAAACGGTAGAACTAAAAAATCCGAAAATGATAAAATCGCCAAAAAATAAAAAAAAATCGACAAAATTAAAAAAAAAATCTAGCACTAAAATAAATCGCCCAAATTCGAAAAAATCGTTTAAATGAAAAAAAATCGCTAATATGAAACAAACGCCAAAAACCGAAAAAAATCGCCAAAACGCGAATAATGCGCCAAAACCAAAATAATTGTTTATGTGAAAAAAATCGCCAAAATGAAAAAAAATCGCCAAAACTAAAAAAAATCGCCAAATTTAAAAACAATCGCCAAAACGAAAAAAAATTGCCAAAATTTAATATAAACGCCAAAAACCGAAAAAAATCCTCAAAACGAATACAAGTGCCAAAATTAAAAAAAATCGTCAAAACCAAAAAAATCACCTGTATGAAAAAAATGCCAAAAATTAAAAAAACGCCAAAATAAAAAAAACGCCAAAATAATAAAAATCGCCAAAATTAAAAAAACTTCAAACACCAAAAAAAAAAATCGCCAAAACGTGAAAAAAGTGCCAAAACTCAGAAAGCGCCAAAAAATTCAAAAAACCCCCAAACTAAAAAAAAACGCTTAAAACCGAAAAAAACCCAAAAACGAAAAAAATTCCAAAACTATAGTTTATATTGTTCGTATTGAATTACATACATATCTCGTGCCCGTACGGAACCCTTCGTGCGCGGCTCAAAGTCGCACTTCACTGAATTTATTTACATAATCATAAATAACAAAAACAAAAAAAAAACGCAAACAAGAAAAAACAAACAAACAAAAGTGCCCTTGATTAATACTCTATATGAGTACCTCAAAAACAAATAACTGTGAAGTGAGTTCTAATGGCAGAAATTCCTATTTTACTGTGAGTTCTGAAGCTCTTATTTTTTTTAATACATGTATTTATTTATTGTATCTTCAAATATGAACTAACAATAAGTATTCAAATATTAAATCTAAAATATAATTATTAGGGCCGACCACTGTCGGACATAAACTCAGTGGTAGTTATAAATAATACATAAGTAGTAATAATCAAAAGAGGAAAAAAGTATTTTCAAGAAATCCCATCTGGAGTGCTGAGCCCTTGTGTTCCTCGTTTTTAGGCAGATGCGTCCAGTAAAGTTCAAAATATTACGAGCAAGCGGATTAGGATGTGACTCGAGTTTTATTAAATATTTGCCTGCGTATTTTGCAATTTCTTCAATCACTAGTGGCATATTTAAATCACGATGTATATTTCAATTTTTGATGTGCCATGGAGCCGTTGTTATCAAACGTAAGGTTTTGTTTTGCCTCCGTTGGATTCTCTCGACATTAGAAGCTGAAGCTGTGCCCCATAGCTGAATTCTATAGCACCATATAGGTTTCAAAAGCGACTTGTATATCAAAACTTTACAATCTAATTTATAATTATATATATATATATATATATATATATATATATATATATATATATATATATATATATATATATATATAATAATATAATAATAATAATTTTAGTTTCATTTGTGTTAGCTTACAATCAATGTGCTGTTTCTATGTAAGCCATCGATCAAGGTGTATACCAAGGGTTTTTACATGTGAATGTTGAGGAACAATTAGATTATTAATTCTAATGGGGGAACAAGTATCTTTTCATAGAGTAAATGTTACCTGGGCCCTATTCCACAAAACAACTTTTCACTTTGCACTTATCAAATTTTTCGTCAATTTGCAAAACTTTATGTTCCACAGAACTATAAAATTTGAAAAGTGATAAGTTGAAAGTGATAAGTGTAATTTGCAAAGTCTTTGCAATTTTTCTCGTTTCTTTGCAATTTCTGTTCCACGTACGTTCTCTTCTGCAAAGTGCAAAGTTAATTTTGAAAAGTGTAATTTGCAAAGACTTTGCAAATATTTATACTGTTAAGACGTGAATTTTTGTTTGACGATTGTGAGGACGCGGATAAAACAAGAAATTATAGAGACCGAATTAATTTTTCGGGTCTAAAAAATTTCAATTTTAAAGAGTGCTTTCGCTTAAACCAAATCCAAGTTGATTACGTTTTAAATAAAATTGGACAAAATTTAAAGCATGATACTCAGCGCAGTCATGCTTTGTCGGTTGAAAATCAACTGTTACTGTGCTTGCATTGGCTCGGAAATGGGTGCCAGTACCATGGGGTTGCAGCTATGCATAACGTTGCAAAATCAACAGTTTGTAGAACCATCCATAAAGTTGTCGACGTTATAATAGACGTTTTATTTCACAACACAATTCGGTGGCCCGATGACGTTAATGGTATTGCTGAAAAGTTTTTTAATATGGGTGGATTCCCTTGTGTGTGTGGTTGCGTGGATGGCACACTCATTAAAATTGATGCGCCTACATTACACGAGGAAGGATACGTAGATCGGCATGGAAACCACTCATTAAATGTGATGATGATATGCGGGCCAGACTACACATTTTACAGTGTAAATGCAAGTTGGCCGGGCAGCGTTCATGACTCAAGGGTGTTACGGAATTCGGCTGTAAGTCAACGATTCGACAGTGGATGGAGACCATTTCCGGATGCTGTTGTCTTGGGTGATAGTGGTTATGGACTGAAAAACTGGTTGATACCACCAGTACGACGAAATCCCGATAACCCTGCTGAAGAGGCTTTCAATCGTTGCCACAGGAAAACACGACGTATGATTGAAAATAGCTTTGGAATTCTTAAAGAAAGATTCCCGTGTTTAAATCATCTGCGACTGAGACCTGAATTTGCAGGAAAGGTAGTTATTGTTTGTGCCATCTTACACAATATTGCCTGTAGCATCGGAAGGAGTAGTGAAAACATACAACCCACTGAAGACACCGACAATGACATCGAAGAATTAGATCTGGAAAATACTGATGAAGAAAATTATGTCATTAATAATATGGATCATGCGAGTGGAATGGAAAGGCTTACTTCTCTGCTGCAATACTTTTCGTAATGCCAACTATTACAGTATTGTTTTGAAATAAAATTTGTTTTTCGGCTATGGCATTTTATCACTGCAAAAGAGTTGTTTAATTTGGGGGAAATTTTGAGGTTTGAGAATAAGATCTCAGAAAATAAATAATAGAAGTCAAATAAAAATTAAATTCACTTATTGTTTATTTAGGAACAAAATAAATTAAAAAAAACACAAATAATAAAAATGCATACATAAAACTAATAAAACATAAAAACTTAAGACTCATCAAACGATATTTTGGAAATATTTGCAGTTTCAGCCGCTGCAATTCCTCTAGTTATGGCAGAGGCTGGAAGTTGGAGCTCCCTCTCCAGTTTAAGGCATTGAAGTTTCCGATAGTAAACTTCAACTTGGATTAGCTCAAGCCGACATTTCTTCTCTATATCCAAAGTTTCACTTGGAAAATTGGTAGAGCTTTTCCGCTTCCTTGCGTTTAAAGGTGGCTGGGCAGGTGATTCCTCTGTCATTGATATTCTGGAATCGCACTCACCTGGTGGTAGATTTTCTGGATTTCCATAGCTTTCTGGCAAATTCAGTCCATCTACCACGGCTGAATCTGACTTCAGAATATCGAGGATGACCAAGTCAGCTTCATCCATAACGCTGTTTTTCCCACCTGCTGAACCAGTTCTTCTGGCGTTATCTCTTTTACTCTGCAAGTTAATAATATTAAATTCAGGGGTTAATAAAATTATATTCAAGGATCTCAAAAATAACAATCATTTGTATGTGTGCCCAAAAAATTTACGGTGCACAAATTTTATATTTTTGCGCAGGTAACAAGGAAAATGACCTTTTATGTACAGTTTATGAAAATGCACACACACACACACACGGTTGCATCATTATTAATTGATTTTTAATTGTCTCACAGCAACAATGTGTGTAATGATCATTTGTATTGTTGTTGTATACAATATACCTGTTAGTTATTGGGACTGCACAATATTACAATTGATAGAAATTTTAACAAGGACAAATAAATGATTTACATATTTAAATCCCTAATTATTTGCTATACTTAGACGTAAAATTATTTTACTTACCGATGTACGACTTTTCCAGAGCCCAAACAAACCATCCCTCGCATAGGTCCATGTTTTTTGGGCAGACGCCAGTTGCAGGGATTGGGCTTTTTTCAAAACTTCCTCCCAAGCAGCCTGTTTATCTAATTTGTTAACCTTTAAATGAAATGCAAATTTTAATATGTTCTTAATATTAACAATAGTTGTAAAAAATAAATACTTACTTTATTGTCTTGAAAACTGGCAAATAAAATATCTTTTTGTTCTTTTATAACATGCAACACTGCAAGTTTTTTTTCCATTTGAATTTTTCGGCTCATTTTAACAAGTTATATTGTCAAGTGCAAAGTGAAAACTGATAACACAAAAATGCAAAGATGCTTCAATGCTTTGTGGAACACTTTGCATACTCTCTTTGCAGGAGAGCGCAAAGACTTTGCAGTGAGTGCAAAGACTTTGCAGTGAGCGCAAACTCTATTCAAAAATTAGCTAAGTGCAAAGTGAGATTTGCAAAGAATAATGTGGAACTGAAACACTTATCACTTTGCCAAAAAATACAATTAGATAAGTGCAAAGTGAAAAGTTGATAAGTTGTTTTGTGGAATAGGGCCCTGAACACACTTCTGTTCATTTACTTTAATTCTCCATATTTTTAACCATAGTTCCAGCTGGCTAATATGTTCCTGAAGATATCGGGATGCTTTGTGAGGCTTTTCGTGCATGCTAAAAAAGGCTGTATCATCGGCAAATGTAGATGTATGGATTTTAGTTCTAACAGTCATATCACAAGTATATACAAAAAACAAAACTGGGCCCAGTATACTCCCCTGTGGCACACCGGTGGAGATAGATTCGGTCACACTCATGAAATCTCCTTCCACAACAATGAACTTCCGGGATAGAATATAACTTTTCAATAGCTTTAGAAAATTTACTGGTAGATACGTCTTTAATTTTAGAATTAGGCCTTCATGCCATACTTTATCCAATGCCTGAGAAAAATCAATAAAAAGGGCAGAACAATACTTCTTTTCTTCAAATGTTCTTCTTATAACTTGAACCAATCTATTCGTTTGTTGAATGGTGCTATGCTGACTTCTAAAACCAAATTGATGGTCCGGTATGCCCCCACTATCAGCTAAAATTGCGGACAATTTGGTCATGAGCAGCTTTTCCAAGAGTTTTGACATATTTGACAGCAAACTTATTGGCCTATATGACTCAGCTTTTTTTTGCAAGCTTCCAGTGTTATGAATAATACTCCATTCGTAATATGGCATTTAAAATAAACAGCAGGATTCTTATTGCAATATGCGGTAAGTTCATCAGCATCTTGTTACTAATTCCATCAATACCTGGAGCTTTCTTTGGCTGGAGTTCAGCAATTTTTTTTTGTACATCACGCATATTAAACTTAAAGGGTTGAGGGGGTAGAGCAACTACACTCGGAAATTCAGAAACACCAGTACATGTATTTGGTGTAAATACGGATTTTAAATGCTCAGGAAATATTTTACATTTTTCCGTACCGCTTCTTTCCCAGCCTCCGGTAGATGTGCGTAGAGGTGGCTTAAACTCAACGGGTGTTTTGAACTGTCTAGCAGGGCGCCACAAAGGGTAATTTGATGTTGGTGTGACATCCAGATTTTCCAAATAGTTTTTAAGAGATGTAGTTTTTTTCAGATGCAAGCAACTCTTGCAGTCGTTTAGTACATTCGTTAAGTCTGAGTTTATGTTTGGAGTGATCTGTGCTATTGCCATTCCCTTCTAGCTCTTCTTTTTTCACATACGAGATGTTCAGTATCTGTAGAATATATTCTATTAAACCCAGTCTGGGGTTGGGAGGAAGTGGCATGTTCGTTAAGATTGACATCAGTACATACGTTTGGGGTAAGTACGGATTTTAAATGCTTAGAACTCTTTTAATCTAGTTTTATTTTGGGGTGATCTGTGCTGTTGCCATTATCTTCTAGCTCTTTGTTTTTCACATACGAGATGTTCAATATCTGTAGAATATATTCTATTAAACCCAGTCTGGGGATGGGAGGAAGTGGCCTGCTTAATATTTGCGTGAAGATTGGCAATATTAAATTCAGCATCATCATGAGTTCTTAGCTTAATGTTTTCAGTACGGTGTGCTACCTCCATAACTACTACATTTTTTTCTGCTAGATCTTTAAGTTTAGTACAACCAGCAGTATCGTGCAATTCACTGCAGATAACACAAACTGAAGGTAACTTGCAGTAAGTTTTTGTGTGACCATATTCTTGGCAATTATGGCACTGTACGGGTCCAGAACGCTTGTGTGGTTCTTCAACTGTTATTTTTCGGTATAAGAGATATTTTAAATTATAAATTAGATGAGTCTCGTTTTTGTTTCAATTTTAAATCGTTTGGCTCAAGTTCAACGCGAAATAGAGGTTGAGGAATCTTCTCCCTATTTATTATGTTCAATATATTTTGTACCTTAAATGACTGGCATCAGCATGGGAATCTATGCCCTTTAATACGATCTGCAGGCCTTTAGCACTCTTAAGCTGATATGTGTAGAAACTTTTTTTACTTTTTTCAAATTCAGTAATCATTTTGCGAAAATCTTTTTCTTCATAAACTTGAATTTTGGTTTCGTCAATGTTACCACGTTTTATTGGAATGATGTGGAATTTATTCTCACCAATGCCTGAAATTATATTTTTAATAAGAGTGTTTGAATTTTTTTTCTCTCAAATAGATTGGTGGCGGCTTGGATGTTTTTTTCGTGCATACATCAGTTGTTGTCATCTTACAATATTTGAAAACGGGTTTGACGGTTAATAGAGGATGCGCTGTTATCCCTAGATATTTTTGGAGCAGATGAAATTTTCGAAGACTTTGGGCTTCACCCGCGCTTAACAAAAATTATATGTCTTGCGCATTCCGACTTGGACCTTGGATTTTGGGCTGCTCTTAACTTCAGTAATAACTTGGTTAAGTGATGACCACGAGCCCGAAGCGGATGACAACGGTAATATTAACGAACCACTAGTTGGCATTGGACAAAGCGAAGTTAATCGCTGACGAAAAAGTGGCCTCGCCGCTAAACAAAGTCTATTATCAGATTTCTTTTTTATTTTTCGTGGTACCTTCATAGCGAACAGTCGATTAGCGGAATTTTTTCTTACATACCAAACTAACAAAAAATTATACAAAAAAATATTCGTAGTACATATTATTCGTAATAGGTACATAGTGACTTTAATAAATAAGCTTTATTGCTTTGATAATATTTTTTACATAGTGGAAATAACAAATACAAAAAAAGCAAACAAAAAAAATATAAACAGTGACATTGAGGAATACTCTATACGAGTAACTCAAAAACAGACAAACAATCATAAATTACAAAAGCAAAAAAAACCGTAAGCAAAAAAACACAAAAAGTGCCCTTGAGGAATACTCTGTATGAGTGCCTCAAATACAAAAAAATATGAAGTGAGTTCTAACGGCAGAAATGCCTATTTTACTGTGAGTTCTGAAGCTCTTAATGAAAATAATAGAAATAATAAATCTAATGAAAGTGTTTTTTTAATGGCAAAACCAATTTTTCGTCAGCGATCAACTTCGCTTTGTCCAATGCCAAATAGTAGTGATTCATTAACATTACAATTGCCTAGTACTTCTTCATATAAGTCAGTAATATCATCCCCTTCAGGCTCGTATTCGTCACTTAATAAAGTTATCACTACAGATAACAGTATTTCAAAACCCAAGGTGCAAGTCGGTATGGACAGATATATAACCGTGGTAAAGCGTGGGCGAAGCCCAAATTCTTAAAAAATTTCATCCGCTCCAAAAATGTCTAGGGATAACAGCGCATCCTCAATTAATCGCCAAAACCGTTTTAAAATTTTGCAAGATGAAAACGACAAACCCGAGGCATCGTCGAATAAAACATTCAAGCCGCCACCAATCTACTTAAGGGAGAAAAATTCAAATGCCCTTATTAAAAAATTAATTTCGGTCGTTGGTGAAAATAAATTCCACATTGTCCCAATAAAACGTGGCAACATCGATGAAACGAAAATTCAAATTTATGACGAAAAGGATTTCCGCAAAATGGTTTCTGAATTTGAAACAAATAAAACAAGCTTCTACACATACCAGCTTAAGAGCGCTAAAGGCCTGCAGATCGTATTGAAGGGCATAGATTCTTATGTTGTCCCTGAAGAAATTAAAGATGCACTAGTCCTCCAGGGATTTAAGGTAAAGAATGTATCAAACATATTTAACAAAGAAAAAGTACCCCAACCCCTATTTCGTGTTGAACTGGAGCCAAATGATATACAGTTGAAAAAAAACGAGACTCATCCTATTTATAGCCTTAAATACCTTTTATACAGAAAAATCACAGTTGAAGAGCCACATAAGCGTGCAGGTCCCGTGCAGTGTCATAATTGCCAAGAATATGGCCATACAAAAGCTTACTGCAATTTACCTACAGTGTGTGTTATCTGCGGTGAATTGCACGGTACTGCAAGTTGTACCAAACCAAAAGATCAAGCGGAAAAAAAATGCAGTAATTGTGGAGGTAATCACACCGCTAACTACAGAGGATGTCCTGTGTACTCTTTCGTCAAGCAGGCTATGGTGCAAAAACCTAAATTAGCTCCAGCTCAACCATTAAACGCGTACTCCGCCACTTTTGCTCAAGTGAGCCAACCAGTTACTTCACGTGTATCGTATGCCGATGCTGCTAAGGCTAGTTCTATCCCCACACAAAATATTTCACCGCCAAATAATTCAACGAATGCAAATTCAAGCTTTAACTTTAGTCGCCTTGAAGCTACTATTGAGAATCTGGTGCTAACTATAAACAACTTTACAACAAATATGACTACCATGATGCAAGAAATGCTGAGAATGCAGAATACTCTGCTTCAAGCATTAATTAACAAGCCATGAACACGTTAAAAATATGTTTCTGGAACGCAAACGGCATTCGCCAACATAAAAATGAACTTGAGCACTTCCTTACGGAAAAAAATATTGATATAATGTTGGTCTCTGAGACTCATTTGACTTCTAGAAGCCTCTTTAAAATGAATGGCTACACTTTATATGATACAAAGGACCCTAGAGGGAGAGCATGCGGTGGATCAGCAATTCTAATAAAGTCAAGACTCAAGCACTATATTCTTGACAACATTTGTGAAGAACATCTACAAGCAACAAATATCTGCATTGAAAATTTTTGTACATATTTCGTGATATCTTCAATTTACTCCCCTCCCAGATTTTCAATCACTGAGGACCAATACGAGAAGTTCTACAAATCTCTTGGACCTTGTTTCGTAGCAGCTGGCGACTACAATGCTAAGCATACGTTCTGAGGTTCGCGTCTTATTACGCCTAGAGGTAGGGCGTTGTTCAACACAATTTCAAAAATGGGCTTGGATGTTATTTCGAGTGGGGAGCCTACTTACTGGCCTACGGACATACAAAAAATTCCGGATGTTATAGATTTCGGCGTCATAAAAAGTATTTCTAGGGAATTAATCCACGTTGAAGCTTCCCTAGATCTCTCGTCCGATCACTCTCCCACGATCGTTACAATCTGTAGCCCACTGAGAAGCGCTTTACCTCACCCATATGTCAAGATGATAAATCGTGTTAATTGGCTGGGATTCAAAAAATATCTTAGTAGTCATTGCACAGAAAATATTACGCTAAGATCACCCAATGATATTGAATCGAACATTGCAAATTTTAACGAGAATATTAAACAAGCTTCTGAACATGCCACTACCTCTCATCCGCATACTGTGTACAATAAAATTTATTCTACAGACGTTGAACATCTCGTACGTGAAAAAAGGAGAGCTAGAAGGGAATGGCAAGAGCACACATCACCTCAACACAAAATCAGATTTAAAGAGTGCACTAAAAGACTCCAAGAGTTGCTTGCATCTGAAAAAACTGCATCTTTTAAAAATTATCTGGAAGGGCTTGATGTCACACCAGCATCTAATTACTCTTTGTGGCGCGCTGCTAAAAAGCTTAAAACACCCGTTGAGTTTAAGCCACCTCTGCGCACATCTACCGGAGGTTGGGCAAGAAGCGATACTGAAAAAGGTAACATTTTTGTTGAGCATTTAAAATCCGTTTTTACACCAAATACATGTACCGGTGTTGCTGATTTGCCGAGTGTAGTTGCTCTACCCCCTCGACCCTTAAAATTTACGATGTGTGATGTACAAAAACTAATTGCCGAGCTCAACCCGAAAAAAGCTCCCGGTATTGATGGAATTAGTAACCAGATGCTGATTAAGTTACCTCGTACTGCAATTAGAATCCTGTTATTCATTTTTAATGCCATTTTACGACTGGAGTATTATCCAGACTGCTGGAAGCTTGCCAAGGTTAAAATGATTCCAAAGCCAGGTAAAGATCTTACCAAGGCTGAGTCATATAGGCCAATAAGTTTACTGTCAACAATGTCAAAGCTTTTTGAAAAGCTCCTCATGGCAAAATTGTCTTCAATTTTAACTGATAATGGGTGCATCCCGGACCATCAATTTGGTTTTAGAAGCCAGCATAGCACCATTGAGCAAACGCATAGATTGGTTCAATTTATCAGAAAAACATTTAAGGAAAAGAAATATTGTTCTGCCCTGTTTATTGACGTTTCTCAGGCATTTGATAAAGTGTGGCATGAAGGCCTGATTTTGAAATTAAAGACATACTTACCAATAAACATTCTAAATCTTTTGGAAAGTTACATTGTTGCACGAAAATTTACAGTTGTGGAAGGACACTTTATGAGTATGCCTGAAACTATCTCATCCGGTGTGCCACAGGGGAGTATACTGGGGCCATTTTTATATTTGATTTATACTTGTGATATGCCTGTGAGCAGTAGTATCCACACTTCTACATTTGCCGACGATACTGCCTGCCTTAGTATGCACGAAAACCCTGATGAGGCATCCCGAAAACTCCAGGAACACATTAGCCAGATGGAACTATGGTTAAACTTATGGAGAATTAAGGTAAATGAACAAAAGTGTGTCCATATAACATTTACTTTACGAAGAGATACTTGTTCCCCCATTCGGATTAATAATCAAGTTGTTCCTCAACATTCACATGTGAAATATCTTGGTATACACCTCGATCGACGGCTTACATGGAAACATCACATTGACTATAAGTTAACTCAAATAAAACTAAAATTAACTCAGGTACATTGGCTGATTGGCAGAAATTCAACAATCAGCCTAGACTGCAAACTTTTAATATACAAGTCGCTTTTAAAGCCAATATGGTGTTACGGTATCCAGTTATGGGGCACTGCTTCTGCCTCCAATGTAGAGAGAATTCAACGAAGACAAAACAAAATTTTAAGGTTAATAACATCTGCTCCATGGTACATTAAGAATTCAAATATACATCGTGATTTAAATATGCCACTAGTGATTGAAGAAATTGCAAAATACGCAGGCAAATATCTAACGAAACTCGAGTCACATCCTAATCCGCTTGCTCGTAATATTTTGAACTTTACTGGACACATCCGCTTAAAAAAGAGAGATACAAGGGCTGTAATACTAAACACTCCGAATGAAGTTGCTTGAAATTTTTTATTTTTTTTGCTTATCACTACTTATGTATTATTTACAACTATCACTTAGTTAGGTCTGGCATTGGTCGGGTCTATTAATTATATGTTAGATTTAAGATTTGAATACTTATTGTTAGTTCATATATGAAGATACAATAAATAAAAAAACATGCATAAAAAAAAAAAAAAAATTTTTGTTTTCATTAAGAGTTTCAGAGCTCTCAGTAAGTCTATCATGAAATTTTTTATTTTTATTATTTTCAGTAAGAGCTAATTTTGCGCAAATAAGCCAACCAGTTACTTGCCGTGTATCGTATGCCGATGCTGCTAAAACAAATTCTCTTTCCGCACAAAATATTTCCCCGCCAAATATTTCAACAAATATAAACTCAAACTTTAGTTTTAATCGCCTTGAAGCTACCATTGATAATTTAGTGCAAACTTTAAATAATTTTACAACAAATATGAATTCCTTGATGCAAGAAATGCCACAAATGCAGAATACACTGCTTCAAGCATTAACCAACCAAGCCATGAACATGTTAAAAATATGTTTCTGGAACCCAAACGGCATTCGCCAACATAAAAATGAACTTAAGCACTTCCTTAGGGAAAAATTATTGATATAATATTGGTCTCTGAGACACATTTAACTTCGAAAAGCTTTTTCAAAATTAATGGCTACACTATATATGATACAAAGGACCCTAGTGGGAGAGCATGCGGTGGATCTGCAGATCTAATTAAGTCAAGACTTAAGCCCTGTATCCTTGACAACGTTAGTGAAGCTTGCATATAGCAACCTACGAATATTTTTGTAGAAAATTTTTGTTCTAATTTCTTGATATCATCAATTTACTCACCTCCCAGATTTTCAATCACTGAGGATCAATACGAGAAATTCTACAAATCTCTTTGACCTTGTTTCGTAGCAGCTGGCAACTACAATGCAAAACATACGTACTGCATTTCGCGCCTTGTACCACCTATAGGTCAAGGTTTGCTTAATACAATTTCAAAAATGGGCTTAGATGTTATTTCGAGTGGTCTAGTGACGTACTGGTCTACTGACGTACGAAAAATTCCGGATGTTATTGATTTTAGCGTCATGAAAAATATTTTTAGGGATTTAATTAACTTTGAAACTTCTCTAGATCTCTCCTCCGATCACTCCCCCACTATCTTCACAATCTGTAACGAACTATGTAGTGACTTAACTCACCCATATCTAAAGATGATGAATCGTGTTGATTGGCTGGGATTCAAAAAATATCTTAGTAGTCATTTTACGGAAAATATTACGTTAAGAACACCCAATGACATTAAAACTAACATTGTCAATCTCAACGAAAATATTAAACATGCTGCTGAACATGCCACTACCTCCCATCGGCAGTCTGGGCTTAATACAATTTATTCCAGGGATTTTGAACATCTCGTGTGTGAAAAAAGAAGAGCTAGATGGGAATTGCAACAGCACAGATCACTCCAAACATAAACTCAGACTTAACGAATATACGAAACGACTGCAAGAGTTGCTTGCATCTGAAAAAAACTACATCTCTTAAAAACTATTTGGAAAATCTGGATGTCACACCAACATCTAATTACTCTTTGTGCGCGCTGCTAGACAGTTCAACGCACCCGTTGAGTTTAAGCCACCTCTGCGCACATTTACCGGAGGCTGGGAAAGAAGCGGTACGGAAAAATGTAAAATATTTCCTGAGCATTTAAAATCCGTATTTACACCAAATACATGTACTGGTGCTTCTGAATTTCCGAGTGTAGTTGCTCTACCCCCTCAACCCTTTAAGTTTAATATGCGTGATGTACAAAAAAATTGCTGAGCTCAAGCCAAAGAAAGCTCCAGGTATTGATGGAATTAGTAACAAGATGCTGATGAACTTGCCGCATATTGCAATAAAAATCTTGCTGTTTATTTCTAATGCCATATTACGACTGGGGTATTATCCACAACTCTGGAAGCTTGCAAAAATCAAAATGATTCCAAAGCCGGACAAAGATCTTACTAAGTTTGCTGTCAACTATGTCAAAACTCTTCGAAAAGCTGCTCATGACAAAATTGTCCCCAATTTTAACTGATAGTGGGTGCATCCCAGACCATCAATTTGGTTTTAGAAGTCAGCATAGCACCATTGAACAAACTCATAGATTGGTTCAATTTATAAGAAAAACATTTGAGGAAAAGAAGTATTGTTCTGCCTTGTTTATTGACGTTTCTCATTTGATAAAGTGTGGCATGAAGGCCTAATTTTAAAATCATATATACCAATAAATTTAGTGAATTTATTAGAAAGTTACATTACTTCCCGGAAGTTCACGGTTGTGTAAGGAGAATTCTTGAGTGTGTCCGAATCTATATCATCCGGTGGGCCACAGGGTAGCATACTGGGGCCAGTTTTGTATTTGATCTATACTTGTGATATGCCTTTGAGCACCAATATCCATACATCTACGTTTGCCGATGATACAGCCTGCCTGAGTATGGATGAAAACCCTCACGAGGCTTCCCGATATCTACAAGAGCATATTACACAATTGGAAATGTGGTTGAACTTATGGAGAATTAAGGTAAATGAACAAAAGTTCGTCCATATAACGTTTACCGTACTTGTTCCCCAATTCGAATCAATAATCAAAATATTCCTCAATATTCCCAAGTGAAATACCTTGGTATACACCTTGATCGAAGGCTTACATGGAAACATCATATTGACTTTAAGCTTACTCAAATGAAACTTAAGTTATCTCAAATACAATGGTTGATTGTCAGAAATTCAACACTTAGCCTGTACTGTAAACTTTTAATATACAAGTCGCTTTTGAAGCCAATATGGTGTTACGGTATCCAGTTATGGGGCACTGCTTCAGCTTCTAATGTAGAGAGAATCCAACGAAGGCAAAACAAAATTTTACGGTTAATAACATCGGCTCCATGGTATATCAAAAATTCTAATATCCATCGTGATTTAAATATGCCACTAGTGATTGAA
Organism: Tachina fera; assembly: GCA_905220375.1. NCBI lineage: Eukaryota > Metazoa > Arthropoda > Insecta > Diptera > Tachinidae > Tachina > Tachina fera. The sequence goes on from LR999963.1 coordinate 126,821,492, forward strand.
GAAATTGCAAAATACGCAGGCAAATATTTAACAAATCTCGAGTCACATCCTAATCCGCTTGCTCGTAATATTTTGAACTTTACTGGACACATCCGCTTAAAAAAGAGGGACACAAGGGTTCTATTACTCATCACTCCAGATGGGATTTCTTGAAAATACTTTTTTTATGCTTTTTTATAATTTTTTTTCTTTTTTGGATTATCACTACTTATGTATTATTTATAACTATTAACAAGTTTATGTCCGATAGTGGTCGGTCCTAATAATTATATTCTAGATTTAAGATTTGAATACTTATTGTTAGTTCATATTTGAAGATACAATAAATAAATACATGTATTAAAAAAAAAAAAAATATTAACTAACTTTTGCAAATCGTCCAGAATATACTGCACTTCTTCTAGCTTAGTTTGTTTGTTAAATGTTATTATCTCTTGGTATTTTTATATAAATTCCTGGTTTGGATTTATTTTTCTTTGTTCTGACCATGCATGCACTTGCAAACTGTCTATGTTGTATTTATAATCCCTTACTTTGTCTACTGGTTCGACTGTCTGTTTTTGTGTTTTGTTCATTTAATAATTATTTATACGTATAATTTTTCAGTTTCTTCTCTGTCGTCAAGGCTCTGAGCAATATGGTATTGTGCCGCGACCGAATTTGGATGTCGGCTTATAAAATATCCTGCAGTCAGCTTCTGCTGCAAGGCATTATGGTATCCACCACGTTGGATTTCTACTTGAACTCCAAAGGCGTACCGGAATGAGGCTGCTGAAGACTTGTATCTGCTTTTCGTGGTTTTTTTTTAATTTTTATTTGCAACTTTCATATCCCGCTCTTGGAAACTATTGTTGCCCACTCACAAAATTTCTTTGCAAATACCGACTCCGCCATATTATTTTATAAAATTTTCTAAGCAAACTTTTTTCTTTTGTTTATTATTATATATTTACAACCTGGAGGGTCCCTTGGGAATCGTAGGTGTTTATTACCTTGAAACGGTTTACTTGAGAATACAAAGGTAACAAAGGTAATCTACAAAATTTAAGAATTATCATTTTTGAATTTAATTATATTTATGCAACTAAGAATTATTCATGTTTTAATGTTTACTATACATAATTTTAATTTTATTAATATTTGATATTAAGCTTCTGACCCAATTGGTTTTTGCAACGTTGGCATTGCACAATTTGTCGACGCAAAGAATTTAGCAAGTAATTATGATTCACAACAAGTTTAACTGAGCAATATTCGTCGGTTAAACCTAGATTATTAACTAGATAATATTTATCTGAAAAGCAATATTTTAAGTTAAAATACAGTTAACTGACACATAGAGTTTATCCCCCATATGCAAAAAATTAACGTATGCTTCAAGTGTACGTTAAAGCGGTTTTTGTATGGAAAATTTGTCTTAACGTACACTTCAAGCACACTTTAATTTTGTTGCATATGGGAGTATCTTTATGTTAAAAAATAGCTCATAGTTGTAATTTGTTACCTATTTTGCAGGTTTAAGATTGTTGCATTTGCCGGAAAGTCCTTAGTGATGATTTTTTCAGTCAAACCGCAATTCTTCGTAGCCGTTATTTTCAATATTAACATTTGGGTTTTTAGGTTTTCAAAATCATTAAAAAGGTTTCGCAACAAATGCGATGACGTTTTGAATTAGGATTTTTTTGATGGAACTATTTAAAATAATTTTACAGATTTGTTTCCGCTACGCAAATCAACTGAAATTGTTTTAAAAAAATATAAAAAAGTTTTGGAAGGTTTTAGAACGGAAGGTCATTATCAGTACAATATTCCCCTAAGCCGAATTTTTAAATAAAAATTTTTTTTAAATGAAGTGATGTCTTTAATACACATAAATTAATACACCCAGCAATAATTACTGCTTTAACGTAAGCAGTTTTTTAAGGGAATATAAAGCTGGTATTGGCTTATAAACCTTCTTACGTAAGGCATGATATTTGTTCGCGATGTTCCACTTTGGAGCATTTTGTATGTATTTTATTCACGGGATATTGAAGCTTACAAACCTTCCTACTGTCGATTTATTATGTTGGTTATATTTCGTAAAATTATAATTTAAATCATCGTCTTGCATTACTGCACGTTCTGAAGTCAGAAAAAGTATGTCCTGCTTCAAAAACCGTTATTAATTTTTGCTGAGTATATACATACATGAATTGTTCATTCGTTGAAAATACTGAATTATTTGCAAAAACTCCGAATAATTATTAAGATAATTGTTTTGTTAAGTCTCTACACTTGGCTTATAAATTGTTATAAGCACATATCTACAAGAAATACACAACTCACCATCAATGTCGGTTGCCTCACAACGCCATACTTGACCGAAAGCACCTTCTCCCAATATGTTAAAAAACTTCAATCGGTGTCTCGGGAATTCCCACGAATCATATTTTTCCAGTTGTGTCAGCATTGTGACTCCAAGAATACTCTTAGAGTTTTTACTGTCAAGCGTTGATGGTGGGCCACATACTGCGCCTCTCAACCAAACGTTGTGGGTGGAGCTAATATAACCATTTGTAGTATTTGTTGACAGTTGTGATGTTGCCTAAAAACAATTTAATAAAAAAATTTTAGACGGTTTAATTTTTGGATTATAAATTATAGTACCAAGATATTTTCATACCTGTGGGCGAATAGAAAAATACACGATGGTGCAACCATTAAGGCCGTGATACACTATCCTATACAATTGCATGATTAACGAAAAAAATACAACCCTGATCTGATATATTATTATAGTCAAAGTAAATTTATATAAAGTATATGCTAGAGATCTCGTTTAGTGTTACGTTAATGCATAACTGTTAAAAGTGGTTTACAATTTTCGTACGCCATACATACATAGTTCCACAAATTGTGTGTAGTGAAAACGTATGTGAAATATTTTTAAATAATTTCTTAAATAAAAAAAAGTTGTAAGAAGACATTTAAAAACAATTATAATTAATTATAATAAATTTAGTTTAGTTTTGCCTTTCCATATATTTTCTTTTTGTTGTACCCATACCGGGTACTATTGCATTCAATAAGTTAATGTGTTGGTAATTTTCCCACATTAAACATAATCAATGCAAATGCAAATTATATAATATATATGAAATATATTCAAAGTAATGCACAGCATTCTCACTTTTAGTGTAAATTTTTTTGTCCTCAAAGTAATTCATTAATATTACACTGAAATATCAGCATAGTGCACAATAGAATTAGATAAAACGTGAACGTGTACATACTAGGGCATAGCATTCACTATATTTGAAATCCAATACATTTGCGTAAATGTTTAAATGTAATTATCGACCTTTTTTATTTTCTATGATTGTGGTGTTATTTGGGCTTTCCCCCAAAAATCAGGCTTTCAAGGTCATTTAAAATTATATTTTTAAATAAATAAAAGATTATCCATTAAAAATTTATTTTTCCATCCTACGTTTCGTTGGTATTTTTCCAACTTCTTCAGGGATGATTCTTTATTAAAATCTGGCAACCATATAAGTGTTAATAAAAGCAAAAAATAAGTTTATATTAAACAACAATAACAATATGTCTTATTCATTGCACTTACATTTAATCTTTAAAATAACCACATAATTAAAAATATCACAGTGTTTCGTGTAAACTGGACAAACACAAAACACAAACTTAAATATGTATATTAAAAATTGTTTAAACAAATTAAAAACCAAATTAATATATATCACAGCCGAATTTCTCTCACTATTGTCGTCGCTATACTAAAACTATGGCATAGCTAGCATTAATGTTGTCGATGTCATCTTTGGTGTTTATGGCTTTTTCCCCTTTTTGTTGGATTCTCAAACTCTCCAATGTATATCTTTTATTTACTTTTTTCTCTTTATCTAAAACTCTTACTTCATCAAATTGTGCTATATGTCCACTTTCTATACAATGTTGTGATAGTGCCGTTAATTTTTTACTTTTCCTAATATCTGCCTTATGTTCATCGATCCTAACTCCTAAACTTCTCTTAGTTGTACCGATGTATACTTTGCCGCACTCTTCATCTTCATTACCGCTGCATTTAATTTCATACACCACATTACTTTGGTCCTTCGTTTCTATTTTTGTTTTTGTTTGTGTAAATAAATGTTGAATTGTTTTGTTAGGTTTATGTGCAATTGTTACATTCTCTTCTTTTATTATCTCCTTAAGTTTGTTGTTTTCTGTAAGTTTAGGTATAAAAGCTACTCCGTAATATTTGGTGCTACCAGATGTTATTTCTTCAATGTTACCCCGCGTGTTCGTTCTGTTTGTTACCTTCGTAATTAAATTATTTATAATGTTGGTCGGAAAGTTATTCTTCTTAAGGATGTCTTTTATAATTAGAATATTCTTTGCCTTAAACTTTTCTTCGCTCACTTTCAAAACTCTATTAATTAAATTGCATGCTGTGTTAAGTTTTTGGTTCATTGGTTGTGTTGATGTGTAATTAATAACGCGACCAGAAGCAATGGATTTCGAGTACCAATCCGTAATTAATTTGTCTCTTTCCCGGTATATTTTCATATCAAGATATGAAATAGATTTATTTTCTTCTTTTTCTATGGTGAATTTTAGTTTTTTATGGTAGCTGTTAAATGTTTTGAGTATTGTTTCTTCATCTTTTTCCTTTATAATGGCGAACAAATCGTCTACATACTTAGTTATAAGTTTTATTTCTATATTTTCTTTTTTAAGATCCTTAATACTAGTGTCAAGAAGATTATCTAATACAATGTCCGCGATAGTTGGTGATAAGGGATTGCCCATAGGCATGCCATAGATTTGGTTGAATATTTTTTCTCCAAAAATGAAATAATTATTTTCATTAAGGCAGAACTTTAACAACTCCAGGAACCTTGTCCTCGGTATTTTTGTATACTGTTGTATGCTATTCCATTTTGTCATAATATTATTTATTGCTAGATGTATAGGTATGTTGGTGAATAACGATACCACGTCAAGGGATACTAGGATCTCGTCTTCGTCTAAAGAAATTTTTTCTATCTTGTCCTTAAGCTCTAATGAGTTTTTTATATTTAACTCTTTCATGACAATATTTTTTAGAATACTTCCGACATATTTTGATAGATTGTAGCATTGTACACCTACTGATGATGCAATTGGTCTCAGTGGTACATCAGGCTTATGTGTTTTAGGGAGGCCGTATAGTCGGGGAGCTGTTGCTGCATTAGATGTTAATCTTATCTTTTCTTGACTATTAATATATTCTTTTTTGTATAAGTCCATTACAATTCTGTTGTTTGCTCTCTGAAGCTTTTGTGTTGGGTCTATTCTAGTTGTTTTATATGTGCTTTTATCATCCAATAGTCTGCTCATTTTATTTTCATAATCCCTTCTATATATAACTACGGTTTTGTTCCCTTTATCTGATTTTGTAATCACTATTTCATTAATGTATTGCTTTAAAAAATTTTTCGTGTCTTCATAAATACTTAATATAAATTTTTCCTTTTGATTATTCCTGTATGTTCTTCTATGTGTTAATATTCTATTTGCAATCCTTGATCTCACTGTTTCTTTTCGTATATCATCATTTAAGGTCTGTACCCATTGTTCTAAATCTGCTATAATATTGATTGTCGAAATATTTTTATTGTTGACCGGTAGTGCAAATTTCGGTCCCATAGATAATAGCCATTTTACGTCCTCTGGAAATTTTATACTTGTCATATTGATGAACCATTCTGGGTTAAATCTCAAATTATATTTCTCTAGTTGTATTTTTCTTAGTCGTTCGATTTTGGGGCCATGTGAACTTCTCTCTTTTAATGTGATTATTTTATATCTTTGTTTCTGTTTAGTCATAAAATTGCAATATTCTTCGTTATTTAGTGATGATTTAAGTATGTGTTCTTCGTTACTTATTTCCCTGAGTATATCTTTAATGTTATAATTAGTCTCTTTTATTTCTAAATTGAGAATTTTCAACTGAAAGTTTCGCTCCGTTTTTTCCAGTTCTTGTGAAATTCCCGTTGATGTTATTAGATGTCTTGTATTCTTTGTTAAATTTTGCAAGTGTTTAGGTATAAGACCCTTTTTTCTGCATTCAAGTAGGAATTTCAGTCTTTCATTTTGTCTTGCTAGTCTTTTGATATTCCTGCAATATGTCTTCAATAGTAAGCAGAGTGCTGCATTATATTTTAATTTTATTTGTTCAAAAAAATTTGCCATGTTCTTAATATTTGCATGTTTTTATTCGGCGGGCCCTCCGAAATTAGATTTGTGTAAATGTTTAAATGTAATTATCGACCTTTTTTATTTTCTATGATTGTGGTGTTATTTGGGCTTTCCCCCAAAAATCAGGCTTTCAAGGTCATTTAAAATTATATTTTTAAATAAATAAAAGATTATCCATTAAAAATTTATTTTTCCATCCTACGTTTCGTTGGTATTTTTCTAACTTCTTCAGGGATGATTCTTTATTAAAATCTGGCAACCATATAAGTGTTAATAAAAGCAAAAAATAAGTTTATATTAAACAACAATAACAATATGTCTTATTCATTGCACTTACATTTAATCTTTAAAATAACCACATAATTAAAAATATCACAGTGTTTCGTGTAAACTGGACAAACACAAAACACAAACTTAAATATGTATATTAAAAATTGTTTAAACAAATTAAAAACCAAATTAATATATATCACAGCCGAATTTCTCTCACTATTGTCGTCGCTATACTAAAACTATGGCATAGCTAGCATTAATGTTGTCGATGTCATCTTTGGTGTTTATGGCTTTTTCCCCTTTTTGTTGGATTCTCAAACTCTCCAATGTATTTATTTTAACTTTTATTTACTTTTTTCTCTTTATCTAAAACTCTTACTTCATCAAATTGTGCTATATGTCCACTTTCTATACAATGTTGTGATAGTGCCGTTAATTTTTTACTTTTCCTAATATCTGCCTTATGTTCATCGATCCTAACTCCTAAACTTCTCTTAGTTGTACCGATGTATACTTTGCCGCACTCTTCATCTTCATTACCGCTGCATTTAATTTCATACACCACATTACTTTGGTCCTTCGTTTCTATTTTTGTTTTTGTTTGTGTAAATAAATGTTGAATTGTTTTGTTAGGTTTATGTGCAATTGTTACATTCATACATACAATACATTTGCTTTTTTAAACATTCTCAGCGTAATTCAAACGCAAAAGATGGACAAAGAAATCTAACTCTGATTTTATACTCGGTAGTTTTTCTTGCTCAACGTTTAATTTTATAATGAGAACGAAAATGGTAGGTATAGAAAAGGTATACATATATAACTTTCTCAACTCTGTCATACAAAATCAAAAGGTGAGGAATTACAACTGCTGAGTCTAAAACCAGAGTAATTTTAAGTAAAAATATAAAAATTTTACTCTCTTTATACTTTCCAAGAATTTATTTACTAGCAATAAATCAAACAAGATGTTGCTATTACTCTAACGTACCTTTTCACAATGTATGGTTACGAGTTAATGTGAACTTTAACTGAAAGTTCTTCATACAAAACTATTATATTTTAACCATACATTGTGAAGGTACGTAAGTGTTATCGAAAATTTTTAAAGTATTTGTTTTTTGGTTTGTTTTTCTGCAGAAATTTTCTTGATTTTTATTAGGGTGCCGTACACCAAAGGTGAAAAAAGGCACCCTATTGTTTTCGCTATGCTGTCCGTCCGTCCGTCACACGCTATTTTCTAAGGAACCGTAAGAGTTATGGACCTGAAATTTGGACAGAGTATGTAGAAGCTTGGCCGCTACAACAACAATTACATGAGAATTAAAAATTAAAGGGTGTTCCAAAACGAGCAACGAAAAATTTTAAAATCCCATGTAATATACATACAATTGTTAAATTAGTGGATTTTTATATAGACTACAACAATTAACAGTAAAATTAAAAAAAAATTAAATTATAGGGTAATCCATCACTTAATGCAATTTTGACAATCCTGAACGGTAAAACTAAAACATCCGAAAATTATAAAATCGCGAAACCAAAAAAAATTGCCAAAAATTTAACAAAAATCGCCAAAATTAAAATAAATTTTAACACTAAAATAAATCGCCAAATTCGAAAAAATCGCCCAAATTAACAAAATCGCCAAAATAAAAAAAATCGCCAACCAAAAAAAGTGGCCAAAACGGGAAAAAGGCGCCAGAACCAAAATAGTTGTTTTATAAAAAAAAATTGTCAAATTGAAAAAACACCAAAAACCGAAAAAAATCGCCAAAATGATACAAAAAGTCGCCAAAATTAAAAAATCACCTAAATTAAAGAAGTCGTCAAAATAAAAAAAAAACGCCAAAAAAGAAAAACGCCAAAATTAAAAAATACCCAAAAACCGGAAAAAATATCCAAAACGAGAAAAAAGTATCAGAACTAAAAAAAATTCCCAAAATTAAAAATAAAGGCCAAAAACCGAAAAAAACGCCAAACCAAAAAAAATCGCCAATAAATAAAAAGTGCCACAAACCAAAAAAAAGTGCCAATAAACGCAAAAACCCCAAAACTAAATATGCTTAAAATCGAGAAAAGCGGAAAACGAAAAAAAATTCTAAACTTTATTTTATATAGGCACTTCACTGAATTTATTTTTATTTGTAACCTTTATTAATATGTTAATAATATTAAGTAAATTTCAAGTTATAGAGCCATAAGATTAATTTTAATAAACACAAAATACAATAAATAAAATACAAAATACTCGCGTATTATACTAAATCATTCAAACATTTTGATTTATTTTTTGTTTACATTCCTAATCCATTCAAATTTGGTTATCTTATTTAGTAGAAACACAAGGCTTATTAGGCTTTTTTTTCGAAGAGAACATTCCTTTGTGCAAAAAGAGAGTGGCTTGTAGTATTTGTAATACGTTCTTGTTCATACATTAAACATACCTACATATATATCTACATACATACATATATAAATATGTCGAAGAACATATCGCCACCTAAGACGAAAAGTAATATAACTACGTTTTAATTTGAAATTTATTTGCTGGTGGTTCAGCTTGGTCTATATACATACGTATTTCATTGGCGCTTGAACCAAATCATCAGTAGACTTCAACCACAAATTTTGAACAGTCACAAACTACGTTTTATATAATTTTTCAAAAGAAAGACAAAACTTGATGAATTTTTGTCAAGCGGTAGTATTTTTCGTTTATAAAATCGCCATTTTTTAAAATATAACTTTACAATAAAATAAACAAAAAACATAACCTCTGATTTTCTGTCAATTTCGCGGTTTTTTATATTAGATCGAGATGCAGCATACTTAAAGTATGAAGCTTATTAATTTTTTAATTGGTTTTAAGATGTAGTGTATATGTAAATTTGTAGTGTGTTTAAGTATGTTCCTCCGGTATCAAAGTGTGCCATAAGGATCAATGTAAACGTGCAAATCATGCTAGGTGTGACCCTAGTGTGATTTTTTTCATGCTATTTTATGTGTGTATCAAAGTCTCCCATCAGGATCAATGTAAAAGTAGACATTATGCTATAAGTGGCCGTTGTGTTATATTCCATAATGCACGTTTATTTTTATTTCATGTGTATCACCGTCTCCCATAAAAATCAACGTAAAATCGCAAATTGTGATAGGTGTCGCATCAGTATTATTTTCCTTCTTCACGATTATTTTTAAGGGAGGATAATTTGAAATTAAAATTTTTTTAAAGAAAATTATTTAAATATTTCGTATCTTTATTTAATTTTTTTATTTTATTCACATACCAGTGATACATTTTTATTGGTTATTGTTTTTGTGTGGATTAAGAAATTTATATAATATATAATTATATTCAGGGACCGGTTATAATTTTTATTTTAAAAATCACTTTTTAATCGTTATTTCCTGATTTGCATCTGTTCCTCACAACATAAGTTATTTTTTATTTTTATTTATTCCTCACCAAATAAGAGCTATTTTCTGACTTTTATTTATTCCTTATACTTTCATTTATTCTTTACAAAATAAGAGTAATTTTTTAATTTTTATTTATTCCTCACAAAATAAGAGTTATTTTGTGACTTTTATTTATTCCTCACAAAATAACACTTACCTTTTGATTTAAATTTTTTTGCTTAATTTTTAAAGGTTAAAACGCTTAATTTTTAAGTTAAAATTAATATTATCCGTTTTAAAATTGAATTTATCGCCAGAGTATGTAAAAAAATATTATTATATGGGCATTTCTCTCAGAAGGTTTCCCGAGACGAAAAAATTAAAAGTTCTTGAAATTTCCGGTAATTTAATGTCCCGTACGACATTGAAAAAAACCCCTTTTGTATCAGTACATCAAAACTGCTTGAAGAAACTTCATCAAATAATGATTACAAACAGACATTTTTATTGCAATTAAAAATAAAAAAAATATTTTGAAAATAAAAAGAATTGCGAACTAGGCGCCTATGCAAAATTTTTCTCGTACGACATCGCTTGTGTGAAATTTGAAAGTATTAAAAAAATATCTTCTTTAATAACTAATTATTTTTGGAAGAGCATTTTTTAACTCTATTATTTAAATCAAGATTAATAAAAACGGCGAGAATTGCAAACGGTACAGAAAAATGAAAAGAAAATTAAATTAAATTGCAAAACTATAAATTAAAAAGCCGAGAAAGATTGCGTACCACTAGGAAAAAGTCAAAAGCTTTAGCTGAAGCAAATAAAGAAGTTTTTGAAATGAAAAAGCGGTATGAACGTATACTTAAAATGCAAAGTCAAAAAATCTTATTATAACCGATGCATTTTCTTTTTATTTCAAGGGATTAAAATTTATTTTATACCATCCGATAATACTGAGAAGTACTCTTCTTCTTGGACGAAAAGTAATAGTACCCGTAGGCACTTATCAACCTCTAACTAAGTTAAATTTCAACCGATTTTAAATTTATAAACGGATTTGGAAAGAAGAAACTAAGACGTTTTGAATAATAAATATATTGTTGCAGAAAATTTCAGATATATGTCTGTATTTTTTCCCCAAATATAATTTTTTCCTTTTTTCGACACTTTTTTACTTTGGACTCGTTCTTAGGCACTATTTTTGTACTAAGTCCATAGTGTTTATAATTTTATTTATAAAGCATAATTGATTATGAGTAATTCACAAATTTTATTAAAAAAATTCTTTCGAAATTGACCTGTATGATGTATTTCGCGTTCTATTTATGCACTTTCTGTGTATTTAGACTTCTAGGACGATGAAAGTACAATTTAATAGACATATACAAGCAACGAGTTCAAAATTGGTACAACAGTCGTCACCAAACTTTTTTTCTCTAGAAAAAAAGTTTTAATAGCAATTTAATCAGCAAAGAATACAAAATTGGTACAAAAGTGGTCGCCAAACATTTTTTTCTAGAGAAACGCAAGAGAAAAAAGTTTGGCGACCACTGTTTTACCAATTTTGTACTGTTTGCTTGTATATGTCTATTAGATTGTACTTTCATCGTCCTCGAAGTCTAAATATACAGAAAGTGCATAAATATTATTTATTTATTCATTTATTAGACTTATAATTAAAATTATAGCTAATAATAATATAGGCAATGGCATCACAGGCCTTCAGCTCAATGTTTACCTGGGGTATACAATAATATAATAATAATAATAACAGGGTTACAGTTACAATTTAAAGTGTTGAATAAAGTTTTTTATATTTCGTTATAAAGATTAGTGTATTTCAAAAAATTCATATTTAATTTTATATAAGAGGATGAGGAGATTGAGGGATAAATGTTGTAAAGGATCGGAGTTCTTGAATAATGCAATTCTGTAGTTATAAAAATTAAGAACTCTTGTTTTCATTTCATGAGGTAACATTTTCAGCATACTGTATGATATTGTGTCCATCCCTGGTGGCTTTCCTTTCAGTTTCCTCAAAGTAGAATTAAATTCCATTAAACTTATTGTGTCTTTTTCCATTTTTAAAGCATCAGGGCATCGTTTAGTTATTGTGGGAGCTATTGAAATCCCCAGTAATTAGTGTTGGACAATTGCTGTTAAAAATGTTTTCTAATTTTCTGGTAGTAAATCTTGAGTTTGGAGGTATGTAAACACTAAAAATTTTGAATTTTATTTTTGAAATTACTTCTAATCATACTGTGTCAAAATCATTGTTAACGTTTACTTGACTTTGTTGAAGAGACTTGTGCGCCAAAATTGCAACCCCACCATATCTGGTAGTAGAAGTATTAGTAGTATACAAATTAGGTATTGGGTATTGGGATGTGCGCGAGGGAGTGGATATGAGTTTCTTGTATGGTTATGAGTTTTGGATTGTGTTCCTTAATAAGGAGCTGGAGTTCATGGTAATTGTTGACGTAACCGTTGATATTCCATTGAATTATTTTAAGTGCCATAATAAATATAAGCAATTATAATTTCTTAATGTGTTAAGTTCTTGTAGTTGCTGATGAACATCCATATTACGAATGTTATCCAAAAGTTCGTATGTGAAAATGATTTTGTTGTGATATTGCTCGAAATAAAGTTTTAAGTATTTAAAATGTATGTTTGTTATAATACGAGTACTATAAGCGTATTTGATAGTCTTGGAGATATTTTTTTTTAAAGCCGAAACAAGAGAGATTAAGAACTGAATTGAATTGAGGGGGAAGGTAAAGAATGATGTGATGTTTTGTTATGTAATCCAAAAAGTTAGCTTGTTGTATTTTAAAAAAATAATTAGATAAATATGTGAAGCTTTTTTTTACAACTATTGAGAATTCGATTTTTTTTCTTTAGATAACTAGGAAAGGTGTCAGTAATAAATTTGTTTTGTTTTGTTTTGTTTTGTTGTTCGAAGAGTTAGTTTGATGTATTTTATAAGAGGAATAATTAAATAAATGTGTAAAGCTGTTTTTACAACTATTGAGAATTCGATTTATTTTCTTTAGATACCTAGGAGAGTTGTCAATAACTATTGATTTTGGGGACAAGATTTTTTTCTTTATGTAAGTAGGAGAGATGTCAATAATGAATTTCTTATATATGTGAGAAGTAGCAATTATTATTTTTGGTTTACTGTTATGAATTGAGAAGTGTTTTTTAAAGAGGTAATAAAAATAAGTGATAATGTATGAATTGGAAAAAATTAAAAATAGATGTGGAATAGAAGGTGTTTGTGTATCAATTTTGCTTAATTCTACTTATTCCTCTTGGTATTACGTGAAGTGGTCTTAATTTTGTTTCTTAATCTTTTTGACGCATTTCTGGGAAGAATTACAGGTTTATTTGCAGTAGGTGCTTGCGAGTGAATGCTGAGTTGGTCGGTTTCTAAGTCAGAAGGGAACATTTCTACGTCACTTATAAGATCAGAGTAGTCCTTAATAAAACGTGGTTTGCTTGTTTTCGATTGGGCTGAGATGGAAGAATCTGGTGCAGGGATATTGCTAGAAATTTGTTTCATTTAATTTTTCTTTTTAATTTTTTATTTATAATTTCCCAAAAAAGCACCAGAAAATATTTAAACAAAATATCCCGTACGCCATGTCCTGTACGAATATAATTAAATTCAAATAAGAAAAAAGCTACTAATATTTTTATTCGTAAAATCTAGCCCATTTAGAAACATTGACTCACCTCATTCTAAAATTAGTCCCATTAATTTATTGTTTCAAGTTTCGCTGAAATAAGCTTTTTAATTGTTTGCTACAAAACCTATTTCCTTTTTTGTCTCGTACGACATTCTTAGTTTTTTGTAATTATCTTTAAAACTTAAAATTTGTTATAATTGGATTTAGTACCATCAATAGAGCTAGTCAGGGGCCAAACTTAGGCTAATAATCAAAACAAAAATTTATTTTATTTTGATCTCTTGTCCACTTTACATGCGTACGACAGTCTCGTACGACAGTATGAAATTGCCCATATATTCACTTTATTATAGTTTATTCATTTTAAAAATTAAAATATTTTTGAGCAAACAAATAAAAATTAGAAAGTAACTGTTATTTTGTGAGGAATAAATAAAAATCAAAGAAATAACTGTTATTTTGTGAGGAGTAAATAAAATTCAAAAAAATAAAAATCATTGCATCTATGTAACATGGAGTACATTGGTATATCTAGACGCACGGTAGTGCGCCAGACCAAGTTCTGGCTAATGCACGCAGTGTGTATATTTAAAGGAAGCCATTCGAGCTGTTCTTACCCCCGCATCACTTTGTTCCCCTCAATCCTAAAATTATGATATTTAAACCATAATTAGAATAAATTCATATAACCTCATATGGAAAGTTTTACAATTAAAGTTTCCGGAGATATAGAGGTGCAAAAAAAGCATATTTTAAGACTTACTCAATGACCACTGATCACTGACCACTGACACACTCATGAAATTGATGAAGCACTTCCGCTATTGCTAGAGAGCTAAAATTTTGTACACGAGAAGATCTAGGTGAGCAATGAACCAGAAAAATCTGAAAACCCGAAAATGTTAACCAGGAAGGCGAGGCTACGCCCATAAAAATTAAAATTTGTGCTATTGAGCTGAAATTCTATATAGAGCTAGGTCTAGGTATGAAATAAAATAAAAAATCGGAAAACGCGGAAATCTTGGCCAGGTGGGCGGGGCTACGAATTAAAAAAGCTAATATAAGGCGCTTAATGGAAGCTATTTTATTGAAATTTGGCACACTCAAAAAAAATTAAATAAAAGTTAGGAAAATTTTCTAAATTTGAATAAAAAAAGTTGTCGTATGGCGCCAAAGCTGTTTTTACTCGAAACCAGTAAAATATTTACTAAATTTCTAGTTCATTAATGAACTAGTTTATAGTAATTATATTTTCATATTTTAGTAAAATTTTCCTAAAATTAAGTAAAATTTTCCAATAAAATTCGGAGCTTTGCAAAATTTTTTCGTCTTTGATTTCAAATTTAATAAATTTTCCAATATTCTTGTCTTTAATTCTGGTACTTATTTTCATTTTTAATTAAATTCTATACCAAATGATATGTTATTTTTTATGTCTTCATACTCTATTCTTAATTATAATTCACCATACACACATATTAATTCCTTGAGAGTTGACAAGTATTGAAACCAGCAACGTTCTGATTGATAACCAAGCACTCTAACCAATTGCCTAACAAGGCAGCCTGAATAAGCATTCAAATTATTGAGTTTTAAAATTTTATTTTATGTACAAAAAAATAAATTTCAAGTTCAAATATTCACCGAAAATATGAAAAATTTGCTTAGATTTTTTGCTAAATGCAAATCAATAATAAATTCCATAATTCAAAGAAAAAATACTTAAAACTGGGAAATATTTCCCTAAAATTTAGTATACCTTTTTACATCTTTTAAGTAAGTCAAATTTCATGAACTAATCAGGAGTAATTCATTTCGTAAAGTCTATTTCTTTATTTAAAACGAAATTGACTAGTTCTTAAAATTAAAAATGTCCTTCAGTTTATAACCATTTTCTTACTTTTAGTAAATATTTCCTTTAAGTCAGTAAACATTTCCTGAAATTTGAGAAATTTATTGTGTATTTTTATGAAATATTTTTGAGGATATGAACTTTTTATTTTTTCCTCATATTATATAATTTTTACAAGATTTTTTTAAAAATTTAATTAAACTTAGAAAAAATTACTTAAACTTATAAACTTTTTTACTTGAATTTAGGGAACAAAATTTCTTAATAATAGAACATGTCTTTTTTTTGAGTGCATATATACTGCGGTAATGCAAGACTATAAATTTGTTAGTAAGAAAGTGGGCGTTGACACCCCCATACTATTTAAACCTCATTTTAATGCCCTGCAGCTTAGCATATTTATATATACTATTATTTTGGTTATTATTATCCGTTTGCAACGAAATTTGACACGAATACTAAGCACTGGCCGAAAAAAATTTTGAGTTTAGAAAAGTGGACAGGGTTACGCCCATAAAAATTAAAAGTTGCGCTAGGGAGATGAAATTTGGTATACAAGTAGGTCTAGGTGAGAAAACAACTAGAAAAATCTTAAAACCTTAAAATTTTAGTAAGAGGGGCGGGGCTGCGCCCATAAAAATTAAAAATTAATAGTTGTGTTTATGAGTTGAAAATTTATACACAAGTAGGTCTAGGTGAGAAACCAACTAGAAAAATCTGAAAACACAAAAAATTTTATCAGAATGGGCGGGGAAACGCTCATATTATTTTGAACTAAAATCTTAATATACAGCTTTTAATTCAAGCCAATTTAGTGAAATCTCGCATACGCGTTGCACGTGCAAAAGACTTTAAACTATCACCTTAAAAAGTGGGCGTGGTCATTCCCATAAAATTTTAGCCTTGTGCTTAATCTACTTTGGTCTAGCATATTTTAGAAGAAAATTAGCACGAATTATAAGAGCTGCTCACAACAAAATTTTGAGTTAGAAATAGAGGGAGAGGTAATGCTGATAAAATTTCAAGGTATAATTCGTGTTGGAGAGCTGAAATTGTATACACAAATAAGTGTAGCTGCGTAAGCCAATGGGAAAATTTTAAAACAAAAAAGTTTTACCCGGTATAGGGGGTCATGACGTTAAAACTCCAATTCGCACTAGCGAGCTTAAATTTGATACACAAATAAATTAAGATCAGAGATCACTAAGAAAAACCTGAAAAAACAGAAGTTGCTATCAGGTGGTGGAAATAAGCACTTCAAATTCAAAATTAATATAAATTTTATTAACAATTTTCATACACATTTCACTTATCCACAATAAAAGTGTCCTATTTTGAAAAGTAGCCGTGATTTCACCCACAAACCATAGTTTTTCTTTCATGTACTTCGATTTAGCAGTTTTAAATTTACTACTCATATATTTATCATTAACTTTTTAATACCAAACTTTGCATGAACCATGAGCACTAGCAGATATAAAAGTCGGCGCGGCCAGGCCCATAAATATTTTACATAATATTATACTATAGAGAGCTGGCATTCTTACACAAATAGTAATTGATGTACTTATTCGGAAAATCCAAAAGTTAAAGCACCATCTACTCTATTGGAACTTTGCATGCGCATTGGGAATATCCTTTTGATTTATGTATTTTGGCTAAGCAAGTAGAGTGGTAATGGGGACGTTCGACATGTTTTGGGAATTAATAACCGGGAAAAACATGTCGTCTGCCCCCGTTAATACAAAAATGATGGCAACCCTAATACAAATGTGGGGGATTTTGGGGATTTTCATGCTGCAATTTTGTTGGCTCTATGTGTGTGTATGGAAGATTGATTCTTTCTGTGTATGTGTATGTATACTTGTGTGCACAGCTTTTGTTGCTATGGTAGAGAAACGTTGTGCTTACAGCATGGATGTATGCATATGTGGGTGTTTGTATGTGTGTATGCATATGTGTGTGTATGTTAATATATTTAATTGTGTGTGTGTGTGTGTTTATGTATTTAATTGTGTGTTTGCCGGTGTCGGATACTTTTGTTGTAGTGGTAGACAAAAATGATACCCCTGTAGGAAATGTCGATGGTGAAAATGTACTGACTCTATTTTGACTTGTCATCAGTACTACTCTCTAATTTTACAATAATTTGTGCTATAGGAATTTAGCATGTGCTTGTCATTGAAAACCTACTAATAATACTGAAACAATTGACAAGGTAGTGACTACGTAGTTCTTATGGGATGTGGAGACATACCAACCAAACAGTTAGTTCCAGTAATTTGTGTACATACAAATGTATATATGTATATAGACGAGTTGTTGACAATTCCACCACAAATACACCATATCTGTTTTCTATCCTTCTTTTATAATGACGGATAGAAAGTAACTTATTATACTACAATTGTCTCTAGAATTTGAATGTTGATACAAAGACACTTGCTCCCAATCTGACTGCAGGGTAGTGATGTGTGTATGTACTGATTATTATTTGATAGACTTTTGTTTGCTGTTTTAAGTTATCGCATTCATGTTAGCGATTTCTGGGGAATTAATCTAATAGGTGCAGAGAGTGGCAACCCTGTTGTAAATGGCAGTGGATAGGGAATGTATTTGGTAATGTATGTTTATGTTGTTGGATTCATGTATGTGATTGTATCTACATATTTTTGCTTTGAAGAATATCATTGCTTGTGTGAGTTACATCAACACTTTTTCATACTGTTTACGCGCATAGTGTAAAAGTTACTTATTGTTTACTAGTGTAAAGGTCCCTTGTTTAATTATTGTTCATTGGACCTTTCTATGTTTTTTGTTTTCTCTTTTCGTTAAGTTATTGTGTTTTTGTATATATGTTGTTACATATTTTTACTTACATATTGTAAACCCAAGTGACTGGTACGTAATAAAACCCCATATAATTTTAAAATTGAACATTTTTTAAAACCCCTTTTTTTCTTTTCTAAAATATTTTCGAGAAATATTTTGAGGAAAACATTTTGGTCCTTCGAGCCGGATAAACCTCCCGAGTCCTTAAAATATTTTCACGAAAATATATTTAATTCCAGGATCCATCCCGTGCATCTTTTGGAACACAAAAAAGAAAAGTGGATAAAAACCCTAAAAACCCCGTAGCCCAAATAAAATTAATAAGAAAAGGTTAGTGTGTGCTTTATTTTGAATTTTTGTGCAATTAAGACAAGTGTGTAACATATAAAAGAAGTGAGACAATTTCAAATTATTCAATTTGCCGTCGGTAAAACACAGTTGAAAAGCAAAAGTGCATTTTACCCATTTTTTTTTCTCCCAATTTGTATGTGCGTATGTATGTACATACAGTAAATTTTTTAAAGATAAAGAGAAAAAAAAGTTGAAAAACACAAACATATGTACATGTATGTATTATATATAAATATATATGTTTGTTAATACAGTTTGTAACATTTCTTGAAATTGAAACATATTTACATACCTACCTATATATTATATACATACATACATATGTACGCGCCTAATTTGTGCATATTCTTTTTATAAATTGTTTCGCTCAAACAGAACAACAAAATTTTTTACTCGTTACTTTTAATAATTACAAGTGCATTATTAAAAACAAAAACAACAAAAGCCAACGAACGCGAGAGAAAAATTATTTAATTTGGTGTTATGAATTTTTTATTTTCTGGATGCAGTGGCATAATTAAAACAAAAAAATAATAATAATACATAATAATAAAATTAAGTGTTATTACTTCATAAAAGTGAACCCAGTGATAAATTATTAGTTTGGATTGTTTGTATATACATATGTACGTATATATTCTTTTACAAGAGAAACAACCACTAAATTACTCTGTGCTTGTTGGTTTTGGTTTGTTTTGTTTTTTTACTTTATATTGTCACACACACAACCTACACTAGTGCTGCAACTTTTTTTAATCGAATAAAGAACCGAGTGCTAATTAACTTATTTTATTAAAGTGAAATTTTACTCACGTTTTTAATTACGCTCTATTTAATAAATAATTAGTACAATTTTATTAATAATTTTCCCCCAATAAATAATTTTTAACCGAATATAACGTATTCGATGAACCCATTGTGGATACCTGTGCGGAATTCAGTGCAGTACTAGTGTTTAAAACATTTTTTATACTTTTTTTATTAAACAAAGCGTTTTCACACTTTAGAATAATCCTTATTTAATTTATTTTAATTCAACATTTTACCGATTTCTCAAATTTTAACCCGAATTTTTCTTGGTATCTTACTCAAATTATTGAAAGAGGAATCTAAGTGTGAAACTACTTTGTTGTATATTATTTCTACCCTAAATATAAATACATTCCTTTTGATTTTATATAAATTTATTTCAAAAAGTTTTGAACCCATTACCCCCACCCAAGAAATTTTATCTCATTTTAAAATTTACTTATTCGGATTTCGCAAATTTTCTCGCGCTAATTATTTTTGAAAATTCTTTATCGTTCCTTTTATTCGGAAACTGAAATTTATCGGTTTACTTCATCTCAAAGAATTTTCACTTATACGTTTTTTTTAAATAAACGCTTTTAAAATTTCCCAATACAACTTGAGATCAAAAATGGACATGACTACGTTGATCCGCAATGCCGACCGTTTGGCAGAATTTGAAGCATATATTGCTTCTATACCACTAGCGGAACACAAACTCGGCTCTGTGAATAGTCATGAAAAGGAGCTCAATCGGTTATGGGAAGCTGTTCGGTCAACATACGACTCCTTATTGATTGAAGCCGCAAAGGTTAAAGACCCCCAAGTTAAAGAATTGAAAGCTAAGTATCTTAATTCTTATGGTACTTACACTCGGGGGATGTCTCTTATAACTGGTCTCCTAGAACAACTTAAAGTGGCGGTGCAAGTCGAGAGGTCGATAGCGCAATCCGCGCCTATAATTAATTTACCCCCTTGTGACACCCCAATATTTTATGGAGATTATAAGAGCTGGCCCTCATTTCGGGATATGTTCTCCGCTTTGTATGGTAATAACCCGCGGTTGACCCCAGTACAGAAATTGTACTATCTATTGCAAAAAACTGCTAAAGATGCGCATGATACCATACAAACGGTGCCACTGACCCACGATGGCTATGAAGTCGCATGGAAAAAGTTAGTTGACACGTATGAAAATAAAGATGCCCTCATAAACGAACAGCTTCGAGCTCTATTAAATATTAAACCGATTTCGCAAGAATCTAGCGCGAATATTAAAAACTTGCAAAGAACGATAAATGATTGCATAACGAATCTTTCTCTCCTTGAGGTAACCCCTGAAATATTCTACCACGTAATGCTGGTATATATTTGTGCTACAAAGTTACCCGAAAACACTCTGAGTCTTTGGGAACAATCTAAGAAACTTAAAACTTCCCCTAAATGGACTGATATGGATGCTTTTTTAACAGCACATTTCAAAACCCTCGAATCAATTTCTGACATAAGGCAGTCCCATTCAAACCCTGCTCAAAACCCGAACAAATACCCCACCACTGCCAATGTACGAAATAACCCCATTTTTAACGCTGCTAAAAAATCATCTAATGATAGTAGAAAAATTCAAAGTTTTGCGACAAAAACCAATTCTACCCCAACGGTTTGTCGTTGTTTCCTTTGTCAAGGGTCTCACCCTATTAGACTTTGTCCCAGATTTTTGAGTCAGAGTGTTGATGAACGTATGTCAACAGTGAAGCGGCTAAAATGTTGTTTGAACTGTTTGGCAACATCACATGAGTTCAAAAATTTTAAAAGTGTTCATGTGTGCTCACTTTGTAAACAAAAGCATCATTCTTTGCTTCATAGAGATGTAAAATCACATATATCTGCCAGTAATTCACCCCAGCTCCCTATAGCTTCTAATACGGCTGCAGTCTCATCTCAACCCACAATTAACACAAT
The DNA here is from genome assembly GCA_905220375.1 of Tachina fera. Classification (NCBI taxonomy): domain Eukaryota; kingdom Metazoa; phylum Arthropoda; class Insecta; order Diptera; family Tachinidae; genus Tachina; species Tachina fera. The sequence goes on from LR999963.1 coordinate 126,842,894, forward strand.
TGTAACTCCAGGTGGCAGTCATTCTCAACCACCAATCGATTTCAACCCTTCAACTTCTGTCGTGGCTCGTTATTTATATACTTATACTGGACATCTGAATTCCAATAAAAATCAAACAGTGATTTTAGGCTCTGCAGTTTGCATAGTGCATATAAATGACCTTAGATGCGCAGCCCGAGCCCTAGTTGACCCTGGTTCACAAGGTACCTTTATTTCAAGAAGGTTACAAAGGAAGCTCGCTATTCCCACATTTCCTGTACCATTGACAAGTGTCACAGGAATGATGAACTGTTTAGCTGGTAAATCCTCTACCATGTGTAATCTAACAGTCAGTTCGCCGATTGACCCCAACTTCAAACTGAAAGTGTCTGCGTATGTCGTAGAAAAAATCACCGGTCAGTTGCCTTCATATAATATCTCTGATATTGTAACTTCATCCTTCCCCGACATTACACTGACCGACGTCATGTGTACCCGTATGGATATACTTTTTGAAGGAAATGTGTATCCCAAAATTTTAACTACGGATGTTAAAATACATCCAAATGGCAGTTTGATCGCCCAGAAAACCGTGTTCGGGTGGATCGTCACAGGTGAAGTTTCTCAGCCTCAGCCCTTACACTCCGTAGCATCGTTTTGCACCCATCTTGAGTTAAATACTCAACTCGCTCGTTTTTGGGAACTTGAAAAAGTTCCACAAGCGACCCACTTATCGGAAGATGATGAATATTGTGAGAAACTTTACCAGGCTACGACTTATAAAAATCCTGATGGCCGGTATGTAGTCTCTCTCCCATTTCGTCGAGAATTCTCAAATGAATTGACATTAGGGGATTCTCGGAAAAGCGCATTTTCTCAGTTTGTGCGAAATGAGGCACGTTTATTGAAAAACCCCGAATTAAAGTCAAAATATGACAATGTAGTTCGCGAATATTTCACAATGGGACACATTAAAGCCGTCAAGCACCCCGATTCCACTGTAGATAAGTATTATTTACCTCATCATGCAGTGTTTAAACCCGACAGTGTAACCACGAAACTCCGAGTAGTATTTAATGCTTCAAACCCCTCCTCTAATGGCGTGAGCCTGAATAGTGTGTTGTACCCAGGTCCTGTCTTACAGACAGACCTTACCATTTTGCTGCTGTGGTGGCGTTTCTTCAGATATGTTTTTAATGCGGATATTGAAAAAATGTATCGCCAGATACTAGTTCATCCCAATCAAACCCAATATCAGCGGATTTTGTTTCGTGATAATCCTGAAACTGAACTTAAGGACTATGAGCTTAGCACGGTCACGTTTGGAGTGAACTGTGCGCCGTACTTAGCGATTCGTACTCTCTTGCAATTGGCTGACGATTGTAAACCCATATGTCCTGCGGCGTCCGAAATATTGAAAACTCAAATGTATGTTGATGATGTTCTTGCTGGATCACATGAACTCGAAGACGCTTTTAAGAGGCGTAATGAACTAACCCATGTTCTTGGTTCGGCTGGTTTTGTTTTACGAAAGTGGACAGCCAATCATTTACGACTCTTAGAAGACTTACCCCGGGAGAATCTGCTTGATGCAGACTTTTTAAAATTTTCGGATGCCAGTACTACAAAAACCCTTGGCTTGCGATGGGATGGTAATAAGGATAGCTTCTATTTTAAACTCAAATCGCAGCCACGCCAGGACATTGTCACGAAACGGTCTGTCTTATCTGAGATAGCGAAATTGTTTGACCCTGCAGGATGGTTCTCACCAAAAATTATTGTAGCTAAAATCATAATGCAACAAATTTGGAAGGACAAGACAGACTGGGATGAAAGTTTGCACCCCCTAACCCTATCTCAATGGCGCGCATTTTTAAACGATTACAGTAATGTTGAGAAAATTAATATTCCAAGATGGGTTAATTTTCTTCCAGAAAATGAATTTGAACTTCATGCGTTTTGCGACGCCTCTGAAAAGGCATACGGCGCTGCTCTTTATATTCGAAATATATCACCCCATTCAATTACGACGCATTTACTCGCGTCAAAAACGAAGGTAGCTCCCGTAAAAGCTGAAACATTACCCCGTTTAGAGCTATGCGGAGCGGTTTTGAAGGCAAAAATGGTAGAATCATTATGTACCCAATTAAATCTAGACAGGAGTAAGGTTTATCTATGGACTGATTCTACTATTGTTTTATCCTGGCTTAACAAACCCCTGTGCCATTAGCCCACCTTTGTTAAAAACAGAGTAGCGCTAATCGTGAATAAAGTTGGTAATGAGAATTGGTCACATGTAGATTCCAAGGACAACCCCGCCGATTTGGCAAGTCGTGGAACTCTTGCACGAGATCTAATTGAGAATTCCCTTTGGTGGCATGGCCCCTCATGGTTAAGACAACCGCGAGATTGCTGGCCACAATATACCCCTATTGAACACCAACACCTTGAAGTTCAATCGTTTTCAGTTCAGATCGAAACCCCGTACGACATACTGGAACGTTTTTCAGATTTACCCCGCGCAATGCGAATTATTTCGTATATGTTCAGGTGCTTAGCGTATTTGAAGACCCGAAATTGCTTATATGACACTCTAGATTTAACCCAGTCTGAAGTAAAATTCACTCGAAATCGCTTGATTTTAATGTGTCAGAAAAATTTTATACCTGAATATACCCCGCTTTCAAAGGGTGTGCCATTGTCTACAAAGATCAATTTACTAACGTTAAACCCCTTTATCGATTCAAACGGCTTTGTCAGAATTAATGGTCGATTGGCTAGATCACATGGCTTAACATATGATGAGCGATATCCAAAAATTTTACCATATTCTGCCCGCTTTACTCGCTTATTTGTTGAACATGTGCACAAGTGCTCTGCTCATGGCGGTCATTCATTAATGATCCGTTTAATTAGAAGTGAATTCTGGGTCCCGAAGCTAAAAAATCTGATCCGTACAGTAATTCATAATTGTAAAGAATGCACTATTTACCGAAAAAAGTCCGGTCAGCAAATTATGGCTACATTACCCCCTGAACGATGCTCTATGTCGAGACCGTTCACCCATACTGGCTTAGATTTCGCAGGCCCATTCGACATAAAATCCTACATTGGTAGGGGTTGCAGAGTTACAAAAGGCTATGTTTTAATTTTTGTTTGCTTTGCCACAAAGGCTATTCATTTGGAAGCAACTGGAGATATGTCGACGGAAACATTCCTTGCAGCCTTTGCTCGTTTTTTCTCACGTCGTGGATGCCCTTCTCATTTATATTCTGATAACGGAACTGCATTTGTCGGTGCTGCAAATTTACTCGAGGTTGACCGAAAACAGTTTTTATCTGAAATTAAGCGGAAGGTACTTGTACGAAACAGTTTTCAGCCTGTTGAATGGCATTTCATTCCCCCCGGTGCTCCTCATATGGGCGGCTTATGGGAAGCCGGCGTAAAGAGCGTCAAAACTCATTTATGTAAAATTTCTGGAGTTCAGAAGTTTACCTTTGAGGAATTTACAACTATGTTGACCCGTATAGAAGCTTGCCTGAATTCAAGACTGTTAACTGCCATGACTGATGATCCCTCTGACTTAGTTCCCCTAACGCCAGGTCATTTCCTGATTGGTGCGCCTATTCTGTCACCCCCTGAACCCGATCATGCTGATCTCTCCTTGAGTGTTGCGAATAGGTGGCAAAAGCTTAAAATTCTTCACCATCATTTTGCCCAGCGGTGGAAAGAAGAGTACCTCAAAGAACTTCACCGTCGAGTAAAATGGAAATACCCTCAGAAAGATTTTGAAGTAGGCGACTTGGTAGTTGTCCGTCAGGATAATTTACCCCCTAACGAATGGCGACTCGGACGAATAGAAAAGACTTACGTGGGACATGACTCTAAAGTCCGCACAGCGGACGTGAGAACAGCTTCAGGCGTTTTCACCCGGCCTATTGTGAAGCTTGTTCTCTTACCCAAATCAGAAACTCACTAATTCTTTTTTTTTCGTTTTACCTTTTTTTTCTATTTCACCCTTTTCTAGTACAATGTCTAGTGCATCCCGTCGCCTGGAGGTACACCGTAAACCCGTTGAAAGTCCATCGACGTCTAATTCTACGATAATAACCCCACGACCTGATAAATTGCGAGACTGCCGCTTGTGCAAAAGTGATCACGCATTGCGAAAATGTTACCGGTTTAGGAAGATGACGGTGAAGGAACGGTGGGACACAGTGAAAACATTTAAATATTGTTTCAACTGCCTTGCACACTCGCACATGAAACACAGGTGCACGAGCCGGGAACGGTGCCTTGAATGCAAAGCCGAACACCACACTTTACTCCATCGCTACAAGGCAAAAACCTCCGACCCACAACCAACGCAAAACCTTTCAACAAAAAACAAAAGGAAAAGTAAAAAACGCAGTAAGGCCAAGACTGCCAAGCCATGCCATCATTGTTCACACCTTCAACAACCACAACTACTACAACCTCAACCCCCTTCAACCCAACGACAACAACACCAATTCACTGGAACTAATCAGCCGGCGACTATTGTGATCAACGTGATGTCCGGGCGAATTGTTTAAATTTTTTTATATATTTTGCATTACTTTTTTATTGGTTAGTATTATATTATTATATTTTATATTTTTTTATCATATTTTATTACATTTATCCTGAATTCACATAAATGTAAATATCACTGATGAATTATTTTTTGAAGAAAATTGTATTTTATTATAAAACTCCCTATGATAGGCCCGCGTTATCCTTAGTCCTCTTTGTTGCAGTATAGCAAGGGGGGCGGGATGTTTACGCGCATAGTGTAAAACCTTTGGACCTTTCTATGTTTTTTGTTTTCTCTTTTCGTTAAGTTATTGTGTTTTTGTATATATGTTGTTACATATTTTTACTTACATATTGTAAACCCAAGTGACTGGTACGTAATAAAACCCCATATAATTTTAAAATTGAACATTTTTTAAAACCCCTTTTTTTCTTTTCTAAAATATTTTCGAGAAATTTTGAGGAAAACACATACATATTTACAAATGAGCGTATATATGTTTTCAAAACTATTGACGTTGCTATTCTTATGGAGATAGAAAATATTGTGTTGAAATAGGTTTTTAGGGAATTTCAGATGTTAAATGCTTTGAATGCAGTCAGGTTGATACGAAGAGCTTTTGAATGGGGGTAATGATATTTTTATTTCAGTATGTTTTACTTTAATGTGGCAATTATAGGAAATAGCTTTTGGAAAAATACAGCAAAAACTTATAGAAGCACCTACTTTCCCGTGTCCCAATTTTTCTCGTACCTGTGTATTACAAACTGATGCTACCCAGCATACCATTATCGGACCGCTCTTATATATGAGCTCATATATGAGCGATTTTATGAGCTTCTGTGAGTGTTTCCTGCGTGCATATTTCTGAGCTCATAAACGATCGATTTTATGACTTTCTATGAGTGTTTCTTGCGTGTAAATTTCTGAGCTCATAAACGGTAAATTTTATGAGTGTTTTATGCTTGGTTTCTGCGCGCATATTTCTGAGCTCATAAACGATAGATTTTATGGGATTTTTATGAGTAATTTCTGCACGCTGCCAGATAACGGTAAATTTCAGCTAAGCAGAAGAAAGAAGTTACACAAATTGATTCATTAGTGAATATTTTTGGAAGCGTAAAGACAAAATTGTGAGTTATTTTATAATAAATATAAAAATAATACATAATTAAAATAATGAAAATAGCAAGCTTAAAAGAAAGCAAATTAATAATAAGTGAACTTCGTTCAAATAAATTAAGAAAAGAAAATCCAGCATGTAATATTAAAAATAAAAAGAGTCATAAAATACTCTTTTATGGATAAAATTTAGAGCTCTTTCATAAGTGACCAGTTTATTGGAAAAAGCCACTCAAATATGAGCGTTTTATGAACTTATTTTGAGCGTAAGCGCTCCGACAAAAGAGTCTTTATGAGCTCATTTAGAGCGCATATGGTAAGCTGGGAAACTACTCTTTTATGCATAAAATTTAGAGCTCTTTCATGAGTGACCACTTTAGTGGAAAAAGCCACTCAAATATAACTATTTATGACTGTTTATGATTATTTTATGAACTCATTATGAGCGTCAGCGTTCCGACAAAAGAGTCTTTATGAGCTCATTTAGAGCGCATATGGTATGCTGGGTAGCGATTTTGTTCTGGGTGTTGCTGTGTATATGAATTTCATAATATTATAAAATTTCATTACATATGTATGTTTGTGTACTCCCAGCATACCATATGCGCTCTAAATGAGCTCATAAAGACTCTTTTGTCGGAACGCTGACGCTCATAATGAGTTCATAAAATAATCATAAACAGTCATAAAACGCTCATATTTGAGTGGCTTTTTCCACTAAAGTGGTCATTCATGAAAGAGCTCTAAATTTTATGCATAAAAGAGTAGTTTCCCAGGTTACCATATGCGCTCTAAATGAGCTCATAAAGACTCTTTTGTCGGAGCGCTGACGCTCAAAATAAGTTCATAAAATAATCATAAACAGTCATAAAACGCTCATAGTTGAGTGGCTTTTTCCAATAAACTGGTCACTCATGAAAGAGCTCTAAATTTTATCCATAAAAGAGTATTTTATGACTCTTTTTATTTTTAATATTACATGCTGGATTTTCTTTTCTTAATTTATTTGAACGAAGTTCACTTATTATTAATTTGCTTTCTTTTAAGCTTGCTATTTTCATTATTTTAATTATGTATTATTTTTATATTTATTATAAAATAACTCACAATTTTGTCTTTACGCTTCCAAAAATATTCACTAATGAATCAATTTTTGTAACTTCTTTCTTCTGCTTAGCTGGAATTTACCGTTATCTGGCAGCGTGCAGAAATTACTCATAAAAATCACATAAAATCTATCGTTTATGAGCTCAGAAATATGCGCGCAGAAACCAAGCATAAAACACTCATAAAATTTACCGTTTATGAGCTCAGAAATTTACACGCAAGAAACACTCATAGAAAGTCATAAAATCGATCGTTTATGAGCTCAGAAATATGCACGCAGGAAACACTCACAGAAGCTCATAAAATCGCTCATATATGAACTCATATATAAGAGCGCTCCGATAATGGTATGCTGGGCTACGTCATCAACTCTTTGTGTGGCTGTGTGTGAGAGAGAGTGAGATTTTCTCACGCTAGTACGAGTATTTATGTGTACTTTGAATTAAATTGTTTGTCATGCCAGACATTTGATAGTATAAAATATCACAACTTTTTTTAAACTTTTCTAATCCTAGTATGTTCTTATACTAAATATTGCTGCATATTTTCTCATGCTTAAGTTTTCTTTATATTTTCTTTAGCCAAAAGTGCCAACGTTAAAGTCTGCTTGTGAGAAATTTGTTTATATTACAGATTTTGCTTATTTAACTATATCTGCTTCTTTGACTGGACGCTAAGCCGTCCATCCAGAGAAAAACCATGTTGAATTAATAAGAAACATTAACGAAGATTTAATCATATTGAAATTTCTTATTTCAATATGGAAAATATTAATTTACAGTATTAATTTATTAAACTCATTAGTTTTTAGGTATCTCAATATACATTTTCTATTACATTGAAAATTATTGAATTAATGTGACGCAATTTTATTTTTAATCAGAATAATTTCCCTGAGTGTGTGATCATGCAAATTAATGCCTCATATATTTTCATAATGGAGATATGTAAGTGTTACTGTTAAGATCTAATAAATACTTGAGCATTGATAAGAAATCTGATACGTATACATACATATCTACAAATTGTTTAACTCAATCTTTGAATACATATGTATGTATTTTTTTCGTCACGTCATGTCTTTGTTGTTGTTGTTGTTGTTGTTGTTGTTGCTAATGCTGTTGTGTATAGGTGTGAAATATCTTCAAAGTTTTTTTATTTGAAATTAAAAAAATGTTGTTTTAATTTTTATCTGCTTTTACTTAAAAGCTTGTGATGATTTTCTGTTCCAAGTAAAACTGAATTCCTTAAAATACATACTCTATAGTAACAGTAACTATAATAGAAATATTAATTATATCTAATTTACATTTGTTTAAAGTTGATGCAACTTTAGTTAGTCAACGTTAGAAATTTTTTAGGGGGTAAACATTTTTAAATGAAACTAATCCAGCAGTCCAGCTTAGGTGATCATAATTTTTTGTTTTGTTAGCCTGTTTGCTTAATTTTACTTTTTTAAAAGGGAGTTTTATAATGAAATTTTTATTTCCATAATTGATAAAATCCTACTTCTTTTGTGATGAAATCGTTTGTTTATGTTTATTTTCCATATTGCTTCATTTATAAGACTTTTAGAATTTGTCCTTTGATGTGTACATACATATGTATATAATTTATTATACGATCATGAATAAGAATGAAGTAAGCTGATGTCTTTGCCTGCTGTTTCAAATTATATTTTTATTCAATTGGTCTACTATTGACTAAAAGGAGTATTTATCTTAAACTCTGATGTACTTAGAAGCACTTGAGATTCCTTCTTTGTTGGAATCTTAGATACATATAATATAGAATTGTGTTTATTCTAAATTCTTATATTAAGATCATCGAATGGATATGAGACTGCATTTAAAAGTGCTTTTAAATTAATTAAATCATAATGAACAAACTAATTTTCTTCTTGAAAGCGTTTAACAAAAAACAAAGCCGTTTTCTAAGAATTTAGATCTACCCTCTCTCTCCTGTATACTACAGAAACCGCGTATACTAAAGGAATTAATTAATTATGGATAATTAAATTTTAAAAATTTAATTGTCCAAATTGTGTTGCTTGATACTGATACTAAGTTTACATTAATACGATGTATATTTATTTTATGAAGGCTGATCGCCTTTGGCTTTTATTTGATGTTCTAGAAGATACGATTTTTTCTCATTTTATTAAAGTTCAGCTTGTTGTATTCTTTTTGATATCTTTAATTTAATTGTGCTTTATGTGTCTGTTAGCACACTTACGTATAAGTTAGTCAGTCACTCTTTACTTTTATTTATTTTTCCTTCTAATGTGTCACAACATTAAGATTTACTTCTTGAAATAGAGAACATTTACATATATATTTTTTAAAAGTATACATATAGATAAATATACATATGTATTTATGTAGAAATTAGTTCATATACAAGGAAATACATGTTAATAATCAACTATTCTAGAAAATCGATCTCAAATAACTCAGTTACTTCCACCAACAAGCAATTCACCATAAGTATTTGCATAAAGTGCCAGAAACATTGGAATATCTATGGATGTTTGAGAGAATTTTACCTCAAGTGTTTCAACATGAGGTTTACTGGTTGACCCCTTAAAGTAATTCTTGTTAACGTAGGCTGGATTGTATCGCATGCAGATGTAATGATTTTTCACTTAAAAATGGTCCTTATCACCACCAAGCATGCCCTATATAATCCATTCATGAGTTGTATTGATCCAGATGCAATTGCTGTGGAATTCATTATTAAAAAAGAGTTTTTCATCATCATCTAACAGCTTTATTCATATTTTTTTCTTAGTATGCATGCCTAAGCATGCTTCTATCGATAGTGACGCGAGAGTCTGAGATGTAGTGGTATTTCAAAAATCTATAGTACATAGATAATATACTATTAGATTTTACGAATTCACTCTTTTGAATTTTTTTTCACAGTAGATACATTTGCAAACATTTTATGACGTGAGGAATTTTTTTTATTATACATGCCTTGACATGCTTTCATTTTTTCAGTAAATTTATTTGATACTCATACAGATACAGATATAAAGTAATATCTGTGTAGATTGCATTTTATAATTTATGCATGCTTCAGCATGACTCTTATTGAAGTCCATATTTATTCAGTAAGTTTGTTTGATACCACGGTTGCCAGAAATGCAGACTTATCTGGATCTTGCAGATTTTACCCTCCAAAAGACGAAATCCAGATTTGAGGATTTTTGGCCTAAAAACGCAGATTTTTTCAACTCCAATTATAGTGAATTTTTTCGAATTTTTCACATTACTGTTACTACTTTTTGTTTCTTTTATGTGTAAACGAATCACAGTTTAGAGAGTTACAATTTTTGAATTTAGAAGACATCATTAAAGAAAAAGAACGAGTAACTTTGGCTAGCTTCTGGAATAGAATATCTGATATAAAACGAGCTGATTCTGATTATCAGTTTTCAGCCCTAAGTTAAATTAAAACGTAATGGCTTTACCATTTCATTTGCAAATGTCGAAAGAATTTTGAGTCAATTGAACTTGAATAAATTAAATCTTCGAAGTCCTTTGGATATTTGTGCAATAAATTAAATCACTTTTGTATAATTTTTTATATATCTGAGTTCTTTTTTCATTCATTTTATATTGTTTGCACATAACTACGAATAATTTTTATTTGTTTGTTGGTTTTATGCATTTCGTTTTCCACACAAAAGTTTACATTGCAAATTCTAAAGTTTGTAGGAGAGAAGAAAAAAGAGATCTTATTCTATATTCTTTTTCTTTAGAAAACTCAAGACTGCAAAGTAAATTTTGCGTGTGGAAAAACCGTCAAACTCATCAGTATACTTCAACTAATGCCGCAAAATCGAAGATGTTATCTTGTAAAGATTTTTGCTTGAAGGTTTTTCTGCCTTATTCATAAAAATTAGTAGTAGTAGTAATAGGGGTAACAAAACGAACTTTGTATGGAAATTTGTTTGTTAAACGTTTTGCAACCCAAAATAATTTTTGTGAATATTACCTTTTATGTTTGTGTACGTAACATAATAATACATTAATAACACATTGATAGCCGTTCAATAAACATATGAAGTTTTTTGCCTTATTTCAAAAATTGTTTGATTGAGTTTAAGTACAAAAGAAATGCATATTCTTCGAACATTAAAGGCTTCTATTCATAAAAAAATAAAATGTGATTAAAAGTTATTTAAAAAAAATTCTAAAAAATTTAAATAAAATACATTTTAAGCCAAATTTAAATTTTATGAATATGGGTTAATGAAAAAATATTTATATTACACATTTACATCCATATTTATGTAAATTTTTTTAATAATGGGCGTATGCTAAACGGTAGAAAGGTACTATGGTAAAAAAAATATTTGCCTGTGGGGAAAAATTTTCATTTTTCTGCTGTACCATATGAAATGATATCTTTTTTGACAATGTAAAATTTTGAAAAATTCCAATTAGGATATAAAGAAGCTGATGAAAAAATTACTGCGGTTGCGAAGCAAAAAATTTTACTAAAAGCCACTAGCTACCAAAAATTTTTTAAAAGATTTTTATATAAAACAATATTCTTGCAGCAGAAAATTATATAACTTTATACATATATATGATGCAAAATTTTTCGCAAATTAAAATAAGGAATGCATTTTTCACAACCTAACTACAATTAAGGGACGTAAAAATTTATGTAATAGACGACGGCTCGAAGCGACGGCGGTGGTTTTACATTTTATGATACCATGCTTCTTATTGGCTGCTTGTAAAAAATTTATCTGTTGTGTCAAAAATTCTACTAGCCCCTGGGGCTAGTGAAATTTTATTCACCTCAGAAGTGTCAAAAATTTATTTACACTAGTACTTTGCTACCGTTTGGCACAGACCCAATATATAAAAAATTGTTTTAAAAATAGCTTTGAAGATTTTTTGAAGATTTAAAAAATAAAGTGCAGATTTTGAAGATTTTTTTGTGAAAAATTGTTACATTTTACAGATTTTAGCCTTAGAAATTCTGACAACACTGATGTATACACATTTATTAAAGTTATTGCATATTCTCAAATTATGTACATATTTATTCCTTATTTTGTTGAGGGGAAATAAACGTATGCATTCTTTTGCACAATTTGATTACTTTGATCTATTATTTACATACATACATATTTATGTATGTACCGACAATTAACGGTCATTTGCGGTCTATCTATTTATTGAACTTTTGTACAACGGGTTTTCTTTTCAATTTTGTTTGACACGAATGTATAGATACATATATTTAGGGTTGCTATCCCTCCTCTTTTTCCCGGGCACTGTCCTCTTTTTGGGATCTATGTCCTCGGAAAAAATTTGCGTTCGGGAAAGTACTACTTTTTAAGGAAATTTTTTCGTTTTGCATTGCTTGACAAATAGTATTTATTAAAAATTAAACTAAAAAGGGAAATAATTGGTATTGGATGTCCAGCATATCTTACTAATAACACTGTTCATGAGGGTTGCGAAATGTTATTTAAATATGTATTTAAAATATCGATGAAATTGAGAAAAAAGGGCCAGAATAATATAGTACGTTGTGAGAGTTAAAAATCTTTATTTTATGAAGAAAAAAAAAACAATGAAAGTTTATTTATTACCATGTTTACACTTATTGTCTTAAACGTGTTTAAGGTAGGTGTTTTAAAAAACTAAGCACAACCGTTTACATTACATTTGAGATGTTTAAGGTTGACGTTTTGTCAGTAAATTGTTGTATTTGTAAAATTTAATGAACGATTATGCTTTTTAATTAGTTTATTATTTTTATTGAAATAATTGAGTATTTTTTAACTACTTCCTTGTATAAGAAATAGTTTTTCACGTGCTGCCATTTAATAACAACACAAAGTTGGCAGATCTATCAAAATGGACTGAACATACGCCGTTTGCATGTTTAAGGACGTGGTTAAATATTAAACTCTTCATTTGAGATGTTTAATAAAACAAGTCTGTGTATGGTAAAACATCTCAAAATCGTCGTGCTTAAGCACGAACGAAGCCTTAAACACGTTTAAGAACATAAGTGTGAACATAGTATAAAGTCGATAGCCCTACCGTTAGAAATATTTGATGTGTAATCGGAGAATTATATTTTTAATAAATTCTTGGGCTATAAAGCTGTTTTGATAAGTACAAGTTTGAAAAAATGTTTCCAACATTTCAAATGATATTTGAAGTGCTATTTCTAGTCGATTATGTACGCAAATATTTTTAAATGTGTAAATATTTATGTAGGTACAATTTAATTCAAACGTATCTTTTTTGTTGGGTAAAAAATTATAATGTTCTATTGAAATAAATTACTTCGAAAAGAGAGTATTTGTACATTAACATATAAAAAACATTTAAACTTATATGTTTCTATATACGTTTTTATACTTTTATTAAAAAATAATTTATTAAAAAAGTAAAATAAGGAAACTGCAGTTGAAACTTTGCATATACATATGTATAAAGTATACATTTTGGTTAATTAAACAAAATATTAAAAATAAATACATACAGTGTATGTACATTATACACGAAGTACATGTAGAATTGTATGCACTTAGTGATGTGCGAATATTCGTATTCGAATTCCCGAATATTCGTCTTTTTTCGATATTCGTATTCGTACTCGCCAAATTCAGACGAAACGAATATTTGAATATATGATATCAAGCAATAAACAATATTCTTGTAGCCAACTTAAAAACAAACAAAAGAAATTTCTCGTACAATTAACATTAAGGGCAATTATTACAACTTAAATATATTTATAAGTGAGATTTTGTCGGACGTATAAAACGCTACTTTAAGCTATTCATTATTATAAATTTAATTTAACTTAACAGGAAGGATACATTGCCTTTAACTTAGCGCTCACTTTAGGTTAAGTTAAAATTGTACTGATGGACAACTTTTTATACGTCCGATAAAATTCTACATTTAACTAATTTTAAGTTGTAACAATGACAATCTTTAACTTCAGATATAAAAGTTTCGAAAATTTTTCTCCATTATCTCTATCAAAATGCAAAGCTGTAAACAAAAATGTATTAGGCCACTTGAAAACCAGATTTGTTTTTAAATATGTATACCCAAAAATCTAATCAGCGTCAAGCGAAAAATGAGAAGAATACTGCAATAATACTGAAAAGTCCCATTTTTAATTTAATTTTCTTGAAAATTGCCGGGAACTCAAAAGCAAACTGCGTATTGATTGCATAATTTTCTACCTAAGAGAGACTTTTCAGACGAAAATATTGATTGGCCAAATTATTTTATAATAGCGAAATAAGTAACCCACTTGTTTCTTCAAAAAACGGTGAAAATTTTTTTTATTCAAAATTGTAGTTTAAATTGAGTATAACATTTGACTTAATTGTGATTTTGATACCAATTTTTTTTTAATATTACAAGTTTTGTCCCTTATTCATAATGAGTTTAATTTTTTTAATCTAACAACATTTGACTTCTCCATTAGCAGAACAGTGGACAAAGGTTGGTAAAAAGTCAAAATTTTAATATTTTTTCTCTAATATTTCCTAAACTGTAAGCGAAAACCCATAAATGTAGTAGATTTTTTTAGCTCTTGGATAAAAAAGACAATTGCAAAAAATCCTTTTTATTTGATCAAACGATATATTCGATCAAATATTAATATTGGAAACAAAAACAAATTTCAGTTTTTTTTTTATATAAATGTTCGATCGAATTTATTGTTCGCATTTAGAGAAACAGCCCCTTAAGCTCTGTGACACCTTCCTCAATGCTGTGTTAGATTTCATATTAATAGAACAGCTAAGTTAGAAATTTATTTCCAATATTTTTACAAAATCCTCTCTTAGTATCGGGTACTTTAGGCCCCGCTAGGCATTTATGGCAGCAAACCTTATATTTTATACAGAGCACATATGTAGTATATCAATTAAAGAAAAATATGTTTGGGACCAGTTTAATGTGCAATATATTAAAAAAGCACTCTTCAAAACTTTAAATCTTCGCATTAGCTTGTGTATCGATAAAAGCCAATATACTAATTTTCGCGATTTCATATACAATAACTCGCTTACAGTGGCTTTGCTCTTTTCATAAGAATGTGTAAAGGAGAACAAAAACGTGTTTATAAAAGAAAGTTAATTGAAATAAATTTTTGAAATTTTATTTATGGTGGGAATCGGTATACCGGTACATACTGGTATAGACCTAACCGGTATTCCTGATACCGGTATTTTCTAACCGAAATAGATTTCGGTATCGGTATCGATACCGGTATCTAATTATAGCGGTATTTGATTCGGTATCGGTATTTTTACTATACCGTTTGCCAACCTTGGTACATACATATGTATTTAAGATTTTTGTGATAGTAATATTATGGAAAAAATCTAGTTCGTTTCGTCCTACTTTTTTAAGCAAATGTCTGGTTTTTTCCTTCTGCTGTATTCTTTTTAAAAATTAACCGATAACTACTCGACATATATACATACTATATATACATACATACTATATTTTATTTTAAATTTTTAAAATTTAAGTACATACATACATACGTATGTACAGGGTGTTTTTTTAGAGGTATAGAACTTCAAATTGAAATAAAACACAAGAAAATCGTTTTAATGTCCATCAATTTGGCTTTATTGGAAGGATAATTTTATGCCATTAATGTTTAAATATCATTTCGGGCATGTGGCCGCCGCGGCTGGCTCTAATAAAGCCAATTCTACGGGTCCAATTTTCAACCACTTTTTTGAGCATATGGGGCCGTAACGCCACGAATGTTGGCTCCCAAGTCCCTTAACGTTTCTGGTTTGTGGGCGTAGACGAGCGACTTCACATATCCCCAAAGAAAATAATCCAATGGTGTCAAATCACACGATCTTGGTGGCCAATTGACAGGTCCATTCCGCGAAATTATGCGCTCATCGAATGTTTCTTTCAATAAATCGATTGTGACGTGCGCTGTGTGGCATGTAGCGCCGTCTTGTTGGAACCACAACTCATCCACATTCATGCCATCCAATCCGGGAACAAAATAGTCGGTTATCATGGCTCTATACCGGTCTCCGGTGGCGAATCGATTCATTCGGGTCCTCTTCAGCACTTTGCTCTACAGCGGCAATTGTTTCTTCGGTGCGCACTGTTCGACGTCTCTGCGGATGCGTATTATCACATAGAGTAAACGTAGTGCGAAAACGATCCATGGTTAACCGAATTAATTGCTCTGATGGACGATTATGTCGACCATAAAATGGACGGAGCTTGCGGTAAACTTCGCGCACCATTATTTTCGACATAAATTTGCACGATTTGCAAGCGTTGTTCTTTTGTCAACCTGTTCATGATGAAATGGCAAACAAAACTAAATATTAATCACTTGACAGCTGACAAAATGGCCGCCAGTTAAAAAAGTGATGCCAAATTAAAGTTCTATACCTCAATAAAAAACACCCAATATGTAGCTACTTTTCTTTTTTAACTTTTATCAGCTTATACTGTGAGCGTCAATTGAAAGTAAACACCACATGTAGTTTGAAAAAAATATTTATTACTTATAAATAGCAATATCCCAAAAAATTTACTTTTTCATTTTCAATCTATAAATGCCGAATGATTTTTAATGCTTCGGGGGTAGAATCAGCTACCTTAATTCGTAATTAAAGTTTCCATCACTTGTCCTAAAACGGAAATTTAGGGTGTCCATTAAAACTTGGATTTTTTAATTTTTTATGAATTTAACGCTATATTTATGTTAACAGTTACAAAATCAATAATTTTATTTTTTGCATAGTTAGTTTGGGTAGTAATATTCCTTCTCTATATTTCATTTGACGCGTAAAATAATTAGAATATAATTAAATCCTAATTTGTTTCTTATGCGCCTTTGTTTAAGTTTCTCGTTTTAATATACATATTTTGTTTTACTTTCATTACTAAAAAATAATATAATTTTTTTTATATCAATCCCAGCTAAAAAATTATATATGGTCCATATATTTTTGATATATGAATGTATACAACTATATATGAATATGTATGAATTCATGTATGGAAATATATGGGATTATACATGGCAAAACTATTATGTATGAACTAATATATGGACTAATATATGAAATGTATTATAACATATGAGCTCATATATGAACATTTAATTATGAAGCTCTTCATATGTGGATCCATATATAAATATGAGATTTAAATATGGAGCCATATAAGAATGTATGCATAAATGATATCTAACAGAAGATCGTTTTTGCAATCAAAAAAAGCTTGGAATTTTATCACTGCTGAATTGGAAATCCATTAGAAAATACATACGGTATGCAAAGTTTATATGCGTACCCTCAACGTTTAAAAAAGAAAAACTTTTTGTTACAAAAAAAAACCATTCTTGATATATCAAATAATCGAAAGGATAATCCAGTCATTAATTTTATAGAAAATAACAAAATTTTCTAGATAAGAAACAAAGTTCATATTACTGTATTGAAAACTATTGTTAGACGGATTATTTTTTCTTTTATAATTAATTGCATTAGTTTTGAATCTGATTTCTTAAGCCAAATGTTATGTACGAATATGATTTATGTGTTTTTTAAATAATTGATTCACCTTTTGATGAATGAAATGAGTTTTAGTTCGTTTTGAATTATTTGTCAAAACAAAGTTTCATTAAATACAACCCTTCTCTCAAGTCTAAAAAAAGTTAATTTTAGTAATTTAATTTATTGCACAGCAGTGCGCTTTTGTGAATCAAAAGTGTATGAATATGAACTTTGCATACTGTGGAGGGAATTTACACATACATACATGTATGAAAATGTATGAATATATATAATCATATATGCCCATATACCCTCATTTTTCGGATCCGAACCATATATGGGATATCATATATGCTCCATACATATTTTTTTAGCTGGGATGTTTATTTATAAGTAATAAATATTTTTTTCAAACTAAATACATGTGGTGTTTACTTTAATTTGACGCTCACAGTATGTGTATGTACGTATGTATGTACCAGAGAAAGCCAAAAAGTTACTTTTTGACTGCTCAATACATATCGATGCTCCATCGACTATGAGTATGATCACACACTCGCATCAACAAGCATGCTTACATACAAGCATACAAGAATGATAAAATAAAGATTACGCCATGCTAATGATTTACCGTTTGATTATGTAGTAGTCCCCTCGCCAAGTCCGTATCAGATGTGAAATTTATAATTTCTTGCAAAAAATTTATGTATTTTATTGTAGTTGGGACAGGTTCGATGTTTTTTTTATTTTACAGAGCGTATTTACAGCCTGTTTCACAATGTCGAATAAACATGTACATTCGCATTCTAAGCGAACGAAAGCCGAATTCTGTTTCTTTATCTTATCGTTCTGCGACTAGTCACTCGAACGATAATGCGAATGAAAACGTAAGTGTTTTCATACAGATTTTGGTTTCACAATATCGAACATGTCCTCAACATTGCGATCGCAAATGTCAAAATCACTCACTAGTTGTTTTGCATTCGCAAAGTAAAAAAGTTTTTAAATTATTTGAAAAAAACAATTTTTTTTAAAAATAAAAAGATGTAAATTAATGCACAAACACATCTTAGAACAAAAATTATTATTATTTATAATTTTCACTTTTTAGTGTTTCTTTTGTTTATTTCTTGGTTGATAAAAATTTACTTAATATTCGTCACATACAGCTGATCGCTTTTATGAATGGTTGCATTTACTTCAAAGCGATTCAGTAGTAATTTTGTTATTTTAACGGAAAATCTCTCAAATTTACTGAAATTTTTGATTTGCAGACGTAACTTCAAGCGAACGAACGAACATGACTTCGTGAAACCCAAATTTACTTCATATCGAGTGACTCGCTTTCGTTCGCTTAGGTTTCATTCGACATTGTGAAACAGGCTGTTAGTCTTTAGTTGGCCATCGTCGTGGAAACATGAATTTAAAAGGGTTGGTCACGTCAAAAAACTTTAAAACTAATAAGTGAATTTATTGTTTTTTCGTGCTAAATAAATTATATCAGTCTTATTTATAAAAATTATTAAGGCTTTATAGACTTTATAAGAAAATTTGTTTTAAAAAACCTTTTTAAAGCCTTAATAAGTTTCATAAATAAGGCTGTATAAAAATAAAATGATCGAGATTTTATTTAATTCTTTTAAAAAAAGTACTTCTGGATAATGTAACTATTTAGAAATATGAATACATTTTCGCATTAATTCATAAAAGATAATGAAAACAATTTTTTCATTTTAATTTCTTAGTAAACATTGCCAATAAGAAACAATTGCTCATTTATTACCATTTTTCCTGCAAGTGTGTTCCGATACGTTTATAACGAAAACCAAACTTCAAATGAATAAATAAAACACTAACACGCACAAAGCTGTTTATACGTATACATTTAATGCCAGATTAATTAGTCTGGTGTAATTTGGAAAAGAACAAAAATTGTGCGTCTTAAAAATTGTTCTACCTCAGTGACATCAGAATTCCATCATGCGCAGAAATGTTTTTTTATTCTTTTACAATTTCACAGTTCTGTCTTACTGATAACAACTATTTTGTATTCGATAATAATATTTACAGTCAAATATTTGGAATGCCTATGGGTAATCCTCTATACCCAACAATAGCGGATATCATATTGGACAATCTTCTTGACGACACAATTTCAGAATTGAAACAAGAAAATATACATATTAAGTTCATAGTAAAATATGTAGATGACATGTTGGCAGTAATTAATATAAAAGACAAAGATAAAATTCTCAGCTTGTTAAATAAATATCATACGAAAATTAATTTCACTATTGAAACGGAAAAAAATTAAGTGCATAAACTATCTTGACACGACCTTGCACATAGTAAACAGAGGGATTATTTTCGATTGGTACTCTAAGCAAATTTCGTCAGGTAGAATAATTAATTTCAACTCAACTCAACTCAACCAAAAAATGCAATTATAAATACCGCAAAAAGCTTAATACGCAGGGTTTTAAATATTAGCAGTAATTGTTTTCATGAAAAAAATATAAGGAAAATAACAACAATACTTCAAAATAATAGCTTCCCAATGAAATTAATAAATTCACTAATAAATGAAACAGTAAAAACATTATCTAATAAGTATTTAAGTATCATTAGAACAAAACAATGTAACAAATATCTTGAAATTTATTTGCTGGTGGTTCAGCTTGGTCTATATACGTATTTCATTGGCGCTTGAACCAAATCATCAATAGACTTCAACCACAAATTTTGAACAGTCACAAACCTCTTATAAACCAAGCTGAACCACCAGCAAATAAATTTCAAATTAAAATATAATTATGACAATATGTCGAATAATAAATTTCTTAAATGTAACAAATAACAATAATGCAAAGTAAAAAAACACAGATACAAAATTTTACTCTCCTAGTCCCAAGAATTTATATTACTCGCACTTGTAAAACATAAAGAAAATAAAGCAAAACAAAATTTTGCTGGCACACTCTAAGTGTTATCGGATATACTTAAAGTATTTGTTTTTCTCAACTACATATGTATGCACATAAAGATATGTATACATATAGTATGTATATTGTTTAACCGTTAAATTTTAATTTTTTTAATTTTTTTATTTTTAATTACAACTTTTTCCCTTTTTTATTTCCTTTCAAATATTATTTATACGTCTTTTGGATTATTTTCTGCAGAAATTTTGTTGATTTTCATTTTTAAATATTATTTTTATGTTTAACCTTATCAATATGTTAATAATACCTATAAAGTAAAAAATAAGTTATACGACAAAAACATTAACTTTAATAAACCTACAAATAAAATACAAAATACTAGAGTATTCTACTGAATCATTCAAATATTCGTTATTTGCCTTATTAAGATTCCTAAACCAATAAAATTTTCTTGGCTTATTTGGCACAAACACAAGTCTTATTATACATTCCTTTGTATTTATTAAATGAAGGTAGCATAAAGCAAATAGACGAAAAGAAAGAAAGTGGCCTGTTGTATTTGTAATACGTACTTACGCTAAAGCTCCACACACACATACTTTTTATGAATCTACGAATAAGTAAATTTGTCATTCCCTTTGTAATTTGTATAATGTACATACCTGCTGGAAGGGGTGTTGTACGAAAAAAATATTAGTGCCGTTCACACTAAATTTGTTATTTGTTTATTTAGTAAAATTATGTACCTACCATTTTTGATGTTTTAAAATCTAATGCTCTTATGCAAAAACGATTGTTAAAGTTAAAGCATGCATTAAAGCATTGTTTTTGCATAAGGGGGTAACAATTTTACTTTCTAAAATTTAAAAAAAAAATTATTAAAAATACTACAATTTTACTAAATAAACAAATTCAGTGTGAATTGCAGTATATTAGATAATAGCTATTCATAAATATATAATAGTTAGAGACTTTAGTTTTGGTATGTTTCGATTTGGTGCTATGAATTAACACAGAAAATATTAAATAAATAATAAAATTCAAAATTAATTATTTTAATTTGAAATTTATTTGCTGGTGGTTCAGCTCGGTCTATATGTATTTCATTGTTGCTGTAACAAATCATCAGTAGACTCAACCATACATTTTGAACAGTAACAAACCTCTTATCTTATGCACAGACTTCCAAGAACTATTTGAGAATTCAGAAATAATAATATTTTTGGAAGTCACAAAAGAAAAATAAGCATAGTAGGCTTAGAAACTTATACAAAACCCAGCAAATAATTTGTATTCGATATGAACCTATATTATTTTTCTACACCTTTATACAATTAGAAATCCATTATATAACAATAAAAGTAATTACAAGGCTAAATGAAAAATAAAATCTAAGATTTAACATTCAAGAAATTTGTTATTAGACTACATTCCACATACAAATACATACATTCACATCCCAACAAACATTTTCATTATAATTAGAATAGGTTAAATAAATTTCTAAAAAATTAAATAGATATTCTAATTGAAAAATCGTATCTATAGTGAACCGAGAAATTATTCGTCGAAAGGGTCAATCAAGTTTAAAATTGCGTTCAATTAATATATCATGCAATACAACATAAAATTTTCAAACAAATTTCAAGAACATGTTTAAAATAATTTGGATTAACTGAAAATTTAAATGCTAGTAATTCTACTCAAAAATTTATCGTTTGCTGAATTTTAACAATACAGTTAATTAAATCTGCAATTTTAAATAATTGTGATAAAAATTATTATACACTGAAACCCGTTTCGAAAGCAAAGTAAGAGTGGTATTTCACCTAAGGAAAACGTCGATAGATCATCATATCCGTCATTATTATAATAAAGATGCTTGTTTAAAACAAGTAAACTAAGCTGCCGCTTGCTAAAATTAACTCGAATTATTTTTCTATATTATCATTGTGAAAACTAAGTAACAGGTACCAAAAGCCAGCTCAATAGCCCCTTAATTATCGATAATATAGAAAAATCATTTTAGAAGTGCAAATCTTACTTCCCTTTTTAGGCAATTTTTGTGTTTAGTCTAGATAACAGGTATCTAGACTTAAAAACACCCCAACTCACACACAGTATAAAATTAAAGGTTGTTTTAAACAAGTTGATAGCCCAAGAAAAAATTTGTTATTAACACTAGATAACAGGTATCTAGAGTTACATCTCTAAAAATGCTAGTTACAAACAAGATATCATGTATCATATATCATATCTGTTGCCATCACCAAAATATTTATCGTAATTTGCTACCTAAATTAATAACTCTGTATATTAGGGCAAGTCTACATATGTACTTTTATATAGCGGTATTCCTATGTACTCTTTATATACTATATACATATATCTAGGCTTGGCGCCATCTTTTCACTCACTTAAGAAAATGTATTAGCTTTGAACGCATACGCGATTGTACCGAACGCAATTTTTATATTTATATTTTAAATAGCTAAATAGATTTAGACTAGAATTTGGTAATTGTGTTTTATTCAAAACGGTCTAAAACTACAACAGTTGGCGACGAGGTAAAAACAAACAATTAACTTTTCTTACATATATCGTATTCAATACTCGTCAACACAATGTCGTCGTTGGAAAACGTAGTTGGACAACTCCTGGCACGACAACAAGAGGCCACGGAGCGACAACACCAGCTAATGGAACGACTTATAAACGTTACAACGCAAAGTTCAGCCGCCGCACAGTGGCTGAAAATCGTTTTTCATTGGCCAAAAGTCTAATTTTTTTTGTCACCGATTTTTAAAATTTTTACGCCTTTTTGTAGCTAATATATCCAGATTAAGGTAGCCAAAAACTTAGGTTAAACTATTGATAATTGTGGGCGTGGCATGCTGTCAAACTCAACCGTTTTTTTAATTTCAGAAAAAGGTGTTTTTCTTTTGTTTTTTATCAAAAATAAATGGTTACTACTCGCAAGCTATCATCGATAACGGCCTGCGGTCTTTTTTATAATGTTGGTAGGACTATAGTCTTTAGTTGTTGTAAGTGGTCACAGCTCTAGCGTTTAATATTACGGGCGTTATGAAATATTTATGAAACTACTATATTTTTCTCAAATTTAAATTTTAGTGGAATAGAACTTCTAGGGAACAAAAGGGAACAAGAAACCTATACCACCAGGAGAAAGGTGAAAGTGTCCTGTTTAACGCTATATATACTTTTGCACCCGTGACGACCCGTGGGTAGAACACTTTTTTCATTTTAATGAAATTACTCTAAAAAAAATTCAAATTAATTTAAACAGCCCTATAAGTACTCGTATACAATAGTGTCTTAAATTTTCACTTTTTTGCCTAAAAGTTTGTTTTTTTTACTTTAGACTACGTAAAACGAAAAAAATTAAATATAATACCTACGAAGGGTTTAATGGCTTTGTTTTGATCAGCAAAAAATAAGTCATAAAATTATCACAATAGGTTCTACAGTAAACATATGATCTCTTTCTGAATTTACCTGTTATCAAATGTTAGGGTCAACCAAAGTCATAAACATTTTTATAACAATAATGGCGACATTAAACCACTAAAGATAAAAAACAACCGCATATTGGCGAGATACTAATCAGTTTTACCTGATATTAAGGTCTGAATAACATGTGCAGTTTTGTTCAATTTAAGCACTACCTGCTATGAAATTGAAGATCAATGTGTGAATAACATGTATCTAAAAATGTATAAAACTACGGATTCCATAAGGGATTACTCAGTAATAAGTTAATCCTTTAATTGTACGGATAAAATATAACAAATAAAAATATTCAGATAAATATGGAGAGCTTCAGTTATAAAGAACTGGCCGAAGAGTATTTTAGAAACAAAAACCAGGAAGATGTTCTTAGTTACGTTAAAATAAAATTAAACTTAAATTCGTGTAGCACCGAAATGCAAGAGCAATTATCTAATTTCGTCAAAGCACTAAAAAACGCTACAAAGAAGTTAGCTACAGTAAACAAAACTTTTATATAAAAAGTGCAAACTGGTTAGAAAGCCAACTTACTGTCGCTGCAGAAACAGCAAAGCAAGATAAGGCTGGAAGACCACGCAAATCATTAATGGGCAACTGCAGTGATAGATCTAAGAGGCGGAAACTTAAAGATTTTAACGATGCAATTGGTTGTACAAATATAAAAGAATCTTTCCTACATCAATTACGATCACAGAACCAATTATCAAAAGTGGATATCATTGAAAAAGTTGTTAAAGCTAGTCCAGTGAGAACAAAACGGATTCTTAAAAGTATACCAACTCCGAGTGATGCAATACAGTACACAAATGAGGAGGCATTAGCATTATTTCTGGATTTGAAATTAACAAAACAGCAATATATTAAGCTCAGACTGCGTGCGATTGAAAAAGGGTCAAATATGTATCCAGCATATCATTACATAACCGCTGCTAAAATAGACTGTTTGCCATCAAAGGACACTATTACAATCACACCAATTTCGGCAGAGGTACAACTACAATCTCTACTTGATCACACAGCCGAACGCTTGCTACAATCAATAACAGGAAATGAGTTAAAGAAATATGGAAACACAAAGTTAATTCTTTTTTGTAAATGGGGATGTGATGGTTCCTCGGGACAAAAACAATACAAACAAGCTGTATGTGAAAATATTTCGGACTCAGATATGTTCATGGTATCATTTGTACCATTGCGATTGAAAAAGATTTTGGAAGATTCAGAGCCTTCGACTAGTACAACGCAAACAATGGATATTTGGAAAAATGAGACACCATCTTCTACGAAATACTGCAGGCCAATTAAATTTGAATTCAAAAAAGAAACTCATGATGCCATTAACAAAGAAGTTAGTGATATCAAGGCCCAAATTGTAACACTACAGCCATTACAATTACAGTTAGATGGGCAGCAAACTGAAGTAAGCTACCAATTAGTGCTGACAATGATAGATGGAAAAGTAGGTCAGGCTTTGACTAACACGAAGGCTGCATCCAGCTGCATTATATGCCAAGCAACATCAACCCAATTAAACCAAGTCCCGACAAAATCATTAGATAATACCGATGCATATGAATTTGGATTATCACCACTACATGCAAGAATACGACTTATGGAACACATATTAAAAATCAGTTATGATTTGGATTTCGGGTCTTCAGGATCAATAAGAAACAACGAAACCAACAAAGAGTTAAGAAGTTCAAAAAAAAAAATTTTTAATTTTTCTGTAATAATAGCAAAATCGTTGATTTTACAATTTTTTTTTTAGTGTAAAATTTTTTTTGAGTGTAACATTAAATAAATTCCATTATTACAAAACATATTTATAATTATTACTAATTTCCATATATTAAATTTTTTAATAAATAAAAAAAATAATAAACCCATATTTCACTCTAAAAGTTAAAAAAATTCAAAAGTTCAACTTTGAGCTAGAATTCCTTAAAAAGTCCTCAATCAATTTTAATGTAATTAAAACTGAGTCAAACTGAACTAAATATCTATCCACTAAAATAAAAATTACTTCAATATTTTGATCAGTTCAAAAGTTACAGAATTTTGGCCAATGAAAAACGATTTTCAGCCACTGTGCGCCGCTAATCACCGTGAAGCACCAACACCGTCTGCAACCATTACAGCACCGGAAGCACTTATGGACATTTTGGTCAAAAATGAGCCTGAAGAAAATCAAATTTTTGCAACATAGTATGAGCGTTATGAGGATGTTTTTCAAGTGGAAGCAGAGCAGCTTGATGATGCAGCAAAAGTGAGGTTAGTTTTGAGAAAGGTCAGTAATGCAGTATTCAATAAATATAAAGACTATTTACTACCAAAACAACCTCGGGAGGTAAATTTCAAACAAACGATCTTAAATCTAACTAAGCTTTTTGGTAGAAAAGAAAGTCTGTTTAGTACTCGAATTAAATGTCTAACAAGTGTAAGGCAGGAAGGCGAGGACATTATCAGTTATGCCGCCAAGATAAATCGTAATTGCGAAAATTTTTTATTAACGAAATGTACTGCTGATAATTTCAAGCAAATTAACAAATTAACATTTCAAACTGTGGAATAAACCCATTGATTCATACGCCACAACTAGTCAAGCTCAAGTTTTCAAAATTTCCACGGAATGTGATTTGCGTACAGCATACCCTGAAGTTTTTAAAAATGAAATTGGGAAGTGTAAGGAATTTAAAGTTCACCTACAACTTAAACCGCAGGCAACACCCATTTTTCGTCCTAAAAGGCCAGTAGCATATGCTGTCAAAGAACGTCTAGACAAGGAAATCAGCAGACTAGAAAATGAAGGCATCATTTCTCCAATAAAATTTTTCAGAATGGGCTGCGCCCATCGTTGTGGTAAAAAGGTCATACGGCGATCTACGCATTTGTGGAGATTACTCTACAGGTTTAATTGAGCACCTGGAACCGCACACATTTTCTTTACCGCTACCAGACTAGACTTTCGTAAACTTTAACAACTGTGAATTTTTTTCAATTATTGATTTGAACAACGCGTACTTGAGGTCGATGACGATATGAAAAAACTCCTTGTCATTAATACCCACCGTGGGTTGTTTACATTTAACCGTCTTTCCCCAGGTGTAAGATCAGCCCCAGGCGCTTTTCAGCAGTGTATTCAAAAATGATATAATCGTAGCCACAAAAAGTCGTGAAGACAACGTTAAAGCAGTAAATAAGGTATTTAATCGTCTTAAAGAATACAATATCACAGTAAATTTTGATAAATGTAAATTTTTTAAAAATTCGTGCACATATTTGGGCTATTACTTTGATAATAAGGGCATTCATCCCGATAAAAATAAAATTTCTAAAATTTTAGAATTTCCGCCTCCCAAAAATATTTCTGAGTTGAGATCCTTCCTAGGAGCAATGAATTATTATGGCAAATTTATTCACGAAATGAGAAAGATTAGGGCTCCTTTGGATAATTTGCTGAAGAACAACGTAACATGGTTGTGGTCCGAAGCATGTCAACGCAGCTTCGAACGTTTCAAAGAGCTGTTATCCTCAGAATTATTACTTACGCATTTTAACCCAAAGCTTCCTATTTAAGCAGCAGCTGATGCTTCGAATGTTGGTGTAGGAGCATACATTTGTCATGTATTTCCTGACGGTAGTGAGAAAGCTATTTATCATGCTTCAAGGGCTTTGACACCAGTTTTCGCAGTGGTAAAATTCCATAAATATCTATTTGGACGCAACTTTACGCTTCAAACAGATCACAAGCCGCTGCTAGCGATTTTCGGCAATAAAAAAGGAATTCCAATTTCATGAACAACAATCACCCCTATCGTGAATAAAATGTGAAATTTTTGTTCCCATGAGATTTTCATTCCCCATGAAGGGAAATTTCCTATCTGGAACCTTATGGAAACGTTTGTAGTGAATGTTAAAAACGAAGAAAATATTTCTAAGGCTTCAAAATTAATTAAGAATCAGACAAATTTTTTGTTTAAAATTCAATGTTTTTAAGTGTAAATTTTGTCTTTTTAAATATTTTACGTGCCGTGGAAAAAATTCTTAAGTATGCCATCGCCATAAAATTTACTGTTGTGAAACAAAGAAGAAAGTTGTTGTAGGGAATTATCGTTATTAATCGCGGACATTATTTACTCATATTGTCCAAAAAATAATTATTTATAACTAGGGAAAGGATTTTCATGTAAATACATGTTTTCTGTCGTTGGTCGTAGATCAACGTAAATAAAATATCTTATGCGAATCAACAAATTTGCGACAAAATGGCATCGATTTTTTGGTGCATATTTTTGCATATTTTATAATAAATACATATTTTTGCATATTTCATCAAAAATGTATATTTTTAATAAATTTTTTAGTAGTTGAAAAGTATATAAGAGCTGCTGCAGTTTTTACGATTGTGTAAGAACAAAATAGGAGAAAATGAGAAAAATTTACGATCCTTTTTTTGTGATATGAATCGATATTCAAAAACACCGTAGGACTCAAAGTTCAATACCTTGGCTTAATTCAAGAATATCAATACCATTGAAAACAAGTAAGAGTGCTATATTCGGCTGTGCCGAATCTTATATACTTTTTACCAAAGTGCGTTTATGTAGTATAGAGATACATACATAAGCACATAGATATGTGGGTAAATATTAATTTTCTGAAAAAATTCATACTTTTTTCTTTAGTGCAATTTTTAGGTTTTTGGCATTATGTTTGGCGATTTATTTTATTTTGCTGATATTTTAGTTTTGGCGTTTTTTTCATATAGGCAATTTTTTTGGTTTTGGGGATTTTTTCGGTTTTTGCGTTTTTTTTTTAATTTTGGCGATTTTTTCGTTCTGGCGATTTTTTTGATTTTGACGATTTTTTTCATGTAGGCTATTTTTTTATTTTTTATATATATATTTTTTTTGTGGCAATTTTTTTAGTTTTGACACTTTTTTTCTCGTTTTGGTGACTTTTTTCGGTTTTTAGCGTTTTTTTATTTTTGGCGACTTTTTTCCTACTGGCAATTTTTTGATTTTGACAATTTTTTTCATTTTGGCGATTTATTTTATTTTCCAGATTTTTTTTAATTTTGGAGACTTTTTTCATATAGGCAATTTTTTTTTTTTGGTTTTGGCGATTTTTTTCGGTTTTTGACGTTTTTTCAATTTTGGCGATCTTTTCGTTCTGGCGATTTTTTTGATTTAGACGTTTTTTTTTCATTTAGGCGATTTTTGTATTTTTTATATATATTATTTTTTTGTGGTAGTTTTTTATGGTTTTGAAATTTTTTTCTCGTTTTGGCGATTTTTTTGGGTTTTGGCGATGTTTTTTTAATTTTGGAGACTTTTTTTCCTTCTGGCAATTTTTTGATTTTGACAATTTTTTTTCATTTAGGCGATTTTTTTATTTTTTTGGCGATTTTTTTTTCATATAAGCAATTTTTTTTGTTTTGGCGATTTTTCCAGTTTTTGGCGTTTTTATTTCTTTATGGCAATTTTTTTAGTTTTGACACTTTTTAATCGTTTTGTCGATTTTTTTCAATTCTTGGCGTTTTTTTAATTTTGCGGATTTTTTTTTCGTTTTGTCGGATTTTTTCGATTTTTGGCGTTTTTTTTAATTTTGGTGATTTATTTTCGTTTTGGCGATTTTTTTGATAATGGCAATTTTTTTTCATTTAGGCGATTTTTTTTTATTTTTGGCGATTTTTGTTCATATAAGAATTTTTTTGTTTTGGCGATTTTTGCGGATTTTTTTCATTGTGGGAATTTTGTTTGTTTTGACACTTTTTTCTCGTTTTGGCGATTTTTTTCGGTTTTTGGCGTTTTTTTAATTTTGGCGATTTTTTTTCGTTTTGGCGATTTTTTTGATTTTGCCGATTTTTTTTCATATAAGCGATTTTTTTAATTTTTGGCAATTTTTTTTTATAGGCAATTTTTTTTTGTTTTTTCGATTTATTTCGGTTTTTGGCGTTTTCTTTTTAATTTTGGCGATTTATTTTCGGTTTGGCGATGTTTTTTGATTTTGGCGATTTTTTTTCATTTAGGCGATGTTGTTTTAATTTTTGGCGATTTTTGTTCATATATTGTTTTGGCGATTCTTGCGAATTTTTTTCGTTGTGCGAATTTTTTTTGTTTTGACACTTTTTTCTCGTTTTGGCGATTTTTTCGGTATTTGGTGTTTTTTAATTTTGGCGATTTTTTTCGTTTTGGTGATTTTTTTTAATTTTTCCGATTTTTTTTCATATAAGCGATTTTTTTAATTTTTGGCGATTTTTTTCATATAAGCAATTTTTTGTGTTTTGGAGATTTTTTTCGGTTTTTGGCGTTTTTTTTTTAATTTTGGCGACTTATTTTCGTTTGGCGATTTTTTTTGATTTTGGCAATTTT
Source organism: Tachina fera (assembly GCA_905220375.1). Taxonomy (NCBI): domain Eukaryota; kingdom Metazoa; phylum Arthropoda; class Insecta; order Diptera; family Tachinidae; genus Tachina; species Tachina fera. The sequence continues at coordinate 126,873,059 of LR999963.1, forward strand.
TTTTTCACTTAGGCGATTTTTTTTTTATTTTTGGCGATCTTTGTTCATATAAGCATTTATTTTGTTTTGGCGATTTTGACGGTTTTTGGCGTTTTTTTGTCATTGTGGAAATTTATTTTTAGTTTTGACACGTTTTTCTCGTTTTGGCGATTTTTTTTAGTTTTTTGCGTTTTTTTTTAATTTGAGAGTTTTTTTTTGGCATTTTTTTGGGTTTTGGCGTTTTTTTTAATTTTGGCGATTTATTTTCGTTTTGGAGATTTTTTTGGGATTTGGCGATTTTTCCGGTTTTTGGCGTTTTTATTTTTTTATGGCAATTTTTTTAGTTTTGACACTTTTTTCTCGATTTGGCGATTTTTTTCGGTTCTTGGCGTTTTTTTAAGTTTGGGGATTTTTTTTCGTTTTGTCGGATTTTTTCGGTTTTTGGGTTTTTTTTTTTAATTTTGGTGATTTATTTTCGTTTTGGCGATTTTTTTGATAATGGCAATTTTTTTTCATTTAGGCGATTTTTTTTTAATTTTTGGTGATTTATGTTCATATAAGAATATTTTTTGTTTTGGCGATTTTTGCGGATTTTTTTCATTGTGGGAATTTTGTTTGTTTTGACACTTTTTTTCTCGTTTTGGCGATTTTTTTCGGTTTTTGGCGTTTTTTAATATTGGCGATTTTTTTTCCGTTTATTGATTTTTTTGATTTTGCCAATTTTTTTTCATATAAGCGATTTTTTTAATTTTTGGCAATTTTTTTTTATAGGCAATTTTTTTTTGTTTTTTCGATTTATTTCGGTTTTTGGCGTTTTTTTTTTAATTTTGGCGATTTATTTTCGGTTTGGCGATGTTTTTTGATTTTGGCGATTTTTTTTCATTTAGGCGATGTTGTTTTAATTTTTGGCGATTTTTGTTCATATAAGAATTTTTTTTGTTTTGGCGATTCTTGCGAATTTTTTTCATTGTGGGAATTTTTTTTTGTTTGACACTTTTTTCTCGTTTTGGCGATTTTTTTCGGTTTTTGGTGTTTTTTAATTTAGGCGATTTTTTTTCGTTTTGGCGATTTTTTTGATTTTTCCGATTTTTTTCATATAAGCGATTTTTTTAATTTTTGGCGATTTTTTTTCATATAAGCAATTTTTTTTGTTTTGGAGATTTTTTTCGGTTTTTGGCGTTTTTTTTAATTTTGGCGACTTATTTTCGTGTGACAATTTTTTTTTGATTTTGGCAATTTTTTTTTCATTTAGGCGATTTTTTTTTAATTTTTGGCGATTTTTGTTCATATAAGCATTTATTTGGTTTTGGCGATTTTGACGGTTTTTGGCGTTTTTTTGTCATTGTGGAAATTTATTTTTAGTTTTGACACGTTTTTCTCGTTTTGGCGATTTTTTTTTAGTTTTTGGCGTTTCTTTTTTAATTTGAGTTTTTTTTGGCGTTTTTTCGGGTTTTGGCGATTTATTTTCGTTTTAGAGATTTTTTTGGGATTTGGCGATTTTTTTTTTAATTTTTGGCGATTTTTCTGCATATAAACATTTTTATTTGTTTTGGCGATTTTTGGGGTTTTTGGCGTTTTTGTGTCATTGTGGAAATTTATTTTTAGTTTTGACACGTTTTTCTCGTTTTGGCGATTTTTTCGGTTTTTGACGTTTTTTTAATTTTAGGGTTTTTTTCATTTTGGCGATTTTCTTCGTTTTAGCGATTTTTTTAAATTTTTGGCGATTTTATAATTTTCGGTTTTTTTAGTTTGACCGTTTTGGAAGATTTCAAGAGTTTAACTCTTACAGTTTCCAAGATATAGCAATTTGTCAAAATTACATAGTCAAAATTTCATTAACTGATGGACCACCCTTTAATTTAAATTTTTTTAATTTTAATGTCAATTGTTTAGCATATATAAAAATACACTAATTTTACAAATTTCAAGTGTCAATATACATATGTACATACAATTGTATGTATATTACATGAGATTTTAAAACTTTTCGTCACTCATTTTGGAACACCCTTTAATTTTAAGCTTTTATATATTTGTTGTTGTAGCGACCAAAGTGCTACATACACTGTCCAAATTTCATACTCGTAGCTTTTACCGTTCCTGAGAAAATAGCCTTCTTCCTAAGACATGAAATATGTTTAATTATTAGGAAAAAAGTTAAAGTTTTCCAACCCTGGAAATGTTTTTTTATTTTGTTAAATTTTTAAATTTTTTTTAATTATAAATACCAATTTTATTCATACCGAAGTATAAAATAAGTTAATTTAATAAAAAAGTAATAAAAACTTGTTTTCGCTAGTTATTTTCTATGGGTAAATTGAGTTTGAGTTTTCCAGCTCTGAAACCGTCTGCTTGATTTTGCTGATTTTCAATAGCAAAATTTTTCGGAAAATTTCTGACACACCAGTCCAAGAACGAAGTCTCTAGCTCTTCTGGGAGCTTGGGAAAATCGATTTCACATACAGACAGACGGACAGACGGACATCGCTTGTTCGTCTTCCCTATGCATAAGGATCCAGAATATATATACTTTATGTGTCGCTTATTAATATTGTAGAAATTACAAACGGAATGACAAACCTATATATACCCTTTTACCATTTTTTGGTAAAGGGTATAATTAAAGAAAGCCTTTAATGAAAAATATCCAGAGATACGAACGGATATATTCTACAGTAACTAAATGGTGGACGTGGCGGAAGCCTGTACTATATTTCTATTAACGTGTGTTTGATGTGAACGTTAAAAGAAAATTTACATACAGAAACTGGTTTTAACGTACACTTGAAGCACCCGTTAGTTTTTGCATATGGGTGCAAGTTTTTTTTACTTTAAAATTTCTTTAATTTTATTAATAGAAATATAGTATCCGATAGCCTACACCATATACCAATTAGAGGCTTTCGTTACTTTAACACCTAAAGTTGAATTAATTAAAGATGTGGTAAAAAATAAATTAAAATATATGCTACAAATTATATCAAAATAGTTCTAACAACGAAAACTTAGAAACTGAAATTCCACAAACAAAATAGCAGCATTTACACGAGTACCAATAAATAACTTAATTTTTAATTAGTGTTTTTATGGGAATTTTTACAATTTAAGTTTAAAATTTGTAAACGCACTAATAATCCCAAAATTATATTTTACTTGTTCAGTAAAATATTTTTTAATAAAATACATTGAAATTGATTATTGAGGGGTTTAGCTGGATCCTATGCGCATTTCACTGTTGCTAATGCAGATCATCAGGGAACCTTTACCCAAAGTTTCTTAGAACAACTAGAGTTATTATGTTATAAACTTTCATTTAAATAAATGAGAAGCTCAACAACAAATAACAAAGTTGAAACAAGAACTCAATAATCAACATGTTTTTTATTTTCTTACTTTACCATTACTACATTGGCTGACTTTTTTTCAGCATCAAATTGTAGATATAAAGAGTATGTAAAAAGAAAATAAATGTAAATAACAACAACAGCTATTCAAGATAGAGTGTTGCCACACAAGTATTTTTTGACGGGGTGCAGTCAAATTAATAATTAGTGTTTTTATGGGAATTTTTACAATTTAAGTTTAAAATTTGTAAACGCACTAATAATCCCAAAATTATATTTTACTTGTTCAGTAAAATATTTTTTAATAAAATACATTGAAATTGATTATTGAGGGGTTTAGCTGGATCCTATGCGCATTTCACTGTTGCTAATGCAGATCATCAGGGAACCTTTACCCAAAGTTTCTTAGAACAACTAGAGTTATTATGTTATAAACTTTCATTTAAATAAATGAGAAGCTCAACAACAAATAACAAAGTTGAAACAAGAACTCAATAATCAACATGTTTTTTATTTTCTTACTTTACCATTACTACATTGGCTGACTTTTTTTCAGCATCAAATTGTAGATATAAAGAGTATGTAAAAAGAAAATAAATGTAAATAACAACAACAGCTATTCAAGATAGAGTGTTGCCACACAAGTATTTTTTGACGGGGTGCAGTCAAATTAATAATTAGTGTTTTTATGGGAATTTTTACAATTTAAGTTTAAAATTTGTAAACGCACTAATAATCCCAAAATTATATTTTACTTGTTCAGTAAAATATTTTTTAATAAAATACATTGAAATTGATTATTGAGGGGTTTAGCTGGATCCTATGCGCATTTCACTGTTGCTAATGCAGATCATCAGGGAACCTTTACCCAAAGTTTCTTAGAACAACTAGAGTTATTATGTTATAAACTTTCATTTAAATAAATGAGAAGCTCAACAACAAATAACAAAGTTGAAACAAGAACTCAATAATCAACATGTTTTTTATTTTCTTACTTTACCATTACTACATTGGCTGACTTTTTTTCAGCATCAAATTGTAGATATAAAGAGTATGTAAAAAGAAAATAAATGTAAATAACAACAACAGCTATTCAAGATAGAGTGTTGCCACACAAGTATTTTTTGACGGGGTGCAGTCAAATTAATAATTAGTGTTTTTATGGGAATTTTTACAATTTAAGTTTAAAATTTGTAAACGCACTAATAATCCCAAAATTATATTTTACTTGTTCAGTAAAATATTTTTTAATAAAATACATTGAAATTGATTATTGAGGGGTTTAGCTGGATCCTATGCGCATTTCACTGTTGCTAATGCAGATCATCAGGGAACCTTTACCCAAAGTTTCTTAGAACAACTAGACTAACTTAATTTTTATTACATAAAATTTTTTTCAGAAAAAATCGTCAAAGATTTGCCTTTGACAATTTAAAAAGAAGCATTTATTCATTAATGTACGTAAATAGAAGTTCGACTGAACTTTATATTCCATATGTTTTGACAAAATATTTGTTTTGACAAAATATTTGTTAAAAAACCATTGAAGCTGAGCTTTTTATATGTTTTTTAAGTTTTTAATGTCAAAATGTTTGCTTAGAAAGTAATGAAGCTGATTTTTTTCAAGTTTCTAACGACGAAACAGATTTCCGCAAAATGGTTTCTTAATTTCAATCAAAGAAAACAAGCTTCTACACATACCAGATTAAAAGCGCTAAAGGCCTGCAGATCATATTGAAGGGCATAGATTCTTATGTTGTTCCTGAAGAAATCAAATATGCATTTGTCCTCCAGAGATTTAAGGTAAAGAATGTATCTAACATAATGAACAGAGAAAAAGTACCGCAACCCCTATTTCGTGTTGAACTGGAGCCAAATGATATACAGTTGAAAAAAACGAGACTCATTCTACTTATAGCCTAAAATACCTGTTATACAGAAAAATCACAGTTGAAGAGCCACAGAAGCGTTCAGGTCCCGTGCAGTGTCATAATTGCCAAGAATATGGCCATGCAAAAGCTTACTGCAATTTACCTACAGTGTGTGTTATCTGCGGTGAATTGCACGGTACTGCTAGTTGTACTAAACCAAAAGATCGAGCTGCAAAAAAATACAGTAGTTGTGGATGTAATCACACTGCTAACTACAGAGGTTGTCCTGTGTACTCTTTCGTCAAACAGACTATGGTGCAAAAACCTATATTAGCTCCAGTTCAAATAACAAACGCTTCCTCAGCCACTTTTGCGCAAATAAGCCAACCAGTTACTTCCCGTGTATCGTATGCCGAAGCTGCCAGGACAAATCTATTCCCACGCAGAAAGTGTCCCCACCGAGTAATTCAACAAATGCTAACACAAACTTTAATTTCAGTCGCCTTGAAGCCACCATTGAAAATCTTGTGCAAACTATCAATGCAAAAATATTGATATAATGTTGGTCTCTGAAACTAATTTGACTTCGAGAAGCATCTTTAAAATGAATGTCTTCACTATATATGATACAAAGGACCCTAGAGGAAGAGCTTGCGGTTGATCAGCAATTCTAATAAAGTCAAGACTCAAACACTATATTATTGACAACATTTGTGAAGAACATCTACAAGCAACTAATATTTGCGTCAACAATTTTTGTAAAAATTTCATAATATCTTAAAATTTTCAATCACTGACAATCAATATGAGGATTTCTATAAACCGTTTAGACCTTGCTTTGTAGCAGCTGGCGACTACAATGCAAAACATACTGGGGTTCGCGCTTGGTAACACCTAGAGGTCGAGCGTTGCTTAATACTATTTCAAAAATGGGTTTAGATGTCATTTCGAGTGGGGAGCCTACTTACTGGCCTACTGACGTACGAAAAATTCCAGATGTTATACAGGGTGGCCCAGAAAGACCGAAGTGGTGTAAATTCCTTATAACTTTTTATTTAAGACATATGTTTTTAATTTTTTGTTTTTTAAATACAGTAAATTTATAGGGAATATTTTTAGATTAGTTGTTAAAAATGATATCCCGCAAGTGGAGGCCATTTTCTGCTTCGCACAAATGATCTCTTTTCAACACATTTTCCATGACCTTTCGCAAAACTTCCGGTGTTATGTTGTTAATTTTGTCTGGAATATTGGTTTTTAATTCCTCAATAGTCCTAGGCTTATTAACATAAACTTTCCCTTTTAAATAACTCCAAAGGAAACAGTCTGGAGCGGTTAAATCCGGGGAACGCGGAGGCCAATTAAAATTGCTTCTACGCGAATTTATTCTTTCCCCAAAGATGTCGCGTAAAATAGCCATTGTGGCCCTCGGAGTGTGCGCTGTGGCTCCATCCTGTTGGAACCATATTTGCGGATGGTATTCCACGGCTGGCCTTACAAAATTTTCCAATATGGCCCGATATCGATCACCATTGATGGAAATGGCGACATCTCTTTCATTTTCCAAAAAATATGGACCAATGATCCTTTCTGAAGAAACACCGCACCAAACAGTACACTTAACTGGGTGTAATTGTCGTTGATGAAGTACTCTCGGGTTTTCCTTAGCCCATATCCTAAAGTTTTGCTTGTTAACAAACCCATTTAATTGGAAATGGGCTTCGTCACTCATAAATAAGTTATGAATAATGGAAATGGAAAGAGCACATTTGTGCGAAGCAGAAAATGGCCACCACTTGCGGGATACAATTTTTAATAACTAATCTAAAAATATTCCCTATAAATTTACTGTATTTAAAAAACAAAAAATTAAAAAAATATGTCTTAAATAAAAAGTTATAAGGAATTCACACCACTTCGGTCTTTCTGGGCCACCCTGTAGATTGTGGCGTCATGAAAAATATCCATAGGAACTAAATTCATGTGGAGTCCTCTCTAGATCTCTTCTCCGATCACTCTCCCACAATAGTTACAAAATTCAACCCACTGAGGAGTGATTTAAATAACTAATATGGGAAAATTATTAATAGGGTCAACTGGCTAGGATTCAAAAAATATCTAAGTAGTCACTGCAGTGAAAACATTCAGCTAAGATCACCTGATGATATTGAATTCAACATTGCCAAAATTATCGAAAATATTAAACAGGCTGCTGAACATGCCACTACCTACTACCTACCTGCAGACTGGCTTTAATAGAATTTATTCTATGGAAATTGATCGCCTGGTATGTGAATAAAGGAGAGCTAGAAGAGAATGGCAACAACACAGATCACCCCTGAATAAAATCATACTTAAAGAATGTACTGAACGACTGAAGAGATGCTATCGTCGGAAAAAAATGCACTACTGGATAAATATTTAGAAGGTCTCGATGCCACGTCAGCATCTAATTACTCTTTATGGCGCGCTACTAGAAATCTTAAAAGACCAGTTTATCTTAAATCTGCGCACTTCGACCGGAGGCTGGGCAAGAAGCGATAGTGAGCAAGGTAACTTATTTGCTGAGCATTTAAAATCTGTATTCTCTTCCAATGTATGTACGGGTGCTGCTGATTTACCAAGGGTAGTTTTTCTACCCCCACGCCCATTAAAGTTTAGGATGCGTGAAGTACAAAAAGTAATTGCTGAACTCAACCCGAAGAAAGCACCATGATGGTATTAGTAACAAAATGTTGATGAACTTGCCTCATATTGCAATAAGAATCCTGTTTTTTATTTTTAAATTTATTTTAAGAATGCAGTATTTTCCTCAAAACTGGAAACTTGCCAAGATAAAAGTGATCCTAACGCCAGGCAAAAATTTAACAAAGACTAAGTCATATCGGCCTATAAGCTTACTATCTACAATCTCAAAGCTTTTCGAAAAGCTCCTCATGACTAAATTGTCCAAAATTTTAGCTGATAATGGGTGCATCCCGGACCATCAAATTGGCTTTAGAAGTCAGCATAGCACCATTGAACAAAAGCATAGACTGGTCCAAGTTGTAAGAAGAACATTTGAAGAAAGAAGTATTGTTCTGCTCTCTTTATTGATGTTTCTCAGGCGTTTGATTAAGTATGGCACGAAGGCCTAGTTTTAAAATTAAAGACATCTGTCAATAAACATTCAAAAGGTTTTGGAAAGTTATGTTATTGATAAGAAGTTCACTGTTGTCGAAGGAGAGTTCACGAGTGTTCCCGAATCTATATGTTCTGGTTTGCCACAGGGTATCATTCTGGGTCCTGTCTTGTATTTAATATATACTTGCGATATGCCTGTGAGCAATAATATCCACACCTCTACATTTGCCGATGATACAGCCTGTATGAGTGTGTACGAAAACCCTCATGAGGCATCCTGAAATCTTCAGGAACATATTACCTAGAAGGAAATATGGTTGAACTTATAGAAAATTAAAGTCAATGAACAAAAGTGTGTCCATATAACGTTTACCCTAAGAAGAGATACTTGCTCCCCTATTCGAATCAATAATCAAAATATTCCTCAACAATCCCACGTGAAATACCTTGGTAGACACCTTGATCGAAGGCTTACATGGAAAAATCATATTGACTCTAAGTTAACTCAGATTAAACTTAAGTTAGCTCAAATTTATTGTTTGATTGGCAGAAATTCAAGACTCAGCCTAGACTGCAAACTTTTATTATACAAGTCACTTTTGAAGCCAATATGGTACTACGGAATTCAATTATGGGGCACTGCTTCAGCTTCGAATGTCGAGAGAATCCAACGAAGGCAAAAAAAAATTTTACGGTTAATAACATCGGCTCCATGATACATCAAAAATTCTAATATACATCGTGATTTAAATATTCCAATAGTGATTGAAGAAATTGCAAAATACGCAGGCAAATATTTAACATAACTCGAATCACATCCTAATCCGCTTGCTCGTAATATTCTGAGCTTTAGTGGACACATCCGCCTAAAAAAGAGGAACACGCGGGCTCATATACTTAACACTCCAGATGGGACTACTTGAAAATACTTTTTTTGACTATCACTTCTTATGTATGTATTATTAATAACTTATAACAAGTTTATGTCCGACAGTGGTCGGGCCTCATTATTATGTTTTAGATTTAAGATTTGAATACTTATTGTTAGTTCATATTTGAAAATACAATAAATAAATACATTTATTAAAAAAAAATTCTCGTTCACCCAGATGACAGGCCATTTCAAAGAATATTATTCCAAGCTAAGCTGGACGGTTAGAAGGTCTACGACAAAAATGGCACAATTTCGTTCAAGATCTATCCAAATTAGATTATATATCCGTACCCCGTTGTGTACAATATGAGCCCGAAGACAACGTAAAAATTCATGGGTTCTCAGATTCATCCAAATCGGCATATTGCGCAACAGTATTTATAAAATGTTAAACTTATTCACACACAACCTTTGTGAATTTGTTACTAGCCAAATGCAAAGTTGCACCCATACAAACAGTATGTCTTCCACGGTTAGAATTGAATGGCACCCGTTACTAGCTAAACTCGTAAATTATGTTTGTACTTCCCTAAAGTTGAGTTCAAAAGAAAAGTATTTATAGACTGACTCTTCCATAGTATTAGGATGGGCTTTCAAGGCTTCCATAGTCATGGGAAACGTATGTTGCTAATAGAATATCTCAAATCTATCTTCTCACACCAAATGAAATATGGCAACATGTTCTAACACATGATAACCGGGCGTATCACGAAGCAAGAGCATGCAGCCCACAAGATTTGAGAAACAATTCACTCTGGTGGCATGGACCATCCTGGTTAACCAACCCAGCGTCGGAATGGCCGAAGAGAGCCCCACTTAAAACGTGTGAAGAACATATAGATTTTCACTCCCTGCAAACATATATTGAAATAAATGACCCACTTGATAAATTTTCCTCATATAACAGAGCTCTTCGGGTATTATATTACGTTTTCCAATTTTTTCACAAATCTATAAAAAAAGAGGCCAAATGAATTTCACAATATGTCTAATAGTTTACTTCCAAAAAAAATTAATTTTGTAAAATCTCGACTCATAATTTTAGCTTAAAGGACTTTCTATCAAGAAGATTATTACTTTTACTTAGAAAAATCAAAACATATTACAAACAAAAGTTCTCTCAATACCTCTTTTTAGACTCGAATTTAATTATGAGAGTAAATGGAAGATTAGCTCAATCATCCCTCCCCTAAAACGAGAGATGCCCCATAATCTTACCAGCAAACTCTAGGTTGTGCCAATTGTATCTATCTCATTTACACCTATTTTTCCACCATGCTCAATGTAGTCAAATGTGTAGAATGGTACAAACCGAATTTTTTTATATTTAGACTAAAAAATTTAATAGAAAAGGTAATCCGACACTGTAAAATTTGCTTAATTCACAAGCAAAAGCCATGTACCCAGATAATGTCCCCTTTACCACCGAAAGATGTAATTTAACGCTTTCATTTTAAATCACGGGCATTGACTTTGCAGGGCCCTTTGCAATTAAAACATCTCCCTTAAGAAAATCCCCCACGACAAAAGGGTATTTGAGTGTTTTCGTCTGCTTCAGCGAGAAGGCATGACCCATTCGCTCGTTTCGTCGGGTGGCAGGAGCTCCCCCAGAGGGTGGTTACGGATAATGGGAGACATTTTCTAGGTGCAAGCTGAACACTTGAATGAGAATTTACTAAATTTGTGAACACTGCGGCTCAAGACACAGCCCAAAAATATATACCACAGGGGTTTGAGTGGAGTTTAATACCACCGCACCTTCCTCATATGGGTGGTTTGTGGGAAGCTGCAGTAAAAAGTTTCAAGTTTCACCTCAAAATAGTTGAAGGAACTCAAAATTTTACGTTTGAAGAATTCAATACATGTTCTAGTGCGAATTGAAGGGGTATTAAATTCCCGACCAATATCTGCTATATCGGAAGATCCGTGTAATTTGAAGGCATGTCAGTTATCAACCGATGGGAAAAATTAAAAGTAATCCATCATCAATTCTTCATTCGGTGGGAGTAGGATTATTTAAAACCTCTGCAAAAACGATACAAGTGGAGGAACTCGGTTCCTAATATTCAGGTGGGCGATCAAGTAGTAGTGATATACGACTTACAACCACTGCAAGAGTGGCGCTTAGGTAGAGTAGAAAAAACCTTCGCGGGAGCAGATAATAATACACGTACAGCAGAAGTGCGAATATCTTCTGGAACAATTACTCAACGTCAATTTATGTTATTTTCCGTTCTTAAATAACGAAAGTTCTTTTTAAATACCACACTTACAAAATTGCATATTATGTAAATTAATTGAGCAGCTATCATAAATGATATATCTTATATTTCTTATGCTATACTCAGCATTGCACCGTATACTCATAAAATTTTCACTAACCACATAACAATAAATGCAATTAACTTGTTTATTTCTCCCACCAGGAATAACCAACGATTAGAGACCACTTTCCCAAAACACGAAAGCCGCAAATATGTAAATCGTAGAGCGAAAAATTACGATCTGGACTCTTACAAGTGTGTCTTGTGTAACCAATCTCATGGGTTAAGGTTGTGCCAAAGATTTTTAAAAATGAACCCAGCATCAAGGGAAAAAATAGTAAAAACTACAATTGTTGAGGAATTGTTTGGCTCACAGCCATGGTTTATGGTCATCTTCATCAACAAATTCCTGTAAAAGATGTGACAGTTTTCATCATACGTTACTTCATTCCTGCAGTCGTGACGCAAAAATGTTAGAAACGAAAAAATTACACAACTGAAGACGAGCTAAAGCAACAAAGCAGAATTTGAAAACGGAAGATTAACGCAATCGAAGAAGCAACGAATCAACACCACAACTAAATGAACATGCAGTGAGGATTCACGACCAAAATTCTTCAACATTGTCTGCAACATCCAACACTCAGACACCCAGAATTATGTTAATAAAATGAGTGAAATGTAACATAATTTTTATATTAATATGTTCCATTAATATAAGTTCTTAATAAGAATAATCGTCAAGTAAATATAGACAGGTCTGGCATCATTGTAAATTTTAGTACAGACCGTCACATACTTATATCGTATATCGCATCAAAGCATAACCGTTTTCGTTAAATTCGTTATGGAAATATGTAAGGCGCTTTTGTATTCACTTATTTATACTTACTTACGATTCAGCCGATAAAGAGTGAACAACATTATGCTTAAATCAAATCAAATTGTGAAATTATAAATACTTACCTTAAAACCAAACCTTATACTTACCTTGCAAACAAAAAATTATAATTACTTTAAATTGAAACCTAATAGCAAACATACCTTAATCTCAAACTGAAAGTTAATTAAATTACACCTAGCTGTTAAATACTTACCTCCTTATGCAAGAACGATTGGTAAATTTAAAGTTGATTAAACAAACGAATTTTGTGTGGCAAAAAACGTTAACGCATGCTTTAACAATCGTTTTTGCATAAGAGTGTTATTCATTCAATTAAAATAAACTAAATTCTGAATTGCAAATTGAAGAAATCACCTCTTAAGGCTTGCAACTCGTGAGAACTATAACCAAAATCAGCATCTAGAAAAAATAGTAGTACCCTGTTTTTTATCTCAACCCTCAAATTTTAATTGCTCAACCTCGAGCAATTAAAATTGAGTCTTTCCCTTTTTATTATCACCACACACTTGATATAGCCCCTCTCGTCTATAAAAATGGGAATAAAGCATACTTTGCAACCTCTGCAAATTATTCTGTTACACATTGGTAATTGTCGACTCATTTTCTAAATTTGTTTGGTTGTACCCTACTAGATGTACAGGAACAGATAAAGTATTAGACAAATTAAGGCATCAACCCGCTTTTTTTGGAACCCGGAGAGAGTACTATCGGACAGAGGAAGTATCGGACAAGTGAAACGCATTTCAGGAATATTGTAAGTAGCAAAATATACAACATTTACTTATTGCAACAGGAGTTCCAAAGGGAACCGGGCAAGTGGAGCGCATTAATAAAAAAGTATTTCCCTGCTCACGAAGCTGTGTATAGAAAATCCCAAACAGTGGTATAGGCATGTTGAGAAGGTTCATAGCGCATTAAAAATACCCAGCCCCGCAGTACTAAGTTTTCTACCTTTAGAATTTTAACTGGTTGTGAAATGAAAACAACGGAAAATATACATATAAGAGAATTGTTGGAGTAATTCACTTTAGAGGAACTAGATACTGAAAGAGTAAAGTACGCGGTCAGGTCAAGGAAAACATTGCTCGTATTCAGGCAGAAAACAAAAAAAATTTTCATAAAAAGAGAAAAGTAGCGCCATTGTGATCTAGTTGCAATTGGTAATCTAGTTGCTGAGCAGGCCCCAAGCTAAAGCCTAAATACAACGGACCATACAAAAAAATCAAAATATTGAAATATAATCGCTACGAAATTCAAAAGGTTGGTACTAGTGAAGGCCCTAATAAAACTAACACAGTTGAAGAACACATAAAGAGGGGGACGTCATCATTCGGGTTGAATGACACTGCAGGACTGCCGAATGTGGGGACAGGTATTAACGGACATACAACCAGGAATGGCAACTCTTACTAACAGTGCAACTCTGCTATAATGGACGTTTAACGAGTAGAACTTTAAACAGACCAGCATATTTGACGCTACGAATAGTTTACTGTTAGACGCTGGACGAAGAACATCCACATATTCCCTTTGCAAAAAAGTTACGTATATAAAGCAGAAATCAAATGACGTTCAAATAATAATAATTAAAATATAACTGAAACTAATAGTCATGGCCTTGTGGCAAAAATTAAATAAATTATACCTAATAGTAACAAACCAAAAAAGTTTGTCTTAAGTAGAACAAAAAATAAGCTAACTAAAATGTGCATAATTAGTAAAGAACAAACGACAATGGTAACACTGTTGTAATTGCAGAGATTGTAAATTTGAGCTTTTATTACAAAAAATCTTTCAGCAAATTGAAATACGATGAATCAAAACACTTCACACATTCCATTTGCAAAATAGTTACGTATAACAAGCAGAAATCTAACTCAATTGACACCACACACAGTGAACGAAACACAGAAGAACGCTGGCGATGAAAGTTTAGTGGCCTTCGGAAACGGCTAGCTGTTCCGTTCATTTATGTGTTGTCAGAATATTTAAAACTAAATTGATGTTATCTGTTCATTAATAATTATAGCATGTAATTTGGCTTACAAGGCGATAAGAACTTTAGCCTGTTAAAAATTTAATTAAATTTTATATGTATTTCTTAAGCTTTCATAGAATAAATAAAAAATTTTGCTGTTAATCCTCATTCTTACCATTTTTGTTGAACGTAAATTCAATTAACTTTGAAGAACAATAACTAATAGCTATTTCTTTTCTGACAAATACGTTGCATATATGTTACATGTTTTACATTCCTGTGTTCGTTTGTACAAAAAAAAATTTTAATTTTTTTTTCAAGGATATGTTGCATGAAAAAATGTAAATATGTTACATATTTTACCCTAACTTTATTCAAGGTGTACATACTGCCATTTTTTCTACTTATTTGACGAAGCTTTATTTTGCATGCAATGCTTATAATTTCGAGAGAAAGTTTTTTAAATTGAAATTATAAAAATTATTATTGCGAAAATTAATATTATTTAACTATTGTGACTGTTTTGGCTTTTTTAAACATGATTAGTGATGTCAATGTGTGCTTAAAAATCATAATAGTGTGAGCAAAACCTCTCAAATAGCCTTAAAAATCGCTAATTGAGTACAGTAATAATAAAATGTATCCGTTGTAAATAAAAGCAGCTTATTTTGTTCGAGTAACAGAATATTTATTACTTTGAATGATTTTACATAACGTTTAAATATATTACACATATAGAGTGTATTATATTTTCTATATTTATGATTTGAACGGGATAAAGTTCATATCGCCTTTTAAGCCAAATTACATGTGATAATTATTAGTTAGATTATTATTAGTAGATAGTTGTAAATATTCTGACAACACATAGGTGAACGGAACAGCCAGCCGTTTTTCTTCAGAAAAGAAATTGCCATAAATTGAAATTCTTATTGGTCTTTGATATAAATTTTTGTGAGACAATCGAAATATCACTTTAGTTTTTAATAAAACCACTCAAATGAGAATGTCATTGGAATTGTTCCATATGGAAAAAATATGTATGTATATTAAACTTTTTAGAAAAAAAATATCTACTCTCATCTTTTTTTCTCTTTCACATTTGTTTTTCTAATTGGTTTAATCCTGATGGAAATTATGTGTATCAGAGCTATAAAATTTTTCTTATTTGGAATTTACTCTAATTTTTCTAATTGAAAATTTTAACTAGTTTGATCCATATGGGAAAAATACATTGAGCCAGTATAACTACAATATCCTCTAATTGGAATGATCTATTTTGCTAACAGATCTGAACCCTATGGAAAATATAGGCATTAGAGTTATAAAATTTTTCTAATTGGAATGCTCCTTATGGAAAAAATTAATATTCTAAGTAGAATGATCCTTATGGAAAAATACATTGAGCCAGTATACCTACATTTATACAACTGTAGCTGAAGCCAATTTAGACATACTTCAATTTGTTGGCGAAAATGATTAAATACAGTGCTGCCAATGTAGAACAAAATGTAAAATGAATAATAACTTGAAATTATTAGATATTATTTAAACGAAAGAAAATCTTAAAACTCAAAACATTGATTAATTTTTATACTTTTACGCGATATTAGAACATTTTAATGATTTTATTTTCATACATGTAAAGTATTTGTAGTTGTGTTTTGCTTTAATAAGTGAAAATAGCATTGTCAGTCTTAAAATTTAAAAAGTACTAAAGTAGAGAACACACGTAACATTTTTCAAAAAAGCTCAAATTAAAATTGTTATTAAATTTATAAAACTGGTTAAAGCTTTGTGCGGCTGTGCTAAATGGCTTTTAAAATGGGAATCATTGAATAACTAACTAACATATACAGTATTTAGTGCTTATAAGCGGGATATGCATTTACCAAAACTCGGTTATATGCATTTGCAATGCATGTAGAAAAACTCGTTTAGTTGCATCGGTGGTGCTTATATAAAAAAGATGTTATATACATATGTATTTAGTAGTACTTGCACCAGAATTTCAGAAATGTAATTGTAAAAACAGAATATGCATGCGCATTGCTAGTTTGTTTTGTGTTTTTAAACATTTTTATTGAGATCAATCAATTTGAAACAAAAATAACTTAAAATAAGAGTTCACAGTATGTATAGATTTTGTAAATTCAATTTCATTAAAATAAATGCGTATGAATATATATAAGTTAAGTACAAAAATGTTTAATATGCTAAAATCCATGAGAATAAAACAAACTAGATATTGCACAAGCCAACAAATTAATGCTTGACAAGCACACGCGCAATAAATGTTGCAATACCTGGAATAAATTGCTGACACTGCACATTATAACCAAAATAATTTACATTATCAATAATTGTGTTAAAGTTAAGTTAGTTCTAATTTAACATTGAACGAAATAAAAAGTACTTTAGACTTTAGTCTGAAGTCAAATTTTTTTAAAAAACAAAAAATTAAATTTTTGTTTTGCATAAATCGTCCTGCACAGCAGCACGTCGCTCAGAAAGCTTCAAAAACAGCATAAATCGTCCTGCACCGCAGCACGTCGCCTAGGAAGTTGCACAAACAGCATAAATCGTCCTGCACCGCAGCACGTCGCATAAGAAGTTGCAGAAACGAGGCCCCCTAGTAACTGCCAAAACAGGAGAACAGGAGTTGGTTACGCCAACAGCCGCTGCACCACAAATCGCATCAGTATGAAATTCATCTTATTAATGTACGTTTAAGAGTAAATAAAAAAAATAATTATAAGTAATACTAAACTATTTTTGGAAAAAGTTGAAAGTTTAAAAAAAAGGAAACTACATGTTTAAAAATTACATATCAAATAAAGTTTGTAACTTTAAATGAAAAAGAAAAAATTTGGTAGTGAAATAAAAACAATTAAAAGTAAATTAAATTAAAATTTTCAAAAAGGAAAAACCTTATGAACATATTGCTTGACAACTATTTTATAAATCTAAAAAGGTTCTTAATAAATTGAATTTTTAAACTGAAATTAAATTAAAATTTTCAAAAAAGGAAAAATCCTAATTGTGTGATAAATTTTTTGTAAACAAAAATTTTTTATAAACATTTTTTTTTCAACCCTCATATTAATATTGCGTGGCAATCTTTTTGTAAAATCCTTATGTTTTCTTCTAGTTTAATAAGTGTGATTCTTAACCAATAATCAAATAAATCTTAGAAGCTACGATTCCTACGGGACCCTCTAGTTTCAAAATAAAATAATAATAAATAATAATACAATAAAAATTAATTAGTAACAAAGGTTTAGAAAAAAATCAGGATGTCAAATCCAAATAATTTAGTTAGGTCAGCCATAATAAATGCTCAGGGAAATCAGGCAAATCAGACAAATCAAGTAACATTTAATATGAGAGACTTGCAGGTAGAAATTAGAAGAATAGTTACTGAGGCTATTCAGAACAAGCTTGGAATGTTGCAAGCAACAGTAGAAATCCCCTAATTGAACAGGATCAAGTAATTGATCCTCAACATGTAGCGCAGTTGAACGACTTAGACAGGGTACCGGACGTAGTCAGGTGTTTGAGGGAGTTCGCTGGACAACCTGGTGAATATAGCTCTTGGCGGAAGTCCGTTGACCGAATTCTGAACATTTATAAACATTTGAGGGGAACACCGAAATATTTTGGAATCCTTAGCATAATCAGGAATAAAATTGTTGAAACTGCGGACGCAATATTAGAATCGTACAACACACCTTTAAATTGGGACAGTATATCCCGTTGCCTAACTCTGCACTATGCAGATAAAAGGGATGTAAGCACTCTTGAATATCAATTAACATCACTAATTCAAGGAACAGAAACAATTCATGAATTTTATCAAAAGGTTTATAACCATCTATCTCTCATACTTAATAAAATTAGTACTATGGACATAGGGCAGGAATCGCTACACCTCTTGACACAAACTTATAGGGACAAGGCATTAGATACCTTCATGAGAGGGTTAAAAGGAGACCTACCTAGACTTTTGGCTATGAAAGAGCCAACAGATTTACCTAAAGCTTTACATTTATGCTTAAAATTAGAGAACCAAAATTTTAGAACTAATTACGCACATAATAGGAAATTCATATCTATTCCTTCACGGAATCAACCAATATTTTATCCGGAGTTAGCACATATTCCTCCACCACCGCGACCAAAGAAACCAGTCGGTTAATTTCAAAGACAGCAAGCTCCTCAAGGATTAGGCTACTATCAGAATCAGGGTGCTATCCCCAAATACAACCACCATAACCAACTATCATGCCAATTATGCATCCCCAAGACCCTTTATATCGAAGCCACCTCCAAGGCCTGAACCTATGGATGTGGATGAGAGTATGAAGACAAGAAATATAAATTACATGAACAGACCAGCAAATAACGGCCTTTATGGAAAACGTCCACCTCCACCACAACCGGAAGCTTGAAAACAAAGTAGGAATTTCCATCTTAATTTAGAAACAGACCTTAGTTCAGGCAAACAGGAAGCAGGGGAAATTGATAATATTGACAGATATTTAGAGAAACCAGAAATAGAGGACGATATTAACGGACAAACTATAGATGAATACATTGACAGCCAGACTGACCATATGAAAGACTATGAGCATCAATACGACCACTTCAATGAAATACATTTTTTAGATTAAATTCATCCACCCTGCCATACTTTGAGTGTAGGATGGACAATGGACAAATTATAAAAATTTTAATCGACACCGGCTGCAATAAAAATTATATAGCACCACATTTAGTAAAAAAAGCCCTATACCAAATAAAGACATTTTCTATGCAAATTCCATAGGAGGAAAGGTGCAAATCGGTTTTCATACAAACACATTTCTATTCGGACAAGCAGACGTTCCAATCAAATTCTATTTATTGCCACAATTAAAAACTTTCCACGGCATCATTGGAAATGACACTCTGAAAGACCTTGATGCTATTATTCATACTAAATATAACTTCATGCCACTAGGAAATGGAAAAAAAGTTTTGCTTAAACAGCTGCTAGCTGAAGATATTCACATGACTTCAATTCGGACAAGTCACATAACCCAGGAACAAAGAGATAAGTTAAAGAAAATAGTTTCAAGACATTCCAACCTTTTTTCAGCCCCGGACGAAAAGCTGACGTATACCAAAAAAATTATAGAAGAAATACGGACGACAACTGAAGACCCAATTTATTCCAAAACTTACCCTTATCCTATGAGCTTGAAAAAAGAAATTGAATCTCAAGTGAAAACTTTATTAGAAGATGGTATTATCCGACCATCGAAATCTTCCTACAATTCACCGGTGTGGATTGTTCCCAAGAAGATCGATGCAAGTGGAGAGAAAAAATTTCGAATGGTGATAGACTACCGTAAGTTAAATACAGTGTAGTGTACCACACTTATGGTAGTGCACTGTAACATAAATTACTTGCATTGCTTTAATAGCAGTTCAATGCACAAGCATTGCAACATAATAAGAATGCTGAATGCAAGAAATTGAGTGACATACTTTTGAGTCATAATTTAATTACTTTTTACCAAATTTTGATTGGTTGTTTAAAAATATGCTTATCATTGTTATAGTGAAGAAAGGAACAAAACATAATTGTAGATATGTAAACGTAAGTTAGAAAGGCTAAGTAAGAATTGTAAAAATAGTATATAAGCAGAGCAAATTGTGAATAAAAGAAGAATTTAATTTCTGAACGTAATCCGGCAATAACTTGCCTTGTTTTTTTATTAAATTTTCAAACCTTTTTGGCAGTTCCTTTGAACGCCTATTTATAAGCTGGACCCCCTGTACAGCTGGATAAAAATAATAATTGGGCTATAGGGAAGCAAACACTTTACACACTCTCCAATACAATTCAACATTAAAGTTCTCTGACGAAACGGTTGTTCATCCTTTACATGGCGATCCTGCCATCCTACACATCCTTTACATGGTGATCCTGCCATCCTACACATCCTTTACATGGCGATCCTGCAACTACGATCCTGTGGACAAAAAACCTGCCGACAAAAACCTTGTAAAAAAAACCCCAAAAGCTGAGACTACATTACTACCAATCCATTGAGAACAGACGAGATGATCCCAACTCCTAAAAAAAACAACAATTCATCCATGTCAGAAGAAATAGACGAAATTTTTTCACGCTGGGAAAAATACCTAGAGGAAAAACTTAACTCAACAGAATACAAACCTTCACCAACAGCAATAGCAGCACCAATATACACACCAACACCTATTAACGCTGGCCCAAAACCCATCAGCATAGAAGAGTATAGGAGAAGACAACAAGCCCATAAGAAACCGCAGGAAGAAAAACCAGGAGCACAAAAGAAGAAGCGAGGAGGAAAGAAATTCCAAAGACGCAAAGAAATAGCGATACTCTACAAAAAACTAAATTTAGCAACTCAACAAAAAGAAAAAATCAACATAAAAAATCAAATTAAATTACTAGTAAAAGAAAATGATATTATTTTAAATAAATTTTGAAAACTTATATAAAATTCAAATATTTTTAAGAACACATAGAAAAATGGTAAAACCGAAACATAAACAGAACCCTTTGCCTATGTTAAAAGAAAATCAGGTCTTACAAAAAGAAAGCACTGAATTCAGTATTCTATTCAATGGTTAACTGAACTGTGGAAAGACTTAGGTATTGAAGGAACTCCCGATAAAGAGGAGGTATTGAATCCAACAAAAACAGAATTAGAAACAATTTTATTATTAAGAAAATATAACATTTAAAAGAAATACAAAAAAAAATATAAAAAAATCAATACAAATTACTAAAATGGGAGGCAAAACGTCCAAAATAGATAATCCAAATGCCAATGTAGTAAATAATGTAGAAATCATAGACCACACTAAACAAATAGATTCAGTATTTATACTTATGATAATATTAGTTATATTAAACGCATTAAATATATTAATTAAATTATATATCTTACACAAAAGATCCCTGAGAAAAAAGTATGCTAGCCGTAGTGACAATTTAGATAAAATTTAATTTTAAAAGAAAACAAAAATAAATAAACATACATTTTTAAATTAATGGAATGGCAAAATATTGTTTGTAAAGTTAGATTGATAAAAGAAAATTTTGATAAGTCCTATAAATGTTTAAACACTGATAGAACAACAAAAGACGAGACAATTGAAAAACACATACCGAATTTAATAACCAAATTTGAAGAAATAAGAGTTATATTAAACGTAAACTATAATCGACTGACAACTTCACACAAAGTCGCAGCCGACGCATTTTTCCTAGACATAAGAGACAAACTTTCAAAAATATCAACAAGAAAAAGATTAGAATTAGAAATACCTAGCTCTCTACATCAACAAATAATTAGAAAAATTTCAAAAAAACCAGATATGACAAACAACACTTCACAATCAACTGCAACAATGACAATGAACGCTTCAGAACTTGCATCAATTGCAAAATTAATCCCCATATACTCTGGTAGAAAGAAAGAACTTAACCCATTCATAGCCAATTTGGAATTGATTCAAGAGACCCTAGATGATACAAAAAAACACAATTTCTTTCAATTCATTTTTAAAACCAGGTTAGATCAAAAAGTACAAAACAGAATTAAGCAAACTAGAATTCCAAACAATTTAGAAGAATTAATCAGTGAACTAAAGAAAAATTATAAGACAAAACAAACACCAAATAACATCCTAAATGACTTAAATAAAATAAAACAACAAGGTGACATACGAAAATTTGCAGACAAAATTGAAGGTTTAATTTCAGAATTAAACGAATTACAAATATCAAGAATAGGTGAAGAAAGCAGAAATGCAATAATACAATCAAATGGTATCATTGCATTTAACGCATTTAAAAATGGATTAACCAATAGAGAAATAGTCAAAACAATAGAAGCAAGCAGAGTAAAAACATTTGCAGAAGCCTTAGAAATTGCAGAAGAATCCAACAATTCAAATGCCCAAGCACATATTATGCATCAGAGATTTAGATTTAATAATAATAATAGAAATCAGAATAGAAATTTTAACAACACAAACGGCATGAATAACCATAGTAATAACAGAAATAATAATTTTGTTAACTTCAGAAATAACAATTTTAGTAGGGGAAACAATTTTAAAAACAATAGAAACAATACAAATTTTAATAGAAACAATAATCCCAACACTAGAAATAACACATTCAATAATAGAAATGGAAACAATTTTAATAGAGGTAGACAAAATAACACATACAGAAATAACAACAACAGACATGTACACACCATACAAGATTCGGGAAGCGCATCAGGCTCGGAATACATCGGTATTCCGGACAGCCAAATTTAAAAATACACAAAGTATCTGATAATAACACAAATTTTATAACTACTAAATACAAAAATAAAACTTTCACATTTCTTATTGACACAGGAGCCGACATATCACTTTGTCGAATGCAAAATGAATTCCAATATGAATTTTTAAATGAAGAAGAAAGATGCAAATTAACAGGCATTACCACAGAAGAAATCCATTCCCTAGGCACAATAGAAATAGAACTTAATTTATCAAATGAAATATGCTTACACCCATTTCATATAGTAGATTCAGACTTTCCTATAGAAACAGACGGAATAATAGGAAGAGACTTTCTTAAGAAATATCTTTGCAAAATAGATTACGAAACATTCACAATTTCAATATTTACAAATAATACAACTATAACACTACCAATGCATACAAAATCATTTACGTCACTACAAATAAAAATACCACCAAGAACAGAAATAATACAAGCATTAAAATTAAACTTAACTGAAGATAGCGTAATTTTTAACAATGAATTAAAGCCAGGCGTATTTCTAAGTAATTCAATAGCACCAAGAAACGGCATGACTCATTTGAAAATATTAAATACAACAA
The DNA here is from genome assembly GCA_905220375.1 of Tachina fera. Taxonomy (NCBI): domain Eukaryota; kingdom Metazoa; phylum Arthropoda; class Insecta; order Diptera; family Tachinidae; genus Tachina; species Tachina fera. Next base: position 126,896,402 of record LR999963.1, read on the forward strand.
ATGATGAAATAATTTTAAAAGGCATTAAACTCCAAACTGACCCACTTAAAAACTATGAAATATTAAATTACAATAATGTTAATAACCCCCAACGTTTCGAACAAATACTAAATGACTTGCAAATAAATAATAATGACAATTATGCAAAAACAGAATTAATAAAAATTTTTAGGAAATATCACCTCGGACAATACACCAGTGTACATAAAAAATTACAGATTACCTCATGCACATACTGAAATAATAAACGAACAAGTACAAACAATGCTTAATGATGATATAATAGAACCATCAATTAGCCCATATAATGCTCCACTCCTCTTAGTACCCAAGAAGAACACGGAAGACAAAAAGAAATGGAGACTAGTAGTAGACTTTAGAAAACAACGACAAAATTGTAAGCGACAAATTTCCACTAACTAGACTAGAAGATATCTTGGACAAACTTGGTAGAGCCAAATGGTTTTCTACACTAGACATGACAAGCTCATTTCACCAGATTGAATTAAATGAGGAATCTAGACCACTTACAGCATTTTCTACGCCACAAGGCCACTATCAATTCAAAAGACTCCCTTTAGGACTAAAAATTTCTTCAAATAGCTTTCAACGAATGCTAACAATTGCACTTTCCGGACTAGAATCCGAAGCATTTCTGTATGTAGATGACATAATAGTATATGGATGTAGTTTAAAACATCACAACCAAAATTTAATAAAAGTACTGGACAGATTTCAAAAATACAATCTAAAACTTAATCCAAAGAAATGTTGTTTTTTAAGACCAGAAGTGATTTACTTATGACATTTAATAACAAAAGACGGTGTAAAGACAGACCCATCCAAATATGAAACAATAAAAAATTACCCAATACCCAAAAACACAGACGAGGTAAGACGATTCATTGCATTTTGCAATTATTATAGAAAATTCATACCTAATTTTGCTGACATGGCTAAAGACCTAAACTCACTATTAAAGAAATCAACTGAATTCAAATGGACAGAACAATGCCAACATGCCTTCGAAACACTAAAAGAAAAGCTAATTAACCCTCCTGTATTACAATACCCAGATTTTGAAAAACCTTCTATAATAACAACCGACGCTTCAAACTACGCGTTAGGTGCAGTACTATCACAAGGAGAAATAGGACAAGATTTACCAATTTCATATGCAAGTAAAGCATTACAAAAACATGACATGAACAAACCAGTCATTGAAAAAGAACTATTAGCAATACACTGGGGAATAAATTATTTTAAACCATATCTATATGGAAGACAATTCATAGTAGTAACATACCACAGACCTTTAATTTCGCTCTTTTCACATAAGAGTCCTTCATCTAAAATGACAAGAATTAGACTAGATTTAACTGATTATGATTTTACAATTATTTATAACAAAGGAAAAATGAACACTAACGCTGATGCACTTTCGAGAATAAAAATTGACTCTGACATATTAAAACAAATGATACCATCGGAAAACGATGAAAAAGAAAGGAAATTACTAGTAACTACAAGGGCAATGAAAAACAAAACTAATGAGGCAAATATAAAAGAAAATAATGAGGAAACTAACAATAATATAAACGAAAACAATACGCGCGCAACAGAAAGAAATATGGAAAAATATGATTCTCAGAAGTCTGATCAACTTCAAATATGGGAATGCATATCCATTAATGACTTCAAAAATATGAAGAAATTACAATTTAATAAAGTTGAAAATATAAAAGAGGCCGACATAAATATTGAAAATAACATTGTGCACATTGGACGTAATGATAATTCATCGAAACCAGATTCGAATATGAAGAAATCGCGTACCAAAAATATGAATATAGGATGTAATGATAATTCATCGAAACCAGATTCGACTATGAAGAAGTTACATACCAAAAATATGAATAATGAAATTATTAATGATAACTCAGCGATAACTCAGGGAAACTAGATTCGATTCTGAGGAAACTGATATCTAAAATGAAGAAAAAGAATATAAAAGAATTAGCGCTAACAAATAATGATGAAATATTTAAAGTATATACAAAAGAAGAAATAAAAGAAGCATATGCCAAGATAAAGATAAATAACAAAAGTCCTCAACTTAAAATATTAATATACAATACCCCAACAAAAATAACAGATGCAATATTGCAATACAAACTAATTGACGAATTCCACAATGCCACACACGCAGGCCACTTAGGAGTTAGAAAAACTATCATCAAATTAAAACAAAAATATATTTGGAAAAACATGTCAAAAATGGTAAAGAAATTTGTGTCATATTGTGACAAATGTACGAAAAATAAACAAACAAAACATATTAAGGAACCACTTACACTGACAGACACACCAAACAATAGTTTTGAAGTAATTTCAATTGACACCGTAGGACCTCTTCGTATTTGAAATGATTACCGATACATTTTAACCATGCAGTGCGAACTGACAAAATTTGTCGTTGCTCACCCAATGCCGACAAAAGATACACTTACAACAGCCAAAACACTTGTTGAACAATTTATTTTGAAATACGGACAATTTAAAGTACTTAAGTCAGACAGAGGAACAGAGTTTAAAAATGAAATAATGAGTAACATATGTTCATTGTTAGGAATAAGACAAAATTTTTCAACACCTTATCATCATGAAACACTTGGATCAATTGAAAGAAATCACAGGGTACTTAACGAATTTCTATTAACAACCGCAAATGATTATGAGTGGGATAAGTGGATTCCATATTTTACTTTTGCCTATAACACGGCACCACACATTGACACAGGCTACTCGCCATATGAATTAGTATACGGAAAATTACCATCCCTTCCATCTGACATTATAGACAACAATACAAAATTTTATAATTATGATGACTATGCACAAGAACTACGACTCAAATTACAATTTACACTAAAAAGAGATAGAGACTTGTCAATAAAAGCAAAAGAAAATAGAGTAATAAACAATAAATACGAAAACAGACTTAATTTAGTACTAGTTAAAGTAGAAAATAGAAAGAAAAATCAGAGCCCATATAAGGGACCTTACAAAATAATAAGTAGAAACGGTGTAAACACCACAATAGAATATGATGGAAAAGCAAAAGAAATACACAACAATAATTTAAAACCCTACAAAACTTTATAAATATAATTTCTAGGATAATTATATAAGTACATAAACATAAAATTTATAAGAACATTATTTTAAATACAAATAAACTGTAAGAAAAACTAAATACTTAAGAAAATTTTTTTTATCTATATGTAAGCAAATAATACAAAAAAGCCATTACAAAACAAACAAACAAAAATTATAACTTAGATAAAAAAATGTATAAGAACATTATTTTAAATACAAATAAACTGTAAGAAAAACTAAATACTTAAGAAAATTTTTTTTATCTATATGTAAGCAAATAATACAAAAAAGCCATTACAAAACAAACAAAAAAAATTATGACTTAGATAAAAAAATAGTTAAACTTATCTTATAACATCTTATATACATAAAAAAATTTTTTATTTACATTTTATTTTTTTAAGAGAATTATATACACTATTATTTTAAGAAAATCATTAAACATTTTTATTTACATTTAACAAATTTATTAAAATTGTAACTTCACTATGAGAATGGTAAGAAAAATTACTTACATAATTTTTCTCTTAAGGGTGAGGGTGTAGTGTACCACACTTATGGTAGTGCACTGTAACATAAATTACTTGCATTGCTTTAATAGCAGTTCAATACACAAGCATTGCAACATAATAAGAATGCTGAATGCAAGAAATTGAGTGACATACTTTTGAGTCATAATTTAATTACTTTTTACTAAATTTTGATTGGTTGTTTAAAAATATGCTTATCATTGTTATAGTGAAGAAAGGAACAAAACATAATTGTAGATATGTAAACGTAAGTTAGAAAGGCTAAGTCAGAATTGTAAAAATAGTATATAAGCAGAGCAAATTGTGAATAAAAGAAGAATTTAATTTCTGAACGTAATCCGGCAATAACTTGCCTTGTTTTTTTTATTAAATTTTCAAACCTTTTTGGCAGTTCCTTTGAACGCCTATTTATAAGCTGGACCCCCTGTACAGCTGGATAAAAATAATAATTGGGCTATAGGGAAGCAAACACTTTACACACTCTCCAATACAATTCAACATTAAAGTTCTCTGACGAAACGGTTGTTCATCCTTTACATGGCGATCCTGCCATCCTACACATCCTTTACAACAGTCACCATAGCAGACAAATACGCCTTACTAGAAATTAATGAGGTACTCGCTCAATTAGGGAAAAGCAAGTATTTTACAGTACTAGATTTAAAAAGTGGGTTTCACCAAATACCTTTGAAACCCAAAGACATAGAGAAAACAGCATTCTCTATTAACAATGGTAAATACGAGTTCACTCGTTTACCATTTGGATTAAAGAATGCACCAGCGATATTTCAACGCACGCTGGACGAGATTCTACGTTCTCATATTGGGGTTAGATGTTATGTATAAATAGATGACATAATAATTTTTAGCCCGAATGAGGATCAACATTTTAAGGATATCACTGCAATATTCAGTACTTTACACGAAGCTAACATGAAAGTTCAGCTCGATAAGTGTGAACTTTTTAAAGACGAAGTTGAATTTTTGGGTTTTTTGATCTCTTGCCAGGGTGTAAAAACAAACGCGAAAAAAGTTGAAGCCATCATAAATTTTCCATGCCCCATTACGTTGAAGGATCTTCGATCCTTTCTTGGACTATCCAGATATTATCGCCGCTTCGTCAAGGATTACGCTAAAATAGCAAAACCCTTGACAAACCTCTTAAGAGGGGAAGAGGGACGAGTATCCCGAAACCAATAAAGTAAGAAAAAAATTTGTCTGCAAAAATAGCATTTGAAAAACTAAAAGAAATATTATCATCTAGAGATGTGATCTTGACATACCCAGACTTTAATAAGAGTTTTGAACTGACAACGGATGCTTCGAACTATGCGATAGGAGCTGTCCTCAGTCAGGAAAACAGGCCCATCACATTTATCTCTCGCTCTCTTAGTAAAACTGAAGAGAATTACGCAGCTAACGAGAGGGAAATGTTGGCTATAATTTGGTCCTTGAATTCACTCAGGAATTACCTATATGGGCGCGCTAAAGTAATCATATACACAGATCATCAACCGCTTACCTACGCTTTAAGCAACAAAAATAACAACGCAAAAATGAAGCGTTGGAAGGCTATACTGGAAGAGTACAATTATGAACTCCACTATAAGCCTGGAAAAAGTAACGTCGTAGCAGATGCTCTTTCAAGACCCCCATGTAATGAAACCGTCGACATTAATGCCTTAACAGCTACAGTACACAGTAATGATAGTTCAGGTGAAAATTTAATTCCATCAGTAGAATGCCCTATTAACGTTTATAAAAACCAAATTTTCATACTTATAGGAGAAACAAGGGAATATCAGTTTAAACTACCCTTTCCAACATTTCACTGACATATTATTACAGCCCCAAATTAAAATAAAAAAAAATATAATGGGCAAGATACAATCAATATATCCACTTCATTTTTCAAAATATAAAGTAAGATATACACAGACAAAGGTAGAAGATTTGATAGATACTATAAGACAAGAAGAAAAGTCACTAAAAGTCCATAAAAGAGCCCATAGGAATGCAAAGGAAAACAAAATGCAACTTCTAGAAAAATATTATTTTCCAAAAATCAGTGAAAAACTTAACAATAATAAATCAATGAAAGGTTTGTAAAGAAGAATATATGATCGTCATCCCAATAAATTTAACATATCACCTACACCAATTCCTCAATATGCAGGAGAAATACTACACATAGATATTTGGTCCACAGAAAAACATTTCATACTAACTGCAATAGATAAACTTACAAAGTATGCTCAAGCCACCCCAATAAATTCCAGATCAATTGGAGACATTCGTGAACCGCTAAGAAAAATATTATTTAATTTCGGAGTGCCTAGAGTTGTTGTAATAGACAATTAAAAAGCTCTAAACTCGGCCTCAATTCAATTTATGCTTGAAGATCAATTAGACATACGAATTTTGAAAACACCACCTTACAAAAGTACAGTTAACGGCCAGGTGGAACGTTTCCACTCTACCTCATCAGAAATAATGCGTTGCCTTAAAACAGACAAAACACACAGAAATTTTGATGAATTAGTAGACAGATCAGTTTATGAATACAACTACACTATTCACTCTACCACAGGTAACAAGTAAGAGTGCTATATTCGGCTGTGCCGAATCTTATATACCCTTTACCAAAGTATAGAGATACATACATAAGCACAGAGATATGCAGGTACATAGATATTAATTTTGTGAAAAAATTCATACTTTTTTCTCTAGTGCAATTTTTAGGTTTTTTGCATTATGTTTAGTTTGATGGTTTTTAAATTTTGGCGATTTATTTTGTTTTGCTGATTTTTTTAGTTTTGGCGATTTTTTTCATATAGGCAATTTTTTTTGGCCTTGGAAATTTTTTTCGGTTTTTGGCGTTTTTTTAATTTTGGTGACTTTTGTTCCTCTGGCAATTTTTTTGATTTTGAAAATTTTTTTCATTTAGGCGATTTTTTATTTTTTGGAGATTTTGTTTCATATAGGCGATTTTTTCGGTTTTAGGCGTTTTTATTTCTTTTTGGCAATTTTTTTAGTTTTGACACTTTTTTCTCGTTTAGGCGATTTTTTTCGGTTTTTGACGTTTTTTTAATTTTGGCGAGTTTTATTCGTTTTGGCGGATTTTTCTGATTTTGACGATTTTTTTTCATATAAGCGATTTTTTTAATTTTTGGCGTTTTTTTCATATATGCAATTTTTTTTTTGTTTTGGCGATTTTTTTCGGTTTTTGGGCGTTTTTTTTAATTTTGGCGATTTATTTTCGTTTTGGCGATTTTTTGATTTTGGCGATTTTTTTTCGTTTGGGTGGATTTTTTTGATTTTGACGATTTTTTTTCATTTAAGCGATTTTTTTAATTTTTAGCGATTTTTTTCATATAGGCATTTTTTTTGGTTTTTTGGCGTTTTTTTTAATTTTGGCGATTTATTTTCGTTTTGGCGATTTTTTTGATTTTTGCGTTTTTTTTTAATTTTTGGCGATTTTTGTTCATATAAGCATTTCTTGCGATTTTTGCGGATTTTTGTCATTGTGGGAATTTTTTTGTTTTGACACTTTTTTCTCGTTTTGGCGATTTTTTCGGTTTTCTTATATTTTGGCGATTTTTTTTCGTTTAGGCGATTTTTTTGATTTTGCCGATTTTTTTTCATATAAGCGATTTTTTTAATTTTTGGGGATTTTTTTTATATAGGCAATTTTTTTTTTTGTTTTGGCGATTTTTGTCGGTTTTTGGCGATTTTTTCGGCTTGGCGATTTTATAATTTTCGGGTTTTTTAGTTTGACCGTTTTTGAAAATTTCAAGAGTTTAACTCTTACGGTTTCCAAGATATAGCATTTTGTCAAAATTACACAGTCAAAATTGCATTAACTGATGGACCACCCTTTAATTTAAAAGTTTTTAATTTTAGTGTTATTTGTTGTAGTCTATATAAAAATACACTAATTTTAGTGTCAATATACATATGTACATACAATTGTATGTATATTACATGAGATTTCAACATTTTTCGTCGCTCGTTTAGGAGAACCCTTTAATTTCTAATTCTCATGTATTAGTTGTTGTAGTGGCCAGGGTTCTACATACTCTGTCCAAATTTAAGGTCCGTAGCTCTTACGGTTCCTGAGAAAATACCGTGTGACGGACAGACGGACAGCGTAGCGAAAACAATAGGGTTCCTTTTTTCACCTTTGGTGTACGGAACCCTAAAAAGGAATACATTATGTTTGTCTCATTTTCGCAGTAGCTCGTCAAAGTAGAAAGAAAGAAATAGTATAGAATAGCAAATTAGCTGCGGCGAAAATAGTAAATTTTAGATAAGGAATTATACTTACAGAATACAGATTTAGCGTCATCGCTAAAATATTTGCCCTAAATTTTTTTTAGTGATCGAGATTAAGCTTTAAGCGGCCCATACACTACAACAGCATGCGCGCGAATTAAAGTTTTACTACTTTTTTGAATTAAAAAAAAATTATTAATTTTATTAGTTACGGTATGAATTGTATTGTTGTTAAACAGTACGGGAGTGTTTTATAAATTTCATCTGCTATTGTAGTTTCGTTTTGTATTTTAAAAATCATGGCTAGTTCTGATATTGCACTATGAGCTCTTTCAACTTGTCCGTTCGATGTTGATCTATATACTGGTGTTTTAATTTTTGTAATACCATATCTTGTACACATCATTTCTACTGCTGTTGTATTGAGACATTTTTCATTATCTGTCATTAGTCGTCTGCAGTTCGGGTAATTGTTTGTAAGCAATTCTTCAATTTTGCTACTCATATTTTCTCTCGAATCAAGTTCTCTCAGAGTTATATACTTTGAAAATTTATCAATGGCAACTAAAAACGTTTTTCCTTCATTGAAATAAATGTCCATATGTATATATTCGCCTGGTTCTGTTGGTACGTCTGAATCTTTCAATGGTTCTCGTGTGGGATTTCTTTCATACTTGCCGTATAAACAGGCTGTACATTGTTTGTTAAATGCCTTACATTGTTGTTTTATCTCTGGCCAATAGTGAGTTTCGAGTATTTCTTTCATATTATTTTTATAACCTCTGTGTGCTCTGTTATGTGTTTTTTTAATTATTTCAGTTTGTTCATTTTTTTCTCGAACGTCAATGAATTTTATTGGTGTATATACTAGATTTGTACCGGTAAATGTATTGACTATAATGGGGCTAAATGCGTAAATATTATTCCTTGAAGTGTGTATTGCCGTCACTTTACTGGGATTTATTATCTTTTTTAATTCTATTATTAAGTTTTCTTCATTAGTGAAATTTACTGTATGTCTAACCTTGTTTTCGAATACCGTACGTGTTCTTGTTTCGTTAATTCTTTTGTTTGGTACAAGTTCAATTTGAGTGGCGTATGCATTCATTGGTCGTGCTACTTGTTTGATTTGTTCTGTATACGAACTCTCGGCTGAATGTGTTGTGTCAATGGATGAGGTATTTATTTGTTGTCTAGATAAAGCATCGGCTACCACATTCTGATGGCCTGGCTTATAAACTAATTTTGCTCCAAAATCTTCGATTATTGCCTTCCAACGTTTTAATTTTGGGTTTGGGTTTTTCTCGGATATAGAGTGAGTTAAAGATTGATGATCAGTATAAATGGTAAGATCAGTTGTACCATAAATATAATTCCGAAGTTTTTGTAGTGCCCAAATTATTGCTAGTAATTCCTTCTCATTTGTACTATAGTTTTCTTCTGTTTTGCTTAGTGTTCTGCTAAGAAAAAATATGGGTTTTTTCATTTGACTAAGTACGGCTCCAATAGCTATGTTGGATGCATCAGTCGTTAATTCAAATGGTTTATCATAATTCGGTTGGAAGAGTTCAACCTGTTCTTTTAAACAGCTTTTTAATTTCTTAAATGCTTGTATGGCAGCTTCGTCCAAATTGATTTTTGTTGTGGCACTTTTATTTTTTCCTATTTGTCCGTTATCTCCTCGTAAGTTAACTGTAAGGGGCTTAGCTATGCTGGCGTATCCTTGTATAAATTTTCTATAATACCCTGTCATACCCAAAAATCCTCTTAGGTCTTTGAGCGTTTCTGGTAAGGGATATTTTTCAATTGTTTCCACTTTTTCTGGATTTGTCGAGATTCTGTTATGTTTAATAATGTGTCCCAAGTATTCAACTTCTGTTTGGAAAAACTTGGATTTTTCATTTGATACCCTAAGTGTGGCTTGATTCAAAGCATTGAATATGATATTGATATGTTCCATATGCTCTTCTGGTGTTGAAGAATATATTAATACGTCATCAATGTAAACGTATGCGAACTTGCCAATATATTCTCTCAAGATATTATCAACACATCTTTGAAATATTTAAAGAGCATTCCTTAGTCCGAACGGCATACGCAAAAATTCGTACTTGCCACCATTCACACAAAATGTGGTTTTTTCCCTATCTTCCTTTTTAATCTTAACCTGGTGGAATCCTGATTCTAAATCTAAAGTTGTAAAATATTTGGCTTTTCCTAAGTTCTGTATAGTCATGTTTACGTCAGGAATAATATATCTATCTGTTATTGTATTTGAATTTAGTTTTTGAAAATCAACTACCATACGTCGTTTTGGTCGACCTGTTTCATCTACACCCTTCTTAGGAACAGTCCAAATGGGTGAATTATATGGGCTTTTACTACGTTGGATTATACCGTCTCGTAATAACTTTTTAATTTCCTTATTTACGAAGTCGTTATCCGCTATGGGATATGGCAACTGCTTAGTCTAAATGGGTGCGTCTGTTCTTGTCCTAATCGTGGCTTCAACAGTTGTAGTGAAGGGTAATGGTCCTATGCCATTGTTGTCCTTCATTAAACTATCTATATATTCTTAATATAATTCGTTACCTATTGTATAGTTTATATTACTAATTTCATTTTTATTTACTGTGAACGTCATGTTTTGTATATTTACTGTGGCATATAGGGTAACTATTCCCTGCCATCCTAATATTAAGTCGCTTCCTTTTATATTATCTAATTCGAAAAAGTCTATGTCTTTGTCGAGAAATTTAATGGTTTGTTTGGTATTAACTAATGACGTTCCATGCATTGAAATGACTTGCATAGGTTGTATTCTTTGTGTGTAATTTAATTTTAATGATTTCTTTATGTAATTATGGGTTGCTCCAGTGTCTATTAATACATCGTATGATATTTTTTCACCGTCAATCATTGTTATGTGGGGCAACCCGTTTTTTAGTTTAAATTCTTAATAACTAGCTTATTTACAGTACCTGGTTCTACAATAATGCTGCTAGCGTCATCTTCAGTGGTGATGTTGTTATTCCTCATAAATTTGTTCTGTTGGAAATTTCCACTGGATTCTCGGTGTCGTTTCCATGGTTGGTTGTTTAAGTTGAAGTGTGTGGGTCGTCGCTGAATTGTATTGCCGGAACTTACATCCATAGGTTCTGGTCGTGGTTGTAAATTGTTGGATTGCTGTCTTGCTGGGAACTGTTGCCGTGGTTGTTGGAGAAAATGTTGCCGTGGCTGTTGGAAAAAATGTTGTCGTGATTGTTGGAAAAACTGTTGCCGGGGTTGTTGAGGAAACTGTTGTATATGTGTTTCATGCGCTTTCTTTGGGTGTTTGGTTTCATATGACAGCTTCAAGTTCTGGTGTCTACCGTCTTGCTCAATGCTGCGGGCGATAGTATATGCATGTTCTAAATTTTCTGGGGCGTTTGCATATAACGTGGATTGTACAAACGTGTTGTTAACTCCTGCTATAAATACTCTGACGGAGTCTTGTTTGACTTGGTCTGTCATCGCATTTACGGCTTCTTGTCCATATCCGGACATTGATATTTTTGAAATTATCAGGCTCAAGCTTTTATTTATTTCGTCGTGGAATTCTAGGGTTTTTTTACCTTGATAACACCTTTTCATTTCCTCTTGTAAAACGTATAGAGGACGTGTATCTGCATAAGTGTAGTCGAGTCTATTTCTAATGGCATCAAAGTTGAAGATAGTACCATGATTTGCCAAGACCTGTGCAGCTGCTCTTTGTATTTTTGTTTTTACTATCTGTAACGCCTGGGAATAAATACTTGTGCCCTTGAGAGGCTCTATACTCTCCATCATGCGAGATGTGTCTTCTCTCCATACTCGGTATTTCGTGATTTCACCATCGGATACGGGGAGTGACTTAAAAACTTCCAGTTTGACTTCATTGGGGTTTGTTATACTTGTTTCTACTGCTTCCAGGGGTGCTGGTCGAGGTTGGTTTATAAGAGGATTTACTCTTACTTGTTGTAGTTGGTGTTTCAGTGCATTTATTTCCGTTGTATGTATGTTGTTGTACTAAACTCTGAAGTGTGGCTTGTGGTGTCGCCAATTGTTGTGTTAGTACATTGATTTCTGCGTTGCTTGTCATTATGTTGTTTGGTTCTTCTTCAACTAATTCCAAAAGACGTGTACTGTCAAAATTTATTTTTCTCTTCATAAATTTCTTTTGTTTTTTTTCTCTTAATGTTTTTTTATTAAATATTTGGCACTACAGTTTTATTCTTCTATAAGATTCGGCTGTGCCGAATCTTATATACCCTTTAACAAAGTGCGTTTATGTAGTATAGAGATACATACATAAGCACAGAGATATGCAGGTACATAGATATTAATTTTGTGAAAAAATTCATACTTTTTTCTCTAGTGCAATTTTTAGGTTTTTGGCATTATGTTTAATTTGGTGGTTTTTAAATTTTGGGGATCTATTTTGTTTTGCTGCTTTTTTTAGTTTTGGCGAATTTTTTTCATTCTTATATACCCTTTAACAAAGTGCGTTTATGTAGTATAGAGATACATACATAAGCACAGAGATATGCAGGTACATAGATATTAATTTTGTGAAAAAATTCATACTTTTTTCTCTAGTGCAATTTTTAGGTTTTTGGCATTATGTTTAATTTGGTGGTTTTTAAATTTTGGGGATCTATTTTGTTTTGCTGCTTTTTTTAGTTTTGGCGAATTTTTTTCATAAATTTTTTTTGGCCTTGGACATTTTTTTAATTTTGGTGACTTTTTTCCTTCTGGCAATTTTTTTGATTTTGACAATTTTTTTCATTTAGGCGATTTTTTTATTTTTTGGCGATTTTGTTTCATATAAGCATTGTTGTTTGTTTTGGCGATTTTTGCGGTTTTTTGCTTTTTTTTTTGTCATTGTGGAAATTTATTTTTAGTTTTGACACGTTTTTTCCGTTTTGACGATTTTTTTCGGTTTTTGGCGTTTTTTTAAATTTTAGCGTTTTTTTTAATTTTGGCGGTTTTTTTCGTTTTGGCGATTTTTTTAAATTGTTGGCGATTTTATAAATTTCGGATTTTTTAGTTTGACCGTTTTTGAAAATTTCAAGAGTTTAACTCTTACGGTTTCCAAGATATAGCATTTTGTCAAAACTACATAGTCAAAATTACATTAACTAATGGACCACCCTTTAATTTAAAAGTTTTTAATTTTAGTGTTATTTGTTGTAGTCTATATAATAATACACTAATTTTACAAATTTCAAGTGTCAATATACATATGTACATTTGTACATACAATTGTATGTATATTAGATGGGATTTTAACATCTTTCGTTGCTGGTTTTGGAACACCCTTTAAGTTTTAATTCTCATGTATTTGTTGTTGTAGCGATCAAAGTTCTACATACTCTGTCCAAATTTCAGACCCTTAGCTCTTACCGTTCCTGAGAAAATAGCCTTCTTCCTAAAACATTTTTTTTAAGACATATATTTATTTATTGTATCTTCAAAAATGAACTAACAATAAGTGATCAAATCTTAAAGCTAAAATATAATTATTTAGCCCGAGAAGTGTCGGCCAAAACTTAGTGATAATTTAAATAATACAAAGTAGTGATAATCAAAAAGGAAAATTAAATGTATTTTCAAGCATTCCCATCTAGAGTGTTGAGTATAAGAGCCCTTGTGTCCCTCTTTTTTAGGCGGATGTGACCATTAAAATTCAAAATATTACGAGCAAGCGGATTAGGATGTGACTCGAGTTTTGTTAAGTATTTGCCTGCGTATCTTGCAATTTCTTCAGTCACTAGTGGCATTTTTAAATCACGATGCAAATTTGAATTCTTAATATACCATGGAGCAGATGTTATTAACCTTAAAATTTTGTTTTGTCTTCGTTGAATTCTCTCTACATTGGAAGCTGAAGCAGTGCCCCATAACTGGATACCGTAACACCATATTGGCTTCAAAAGCGACTTGTATATTAAAAGTTTGCAGTCCAGACTAAGTGTTGAATTTCTGCCAATCAACCAATGAATTTGAGATAACTTGAGTTTCATCTGAGTTAGCTTAAAGTCAATATGATGTTTCCATGTAAGCCTTCGATCAAGGTGTATACCAAGGTATTTCGCTTGGGAATGCTGAGGAATATTTTGATTTAATTCTCCATAAGTTTAACCAGATTTCCAACTGTGTAATATGTTCTTGAAGATATCGGGAAGCCTCGTGCGGGTTTTTGTGCATACTAAGGCAGGCTGTATCATGGGCAAACGTAGATGTATGGATATTGCTGCTCACAGGCATATCCCAAGTATAAATCAAATACAAAACTGGCCCCAGTATGCTCCCCTGTGGCACACCGGATGATATAGATTGGGGCAGACTCATGAATTCTCCTTCCACAATCGTAAACTTTCGGGTAGTTATGTATCTTTCTAATAAATTCAGAAAATTTATTGGTAAATATGATTTTAATTTTAAAATAAGGCCTTCATGCCACACTTTATCAGAGGCCTGAGAGTTTGTTCGATGGTGCTATGCTGACTTCTAAAACCAAATTGATGGTCTGGGATGCACCCACTATCAGTTAAAATTGGGGAAAATTTTGTCATGAGCAGCTTTTCGAAGAGTTTTGACATTGTTGATAGCAGACTTATTGGCCTGTATGACTCAGCCTTGGTAAGGTCTTTGCCCGGCTTTGGAATCATTTTGACCTTCGCAAGCTTCCAGCTTTGTGGATAATACTCCAGTCGTAAAATGGCGTTAAAAATAAATAACAGGATTCTAATTGCAATATGGGGCAAGTTTTTCATTTAAGGGCGGAGGAGTTAAGTACAAAAATGTTTAATATGCTAAAATTCATGAGAATAAAACAAACTGGATATTGCACAAGCCAACAAATTAATGCTTAACAAGCACACGCGCAATAAATGTTGCAATACCTGGAATAAATGTAACATTGCTGACACTGCACATTCAGTGTTGCCAAAACGGCGGTTTTCCCACTATATATGACTGTATATTTTAGCGGAAGAATTTCTTAGTTGACGGATTTTCAGCGTTTTTCTGAAACTTATAAAGAAAGGTATTGAATCAAAATAAAGTGTATTTAACGCAGCTATGCGACACGTACCTTGGTATTTATGTTGAGTTTTTTTCTATATAAACACGTACAGCGAAAAGAAACTAACGTTACTTTTTTGTAAATAAAAAATTGACATATTGATGTCGTGTAGTATAATGTGAAAATTTAAGAGGTTAAATATAATAACATATGTATACGAGTATAAAAGTGAACAAGTCTCATAATTAGTGAATAAAATTAATTTCGAGATTAAAATTATATTACAAACCAATTTAATCATCCTTTTCGTATTAAAAAAATAGTAAATAAATCCTTAAACAAACGGAAAACAACCCGAAAACTGGGTGATTGGACCACTGAGTATGAAGAAAACTAATATCAACCAAAATCTCTCAAAACCATAACTTTTTCTGAATCATTTGATTTTGATTAGAGACTTTTTTTATTAAAATTCTCCTTCGAAACTAAACTTCACACCAATGTGAATTGAGCCACAGAGTTTATTTTATCAACACTATTTTTTAATTTCAGATAGTCAGGAAATATTAACAATATTTTACAAATACTTCAAGCAAAACGGCAATATATTATTCCACACGTGTAGAACAATTAGAGTCTAAAATATTGAAAATATACTGAATCAACTTCAACATTAATATTATAAGATGGAATATGCCCTTGGATTCTACTTTTTCCTGTGCCTATGTTCTGTAACTTTGGTGAGAACTTTTCCAAACGAAAAGTTTATTGTCATTCTGTGAAACACAGGATGACTAACGAAAAATTTAGTTGCTCTTGTTTCTTTTAAGCTTATTTCAGGTTGTATATAAATCAGCCTGTGAAAAACAGGACAACCAATGTAATTGTTTGATTTTTCTCGACGCGCAAGTTACAGAACACAGGTACTGGTTCGATGTTTGTATATGGAAATTCTGCAGGAAATAAAATACCTACTCAAAGAGTAGGCTGAGTTTTGCTTACAAATATTGGGGAATTATGAGATTCCAACATACATAAATCTATCCATATCATATCTATGCATATTTTATAAAATTTATATTATTCTTTTTTTTACCAATAAACCATAAAAAGACATATGTTGGTTATAAAAAATTCAGCGGTTATATTAGCGTTTATTTTTATTCAGATAGCGGTTTTTAGCGGATTTTCAGGGGTTATATGGTGGGAAATGCCTGCAACATTTTTGCAACACTGTGCACATTATAACCAAAATAATTTACATTATCAATAATTGTATTAAAGTTAAGTTAGTTCTAATTCAACATTGAACGAAATAAAAAGTACTTCAGACTTTAGTCTGAAGTCAAATTTAAAACAAAAAATAAAATTTTTGTTTAATTTATATATACATGTTATAATTTTGTTGAGATCAGTGCTTTGACTTTAAAATTATATTTCACCTTAAATACAGTCGGTTTTGAATTAATAATTTAAAAAAATATATAATTTAAAGTTAAAAGTTCAGGATTTGAATGCTATTCATTTAATTTTTTGCGATGAAAAATTTTTTCTACATTTGCTTTATTTATGATGAAAAATTTAAACAGTGCATATATGAGAATTTTTTACATGCAATTTCTCAAATCCTATATAATTTTGGTGCATAAAAGCGCGAAATGCATATATTAAAAAATATTGCGTGTATTTTATATACAAAAGAAATATTGTTTAAGTTCGGCTGCATATAAACGATAAATGCTTATAACCGGCGCACAGTGGCTGAAAATCGTTTTTCATTGGCCAAAATTCTGTAACTTTTGAACTGATCAAAATATTGAAGTAATTTTTATTTTAGTGGATAGATATTTAGTTCAGTTTGACTCAGTTTTAATTACATTAAAATTGATTGAGGACTTTTTAAGGAATTCTAGCTCAAAGTTGAACTTTTGAATTTTTTTAACTTTTAGAGTGAAATATGGGTTTATTATTTTTTTATTTATTAAAAAATTTAATATATGGAAATTAGTAATAATTATAAATATGTTTTGTAATAATGGAATTTATTTAATGTTACACTCAAAAAAAATTTTACACTAAAAAAAAATAGTAACATCAACGATTTTGCTATTATTACAGAAAAATTAAAAATTTTTTGCTGTCTAATTTGCAATTTTGTTTACACTCAAAGAATAGTTACACTTAAAAAAAAACTTTAATAATATTATCTAAAAATATTGCTATTACTACAGAAAAATTTATTATTTTTTGCTGTCAAATTTGATCATTTTAAAAAACATATTAAAAATAAAAACTGCAATAAATTTTAATAGCATTTGTTACAATGGTAGGTTCTGTTTATTATTATTTTTTACTAATAGTATGCTTTTCGTACCTTAAATAACAATGAAAGGCAATTATGATTATTATTCATTTGACTCAAATATTGATTGTAAATATTCCATATTTTGTTCTGTGCTATTTCTGTTCGTTAGTAGTTTTTTGGCTTCTTCATCTAAATCCCGATGTTCCACTTTCCATTGATTTCGAATACTGGAGATGAACGGATCTGACGTTGCCAATAATATATTAAATAGATCTTCATTTGTTGAATTTCGTGAAATTTTTCTAGTATTGTGCTCTCTATAAAATCTGTAATACTTGTTTCTTTTTTCCTGAGCCTCCTCTGATAGATCTCCAAGTGGCACCAAATGATATTTAATGATATCTTCTCCATGATAAAGGATTTTATGAACTGTTGCAGACATATTTCTCCATGGGTAGTTGGTTGTATATATTTTTGCAGTTTCCTTAGCATAATCTCCAAATTTTCTAGAGTCAATTTCTTCATTGCACGCAAGTACTTCTAGGATTATTTTAAACCTGAAAATAAGGTTTAAATCCACTCCTGTTATTTCAGATGCTGTTTCTGGATCTGAAAAGAATCTTCTTGCGGTATTGCCATCATTTGTATTGCCTGACCCTTGTTTTGGCTGATCTATAATCAATCCTAATTTGCGATATTCATCTAGAACATGTTTCTTTTTTGAACTTCTTAACTCTTTGTTGGTTTCGTTGTTTCTTATTGATTTTTAGTATGTGTTCCATAAGTCGTATTCTTGCATGTAGTGGTGATAATCCAAATTCATATGCATCGGTATTATCTAATGATTTTGTCGGGACTTGGTTTAATTGGGTTGATGTTGCTTGGCATATAATGCAGCTGGATGCAGCCTTCGTGTTAGTCAAAGCCTGACCTACTTTTCCATCTATCATTGTCAGCACTAATTGGTAGCTTACTTCAGTTTGCTGCCCATCTAACTGTGCTACACGAATTTAAGTTTAATTTTATTTTAACGTAACTAAGAACATCTTCCTGGTTTTTGTTTCTAAAATACTCTTCGGCCAGTTCTTTATAACTGAAGCTCTCCATATTTATCTGAATACTTTTATTTGTTATATTTTATCCGTACAATTAAAGGATTAACTTATTACTGAGTAATCCCTTATGGAATCCGTAGTTTTATACATTTTTAGATACATGTTATTCACACATTGATCTTCAATTTCATAGCAGGTAGTGCTTAAATTGAACAAAACTGCACATGTTATTCAGACCTTAATATCAGGTAAAACTGATTAGTATCTCGCCAATATGGGGTTGTTTTTTATCTTTAGTGGTTTAATGTCGCCATTATTGTTATAAAAATGTTTATGACTTTGGTTGAACCTAACATTTGATAACAGGTAAATTCAGAAAGAGATCATATGTTTACTGTAGAACCTATTGTGATAATTTTATGACTTATTTTTTGCTGATCAAAACAAAGCCATTAAACCCTTTCGCAGGTATTATATTTAATTTTTTTTGTTTTACGTAGTCTAAAGTAAAAAAAAACAAACTTTTAGGCAAAAAAGTGAAAATTTAAGACACTATTGTATACGAGTACTTATAGGGCTGTTTAAATTAATTTGAATTTTTTTTAGAGTAATTTCATTAAAATGAAAAAAGTGTTCTACCCACGGGTCGTCACGGGTGCAAAAGTATATATAGCGTTAAACAGGACACTTTCACCTTTCTCCTGGTGGTATAGGTTTCTTGTTCCCTTTTGTTCCCTAGAAGTTCTATTCCACTAAAATTTAAATTTGAGAAAAATATAGTAGTTTCATAAATATTTCATAACGCCCGTAATATTAAACGCTAGAGCTGTGACCACTTACAACAACTAAAGACCATAGTCCTACCAACATTATAAAAAAGACCGCAGGCCGTTATCGATGATAGCTTGCGAGTAGTAACCATTTATTTTTGATAAAAAACAAAAGAAAAACACCTTTTTCTGAAATTAAAAAAACGGTTGAGTTTGACAGCATGCCACGCCCACAATTATCAATAGTTTAACCTAAGTTTTTGGCTACCTTAATCTGGATATATTAGCTACAAAAAGGCGTAAAAATTTTAAAAATCGGTGACAAAAAAAAATTAGACTTTTGGCCAATGAAAAACGATTTTCAGCCACTGTGCGGCGTGCATATAAGCGTTAAGTACATAAGCGCATACATTAGGGTTGCCAGACGGGCTTGATTTCGCTTGAGTGTCAAGATTTGTCAATGCTTGTCAAGAACCAAGAACAATTGTCATTTGTCAAGATAAAACTCAATTTTAGAAATTTGTGCATCAAATTGCCAAGAGAAATCAAGAAAAAAGATTTATTTAGGGAATTCACAATGAGTGTATTAAAATTTTAATGTGGCAATATCGCGCCATCTTAATTTTTAATTGTGAGCAGGCAACGATATTAATACACGTACTGCATGAATCAAAGAATACAAGATTACGCATTCAGCTTTTGAAAAAATTCTTTTTCTGCGCATGTACGTCACATTAGCCGATAAACATAAACACAATCACACAAACACGTGTATTTGGTATAGGGCAATTTTGTTTACATTTCAAGTTCTACGTCATTTTGACGTCACACCAGCCAAATACCAGCACGCTCAAGTTAACAAACATGCGCAATGCGTAATCTTGTATTCTTTGATTCATGTACGTACTGTGTGTATATCAGGCAAACACACATACATCTTTATATTATTTATAAATTAGTGTATAATATGAGAGAGAGAGAGAGAATATTTTTCATCAACTACAGCTGCGCTAACAGTTTTAATATCTTTAGTTTAAAATTATCATATTGCCATATTGAAAATGACTTGCATTTTATAATTTTAAATTTGCCACCTGGTAATTAGTTTGATTTATATACAAAACAAAACAACGAACTTGCCTGACCATAGTTAAGTATTAAAATTGAAACGTTGCAATATTAAGACATATTTTATAACGCTATTGTGAACTACCTAATTAACAAAAAAAGTTTATTGTTTCTATTTGTACCTTGACAATTTTTTACCCAAACTCAACAGTATTACATAAATTTTTAGCCCAGCACTAACAAAATAAAATAAAATAAACTTTAAGCTACCCTGCCAACATTTTCTATCGCGAAAGTGACTCAGAAGCAAGGTTGGAAGCCGAAACAAATAACGGTATCGGTATTCATACCGGTACAACTATTTTTTAAATTTCGGTATCGGTAACGGTATCGTTATTAGCGGTACATACCGTTACCGAGTTTATAATACCGGTATACCGATATAACTGCTAAGTTTTTTAATTCAGACAGTGGACATAGCAAAAAATCTTTTTTTTTTTGTTAAATTACTTCGAAACGGGAGTATTTTTACATTAACATAAAAAGTATTTAAACTTATATCTTTATATATACGTTTTTATATTTTTATTAAAAATAATTTATTAAAAATTAAAATAAGAAAACTGCAGTTGAAACTTTGCATATATAAAGTACTCATTTTGGTTAATTAAACAAAATAATAAAAATAAATACATACAGTGTATGTATTATTTATATTACACACGAAGTACATGTAGAATTGTTTGCACTTAGCATAATTCGAAAATTCGTATTCGAATATTCGTCCGTTTTTAGATATCTTCATAGTCGCCAAATTCATACGAAACGAATATTTCAATAAATCAATTCAAATTTCTTGTAATTTTTTTTTTCTGAATTGCCGGGAACTCAAAATCATATTATATTTGTTATTACTTTCTACCTAAGAAAGACTTTTCAGCCGAAAATATTTATTGGCAAATGTAATGTTTAATGTTACAAATTATATCCCTTATTCATAATAAGTTTCATTTTCTAAATCTAACTACGTTTGCCTTCTCCATTAGCAGAACAGTGGACAAAGGTTGGTAAAAATGTAAATTTTTTACACTTTTTCTCGAATATTTCCTAAACTGTAAGTGAAAACCCATAAATGTTGCACACTTTTTTAGCTTTTGGATAGAAAAAAATCCACTTTAAAGAACTGTAAAGAATCATTTTTATCTGATAAAAAACATAAGCTGGGCATCGATTTTAATTTTTCATTAACTAAAAGTTTACCCAATTTAGTGCTTTGTGACTCCGCCCCTTTGAAGGATATATAGCATAAATTCCAGACTTGAGCTCTGTGACACCTCCTCAAATGCTGTATAAAATTTCATAAAAAATCGGAAAGCTAGTTTAAAAACTGCAGAATTGTTTCAAATTTAAAAAAATCCCCACTATTTATCGGGTACTTTAGGCCCCACCAGAAGGCAGCGTCGGATCGAGCTAAAAAATTAAGACCGCATTTATGGCAGCAAACCTCATATTTTAGATAGCGCACATATGTAGCATATCAATTAAAGAAAAAAATCTTCAATGTGCATACATAAAAAAGCAGTCTTCAAAACTTTAAATCTCCGCATTACCTTGGGCAGCTGGAACAACCAATATACTAACTTTCGCGATTTCATATAAATAAGTTATTTATATAAAAAGTTATTATTTAAAATAACTGTCTTTGTAAGGGCTTTGCTCTAGAGATACGTTTTTCGTTCCTAAAGGCATTAAGCAGCTCATGAAGTTCGTTAGTATTTCGCAATGGTGATGATTATGATATGATTGCACTTTCCGGTTGATTAAAGAAAACAGTGCTGCATAGGAATGTGTAAAGGCGAAAAATCGTGTTTATATAAGAAAGTTAATTGAAATATATTTTTGAAATTTTATTTTTGGTGGGAATCGGTATACCGGTACATATACCGGTATGTACCTAAACGGACCTAAACGGTATTCCTGATACCGGTATTTTCTAACCGAAATGTGTTTCGGTATCGGTATCGATACCGGTATCTAATTATAGCGGTATTTGAATCGGTATCGGTATTTTTACGATACCGTTTGCCAACCTTGCTCAGAAGTGACGCTTAGAAATTGAAACTCATCGTCTGCGATACCATTTTCTCATCGTAGAAGCGTCTTCCGTATTGAGAAGTTGTACCCCTGGGAAGTAATTTCAAGAAGTCACTTCTGCGTTACTTCAAGAAGACACTTTTGGCCTTTACAGATAATTCACTCATATTGACTATGGGGTAATTATCAAATCAACAAAAAATTAGCAATTACATATGTAAAAACTACAACAATAACAAAACAAAGTCACACTTTATCACTGACCGAAAAAGACAAAAAAAAACTAATCTCGATGATGTCGAAATTACATACATTATTTTAATATTTTTCCAGACTTTCGCAGATGTGCATAGTATTGTTTTTGTTTATTATATCCATAACGGCATATGTGATTTGCGGCTGGTGTCAGAGTAGCAAGCCGTACCGGCGTGGCTGGCGGCTAGCCAGTCAGCCGATTTTTTTCGACAAGCCGAGCCGCCGCCGAACCACTCGGCTTATCGGCGGCTTAGTACTAGCCGTTATTTTGTCTTTTATTTTTTATACTTTTTCAAATTTCGTATTTAATATGATAGCGAGCGTCCCGGAAAGATAGTTGTTTGTGCTTCCACATAAAAAGAAAATGTTTATGTGAACGGTAACGTAGCTGCGACAACACTTACGTTCTCTTTTTGAGTCCCTTCTTAAATACATGCACGTTTACTAGACTTTTTTGTTTAAGCAGTCAGGCGACTTTTTGATAATTAATAGTTCAAAACTTTTTGTTTGTTGATCCGTAGCAGTGTTCCAATAAAGTAATTAATTTTTAATTCAATCGGAAAGCTTAAATAAAATTTATGTAGAAGGCAATCATGAATAAATTCCTCGAGAAATTTTTCCCGGGGAAAAATTCCAACTAATAGCAAGTAATAGGAAAAAAATTCTAATATGAAATATGAGAAATTTCTCGCGAAATTTTATTCATAATTGCCCTGATAGTCTAGAATATGTTTCTATGGTTTAACAAATAATTTACGAAGCTATTTTTTAGGTCATAAATTACTGCAATATTCAAACTATTGAAAAATAAATAATGTTACAACATGGTGATTCAATAATTCATGTATATTTCTAAAACCAGACTGGGTTAAAACTTTTTTTCAAATGCTTTAAGCAAATCGGCGTTAAGCCGTACAGCCGCCGCCGCCGAAAATATTTGTCTTTCAGCCGCCGCCGAAATTTTTTGCCCGGCTTGCTACTCTGGCTGGTGTTGTAAACAACAAACTATCTTCCAGACGTTGTTTGTATGATTAAAAGACGACTGCAATGTAAATTGTTATTGTGAAATTCAAACTATCTTCCAATTAACGTCTGGAAGTGAGTAAGACGTAACGCCTTTGACGATGAACGATGAAAGAAACTTCCAAATGTTGGAAGGGTATGTACGGAGGGTTGTCAGATCTTACAATATTGTAAGTAAAATGTGATAAAAATGTCTTACAACCTTGTGAACTAGCAAATTTTTGTCTTACATCGGTGCCAGAAAAAACAACGTCAGTCCATTGCAAGACTAGCAACTGACAACAAATTAACAGGCATATTACAATTTAACATACATACACATAAAATCTGTCACCGCAAAGCGTTGCGTTTTACAAAATTATGCCCTAAGTTTTTGTTCATATTAGTTTAGTAATGAAGTCTGAATTAAATGTAATTTTATAACTTGCTTTTGTTAATAAAATTTTTTTACGTATTAAGAGAAATTTTATTGTTTTGTTTGAAATACCCTTTATACATACATATATCCTCAAATAATATTCAAACATTTAACGATTTTGTTTATACTAAAATGAAACAAATACATATGTATATACATACATAGTTTTTATATGTACATAGGTATAGTAGAAAAAATCTTGCCGATTTTTTTAAATCGTCATAACCATTTGTTCAGTAAAAAATTTCATAGTAAAATCTTACATATCAGTTGTGGTTGAGCAATATAAGTTTTCTTAGCATATGTGCAAAATGTCCCTGTTTTAGGAGGAAATTTAGCCAAGATTAACTTTTTTTATTTTTATGTGGATATCTAATTAAACGACGATTTGTGTCATGTTGCTTATTATGCTCTCAGAACAGTTATGTTTCAAATCGCTTGTCTTTCGTTGACAGTCGTTGTAACGACTTCTTACTAATTTTTAGTAAAAAAAGAACAGTCTTCTCTATAAAATTAATTAAAGGACATGCTCCGTTTAATTTTCCTGAAACCGTTTCTTTGTGCTAAATACATTTAAAAAAATTCTTTAGGAATAAACTTAATATAATACAGCGATACATACATTTTGCAATGAGATGTTTAAATTGAGACACTTAACAATTTTGCAACATCAAAGATTATTAAATAAAACCAGTTAGTTTACTTGGCATGGAGGTACAAAACTAAGACTATTTTATAGGGTTATTAAATGGTTGCACGATCTTAGAACATCTCGAGTGCCAGTGAGCTAGCACCGATTTTTTGGTATTGTATGACGTGACGTCGTTTTTGACGTCTAGAATATTTCTTAAACACAGACAAAAAATATTTAATCGAAAAATACCGAGAGATCACTTTCTAAAAATTGCACAAGAGCAATAAATGATCAATTTTTATTACAAAACATATATGTATGTATGTATGTGCTTATGAATGTATCTATACTACATATACGCACTTTGGTAAAGAGTATATTAGATTCGGCACAGCCGAATATACCACCTTTACCTCTTAAGATGTAAGTATGTACAAACATTATAAAGTTAATTATTCAATTATCACCATTTTAAAAGCCATTTGGAACAGGCGCACAAAGCTATAATTAGTTTTATAAATTTAACATTTAAGAAATTTATTATTCGACATATTGTCATAATTATATTTTAATTTGAAATTTATTTGCTGGTGGTTCAGCTTGGTCCATATGCATTTCATTGTTGCTGTAACAAATCATCAGTAGACTTCAACCACACATTTTGAATAGTCACAAACCTCTTATCTTATGTACAGACTTTCAAGAACTATTTGAGAATTCACAAATAATAATATTTTTGAAAATCACAAAAGAAAAATAAGCATAGTAGGCTTAGAAACTCATACAAAACCCAGCAAATAATTTATATTCGATATGAATCTATTTTTTATTTTTCTACACCTTTATACAATTAGAAATCCATTAGATAACAATAAAAGTAACAAGTAAAAAAAAATTTCATGACATAACTCAAAATTCGAAATTGTCAAAATATCAAAATTGCTTATAGTTTCATAAATACGGTGGCTGAGACTTTATCGTAAGTAGATGTTTACATTTAAAAAAAATAAAATTATCGTAAGCGACACACATTTATTGCAATATTTTATTTGTTAGAGAAATTTAAATATTTAATATATTCACCTAAAGCAGAAGTGTTAACGATTTTATTAGTAAATAAGAATTTAAATAAAAATGAACTTGCTCTGTGTAGTGTGGGCACTCAAAGAATTTTTGTGATTTTTTGCCATATCTCCTAATTTTTGGTAGTAATACATATACGCTAATTTCAAGTAACTACTTGCATGTGGCAACGGGGTTTATCAAGCGAAAATATTTGTTTTAAAAATGTAATCCACACTAGTTTCTTATAATCGTTTTCATAATATGTGACCTTCTCCGAGAAAACGGACCTAGTGTGTGAAAATGAAGTTTTGAGAAAAAAGCATTTAAAAAATAAAATTTTATTGTTTTTCTAATTTTTATCGATTTTCCTAAGTTCCCGTTTTTTTGAGAAACTAGGTCTCTTTTTGCGGAGGAGGTCACATATACGAAATATTTCAAAATAAACAAGTAAGAGTGCTATATTCGGCTGTGCCGAATCTTATATACCCTTTACCAAAGTGCGTTTATGTAGTATAGAGATACATACATAAGCACAGAGATATGCAGGTACATAGATATTAATTTTGTGAAAAAATTCATACTTTTTTCTCTAGTGCAATTTTTAGGTTTTTGGCATTATGTTTAATTTGGTGGTTTTTAAATTTTGGCGATTTATTTGGTTTTGCTAATTTTTTTAGTTTTGGCGATTTTTTTTCATATAGGCAATTTTTTTTTTGGCTTTGGACATGTTTTTCGGTTTTTGGCGTTTTTTTTAATTTGGTGACTTTATTTCCTTCTGGCAATTTTTTTCATTTAGCCGATTTTTTTATTTTTTGGCGATTTTGTTTCTTATAGGCAATTTTGTTTTGTTTTGGCGATTTTTTCGGTTTTTGGCGTTTTTATTTCTTTTTGGCAATTTTTTTAGTTTTGACACTTTTTTCTCGTTTTGGCGAATTTTTTCGGTTTTTGGCGTTTTTTTAAATTTTGGCGATTTTTATTCGTTTTGGCGGATTTTTTTGATTTTGACAATTTTTTTTCATTTAAGCGATTTTTTTTTAATTTTTGGCGATTTTTTTTCATATAGGCAATTTTTTTGTTTTGGCGATTTTTTTCGTTTTTGGCTCATTTTTAAAATGAGCGACGAAAACTTTTAAAATCCCATGTAATATACATGCAATTGTATTATGTATGTACATATGCATATTGACACTTGAAATTTGTAAAATTAGTGTATTTTTATATATGCTACAACAATTAACACTGAAATTAAAAAAATTTAAAGTAAAGGGTGGTCCATCAGTTAATGCAATTTTGACTATGTAATTTTAACAAATTGCTATATATTGGAAACCGTAAAAGCTTAACTCTTGAAATTTTCAAAAACGGTCAAACTAAAAAATCCGAAAATAATAAAATCGCCAAAAATTTAAAAAAATCGCCAAAACAAAAAAAATGCCTACATGAAAAAAATCGCTTAAATGAAAAAAAATCGTCAAAATCAAAAAAATCCACCAAAACGAAAAAAAATCGCTAAAATCAAAAATATCGCCAGAATGAATTATAAAAAATGTATTATAAAATATGAGCTCATATATGAAAATTTAATTATGAAGCTCTTCATATGTGGATCCATATATAAATATAAGATTGTATATATGGAGCCATATAAGAATGTATACATACATGATATCTCCCATAAGATCGTTTTTGCAATCAAAAAAGCTTGGAATTTTATCACTGCTGAATTGGAAATCCATTAGAAAATACATACGGTACGCAAAGTTTATATGCGTACCCTCAACGTTATAAAAAAGAAAAACTTTTTGTTACAAAAAACCATTCTTGTATGATTTTATACATTGTGACCCCATTTAATATATCAAATAATCAAAAGGATAATCCACTCATTAATTTTATAGAAAATAACAAAATTCTCTAGATAAGAAACAAAGTTCATATTACTGTATTGAAAACTATTGTTAGACGGATTATTTGTCTTTTATAATTAATTGCATTAGTTTTTAATCTGATTTCTTAAGCTAAATGTTATGTACGAATATGAATTATGTGTTTTTTTTAAATAATTGATTCACCTTTTGATGAATGAAATGACTTTTAGTTCGTTTTGAATTATTTGTCCAAACAAATGTTTCATTAAATACAACCTCTCTCTCAAGTCTAAAAAAATTCAATTTTAGTCATTTAATTTATATCACAGCAGTACGCTTTTCTGAATCAAGAGTGTATGAGTATGAATTTTGCATACTGTGGAGGGAATTTGCACATACATGTATGAAAATTTATGAATATATATAATAATATATGCCCATATACCCTCATTTTTCGGATCCGAACCATATATGGAATATCATATATGCTCCATACATATTTTTATAGCTGGGAATGCAAATAAAGTTTATTTGTCAATAACAATATGTATTCCGAATATTTTTTGGTACGATTTTTTTTTGTTTAGTATGAAATAAAATCTCCTCTAAATCGACTAATCACTATGAATGTACAACGAGGAGAGACAAATATGAAGCATGTTTATAGGGATCATGTTGGCAGCGATATGAGTTATGAAAAGTTCAAAGAAATTTGTCGAGAGTATTGGAAGGATAAATATGGATTTTTGGTGATAAGCAAAGATAATATATTGAATAATGGTCGCTACAGAAAGCAATTTGACTATTTCATAACTATATAAACTACTCTTCATAAACATTCACTTTAGTTATTAATCTAACTTTAAACTTCATACATCTATTTGCTATAACTTGAGCTGCTACCTGATAAACTGATCTGAAAACCAGACCAGTTACCGATAAACTGATCTGAAAACCTGACCAATTCCTGAAAAGCTGATCTGATAACCAGACCAGATCCTAAAAAGCTGATCTGGAAAACAGACCAGGTCCTGAAAAGCTGATCTGAAAACCAGACCACGTTCTGAAAAGTTGATCTGATAACCAGACCAGGTCCTAAAAACCTGATCTGAAAACCAGACCAGGTCCTGAAAAGCTGATCTGATAACCAGACCCGATCCTGAAAAGCTGAACTGATAACCAGACAAGGTCCTGAAAAGCTGATCTGAAAACCAGACCAGGTTCTGATAAGCTGATACTTGATCTAATAGCTGATACCTGTTATTTACTATTATTAAACATGGATGAGAAAATTTTAAAACAGTTGGTGTTGACAAGAAATTTCTTGAAGAAAAAGCTTCGTAGTATAAAAACTGGTGAAATAGATACACGTGAACAACTAAGAGATACATTTAAACCTATAACAGAACTACTCAAAGAATTCATAAATAGTTCTAAAAAAAAATTAAAAGAATTCCCATAAAAGAAGAAAGTAAAATGAAGACAGAAGTTGAAAATAATACAAGTTTAAAGCCAGAAAAAACATCAGTCAAGATAGAGACAAGTACACCAAAGAAACTAGCAGAAGGAACAATATTTGATAATACCATATTATTAAATGATGCTAATACTGTGAATAATGATGACGAATATGATGATAATGATGATGATTTTTACTCACAGACTTGCAATACAGAAGATACTTATACTGACTTATCAGTTTTGGAAGGAAGAAATGAACTAGATACAAACTATGGTCCACAAAGATTTCAATAATGAATGGAACTTTGGTGATAGTAAGCTCAAACTTAATGAAGATAAAATACAAGTTGGTGGTCAAATATAAGCCCTAACACCAGGGCTATTTTCTCTAATGTTTCATAAAATACCAAAAAAATTATGATAAGTTTGAACTCTAAATGTATAAAAAGATTTTAATTACTACTAATGCATATAGAAGAGACTATACACCTGATGGTTAAATAAAGGGTACTAGAGGATATAAATATAAACATATTACATATTAAGAAATTTATTGACCAGAAGAATTTACCCGAAACAAAAGGACCTAAGCCAAAAGGTAGCTATTTAGGTGATGGAATGATGGAATTTAGCACCCATAAGCCCAACTATATATACTGGGATGATCCAAATGAGTTAGTAGATCGACTTCGACTACTGCTCGCATCACAAGCTGCAGGTCATACTAATCACAATAACGAGATTGTATCAATTATTGAAGAAGTACGTGAAGCGAATATAATACATTAACTTTAATAAAGTATATAAAGCATGTCTGTTGATAAATTTTGACTCTATTTAAACGATACTAGCAACATAATTTCTTTGAAAAATTCACCTAAACTGTTGGAGTTCTTTGTGGATACAAACAACAACATTGATGTCCAAAATAAAAGGATCAAAAATATTGCAAAAGCTCTGGAGGAAAACGATATTATCAATAAATTGTTTCTGCAAACTTAAATCGAAAAACTAGAAGAGAAATTATTAACATACTTAAGGGCAGGCAATACTGTAATTCAAGAAAATTTTCAAATGCAAATCGAAGAACTACAACGTGAAATAAACTTAGAGATAGAAGAAAATTGTAAAATTGAAAAAGATATTCAAAAAATTAAAACATCCTTTGAAGAACAAATTGAACAGCTTAATGAGAAAATTTATAGATTGGAAACTTACATGTTTGTATCAATAGCTGAAAGTCCTTCAAGTAGATCACAACACTCTCCAAAAAATCTCCAAAAACAACTTAATGTCTTCAAAAAGAAATTTAGTAAACGAACTCCATAAGTAAGGACGAAAACATTTTGTGCTTCGCAGAGTTGTAATGAAAGGAATAGACGATCTGGCGAACTGGCGAACTATTCTAAAGAAAATAGAAATTATTATTACGGTCATTTGAAAAGGTGGATTCTATACTGATGAAATTATAAAAACTAGATTTCCAATTATATATCTAATTGAAAAGGTTTTTAAGACTAAAGCGAAGGAAGTATATGTTAAATGGCTAGGATTTTCAGATCAATACAATTCTTGGATAAGTAAAGGTGAAATATTATAGTTGGAAGAAAAACTAAATCACCAACATCATATCAAGAACAATAATAGCATTAATATAAAGAAACTAATGTTAATTTTAAAATAAGAAAATGAAATAAATATGTAAATTATGCTTATAAACCATACTGTGTACTTAAGTTTATTTAATTGTAATCAGTCTGTTATAATGTCAATAAAATTTACTCTGAGCTCTGGCTTATCAGAATTATCTGCTAGTTACTTTCCTCCTATTGAATTACATGGTGCATACGACTGATTTTCAATCATACAACAGTATTCCAAATGAAGACACTTACAACAATATGTTCCATATAGGAGAAAATAAAATTGAAATACCAATTGGATCTTACGAATTAAATGATATAGTTGATTTTATAGAAGAGCAATACAAACGTCTTTGTCCAGCAAATAAGATTTTTATTGAAGCCAATAACAATACAATGCAAGTTAAAGTTAATAGTTCCAAAGATCCTGTATATTTTAATAAAGACAACACAATTGGAAAACTTTTAGGACTCAATAGCAAAATCCTAACACCAAACAAATATTATTACTCAAATCTTCCAGTTAATATTATTAAGGTGAATGTCTTGCGGATTTAAAATAGTATCGCTATTAACACATATATGAATAACTCCAAATCGCATACACATCATGAATTTCCGATTAATATGCCTCCAGGCTTTAAAATAGATGAGGTTCCATGAAATCTCATTTATTTACCTTTTAACACCAGAGAGATTAGTTCACTAGCGCTGCGCGTACTTGATCAACACGGCGATGTAATTAATTTCCAAGGAGAGGAAATTACAATACGAATACCTTTAAGGCCAACTAAATAATGCTAATATACAACACAAATACATTGAAAAATATAGCAGCAAGAACAACAACAACATTAAAGTGACCAACTCAACAAAAAGCTCTAACAACATCAAATAAAAATTTTCTAAAGTCATTGAATTTGAAATTAAAGACAAAATGAGTTCAATAATAGATGTCTTAGGTAAATATAATCAAAAAGGACTATGATACATATGTCCCATACTTACAATCTTACAACAATAATGATGAAATTAGAATTTCAATATAAAATCAAGATTTGTGCGTGCCACCCAGTGAGTGCTACATTTATGTAGAGGGGTCGATGATAATAAGGCCAAAGCTTCGCCATCTTCAGATAACTTTATATTAAAAACAACTTCGTGGCATATCTATTTGATGAAATTCGCTATGAGCTCAATGGAATTGAAATTGATCATACAAGATATTTAGGAGCCACAAGCACCATAAAAAAATTGGTTTCTATGTCACCAACTGTAAGCAACGTGATGCAAAATGCTGGATGGAACTAAATTGACGATGTCACTCTTGAAAATAAATTTTTCAATTTCTATGTACCTCTAAAAATGCTTCTAGGGTTCGCTGAAGACTACAACAAAGTTATACTAAATGGAAAACATGAATTGATACTCTGGCGCAATAAAAACGATGAAGATCTTGTACGCTCTAATGTTTCTACTGAAAAAGCTAAACTTACAATTTCACTCATATCATGGAGAATCCCACATGTACAATTATCGGACTTTAGCAAATTGAATATGATAAAAATTATTAATAATGGTGCTTCTATACCTATGGCATTTCGCAGTTGGGATTGTCATATTAATCAACAATTAAACACAGGAACTAGCTTATTTGGAATGTTAAACTGCCTGCAAATAGAGAACGCCCACGTTTTGTATTGATTGCTTTTCAACAAGAAAATAAGTTTGTTCATTGTGATTTGACTAATTTAAAAGTACATTTAAATTCAGTCTCATATCCATATGATGATCTTAACATAAAGTTCAAAAGTGAACGATATGCAATTCTATATGATATGTATAGAATAGAATAGAATTTTAAACAGCAACTAATATTGCAGCAAAGACAACAGCTTACTGTATTCTTATTCATTATCATATAATAGAATATATACCCATCAAAGGACAAGTTCGAAAAGTCTTATAAATTGAATAGTATGGATAACAACATACTTTTTATAGACGTACAAGGTTTCAAAAGTAATTCAAATAATTTCATCGCAAAAGAAGTAGCGATTATTTTCAACAGTTATAATAATATAACCATTTCATTATAAAATCCCCATTTGATTTTAAATGGTTATCAATAAAAAAGCAAAGAGAAGCAAAGTGGCTAACAAAAACTATCATCACCTAAGCTGGACTGCTGGATCAGTTTCATTTCAAAGCGTTTGGAATTTTTTAAAAGCCAACGCCAGATGCTCAAAAATTTATGTAAAAGGTGAAGAAAAAAGACGATGGTTGGAAAAAATGTTACACCGAAAAATTTCTAAAGTTGAGGATATAGGCTGCATCAACATTAAACAAATGTATCCAAAATATTTTTATTGTAGTTATCATAATTTTGGTGTTTGCTCATTAAAAAATGCTATTTTACTAACAAAAGAAATGTCTTGCTTTAAATGAACTTTTTTACTTCTTAAAATATGCATTTACATATGTATGTATGTATTATTATAAAATTTTTAACAATAACCCCCTTATGCAAAAAAATATTTTACTTTAGCCTTAAAGTTCGTATTAGTTGACAAGCACTTTAAGGCTAATATTGCTTTGTCAAGAAATTGTATGCAAAACACAACTTTAATTATTTAGTTTTTTAATAATAAATTCTGGTAACACCACCGCGTTCAACAAGCACAGCTTAAGATGTACAAAATCGAATACAATTTCATTCGGGTAGTCAAATTTTTTTTATTATACCCTTTACCAAAAAATGGTAAAAGGGTATATATAGGTTTGTCATTCCGTTTGTAATTTCTACAATATTAATAAGAGGGAAGACGAACAAGCGATGTCCGTCTGTCCGTCTGTCTGTACGTGAAATCGGTTTTCCCAAGCTCCCAGAAGAGCTAGAGACTTCGTTCTTGGACTGCTGTCTCAGAAATTTTCCGAAAAATTTTGCTATTAAAAATCAGCAAAATCGAGCAGACGGTTTCAGAGCTGGAAAACTCATACTCAATATTCCCATAGAAAATAACTACCGAAAACAAGTTTTTATTACTTTTTTATTAAATTAACTTATTATTATAATTCGGATGAATAAAATTGGTATTTATAATTATAAAAAAAATTTAGAATTTAAAAAATTAAAAAAAAACGTTTCCAGGGTTGGACAACTTTAACTTTTTTTCTAATAATTAAACATATTTCATGTTTTAGGAAGAAGGCTATTTTCTCAGGAACGGTAAGAGCTACGGGTCTGAAATTTGGAAAGTGTATGTAGAACTTTGGTAGCTACAACAACAAATATAAAAATGCTAAAAATTAAAGTGTGTTCCAAAATGAGCGAAGAAAACTTTTAAAATCCCATGTAATATACATGCAATTGTATTATGTATGTACATATGCATATTGACACTTGAAATTTGTAAAATTAGTGTATTTTTATATATGCTACAACAATTAACACTGAAATTAAAAAAAATTTAAAGTAAAGGGTGGTCCATCAGTTAATGCAATTTTGACTATGTAATTTTAACAAATTGCTATATCTTGGAAACCGTAAAAGCTAAACTGTTCAAATTTTCAAAAACGGTAAAACTAAAAAATCCAAAAATTATCAAATCAAAAAAATTGCCAGAAGGAAAAAAGTCACCAAAATTAAAAAACGCCAAAAACCGAAAAAAAATTCCAAGGCCAAAAAAAAAATTGCCTATATGAAAAAAATCTCCAAAACTAAAAAAATCAGCAAAACAAAATAAATCGCCAAAATTTAAAAATCACCAAATTAAACATAATGCCAAAAACCTAAAAATTGCACTAGAGAAAAAAGTATGAATTTTTTCACAAAATTAATATCTATGTACCTGCATATCTCTGTGCTTATGTATGTATCTCTATACTACATAAACGCACTTTGGTAAAGGGTATATAAGATTCGGAACAGCCGAATATAGCACTCTTACTTGTTTTATTAAATACATTTTTATTTTCTTGAAGTAAAGCAACCTAATTTAAACAATATGACCTTCTGACACGTTCGGATAACAGATAAACATTTCTATGAAGTATACGTAAAAAAATATGAGGAACGAAGAAGAATTATCACAATTTCTTTTATTCGAATAAAATGGGTATTTGAATATCCATCTTTTTTCGATTTGTTTTGATTGTATGTACATCACTAAAACATTTTCGTACAATTGTATTTATTTTAATATTTTTGTATGGATTTTACGATGTATTTTGAATCAGATGGATAAATTGATGAGGTTTTCCATTACATGACAGAAATAATAAATCTAAGCTAAGAGCTTACACTTCTAGCTTCATTTTCAGATGTAACATGAATCAATATGTGTTATATTAACAAAAATATTTGAGGTACAAAATACACATTTTGAAAATATCAACTTAAAGTAGTCTTAACAAACGTGAGGACCTACTTTAGAAATTTGACATAATAATTTTTTTAGAATAAAACTTTACTTAACATTGCTTTGCAAAGCGATGTTAAGTTTTTTTGTATAAGACCCTAAATGTATACAAAATAAAAGAATTTACAAGTGTTTTCTTATTTCAAATAAAAACTACATAAAGAAAAGAGAAGGAAGTGGGGAGCAGGAGAGTTAACTTTATTGCTTACTTGCACATTTT
Organism: Tachina fera; assembly: GCA_905220375.1. Classification (NCBI taxonomy): domain Eukaryota; kingdom Metazoa; phylum Arthropoda; class Insecta; order Diptera; family Tachinidae; genus Tachina; species Tachina fera. Next base: position 126,931,714 of record LR999963.1, read on the forward strand.
TACTTTTTTGTTTCTCTGCTGATGATTGTACTTGGTTGAAATTCTGCTGCTTCATAGGCTTTTTACAGTTACTCACATCTTTCATCTATTTGGAAGATGATAACATCTTCCCATAAGAATTATACAGGGCTGAATGTTCAACATCTTCAGGGGATTTTCCTATCTCACTTTGTTCCATTCAACATCTTTCGATTATTTTAGTGTCATCACTACAAAAAATGTATACAACAATACAAGAATGATAAAATAAAGATTACGCCAGCTCGCAAGAATAAAAAAACATTTCTGCCCATGATGGAATTCTGACGTCACTCACCCTGTGTTCTCATTACCTACTAAAATTCAGTTGTAGAATAGAATAGAATAGAATTACACACACATTCACATAACATATTTTTTTATTTAACTTAGTTTTGCAGCTTTTAAACAACAACATTTAGTTTTTTTCTTGGAAATCTCTTTGGAATATTATTCCCACAGAAAGATCTGTAACTACTCCAATATTTTATTATATACATACATATGTACATGTATGTATATAATAAAATCTTGTATATATTTTTCCAAATCGAAATAAATAGCATAAAAGTAATTGCAAATTTCTACAAGCTGCTCGGACTCGAAATTTTCGCACATAAGGAAAGTACTCGAAATATGTATGTATTTCTTCATCATCATCGTCCGCTAGCATAATTTCTACTAATTCTGCATATTGTAGCATTAATTGTTTCTGCTCCTCAACACGAGAGGCAATTAAATAAAGAAATAATAATAAATAAATAAATTAAATTACACACATTCCCACGATTCATATGAGAATCGCCTAGTAGGCATTAAATCTATTTTCTCTGATATTACTGATATAGTATTACGATAACAAATTTATACAGTTTGACGACACTTGCAATTTTCCCTTTAGTATTAGAAAATAATAATCATGTTTTGCCGACGGCATTTGAAATATATAATTATGTGTTTTGCCGTCGGCATTCGAAAAAAAATAATAATCATGTTTTGCCGTCGGCATTAGGAAAAATTATCATGAATTGCCGTCGGCATTAGGAACAATTAATAATCACTATTTCCCCACTGGTATTAGGAAAAATCATTTTTATGATTATGCCGTCGCACAGTGGCTGAAAATCGTTTTTCATTGGCCAAAAGTCTAATTTTTTTTTTGTCACCGATTTTTAAAATTTTTACGCCTTTTTGTAGCTAATATATCCAGATTAAGGTAGCCAAAAACTTAGGTTAAACTATTGATAATTGTGGGCGTGGCATGCTGTCAAACTCAACCGTTTTTTTAATTTCAGAAAAAGGTGTTTTTCTTTTGTTTTTTATCAAAAATAAATGGTTACTACTCGCAAGCTATCATCGATAACGGCCTGCGGTCTTTTTTATAATGTTGGTAGGACTATAGTCTTTAGTTGTTGTAAGTGGTCACAGCTCTAGCGTTTAATATTACGGGCGTTATGAAATATTTATGAAACTACTATATTTTTCTCAAATTTAAATTTTAGTGGAATAGAACTTCTAGGGAACAAAAGGGAACAAGAAACCTATACCACCAGGAGAAAGGTGAAAGTGTCCTCTTTAACGCTATATATACTTTTGCACCCGTGACGACCCGTGGGTAGAACACTTTTTTCATTTTAATGAAATTACTCTAAAAAAAATTCAAATTAATTTAAACAGCCCTATAAGTACTCGTATACAATAGTGTCTTAAATTTTCACTTTTTTGCCTAAAAGTTTGTTTTTTTTACTTTAGACTACGTAAAACGAAAAAAAATTAAATATAATACCTGCGAAAGGGTTTAATGGCTTTGTTTTGATCAGCAAAAAATAAGTCATACAATTATCACAATAGGTTCTACAGTAAACATATGATCTCTTTCTGAATTTACCTGTTATCAAATGTTAGGGTCAACCAAAGTCATAAACATTTTTATAACAATAATGGCGACATTAAACCACTAAAGATAAAAAACAACCCCATATTGGCGAGATACTAATCAGTTTTACCTGATATTAAGGTCTGAATAACATGTGCAGTTTTGTTCAATTTAAGCACTACCTGCTATGAAATTGAAGATCAATGTGTGAATAACATGTATCTAAAAATTTATAAAACTACGGATTCCATAAGGGATTACTCAGTAATAAGTTAATCCTTTAATTGTACGGATAAAATATAACAAATAAAAATATTCAGATAAATATGGAGAGCTTCAGTTATAAAGAACTGGCCGAAGAGTATTTTAGAAACAAAAACCAGGAAGATGTTCTTAGTTACGTTAAAATAAAATTAAACTTAAATTCGTGTAGCACCGAAATGCAAGAGCAATTATCTAATTTCGTCAAAGCACTAAAAAAACGCTACAAAGAAGTTAGCTACAGTAAACAAAACTTTTATATAAAAAGTGCAAACTGGTTAGAAAGCCAACTTACTGTCGCTGCAGAAACAGCAAAGCAAGATAAGGCTGGAAGACCACGCAAATCATTAATGGGCAACTGCAGTGATAGATCTAAGAGGCGGAAACTTAAAGATTTTAACGATGCAATTGGTTGTACAAATATAAAAGAATCTTTCCTACATCAATTACGATCACAGAACCAATTATCAAAAGTGGATATCATTGAAAAAGTTGTTAAAGCTAGTCCAGTGAGAACAAAACGGATTCTTAAAAGTATACCAACTCCGAGTGATGCAATACAGTACACAAATGAGGAGGCATTAGCATTATTTCTGGATTTGAAATTAACAAAACAGCAATATATTAAGCTCAGACTGCGTGCGATTGAAAAAGGGTCAAATATGTATCCAGCATATCATTACATAACCGCTGCTAAAATAGACTGTTTGCCATCAAAGGACACTATTACAATCACACCAATTTCGGCAGAGGTACAACTACAATCTCTACTTGATCACACAGCCGAACGCTTGCTACAATCAATAACAGGAAATGAGTTAAAGAAATATGGAAACACAAAGTTAATTCTTTTTTGTAAATGGGGATGTGATGGTTCCTCGGGACAAAAACAATACAAACAAGCTGTATGTGAAAATATTTCGGACTCAGATATGTTCATGGTATCATTTGTACCATTGCGATTGAAAAAGATTTTGGAAGATTCAGAGCCTTCGACTAGTACAACGCAAACAATGGATATTTGGAAAAATAAGACACCATCTTCTACGAAATACTGCAGGCCAATTAAATTTGAATTCAAAAAAGAAACTCATGATGCCATTAACAAAGAAGTTAGTGATATCAAGGCCCAAATTGCAACACTACAGCCATTACAATTACAGTTAGATGGGCAGCAAACTGAAGTAAGCTACCAATTAGTGCTGACAATGATAGATGGAAAAGTAGGTCAGGCTTTGACTAACACGAAGGCTGCATCCAGCTGCATTATATGCCAAGCAACATCAACCCAATTAAACCAAGTCCCGACAAAATCATTAGATAATACCGATGCATATGAATTTGGATTATCACCACTACATGCAAGAATACGACTTATGGAACACATACTAAAAATCAGTTATGATTTGGATTTCGGGTCTTCAGGATCAATAAGAAACAACGAAACCAACAAAGAGTTAAGAAGTTCAAAAAAGAAACATGTTCAAGATGAATATCGCAAATTAGGATTGATTATAGATCAGCCAAAACAAGGGTCAGGCAATACAAATGATGGCAATACCGCAAGAAGATTCTTTTCAGATCCAGAAACAGCATCTGAAATAACAGGAGTGGATTTAAACCTTATTTTCAGGTTTAAAATAATCCTAGAAGTACTTGCGTGCAATGAAGAAATTGACTCTAGAAAATTTGGAGATTATGCTAAGGAAACTGCAAAAATATATACAACCAACTACCCATGGAGAAATATGTCTGCAACAGTTCATAAAATCCTTTATCATGGAGAAGATATCATTAAATATCATTTGGTGCCACTTAGAGATCTATCAGAGGAGGCTCAGGAAAAAAGAAACAAGGATTACAGATTTTATAGAGAGCACAATACTAGAAAAATTTCACGAAATTCAACAAATGAAGATCTATTTAATATATTATTGGCAACGTCAGATCCGTTCATCTCCAGTATTCGAAATCAATGGAAAGTGGAACATCGGGATTTAGATGAAGAAGCCAAAAAACTACTAAAGAACAGAAATAGCACAGAACAAAATATGGAATATTTACAATCAATATTTGAGTCAAATGAATAATAATCATAATTGCCTTTCATTGTTATTTAAGGTACGAAAAGCATACTATTAGTAAAAAATAATAATAAACAGAACCTACCATTGTTACAAATGCTATTAAAATTTATTGCAGTTTTTATTTTTAATATGTTTTTTAAAATGATCAAATTTGACAGCAAAAAATAATAAATTTTTCTGTAGTAATAGCAATATTTTTAGATAATATTATTAAAGTTTTTTTTAAGTGTAACTATTCTTTGAGTGTAAACAAAATTGCAAATTAGACAGCAAAAAATTTTTAATTTTTCTGTAATAATAGCAAAATCGTTGATTTTACAATTTTTTTTTTAGTGTAAAATTTTTTTTGAGTGTAACATTAAATAAATTCCATTATTACAAAACATATTTATAATTATTACTAACTTCCATATATTAAATTTTTTAATAAATAAAAAAATAATAAACCCATATTTCACTCTAAAAGTTAAAAAAATTCAAAAGTTCAACTTTGAGCTAGAATTCCTTAAAAAGTCCTCAATCAATTTTAATGTAATTAAAACTGAGTCAAACTGAACTAAATATCTATTCACTAAAATAAAAATTACTTCAATATTTTGATCAGTTCAAAAGTTACAGAATTTTGGCCAATGAAAAACGATTTTCAGCCACTGTGCGTCGACATATACACTTATGAGCTCTTAATCTTAAGAAACCCCTTAATCCACACCCACAAAAAAAGTCAACCGTTATCACAATTAATATAACCATTAAAAATCAACCGTTCCCACAAAGTTAATGTAAACAAAAAACTTCTTATGTAAACAAAAAATAAGATGCACTTATTGAACCACCCTCGTACGTATCAAATTTCACAAACTTCCCAAAATTTAAAAATTTTTAAATTTAACAATTTCAGCTACAATTTTGTAATTTTAATTGGGGCCGAATTGGTATTTCACTACTACTAATATGTATGTACTAGATATACCAACGATCGACACAATCGTCCGTATTCTGGAATCTAAATGTAAATAATTTTATAAAGATTCAAAGAAAATTTATCTAAACGTCATAAAAAATGCATTAAAACACACCTACCCACATATTTACATCCGTATGCATAATTAAATAATACATGAAATTAAAAACACCTGCGAAATCCCTTTAACTAAGCTAATTCGATTTATAGAATTCTCTTCCTTTAAGTATTATGGCTTTCATACAATAACAAATATGAGAGAAAAAAATGTTAAATCAAGAGAATTACCTCAAACACACACACACAATCTCATGTTTTGTTTCTTAAGAACAATTGTTACCTTGTAGGCTAATAAATGCGTGTGTAATATGTGTGGATGTAGTAGTAGCAACTTTAAACGCTTATAGCTCCCAAAATAACGATTTCAATAAAATATAGTTTTGCACATCTGTAGCAAAAACCCCTTAAAAACCATATAAATCGTTTTAAAATCGGTGCAGTAGTACCACCCAGCTAAAAAAATATGTATGGAGCATATATGATATCCCATATATGGGTATATGAGGGTATATGGCCATATATGATTAGATATATTCATACATTTTCATACATGTATGAATGTGTAAATTCCCCCCCCCCCCCCCCCCCCAGTAAGCAAAGTTCATATGCATACACTATTGATTCACAAAAGCACACTGCTGTGCAATAAATTAAATTACTAAAATTAATTTTTTTAGACTTGAGAGAGAGGTTGTATTTAATGAAACATTTGTTTGGACAAATAATTCAAAACGAACTAAAAGTCATTTCATTCATCAAAAGGTGAATCAATTATTTAAAAAAACACATAAATCATATTCGTACATAACATTTGGCTTAAGAAATCAGATTCAAAACTAATGCAATTAATTATAAAAGAAAAAATAATCCGTCTAACAATAGTTTTCAATACAGTAATATGAACTTTGCTTCTTATCTAGAGAATTTTGTTATTTTCTATAAAATTAATCACTGGATTATCCTTTTGATTATTTGATATATTAAAAGGGGTCACAATGTATAAAATCATACAAGAATGGTTTTTTTGTAACAAAAAGTTTTTCTTTTTTAAACGTTGAGGGTACGCATATAAACTTTGCATACCGTATGTATTTTCCAATGGATTTTCAATTAAGCCGTGATAAAATTCCAAGCTTTTTTGATTGCAAAAACGATCTTATGTGAGTTATCATATATGCATACATTCTTATATGGCTCCATATATAAAATCTTATATTTATAAATGGATCCACATATGAATAGCTTCATAATTAAATTTTCATATATGAGCTCATATGTTATAATACATTTCATATATTAGTCCATATATTAGTTCATATATAATAGTTTTGCCATGTATAATCCCATATATTTCCATCCATGAAATCATACATATTCATATATAGTTATATACATTCATATATTAAAAATATATGGACCATATATAATTTTTTTAGCTGGGTTACTAAATTTTTTTAGACTTGAGAGAAAGGTGTTATTTAATGAAATATTTGTTTGGACAAATAATTCAAAAGGAACTAAAAGTCATTTCATTCATCAAAAGGTGAATCAATTATTTAAAAAACACATAAATCATATTCGTACATAACATTTAGCTTAAGAAATCAGATTAAAAACTAATGCAATTAATTATAAAAGAAAAAATAATCCACTTTACAATAGTTTTCAATACAGTAATATGAACTTTGTTTCTTATCTAGAAAATTTTGTTATTTTTTATAAAATTAATGACTGGACTATCCTTTTGATTATTTGATATATTAAATGGGGCTACAATGTGTAAAATTATACAACAATAGCTTTTTGTAACAAAAAGTTCTTCTTTTTAAAACGTTGAGGGTACGCATAAAAACTTTGCATACCGTATGTATTTTCTAATGGATTTCCAATTCAGCAGTGATAAAATCCAAGTTTTTTTGATTGCAAGAATGATCTTATGTGAAATATCATGTATGCATACATTTTTATATAGCTCCATATATAAAATCTTATATTTATGTATATATGGATCCACATATGAAGAGCTTCATAATTAAATTTTCATATATGAGCTCATATGTTATAATACATTTCATATATTAGTCCATATATTAGTTCATATATAATAGTTTTGCCATGTATAATCCCATATATTTCTATACATGAATTCATACATATTCATTTATAGTTATATACATTCATATATTACAAATATATGGACCATATATAATTTTTTTAGCTGGGTTATTTCAAAAACTCACAATTAGTTTTTTATATCAAGCTAAAACTTGCATTCAAAAGAAAATAGATTAGAATAGTTTCAGCGAAATTTTTGATTTTTGATTACTATATTATTATAAATTTCAATCAAAATCAATTCGACGAATTTAAACATTATATATACTTATGTACATACATATGTATATGAATTTTCACGTTTGACTTCAAATAACTCGAAATTTTAAATAAAAAATGCGTGTTTACTGGGCACAAAGTAATTAGCATGTATGTATGTGTGCACATAGAAGATTTTTTGTTGTGGTCGAAAACACATGACACGTTTTGAGGCATTCTATAATCGCACAAACGTTTACATTTACTTCACATTTAACATTTGCCTTACATTTGCGATTTCCCATATATTTCCATACATGAATTCATACATATTCATATATAGTTATATACATTCATATATTAAAAATATATGTACCATATATAATTTTTTTAGCTGGGCAGCGTAAAATGGGATTACAAAAAACATGTTTGCCTATTAATTATATAGATATGTGTTTTTCCTGCAAAATTTTCAAATTCTTTTTTAATTTTTTTTATGAATTGGGAATTAAATACCAGCATGCACACGTTTAACATAAAAATCAAAAAATAATCGACTCTCACTTTACTTATCTAAACACGTTGTTTTAAAAATTTTTCAACTACTTAAAATTCTTATAATAAATAAAAAATTTTGCTTTAGTTTAGTTCGAATATTGCTGTACCATTTGGTGATTGACGTCCTTTGTAAATAATTGTCGAAATTTTGTCATTAATTTTGCTAAGTAAGGATCCTATCTGCATAGCTAAAAAAATTACAAATTATAACTATATATGAATATGTATGAATTCATGTATGTAAATATATGGGATTATACATGGCAAAACTATTATATATGAACTTATATATGGACTAATATATGAAATGTATTATAACATATAAGGTCATATATGAAAATTTAATTATGAAGGTCTTTATATGTGGATCCATACATAAATTTTTTATTTATTTTTAATACATGTATTTATTTATTGTATCTTCAAATATGAACTAACAATAAGTATTCAAATCTTAAATCTAAAATATATTTATTAGGACCGATCATTGTCGGACATAAACTTGTTAATAGTTATAAATAATATGTACATTAGTAGTGATAATCCAAAAAAGAAAAAAATTTATAAAAAAGTATAAAAAAAGTATTTTCAAGAAATCCCATCTGGAGTGTTGAGTATTAGAGCCCTTCTATCTCTCTTTTTTAAGTGGATGTGTCCAGTAAAGTTCAAAATGTTACGAGCAAGCGTATTAGGATGTGACACGAGTTTAGTTAGATATTTGCCTGCGTATTTGGCAATTTCTTCAATCACTAGTGGCATATTTAAATCACGATGGATATGAGAATTTTTGATGTACCATGGAGCCGATGTTATTAACCGTAAAATTTTGTTTTGCCTTCGTTGGATTCTCTCGACATTCGAAGCTGAAGCAGTGCCCCATAATTGAATTCCGTAGTACCATATTGGCTTCAAAAGTGACTTGTATAATAAAAGTTTGCAGTCTAGGCTGAGTCTTGAATTTCTGCCAATCAAACAATATATTTGAGCTAACTTAAATTTAATCTGAGTTAGCTTAAAGTCAATATGATGTTTCCATGTAAGCCTTCGATCAAGGTGTATACCAAGGTATTTCACTTGGGAATGTTGAGGAATATTATGATTATTGATTCGAATTGAGGAACAAGTATCTCTTCTTAGGATAAACTTTATGTACATCACGCATCTTAAACTTTAAAGCGCCACAAAGAGTAATTAGATGTTGGTGTGACATCAAGACCTTCCAAATAATTTTTAAGAGATGCAGTTTTTTCAGATGCAAGCAACTCTTGAAGTCGTTTAGAACATTCTTTAAGTCTGAGTTTATGTTGGGGTGATCTGTGCTGTTGCCATTCCCTTCTAGCTCTTCTTTTTTCACATACGAGATGTTCAATATCCCTGGAATAAATTTTATTAAACCCAGACTGCGGATGGGAGGTAGGGGCATGTTCAGCAGCCTGTTTAAAAATTTCGTTAAGATTGGCAATGTTAGTTTCAATGTCATTGGGTGTTCTTAACGCAATATTTTCCGTGCAATGACTACTAAGATATTTTTTGAATAACAGCCAATTAACACGATGGGTCATCTTCATATATGGGTGAGGTAAGTCACTTCTTAGTGGGTTACAAATTGTAACGATAGTGGGGGAGTGATCGGAGGAGAGATCTAGAGAAGTTTCAACATTAATTAAATCCCTAGAAATATTTTTCATTACGCCAAAATCAATAACATCCGGAATTTTTCGTACGTCAGTAGGCCAATAAGTGGGCTCCTCACTCGAAATAACATCTAAGCCCATTTTTGAAATTGTATTAAACAAAGCTCGACCTCTAGGTGTTACAAGGTGCGACCCCCAATTCGTATGCTTTGCATTGTAGTCTCCAGCTGCCACGAAACAATATCCAAGCGATTTGTAGAACTTCTCATACTGATCTTCTGTAACTGAAAATCTGGGAGGTGAGTAAATTGATGATATCACGAAATTAAAACAAAAATTTTCTACAAAAATATTCGTAGCTTGCATATATTCTTCACTAACGTTGTCAAGGATATAGTGCTTGAGTCTTGACTTAATTAGAATTGCAGATCCACCGCATATGTGGAGCCATATAAGAATGTATGCATACATGATATCTCACATAAGATCGTTTTTGCAATGAAAAAAGCTTGGAATTTTATCACTGATCAATTGGAAATCCATTAGAAAATACATACGGTATGCAAACTTTATATGCGTACTCTCAACGTTTAAAAAAGAAAAATTTTTTGTTACAAAAAACCATTCTCCCAGCTAAAAAAATTATATATGGTCCATATATTTTTAATATATGAATGTATATAACTATATATGAATATGTATGAATTCATGTATGGAAATATATGGGATTATACATGGCAAAACTATTATATATGAACTAATATATGGACTAATATATGAAATGTATTATAAAATATGAGCTCATATATGAAAATTTAATAATGATATGATATAAGATTTTATATATGGAGCCATATAAGAATGTGTGCATACATGATATCTCACATAAGATCGGTTTTGCAATCAAAAAAACTTGGAATTTTATCCATTAGCAAATACATACGGTATGCAAAGTTTATACGGGTACCCTCAACGTTTGAAAAAGAAAAACTTTTGTTACATTGGGGCCCCATTGTTCGGATCCGAAAAATGAGGGTATATGGGCATATATGATTATATACATATATTCATACATTTTCATACATGTATGTGTAAATTCCCTCCACAGTATGCAAAGTTCATACTCATACACTCTTTATTCACAAAAGCGCACTGCTGTGCAATAGATTAAATTACTAAAATTAAATTTTTTTAGACTTGAGAGAGGTTGTATTTATTTTAAAATTTTGTAAGGTTCATTTAAGGGAATATCATAAATTTTCGTGTATTCTGATTTTATTCCTTGGGCAATATTAGTTATTTATTGATAGATCTAAAAACAAACAAAAATAAGTAAATTTGATATGTATTTCTTTCATATTATGAATAAAAAATTTTGATGTTATGTTAAACTTCATTTTCACCACTCTTGTTGAACGTAATTTGAAGTAACTTTGAAGAACAATAACTTAATTTAATTTCTGATTGATCTTTTATATAAATTTTTGTGAGACAATTGAATTATCATTTTAGTTTTTAATAAAACCACTCAAATGAGAATATCATTGGAATTTGTCTATATGGAAAAAATATCTATGTATATTAAACTTTTAATGAGAAAAACATTTTAGTTTCTCTATCCATTTTTTTTTATTGCGTTAATCCTGATGTGAATTATGTGTATCAGAACTATAAAATTTTTCTAATTTGGAATTTACTCTAATTTTTCAAATTGAAAATTTTAACTTGTTTGATCCTTATAGGAAAAATACATTCAGCCAATATCCCTACGACATCCTCTAATTAGAATGATCTATTTTTCTAATTGGGATCAACCCTATGGAAAATATATGTATCAGAATTATACAATTTTTCTAATTCGAAAGATCCTTATGGAAAAAATACATATTCTAATTATAATAATACTAATGGGAAAAATACATTGAGGCAGTTCCCTACGTTTATAGTACTCAGTTTTTGCTTATGCGTACATATGGATGTAAATAAATAATTATGTAACACAAATATAAACATATGTACTCACAATTGGCTGCTGTATTATTTTTTGCTGTTGGATGTGAATCTGTTCCTGTGGCTGTTGATCTCTTTCCCATGGTACGTAACGATTGCTATAAGCCATGGGACCATTCCAATGTCGCATAATCATTGAATTGCGACTGCCGTCTGTCGCATTGCTACTCGTCAAATTACTTTGATTTGACTTCTTGGCCATTTCTCCTTTCGATTTTTTCTGTAATGTTTTACGAAAAGCACACAAACGCTTGCGATATAGAAATCCAACGATGATAGCAGCTGCTACAAAGAGGCCACAAGAAACCAATACGAGGGGAATCATTTGTAACCTAAGACCGTAAAATGTGCTGGATGTATTTTTTTTATGCAATAAAGAGTCCTCGCGCTCTTTCTCACGGCTGTTGCCATCGCTTCTGCTACCATTGGTTGATGATGAATTTCTTTTAACTGCCGACTGTGTTTTGATTGTATAAGGAGTAACAGGTGCTAGTTTTGTTCGACTTGTGGTTGCTGCTATTGCTTGTGTAGTAATCGTGGACATTTCAATGCTATAGACGTTTTCGCGTTCATCATTATTGCCATTTGCAATTTGCCACATTGGCTGATTTTTATTGAAGTTTATGATGGGCGGCGAATATATATTACTAAACCCAGGTAGCAAAGTATTAGATAATTTTCTGTTTGGTTGCTGATTCCTTATGGATTGTACTCCAGGTAAACGATCAAATGAAGGCAAAAAGTGCGATATATTATGTACAACATTCGATTTATATGGCGTTAGCGGTATGGGTTTGCCATCATCTTTTTCTTTTATTGGTAAAATATTTACATACACTTCATTCTTTGCAGTTAATTGTCCATCCGTAACAGTAATGTAGAGAAAGAAATTCTCTCCACCCTAGAAATAATATACATATTATCAAATAAAATATATTGTACTTTCCCAGCAAAGAAAAAAAATCAAGTAGGTCAAAGAGTTTGTCATTTTTATGTCTTCTTAATAATTACATGAAATGAATACATGTTTAACGCTTTCCGAAATCCGAATCACTTCGTCATTAGTGAAGTGATGAAAATTAATATCCAAAATGCTTTCAAATTTTGGAACATGCACGAATTCATCGCCGACTTCTACAAAATATAAATTTTTTAACCTATGGAAAAACGTCTTCAAAGCAGAGCACATGATTTGGATCGTTTAATTTTTTTATGAAAGAAAATAATTTAATTTCCCGCACAAATACACTATCTCCAATGAAATGCTAATGTAAATATCGTGTATGTCTTCCCTAAATCGAATTGTTCATCATCAATTCAACTCATAAATCAATCACATTTTTGTAATTTCTTACAAGCTTTGCCATTGGAGTATTAGCTGAGTAAGTTTGTTTCATCACTCTGATTAAATGCTTTAAGCTAATTAATTATTTCGAAACTTACCCGACCAATAAGACTTTTATTAAGATACACAACACCTCCAACAGGATCAATGCTGAATGGATTATTTGTTCCTTTATATGCCGGCTCCAAGCCAAAAACCAACTCGTCATTTTCAGAGTCATCTGCACGAACGCGTGAAACTATCTGACCGACATGTTCTGTTTCCGCTATTCGCCAATTGCGGTCTGAAACGACTAAAATGGGAGGACTGTTCACATTCAAATGCTCTAAAGTTGTTGCTGAAAATATATCAAAAATAGCAATAAACGAAATTTAATATCCAGTGAACACAAGCATTAAAAATCAGAAAATATGGCACTATACACACTAAATGGTGTTTTTTTTTCTAAACTTGTGTCTTAAGTTTAAATAATAATAAAACACGAAAATATACTTTTAATATCAATAAAACGGGCTTTATTGGAAAGAAAATTTTAAGAAATTAAATAAACTAATATGATGTCTGCTATGTGGCCGGCATGGCTGGCATGTAGAAGGCACAATCTGGAACACGAATTTTCAACAACTCTTCGAATGTTGATTTCCAAGCGTTCAATTGTTTTTGGCTTATCGACGTACACACTTAACATAACATCAAAGAAAATAATTCAATGGGCTTAAATCACATGATCTTGGTGGCCAATTACTTTGGCCATTACGTAAAATTATTTTTTCAGCAAAAGTTTATCTGAATAAATCACTTGTAGCCCCCGATGTGTGGCATGTGGCTTCGTCTTGTTGGAACCACATATCAGCAAGATTAATGTCACGTAATTGAAGTATGAAAAAATGACCAATCATGTTCCTATACCGTTCACCATTGACAATAATCTACTGACAATCATCGTTTTTGAAGACATATGGGCCAATGAATCCGTCAGCCCAGAAAGTGCACCAAACAGTAATTATCTGTGGATGTAAAGGTGTTTCGACAAAAGCTTGTGGATTCTCCTCACTCGAAGTGTGACAATTCTGCTTATTTGCTAGCCCTTCAACCAGAAATGGGCTTCATCGGAAAATAAAAGTTTGAGTGATGAGTTTGACATATAGAACAATTATTTTGTTTAAAAATTTCAACAATTTGCTCGCGTTCTTCTGGTGTAGTCGATTCGTACACGAGAGTAACAATTATTTCTATGGAAAACAATTTTGCTAAAATCTTGAGGGCTTTGGATGAGACTAATGTGACATCAGGGATTGGATCACTAAATCCGTAAACGTACAACTCGTCACTCAAAACACAATTTTTGGATTATGACATACGTGAAAGTACTGAGATCCCACTCAGCTCATATGATTGACATATCACTTACTTTGTTTTCGTACGATTGCCAATATGATCACTAATGTGATGATTTGAGCCCAGTTCTAAAAGTTCATTGAACAAATTTTGTGTTGATTCAAAGGTCAGAAGACCAACTCTTCATTATGATATGTATTTTGCTGGAACTATGAAAATTGGTTATGAAAAAAGAAAGAAAAAAGGTCTCAAATTTTTCGTATGAAAATAAAATTGTATTTGAAATTCATAGCTACTTTGAATTACAGAAACTGTTTTCCTAATTAACTTGTGACATTTAGAGTACAAATGTTTCAAACAAACTTGATATAATAGACCAGATCCCTTCTTTTTAATTCAACTGATTTCAATGATTAATTTCACTGACTACTAAGGGTAAAATTTCCACTTGGTACTTAATATGCAATTATTTTTAAGTTATATTTATATAAAAAATTGTGTTTTTGAGTGCATATTTAAATAATACTTAAGTATCTAAAATCTTTTTAAGTTTTATTATCATATCATATGTTTAGCCATGAATCTTAATTTTTATTATTTATATTTTATCGATTTTAAATTTTGTTGAAATAAACTATTTGAATTCAAATTTATAATTATACTTGTCAAATCTCTCGCGCTAAAAGAGCCTTGAGATTTTATTTCGCTAACTGGCATAGTTGTAATTTTTTTATATCATTAATTAATAAATCTTTTTTGTATTAGTTCTGAAAGCGACAAGACTTCTTTTCTTCGACTAACGTGATTTTAATTGTCCCGACTACCATCTTATATTTTCATCTTAAACAAGATTAAAATTTTTCATGTCGTCCGAGCAGGAACCAATTAAATCTAATTATAAATCGCAAACCGTTATTGGAAGAATCGTAATAACTGGAGTGCTGGTCCTCTAAACTACTGAGGATCAACGTCTTCTAAACTACTGAGGACTTAAGCCTTCACCGTATTAAGAGGACTTCCATCGTTTAATCATCAGAGTCTACATTGGAACTAATTAACTTAGTATTACTATGCCCAGGTGCAATTGTTGCAAAAAGGAAAGCGCTAAGAACAACCAAATCCAGGTAAAAAGTACGAATATTTAGTGTCAGATTTAAAAAATAGTCATTAAACTTTAAAAAGGAAAAGTTTAACCATACTGGTATATTCGTCCTTAACTTGTTCAAAATAATTAATTGCATTTGCTTTGAAAGTAAAACATTATTAAGTATTAGTTTGTGAACACAACGTAATGATCGGACAGGCATTTACATATTTATTCGTAACATAAGTTTGCATTCACTGCAATATACAATTCTATTAATAAATGTACATTGTACATGTACCGCAAATCTCTCCACAGGTGTATTCCAAAGGGCGTGTGCCAAACGGTAGAAGAGTAATATGGTAAAAAAATATTTGCCTGTGGGAAAAAAAATCTAATTTTTCTCGCTGTACATTTATAGTGAACTGACCTATTAGCGGAGTTTTAATTACATACTTAACAAAAAATATACATATATTAATACATATTGTTATTGATAAATAAGCTTTTTTTGCTTTGCTAATGTTTTTTACATAGTCATAAATAACTAAAACAAAAAAAAAAAACGGAAACAAAAACACAAACAAAGTGTCCTTGAGGAATATTTTATATGAGTACCACAAAAACAAATAACTCTGAAGTGAGTTCTAATGGCAGAAATGCCTATTTTAATCTGAGTTCTGAAGCTATAATGAAAATAATAAAAATAAAAAACTTGATTATAGACTTTCTGCGAGTTCTGAAGCTCTTAATGAAAACAAAATAAATAAGAAACCTGATATTAGACTTTTTAACGGCAAAGCCACTTTTTCGTCAGCGATCAACTTCGCTTTGTCCAATGACAACTAGTGATTCATTAACATTACCGTTGCCTAGTACTTCTACATTAAACTCAGCGATATCATCCGCTTTGGGCTCGTGGTCATCACTTAACCATGTTTTCATTGAAGATAAGAGTAGCCCTAAACCCAAGGCCCAAGTCGGAATGGACAGATATATAACTGTCGTAAAGAGCGCGCGAAGCCAAAAGTCTTCTAAAATTTCATCTTCTCCAAAAATATCTAGGGATAACAGCGCATCCTGTACTAACCGTGAAAACCGTTTTCAAATATTGCAAGATGACAACAACAAGCCCGATGTATAAACGAACAAAAAATGTACAACCGCCACCAATCTATTTGAGAGAAAAATAAATTCAAAAACTCTTATTAAAAAATTATTTTCGGTCGTTGGTGACAATGCACATTGCATTGAATTGCACATTGTTCCAATAAAATGTGCTAACGTTGATAAAACGAAAATTAAAATTTATGAAGAAAAAGATTTTAGCAAAATGATTACTGAATTTGAAAAAAGTAACAAATGTTTTTACACATATCAGCTTAAGAGTGCTAAAGGCCTGCAGATCGTATTGAAGGGCATAGATTCTTATATTGTTTCCCAGGAAATAAAAGTTGCATTTGTCCTCCAGGGATTTAAGTTCAAAAATGCATCTAACAATAAATAGGGAGAAGATTCCTCAACCTCTATTTCAAGTCGAACGTGAGCCAAACGATATAAAATTGAAAAAAATGAGACTCGTCCAATTTATAATTTAAAATATCTTTTAAACCAAAGAATAACATTTGAAAAAACCACACAAGCGTTCTGTACCAGTACAGTGCCATAATTGTCAAGAATATGGCCACACAAAAACTTACTGCAATTTATTTTCAGTTTGTGTTATCTGTGGTGAATTGCACGGTATTGCTAGTTGCAGTAAACCTAAAGATTTAGCAAAAAAAAATTTAGTAATTGTGGAGGTAATCACACTGCTAACTACAGAGGATGTTCTGTATATTTTTTCGTTAAACAGAATATGGGTCAAAAACCTAAATTAGCTCCAGCACAAACAACAAACGCTTACTCTGCCGCTTTTGCTCAAATGAGCCAACCAGTCACTTCACGTGTATCGTAACCCGATGAAGCTAAGACTAGTTCTATTCCCAAACAAAATCCTCCACCTCAAACTAATTCAACGAATGCAAACTCAAGCTTTAACTTTAGTCGCCTTGAAGCTACTATTGACAATTTGGTGCAAACTATAAATAATTTGACAACAAATATGACTAGCATGATGCAAGAAATACTAAGAATGCAGAATACTCTGCTTCAAGCATTAGCTTACAAGCCATGAACACGTTAAAAAAATTTCTGGAACGCAAACGGCATTCGCTAGTATAAAAAGGAAGTGCTCAAGCTTCCTTATGGAAAAAAATATTGATATAATTTTGGTATCTGATACTCGTTTGACCTCAATGAGCTTATTTAAAATAAATTGTTACACTCTATATGACTCAAAGGACCCGAGGGGAAGAGCATGCGGTGGGTCAGCAATTCTAATTTTGTCAAGACTCAATCACAATGTCCTTGATAACATTTGTGCAGAACATCTGCAAGTAATTAATATTTGTATCGAAAATATTTGTACAAATTCCGTTATATCATCAATTTTTCCCCTCCCAGATTCTCAATCACTAGCAAAGCTATAGCAAAGCATTGAAAATAAGTATTTACCCCGAACAGATGTTTAAGACGCGTGATGTTCAGAAACTAGTTGCTGAGCTTAATCCGAAGAAAGCTCCAGGTATTGATGGAATCAGTAACAAGATGCTGATGAACTTGCCACATATTGCAAACTTGCCAAGATAAAAATGACTCCGAAGCCGGGCACAGATCTTACCAAGACTGAGTCATATAGGCCTATAAGCTTACTATTAACAATCTCAAAGCTTTTCGAAAAGCTGCTCATGACTAACTTGTCCAGAAATTTAGCTGATAATAGGTGCATCCCGAGCCATCAATTTCGCTTTAGCAGTCAACATAGCACTATTGGGCAAACGCATAGATTGGTTAGAGTTATAAGGAGGACATTTGAAGAAAAGATTTACTGTTCTGCCCTTTTTATTGATGTTTTCCAGGCATTTGATAAAGTATGGCACGGAGGCTTATTTTTAAAATTGAAGTCATATCTTCCAATAAACATACAAAAACTTTTGGAAAGTTATATTTATTATTGGTAGGAAGTTCACTGGAAGAAGGCTTCAAGAATATGCCCGAATATATATACTCCGGTGTACCATTCTGGGGCCAGTCTTGTATTTAGGATATACTTGTGATATGCCTGTGAGCAATAATATTCACACCTCTACATTTACCGATGATACAGCCTGCATGAGTATGCACGAAAGCTCTTATGAGGCATCCCGAAAACTCGAGGAATATATTAATGAGCTGGAAACATGATTGAACTTATGGAGAATTGCAGTAAATGAACAACATGTGAAAAAATATTCTGGTAGCAATTATATAACTTTACATATATGATGCAAAATTTTTCGCAAATTAAAATAAACTGCATTTTTCGTAGTCTACATACATTAAGGAGACGTAAAAATTTATGTAATGGGCGACGACTCGAAGCGGCGGCATTGGTTTTACCTTTTATGATACTATGCTTCTTATTTGCTACTTTTAAAAAATGTATCTGTTGTGTCAAAAATTCTACTAGCTCCTGGGGCTAGTGAAATTTTATTCACCTCAGAAGTGTCAAAAATTTACTTATACATGTACTTTGCTACCGTTTGGCACAGGCCCAAAGTATTAAAATTCATTGTATATATATATTCATATATATATTTATATATATATATATTTATATTCATCGATTGTAATCGAAAGTAGAATCAGCCGCTTATAATAAGATTTGTTCTGAATTGCAATTATAAAGAAGAAGCACAAGAATAATAAGACTAATTTAACACGTGTAAATTATTAATATCACCCAGAATTGAAACCAGTACAAATTTAAATAAAAAACCAAAAACTTACACATAAGAAAAGTGTAAGAAATAATAACTAATCGAATACTAAATTTGAGAAGTCAAAAGCGTATACTTTGAAAAGGAATCTGTTTTAAAGTTCTAAGAATCTAGACTGGAATTTAGGTTCTCGCTGATGTGTCCACAAATGGTAAATCAGAAGAATCATTCTATGTTGTAATTGCTGCAATGCATTTATGTATTTATATAAATTGTTACGTATAATAAAATTCTAAATAAAAACGTGATATCAATTGTATGCTCTAACTAAAGCTTTACACCAACGAGTAATAGTTGTAAAGGTATAAACCCAAATAAAATTCACATTTTATTGCTAATATTTACCAAAAATAAGCATCTAGTAGCTTCAGCAGCCGTATTTTGTAACTCGCTTAGCTAAAGCGGCCCATACACTACAACAGCATGCATGCGCAATCAAGTGTTTGTGCCAGCGGTTGGGTCGTGTATGGGCATTTTGTGTGATTGTACGTGTTGCTGTAGTGATGTCAAATAGAGTTTGATATTTTGCTGATGGTACAAGCTTGCTGGTGTAGTATATGGTGAAATTAGCTCAGTTGAGCAAAGTTTTCATGAAGTAAACATGCATTTAAAAAATATAATTTATTGAAATATAATATTTTTCAATGGAAAAGAGAATTTTAGCTCTTTAGTTATACATAGCTGCTAATTTTAACAACATACCAATAGTAATTGTAAGAATTTTTTGTCCATAGACTGAAATAAATAAATAAATTGTAGCAAAAACTGTGTCACTATTCATAACCACCCTTACCGCAATTTTGTAAAAAATGAATATTGTACCAGCTTGTTGGTATAATGTGTGCTTCGAGCATGAATGCTCAATCGCTTGATTGTGCGTGCATGCTGTTGTAGTGTATGGGCCGCTTAAACTTGTCAAGGAGTAAATATTCATTTAAAAATTGTAATTTGGTTAAAAATAATTTTTTTCAATGGAAAATGGAATTTGAGCACTTTAGTTGTACATAGCTGCTAATATTTACAAAATATCAATAAAAATTTAAGCAAACAACTGTGTCACTATATAGAACCACTCTGCTTTAATTTTTAAAAAAAGTGAATATTGTACCAGCTTGCTGGTATGTTATGTGAGTCGAGCATGATTGCTTAATAGCTTGATTGCGTGCGAGTTAACGACGCTCATGCATAGTTAATGACGCCCACGCATAGTTGACACACATGCATGGACATGTTTATATTATAAGATAATAAATAAGTAAATTTCCATAGATGATAAGAATTACAAAATATACAAACAATTAAATTAAGAATGTAAACAAGATCATAAAATATCCCTAAATGCAAAGATCATAAAAGATCATAACAAATATATTAAATAAGTAAATATTCTATAGGTCATAAGTATCATAAAAATATTGTAAATAATCAAGGTCAGAGAAAGTACGAAATCAAACATAATGGTTCGTCTTAGAACAAAGAAGTTAGAATAAGATAAGAATGATATTCATTTAGTATTTAAGATACAAAATTGTAAGATAAAAAATGAAGCACGCTCAAAGAAATTATGTACAAGATATGTTTTATTAGTAAGAAACAAAGAAACAGACATGTATTTTTAGTATATAAGACTGACATTTCAAAATTGTAAGTTTAGTTTATTATTAGCATAAGTACTAAGAATAACTCACCCGAGTTAAGAAAAATAAATAAATTTTTATACCCTTTACCAAAAAATGGTAAAAGGGTATATATAGGTTTGTCATTCCGTTTGTAATTTCTACAATATTAATAAGAGACATATAAAGTATATATACTCTGGATCCTTATGCATAGGGAAGACGAACAAGCGATGTCCGTCTGTCTGTACGTGAAATCGGTTTTCCCAAGCTCCCAGAAGAGCTAGAGACTTCGTTCTTGGACTGGTGTGTCAGAAATTTTCCGAAAAATTTTGCTATTGCTATCAGCAAAATCGAGCAGACGGTTTCAGAGCTGGAAAACTCATACTCAATATTCCCATAGAAAATAACTACCGAAAACAAGTTTTTATTACTTTTTTATTAAATTAACTTATTTTATAATTCGGATGAATAAAATTGGTATTTACAATTATAAAAAAAATTTAGAATTTAACAAATTAAAAAAAACGTTTCCAGGGTTGGACAACTTTAACTTTTTTTCTAATAATTAAACATATTTCATGTTTTAGGAAGAAGGCTATTTTCTCAGGAACGGTAAGAGCTACGGGTCTGAAATTTGGACAGTGTATGTAGAACTTTGGTAGCTACAACAACAAATATAAAAATGCTAAAAATTAAAGGGTGTTCCAAAATGAGCGACGAAAACTTTTAAAATCCCATGTAATATACATGCAATTGTATTACATATGTATGTACATATGCATATTGACACTTGAAATTTGTAAAATTAGTGTATTTTTATATATGCTACAACAATTAACACTGAAATTAAAAAAAATTTAAAGTAAAGGGTGGTCCATCAGTTAATGCAATTTTGACTATGTAATTTTAACAAATTGCTATATCTTGGAAACCGTAAAAGCTAAACTGTTCAAATTTTCAAAAACGGTAAAACTAAAAAATCCAAAAATTATCAAATCGCCAAAACTTTAAAAAAAATCCCCAAAACGACAAAAATCGCCAAAATGAAAAAAAAACGCTAAAATTAAAAAAAAACGCTAAAAACGGAAAAAAATCGCCAAAACGAGAAAAACGTGTCAAAACTAAAAATAAATTTCCACAATGACAAAACAAAAAAAAATGCTTATATGAACAAAAATCGCCAAAAATTAAAAAAAATCGCTTATATGAAAAAAAAATCGGCAAAATCAAAAAAATCGCCAAAACGAAATAAAATCGCAAAAAACCGAAAAAAATCGCCAAAACGAGAATAAAGTGTCAAAACAAAAAAAATTCCCACAATGACATAAATCCGCAAAAATCGCAAAAAAAAATGTTCATATGAACAAAAATCGTAAAACATTAAAAAAATTCGCCAAAAACAAAAAAAATTGCCAAAACGAAAATAAATCGCCAAAATTAAAAAAAACGCCAAAAAACATAAAAAAATCGCCAAAACAAAAAAAAATTGGCTATATGAAAAAAATTTCTAAAAATTAAAAAAATCGCTTGAATGAAAAAAAATCGAAAAAACCAAAAAAATCCACCAAAACGAAAAAAATCGCCATAGTTAAAAAAATCGCTTAAATGAAAAAAAATCGTCAAAATAAAAAAATCCACCCAAACGAAAAAAAAATCGCCAAATAAAAAAATCGCCAAAACGAAAATAAATCGCCAAAACAAAAAAAAATTTCTATATGAAAAAAATCGCTAAAAATTAAAAAATCGCTTATATGAAAAAAAAAATCGTCAAAATCAAAAAATCCGCCAAAACGAATAAAAATCGCCAAAATTAAAAAACGTCAAAACTAAAAAAATTGCCAAAAAGAAATAAAAACACCAATAACCGAAAAAATCGCCTATATGAAACAAAATCTCCAAAAAATCGCCTAAATGAAAAAAAATTGTCAAAATCAAAAAAATTGCCAGAAGGAAAAAAGTCACCAAAATTAAAAAACGCCAAAAACCGAAAAAAATTTCCAAGGCCAAAAAAAAAATTGCCTATATGAAAAAAAATCGCCAAAACTAAAAAAATCAGCAAAACAAAATAAATCGCCAAAATTTAAAAATCACCAAATTAAACATAATGCCAAAAACCTAAAAATTGCACTAGAGAAAAAAGTATGAATTTTTTCACAAAATTAGTATGTACCTACATATCTCTGTGCTTATGTATGTATCTGTTTACTACATAAACGCACTTTGGTAAAGGGTATATAAGATTCGGCACAGCCGAATATAGCACTCTTACTTGTTTTTAATTCAAAAAAGTAGTAAAACTTTAATTGGCGATCCTGCCAGGAGATCAATTAAAATTGTTCTCTAGTGAGCGGACCAAAAGTTATCCTTGTCGGAGCAAGGAAGTGAAATTTTTCATAAAGAAAAATCTAATAAATAATAGAATAGGTTTATAGAAAATATAAACATATATTCTAAAAAAATTCTTTGTATAAAGAAAAAATACAATCTTCATATGAAGATAGAAGAAAAAAACTGATAGTGCCAAATATTTAATAAAAAAACATTAAGAGAAAAAAAACAAAAGAAATTTATGAAGAGAAAAATAAATTTTGACAGTACACGTCCTTTGGAATTAGTTGAAGAAGAACCAAACAACATAATGACAAGGAACGCAGAAATCAATGTACTAACACAACAATTGGCGACACTACAAGCCACACTTCAGAGTTTAGTACAACAAACTACAACGGAAATAAATGCACTGAAACACCAACTACAACAAGTAAGAGTAAATCCTCTTATAAACCAACCTCGACCAGCACCCCTGGAAGCAGTAGAAACAAGTATAACAAACCCCAATGAAGTCAAACTGGAAGTTTTTAAGTCACTCCCCGTATCCGATGGTGAAATCACGAAATACCGAGTATGGAGAGAAGACACATCTCGCATGATGGAGAGTATAGAGCCTCTCAAGGGCACAAGTATTTATTCCCAGGCGTTACAGATAGTAAAAACAAAAATACAAAGAGCAGCTGCACAGGTCTTGGCAAATCATGGTACTATCTTCAACTTTGATGCCATTAGAAATAGACTCGACTACTTATGCAGATACACGTCCTCTATACGTTTTACAAGAGGAAATGAAAAGGTGTTATCAAGGTAAAAAAACCCTAGAAGAATTCCACGACGAAATAAATAAAAGCTTGAGCCTGATAATTTCAAAAATATCAATGTCCGGATATGGACAAGAAGCCGTAAATGCGATGACAGACCAAGTCAAACAAGACTCCATCAGAGTATTTATAGCAGGAGTTAACAACACGTTTGTACAATCCACGTTATATGCAAACGCCCCAGAAAATTTAGAACATGCATATACTATCGCCCGCAGCATTGAGCAAGACGGTAGACACCAGAACTTGAAGCTGTCATATGAAACCAAACACCCAAAGAAAGCGCATGAAACACATATACAACAGTTTCCTCAACAACCCCGGCAACAGTTTTTCCAACAATCACGACAACATTTTTTCCAACAGCCACGGCAACATTTTCTCCAACAACCACGGCAACAGTTCCCAGCAAGACAGCAATCCAACAATTTACAACCACGACCAGAACCTATGGATGTAAGTTCCGGCAATACAATTCAGCGACGACCCACACACTTCAACTTAAACAACCAACCATGGAAACGACACCGAGAATCCAGTGGAAATTTCCAACAGAACAAATTTATGAGGAATAACAACATCACCACTGAAGATGACGCTAGCAGCAGTATTGTAGAACCAGGTACTGTAAATAAGCTAGTTATTAAGAATTTAAACTAAAAAACGGGTTGCCCCACATAACAATGATTGACGGTGAAAAAATATCATACGATGTATTAATAGACACTGGAGCAACCCATAATTACATAAAGAAATCATTAAAATTAAATTACACACAAAGAATACAACCTATGCAAGTCATTTCAATGCATGGAACGTCATTAGTTAATACCAAACAAACCATTAAATTTCTCGACAAAGACATAGACTTTTTCGAATTAGATAATATAAAAGGAAGCGACTTAATATTAGGATGGCAGGGAATAGTTGCCCTATATGCCAAATAAGCCAAATATTTTACAACTTTAGATTTAGAATCAGGATTCCACCAGGTTAAGATTAAAAAGGAAGATAGGGAAAAAACCACATTTTGTGTGAATGGTGGCAAGTACGAATTTTTGCGTATGCCGTTCGGACTAAGGAATGCTCTTTAAATATTTCAAAGATGTGTTGATAATATCTTGAGAGAATATATTGGCAAGTTCGCATACGTTTACATTGATGACGTATTAATATATTCTTCAACACCAGAAGAGCATATGGAACATATCAATATCATATTCAATGCTTTGAATCAAGCCACACTTAGGGTATCAAATGAAAAATCCAAGTTTTTCCAAACAGAAGTTGAATACTTGGGACACATTATTAAACATAACAGAATCTCGACAAATCCAGAAAAAGTGGAAACAATTGAAAAATATCCCTTACCAGAAACGCTCAAAGACCTAAGAGGATTTTTGGGTATGACAGGGTATTATAGAAAATTTATACAAGGATACGCCAGCATAGCTAAGCCCCTTACAGTTCACTTACGAGGAGATAACGGACAAATAGGAAAAAATAAAAGTGCCACAACAAAAATCAATTTGGACGAAGCTGCCATACAAGCATTTAAGAAATTAAAAAGCTGTTTAAAAGAACAGGTTGAACTCTTCCAACCGAATTATGATAAACCATTTGAATTAACGACTGATGCATCCAACATAGCTATTGGAGCCGTACTTAGTCAAATGAAAAAACCCATATTTTTTCTTAGCAGAACACTAAGCAAAACTGGCATAGTTGTAATTTTTTTATATCATTAATTAATAAATCTTTTTTGTATTAGTTCTGAAAGCGACAAGACTTCTTTTCTTCGACTAACGTGATTTTAATTGTCCCGACTACCATCTTATATTTTCATCTTAAACAAGATTAAAATTTTTCATGTCGTCCGAGCAGGAACCAATTAAATCTAATTATAAATCGCAAACCGTTATTGGAAGAATCGTAATAACTGGAGTGCTGGTCCTCTAAACTACTGAGGATCAACGTCTTCTAAACTACTGAGGACTTAAGCCTTCACCGTATTAAGAGGACTTCCATCGTTTAATCATCAGAGTCTACATTGGAACTAATTAACTTAGTATTACTATGCCCAGGTGCAATTGTTGCAAAAAGGAAAGCGCTAAGAACAACCAAATCCAGGTAAAAAGTACGAATATTTAGTGTCAGATTTAAAAAATAGTCATTAAACTTTAAAAAGGAAAAGTTTAACCATACTGGTATATTCGTCCTTAACTTGTTCAAAATAATTAATTGCATTTGCTTTGAAAGTAAAACATTATTAAGTATTAGTTTGTGAACACAACGTAATGATCGGACAGGCATTTACATATTTATTCGTAACATAAGTTTGCATTCACTGCAATATACAATTCTATTAATAAATGTACATTGTACATGTACCGCAAATCTCTCCACAGGTGTATTCCAAAGGGCGTGTGCCAAACGGTAGAAGAGTAATATGGTAAAAAAATATTTGCCTGTGGGAAAAAAAATCTAATTTTTCTCGCTGTACATTTATAGTGAACTGACCTATTAGCGGAGTTTTAATTACATACTTAACAAAAAATATACATATATTAATACATATTGTTATTGATAAATAAGCTTTTTTTGCTTTGCTAATGTTTTTTACATAGTCATAAATAACTAAAACAAAAAAAAAAAAACGGAAACAAAAACACAAACAAAGTGCCCTTGAGGAATATTTTATATGAGTACCACAAAAACAAATAACTCTGAAGTGAGTTCTAATGGCAGAAATGCCTATTTTAATCTGAGTTCTGAAGCTATAATGAAAATAATAAAAATAAAAAACTTGATTATAGACTTTCTGCGAGTTCTGAAGCTCTTAATGAAAACAAAATAAATAAGAAACCTGATATTAGACTTTTTAACGGCAAAGCCACTTTTTCGTCAGCGATCAACTTCGCTTTGTCCAATGACAACTAGTGATTCATTAACATTACCGTTGCCTAGTACTTCTACATTAAACTCAGCGATATCATCCGCTTTGGGCTCGTGGTCATCACTTAACCATGTTTTCATTGAAGATAAGAGTAGCCCTAAACCCAAGGCCCAAGTCGGAATGGACAGATATATAACTGTCGTAAAGAGCGCGCGAAGCCAAAAGTCTTCTAAAATTTCATCTTCTCCAAAAATATCTAGGGATAACAGCGCATCCTGTACTAACCGTGAAAACCGTTTTCAAATATTGCAAGATGACAACAACAAGCCCGATGTATAAACGAACAAAAAATGTACAACCGCCACCAATCTATTTGAGAGAAAAATAAATTCAAAAACTCTTATTAAAAAATTATTTTCGGTCGTTGGTGACAATGCACATTGCATTGAATTGCACATTGTTCCAATAAAATGTGCTAACGTTGATAAAACGAAAATTAAAATTTATGAAGAAAAAGATTTTAGCAAAATGATTACTGAATTTGAAAAAAGTAACAAATGTTTTTACACATATCAGCTTAAGAGTGCTAAAGGCCTGCAGATCGTATTGAAGGGCATAGATTCTTATATTGTTTCCCAGGAAATAAAAGTTGCATTTGTCCTCCAGGGATTTAAGTTCAAAAATGCATCTAACATAATAAATAGGGAGAAGATTCCTCAACCTCTATTTCAAGTCGAACGTGAGCCAAACGATATAAAATTGAAAAAAATGAGACTCGTCCAATTTATAATTTAAAATATCTTTTAAACCAAAGAATAACATTTGAAAAAACCACACAAGCGTTCTGTACCAGTACAGTGCCATAATTGTCAAGAATATGGCCACACAAAAACTTACTGCAATTTATTTTCAGTTTGTGTTATCTGTGGTGAATTGCACGGTATTGCTAGTTGCAGTAAACCTAAAGATTTAGCAAAAAAAAATTTAGTAATTGTGGAGGTAATCACACTGCTAACTACAGAGGATGTTCTGTATATTTTTTCGTTAAACAGAATATGGGTCAAAAACCTAAATTAGCTCCAGCACAAACAACAAACGCTTACTCTGCCGCTTTTGCTCAAATGAGCCAACCAGTCACTTCACGTGTATCGTAACCCGATGAAGCTAAGACTAGTTCTATTCCCAAACAAAATCCTCCACCTCAAACTAATTCAACGAATGCAAACTCAAGCTTTAACTTTAGTCGCCTTGAAGCTACTATTGACAATTTGGTGCAAACTATAAATAATTTGACAACAAATATGACTAGCATGATGCAAGAAATACTAAGAATGCAGAATACTCTGCTTCAAGCATTAGCTTACAAGCCATGAACACGTTAAAAAAATTTCTGGAACGCAAACGGCATTCGCTAGTATAAAAAGGAAGTGCTCAAGCTTCCTTATGGAAAAAAATATTGATATAATTTTGGTATCTGATACTCGTTTGACCTCAATGAGCTTATTTAAAATAAATTGTTACACTCTATATGACTCAAAGGACCCGAGGGGAAGAGCATGCGGTGGGTCAGCAATTCTAATTTTGTCAAGACTCAATCACAATGTCCTTGATAACATTTGTGCAGAACATCTGCAAGTAATTAATATTTGTATCGAAAATATTTGTACAAATTCCGTTATATCATCAATTTTTCCCCTCCCAGATTCTCAATCACTAGCAAAGCTATAGCAAAGCATTGAAAATAAGTATTTACCCCGAACAGATGTTTAAGACGCGTGATGTTCAGAAACTAGTTGCTGAGCTTAATCCGAAGAAAGCTCCAGGTATTGATGGAATCAGTAACAAGATGCTGATGAACTTGCCACATATTGCAAACTTGCCAAGATAAAAATGACTCCGAAGCCGGGCACAGATCTTACCAAGACTGAGTCATATAGGCCTATAAGCTTACTATTAACAATCTCAAAGCTTTTCGAAAAGCTGCTCATGACTTACCAAGACTGAGTCATATAGGCCTATAAGCTTACTATTAACAATCTCAAAGCTTTTCGAAAAGCTGCTCATGACTAACTTGTCCAGAAATTTAGCTGATAATAGGTGCATCCCGAGCCATCAATTTCGCTTTAGCAGTCAACATAGCACTATTGGGCAAACGCATAGATTGGTTAGAGTTATAAGGAGGACATTTGAAGAAAAGATTTACTGTTCTGCCCTTTTTATTGATGTTTTCCAGGCATTTGATAAAGTATGGCACGGAGGCTTATTTTTAAAATTGAAGTCATATCTTCCAATAAACATACAAAAACTTTTGGAAAGTTATATTTATTATTGGTAGGAAGTTCACTGGAAGAAGGCTTCAAGAATATGCCCGAATATATATACTCCGGTGTACCATTCTGGGGCCAGTCTTGTATTTAGGATATACTTGTGATATGCCTGTGAGCAATAATATTCACACCTCTACATTTACCGATGATACAGCCTGCATGAGTATGCACGAAAGCTCTTATGAGGCATCCCGAAAACTCGAGGAATATATTAATGAGCTGGAAACATGATTGAACTTATGGAGAATTGCAGTAAATGAACAACATGTGAAAAAATATTCTGGTAGCAATTATATAACTTTACATATATGATGCAAAATTTTTCGCAAATTAAAATAAACTGCATTTTTCGTAGTCTACATACATTAAGGAGACGTAAAAATTTATGTAATGGGCGACGACTCGAAGCGGCGGCATTGGTTTTACCTTTTATGATACTATGCTTCTTATTTGCTACTTTTAAAAAATGTATCTGTTGTGTCAAAAATTCTACTAGCTCCTGGGGCTAGTGAAATTTTATTCACCTCAGAAGTGTCAAAAATTTACTTATACATGTACTTTGCTACCGTTTGGCACAGGCCCAAAGTATTAAAATTCATTGTATATATATATTCATATATATATTTATATATATATATATTTATATTCATCGATTGTAATCGAAAGTAGAATCAGCCGCTTATAATAAGATTTGTTCTGAATTGCAATTATAAAGAAGAAGCACAAGAATAATAAGACTAATTTAACACGTGTAAATTATTAATATCACCCAGAATTGAAACCAGTACAAATTTAAATAAAAAACCAAAAACTTACACATAAGAAAAGTGTAAGAAATAATAACTAATCGAATACTAAATTTGAGAAGTCAAAAGCGTATACTTTGAAAAGGAATCTGTTTTAAAGTTCTAAGAATCTAGACTGGAATTTAGGTTCTCGCTGATGTGTCCACAAATGGTAAATCAGAAGAATCATTCTATGTTGTAATTGCTGCAATGCATTTATGTATTTATATAAATTGTTACGTATAATAAAATTCTAAATAAAAACGTGATATCAATTGTATGCTCTAACTAAAGCTTTACACCAACGAGTAATAGTTGTAAAGGTATAAACCCAAATAAAATTCACATTTTATTGCTAGTATTTACCAAAAATAAGCATCTAGTAGCTTCAGCAGCCGTATTTTGTAACTCGCTTAGCTAAAGCGGCCCATACACTACAACAGCATGCATGCGCAATCAAGTGTTTGTGCCAGCGGTTGGGTCGTGTATGGGCATTTTGTGTGATTGTACGTGTTGCTGTAGTGATGTCAAATAGAGTTTGATATTTTGCTGATGGTACAAGCTTGCTGGTGTAGTATATGGTGAAATTAGCTCAGTTGAGCAAAGTTTTCATGAAGTAAACATGCATTTAAAAAATATAATTTATTGAAATATAATATTTTTCAATGGAAAAGAGAATTTTAGCTCTTTAGTTATACATAGCTGCTAATTTTAACAACATACCAATAGTAATTGTAAGAATTTTTTGTCCATAGACTGAAATAAATAAATAAATTGTAGCAAAAACTGTGTCACTATTCATAACCACCCTTACCGCAATTTTGTAAAAAATGAATATTGTACCAGCTTGTTGGTATAATGTGTGCTTCGAGCATGAATGCTCAATCGCTTGATTGTGCGTGCATGCTGTTGTAGTGTATGGGCCGCTTAAACTTGTCAAGGAGTAAATATTCATTTAAAAATTGTAATTTGGTTAAAAATAATTTTTTTCAATGGAAAATGGAATTTGAGCACTTTAGTTGTACATAGCTGCTAATATTTACAAAATATCAATAAAAATTTAAGCAAACAACTGTGTCACTATATAGAACCACTCTGCTTTAATTTTTAAAAAAAGTGAATATTGTACCAGCTTGCTGGTATGTTATGTGAGTCGAGCATGATTGCTTAATAGCTTGATTGCGTGCGAGTTAACGACGCTCATGCATAGTTAATGACGCCCACGCATAGTTGACACACATGCATGGACATGTTTATATTATAAGATAATAAATAAGTAAATTTCCATAGATGATAAGAATTACAAAATATACAAACAATTAAATTAAGAATGTAAACAAGATCATAAAATATCCCTAAATGCAAAGATCATAAAAGATCATAACAAATATATTAAATAAGTAAATATTCTATAGGTCATAAGTATCATAAAAATATTGTAAATAATCAAGGTCAGAGAAAGTACGAAATCAAACATAATGGTTCGTCTTAGAACAAAGAAGTTAGAATAAGATAAGAATGATATTCATTTAGTATTTAAGATACAAAATTGTAAGATAAAAAATGAAGCACGCTCAAAGAAATTATGTACAAGATATGTTTTATTAGTAAGAAACAAAGAAACAGACATGTATTTTTAGTATATAAGACTGACATTTCAAAATTGTAAGTTTAGTTTATTATTAGCATAAGTACTAAGAATAACTCACCCGAGTTAAGAAAAATAAATAAATTTTTATACCCTTTACCAAAAAATGGTAAAAGGGTATATATAGGTTTGTCATTCCGTTTGTAATTTCTACAATATTAATAAGAGACATATAAAGTATATATATTCTGGATCCTTATGCATAGGGAAGATGAACAAGCGATGTCCGTCTGTCTGTACGTGAAATCGGTTTTCCCAAGCTCCCAGAAGAGCTAGAGACTTCGTTCTTGGACTGGTGTGTCAGAAATTTTCCGAAAAATTTTGCTATTGCTATCAGCAAAATCGAGCAGACGGTTTCAGAGCTGGAAAACTCATACTCAATATTCCCATAGAAAATAACTACCGAAAACAAGTTTTTATTACTTTTTTATTAAATTAACTTATTTTATAATTCGGATGAATAAAATTGGTATTTACAATTATAAAAAAAATTTAGAATTTAACAAATTAAAAAAAACGTTTCCAGGGTTGGACAACTTTAACTTTTTTTCTAATAATTAAACATATTTCATGTTTTAGGAAGAAGGCTATTTTCTCAGGAACGGTAAGAGCTACGGGTCTGAAATTTGGACAGTGTATGTAGAACTTTGGTAGCTACAACAACAAATATAAAAATGCTAAAAATTAAAGGGTGTTCCAAAATGAGCGACGAAAACTTTTAAAATCCCATGTAATATACATGCAATTGTATTATGTATGTACATATGCATATTGACACTTGAAATTTGTAAAATTAGTGTATTTTTATATATGCTACAACAATTAACACTGAAATTAAAAAAAATTTAAAGTAAAGGGTGGTCCATCAGTTAATGCAATTTTGACTATGTAATTTTAACAAATTGCTATATCTTGGAAACCGTAAAAGCTAAACTGTTCAAATTTTCAAAAACGGTAAAACTAAAAAATCCAAAAATTATCAAATCGCCAAAACTTTAAAAAAAATCCCCAAAACGACAAAAATCGCCAAAATGAAAAAAAAACGCTAAAATTAAAAAAAAACGCTAAAAACGGAAAAAAATCGCCAAAACGAGAAAAACGTGTCAAAACTAAAAATAAATTTCCACAATGACAAAACAAAAAAAAAATGCTTATATGAACAAAAATCGCCAAAAATTAAAAAAAATCGCTTATATGAAAAAAAAATCGGCAAAATCAAAAAAATCGCCAAAACGAAATAAAATCGCAAAAAACCGAAAAAAATCGCCAAAACGAGAATAAAGTGTCAAAACAAAAAAAATTCCCACAATGACATAAATCCGCAAAAATCGCAAAAAAAAATGTTCATATGAACAAAAATCGTAAAACATTAAAAAAATTCGCCAAAAACAAAAAAAATTGCCAAAACGAAAATAAATCGCCAAAATTAAAAAAAACGCCAAAAAACATAAAAAAATCGCCAAAACAAAAAAAAATTGGCTATATGAAAAAAATCGCTAAAAATTAAAAAAATCGCTTGAATGAAAAAAAATCGAAAAAACCAAAAAAATCCACCAAAACGAAAAAAATCGCCATAGTTAAAAAAATCGCTTAAATGAAAAAAAATCGTCAAAATAAAAAAATCCACCCAAACGAAAAAAAAAATCGCCAAATAAAAAAATCGCCAAAACGAAAATAAATCGCCAAAACAAAAAAAAAATTTCTATATGAAAAAAATCGCTAAAAATTAAAAAATCGCTTATATGAAAAAAAAAAATCGTCAAAATCAAAAAATCCGCCAAAACGAATAAAAATCGCCAAAATTAAAAAACGTCAAAACTAAAAAAATTGCCAAAAAGAAATAAAAACACCAATAACCGAAAAAATCGCCTATATGAAACAAAATCTCCAAAAAAATCGCCTAAATGAAAAAAAATTGTCAAAATCAAAAAAATTGCCAGAAGGAAAAAAGTCACCAAAATTAAAAAACGCCAAAAACCGAAAAAAATTTCCAAGGCCAAAAAAAAAATTGCTTATATGAAAAAAAATCGCCAAAACTAAAAAAATCAGCAAAACAAAATAAATCGCCAAAATTTAAAAATCACCAAATTAAACATAATGCCAAAAACCTAAAAATTGCACTAGAGAAAAAAGTATGAATTTTTTCACAAAATTAGTATGTACCTACATATCTCTGTGCTTATGTATGTATCTGTTTGCTACATAAACGCACTTTGGTAAAGGGTATATAAGATTCGGCACAGCCGAATATAGCACTCTTACTTGTTTTTAATTCAAAAAAGTAGTAAAACTTTAATTGGCGATCCTGCCAGGAGATCAATTAAAATTGTTCTCTAGTGAGCGGACCAAAAGTTATCCTTGTCGGAGCAAGGAAGTGAAATTTTTCATAAAGAAAAATCTAATAAATAATAGAATAGGTTTATAGAAAATATAAACATATATTCTAAAAAAATTCTTTGTATAAAGAAAAAATACAATCTTCATATGAAGATAGAAGAAAAAAACTGATAGTGCCAAATATTTAATAAAAAAACATTAAGAGAAAAAAAACAAAAGAAATTTATGAAGAGAAAAATAAATTTTGACAGTACACGTCCTTTGGAATTAGTTGAAGAAGAACCAAACAACATAATGACAAGCAACGCAGAAATCAATGTACTAACACAACAATTGGCGACACTACAAGCCACACTTCAGAGTTTAGTACAACAAACTACAACGGAAATAAATGCACTGAAACACCAACTACAACAAGTAAGAGTAAATCCTCTTATAAACCAACCTCGACCAGCACCCCTGGAAGCAGTAGAAACAAGTATAACAAACCCCAATGAAGTCAAACTGGAAGTTTTTAAGTCACTCCCCGTATCCGATGGTGAAATCACGAAATACCGAGTATGGAGAGAAGACACATCTCGCATGATGGAGAGTATAGAGCCTCTCGAGGGCACAAGTATTTATTCCCAGGCGTTACAGATAGTAAAAACAAAAATACAAAGAGCAGCTGCACAGGTCTTGGCAAATCATGGTACTATCTTCAACTTTGATGCCATTAGAAATAGACTCGACTACACTTATGCAGATACACGTCCTCTATACGTTTTACAAGAGGAAATGAAAAGGTGTTATCAAGGTAAAAAAACCCTAGAAGAATTCCACGACGAAATAAATAAAAGCTTGAGCCTGATAATTTCAAAAATATCAATGTCCGGATATGGACAAGAAGCCGTAAATGCGATGACAGACCAAGTCAAACAAGACTCCGTCAGAGTATTTATAGCAGGAGTTAACAACACGTTTGTACAATCCACGTTATATGCAAACGCCCCAGAAAATTTAGAACATGCATATACTATCGCCCGCAGCATTGAGCAAGACGGTAGACACCAGAACTTGAAGCTGTCATATGAAACCAAACACCCAAAGAAAGCGCATGAAACACATATACAACAGTTTCCTCAACAACCCCGGCAACAGTTTTTCCAACAATCACGACAACATTTTTTCCAACAGCCACGGCAACATTTTCTCCAACAACCACGGCAACAGTTCCCAGCAAGACAGCAATCCAACAATTTACAACCACGACCAGAACCTATGGATGTAAGTTCCGGCAATACAATTCAGCGACGACCCACACACTTCAACTTAAACAACCAACCATGGAAACGACACCGAGAATCCAGTGGAAATTTCCAACAGAACAAATTTATGAGGAATAACAACATCACCACTGAAGATGACGCTAGCAGCAGTATTGTAGAACCAGGTACTGTAAATAAGCTAGTTATTAAGAATTTAAACTAAAAAACGGGTTGCCCCACATAACAATGATTGACGGTGAAAAAATATCATACGATGTATTAATAGACACTGGAGCAACCCATAATTACATAAAGAAATCATTAAAATTAAATTACACACAAAGAATACAACCTATGCAAGTCATTTCAATGCATGGAACGTCATTAGTTAATACCAAACAAACCATTAAATTTCTCGACAAAGACATAGACTTTTTCGAATTAGATAATATAAAAGGAAGCGACTTAATATTAGGATGGCAGGGAATAGTTGCCCTATATGCCACAGTAAATATACAAAACATGACGTTCACAGTAAATAAAAATGAAATTAGTAATATAAACTATACAATAGGTAACGAATTATATAAAGAATATATAGATAGGTTAATGAAGGACAACAATGGCATAGGACCATTACCCTTCACTACAACTGTTGAAGCCACGATTAGGACAAGAACAGACGCACCCATTTGGACGAAGCAGTTCCCATATCCCATAGCGGATAACGACTTCGTAAATAAGGAAATTAAAAAGTTATTACGAGACGGTATAATCCAACGTAGTAATAGCCCATATAATTCACCCATTTGGACTGTTCCTAAGAAGGGTGTAGATGAAACAGGTCGACCAAAACGACGTATGGTAGTTGATTTTCAAAAAATTAATTCAAATACAATAACAGATAGATATATTATTCCTGACGTAAACATGACTATACAGAACTTAGGAAAAGCCAAATATTTTACAACTTTAGATTTAGAATCAGGATTCCACCAGGTTAAGATTAAAAAGGAAGATAGGGAAAAAACCACATTTTGTGTGAATGGTGGCAAGTACGAATTTTTGCGTATGCCGTTCGGACTAAGGAATGCTCTTTAAATATTTCAAAGATGTGTTGATAATATCTTGAGAGAATATATTGGCAAGTTCGCATACGTTTACATTGATGACGTATTAATATATTCTTCAACACCAGAAGAGCATATGGAACATATCAATATCATATTCAATGCTTTGAATCAAGCCACACTTAGGGTATCAAATGAAAAATCCAAGTTTTTCCAAACAGAAGTTGAATACTTGGGACACATTATTAAACATAACAGAATCTCGACAAATCCAGAAAAAGTGGAAACAATTGAAAAATATCCCTTACCAGAAACGCTCAAAGACCTAAGAGGATTTTTGGGTATGACAGGGTATTATAGAAAATTTATACAAGGATACGCCAGCATAGCTAAGCCCCTTACAGTTCACTTACGAGGAGATAACGGACAAATAGGAAAAAATAAAAGTGCCACAACAAAAATCAATTTGGACGAAGCTGCCATACAAGCATTTAAGAAATTAAAAAGCTGTTTAAAAGAACAGGTTGAACTCTTCCAACCGAATTATGATAAACCATTTGAATTAACGACTGATGCATCCAACATAGCTATTGGAGCCGTACTTAGTCAAATGAAAAAACCCATATTTTTTCTTAGCAGAACACTAAGCAAAACAGAAGAAAACTATAGTACAAATGAGGAGGAATTACTAGCAATAATTTGGGCACTACAAAAACTTCGGAATTATATTTATGGTACAACTGATCTTACCATTTATACTGATCATCAATCTTTAACTCACTCTATATCCGAGAAAAACCCAAACCCAAAATTAAAACGTTGGAAGGCAATAATCGAAGATTTTGGAGCAAAATTAGTT
Organism: Tachina fera; assembly: GCA_905220375.1. Taxonomy (NCBI): domain Eukaryota; kingdom Metazoa; phylum Arthropoda; class Insecta; order Diptera; family Tachinidae; genus Tachina; species Tachina fera. Next base: position 126,969,059 of record LR999963.1, read on the forward strand.
TATAAGCCAGGCCATCAGAATGTGGTAGCCGATGCTTTATCTAGACAACAAATAAATACCTCATCCATTGACACAACACATTCAGCCGAGAGTTCGTATACAGAACAAATCAAACAAGTAGCACGACCAATGAATGCATACGCCACTCAAATTGAACTTGTACCAAACAAAAGAATTAACGAAACAAGAACACGTACGGTATTCGAAAACAAGGTTAGACATACAGTAAATTTCACTAATGAAGAAAACTTAATAATAGAATTAAAAAAGATAATAAATCCCAGTAAAGTGACGGCAATACACACTTCAAGGAATAATATTTACGCATTTAGCCCCATTATAGTCAATACATTTACCAGTACAAATCTAGTATATACACCAATAAAATTGATCGACGTTCGAGAAAAAAATGAACAAACTGAAGTAATAAAAAAAACACATAACAGAGCACACAGAGGTTACAAAAATAATATGAAAGAAATACTCGAAACTCACTATTGGCCAGAGATAAAACAACAATGTAAGGCATTTAACAAACAATGTACAGCCTGTTTATACGGCAAGTATGAAAGAAATCCCACACGAGAACCATTGAAAGATTCAGACGTACCAACAGAACCAGGCGAATATATACATATGGACATTTATTTCAATGATGGAAAAACGTTTTTAGTTGCCATTGATAAATTTTCAAAGTATATAACTCTGAGAGAACTTGATTCGAGAGAAAATATGAGTAGCAAAATTGAAGAATTGCTTACAAACAATTACCCGAACTGCAGACGACTAATGACAGATAATGAAAAATGTCTCAATACAACAGCAGTAGAAATGATGTGTACAAGATATGGTATTACAAAAATTAAAACACCAGTATATAGATCAACATCGAACGGACAAGTTGAAAGAGCTCATAGTGCAATATCAGAACTAGCCATGATTTTTAAAATACAAAACGAAACTACAATAGCAGATGAAATTTATAAAACACTCCCGTACTGTTTAACAACAATACAATTCATACCGTAACTAATAAAATAAATAAATTTTTTTTAATTCAAAAAAGTAGTAAAACTTTAATTCGCGCGCATGCTGTTGTAGTGTATGGGCCGCTTAAAGCTTAATCTCGATCACTAAAAAAAATTTAGGGCAAATATTTTAGCGATGACGCTAAATCTGTATTCTGTAAGTATAATTCCTTATCTAAAATTTACTATTTTCGCCGCAGCTAATTTGCTATTCTATACTATTTCTTTCTTTCTACTTTGACGAGCTACTGCGAAAATGAGACAAACATAATGTATTCCTTTTTAGGGTTCCGTACACCAAAGGTGAAAAAAGGAACCCTATTGTTTTCGCTACGCTGTCCGTCTGTCCGTCACACGGTATTTTCTCAGGAACCGTAAGAGCTACGGACCTTAAATTTGGACAGAGTATGTAGAACCCTGGCCACTACAACAACAAATACATGAGAATTAGAAATTAAAGGGTTCTCCTAAACGAGCGACCAAAAATGTTGAAATCTCATGTAATATACATACAATTGTATGTACATATGTATATTGACACTTGAAATTTGTAAAATTAGTGGATTTTTATATAGACTACAACAATAAACATTAAAAAATTTAAATTAAAGGGTGGTCCATCAGTTAATGCAATTTTGACTATGTAATTTTGACAACTTGCTATATCTTGGAGACCGTAAGAAGTAAACTCTTGAAATTTTCAAAAACGGTAAAACTAAAAAACCCGAAAATTATAAAATCGCCAAGCCGAAAAAAATCGCCAAAACAAAAAAAAATCGCCAAAAATTTAAAAAAAATCGCCAAATCGAAAAAAATCAAAAAAATTAAAAAAAAAATTCTAGCACTAAAATAAATTGCCAAATTCGAAAAAATCGTTTAATGAAAATAAATCGCCAGTTTGAAAAAAACGCCAAAAACCGAAAAAAATCGCCAAAACGCGAAAAATGCGAAAATAATTGTTTATGTGAAAAAAAATCGCAAAAATGAACAAAAATCGCCAAAATTAAAACTAAAATCGCCAAATTTAAAAAAAATCGCCAAAACGAAATAAATCGCCAAAATTTAAAATAAACACAAGAAACCGAAAAAATCCTCAAAACGAAAAAAAAGTGCCAAAACTAAACAAAATCGCCAAAACCAAAAAAAAAACCTAATGAAAAAAACGCCAAAATTAAAAAAAATCGCCAAAATAAAAAAATCGCCAAAATAAAAAAAAACGCCAAAATAATAAAAATCGCCAAATTAAAAAAAAATTAAAAAAACGCCAAAACCAAAAAAAATCGCCAAAACGTGAAAAAAGTGCCAAAACTCAGAAAGCGCCAATTAATTCAAAAACTAACTAAAAAAAAACGCTTAAAACCGAAAAAACCCAAAAACGAAAAAAATGCTAAAACTATAGTTTATATTGTTCGTATTGAATTACATATCTCGTGCCCGTACGGAATCCTTCGTGCGCGGGTCAAAGTCGCACTTCACTGAATGTATTTATAATTCAATATAGTGTTACCTTAATTTATAGTTTGTTTTCCTTTAAAATTCTTAACACTTTTCTTCAATGAATTTTCAAAATATTTTCTAAAATCTTAATTTTAAAAAGTTATTTTAAAAGCTCTACTCTAAATTTATTTAGTTTTTGCCAAATATGTATTTGAGTAACGCTTAAGTGGATAATTTAGACGTATATTTTTTCATGACACCACCAAATGCGGCAATTATAGGAAAATTTTCCCAACAAGGCATCACTTTGTTTAATTATGTTGGTTGACTTTATGTACCCAATATGCACGATATCGGATATATATTTTTTTAAGTAAACAATGTAATAAAACATAAAGCGCGCCGTAATCTTTATGTTTATTCATATTATTTTAAATTATGTTACACAAAAACAAGTAAGAGTGCTATATTCGGCTGTGCCGAATCTTATATACCCTTTACCAAAGTGCGTTTATGTAGTATAGAGATACATACATAAGCACAGAGATATGCAGGTACATAGATATTAATTTTGTGAAAAAAATTCATATTATTTTCTCTAGTGCAATTTTTAGGTTTTTGGCATTATGTTTAATTTGGTGATTTTTAAATTTTGGCGATTTATTTTGTTTTGCTGATTTTTTTAGTTTTGGCGATTTTTTCATATAGGCAATTTTTTTTTTTGGCCTTGGAAATTTTTTTTGGTTTTTGGCGTTTTTTTAATTTTGGTGACTTTTTTCCTTCTGGCAATTTTTTGATTTTGACAATTTTTTTCATTTAGGCGATTTTTTTATTTTTTTGGAGATTTTGTTTCATATAGGCGATTTTTTCGGTTTTTGGTGTTTTTATTTCTTTTATGCAATTTTTTAGTTTTGACACTTTTTTCTCGTTTTGGCGATTTTTTCGGTTTTTGGCGTTTTTTTAATTTTGGCGATTTTATTCGTTTTGGCGGATTTTTTGATTTTGACGATTTTTTTTTCATTTAAGCGATTTTTTTAATTTTTAGCGATTTTTTCATATAGAAAATTTTTTTTTTGTTTTGGCGATATATATTCGTTTTGGCGATTTTTTTATTTGGCGATTTTTTTTCGTTTGGGTGGATTTTTTTTTATTTTGACGATTTTTTTTTCATTTATGCGATTTTTTTAACTATGGCGATTTTTTTTTCGTTTTGGTGGATTTATTTTATTTTGACGATTTTTTTTCATTCAAGCGATTTTTTTAATTTTTAGCGATTTTTTTCATATAGCCAATTTTTTTTTGTTTTGGCGTTTTTTTTATGTTTTTTGGCGTTTTTTTTAATTTTGGCGATTTATTTTCGTTTTGGCAATTTTTTTGATTTTGGCGATTTTTTTTTAATATTTTGCGATTTTTGTTCATATGAACATTTTTTTTGCGATTTTTGCGGATTTATGTCATTGTGGAAATTTTTTTTGTTTTGACACTTTATTCTCGTTTTGGCGATTTTTTCCGGTTTTTTGCGATTTTATTTCGTTTTGGCGATTTTTTTGATTTTGCCGTTTTTTTTTCATATAAGCGATTTTTTTTAATTTTTGGCGATTTTTGTTCATATAAGCATTTTTTTTGTTTTGTCATTGTGGAAATTTATTTTTAGTTTTGACACGTTTTTCTCGTTTTGGCGATATTTTTCGGTTTTTTTTTAATTTTAGCGTTTTTTTTCATTTTGGGGATTTTTTTCGTTTGGGGATTTTTTTTAAATTTTTGGCGATTTGATCATTTTTGGATTTATTAGTTTTACCGTTTTTGAAAATTTGAAAAGTTTAGCTTTTACGGTTTCCAAGATATAGCAAATTTGTTAAAATTACATAGTCAAAATTGCATTAACTGATGGACCACCCTTTACTTTAAATTTTTTTTAATTTCAGTGTTAATTGTTGTAGCATATATAAAAATACACTAATTTTACAAATTTCAAGTGTCAATATGCATATGTACATACATAATACAATTGCATGTATATTACATGGGATTTTAAAAGTTTTCGTCGCTCATTTTGGAACACCCTTTAATTTTTAGCATTTTTATATTTGTTGTTGTAGCTACCAAAGTTCTACATACACTGTCCAAATTTCAGAACCGTAGCTCTTACCGTTCCTGAGAAAATAGCCTTCTTCCTAAAACATGAAATATGTTTAATTATTAGAAAAAAAGTTAAAGTTGTCCAACCCTGGAAACGTTTTTTTTTAATTTGTTAAATTCTAAATTTTTTTTATAATTATAAATACCAATTTTATTCATCCGAATTATAATAATAAGTTAATTTAATAAAAAAGTAATAAAAACTTGTTTTCGGTAGTTATTTTCTATGGGAATATTGAGTATGAGTTTTCCAGCTCTGAAACCGTCTGCTCGATTTTGCTGATTTTCAATAGCAAAATTTTTCGGAAAATTTCTGACACACCAGTTTAAGAACGAAGTCTCTAGCTCTTCTGGGAGCTTGGGAAAACCGATTTCACGTACAGACGGACAGACGGACATCGCTGGTTCGTCTTCCCTATGCATAAGAATCCAGAATATATATACTTTATATGTCTCTTATTAATATTGTAGAAATTACAAACGGAATGACAAACCTATATATACCCTTTTACCATTTTTTGGTAAAGGGTATAATAAAGGGAACAAAAATATTAATATTAATTCAGTTGCTCAAAGGAGCAAATTATTTATGCTCCTCCAGATACTCAATGAGCATATATTTTAGTAATTTCTTCCATAATACTGTTAAAATTAATTTTTGACAATAAGCATTAAATTAAAAATCCTTTGTGTTTTAGTTACTTTTAAGCACCTTAAAATTTTCATTGCTAAAATTTTAGTGTTCTCGAGAGCAAGAATGACTTATTTGATTTTATGAAACATTTTAGCGATGGCATTGAACGCTAAAATTGCGGCGTATTCAGTTTTATGGCATTGTCTAATTTAATAACACACGTAACAAAATTGCAAACGCAGATAAAAATCGATAAATCAAGTTTTCAGATTCTTAGCGATAGAGATTTAGCTTTAGCGCATTACAGAATACGGCTTGTTATGATGAAAGTAAATGCGATCACAAGGTCAAAATGGGAAGAGCAACTTGATTATGATGACCTCCTTTATGAAACAGAAGGTATCAACATATTTCTGCAGAATAATCTTCAGGCAAAATCTATAAGTTAAAACTAAAAGACTCCAAACTCCAAAAGAAATTTAAATCATTTTTATTTCAAAGAAGGCAGCAGCATATTTTGCAGATCAGACCAGCATTATGTCTAGGTTTTCTGCAATAAACATCAAACAGCGGTTTGATTTCATTTAAAATGTCCCCGCATTCATAAATTGTTTAAAAAAGGGGCATACGGTGTCTAAGTGCGGCTCTGGTTGCTACCAAAATCACTGGGAGAATAGTCTTGGCTTCCCAGTGTTAGACATAGTAGCAGCTATGACTTCGACATAGCAGCAGGGTTTAGATAGCTGAAAGTACCTCAGCAAGGCACTTGAATATAGTACAGGGATAACTATATACACAAATTGTAACCTATGTACCTTTATGGATTGGATAGATTCATCCTAAAGAGAGTGCATGAGGCGTTAGTCTGGCGTCTTTGGCACCCCGGTGCAAAGACGATTGTTAAAGTTAAAGCATGCTTTAAAAACTTGGTTGCCATACAAAATTCGTTTTTTAATCCAAACTCGTTTTTGCATAAGGGGGAAAGTTATTGTGGCTACATGTTCTACATATTGGTCAATATGTTCTAGCTACAGCCTTGCTCGACTACGGTTCACGGGTTAACTTTGTAACCGAAGAACTAGCGCAGCATCTGCTGTAGGGTACTGTCAAATCTCGAATAAGTTCTCTTATTTTTTTTTTACTGGTATTTATTTATTGTGTTGGAGAAGATCATATCAGTCACTGTACCATCTTAAAGAACAAGTGCCGTCACTGATATTAATCCCTTTTTTTTACTTTAGATACTTAAACCATATTAATTCCTATTGTTGCCTTTGCACATGCACCTGTTCATAAATTATTTCTACATTTCTTTTATTTCAATATTCCGTTACAAATTTTGCTAAAAATGTTAAGATGATTTACATATGTACAAACATACATCTATAGTATATTTGTTGTTCTTTACAGCGGATCACTTATTGTTCATAAATTTCTTGCGGTCCAAATCATTAATGTTATACTTTGTAAAAGCAATTGTAGTTGATTTGTCGTGATATAAAGAAGTCATTTTTTTAAAGTACTTAAACTATAACGCGTTTTAATTTATATTAAAATTCATACGAATTTTGTATGCAACATTTTCGCGACCGTGACAGGACAGTGGTGTTTTAAGATTTTTAAATAAAATTTAATTTATTTAAATTGGTGCCAGGAATTCTATGCCCATTGAGCCGCAATAGCAACATCGTTTTGCGTCGAATTTGTGTAAAATACTTACAAAAATATTTCTTCAATTTTGTGCAAGAAAGCTATTCTAGTGGAAGGCTGTATTTAGTTTGAAAAATTCTTGGAACCATCTTTAAACACTACTGTTTCGTATTGGAAAAATTAATTACGTTGATTCGATAAGTATATCGTTCGTGGTGCAATTTCAATGAATCTAAGATCTTAAACAACTTATTGAAACTGAAATTATGGCAACTAATGATGATGCAACCAATACTTCTACTGCTTCAGAAATATCTTCATTAAAGCAACAACGAACCACAACAAAACGAAACATTTCCAGCATACAGAAGAAAATCGAAACAGACGGCGATAAGGCCGATCCAACAATTTTACAGTGCAGGCTGGAAATTTTAGTCTTATTTTAAGCAGATTTGCCACATTCAAGCGCAAATTGAAAAATTATGTCCTTCAGATGTCGCTAGAGGGGATCTTGAAGAAATTTATATTGCAGCCAAGGCAAAAATATTATCGTTTTTAAACAAAAGTAATTACTCGGCCTCAATGGATCACAGTTTTATAAACACCTCGATTGGAGTTCCTAGCCAAACTCGATTGCCCTCATTGAAATTGCCACGCTTTGATGGAAAGTACGCCGATTATAAACGATTTATTGCGACTTTTAATAATATGGTACATGGCAATTCTTTGCTCACACCAGTCGATAAATTCAATTATTTATTGAATTGTCTCTCTGGCCAAGCCCTTGCTGTTATTGAACCCTATCAGGTTACAGATGAAAATTACCTGAATGCATTGCAAAGATTAAAGGAGCGGTATGACAACAAAGTGTTAATTTTCCTGGAACACATTACAGCCCTTTTCAATATTTCCGACATGTCAAAGGGTGATAGTATCTTGTTACGCAACATAATTGATACAGTTTCAGCAATTCGTGGATCACTTTTATCGCTTGGATCAGAAATGGACGTAATGAATTCGATAATTATCCATATGGTGCTTTCGAAACTCGATGACGCATCTCGTCAGTGCTACGATGAAAAAATTGATTTTAAATCGTTGCCCACCTGGAATACCTGCTATGAAATTTTAAGCCATCGCTGTCAATTCCTAGAAAGTCATGGTAAGAAACCTGAGAGCAAACATCATAGCAATACTGGTGCAAAATCAAAACAAATTTTGAATCGTCATTCAAACACCTTAGTCAACTCCAAATCCACCTTAACTTGCACATATTGTAACAGCGCTGAGCATCAACTTGCCGCCTGTTCTTCGTTTTCGTCGCTTTTGGTCTCCGAACGTTTTAATTTTGTAAAACGTAATGGGCACTGCATAAACTACTTTCGAAAAGGACATTTAGTATCGAAATGTCCATCAAAGGGTCGTTGTCGAGTTTGCCAGTCCGCTCATCATTCCTTGTTACATATATTTATCCAAACAGAATCGCCGTCAGATATTAATGGTTCAGCACCATCGACTAGTGCAAATAATGCTGTGTCACTAGTTACTCGATCATTTAGAAGAACCATAATACCAACAGCTGTAGTTCTAATAAAAGACGTTTGTGGTTCCTTTCAGCCAGTAAGAGTGCTTCTCGATTCTTGTTCAGAAATTAATTTCATTACAGAGAAAGCTGCTAAAAGGCTTAGACTTAAATTTCAGGGGACCTGCCAAGATGTGACCGGGATAAGTGAAGTGCAAACAAAAATCAGATTTTCTGTATTTGCCAGTGTAAAATCTCGAATTAGCTCCTACGAATTTTCATCGAAATTTGCAGTTACCAAGTCAATTTCAGCTCAACACCCTGCTGAATTGATTGATATATCGAAAATTAAAATTCCCGAAAGAGTACAATAAGCCGATCCATCATTCTTTAAACCGCAACGAATTGATTTGTTATTGAGCGCAGAAACGTTTTTTGATATGTTACTTGAAGGACGAATCTCATTGGGACAAGGTATGCCTACTCTGATTAACACAGTTTTCGGATGGATTGTTGGTGGAAAATGTAATCTTAAACAAACTCCTGCGCCAGCAATTTGTAACTTAGCATTGAAATCGTTGAACGATGACTTAAGCAACACGTTAAAGAAATTTTGGGAGGTAGAAGAGTATGTGAGCGATCCCCCAAAATTTTCTGAAGAAGAACAAGCATGTGAAAATCATTTTATAGAAAACACTTCAATAACATCAACTGGAAAGGTTATGGTTCGTTTGCCCTTCAAACAATTTCAAAATTGCTTGGGTGAGTCATTTGAAAACTCAAAAAGAAGATTTTTGTCACTCGAACGTAGACTTGAACGTGATCCAACACTAAAATCTATGTATATCGATTTTATGGATGAATATAAGGCACTTGGTCACATGTCAACTTTTAATAAGCCTCTTTGTCATCCATATTATATTATACCACACCATTGTGTACTAAAGCCTTCTAGTACAACAACTAAGCTACGTGTAGTTTTCGATGGGTCAGCTCGCACAACTTCGAATTATTCGTTGAATAATATACTCATGGTTGGCCCAACAATACAACAAGATTTAATAACTACTCTTTTTGCCTTTCGTTTGAATAAATTTGCCCTTACTGCTGACATATCCAAGATGTACCGCCAATTTCTTGTCGATGAGCGTGACCGCAAATTCCAATTAATTCTATGGAGATCTAATCCGAAAGATAAACTTAGCATGTTTCAGCTAAACACCGTTACGTATGGACTTTCAGCAGCACCGTTTTTGGCAATTAGAAGTTTGTTTTTCATCTCAGATAAACATCGCTCAACTTTTCCAATTGGGTCAAAGGTACTTCGTGGAGATTTATACGTCGACGATGTTCCTACTGGTTCCGATACTCTAGAAGAGTTGGCAGTTAAAAAAGCTGAAATTACGCAAATTCTCAGCAATCATGGTCTTCAGCTAGCAAAATGGAATAGTAATTGCCCAGCTGTCACGAATAGTGGCATAGATGAAGTTCCAATAAAAACTCCTGAAGACAACGTTACAAAAACTCTTGGTATGGCTTGGAATCCTACAAAAGATATATTCTTGTTTCGTTTTGATGTGCCTGATCCACCAAAAGCAACCAAACGCACCATATTATCGACAGTTGCAAAAATATTTGATTTGCTCGGGCTTTTAAGCCCCATAGTCGTTCGCTGTAAAATTCTTCTGCAAGAAATATGGATCCAAAACATTGGTTGGGATGAAACTTTACCTGCTGGCCTATCAACAATGTGGTTCCAAATTAAACAAGATTTTCAACACATTCATCGTATTGAAATACCACGTTATCTTCTCACATCAGAAAGCATACATGGAGAAATACATGGCTTTGCAGATGCCTCTCAACGAGCCTTTGGGTGCTGTCTGTATTATCGTGTCTTTGAAAATGGTGCCTACACATCAACTCTGTTGATTGCCAAATCGAAGGTAGCTCCAATAAAGGCTCAATCCTTACCTTGTCTCGAATTGTGTGCAGCAGTTCTACTCAGTAAAACTTGGTGCAAGATCAAAATGAAAATTTCTAAATTTGTGTCTTCAGTTTTCTTTTGGACCGATTCGAAAATCGTTTTACAGTGGCTAAAATTACACTCTTCAACACTAAACTGTTTTGTTGCAAATCGTGTCTCAGAACTGCAAGAACAGACTAGAGACATAACCTGGCGACATGTACCGTCAAAAAGCAATCCTGCTGATATTGTATCTCGTGGGTGTACCACAGAAAATTTACCTAAAACGATCTGGTATTCTGGTCCCGAATTCTTAAGTTTTGACGTTTCAGAGTGGCCTGCCGTGTCAGATCCTGCAACACTAGAAGCTCCTGAACGAAGAAATGCAGTTGTTTTTAAATGCACTACAATTGCCAAAGAGTCAATTATTGAAAAAATTATTGAGAAACATTCTTCTTATTGTAAAATTGTTCGAATCATGACTTATATTTTTCGTATTATTAACAGATCGAAGGTGAATTCAGTCTTAAAGGGCAACGGTATTGCTCACATAACCGCCCATGAGTTTGACAACACATTTTGGAAAATTGTGTCCTATATACAACAAATTAATTTTGGTACAGAAATAACCGCACTTTTAAACAATAACTTTGTTCAACCTCATCTGCAAAAACTGGCTCCATTTATACATAAAATGGATATTGATAACAATACTCTTAATATAATTCGAGTTGGTGGAAGATTATCTAAGGCACCTATCCCATTTGATGCTCGATTTCCTGCCTTACTTCTTAAAAACCATCGCTTCGTTAGACTCTACATTGTACATTTACATCGCGTTCATCTGCATGCTGGTCCAAAGGTATTACTTGGCATACTTCGTCAAAGGGTATGGATAATAAATGCAAGAGAAGTTGTTCGAAAAGTGGTACGCAACTGCACTCACTGTTTCCATTACAAACCAAAATTAATTAATCAGATAATGGGCGATTTACCAGTTGATCGTTTTAGAGCCCAACGACCGTTTCTAATAACCGGTGTTGATTTTTGTGGTCCGTTTCTTACTTTATACCGAATTCGAAAAAGGGTCCCTTACAAAACCTACATAGCTGTTTTCGTTTGCTTCAGCTCAAAGGCGCTTCATTTGGAAGCGGTGTCTGATTTGTCAACAAACAACTTCATACTTTGCCTAAAACGTTTTGTAAGTCGACGTGGGCTACCTCAACGAATTTTTTGTGATAATGCAACAAATTTTACTGGCGCCAATAATCAACTCAGAGAACTGAAAGAAAAATTACTTTCCGAAACAACAAAGGCTGATGTTAAATTACATTGCTCACAGAATGGCTTCGAATTTTGTTTTATTCCCCCTCGTGCTCAACATTTCGGTGGACTATGGGAAGCAGCTGTGAAATCTGCCAAAACTCTTCTGGTGAAAAATGTTGCTCAAGCCCGTCTTACGTTTGAAGAACTACAAACTCTAATAGCAGAAATAGAAGCCTTATTGAACTCTCGTCCTATTGCGCCAATGACAGATGACCCTAAAGATGGTGAAGCTTTAACTCCTGGTCATCTTTTGATTGGTTCCTCCTTAATATCCGTTCCTCAAGCAACATTTAATACAACAAACTTATCAACCCTAGACAGATGGCAGCAGATTTCTTATCTCAAAAATAAATTTTGGCAACAGTGGTCTAGAGATTATCTTCATTAATTGCAACAACGTTCAAAATGGTCTAAAAAGCAACCAAATATCAAGATTGGGGATTTGGTCATCATTCATGAAGATAACACACCCCAACAAAACTGGCTTTTAGCACGAGTGACAAAAATAATTAGTGGTACCGACGGGTGCGTTCGAGTGGTCGAATTAAAAACTGCGAATGGCTCCTGCCGACGACCAGTACATAAAATTGTCCCCCTTTCCGAGTTCTAATGATTTTTGAAACACAATCGTTTCAACGGGAGGAGAATGTTGGAGAAGATCATATCAGTCACTGTACCATCTTAAAGAACAAGTGCCGTCACTGATATTAATCCCTTTTTTTACTTTAAATACTTAAACCATATTAATTCCTATTGTTGCCTTTGCACATGCACCTGTTCATAAATTATTTCTACATTTCTTTTATTTCAATATTCCGTTACAAATTTTGCTAAAAATGTTAAGATGATTTACATATGTACAAACATACATCTATAGTATATTTGTTGTTCTTTACAGCGGATCACTTATTGTTCATAAATTTCTTGCGGTCCAAATCATTAATGTTATACTTTGTAAAAGCAATTGTAGTTGATTTGTCGTGATATAAAGAAGTCATTTTTTTAAAGTACTTAAACTATAACGCGTTTTAATTTATATTAAACTTCATACGAATTTTGTATGCAACATATTGTATCTTCAAAAAATGAACTAACAATAACTATTCAAATCTTAAATCTAAAATATAATTATTAGGCCCAACCAGTGTCAGGCATAAGCTTAGCGAGAGTAATTAATAGTTCATAAATGTCATATTAAGCACAAAAATATGTTCAAGAAGTTTTATCTGGAATGTTTGGTATAAGAGCCAGTGTCTCTCTTTTTTAAGCGGATGTATCCAGTAAAATTCCAGATGTTACGAGCAAGGGGATTAGGGTGAAACTGGAATTTTGTTAAGTATTTGCCTGCGTATCTTGCAATTTCTTCAGTCACTTGTGGAATATTTAGATCTCGATGTAAATTTAAATTTCTGATGTACCATATAGCCGATGTAATTAGTCTTAAAATCTTTTTTTGTCTTCGTTGAATTCTCTTTATATTGAAAGCTGAAGCAGTGTCCCATAACTGTATTCCGTAGCACCATCTTGGCTTGAAAACCGACTTGTATAGTAAGAGTTTACAGTCTAGACTAAGTGTTGAATTTCTCCCAATCAGCCAATATAGCTGAGTTAACTTAAGCTTCATTTGTGTAAGCTTAGAGTCAATATGGTGTTTCCATGTAAGCCGACGATCAAGGTGTATACCAAGATATTTCACATGTGAATGTTGAGGAACAACTTGGCTATTGATTCTAATGGGGATACAAGTATCTTTTCATAAGGTAAATGTTATCTGTACGCACTTCTGCTCGTTTGCTTGTATTCTCCATAAGTTTAACCATAGCTCAAGCTATGCTATATGTTCTTGAAGATATCGGGATGCCTCATGAGGATTTTCGTGCAAGGCAGGTTGTATCATCGGCAAATGTAGAAGTGTGGATATTACTGGCCCCAGTATGCTCCCTTGTGGTACACCGGATGAGATAGTTTCGGGCGTATTCTTAAAATTTCCTTTTATAAGAGAGAACTTTCGGCCTGAAATATAATTTTTTTAAAGTTTTAGAATGTTATTTGGTATAGATATGTTTTCAACTTTAAGATTAGGCCATCATACCAAACTTTATCAAATGCCTGAGAAACATCAATAAACAGGGCAGAACATTACTTCTTTTCTTCAAATGTTTTTCGTATGAATTTAACCAACTTATGCGTGCTGATATGCTGACTTCTAAGACCAAATTGATGGTCCGGTATGCACATATTATCTGTTAGAATAGGGGACAATTTTGTCATGAGAAGCTTTTCGAAGAGTTTTGACATAGCTGACAGCAAACTTATTGGCCTATGTGACTCAGCTTTAGTAAGACCTTTGCTCGGCTTTGGCATCATTTTGACCTTTGTGGATAATACTCCAGTCGTAATATGGCATTAAAAATAAACAGCAAGATTTTTATTGCAATATGAGGCAAGTTCATCAGCTTCTTGTTACTAATTGGGTGGATTTCAGCAATTACTTTTTGTACATCACCAGGACAAGTTTTTTGTGGCACGAAAAATTTTTCAAAATTGCTGGCAAAATGGCATGAAAAAGTAAAAGAATTGGCTCGAAAATGGCAAAAATAAAATGCTATTTAATAAAAATTTATTTTATTAAATTTTTATTGCACAGTACAATAACATGTTTCTTCAAGTTGTCAAAAATAAATGATCTTCTTTTATCGGATAGAACGGTGGAATAAATGGAAAACACTCGTTCGACATCGAAAGATGTAACTGGAGCAAACTTAAATGCCAATACTTCAGATGGAGATAAGTTTTCAATATAGTCATCCGCTTCACTTTCAGTAAAAAATATATTATTTCTTATTTTAATTAATGTTTGTAATCCGATACTTCGATCTAAAACTTTTTTCAACTTATCGGCAAAATCCATTCTACCGACGTCTTTAATACTTTCTTGAACATGTTCACTAATTTCTAAGCTTTCGTTTATTGAAAGCCCTTTTGTTTGTATCTTCAAAAGACTTGTACAAAGTCATTGAAAATTATCTTTAATGTATACTTAATCACTTCTTAAGCCTGATTTTTGCAACATTAATTTAGCATTTCGAATAGATTCTCCCTCATATTCGTCAAGTTTATATAAAACTGCAGATATTTCCTTAAAATTGTCGCAATAATATAGTGTAGCTTCAACCCATGTCCCCCTTCAAGTAACACAAGGGGATGGAGGTTTTGTTAAGTTCAGAAATATTCACTTTAAAAGATTGTTTCGGGAATGTGCCTGTAAAATACAAAATTACAAATAATATTGTGATCTTATACATGTATTTGCGCTTTAAACTTGCCTTAAGAATACAGCTTTATAGTAACCTGTTAACATTTTCAAAACGTAATCGGACAAAATCAACTAGTCTGTGCAATCCATGCGTCAGGCACGTTATGTGTAACATTTTCGGAAATAGTGTTTTAAGCAACCGGACTGCAGACACCATATATGCCGCTGCGTCTGTCAACACAAGCAAAACACTGTTGTATTTAACGCGTGTTATAAATAGAAGATAGTTAAATAAATCCATTGAAAAAATTTTTAAATTTACCATTAGGCCACAATATTTGCAAAGAATCTGTAAAAAAAGCCGCCATTGTGCTGGTATTAGCTTTTTCTATGTGAGCAATGTTTAAGATATATGACGTCTCCTTTTCTCCTTCTTCCAACAAACCAAATACGAAATTGGCAACCATCCCCTGCTCGCGATCGGTACTTTCATCCAATGACACCCAAATCAAACTATTTTCGGCTCTGTTTTGTAACTGTTTGATACATTTGTTATATATTGTTGTCATGTATTTGGTTCGTAAAAGTGTTTCACTGGGTATTGGCTTCTTAGTGTGTTTTGTTAAAAATTCCTTCACGTGAGGGTTATTTATTTTATACAGCGGTATTTTTGCAGCTATAAAAGTGTTACACAAGTCCAAAAAGTATGGGTTCAATTCTGCTGTGGTATCTGTCGGCAGGGACTGTGTCGAACGAGAGTTAAATTTTTCTGCCAGCACTGTATGCCTCAAAGAACAGAAATGCTTTTCAACGTTATACAATTTTGGTTTCTTAAGCTTGCAATCGCACACTATACAATACAGCCCTGATGAATCTCCTTTTAATACATTTGGAAATCTTTTTACTATACGTAAATTAAATTCCTTTACCGTCTCTTTAGGCATTTTTTTATTTGAAATACATATAAATGTGAATTAAAGCAAACGAACGAAATTTTAACTTACAATGTGCATTCCTTGTTTCATATAACGTTACTTTCATGGAATTCTATTGTAGATTTTATAATAATTCGAAAATAAATGATCAAATATAAATCGTGTACGGAAATAAAGGACGCATATATTGTTATTACAACAGATTGATCAAAAATTTCACGAATTGTAAATTTAAGCAGGGTGATTCCAGTAAAAAAAAACCTGACACATAAAATTTTTTTCAAGGTTGCAAAAAATGGTATTTTATGGCAAGGTGGACCAAAAATGTCTTTTTATGTTTAAAATTGAACAAATGGCAAAAGTGACAAAAAATGGCCATGATAAAATTATACTACGTACATGCAAAAGCCCAGCCTGTCATTGTATACATTGCACATAGTTGTCAAACTTTGTTTACAAGCTGCAAAAATGTTAATGTATGTGTGTGAATAAAAATATTACAGTGTTTACAATGAATTTACACATGGCTCTGTCTCCAATTACACATTGAAGAAAATTACACTACACATCTTTTGTGTAAGTTAAAATTAAAATAAATAAAAATAGAACCCAAAGTAGAATTAAACACAGATTACACAAGAATTTAATTATATGGAATACACATGTGAGTAGAAATTAAACACTGCCTAACTACACACAGATTGGCAACACTGAATAGGTATAATCATGCAGGAATGCCGCGTCTGCAATTTTCCTTTAGTTACTCTGTAATTGTTGTTTTTATAAACAAAAGACATTTGTTTCCGACAATTTAGGGTTTGTTTATGCCAACAAAATACATGTGTTTTTTGGTGTTGTAAATTTTTTGTAGTCGTGCATTTACCTAGTATAATTGTATCATGAAAATGGCATATGCCATAAAAAACTTGCCCTGTACATCACGCATTTGAAACTTTAAGGGTCGAGAGGGTAGAGCAACTACACTCGGCAAATCAGCAACACCAGTACATGTATTTGGGGTAAATACGGATTTTAAATGCTCAGCAAATATTTTACATTTTTCCGTATCGCTTCTTGCCCAACCTCCGGTAGATGTGCGCAGAGGTGACTTAAACACAACGGATGTCTTAAGCTTTCTAGCAGCGTGCCACAAAGAGTAATTAGATGCTGGGGTGACATCAAGATTTTCCAGATAATTTTTAAGAGATGCAGTTTTTCTAGCTGCAAGCTACTCTTGGAGTCTTTTAGTGCACTCTTTTAATCTAATTTTATTTTGGGGTGATCTAAGCTGTTACCATTCCCTTTAAGCTCTTCTTTTTCACACACGAGATGCTCAATATCCCTGGAACAAATTTTATTAAAGCCAGCCTGCGGATAGGAGGTAGTGGCATATTCAGCAGCCTGTTTAATATTTTCGTTAAGATTGGCAATGTTAGCTTTAATATCATTGTGTGTTTTAAGCGTAAGATTTTCCGTGCAATAATAATCTTCATAAATGGGTGAGTTAAGGCACTTCCTAGTGGGTTACAGATTGTTACGATAGTGGTGGAGTGATCGGACGAGAGATCTAGAGAAGCTTCAACGTTAATTAATTTTCTAGAAATATTTTTCATGACGCCAAAATCAATAACGTACGTAATTTTCCGT
This sequence comes from Tachina fera, assembly GCA_905220375.1. Lineage (NCBI taxonomy): Eukaryota > Metazoa > Arthropoda > Insecta > Diptera > Tachinidae > Tachina > Tachina fera. The sequence goes on from LR999963.1 coordinate 126,986,599, forward strand.
ACGTCAGTAGGCCAGTAAGTGGGCTCCCCACTCGAAACATTGGTGTGACATCAAGACCTTCCAAATAATTTTTAATAGATGCAGTTTTTTCATATGCAAGCAGCTCTTGGAGTCGTTTAGTGCACTCTTTAAATTTTATTTTATTTTGGGGTTATCTGTGCTGTTGCCATTCCCTTCTAGCTCTTCTTTTTTTACATACGAGATGTTCAATATCCCTCGAATAAATTTTATTAAACCCAGACTGCGGATGGGAGGTAGTGGCATGTTCAGCAGCCTGTTTAATAATTTCGTAAGATTGGCAATGTTAGTTTCAATGTCATTGCGTGTTCTTAGCGTAATATTTTCCGTGCAATGACTACTAATATATTTTTTGAATCCCAGCCAATTAACACGACTGATCATCTTCATATATGGGTGAGGTAAGTCACTTCTTAGTGGGTTACTGATTGTAACGATAGTGGGGGAGTGATCGGAGGAGAGATCTTTAGAACTTTCAATGTTAATTAAATCCCTACAAATATTTTTCATGATGCCAAAATCAATAACATCCGGAATTTTTCGTAGGTCATTAGGGCAGTAAGTGGGCTCCCCACTTGAAATAACATCTAAGCCCATTTTTGAAATTGTATTAAACAAAACTCGACCTCTAGGTGTTACAAGGCGCGAAACCCAGTACGTATGTTTTGAATTGTAGCCGGCAGCTGCTACGAAGCCAGGACCAAGCAATTTATAGAAATCCTCATATTGATTCTCAGATTGAAAATCTGGGAGGGGAGTAAATTGAAGATATTATGAAAGTCGTACAAAAATTTTCGACGCAAATATTAGTTTCTTGCAGATGATCTTCACAAATGTTGTCAAGAATATAGTGCTTGAGTCTTGACCTTATTAGAATTGCTGATCCACCACAAGTTTTTTCTCTAGGGTCCTTTGTATCATATATATTGTAGCCACTAATTTTAAAAACGCTTCTCGAAATCAAATGAGTTTCAGAGACCAACATTATATCAATATTTTTTTCGTAAGGATGTGCACAAGTTCATTTTTATATTGGCAAATGCCGTTTGCCTTGCAGAAACATATTTTTAACGTGTTCATGGTTTGTTAACTAATGCATGAAGCAGTGTATTCTGCATTCGCAGCAGTTTTTGCATCATGCTAGTCATAGTTGTTGTAAAATTTTTCATAGTTAGCACCAGATTTTCGAGAGTAGCTTCAAGGCGATTCGAATTAAAGCTTAAGTTAGCATTCGTTGAATTATTTGGAGGTGTAACATTTTGTGCGGGAATAGAATTTGTTTTAGCAGCATCGGCATACGATACACGGGATGTAACTGGTTGGCTCATTTGCGCAAAAGTGGAGAAGTAAGCGTTTGCTGATTGAGATGGAGCTAATTTAGGTTTTTGCACCATAGTCTGTTTGACAAAAGAGTACACAGGACAACCTCCACAATTACTGCATTTTTTATCACTTTGATCTTTTGGCTTATTGCAACTAGCTGTGCCGTGTAATTCGCCGCACACAACACAAACAGTGGGTAATTTACAGTATGTTTTTGTGTGGCCATATCCCTGGCAATTATGGCACTGTACGGGACCTGATCGCTTATGTGGCTCTTCAACTGTGATTTTTCGGTATAATACGTATTTTAGGCTATAAATTGGGTGTGTCTCGTTTTGGTTCAGCTGTATATCATTCGGCTCCAATTCAACACGAAAAAGAGGCTGGGGGATCTTCTCCCTATTGGTTATGTTGGTCAAATTATTTACTTTAAATCCTTGTATGATGAGTGCGTCTTTTACTTCTTAGGGTTTAACATAAGAGTCAATAAAAACGTATAAAAACTTGTTTTATTTTTTTGGAATTCAGTCACTATTTTGCGGAAAATTTTTTCTTCGTATATTTGAATTTTAGTTTCGTCAATATTACCACGCTTTATTGAAATAACATGAAATGCGTTTTCACCAATGGCCGAGAATAATTTTTTAATAATGGCGTTAGAATTTTTTTTTCTCTCAAATATATAGCTGGTGGCTTAAAAGACTTTTGCGATGATGCAGCGGGCTTGTCGTCGGTGACTTGCAATAAAGAAAAACGATTTTGACGATTGGCAGATGATGCGCTATTATCCCTAGACATCTTTGGAGCAGATGCAATTTTTGAAGAATTTGGGCTTCGCCCACGCTTATGTATCTGTCCATTCCGGCTTGTACCTTGGGTTTTGAGCTCTTTTTATCTGTAGTGATTCTTTTATTAAGTGATGAACACGAGCCTGAAGGGGATGATATTACTGACTTATATGAAGAAGTACTAGGCACCTGTAATGTTAATGAATCAATATTTGGCATTGGACAAAGCGAAGTTAATAGCAGACGAAAAATTGGATTTGTGTTAAAAAATACTTTTATTAGATATATTATTTCTGTTATTTTCATTAAGAGCTTCAGAACTCACAGTAAAATAGGCATTTCTGCCATTAGAACTCACTTCACAATTTTTTGTATTTGAGGTACTCATATAGAGTATTCCTCAAGGGCAGTTTATTTGTGTTTGTTGTTTGCGGTTTGTTTTTGTTATTTCTACTATGTAAAAATATTAGAAAAGCAAATAAAGCTTATTTATTAATATCAGTATGTATGTATGTAGCTATTACGAATAATATGTACTACGAATATTTTTTTGTGTATTTCTTTGTTTGTTTAGTAAGTATGTAAGACAAGGTCCGCTAATCGAATATTCACTATGAAGGTACAACGAGAACTGTTTCGATTAAGTCAGCACAAATTTTCCACTGAGATTTGGGTACTCAAATCAATTTTTACATATCAGCCAGATCAATTTATTTCAAATAGTGGCTGGGATATACCAAATAACTTTAAACTTGCTGTCCCTTTGTTCAATCAGGCACAGAAAATAGACTTGTTAATTGGTGCAGAGGACTTTTTCGATTTGTCGTATATGTGTCAAATCAAAAAGAGCCGTAGCTTACCTACTCTTCAAAAAACTGGATAGTCTTAGCAAATATCAGCCTTCAAACAATAAGCTTAAAAGTTCGTGTCATGTAGCCAATATTAGAAACGAAAGATCTCTCGACGAATGTGTGCGAAAATTCTGGGAATTAGAGAAAATTCCGAATTGCAAATAGATTTTTTCAATAGAGAAACAACAGTGCGAGAAGAATTTTGTTAAATCAGTCTAACGACTAACGTCAGGAAGATTCAGCGTGTCATTGACTTTCGGACAAAGGCCAGAGCTGCTAGGTTCGTCTTTTGAAGGCGCTAAGCGAAGGTTTATGGCACTTGAATGTCGCTTTTCGAAGGATTTGGAAATGAAAGAATATATTTTTTAGGTCATAACAAACAAAATTCCTAATTATCCGCACTATTTTATACCTCATCAGTGTGTGGTGCGACCACAAAGTAGTACAACGAAACTGTGTGTAGTTTTCGATGCTTCATAGAAAAGATCAACACAGCTCTCATTAAACGACTTATGAATGATTTGCCTTACTATACAGAAGAAATTGTATTCTATACTCCTTCGGTTTCGAACACACTAATACGCGCTTACGGCTGACATCGAGAAAATGTACCGTCAAGTGGATATCGGCGTCGATAGAAATTTTCAATTAATACTATGGCGTGAAAAAAACCACTGATCCTTTACAAATATACACAGAAAAAACTAATTTTCTATTTCAAACACAAAATGCTCTGAATCAAATACTAATTTTTTTCAATTTAGGTCCTACAAAGAAATTTGTAAATTCAAATAAAAAATATTGAAATAATTTGTTTGGAAAAAACACTGCTTTTTTTTAATCAACAGATTGTGTGATTCAACAAAAAATCAAAATAAAAAGTAAATAAAATAAATAACTATTGTGTACAGTATGCAATTTCTATATTGGAACCGAAATGTTCCAATTGTAAGTTTGTTACAATTATTACTTTATATTAAATATATCAACTAGAATTTTCACTCCATATTGTTTTTTGTTTTGCTTAAAACAAAATTGGATGAAACTATTTACTGGAATAGTAAAAAATATTTAGTGAATCAAAATTTTATTTCAAATATACTTTTGTTTGAAATTTTTTTGGGAATAATTTTTTCTGTGTACCGCTTAAGTACCGTGACATACGGTACTTCATCCTCTCCATTCTAGTCATTCGTTGCCTTTTTCAGATTGGTGATTTATATAAAAATAAATATCCTATTGGCTCTAAAGTTATTCGCAAATACTTTTATACGATTTGTTAACGGGTGCTGATTCAATTGAAGAACTTTAAGTTATTCGGACTAAAGTGCCTGACATATTGCAAAATTGCAAAAGAGGAAAAAACTATGCGAATTAATGACTTCGACTCAACAAAAGCTTTAGATACGTACTGGTTACCTAAGGAGGACATCTTTATGTACCATTGTCAGGAATCATTTGACGAACTAAGATCTACAAAGCGTACCATTCTGTCTGTATCATCCAGGCTGTAAGGTTAAAGGTTTTGTAGTCAATTTGTGTACACTAAGTACTGTGTATCAATCCATCTAAATCAGTTTTTTATGAATTGGCTCTGTATCTCGAGATTTTCCGCTATTAAGAAAAAAGAGGACGCTGAGAGGACTTGAGAACCAGATTACATAGAAGGCTAGAAAACGAATTGGCCTTTAAATAAAGCCCTCATTTATTTTTCAACAGTCCTTAGTTTCGGAGATATTGCGAAAATTTTATAAAAAATAAATTTTTTCAAAAAAAATTAAGAAACCCGTTTTTTAAAAGACGCATTAAAACTTTATACCAAGGTTGGCAAACGGTATAGTAAAAATACCGATACCGATTCAAAAACCGCTAAAATTAGATACCGGTATCGATATCGATACCGAATTCCGTTTCGGTTAGAAAATACCGGTATCCAGAATACCGTTTACGTCTATACCGGTATGTACCGGTATACCGATTCCCACCAAAAATAAAATTTCAAAAATTTATTTAAATTAACTTTCTTTTATTAACACGTTTTTGTTCTCCTTTACACATTCTTATGAAGGGTATCTCTAGACATATAAATGTCTCAAATTGGTGAGAAGAGCAAAGCCATTGTAAGCGAGAGTTATTGTATATGAAATCGCGAAAATTAGTATATTGGTTGTTACCGATACACAAGCTAATGCGAAGATTTAAAGTTTTGAAGAGTATTTTTTTAATATAGTGCATATTAAACTGGTCCCAAACTGGTTTTCTTTAATTGATATACTACATACATATGTGCTCTGTATAAAATATGAGGTTTGCTGCCATAAATGCCTAGCGGGGCCTAAAGTACCCGATACACAGTGAGAATTGGAAATAAATTTCCAAATTAGGTGTTCTATTGTTATGAAATCTTACACAGCATTAAGGACGGTGTCATAGAGCTTAAGGGGCTGTTTCTCTAAATGCGAACGATAAATTCGATGGAAAATTTATATCAAAAACAAAAAACTGAAATTTGTTTTTGTTTCCAATATTAATATTCGATCGAATATATCGTTGGCATTTAGAGAAACAGGGGTAAATTTGGAATTTGTGGGGCGGAGCCACAAAGCACCAAAGTAGGCAACCTTGGGTTAATGAAAAATTAAAATCCATGCCAAGCTCCTGTTTTCGATCAGATAAAAGGGATTTTTTGCAAGTGTTTTTTTTATCCAAGAGCTACATTTATGGGTTTTCGCAACAGTTTAAGAAATATTAGAGAAAAAATATTAAAATTTTGACTTTATTACCAACCTTTGTCCACTGTTCTGCTAATGGAGAAGTCAAATGTTGTTAGATTAAAAAAATTAAACTCACTATGAATAAGGGACAAAACTTGTAATATTAAAAAAAATTGGTATCAAAATCACAATTAAGTCAAAAGTTATACTCAATTTAAACTACAATTTGAATAAAAAAAATTTTCGCCGTTTTTTGAAGAAACAAGTGGGTTACTTATTTCGCTTTTATAAAAGAATTTGGCCAATCAATATTTTCGTCTGAAAAGTCTCTCTTAGGTAGAAAATTATGCAATCAATACGCAGTTTGCTTTTGAGTTGCCGGCAATTTTCAAGAAAATTAAATTAAAAATGGGACTTTTCAGTGTTTTTGCAGTATTCTTCTCATTTTTCGCTGGACGCTGATTAGATTTTTGGGTATACATATTTAAAAACAAATCTTGTTTTAAAGTGGCCTAATACATTTTTTGTTTACAGCTTTGCATTTTGATATTTATAACAAAAAATAGGTCTAATTCAAATATAGGGTTAATGGGTTGATAGAGATAATGGAGAAAAATTTTCGAAACTTTTATATCTGAAGTTAAAGATTGTCATTGTTACAACTTAAAATTAGTTAAATGTAGAATTTTATCGGACGTATAAAAAGTTGTCCATCAGTACAATTTTAACTTAACCTAAAGTGAGCGCTAAGTTAAAGGCAATTTATCCTTCCTGTTAAGTTAAATTAAATTTATAATAATGAATAGCTTAAAGTAGCGTTTTATACGTCCGACAAAATCCTACTTATAAATATATTTAAGTTGTAATAATTGCCCTTAATGATAATTGTACGAGAAATTTCTTTTGTTTGTTTTTAAGTTGGCTACAAGAATATTGTTTATTGCTTGATATCATATATTCAAATATTCGTTTCGTCTGAATTTGGCGAGTACGAATACGAATATCGAAAAAAGACGAATATTCGGGAACTCGAATACGAATATTCGCACATCACTAAGTGCATACAATTCTACATGTACTTCGTGTATCATGTACATACACTGTATATATTTATTTTTATTATTTTGTATAATTAACCAAAATGTATACTTTATACATATATGCAAAGTTTCAACTGCTTACTTCCCTTTTCGAAGTAATTTAATAAAAAAAAGAGATTTTTTGCTACGTATATCCACTGTCTGAACTAATAATTTAACAGTCATATCGGTATTATAAACTCAATAACGGTATGTACCGGTAATACCGATACCGAAATAAAAAAATACCGATACCGTTACCGATACCGAAATTTAAAAAATAGTTGTACCGGTATCAATACCGATACCGTTATTTGTTTCGGTTGCCAACCTTGCTTTATACTGAAGAAAGTTTTATATTTTATTATTAATTGTGATACCTTCATATGCTATAAATAAAATGAGCCACATTTATTAAAAATCATTCCATTACTTCTGAATTTATTCACAATGAAGTGATAAAATATATACTCGTATTACAGCTTTTTTTAAATATTAAGGGTTTTCATGAGACTGTTCAAAAGTCTCGCAAACTGTGCAATTGTGCATTTTTACACTCTCGTAAATAAAATGTCAAAATTGTATAGAAAGTTAAGTTATAAGTTTGCCCAATAATTTTGAGTCGTAAACTTAAGCTGTGCAATTGTGCATTTTGTTAACATCAACTTCTTGATTTTTAGGGTTCCGTACGTACACCAAAGGAGAATAAATTCATTGAAGTGCAACTTTGACCCGCGCACGAAGGATTCCGTACGGACACAAGATATGTAATTCAATACGAACTTTAGCCAATATAAACTATAGTTTTGGCATTTTTTTTGTTTTTGGCTTTTTTTTGGTTTTAAGCGTTTTTTTAGTTTTAGGATATTTTAAATTTATTGGCGCTTTCTGAGTTTTGGCACTTTTTTCCTCCTTTTGGCGATTTTTTTGGTTCTTGAAGTTTTTTTAAATTTTAGCAATTTTTTTTATTTTCGCGATTTTTTTTATTTTGGCGATTTTTTTAATTTTTTGGTTTTTTTCATTAGGTGATTTTTTTTATTGGGTTTTGCGATTTCTTAGATTTTTATCGTTTTTCTTTCATTTTGGCAATCTTTTTAGTTTTGGCGCATTTTTCGCGTTTTAACGATTTTTTAAAGTTTTTTTTCATATTGGGTTTGGATTTTTATCATTTGGGCGATTTTTCGAATTTGGCGATTTATCTTTGTGCTAGAATTTCTTTTTTTTTGTCCATATTTTAAAATTTTTGGTGATTTTTTTCAGGTTTTGGCAATTTTTTTCGGTTTAACGATTTTATAATCTTCGGATTTTGTAGTTTTAACGTTTTTGAAGTGTGTACCTCTTACGGTTTCCAAGATATAGCAAGTTGTCAAAATTATGTAATTTCAAAATTGCGTTAACTGATGGACCACCCTTTAATTTAAATTTTTTAATATTTTAATGTTAATTGTTGTAGTCTATATAAAAATACACTAATTTTACAAATTTCAAGTGTCAATATACATATGTACTTACAATTGTATGTATATTACATGGGATTTTAGCATTATTCGTTGCTCGTTTTCGAGCACCCATTATTTTTATACCCTTTACCAAAAAATGGTAAAAGGGTATATATAGGTTTGTCATTCCATTTGTAATTTCTACAATATTAATAAGCGACACATAAAGTATATATATTCTGGATCCTTATGCATAGGGAAGAAGAACAAGCGATGTCCGTCTGTCTGTTCGTGAAATCGATTTTCCCAAGCTCCCAGAAGAGCTAGAGACTTCCTTCTTGGACTGGTGTGTCAGAAATTTTCCGAAAAATTTTGCTATTGAAAATCAGCAAAATCGGGCAGACGGTTTCAGAGCTGGAAAACTCAAACTCTATTTTCCCATAGAAAATAACTACCGAAAACAAGTTTTTATTACTTTTTTATTAAATTAACTTATTTTATACTTCGGTATATATAAATTTAACAAAATAAAAAAACGTTTCCAGGGTTGGAAAATTTAACTTTTTTCCTAATAATTAAACATATTTCATGTTTTAGGAAGAAGGCTATTTTCTCAGGAACGGTAAAAGCTACGGGTCTGAAATTTGGACAGTGAATGTAGAACTTTGGCCGCTACAACAACAAATATATAAAAGCTAAGAATTAAAGGGTGTTACAAAATGAGTGACGAAAACGTTTAAGATCTCATGTAATATACATACAATTGTATGTACATATGTATATTGACACTCGAAATTTGTAAAATTAGTGTATTTTTATAAAGGCTACAACAATTAACACTAAAATTAAAACAAATTCAATTGACTATGTAATTTTGACAAATTGCTATATCTTGGAAACTGTAAGAGTTAAACTCTTGAAATTTTCAAAAACGGTCAAACAAAAAAATCCGAAAATTATAAAATCGCCAAAAATTTAAAAAAATCGCCAAAACGAAAAAAATCGCCAAAATGAAAAAAAAAACGAAAAAATTAAAAAAAAACGCCAAAAACTGAACAAAACCCCCAAAACAAAAAAAAATTACCTATATAAAAAATAATCGCCAAAAATTAAAAAAATCGCTTAGATGAAAAAAATGGTCAAAATCAAAAAAATCCGCCAAAACGAAAAAAACGTCTAAATTAAAAAAAAACGCCAAAAACCGCAAAAAACGCCTAAAACCGAAAAAATTGCCTATATGAAAAAAAATTGCCAAAAAATAAAAAAATCGCCTAAATGAAAAAAAAAATTGTCAAAATCAAAAAAATTGCCAAAAGGAAAAAAAGTCGCCATAATTATAAAAAACGCCAAAAACCAAAAAAAACTCGGCAAAATGAAAAAAAAGTGTCAAAACTAAAAAAATTGCCACAAAAAAATAAAATCGTCAAAATCAAAAAAATCACCAGAACTAAAAAAATCGCCAAAATTAAAAAAAAAGCCAAAAACCGAAATAAATCGCCAAAACCAAAAAAAATTGCCTATATGAAAAAAAATCGCCAAAACTAAAAAAAATCAGCAAAATAAAATACATCGCCAAAATTTAAAAAGCACCAAATTAAACATAATTCCAAAAACCTAAAAATTGCACTAGAGAAAATAGTATAAATTTTTTCACAAAATTAATATCTATGTACCTGCATATCTCTGTGCTTATGTATGTATCTCTATACTACATAAACGCACTTTGGTAAAGGGTATATAAGATTCGGCACATCCGAAAATAGGACTCCTACTTGTTTAATTCTCAAGTATTTGTTGTTGTAGGGGCCAAGGTTCTACATACTCTGTTCAAATTGCAGGTCCGTATCTCTTACGGTTCCTGAGAAAATAATGTGTGACGGACAGACGGACAGCGTAGCGAAAACAATAGGGTCCTTTTTTCACCTTTGGTGTACGGAACCCTAAAAAAGGAACCCTATTGTTTTCGCTACGCTGTCCGTCTGGGTAAATTTTGCAAAGTTGTGCAACTTTTTATGGCATTGCCAATCCAAAAAATTAACAAAAAGTACTTATAAAATCCACCAACCACCAAATTACAACGTAAAAATATCTAAATGTTTTTCTTTTAAATAAAAAAACAAGTGGAAGATATTTATTTTCGGACCAAATAAATAAATTAAAAAATTATGATATATAAAATTTTTTAAAAATTCTTAGCTAGAAATTATAAAGAAATCGTCAAATTCGATAATATTGTTATTTTCAAAAGACCTATGGCTCAAATCGTTATTAAAATTTTGTTAAATAATACCAATACTTTTAACATTGATATTTTTATTAGTGAATTGATTACAGAATTAATCAGCAAAGTTCCAACACTTTGTTTCAGCATTTAAACATACTCTGTTAACAATTAAGAGTACAATATATCTTTGCACATATTGTGTTGCTTTATAGACAACTAGACAAAATGGCTTGATTACGTCAGATCGTGCAATTATGCTTTTTTGCACAGTTGCAAGAGTTGACGTGAATAGCTTTAGTATATTTTTGTATAGATACAACAATGAACACTAAAATCTAAAAAAATTTAATTGAAAGGGTGGTTCATCAGTTAATGCAATTTTGACAACTTGCTATATCTTGGAAACCTTAAGAAACCTCTTGAAATTTTCAAAAACGGTAAAACTAAAAATCTGAAAATTATAAGATCGCCAAACCAAAAAAAAAAATCGGCAAAACTTCCAAAAAATCGCCAAAACGAAAAAAATCGCCAAATTAAAATAAAAAATTTCTAACACTAAAAAAAGTCGCAAAATTCGAAAAAATCGTCCAAATGAAAAAAATGCCAAATGAAAAAAGCGCCAAAAACCGAAAAATATCGCCAAATGCGAAAAAGGCTCCAGTAACAAAATAATTGTTAATATAAAAAAATCGCCAAAAAATAAAAAAACGCCAAAACTATATTTTATATAGGCTACTAAGGTTCGTATTGAATTCAATATCTCGTGTCCGTACGGAACCCTTCGTGCACGGGTCAAAGTCGCACTTTATTGAATTTATTTTAGTTTTTACACTTTTTTTTTAAATTTGGCGATTTTTTTCATTTGGACGATTTTTTTGAATTTTGCGACTTATTTTTGTTGGAAATTTTTTTTTAGTTTCGGCAATTTTTTTAAATTTTGGCAATTTTTTTCATTTTGGCGATTTTTTTCATTTGGACGATTTTTTCGAATTTTGAGACTTATTTTAGTGTTGGAAACTATTTTTTAATTTCGGCGATTTTTTTTGGGTTTGGCGATTTTATAATTTTCGGAGTTTTTAGGTTCACCGTTTTTGAAAATTTCAAGAGTTTACCTCTTACGGTTAGATATAGCAAGTTGTCAAAATTATGTAGTCAAAATTGCATTAAGTGATGGACCACCCTTTAATTTAAATTTTACTGTTAATTGTTGTAGTCTATACAGAAATACACTAATTTTACATATTTCAAGTGTCAATAAACGTATGTACATACAATTATATGTATATTACATGGGATTTTAAAATTTTTCGTTGCTCGTTTTGGAACACCCTTTAATTTTTAATTCTCATGTATTGGTTGTTGTACAAGGTTCTACATACTCTGTCCAAATTTCAGGTCCGTAGCTCTTACGGTTCCTGAGGAAATACCGTGTGCCGTACGGACCGACAGCGTAGCGAAAATAATAGGGTTCATTTTTTCAACTTTGGTGTACGGAACCCTAAAGACCATAATGTCCTCAAACAACAAAAATGATGAGTTTATGGAGAGCTTATTCCTAAACAAGATACCCCTGCAGGAAATGTCAGTAGTGAATCAGTACTGATTCACTATTGACTTTGTCGCCAGTACTACTGACTAATTATACCCCACTCAATGCTTTTTGCTATAGACATTTAACATGTGCGTGTCATTGAAAAGCAACTACTGACATTGTAACTACTGATTAAATAGTTCTTTAGGGACCATATGAAGACATTGGAAACATATAGTCACTATCACATTTTAGTTATCCTAGTATACTCCTTTGATAATGAAATTGCGTATTTTGTTCGCATTTTGGTATTTTGTTAAACAAATATATAAAAAATGGAACTTAAAATTAAAAAACATATTATTCGTTCAGCATATCACCAGCAACTAGGGATTTTGTTTGTCATTTCTATTAAATAAATGCACATACATATGTATGTGTGTTAATCAAAAATTTTATGTTTCGCTGAATTAGTAAAGTCAAACACTTAGTCCTGATTCACACACGTCAGGTTTGACTCGTCAAGTCTTGAGCTTTTAGGAGAGAGCGGTGAAGAGAATAAAAAGGGGTACAGACTTGACCGTACTAGTCAAGTTTGCTTTTTCGTTTTGTTTTGTCATTCGTAATACTCTACTATAACGCAAGTTGCTGACTTGACTTGACGGTGTGTATGAACGCAAATGCAGGTTCAAAAGAAAATTCAACTAAAACTGATCAGGTAAACCTGATGTGTGTGAATCAGGACTTACGAATGAATCTGTAGGTATGACAAAACTTTAACTGATGGCACAAAATCTTCCACAGCATAAAACAATTTCCATAATTGGCACTTTCGCTTAAAATTGTTTAATTTTAACATTTTCTATTTCTTACAACATGGATTGTTATTTTATATCTTTTTTGCAAATTAGTAGTAGAGAACTGGGCATTCTCCGCCAATTAAACTTGCAAAATTGTTGGCTGAAATTGTTAAATTGTGGGTGAAATTGTTAAATTTGGGTAATTAAAATTTGAAAATTGTTAAATTCTTGGAAATTTGTGAAATTTATACCTGCGAGGGTGGTTCAATAAGTCCGTCCAAATTTTTGTTTACATTAACTTTGTGGTAACGGGTGATTTTTTTTGGGTAATATTAATTGTGATAACGGGTGATTTTTTGTGTGGGTGTGGTTTAAGGGGTTTTATAAGATTAAGATTTCATAAGTGTATATGCCGAGGGGAAAATCATGAAAATGATTTTTCCTAATACCAATGGTGAAATAGTGATTATTAATTTTTCCTAATACCAATGGTGAAATAGTGATTATTAATTTTTCCTAATGCCTACGGCAATGCATGATAATTTTTCATAATGCCGATGGCAATACATGATTATTATTTTTTTCAAATGCCTACGGCAAAACATGATTATTATTTTCTAGTACCAAAGGGAAAATTGCTACTGTTGCCAGACTATAAAATTTGTTATCGTAATACTATATCAATAATATCAGAAAAATACATAGATTTGATGACTACTACGCGATTCTCATATGAATCGGGAGAATGTGTGTATGATTTCCTCACGCTAATAAATTGTTTATAAATAAAATAATTAAATAAATTAATAAACAATTAATTTAATTATTTTATTTATGTATAAAATATTCTCTTGTATATGAACACCCTATACTTGTGTGTGGATGATCCAGCTTGTTTGTCGCTGGTATTTATTTATTTATTATTGTATGGATGTATGTATGTATATTTGCATGTGTATGTATGTATGTATTTGTGTATTTGTATGTATGACTGAGGATGCTTGTGCGAGTTAATCTTTTCTTTGATTTATTTTATTTTTTAAAAAAACCACTTCAGACTGAATAGTCTGAAGCGTCTTTACTTTTATTTAGTTTATTACGAACTAACTTTTACAAAATTTTATTTTATTACTTAAACTACCTTAAATGCCTTTCTTGCCAAATCACCTGATGTTAGTAGACATACCATCAGCAGTTTTTTATGGGAACGGAAATTAGTGAAATATGAATATTTCATAAACAATTCCAATTAAAAATAGCTTTCTACAAATGTGTATACATGTGTACATGAATTGACAAATTTTGTGTTAACTCCTCCGCCCTTAATTTCGAACGTCCGCGTTCGTTATAAAAAATGCTGGATTCTGATCTATTATTGTTGCGGGTTTTTGAAGAGGAGGGGATATATGGATCTGCACAGATTTCTTTTTTTTCAGATTTTTGAATGCAACTAAACCTATTGCAATGACAATTATTAGAAGTATTATTAGAAAATTGAATGTAAATCCGTACATTTGTCTCCCTTTTAATAAACTTATTGCTGATGTGTTATTGAGATGGAGTTGCTTTAAGCCTTGAAGGGTAAGAGTTTCTTCGAAATAATTTCTAGATGATGCTCTAATGATTGCTGGTAAAGGCTTATATTGCAAAGTTTCATTGAAGCTGAACTCTTGGTCTCCTATTTTAATTGATGCATTTCTATATTGGATCAAATAAGTTCCTGTTAGGTTAATTTGTTCTTTATTGACTAGTATACTACCATTAAACCCATTTAATATAACTAGGCCTGGAGTTATACTTTCTATTTCCGGTATGTGAAAACCACTAGTTATAGGACAGTGTGATTTCGTTCCTTTTAGCAGGTTAGGCAGGCATGCACTATTTGTTATATCTAATACATCTTTTTTATAGCAAATTTTAACATCATTAAATGTTTTACATTTATTTTTTAGTGATAGAATTGTTTCATTACATTTAAGTATTTCATTAAATTTTATTTTATAAATTTCATTATTTTTCCTTACTGGTCTTACTATTTTGGATTCACAAGTTTCTTTACTTGTTATTGGCAAACTTACAATTATTATTATTTTTTCTCTACTACTTGCTATTTTTGTTTCTGCAAATTCTAATGCTTCTTCAATATTAATATATTCTACGTTATTAGCATCTATCTTTTCCTTAAGTAATTTTATTTCTTTTTCAGATAAAATAAATGAATTTAAAATTCCGACCTTGGACCAGTTTATAGTATGCTCGATATTTATCAATTCTTCTTTAAATATTCTCAATTTTTCCTTTACGTTTAATGCTAAAGCGTCTTGAATTAATTCGCTATTTTTTACATTTCTTAAAATAGTATTAGCTCTCTCAGTTAAATTCTTTATTGCTTCAAATACATTTCTGTTAATTATTATTTGCCTGTTATTATTTATTGACAATTCATTTAAATTTTCATTTATAATCATAAGATCCTGGTGGTCTGGGCTGCCAGTGATCCATTTCCAAATAGTGCCTAAGAAATCTATTGATCTTTTATTTTTTCTTCTTAATTTTAGTTTATCTAAGGCTAGTTGGGTTTGGGATAATTCATAGTGTAGGAAAGGAATGATAGGATTTCTGGGATTTAACTTCTGGACAATTGTTTGTTGGAGTTCTGCCAATGTTATTTGATATTCGGTAATGTCTATTGCATGCACGAGCTTAAATGATCCTGTTTGTAATTTTACATGACCCGTGTTAATAGTTATGAGTGGTGAGTCTGAGTAATTCATTATTTCTACCTCGGCTGCACATAAGGTGCTGAAGAATCTGAAAAATAAATTTAATTTCTAATAAGACTTTTGTGCACTATTTTCCCGTCTGTCGTAATTATAATATCCGGTCTATTTTCTTTTATGGTTACTTTTTTGTATCTTGGAGAAGTTTTGTTTCTCAGGTGTTTACCTATGGCTACGAAAACTGTTTCTCCTATTGTGTAATTTTTATATGGTTTCCTATTTTTATTATGGTATTTTAAATCTGCCTCTTGTTTTGTCGTTAATTTCTTAACGTTTTCTATTCTGAAGTGTTCTAAATGTGAGGGATCTGTGGTTATTCTGTTCCCAAAAAATGCTTCTACAGGTTTTAAATTAGTGGTAGAGTGAACACTATTGTTGTATTTGTATAGTGACTGATGTAGTAAGTCCGAAAACAACAACGCATTATCTCATTTAATGTGGAATGGAACCTTTCTATCTGTCCATTCATGGTACTTACGTAAGGTGGAGCTTTGTATATTTCTATTCCGTATTGATCCTCTAACATAAATTTTATTGAAGCGGCTGCCAAAGATTTTTCGTTGTCAACCACAATTTGTTTAGGAAATCCAAGGGAAGTTATTAGTTCGCGTAATGGTTCTTTTATATCCTCCACTGCACGTGATTTTACTATCTTTGCTTGAGCATATTTTGAGTATTTGTCAATGCCTGTGAGTACTACTTTGTGATTCGTGTAAAAAAGATCCAGGTGAACTATTTGTCCTGGGTATTGGGGAATCGGTGTTGCTTTCAATAGTGGCTTATTGGGGTGTCGCTCATACTTTTGTTCTTTGCAAATATTGCATTGCTTAACAAGCCTATTAATTTTAGCCTGCATACTAGGAAAATAAAATTTTTTTATTAGCTGGCTATTATTATTATTTTCTTTGCCGTTTCTATGTGCTCTTTTGTGTTCCTTTAATATTTCCGCCTCTTGAGCAATTTCATCTTTCAGGTCCGTTACAAGTTCTCTTGAAAACTTTACTTTATAATTTCTAAAATGGATGGGGTATATTATCTGCAATTTTCCTAAAACTTGCTCATTGGTGTAAATGCAATTTACTACGGATGGATTGAGATATCTTTTGAGTATTGGTATAAGATCTTCCTCCTCATAATGAATTTGTGTAATGGTGTGCCGGTGATATGTAGGAAATATAATTTCAAACTTATAGGATGGAAAATCATCATGAAGTAAAAAGATTTGGTTTTTGAAAACGTTTACTGGCGTATTAGCAAATGGTATTAAGTCTTGGGGAGAGCTGTCGTCACTATGTATTGTCGATGTTAAAGAATTTATTTGAGGAGCGCGCGAAAGCGCATCAGCCACCACATTTGTTTTCCCTGGCTTGTATCTTAATTCATAGTTGTATTCTTCTAACAATGCTTTCCATCTTCTTAGCTTACTGTTCGTATTCTTGTTATTGAGTGCATAGGTAAGTGGTTGATGGTCAGTTATAATTTTAACTTTGGGTGAGCCGTAAAGGTAATTCCTTAAGTTTTCTAATGCCCAGACGATGGCAAGCATTTCCCGCTCATTCGTGGCATAGTTTTCTTCAGTTTTTCTGAGGGTTCTTGAAATGAAAGCTATGGGCCTTTCCTCTTGTGATAGGACAGCTCCAATCGCATAACTAGACGCATCAGTAGTGAGTTGAAATTCTTTGTTGAAATTGGGGTAGGCTAACACGACGTCTTGACTTGTTAAAGTGTTCTTTAGTTTATTGAAAGCGTCAATTGCATCTTGATTGAAAGAAATAATTTTTTTTGCTGACTGATTTTTTGGCACATTGCCATCCTCCCCCCTTAAGAGGGCTGTCAGGGGCTTTGCGATCTTCGCGTAATCCCTAACAAAGCGGCGGTAGTAGCCTGACAGGCCTAAGAATGACCTTAGATCTTTTACTGTCCTCGGTTGAGGAAAACTTTTCACGGCCTTTAGTTTTTCAGGATTCATTTTTATGCCGTCACTCGATACAATAAAACCTAAAAATTCTACTTCTTTCTTTAGAAATTCGGTCTTATCTAACTGCACTTTCATATTTGCTTTTTCTAAAGTAGTGAATATTGTTTCAATATTTTGGATGTGCTCTTCCTCAGTCTCACTAAATATCAATATATCGTCTATATATATAAAACAGATTTTTCCTATGTGTTGTCGTAAAATGTCATCAAGGGCACGTTGGAATATGGCAGGCGAATTTTTTAGACCAAATGGTAGTCTTAGAAAATCATACTTGCCATTATTAACCGAGAACACTGTTTTCTCTATGTCTTTTTTTTTCAACGGGATTTGGTGAAAACCACTTTTTAGATCGATGGTCGAGAACCATTTTTTGTTTCGCAACTGTGTCAGAGTATCTGTAATTTCGGGTATTGGGTATCTATCTGCTATTGTAACTTGGTTTAGTTTTCGGTAATCTATTACCATGCGGAACTTCTTTTCGCCGGAGGCATCTGCTTTTTTTGGTACTACCCACACAGGGGCATTGTATGGGGATCGAGATTTTCTAATTATTCCGTTGTCGATTAGTTCTTTTATCTGTTTCTCCACCTCCTCCTTTAAGGATGCTGGGTATGGATAACTTTTTGTATAAATGGGACAGTCTGTAGTCGTCCTAATTTCACCTTCGACCGTGGTGGTGTATGTCAGTTTTTCGTCCGGTTCGAGGAATAATCTAGGGTACCTTGCAATTAATTTTGATATAGAATTTTTTTGGTTTTCTGTCATGTGTTGCGTTCTAATATTAATAACGTTTACATCACTGGATAGCTGTTGTTTTATTTTAATTTTTCTACCTCCCTTGATTATCATGAGCTCTTTTTCAATGTATATTACCGCAGAAAGTTGCTTAAGGGTATCGTTTCCAATTATGGCGTGAAAAGATTTTAGGCTTGGTAGTAAAAAAAATTTTATAGGTTTTTCTTTATTGTCAAATAATTGTGCATAGACATGATGAGTTACCTTAATAGGTCCGCCTATTGAGTTCGCATAGAATGGATTATCATTTTCTTTAGGATTATTTATTAAATTTGGTTGGACATAATTTTTGTTTGATCCTGTTTCTATCAAGATTTTTATGACTCTTCCGTCGTTAAGCCTACAGCTAATATAGGGTAACGAGGATTGTTTTAATCTAAAAAATGAATATCAGTACAGTCTTCTGCTTGATCAGAGTGTTTTGCCTGATATTCACGAATGTTACTGGCATATTCTTGTATAGTTTCGTCATACATGTCATTGTTTTCAGCGATATCTGCTGCATATTGCTCCGTGTCTATATGGAAATTGCGCTGCATTTTTTCCGGTGCACGCATCTGGAATGAAGGTTGCATCGGTCTTTTTCCTTGAAATTGGTGCGCTGGTCTTGGTCTGTTTATGTAGTTAACGTTCCTGGTTCTTATACTTTTGTCGACGTCCATTGGCTCGGGACGTGGCTGAGGTTTAGGTCCTAAGGGCCTTTGTGGTGGTTGTTGGTTAAGTTGAAATGGTCTTATTATTATTTAATCCCCTCACGAATGTATCGAGGGCTTTGTCTCTATACGTTTTTGTAAGGACATTAAGGGCTTCATTGCTCATTTCTAGTGAGGATAATTTATTTAATATGAGGGATAAACATGTATATACCTCTTGGTAAAAAGCTTCTATCGTGAGTTTTCCCTGTACAAGTGATGCCATTTGGTATTCCAAAGATGTGACATCCCTTTTATCCGCGTAATGCGTAGTGAGGCATCTGATAATGCAATTCCAGTTAAGAGGTGTGTTATACGATTCAAGTATTTTATCGGCTTGCCCTATGATCTTGTTTCTAATGACACTAATAATCCCGTAATACTTGGCAGTTCCCTGTAACGGTTCGTACAGTTGAAGAATTCTCTCTACACTCTTCTTCCACGACGTAAACTCTATATTATTCCCTGAAAATTCTCTAAGACTCCTGACGATATCAGGTATTTTATCTAAATCTCCTAAATCTGCCTCATGCTCCCTGTTTATGACTTGGTCTATTCCATTAAATTCGTTTAAATTGGGATTGATAATAGAGTTGATTATTTGCACTCCCTCAGTTCTTAATGTTTGGGTCACTATGCTTGCTATGGCATTTCTCAGTTCTACTGACATTATGGTTTCGCGCTGTTGATTTGCAGGTGGTGCTGCATTATTATTATTAGGAGGATCTGGATTTAGGATTGAGGGACGTAACAAATTATTGGGATTTGCCATTTTGTAAAGGATAAGGGAATAGGTTAAGTAGAAGTTTGTTTGTTATGTATTTCTTATAAAGGCAAATATTTTAAATGTTTTTGTTTTTATTATATCAGTATTATTCAAAATTCTACGTTTATAAAATTTTTCTTTTTCTTATTATAAAGTGTTATTGTAATTTTTATCTAACAATTTAATTTTTTTAGGATGTTGGTCAGACTATCCTTTTGTTTTTAAATTTATTTTCACTTTTTCTGGATGTTGATTAGACTATCCCTTTTTTTCACAATATTTTTTCTAAAAATTGGAATTAATTCTTTTATCTTATTTAGCTTTATTATAATTTTTTTCCTAACAATTTAATTTTTTCGATGTTGGTCAGACTATCCTTTTGTTTTTTTAAATTTATTTTCACTTTTTCTGGATGTTGATTAGACTATCCTTTTTTTCATAATATTTTTTCTAAAAATTTGGATTAATTCCTTTATCTTATTTAGCTTTATTATAATTTTTTTTCTAACAATTTAATTTTTTTTAGGATGCTGGTCAGACTATCCTTTTTTTCAAAATTTCATTTAAAAATCTGAATTATTTATTTTATCTTATTTTTCTAATTTTTAAACTTACATAAATAAAATATACTTCATCGCACAGCCGGTTCGGACTTCTTCCTCTTTGCTCTTTCTTGGCTACTGGGGGTCTTCCTTGGCTTCTTCGTGGGATGTCTCTAGGCTGATAAGCTCTAGGGAAAATGGGTCCTTGGTGATAAGATGGTTAGAGATGGAGATAGCGTTGTTTTTTTTCCTCTTTGTTTTTCACAGCTTTTTTCTCAAGTATTATTTTGTCTTTATTTATTTGGTTGTGATATTATTTCTTATGGATTAATTTTATTAAGTTTAAGAATTATTTCTTTAGTATTGACAGCAAGTAAATCAATTTTTATATTTTTATCAAAGTTCCACAGTTTTTTTGTTTTGTATTTTTTAAATCGGTTAAATTTTGTATTTATATTTTTACCAACGTTTTTTTTTATATATATTATTTTTTTATTTTTTAGAGTTTCACGGTTTTTTTGCTTTTTATCCTTATCTTTTTTTTAAGGACTCTCCACTCGCCACTCACCGAAGGCGTTGGGCGCCAGTTAATCTTTTCTTTGATTTATTTTATTTTTTAAAAAAACCACTTCAGACTGAATAGTCTGAAGCGTCTTTACTTTTATTTAGTTTATTACGAACTAACTTTTACAAAATTTTATTTTATTACTTAAACTACCTTAAATGCCTTTCTTGCCAAATCACCTGATGTTAGTAGACATACCATCAGCAGTTTTTTATGGGAACGGAAATTAGTGAAATATGAATATTTCATAAACAATTCCAATTAAAAATAGCTTTCTACAAATGTGTATACATGTGTACATGAATTGACAAATTTTGTGTTAACTTGCGTAAAATATTTTGTAGAATACATTTATATTTTGCAACGTAATCATTTTCTTTGTCTACGATTATTTTAAAGCAGCAAAGTTTAATTAAGTACAGTCATCAGCAGAGAAACAAAAAAGTAAAATTTGCAAGTAAGCAATAAAGTTAACTCTCCTCCTCCCCACTTCCTTCTCTTTCATTTATGTAGTTTGTATTTGAAATAAGAAAACACTTCTACATTCTTTTATTTTGTATTCATTTATTGTTTAACATTTTTTTAAATTTTATAATATACATATGTATGTAAATTCATATTTTAAGAAGTAAAAAATTCATTTAAAGCAAGACATTTCTTTTGTTACTAAAATAGCATTTTTTAATGCGCAAACACCAAAATTATGATAACTACAATAAAGAAATTCTGGATACTTGATTTCCATTTGTTTAAAGTTGATGCAGCCTATATCCTCAACTTTAGAAATTTTTCGGTGTAACATTTTTTCCAACCATCGTCTTTTTTCTTCACCTTTTACATAAATTTTTGAACATCTTGCGTTGGCTTTTAAAAAATTCCAAACGATTTGAAATGAAACTGATCCAGCAGTCCAGCTTAGGTGATGATAGTTTTTGTTAGCCACCTAGCTTCTCTTTGCTTTTTTATTGATAACCATTTAAAATCAAATGGGGATTTTATAATGAAATGGTTATATTATTATAGCTGTTGAAAATAATCGCTACTTCTTTTACGATGAAATTATTTGAATTACTTTTGAAACCTTGTACGTCTATAAAAAGTATGTTGTTATCCATATTATTCAATTTATAAGACTTTTCGAACTTGTCCTTTGATGGGTATATATTCTATTATATGATAATGAATAAGAATACAGTAAGCTGTTGTCTTTGCTGCAATATTAGTTGTTGTTTAAAATTTTATTTTTATATCAATCGCGTTCTCTATTTGCAGGCAGTTTAACATTCCAAATAAGCTAGTTCCTGTGTTTAATTGTGGATTAATATGACAATCCTTACTGCAAAATGCCATAGGTATAGAAGCACCATTATTAATAATTTTTATCATATTCAATTTGCTAAAGTCCGATAATTGTACTTGTGGGATTCTCCATGAGATGAGTGAAATTGTAAGTTTACCTTTTTCAGTAGAAACACTCGAGCGCACAAGATCTTCATCGTTCTTATTGCGCAAGAGTATCAATTCATGTTTTCCATTTATTATAACTTTGTTGTAGTCTTCAGCGAATTCTAGAAGCATTTTTAGAGGTACATAGAAATTGAAAAATCCATTTACAAGAGTGACATCGTCAATTTTGTTCCATCCAGCATTTTGCATCAAGTTGCTTTCAGTTGGTGACATAGAAACCAAATTTTTTATGGTGCTTGTGGCTCCTAAATATCTTGTATGATCAATTTCAATTCCATTGAGCTCATAGCGAATTTCATCAAACAGATATGGCACAAAATTGTTTTTTAGTATAAAGTTCTCTGAAGATGACAAAGATTTGGTCTTATTATCATCGGCAACAAACCCCTCCACATAAATGTAGCTCTCACTGGGTAGCACGTACAAATCTTGATTTTGTATTGAAATCCTAATTTCATCGTTATTGTTGTAATACTGTAAGTATGGTACATATGTATGATAGTCCTTTTTGATTATATTTTCATCAGACAAAGGTTTATCTAAGACATCTATTATTGAACTCATTTTGTCTTTAATTTTAAATCCAATGACTTCAGAAACTTTTTATTTGATGTTGTTAGAAATTTTTGTTGAGCTGTTCGCTTTAATGTTGTTGTTGTTTTTGCTGCTATATTTTTCAATGTATTTGTGTTGTATATAAGCATTATTTAGTTTATCTCTCTGGTGTTCACAGGTAAATAGATGAGATTTCTTGGAACCTCGTCTATTTTATAGTCTGGAGACACATTTATCGGAAATTCATGAAGTGTATGCGATTTGGAGTTATTCATATATGTGTTAATAGCGATACTACTTTCAATTCGCAAGAAATTCACATTAAAAAAAAATTAACTGGAAGATCTGAGTAATAATATTTGTTTGGTGTTAGGATTTTGCTATTGAATCCTAAAAGTTTTCCAATTGTGTTGTCCTTATTAAAATATACAGGATCCTTGGAACTATTATTGGCTTCAATAAAAATCTTATTTGCTGGACAAAGTCGTTTGTATTGCTCTTCTATAAAATCAACTATATCATTTAATTCGTAAGATCCAATTGGTATTTAAATTTTATGTTCTCCTATATGAAACATATTGTTGTAAGTGTCTACATTTGGAATACTGTTGTATGAATGAAAATCAGTTAGAGCACACTCATATGCACCATGTAATTCAATAGGAGGAAAGTAACTAGCAGATAATTCTGATGAGTTAGAGCTCAGAGTAAGTGTCATTGGCATTATAACAGATTGATTCCAATTAAATAAAGTTTAGTACACAGTATGGTTTATAAGCATAATTTACATATTTATTTCATTTTCTTATTTTAAAATTAACATTAGTTTCTTAATATTAATGCTCTTATTGTTCTTGATATGATGCTGTTGGTGATTTAGTTTTTCTTCCAACTATAATATTTCATCTTTACTTATCCAAGAACTGTGTTGATCTGAAAATCCTAGCCATTTAACATATACTTCCTTCGTTTTAGTTTTGAGAACCTTTTCAACTAGATATGTATTTGGAAATCTAGTTTTTGAAAGTTCATCAGTATAGAATCCACCTTTAATAGGATTACCAAGATAATCTTCTAATATGTATGTTGCAGGATTTGTATTTTGAACTTTGGTAATTGTGAATATTTCTGTGGTCCAATTTGGAGTATAACCTTTTTCAAAGATATGCTTATATTTGCTTATGCGAACATGATCTCCTACATTAAATTTCGACATTTTATACATCTTCAAATGACTGTATACTGTATTAAGCAGCTTTTGCTCATTTGTTGAGTTGACTTTAATAGGAGACATTTTAATTGTTCTATTAAATCGTTCTACAATTGATGCTTTCATACTGCTATGTTGAGTAGTGATTAATGACGTATTTATCCATTAATTTTTCAAAGTTTTTGTTGAAAAATTCCTAACCATCATCTGTTTGTTAGTTTTTTGGAACTCGCCCCAATTTAAAAATATCTGCCATTGCTTTGGTTGTTTCGAGTGCAGTTTTTGTTTTTAGCGGTACTGCCCATGCAAATTTTGGAAAAGTGTCGATTACAGTCAACAAAAATCAATAATTTTTATTTTCTTTAGAATAGTTCCCCATTTCAACTAAATCAGCTTGCCAAAGATCATCAATGCCTTTCATTACAACTCTGCGACGCACAAAATGTTTTCGTGTTTGCTTATGGAGTTCGTTTACTAAATTTTTTTTTGAAGACATTAAGTTGTTTTAGAGATTTTTTGGAGAGTGTTGTGATATACTTGAACGACATTCAGCTATTGATACAAACATGTAATTTTCCAATCTATAAATTTTCTCACTATCGTTAAGCTGTTCAATTTGTTCTTCAAAGGATGTTTTCATTATTTAAATATCTTTTTAAATTTTAAAATTTTCTTCTATCTCTAATTTTATTTCACGTTGTAGTTCTTCGATTTGCATTTGAAGATCTTCTTGAATTACAGTATTGTCTGCCTTAAAGTATGTTAATAATTTCTCTTCTAGTTTTTCGATTTGAGTTTGCAGAAACAATTTATTGATAACATCGTTTTCCTCCAGAGCTTTTGCAACATTTTTTGTTCCTTTTGTTTTGGACATCAATGTTGTTGTTCGTATCCACAAATAACCCCAACAGTTTAGGTGCATTTTTCAAAGAAATTATGTTACTAGTATCGTTTAAGTAGTGTCCAAATTTATCAACAGACATGCTTTATAAACTTTATTAAAGTTAATGTATTATATTCGCTTCACGTAGCTCTTCAATAATTGATACAATCTCGTTATTGTGATTAGTATGACCTACACCTTGTGATGCGAGCAGTAGTCGAAGTCGATCTACTAACTCATTTGATTCATCCCAGTATATATAGTTGGGCTTATGGGTGCTAAATTCCATCATTCCATCACCTAAATAGCTACCTTTTGACTTAGATTCTGTTGATTGGGGTAAATTCTTCTGGTTTTTTCGTCAATAAATTTCTTAATAATATGTTTATATTTATATCCTCTAGTACCCTTTATTTGACCATCAGGTGTATAGTCTCTTCTATATGCATTAGTAGTAATTAAAATCTTTTTATACATTTAGAGTTCAAACTTATCATAATTTTTTTGATATTTTATGAAACATTAGAGAAAATAGCCCTGGTGTTAGGGCCCATATTTGACCACCAACTTGTATTTTATCTTCATTAAGTTTGAGCTTACTATCACCAAAGTTCCATTCATTATTGAAATCTTTATGTGGACCATAGTTTGTATCTAGTTCATTTCTTCCTTCCAAGACTGATAAGTCAGTATAAGTATCTTCAGTATTGGAAGTCTGTGAGCAAAAATCATCATCATCATCATCGTCATCATCATTTACAGTATTAGCATCATTTAATGAGATGGTATTATCAAATATTGTTCCTTCTGCTAGTTTCTTTGGTGTACTTGTCTCTATCTTGACTGATGTTTTTTCAGGCTTAAGAGTTGTTTTATTTTCAACTTCTGCCTTCATTTTACTTTCTTCTTTCATGGGAATTCTTTTAATTTTTTTAGAACTATTTATGAATTCTTTGAGTGGTTCTGTTATAGGTTTAAATGTATCTCTTAGTTGTTCACGTGTATATATTTCACCAGTTTTTATACTACGAAGCTTTTTCTTCAAGACATTTCTTGTCAACACCAATTGTTTTAAAATTTTCTCATCCATGTTTAATAATAGTAAATAACAGGTATCAGCTATTAGATCAGGTATCAGCCTTTTAGGACCTGGTGTGGTTATCAGATAAGCTTTTTAGGACCTAGTCTGGTTATCAGATCAGCTTTTTAGGACCTGGTCTGGTTATCAGATCAGCTTTTCAGAACCTGGTCTGTTTATCAGATTAGCTTTTTAGGACCTGGTTTGGTTTTCAGATCAGCTTTTCAGGACCTGTTCTGGTTATCAGATCAGCTTTTTAGGACCTGGTAGCAGCTCAGCTTATAGCAATTAGATGTATGAAGTTTAAAGTTACATTAATAACTAAAGTGAATGTTTATCAAGAGTAGTTTGTATAGTTATGAAATAGTCTAATTGCTTTCTGTAGCGACCATTATTTAATTCATTATCTTTGCTTATCACCAAAAATCCATATTTATCCTTCCAACACTCTCGACAAATTTCTTGGAACTTTTCATAAATCATATCGCTGCCAACATAATCCCTATAAACATGCTTCATATTTGTCTCATCTGGCTTAAACATTATAATAGCATTTGCATTGTCTCTTATTAAATGCTTGGGAATTCTAGTATAAGTTTGACACAAGTAGAATGAATCAACATCCCTATGTCGCCCCATACAAAAATATGTACGAATATTATTCTGCTTTTCACATGCAACATCATCAAATATCATAATTGAATTAGTTTTAGCTTCGTCAGGTGGAATAACTGATTCATTATCTGTAAATGTATAATATCCCATTCCTTTAATTGGTGAAATTAGTTTCTTCAGATATTCATATTTGGGCTGATATAAAGATTTTGAGTATAAATAGATGTTTTCAAACTTGAGTCCATTAGGACTTTCTAGTAAGCCAATCATAACATTAGTCTTTCCACAACTTGATGGTCCCACTATTAGAGCACGAATAGAATTTGGTAAGAGGGGGCTGTGCTTTATTTTTGAAGTAATGTTCGATGATTGATCAATATTGCGAACTAAAATATTTTTATGTTGTTTCACTAACTGCATTTTTGTAACTAAATGCATTTCATAATTGTTACCTCTTATTATAGAAAAAATTAGATAATATGGTTATACGATATCAGAAAACGTTTAGTCATAAAAACACCTTCGTTTGAGGAGGTATAGTAGATAAAATAATAAACGTTCTACCTGTTGAGCTTCATCTTCCTGGATATCAGTACTGTGGACCTGGAACAAAACTACAAAAACGTTTAAATCGAGGTGACCGAGGAATTAATTTATTGGACTCTGCTTGTAAAAATCACGATATTACGTTTTCAAAAAATAAGGATTTAAGTACTAGACATAAAGCTGATAAAATACTGGAAAATTCAGCTTGGAATCGAGTTTTATCAAAAGATAGTAGTCTTGCTGAAAAATCATTTGCATATATGGTTACTAATGCAATGAAAGCCAAAACAAAATTTGGTATGGGCGTGGAAAAAAAGAAAAATGTTGGAAAGAACAAGCTAAATGATAAAAAACTGTTTAGAACATGAATTAGAGCTGCAAGAAAAATACTAAAGAAGGAAAAGCCATTAGATATTAACTCAGCTATTAAAATTGCACGAAAAACTATCAACAAATCATTAAAAGGAAGAAAATCTCAAATTATAGTACCACGTGTAATACGTGTCCCAAAAATTGGTGGATTTTTACCGATTTTAACTGCTCTGGGTGAAATTGGTAGTCTAACAACTGGAGGTGCTGCCATAGCTAAAGCTGTAAGTGCAACAAAGAATGCCAAAAATCAACTTGATGAAGCAACTAGACATAATAGAGCGATGGAATCTATAGCAGTTGGCAAAGGACTTTACTTAAAACCATATAAAAAAGGTTATGGCTTAGTTCACAAAGAAGAATCAAAAAACTCTTAGAGATGCTGCCCAGTAGACCTCTATCTGATGTGGACCTAAACCGTTTCTCTATAAATATTCCATATTTTAGAGGAGTTTTCATGTTGAATACTCTACCAACCTGGACGTGGTACACATTGGGTAGCGTATTATAAAAACAACAATGAAAAATAATATTTCGATAGCTTTGGAAACTTACAACCTCCTTCAGAAGTAGTCAAATATCTTGGTACAAATGTAAAATACAACTATAATCAACATCAGAATTTTAATACACTTACCTGTGGTCACTTATGTCTCAAATTTCTTTATGAAATAACTGAAAATATTATATAAAAACACAAACATTTATATCTTACAAAACTCTTTAATGTCTTTTTATTTATAATTTAAAATACATAGTTAATATATTTTATTGCCAAATAGGAAATTGGGAATTTTGAATTAGAAATTCACTCAGCTCACTCTCAACGATTAGCTTTTCTTCACCTTCTCTGCTTAAGCAATAAGATCCACTGGATAGATCTTTAATATCGTCATCTACTAAAATATTATACCGTTTAGGCAGGAACATTATGTGTTTATTCATTTCCACTTTTAGTGTTGGTCCTTATTTAGTTGTTACACGTAACACATTTCTAATAGTATATTTCGTTGATGATTCAAGCTCCTTTATGTGGATTACAGTTTTGCTGTTTAGATCATTAAATTTTGAAATTAGATTTGTTGTGGAGTCCATTTTTTTACTTAGTTCTTCTCACTTTGAATGTTTAACATGAAATGATCTTAAAAGAAGCGATGATGTCTTCAAGAAGGCTAATCAAAAATAATTATGGTGAAATAGTGAATAAGTGGTGGATAGTGATAGACAGAAAGGGATAGTTATAGAGAAAAAAGGGATAGAGAGAAATAGAGTGCTAAAAAGAAATATGGAATAGAGATGATGGTGTAGATTTTTTAAAGATTAGGAGATACTACTTTAAAAATTTACTGAGAAAATTAGTCTTTAAAGAACCTTCCAACATTCATTATCATTCATTTATCAGCAAATAAAATGAGCCAAATTAGACGTACTCTAAACCAATTTATGATAGATTTTAAAAGCTTCAGGCTTTCTGATCATTGGGAGATGATAAAATTTTTCCAAAATATGCTGAATGAGAACGAAGAATATGGAGTTATGGAAGATGAAGACAACACAGAAGGGCACTTCAAAAGCTGTCCTTGGTATGATCCTGAGTGTGAGGAAGGACGCGATATATTTTTTAGGAAAAAGTATATTAGAACATCTAATAATTGGTTACTACGAAATGTTTCCATCATTATAAATAAAATAAATAAAAATTAAATTAAATTAAATTGTATTATTAAAAGAAACAAAAGAAAAAAAATATAAAATAAAATTGTATTATTAAAATATTCCTCGTTTTGTATTATTTTTTTCTAAAGGAAAATTAGGAATCATCTGTTTGTAAGTTTTTTGGTATTCACCTCAATTGAAAAATATTTTCCATTGTCTTAGTTGTTTCTCTTTATGAAATTTAATGGAATTTAATATTATTATGAAATTGAAATTGAATTTGTACAGAACTTCTCAAAGAAAACAAGACTGTGCATGTTTAAATGATATGAAAACAAGACTGCGCATGTTTAAACGATATGAAAACAAGAATTTGCAAATAAGCAAAAACAAAAAATTTTTTTATCCAACGAAGTAAAACCATTAAAGAAATAAACACCAGTCAAATATTTCATTCTTTTTTCGATATTTTATTTCAAATTTTTTGTTAAAAATTTATTTACATATGTACAATCATTTTTCTTGATAAATAAATTAATAGGATTTTATAATTATAATTATATAATTTTATCAACAATATATAGGATTGCATATACATAAATTTTTCTATTAATAAATAGGATTTTATTTACAATAATTTTTCTTTTAATAAATAGGATTTTATTTACAATAATTTTTCTTAATAAAAAAGATTTTATATACAATTTAAAAATTTAAAACTAATTAACTAAAAATTAATTAATTTTAATCATTTTCTTGAATTAATTCACGTTGAAGCTTCCCTAGATCTGTCGTCTGATCACTCTCCCACGATCGTTACAATCTGTAGTCCACTGAGAAGCGCTTTACCTCACCCATATGTCAAGATGATAAATCGTGTTAATTGGCTGGGATTCAAAAAATATCTTAGTAGTCATTGCACGGAAAATATTACGTTAAGAACACCCAATGATATTGAATCGAACATAGCAAATCTTAACGAGAATATTAAACAAGCTTCTGAACATGCCACTACCTCCCATCCGTATACTGGGTTCAATAAAATTTATTCTACAGACGTTGAACATCTCGTACGTGAAAAAAGAAGAGCTAGAAGGGAATGGCAACAGCACAGATTACCTCAACATAAAATCAGATTTAAAGAGTGCACTAAACGACTCCAAGAGTTGCTTGCATCTGAAAAAACTGCATCTTTCAAAAATTATCTGGAAGGCCTTGATGTCACACCAGCATCTAATTACTCTTTGTGGCGCGCTGCTAAAAAGCTTAAAACACCCGTTGAGTTTAAGCCACCTCTGCGCACATCTACCGGAGGTTGGGCAAGAAGCGATACTGAAAAAGGTAACATATTTGCTGAGCATTTAAAATCCGTATTTACACCAAATACATGTACCGGTGTTGCTGATTTGCCGAATGTAGTTGCTCTACCCCCTCGACCCTTAAAATTTACGATGTGTGATGTACAAAAACTAATTGCCGAACTCAACCCGAAAAAAGCTCCCGGTATGGATGGAATTAGTAACCAGATGCTGATTAAGTTACCTCGTACTGCAATTAGAATCCTGTTATTCATTTTTAATGCCGTTTTACGACTGGAGTATTATCCAGACTGCTGGAAGCTTGCCAAGGTTAAAATGATTCCAAAGCCAGGTAAAGATCTTTCCAAGGCTGAGTCATATAGGCCAATAAGTTTACTGTCAACAATGTCAAAGCTTTTTGAAAAGCTACTCATGACAAAATTGTCTGCAATTTTAACTGATAATGGGTGCATCCCGGACCATCAATTTGGTTTTAGAAGCTTGCATTGAGTAAACGCATAGATTGGTTCAATTTATCAGAAAAACATTTGAGGAAAAGAAGTATTGTTCTGCCGTGTTTATTGATGTTTCTCAGGCATTTAATAAAGTGTGGCATGAAGTCCTGATTTTGAAATTGAAGACCTATTTACCAATAAACATTCTAAATCTTTTGGAAAGTTACATTGTTGCACGAAAATTTACAGTTGTGGAAGGACACTTTATGAGTATACCTGAAACTATCTCATCCGGTGTGCCACAGGGGAGTATACTGGGGCCATTTTTATATTGGATTTATACTTGTGATATGCCTGTGAGCAGTAGTATCCACACTTCTACATTTGCCGACGATACCGCCTGCCTTAGTATGCACGAAAACCCTGATGAGGCATCCCGAAAACTCCAGGAACACATTAGCCAGATGGAACAATGGTTAAACTTATGGAGAATTAAGGTAAATGAACAAAAGTGTGTCCATATAACATTTACCTTACGAAGAGATACTTGTTCCCCCATTCGGATTAATAATCAAGTTGTTCCTCAACATTCACATGTGAAATATCTTGGTATACACCTCGATCGACGGCTTACATGGAAACATCACATTGACTATAAGTTAACTCAAATGAGACTAAAATTAACTCAGGTACATTGGCTGATTGGCAGAAATTCAACACTCAGCCTAGACTGCAAACTTTTAATATACAAATCGCTTTTAAAGCCAATATGGTGTTACGGTATCCAGTTATGGGGCACTGCTTCTGCTTCCAATGTAGAGAGAATTCAACGAAGACCAAACAAAATTTTAAGGTTAATAACATCTGCTCCATGGTACATTAAGAATTCAAATATACATCGTGATTTAAATATGCCACTAGTGACTGAAGAAATTGCAAAATACGCAGGCAAATATCTAACTAAACTCGTGTCACATCCTAATCCGCTTGCTCGTAACATTTTGAACTTTACTGGACACATCCGCTTAAAAAAGAGACATACAAGGGCTCTAATACTAAACACTCCGAATGAAGTTGCTTGAAAAAAAATTTTTTTTTTTTGCTTATCACCACTTATGTATTATTTACAACTATCACTTAGTTATGTCTGGCATTGGTCGGGCCTATTAATTATATGTTAGATTTAAGATTTGAATACTTATTGTTAGTTCATATATGAAGATACAATAAATAAAAAAAACATGCAAAAAAACAAGCGATCTCATCTAGCAACATGTCAAGTTCGTTAGTTTCCTTAATACGAAAATGATACCATGCATATCTGTTAATGTTATTTGACCTAATTTTTCTCTTATCGTCTCCATAACTTAACTTTCCTTATTTAATTCACTAATATATATTTGATGCAGCTAAGATTTAAATGTTAACATATTATCATATACATTAGTCTTAATGAATAAAAAATTTTTATAAGTAGCTAAACTACAGGGTGGCCCAGAAAGACCGAAGTGGTGTAAATTCCTTATAACTTTTTATTTAAGACATATTTTTTTAATTTTTTGTTTTTTAAATACAGTAAATTTATAGGGAATATTTTTAGATTAGTTGTTAAAAATGATATCCCGCAAGTGCAGGCCATTTTCTGCATCGCACAAATGATCTCTTTTCAACACATTTTCCATGACCTTTCGCAAAACTTCCGGTGTTATGTTGTTAATTTCGTCTGGAATATTGGTTTTTAATTCCTCAATAGTCCTAGGCTTATTAACATAAACTTTCCCTTTTAAATAACTCCAAAGGAAACAGTCTGGAGCGGTTAAATCCGGGGAACGAGGAGGCCAATTAAAATTGCTTCTACGCGAATTTATTCTTTCCCCAAAGATGTCGCGTAAAATAGCCATTGTGGCCCTCGGAGTGTGCGCTGTGGCTCCATCCTGTTGGAACCATATTTGCGGATGGTATTCCACGGCTGGCCTTACAAAATTTTCCAACATAGCCCGATATCGATCACCATTGATGGAAATGGCGACATCTCTTTCATTTTCCAAAAAATATGGACCAATGATCCTTTCTGAAGAAACACCGCACCAAACAGTACACTTAACTGGGTGTAATTGTCGTTGATAAAGTACTCTCGGGTTTTCCTTAGCCCATATCCTAAAGTTTTGCTTGTTAACAAACCCATTTAATTGGAAATGGGCTTCGTCACTCATAAATAAGTTATGAATAATGGAAATGGAAAGAGCACATTTGTGCGAAGCAGAAAATGGCCACCACTTGCGGGATACAATTTTTAATAACTAATCTAAAAATATTCCCTATAAATTTACTGTATTTAAAAAACAAAAAATTAAAAAAATATGTCTTAAATAAAAAGTTATAAGGAATTCACACCACTTCGGTCTTTCTGGGCCACCCTGTATATTTATCTAATATGGCTCTCTTTACCCCCTTCGATTTCTGTACATCATTTTGATCTTGAACACTAAATGAATACATTTTAGATCGCACCCCAACAAACTCTTTCATTATTTTTCCACAATTTTCGACTTTCATCATACCCAGCACCTTCTTATTAAGTAGTGGAAAAGTATAAATGTTGTCTGTAGGGTAGTCCGATGTATCAAATTGTTCTTGTATGTCATTTTTTATGTCAGCATAAAAGTCGTCCGTCTTTATTGAATATATAAAAGAGTCCGTGTCCATATAGTTTAATGAGCGTTTTGTCTTAAACTTAGGTTGCATGTACCCGTAATGGAAATTATACATTTTCCATTTGGACAGCTCGAGTACACAAAATCCTAAGTAAATTGGTTTATTGTAGCAGGTTTTGACTATTGTCATTTCAATTGCTACCAGGTCCTCTGAAAATATAGATAAACTATGAAAATTTGGTTTTGATATCCAATCTTGGGCACCCAAATGATTACAGTTCATTCTCTCCCAACTATTGACAATTTTAACATCTCTCCTCTTGTCCACATTTTGTATGGTTTTACCATAAACAGCATTATTGAGTAGTTTGAAAAAAATTTTTTCAAAAGCATTTTTAGCAGTGGCCCTATGTCTGGTATTTAAGTGAATGTAGCCTTTTAACCATAGAGATTGTTTAAGTGCTAGAATACGATGAGTTTTATTTAAAACTAAGCCATATTCTGAACACTGTTTTAGAACTCTAAAGTGTATCAGATATGTTGCTTTGTAAAGAAATCGGTTATCAACTTGTTATACTTCGCTTGCATAGGTTTCTTATTTTCAGCGCAAAAAGGAAAATCATTATGCAAGTCGTGTAAATGAGAGGCATAATCCAACGTGACCTCATATACATAACCGTCTGTTCCATTCTCAGCTATGCTGTTTGGATCCAGATTCAGCTCGTCTTGCGATAACCATCTGAACCCACCATGAAGAAGATATTCCGACATTGCCCATCCGTAAAGGTTATTTGCGTCTAAGTAGACGAGAAATTCTGATGGTTTCGATGCATCGAAATCTTCCAAATATTTGTTATTCGCTTTCGAATATCTTTGACTACACTGTACGATCCCCCCACGTATACATTTTTTCATAAAATTTTACATGTCTATGTCTGTCAATAATTCTAATTCAATTTTTGTATATTGGAGCATTGCATCCCAGGAAAGGCCAGGTGCTGTATAATATTGGCATGGATCGAGCTCATAAATACCCTTGCAAACTTTTCTAAAGTTCTCGAAAATATCTGTTAGTAAGAGGACATCTCTTTTTAAGTAAAGTTCCATGTAGTCTTTCATAGTTTTGCAACCAAAAGTATTCCATACCTCTACAGCATGTGAGTATTCCTCTAAAGAACAATCTTTATTGTTCAACTTATTAAAGAAATCACTGCGTGAAGGGAGCTGACACTCATCTAATTTTTGAAATGAATTTAGGTACTCATAGGGGAAAATACCTTTTTTCTTAATAAGCTGAAACTCGTTTTCTGACTGAAATAAGGACCTTATAGTGCTGAAATCATTATCTGACAAATTGCAGGCTAATGATTCCAAACTCTCAGCCATAAAACGTATTGTATCAAGAAATCTTATTTCAAGCTTATGACCATCACTCATTGCTGAAAATTGGGAGAGGGATATATAAAGCTCCTTATTGTGAGGGAGTACTTTCAGCTGCATTGAAATTTCACCTAGTTCTTTAATAAAAAGATGTGAGTCATAGTTTGAATAATTATGAAAGTATACTGGTATAAACTTGGAAATTTGGTAATTTAAATTACACTTATTGTGGGCTGCACCTCTATATTTACCACTAATGTGGCAATGATCTCTAACGCGATCTTTACCTAAAAATTTTTGACAAATATGACAATTTACCGCACTATAAAAATTATAAACATCAAAAAGGGATAAAGTATCCATTTGCCTATTATTAACTAAATAATTATTATAAATATCCTCACAATCTTTAACTAAATATGACACGAATTTTTTTGAGGCATCTTTCCCAGTATAAACCCTTAACTTATCTAACTTACTGTTATGGAGACACTTAATATAATAGCTAAATGCACAAGGAGTGTGCTTTTTGACTAAACTAGTTTTATTACTTACGTTATCACTAATATCTTCCAGGATGCATTCGAAGTCTGCGTAAACCACAAAGGGGACATCCATTTTCCTTTGATGTCCCTTAAAGCTGAGAATTGCATCCGGACCTGATGGCATACTTGTCACAATTTCGCCGCATTCAGTCTTATGATGACTTATTCCACTCTGGCTATGAGTGTACTGCAGACAGGTGTTGCAGAAATGTAGCTTATCATGGTGGTAAGTTATCTGACTTCGTAAAAGTCTGTGAATAATAAAAAATAAAATAAACGATTATAAGTAAAATGTATCTATTATAAAATATATAAAACAAGTAAATGTTTTATTAAATTAAAGTGTTGTAAAATTTTCTAACTTACCTTCATATGTCCTTTATCAAAATATAGTGATGAACTTCACCATTCTCCAAAAGAAGCAAGTTTACATGGGTAATTTTGTCGTCCTTAGTCGCATAATAGGGACCTATGATTTGATTTGCCTCCTCATTATACCCAAATACGTTAACGCTTATTGTACGATTGTTCACCTCAAACACGTTAATTTTTTTTAGAGCTAATGGGAAGCTTAAATTTTTGAAATTTAGCACTTCACCATTTCGCGTAGAAATAATGTCTGCAGAAATGTCCTGAATACCATAAGAACTGCAACGTTTTGGGTGATCGTATGTTGTGGTATCCATGGCAGCAATCAAACACCACTTGAAGCAGTATTCATCATCATTTTCAATGTTGATGCAAGATTTTTTTTTAATAGTTTTTGAGGTGTGGATATCCAACTTGATCCTTTGACGAGCGACGATTTGTTGATGTTGATTTCTGCTGGGATTATGCGTGATAAAGTCCAACTAGAATCGCGCTCTTCAAATTCGGAAATTTTGGTTGAAATCTCCTCAATCTGTTTACGGAATATTTCTTTTATGTTGTCTGCCTTCGTCACCAAACTCATTTTAGCTACATGTGTTATAACACATAGCTCCAAATCTTCTTCAACAATTTTGATATACTCCGCCACAATACTCACATGAAATTTAATAATTGTATGCTTACACAAAGTCATGTGAAGTCTATCAATAAAAATGTTTATGTTGTCCATAATAAACTCTTCCAGAAGAAGTTGGTCCTTTCTATTTAGAATAGCATATGTGGCGATATGATTTTTGAAGGCTTTCGATATTTTGAAACATCTCACATTCTCTGCTACTTCTTCTGTCCTAGAATGTGAAGCACTCATTGGAGTTAGCAGAGTTTCTTCTCTTCTTTCTTCTTCTTCTCCATCATTTTCCGGTAAACTTATGTCCATAGCATCGTTGTACAAATTCCCTCCATGGACATCCACACCTTGTTGTTGAGCTTGTTGTTGCTGCTGCTCTTGTAGATGATAATTAAGAGGTTGCCATTGCATTAAATTGGAATACTGCTGCATTTGATTATCTGGTGTGACGGGATTCTAATTGTAACTTGGGTACTCATATTGCATTGGCACTCCTAATCCCAAAAACTGATTATTCCATGGCATACCGTATTGTTGATAATTCATTGGTACTTGATATTAGGGGTAATGTAGAGAAGGATGTTGCTGATGATAAGACATATTTAGGTGCTGTTGATAATTTTCAGGAGATGTCTGTGGTTGTTCTTGATTTCTGTTCCGGCTTACGACCACTTGATCCTGCACACTATGATTTTTGACATCATCCAAAAAGGACTTTTGGTATTTATATACCTTATGGCATCTTTTGCACTGATAACCTGAAGAACTCATTTTTATACCCTTTACCAAAAAATGGTAAAAGGGTATATATAGGTTTGTCATTCCGTTTGTAATTTCTAGAATATTAATAAGCGACACATAAAGTATATATATTCTGGATCCTTATGCATAGGGAAGACGAACAAGCGATGTCCGTCTGTCCGTCTGTCTGTACGTGAAATCGGTTTTCCCAAGCTCCCAGAAGAGCTAGAGACTTCGTTCTTGGACTGGTGTGTCAGAAATTTTCCGAAAAATTTTGCTATTGAAAACCAGCAAAATCGAGCAGACGGTTTCAGAGCTGGAAAACTCAAACTCAATTTACCCATAGAAAATAACTACCGAAAACAAGTTTTTATTACTTTTTTATTAAATTAACTTATTTTATACTTCGGTATGAATAAAATTGGTATTTATAATTAAAAAAAAAAATTAATAATTTAAAAAATTAAAAAAACGTTTCCAGGGTTGGAAAACTTTAACTTTTTTCATAATAATTAAACATATTTCATGTTTTAGGAAGAAGGCTATTTTCTCAGGACCGGTAAGAGCTACGGGTCTGAAATTTGGACAGTGTATGTAGAACTTTGGTCGCTACAACAACAAATATATAAATGCTAAAAATTAAAGGGTGTTCCAAAATGAGCGGCGAAAACTTTTAAAATTTTATCTAATATACATACAATTGTATGTACAAATGTATATTGACACTTGAAATTTGTAAAATTAGTGTATTTTT
The DNA here is from genome assembly GCA_905220375.1 of Tachina fera. Classification (NCBI taxonomy): domain Eukaryota; kingdom Metazoa; phylum Arthropoda; class Insecta; order Diptera; family Tachinidae; genus Tachina; species Tachina fera. The sequence continues at coordinate 127,024,687 of LR999963.1, forward strand.
ATATAGACTACAACAAATAACACTAAAACTAAAAACTTTTAAATTAAAGGGTGGTCCATCAGTTAATGCAATTTTGACTATGTAATTTTGACAAAATGCTATATCTTGGAAACCGTAAGAGTTAAACTCTTGAAATTTTCAAAAACGGTCAAACTAAAAAATCCGAAAATTATAAAATCGCCAAAAATTTTAAAAAATCGCCAAAACGAAATAAATCACCAAAACGAGAAAAACGTGTTAAAACTAAAAATAAATTTCCACAATGACAAAAAAACGCTAAAAACCGCAAAAATCGCCAAAACAAACAAAAATGCTTATATGAACAAAAATCGCCAAAAATTAAAAAAAAAATCGCCTAAATGGAAAAAAAATCGTCAATATAAAAAAAATTTCAAAATGAAAATAAATCGCCGAAATTAAAAAAAAACGCCAAAAACCGACAAAAATCGCCAAAACAAAAAAAAATTGCCTATATAAAAAAAATCCCCAAAAATTAAAAAAATCGCTTATATGAAAAAAAAAATCGGCAAAATCAAAAAAATCGCCAAAACGAAAAAAAATCGCCAAAATTAAAAAAACCGAAAAAATCGCCAAAACGAGAAAAAAGTGTCAAAACAAAAAAAAAAATTCCCACAATGACAAACATCCGCAAAAATCGCAAAAAAATGCTTATATGAACAAAAATCGCTAAAAATTAAAAAAATCGCTTAAATGAAAAAAAATCGTCAAAATTAAAAAAAAAACACCCAAACGAAAAAAATCGCCAAAATCAAAAAATCGCCAAAACGAAAATAAATCGCCAAAATTAAAAAAACGCCCAAAAACCGAAAAAATCGCCAAAAATTAAAAAAATTGCATATATGAAAAAAATCGCCAAAAATTAAAAAAATCGCTTAAATGAAAAAAATCGTCAAAATGAGAAAAATCCGCCAAAACGAATAAAACTCGCCAAAATTAAAAAAACGTCAAAAACCGAAAAAAATCGCCTAAACGAGAAAAAAGTGTCAAAACTAAAAAAATTGTCAAAAAGAAATAAAAACGCCAAAAACCGAAAAAATCGCCTATATGAAACAAAATCTCCAAAAAATAAAAAATCGCCTAAATGAAAAAAATTTTCAAAATCAAAAAAATTGCCAGAGGAACAAAAGTCACCAAAATTAAAAAAAACGCCAAAAACCGAAAAAAATGTCCAAGGCCAAAAAAAAATTGCCTATATAAAAAAAATCGCCAAAACTAAAAAAATCAGCAAAACAAAATAAATCGCCAAAATTTAAAAACCATCAAACTAAACATAATGCCAAAAACCTAAAAATTGCACTAGAGAAAAAAGTGTGAATTTTTTCACAAAATTAATATCTATGTACCTGCATATCTCTGTGCTTATGTATGTATCTCTATACTACATAAACGCACTTTGGTAAAGGGTATATAAGATTCGGCACAGCCGAATATAGCACTCTTACTTGTTAATTATTTTATTGTTATTATTTCACTTTAACACAATTTCTGATGATGGTTGTAAATACAATAAAGTACTGATGCTATGGTTAGAAAAGTTGGCGTATTTATACAAAAATTAGTAGCAGTATCCTTGCAGCATATTTACTTTTTGTTTCTCTGCTGATGACTGTACTTAATTGAAACTTTGCTGCTTTAAAATAATCGTAGACAAAGAAAATGATTTCATTGCAAAATATAAATGTATTCTACAAAATATTTTACGCACAAGCATCCTCAGTCATACATACAAATACACAAATACATACATACATACACATGCAAATATACATACATACATCCATACAATTATATTTCTTAAACAAGTAAATAAATATCAGCGACAAACAAGCTGGATCATCCACACACAAGTATAGGGTGTTCATATACAAGAGAACATTTTATACATAAATAAAATAATTAAATTAATTGTTTATTAATTTATTTAATTATTTTATTTATAAACAATTTATTAGTGTGAGGAAATCATACACACATTCTCCCGATTCATATGAGAATCGCGTAATAGTCATCAAATCTATTTTCTCTGATATTACTGATATAGTATTACGATAAAAATTTTCTATAGTCTGGCAACACTGGCAATTTTCCCTTTGGTACTAGAAAATAATAATCATGTTTTGCCATCGGCATTTGAAAAAAAAAATACAAATGTGTTTTGCCGTCGGCATTTGAAAAAAATAAAAATGTGTTTTGCAGTCGGCATTTGAAAAAAATAATAATCATGTATTGCTGTAGGCATTTGAAAAAAATTATAATCATGTATTGCCGAAGGCATTAGGAAAAATTATCATGCATTGCCGTCGGCATTAGGAAAAATTAATAATCACTATTTCACCATTGGTATTAGGAAAAATTAATAATCACTATTTCACCATTGGTATTAGGAAAAATCATTTTCATGATTTTCCCGTCGGCATATACACTTGTGAGATCTTAATCTTATAAAACCCCTTAAACCACACCCACAAAAAAATCTCCCGTTATCACAATCAATATTACCCAAAAAAAAATCTCCCGTTCCCACAAAGTTAATGTAAACAAAAAACTCCTTATGTAAACAAAAATAAAATGCACTCATTGAACCACCCTCGTAGGTATCAAATTTCACAAATTTCCAAGAATTTAACAATTTTCAAATTTTAATTACACAAATTTAACAATTTCAGCCACAATTTAACAATTTTGCAAGTTTTATTGGCGGAGAATGCCCAGTTCGCTACTACTCAAATTCTTTTTGTTTATTATACCCTTTACCAAAAAATGGTAAAAGGGTATATATAGGTTTGTCATTCCGTTTGCAATTTCTACAATATTAATAAGCGACACATAAAGTATATATATTCTGGATCCTTATGCATAGGGAAGACGAACAAGCGATGTCCGTCTGTCTGTACGTGAAATCGGTTTTCCCAAGCTCCCAGAAGAGCTAGCGACTTCGTTCTTGGACTGGTGTGTCAGAAATTTTCCGAAAAATTTTGCTATTGCTATCAGCAAAATCGAGCAGACGGTTTCAGAGCTGGAAAACTCATACTCAATATTCCCATAGAAAATAACTACCGAAAACAAGTTTTTATTACTTTTTTATTAAATTAACTTATTTTATACTTCGGTATGAATAAAATTGGTGACCTAAAGCTCAAAAAAAAAATTGAGAAACTTAACTTAGTGTTTATAAAAATTAGTTTAAGAAATCAAATTAAAAGGTGAATTTAAATGTATTGAACAATAATAAAAAAAAAACAAGTAAGAGTGCTATATTCGGCTGTGCCGAATCTTATATACCCCTTACCAAAGTGCGTTTATGTAGTATAGAGATACATACATAAGCACAGAGATATGTAGGTACATATTCATTTTGTGAAAAAATTCATACTTTTTTTCTAGTGCAATTTTTAGGTTTTCGGCATTATGTTTAATTTGGTGCTTTTTAATTTTTTGGCGATTTTTTTTCATATAGGCAATTTTTTTTTTGATTTTGGAGATTTTTTTCGGTTTATGGCGTTTTTTTTAATTTTGGCGATTTTTTTTTCGTTCTGGCGATTTTTTTGATTTTGACGATTTTTTTCATTTAGGCGATTTTTTTTTCATATAGACAATTTGTTTTTTGTTTTGGTCATTTTTTCGTTTTTTGGCGTTTTTATTTCTTTTTGGCAATTTTTTAGTTTTGACAGTTTTTTCTCGTTGTGGCACTTTTTTTCGGTTTTTGGCGTTTTTTAATTTGGGCGATTTTTTTTTCGTTCTGGCAGATTTTTTGGATTTTGCCGATTTTTTTCATATAAGCGATTTTTTTTAATTTTTGGCGATTTTATTTCATATAGACAATTTTTTTTTGATTTGGCGATTTTATTTCGGTTTATGGCTTTTTTTTTAATTTTGGCAATTTATTTTCGTTTTGGCGATTTTTTTTGATTTTGGCGATTTTTTTTCATTTAGGCGATTTTTTTTAAATATTTGGCGATTTTTGTTTACATAAGCACTTTTTTTTGTTTTTGGCGACTTTTTTCGGTTTTTGGCGTTTTTTTAATTTTAGCGTTTTTTTCATTTTGGCGATTTTTTTTATTTTGGCGGTTTTTTTTCATTTAGGCGATTTTATTTAATTTTTGACGATTTTTGTACATATAAGAATATATTTTGTTTTGGCGATTTTTGCGTATTTTTGTCATGTGGGAATTTTTTTTGTTTTGACACTTTTTTCTCGTTTTGGCGATTTTTTTCGGTTTTTGGCGTTTTTTTAATTTTGGCGATTTTTTTGATTTTGGCGATTTTTTTTCATTTAGGCGATTTTTTTTAAAATTTGGCGATTTTTGTTCACATAAGCATTTTTTTGTTTTGGCGACTTTTTTCGGTTTTTGGCGATTTTTTTCGGTTTTTGGCGTTTTATTTTTTAATTTTGGCGATTTATTTTCGTTTTGGCGATTTATTTTCGTTTTGGCGATTTATTTTCATATTGGCGATTTTTTTCATTTAGGCGATTTTTTTATTTTTTGGCGATTTTTTTTCATATAGGCAATTTTTTTTTGTTTTAGCGACTTTTTCCGGTTTTTGGCGTTTTATTTTTGGCGATTTATTTTCGTTTTGGCGATTTATTTTCGTTTTGGCGATTTTTTTTTTCATTTTGGCGATTTTTTTCATTCAGGCGATTTTTTATTTTTTGGCGATTTTTTTCATATAGGCAATTTTTTTTTGTTTTGGCGACTTTTTCCGGTTTTTGGCGTTTTATTTTTTAATTTTTGCGATTTATTTTCGTTTAGGCGATTTTTTTTTTCGTTATGGCGATTTTTTGGACTTTGCCGATTTTTTTCATATAAGCGATTTTTTTTTAATATTTGGCGATTTTGGTTCACATAAGCATTTGTTTTGTTTTGGCGACTTTTTTCGGTTTTTGGCGATTTTTTTCGGTTTATGGCGTTTTTTTTTTAATTTTGGCGATTTATTTTCGTTTTGGCGATTTTTTTTTTTGATTTTGGCGATTTTTTTTCATTTAGGCGATTTTTTTTTAATATTTGGCGATTTTTGTTCAAATAAGAATTTTTTTTTTTGTTTTGGCGACTTTTTTCGGTTTTTGGCGTTTTTTTAATTTTAGCGTTTTTTTTCATCTTGGCGATTTTTTCATTTAGGCGATTTTTTTATTTTTTGGCGATTTTATTTCATATAGGCAATTTTTTTTTGATTTGGCGATTTAATTTCGGTTTATGGCGTTTTTTTAATTTTGGCGATTTATTTTCGTTTTGGCGATTTTTTTTTTTATTTTGGCGATTTTTTTTCATTTATGCGATTTTTTTTTTAATTTTTGGCGATTTTTGTTTACATAAGCATTTTTTTGTATTGGCGATTTTTTTCGATTTTTGGCGTTTTATTTTTTAATTTTAGCGTTTTTTTAATTTTGGCGATTTTTTTCGTTTTGGCGATTTTTTTAAATTTTTGGCGATTTTATAATTTTCGGATTTTTTAGTTTGACCGTTTTTGAAAATTTCAAGAGTTTAACTCTTACAGTTTCCAAGATATAGCAATTTGTCAATATTACATAGTCAAAATTGCATTAACTGATAGAACACCATTTAATTTAAATTTTTTTAATTTAGTGTTAATTGTTGTAGCCTATATAAAAATACACTAATTTTACAAATTTCAAGTGTCAATATACATATGTACACACATACATACAATTGTATGTATATTACATGGGATTTTAAAAGTTTTCGTCACTCATTTTGGAACACCCTTTAATTTTTAGCTTTTATATATTTGTAGTTGTAGCGACCAAAATTCTACATATACTGTCCAAATTTCAGACCCGTAGCTTTTACCGTTCCTAAGAAAGTATTTTTCTTCCTAAAACATCAAATATGTTTAATTATTAGGAAAAAAGTTAAAGTTTTCCAACCCTGAAAACGCCAAAAATATTGAATGTAATATTGCTAATCTTAACGAAAATATTAAGCAGGCAGCTGAACATGCCACTTCCTCCCATCCGCAGACTGGGTTTAACAGAATATATTCTACAGATATTGAACTTCTCGTATGTGCAAAAAGAAGAGCTAGAAGAGAATGGCAACAGCACAGATCACCTCAAAATAAAATTAGATTAAAAGAGTGCACCAAAAGACTCCAAGAACTGCTTGCATATGAAAAAACTGCCTCTCTTAAAAACTATCTGGAAAATCTCGATGTCACACCAGCATCTAATTATTCTTTGTGGCGCGCTGCGAAAAGAATTAAAACACCCGTTGAGTTTAAACCACCTCTGCGCACTTCTACCGGAGTTTGGGCCAGGAGTGATATTGAAAAAGGTAACTTGTTTGCAAAGCATTTAAAATCTGTATTTACCCCAAACACATGTACTGGTGTTGTTGATTTCCCGAGTGTAGTTGCGCTACCCCCTCGACCCATAAAATTTAAAATGTGTGATGTACAAAATCTAATTGCTGAACTCAACCCGAAGAAAGCACCGGGTATTGATGGAATTAGTAACCAAATGCTAATAAAATTGCCTCGTATTGCATTTAGAATCATGTTATTCATTTTTAATGCCATTTTACGACTAGAGTATTATCCCCACAGCTGGAAGCTTGCCAAAGTTAAAATGATTCCAAAGCCGGGCAAAGATCTGACAAAGGCAGAATCATACAGGCCAATAAGCCTGCTATCAACAATGTCAAAACTTTTCGAAAAACTGCTCATGTCAAAATTGTCCCCAATTCTAATTGGTAGTCGGTGCATCCCAGATCATCAGTTTGGTTTTAGAAGTCAGCATAGCACCATTGAACAAACGCATAGATTGGTTCAATGTATAAGAAGAACATTTGAAGAAAAGAAGTACTGTTCTGCACTCTTTATTGACGTTTCGCAGGCATTTGATAAAGTGTGGCATGAAGGTCTAATTTTAAAATTAAAATCATATCTACCAATAAATTTGGTTAATTTATTAGAAAGTTACATTACTACCCGGAAGTTCACCGTTGTGGAAGGAGAATTCATGAGTGTGCCCGAATCTATATCATCCGGTGTGCCACAGGGGAGCATACTGGGGCCAGTTTTGTATTTGGTTTATACTTGTGATATGCCTTTGAGCAGTAATATCCATACATCTACGTTTGCCGATGATACAGCCTGCTTAAGTATGCACGAAAATCCTCATGAGGCTTCGCGATATGTACAAGAACATATTAAACAACTGGAACTATGGTTAAAATTATGGAGAATTAGGGTAAACGAGCAAAAGTGTGTTCAGGTAACATTTACCCTGCGAAGAGCTACTTGTTCCCCAATTCGAATCAACAATCAAGTTGTTCCTCAGCATTCACATGTAAAATAGCTTGGTATACACCTTGATCGACGACTTACATGGAAACACCATATTGACTCAAAGCTAATACAAATGAAACTTAAACTAACTTAGATATATTGGCTGATTGGTAAAAATTCAACACTCAGCCTAGACTGCAAACTTTTATTATACAAAGCCAATATGGTGCTACGGAATTCAGTTATGGGGCACTGCTTCAGCTTCTAACGTCGAGAGAATCCAACGAAGGCAAAACAAAATTTTACGTTTGATAACATCGGCTCAATGGTACATTAAAAACTCAAATATACATCGTGATTTGAATATGCCACTAGTGATTGAAGAAATAGCAAAATACGCAGGCAAATATTTAACAAAACTTGATTCACATCCTAATCCGCTTGCTCGTAACATCTTGAATTTTACTGGCCACATTCGCTTGAAAAAGAAGGACACAAGGGCTCTTTTACTCAACACTCCAGATGGGATTGCTTGAAAATATTTTTTTCTCTTTTTTTTTTTTTGATTATCACTACTTATGTATTATTTATAACTATCACTAAGTTTATGTCCGACAGTGGTCGGGCCTAATACTTATATTTTAGATTTAAGATTTGAATACTTATTGTTAGTTCATAATTGAAGATACAATAAATAAATAAATGTATTAAAAAAAAAATAAACCGAAATAAAATCCCCAAATCAAAAAAAAATTGCCTAGGATATGAAAAAAATCGCCAAAAATTAAAAAAAATCGCTTATATGAAAAAAAAATCGGCAAAATCAAAAAAATCGCCAAATTAAAAATAAAATTGCCTACATGAAAAAAAAATCGCCAAAAATTAAAAAAATCGCTTATATGAAAAAAACATCAGCAAAATAAAAAAACTCGCCAAAACGAAAAAAATCGCCAAAATTAAAAAAACGCCAAAAACCGAAAAAATCGCCAAAACGAGAAAAAATTGTTAAAACAAAAAAAATTCCCACACTGAAAAAAATCCGCAAAAATCGCCAAAAAAAAATGCTTATATGAACATAAATCGTCAAAAATTAAAAAAAAATCGCCTAAATAAAAAAAATCGCCAAAATCAAAAAAAAATCGCCAAAACGAAAATAAATCGCCAAAATTAAAAAATAAAACGCCAAAAACCGGAAAAAATCGCCAAAACAAAAAAATTGCATATATGCCAAAAATTAAAAAATAGCTTAAATGAAAAAAAATCGGCAAATACAAAAAATCTGCCGAAACGAAAAAAAATCGCCAAAATTAAAAAACGCCGAAAACCGAAAAAAATCGCACTAGAAAAAAGTATGAATTTTTTCACAAAATGAATATGTACCTACATATCTCTGTGCTTATGTATGTATCTCTATACTACATAAACGCACTTTGGTAAGGGGTATATAAGATTCGGCACAGCCGAATATAGCACTCTTACTTGTTTTTTTTTTATTATTGTTCAATACATTTAAATTCACCTTTTAATTTGATTTCTTAAACTAATTTTTATAAACACTTAAATGTTGCTCTACGTCACTTTTGTTTTCAACAAACCAATAAAACATAAAGAAGCATAGTTGTGTGTATATGAAAAAATGTTTTCTACGCATTAAGAACAACGCTCTGTTCACAATGTCACCAAAATAGTCGACAAAAGTGGTGACTTGGGAACACTTAACCTCTCGTTTCCTCCAGGGATATATGTCATATACAAACACAGATAGAAAATTGTTCAATGCAAACACAACTCATACCCACACAATTAACATGTTGAAATAACTAAATTGTTTATCTAATTTTTCGACCTTTTTATATATGTTCAATGAAACTATTTTTTGGTTGAAAAGAAAAAAAGACGAAAACTAATTATCAAAAAATAAAAACAAGAATAATCCTGAAGAAGTTAACCAAAGGTTAACGAAATATCGATATAAAAATAAAACTATAAGGAAATTTATGAAATTTACTGACCTAAAGCTTAAAAATATAGTTTCATTAAACTCAATAACCAATAGAAATGTATCAGTTGTAAGTGAATAAAATAGAAAAAGATAAAATAAAGATACGAAATATTTAAGAAATTCCATCCATTTAATATTTTTATAAATGATATACAGACTTGTTTGCAAGTTTTCTTGTTGATGCTTTGAAAGTTTATTCTAAGATACGTAATATGCATGATGTAGAGTTGTTGCAGAATGATCTTTATAGCCTTAGTAATTGGTGTGACAATAATTTTCTAAAATTCAACATGGATAAATGTACCTATGTGACTTATTCAAGATCTCGTACACTAATTCCGTCATCTTATAACATAAAATCTGTTATTTTAAAATATTGTAGGTTAACATTTAAACCGCATCTGGAAAGGTTAATTCCGAATGCGTATGATACATTAGCGTTCATTATGAGAAAGTACTTTTATTTTTCAGATCCTTATAAAACTAACGGCCTGGCCCACGATGTCACCAGATATCGTTCGATCGAGAACTTGTATTGCAAACAACAATAACTTTAGAAAATTTGTTTTTGTTTGCATTGCAAGTTGTCGATCGAACGATTTCTCGTGACATCGTGGGCCAGGCCGTAAATCTTTATATACATCTTACGTAAGATCTAAACTGGAATATGGGGCTTTAATTTGGAGTCCTTATTGTAAAAATTCTATTGCACGTATCGAAAGAATAAAGCGGAAATTTATTAAGTTTGCTTTGCCGCATTTGAATTTTCTATACCCTCAGCCTTCACATGAATCGCGCAGTCTTCACTTGGGTCTTGAAACCTTAGAATATCGTGGAAAAATGCAATCCTTATTATTTATATTTGACATTATTAATGCTAATATAGATTGTTCTATCCTACTGGAGAGAGTTCCCTTTAATGTACCGAATAGATGTCTTCGACATTGTAATTTATTTTATAATTGCCTTCATCATAGAAATTATACTCTAAATAGTCCTCTAATAAGAGCTTGTGCTGATTTTAATAAATTGAATAGTATTCAAATGGTTGAATTAAATGCATCCAAACAAAACTTTAAAAACTCTATTTTATACCTTATTAATAGATTAAATTAGTTTTCTCCTAATATTTTTTAGGATTTTTAAATTAAATAAATTATAATTTAAAGTAGAAAAATAAATTAGGGCACGGTGAAAAAATATGCGAATGAAAGAAAACTAGCGACTACTTCAAGAAATACTTTGCAAGTCGAACACAAAGAATATTTTTTACACTTCAACATTTGTGAAACAATTTATTTATTTAATACTATTATTAAATCAAATCCACCCTTAAAAGTGAAACAAATCGCAAGTGTTTTTATTATTATAATTAACACACATTCATACACACATAACTCGTTCTCCTCATTACTGAGAGAAATTCTAATAATTATTTCTAATTACCGTCGGCATTTTTTTCGCGTTAAAATAACTTTATTTACGTTAAAAAATACACAAAATTATTCGCGAGTGTTAATTTTATTTATTTTAAATAACTTAAATAATAAAATTGTCACTTTTATTTTCTCCTTTTATTCGCTGTTCATAAATTTATAACATCAGTGTTCCATTCCGGTTGTTTCTATACCACTTGTAATAATTTATATTACAACAGCTGTAACAGTGAACCCCGTTTACACTAAGGTCGAAAAGTTAATTTTCATATATATAAAAAGTACTAAGTCGTTTGTGTGTTCACACTAGCTTCGAAATTTTAATTACATATAATTAGTAAATAATAATATTCAAGTGTGTTCATACTTCGTCTTATATATTTCTCAGCGATATTAACCCATTTCCATCCTCTGTTCGCAAGTGCGAACATAAAACTTATTGATTTTGATTGGTATTTTTGTTGCTTTTTTTTACTGTTATGCTTAAGTTTTTTACGAATAAGTATTGTATGTATTCTCAGGTTATATAAAATATAATTATCAATTGTATTAATAATATATTATTTAAGCCATAAACAATTTATATACATCATATTTTTAGTAGGTTTCCATTTAGCTCATGCTGCATATAAATTGTACAAAAATTAAAATTGTAACTATGCAGTATTCACAGCAAAGAATGGAAAAAATTAAATCAAATCAAAAAAACTTTAAAAACTGTAACAAATATGTTGTAGACAAGAGTAAACATTGGTGTTCGCAAGCGCGAACGTTGGCTGCTATTCAACATATAAAGTTTATTTGTGGTTGCATGTGTTTTTTATTTACAAATAGCGGTACTATTTCTAGCTTTTGAACAAGCATCTAAGAAGAATTTGTATACAAAAGTGTATAGCAACAGTCGTGGACTTTATTCAGCGAAGTAAAGAAGTGTTTTGTTTTTAATTTTTGGTCTTCTAGTAGTGAATTTTGCTGTGTTTTTGTGTCTAAAACGTTTGGAATTTTATTTTGCACAAAAAATTACGCGTAAAATTTTGACCATTGAAGAGATAATGGCTATAATTGAAGACGAAGATGATGTGGACACAGTTTGTGTGATTCCACCAGACAGAATCGATGAATTAACAGACGAGGAGTACATAGACGAAAATGAAATTCCGATAAATGATAACGTATATACCTACATTTTATTATTTTCAATACATACTTGTACATATGTATGTATATATGTGTGTATTTTTTCATTTTTAATTAGCAAACAGCTTTACAAGAAGTTGCCGGAACATTCGAGTTATATAGTCGAAACCACGATGAGCCTTTGCAAGATATAGAAATAACTGAGCAACCGTCAACATCTTCAGAAGCCTTGAGAAAAGCAAAACGAGTCAAAGGTACGGACAGCCCCATACGGGTATTTAAAGAACCTAAGTGGACAAAGAGGACTGATAGATCGGAAAATTTTCAATTTGTTTTACAACCAATTATGGATGGGTTAACTTAAAATCGATTTTTCTTGGTAAATAAATATTTAAATTTACCAAAGGCTGTAAAGTGGTTTCTAAGGAAATTAAATAGATTATTTTTAATTTCGGAACATTGATTAAATAAAATTTAGTGAATAAAAGAGTAATCTACATAGAGATTAATTTTCCGAATATTGTGTATCCGGCGAGGAAATAATATATTAAATAAAATTTATATTCCAAAGCACATCATTTATTGATTTAAACATCTTAAGACCAATAAATTAATTTGGTATTACTTTTTTGCTTTGAAAAATAAATAAATTTAAACAAAAATATGGCAACTAAAAACGCCAAGAATGTCCTTCCGAATTGGAGACATTAGAAAAACTAATTGCTAAAAAAACAAAAGTTGCAAAGTATTTCTTGAAGTGTTCGCTAGTTTTCTTTCATTTGCATATTTTTTCACCGTGCCCTAAGTTATTTCTTTATTTCAGTCTGTAAGGAACATTGTTCTATAGACCTAATAAATAAATAAAGGAACAGATGAGATCAGTTACAAAATCCACTTTTAAAATGTTTTTTTGTTTGTTGTATCGAAATTTTTGTAGCTAAGTATGTATAAAAATAATATTACTTGAAGTTATATTAAATAAAAATAAGGCACATTAAAAAAACATAGGAGACTTAAGTTGCAAAATTCACTTTAAATATGTTTTTTTTTGGTTTTATAAATTTTTGCTATTATCTTTGTCTATATTAAGTCTTATCATTTCTTTATCAATCAATTTAAGTTTCATTTCATTTTTCTCGCACAATCTCTTTTGTATTTCTATGTTGTGTAGTTGATCGTCTTTACACTTTTTTTTTTGAAAATATTACAAAGCCTTTCTAATTTGTCATTAAAAATTTTTGTTTCGTTTCGTTGGTCTTCCAACAGTTTACAAATAGTTTTCAAATTTACTAAATTTTCTAAACATTTATTTTCTTCAGACAAAAGGCTTTTGAGATCTGCGTTTGATGGAGTGGAAGGTCTGCCTTTTTGAGTGGCTGTAATATTTGCAGCAACATTTGAAGAAGTTGAGACAGTACAAGGTTTGGTTCTTGTTGGACTTAACTGACGAGAAGTGACAGATGTTCCTGTATTTTGTTGAGGTGTATATGAAGCAGAACTTTTGTTACCATTTCTTTCTCTATCTGGATCTGTGAAGCGTGCAGTTTTACTTCTGGATTTTTTAGGATCAGGAGAATGTGGGGAAGTTGGTCTGGATCTTTTTGAATAAGCTGAGGTGCCAGAGCTTGCTTTGTTTGCGCCAGATGTTTCGGCATGAAGTAAAATCGATCTCTTCATTCTCTTTATGGGGCTATGATTTTCCACTTGAGTTTTCACAAATAGTTTCTCCATTATTAGAATCGCAAAGCATATTCACACATTGTTCAACATCGGATTCACCAAAGGTTTTTCCACCAGTGATCCCGTCTACACTCTTATAAAAGCCACAAATTCTACCCATACTCTATTCAAGTTTAGTTAGAACGTACGATTATATTCCCTACCACTAGTTTTTTAATTTTCTCTTTTATTGTGATACATCTTTCTCTTAACAATTGCCTTCCAATCTGCCCAGTTTTTTTCCATTCGGAAGGATTTTTAGAAGGTAATCCAGTACTATTTAATTGCTCCGCCAATTCTAGCCACAAAGACTATACAACCACCTTGTCTCTTTTTACATACCCTCTCGAAATGTCTTGGTGGCATTCCATAAAATTCAGAAGAATTTTAGTTTGGTCGATATTTTTGTGTTTGTTCCTTTAAATAAGTATATAAAAATTAGTTATTAAATTTAATATTAAATGAAAAACTTACATTTCTTTGGTTGACTCTTTTTCTTCAGACTTTTCTATTTTGTGTTTCTTTTGATTGTTTCTTTTGATTGTTTTGTTTTGATTGTTTTGATAAATGCTGCCACTTCTCACTTTTTTCTTTAAATTATTTGGCAGGATCATATACCCTGGTGGCAGCGCAACATCCATTACGTTTTCAATTTGTGACCAATGATTTATACGATTTACAAAAATATTCAAATTTTCATACTAGAAGTATTTAAATAAAAATTTTTTAAGTGAAATTAATATAGACAATATTTATAATTAATTTTGAGTGCAGTTTTGCACATTTTTCGAGTTTAAGTTATTAAAAATATAAATTTCACTTAAGATTTTAAGACCGTTTTTAAAATGAATTTTTGGATCGTTTTTATTTTCTAGGGAAGCAAAATACGTTTTTGTTTTCAAAATCCTACAAAATTTCACTCTGAAACATGGCTGAATACTTTAGTTTTAGTGCTATTTTCGAACCAGTAATAACAAAATTTTTGTAATAGTAAAAATATTTGGGACAATAAAACACAAAAAGCTATACATAAAAACAAGCACATGACAATAATAACACTGTACTAGTTCCAAAATGTAACAAGCGGGGGACCTGGCGAGTACGCTAACCATTTTTTTAGGTTAGCTCTCATTTAAAAAATAATTAAGATTGAAAAGTTGGATAAAAGCATCTAAAAACCGCAACTTTTCCCAGTTTTCTACTATTCATTTATTTTTGTATCAATTTAAAGGACATATTATGGATAAACATATGTCCTAAAGACAGTTATGAAAAAAAATTGCAAACAAAAAATTAAAAAATTGCCCCATCAAAAAAATTTGCCCAAAAAACATTTACAGTAAAACCCGCATAAGTGCATTGTATAAAATTGAGAGTATTTTGAGGTACTTAAGCGGGTTGTGTACTTATAAGAACCCGCTTTAGTACCTCAGGTTGGGTACTTAAACATCCCCGTTTTAGTACCTTCTGTTGGGTAGTTAAACATTTAATAATTTTAAGAATATTGAAAATAACTTATTTAAACACAAACAAAAAATTTATTTAACAAAAAATATTTTGATTACATATTAATTAAAAACGTATTTCATATTGCTTTAAAAATTCATTTCAAAAATGTACATAATACATATATGTATGTAACACTTATGTATTTTATGAGATCACTTAAAATAAAGTGGATTGTAAAAATAGGTTTAAATGGCGAAAAAGTCAGTGATTTTCTTTTGACGCATGTTTTGAAAATTTTTTTTAAACAACTTTTCTTCTGTTATTTCGAGTTCATCAAATTCAAGATTATTGCCTTCCATATATTTTGTCACTGTTTCTAGTGCTGTCAGCGCTTCTGCAAAAGAAGGTGGATTCACTTCAATAGTATTTTCCATAGTATCTTCAGATGGTGACACCTCGCCATCGTTGTCTTCCAAAATAGATGACACTATTTCTTCCTCCGTAAGTGGGCCAAAGCATTCAGTATCCTTATCGCAATTTACATATTCCTCAAACTCTTGGGAATATCTATTAGTGTTTCGTCGTCGTCATCAGGAAAATAATTTTGAATCACAAATCCGGCCTAAAAAATTTATATTAAATTAGAATTTTTAAATTTTAAATATGTAGTAGTGAAAAACCACACCTTTTGAAAGCAGTTTTTGATGGATTCACCTTTGACAAGCCACCAGGCTCGTTTTGAAAAAGTCAACGCATCCAAAATCGAAATGGTTTTCAAAAAATCCTTTGTTGTTAACCCTTTTTCAATTGCAAGCAACTGTTTTCTAACCATTATTTGTCGAAAGTAAACTTTAAAGGTGTGTATGATACCTTGATCGAGAGGCTGCAATATCGATGTGGTATTCGGTGGAAGAAATTCAACTTGCACATTTTCAAATTCTTTTAAGATAGTTGACCACAGAGAGCCTACCATCCAAGCCTTATTTTGGAAGTAGTAAGGCAAAGGAATAGATTTTCCTCTAAAGCATCTGGGATTCTTCGATTTTCCGATAGCAAACAATTTTTTGTAACTCCCGTCAACATTGCACAAGAATAGAAGAGTCAGCCGTGCCTTTTGACCTTTTCCTCCTGTTACTGTTGTACCCTTTCTTGCCAAAGTTCCATTCGGCAATGCCTTATAAAATAGCCCACTTTCGTCAGCATTGAAGATATCGCGAGGATCATAAGCTTTCATTAAATCCTGCAATTTTTGTTGGCGATACCTATTTGCCTCTTCGGTATCAGCATCAGCCGCTTCTCGTGCTATTTTTATGAACTTAATACTTTCCCGACGTTTCCATCGCCATAGCCAGCCATTTGTTGGCATAAAATCGGAATGCAATTTTGCTGCGAAGTCTCTGGCTTTTTGGAGGATTTGAGCATCGGTTAACACAGTATTAAGAGCTCTCATCTGGTCAAACCATTGAGCAAGAGCTTTTTCAATGTCATTGTGCGGACTCGTACGTAAACGTTTACGTCGCAAACAAGTTGCGCTTGCGGCCTCCTCCACTTGTTGCCGGTTTCTCCAAATTCTATTTACAGTTGATATGTCGCACCGAAAATGCTGCGCAATTTCATTTTTCGATTTTGCTTTCTGATCAATCAAGTGAAGAATTTGTATTTTTTGCTTAATTGTCAAACTTGTAAGTTTTCGCCCTTTGCCAGGCATTTTTATGAATCTTTATTGTATATGTATGTATCTTGATTATGTACATACATACATATTTATTTTGACAGATATGTATGTGAGTTTTTCGATAAATTAGTAATGGTATGCATAAATAAACAATCGATTATAAAGAGTTGCCGTTTTAAAAATGCAATTGTATTCAGAAAGGTACTTAACCGGGGGAAAACGTACGTAAAATTTTATTTAATGCACAACAAATTATGGTACTTAGGCGGTTTGAGTATTTAAGCGGGGAGGTACTTAAAAGGTTAAATTTGTTAGATTTTTCACAAAAAAGCCATAGTGTCTGCAGATGTTGGGTACTAAAACGGGTTAGGTGCTAAAGCGGGGAGGTACTAAAGCGGGTTTTAATGTACGCAAAATATTTTAATTTTAATTTTTTTTTTTTCAAAAAGATTTCTCAGGACCCAAGTTCATCAATACATGTCTTTTCATGCGATATATATCAACATAAAGGTTCATAAATGGTAGATTTGATTTTTTTTGTCCTTTTAAGCAAGTTTTCAGTCTTAATTATTTTTTAAACAAGAGCTAACCTGGTTACAAAAAAAAATTTTAAATTCGAGCTCAGTGTAATTTATTGTAAAAAGTCAACAAAAAAACGTAATTTTTCCGATAAATATGGAAGAGTACCTATTATTTTAGTGTCAAATAGAAATTATTCATATGTAATGTGTTTTATTTTAAGAAATTAGAGGATGTTAATATTTTGATTTCTTATTAGATTGACAATTTCAAAAAATAAATTTAAGCCTTTTTTATCAGAAGTTTCAAAATATATATGTATTACATACAAATATTTTAGAAAATATTTCCACGAACAGGCTAAACAAGCACCCATGATCTGATGAACTTCTTTCATTATAAATATCAAATTCCATAAATCAAAATTTTTAATATTTTGCTTGTTTTTGTGGTTAACAAATTTTCTATATGCATTTCGGTATTTCATATATCAAAAATGTGTTACTAAAAAAGTATGGGTTCTTTTTGAAATATGGATGAAAGTAAATTTTCTTGAATTCGCCGATGTACGTGCGCACTTTATTAATATTCGACGGTTTTAACACTTTATAGTTACTTGCGGGTAAAGAGTAATGTAAAACTCAAATGCATATCTTTACATACATACATATCGTTAACTTAATACGAAAAGGCCCTGACCAATATTTTTCATAGTTTACAGGAGGAGGAAAAAACTAAATAAAAAAGATGCAATATTGATAAGAAAAATTTTTACGCAATGTTTGTTAAAAATACTTTACAAATTTAGTGCTATATTCATCTGATTTTTTTTGAGGAGGTGTACCTAGTAATGGTCTATCGAAATATGTAAAAATATCGATTTCGAAAAATTATGAGTTGGGGCCTTTTCGTATCAAGTTAACGATATGTATCTATTATAGGGTTGCATGAACAATTTCATCCATGAAACTACTGAAATGTTTGTTTACTAAAGCCCAACTCCGAATAAATATCTTAATACACAACAAACTGTTGCTTTTATCATACTGTGAGTGAAAACGTTTCGTTTCATACTGTTAAATGACCTGCACACAACCCTGATATGAAGTGCTATGGAAAGAAACAAACACTTCTAGATGAAAAATTAAAAAAAAAAAGGAATTGGTTTTGTGTAGATGTCTAACAGTTTTTTTGTTTTGTTTTGTGTTTTGGTCATGTGAATGAAATCCGAACAAACTTAAAAGTAAGAAAAAACAAGTGTAATAAAAACTATATTTTGCGATTTATTTTTTATTATTAATGCTAAGGAAAATTTATTAAAAAAATGGTTTCGGCAGAGTTTACTTTCCTAATTTTCTCTGGTGTTTCTCTCATTGACATCTGAATGCCACAATAATATTGTATTTAAAAGAAAGGTAATTATGTGTACATTTAACTGAAAGCGAAATATGGTATAAAATTAAATACTTTCTATCTTTCTATATCTAAATGAAATATTTTACCGAAGTTGCACATCACTCCCACTAATAGAAACTGAATTTAATTTAGAGCTCGTTAAAATTTTTTAACTTCCTTCTCGGCGATTATTCTTATATTTTCCCTTTTCCTACAACTGGTAACACTGATCTTTAAAAGCTTATTGTTTTGCATGAACTTAATCGAGATCTACTCAACGCGTGTTCTGTTGCAAATTTGTAAATGTTAGTATGCTCTTGTATAAGTAAACAAACCAACATCATTTTACTGCGTTCTTAACTATTGAGTATTCATTGCTCTTGTTTCATAGTTATTAATCTGTATGAAATAGAAATGAAACGAATAAAAAATTATAGCGAGAGTTTCATAAACATCATTATTAAGTTTCATGCAGATTTATAGTATGTATACATGTATGTGTGTATGTATGTACATAATGTGCATGTATGCTCCCACTTGCGAACAGAAACTTTATATTTTTTTCAGTATTTTTTTGGTCGTTTGAACTGTTATGCTTAAAATTTTGAAGAATACGTATCGTATTTACTCTTATCTTAAATGAACGATAGTTAAACATTTTATTAATAATATAATTTTTAAGCCATACACTGCTTTTTTAGAGGGTTTTCATTTAGCTCGTAAAGTATATACATATCGCTCATTTACTTCAATAGTGGCATAACTCAAAAAATGGGTTTTTTGAGTTAATAACGCAGAAAGATTCGGCATTTCGTATTTTATCTTGTGTAAAAATTTCATGCAAATAGCTTGTACCATCACCTCCTGAGAGAAGATTTTTTTTTCATTTCTCCATTGAGTTGTATGCAAATTGAAAACTTAAAACGCGTTTTCTGCAAAACTGGTTTTTTTGAGTTGTGCCACTATTGAAGCAAATGAGCGATATGTAAATTGTACAAAAATTAAAATTGTAACTATGCAGTTTAAACATCAACAAATTGAAAAAATAAAGTCAAAACCAAAAACTACAAAAAAACTTTACAAAATTTTTTTGTAGACAGTAGAGTGGTAATGGGGAAGTTCGACATGTTTTAGGAATTAAAAACCAGGAAAAAACATGTCGTCCGGACCCCTTTAATACAAAAATGATGCCAACCCTAATGCAAATGGGGGGATTTTCATGCTGAGATTTTCTTGGATATGTGTGTGTGTGTATGGGATATTGATTCTTTCTGCGTATGTGTATGTATACTGTGTGCACAGCTTTTGTTGTTACCCTGTAGTAAAGAAAATAGTCGATTGACAAAAAACACTAGCTATAAATTAATTATCATGCAGATATCAACCTAACATATTGAATAGAAGCTCACGTAAGAAATAAATAAAAGCAAAAAAAAGTAAATGAAAAGAAAATAAAAAAATCAAAAGAAGCATGCCATGAAATCAAATGCCAAATGTTTGTGTTAATATGTAAAATATTTTCTATGAGCAGGAAAAACTTTCGTATGAATGTATGTATTTTTGTTTTAAATATAAAAATACTTATTATTTCTATATATCAATATACATATATTCATTATATATAGTATATACATATGTATGTATGCATATGATATACAAATGTGTATGAAGATTTACATAAATATTTATATAACTATAATAGATTTTAACTGACTTCAGAGTGGTTGAAAAATAAGTAGTTAGTAGTCAATTTAAAAGTCATGCAGAGATGGCCAATTGACTATGCCTATGTTAAAATAGTGAGTCGGCGACAAGGAAAAAAGTCACTTAATGAACCAGTTGTGGTTATTAAAAAACCAGTTTGAAGGTACTTACAAATGAGTTTGAGTTCCTATAGGGTATGGTAGAGAAACGTTGTGCTTACAGTAAATGGATGTTTCTCTGGGTGTTTGTATGTGTGTGTGTGTGTGCATATGTGTCCGTTTTTCTGTTTACTTTTATGTTTGCTGGTGTCCGCTACTTTTGTTGTAGTGGAAGACAAACATTATACACCTGTAAGAAATGTCGATGGTGAAAATGTACTGAATCTATTTTGACTTGTTACCAGTACTACTCTCTAATTTTACAATAATTTGTGCTATAGGAATTTAGCATGTGCTTGTCATTGAAAACCTACTAGTAACACTGAAAAAATTGACTAGGTAATGACTGCGTAGTTCTTATGGGAACGTGGAGACATACCAACCAAACAGTTAGTTGCTGGAACATTTCTGTAATTTGTTTACATTTAAATGCAAGTTGTTGACAATTCCACCACAAATATACCATGTTCATTTTCCATCTTTCTTTTATAATGACGAATAGAAAAAAATAGTCTGACCGCAGGGTAGTGACAAGAAATTTGTGTGTATGTAGTAATCGTGATTTGATCGATTTTGGTTTGCTGCTGTGAGTTCTCGTTGCTATGTTTATATATTGTTATTGTATGTATGCATCATTTATTTGTATCTCTGGGGAAATAATCTTATACCTCCAGAGAGTGGTAACCCTGATATTTGTTCTGTTGTATATGGAAGTGGAGAGGGAATGCATTTGATAATGTACATATGTATATTGTTTTGGAATAATGTACGTGATCGTATGGTGGGGGACAAAGGTATTGTCATGAAACCTTCTATTATTTATTTAGGAAATATTATTTCGTATTTCATGACAGAGGAATTTGAATTTCAAATACTATAAAAATTTCATTATGTTTGTGTTTGCGTATTACGTCATCACCTCTTTGTGTGGCTGTGTGAGAGAGTGAGTGAGATTTTCTACCCCTAGTACGAGTATTTATGTGTACATTGAAATAAATTGTTTGTCATGCCAGACAATTGGTAGTATAAAATATCGTAACTTTATTAAAATTTTCTAATCCTAGTATGTTTTTATACTTGCGATTGCTTTATATTTTCTCATGTTTAAGTTTTCTTTATATTTTCTTTAGCCAAAAATGCCAGCACTAAAGTCTTCTTGTGAGAAATTTGTTTATATTACAGATTTAGTTTTTTTTAACCATATCTGCCTTCTTTGACTGAACGATAAGCCGTCCACCCAGAGAAAAACCATGTTGAATTAATGAGACACATTAACGAAGGTTTAGTCATACTAAAATTTATTATTTCAATATGGAAAACTATTAATTTACAGTATTCATTTATTAAAATCATTAGTTTGTAGGTATCTCAATATACATTTTTCTATTATATGGAAAATTATTGAATTAATGTGAGGCATTCTTATTTTTAAGCAACATAATTTCCTTGAATGTATGATCATGCGAATTTATGCTTCATATATTTTCATCAGTGTACATAAACTGTACATTATTTAATGTAATATACAAAGGGTTAGATATGACATATTTCTACTTTGTGTATGTTTACATATACACAACACGATTAGAATCGCAATGAGTTTTCAACTCAAGTAATATGCTTTCTAAAGCACTCTGCTTGACGGCCTTAAGCATTGAAATTAAAATTGTTGTGTTGAACTATATGTTAATACACTATATTTTAGTGTTTTTGTCAAAGTGTTAGTGCTTCATAAGCAAACACTGTAAAGATATGTATATCCATTCATGCATGCATGTATGAATGGATGTTAATATAAAGATGTGAAATTAAAAAAAAATTGCTTTCGGTGGGAGCGAAGTAACTAGGACAGAAAATTATTGAGAGTATAAGGCAACACGCATTAAAACATCAGTGTTGCCGAATTCTGCGATGTTATCTATAATGGAACAAACCAATTTTTCTCTCAATTGTATTTGAATTATAAGATATTTATGTAATATTAATATAATTTTGCTTCAACATTATTGTATGCTCGAATTATTCACTTTTGATAATCACATTGGCTTTAGGAGCTATATTAGTTACTCTTAACCAATAGTGCTCTATCCAACAATTATTTTTTATCATTTTTTAAATTATTGACAACGGAAAGTACGACAACTAAACAAATCAAAAACAAAAGTTACACATTAGGCTGCTTATGGTGCAAGAGACGAGTTCTGTTCTGTTCCATGCAAACAAGATGTTTTTTTTCTAGACAATGCAAAGAAAGAGTTTTGGAACTCCCTCCAATTTTTAATATAATTTTCAATTATAAATTTTTTTACTTCAGATACAAAAGCTGCACAGTGCTATTTGTCAGAAGTCACTGCTATCGTGATTTCTTTATATACATACAAGTAATGTGCATATTTATATACATATGTACACATACGGGGTTCTCGTTGTACCTTCATACTGAATAGTCGATTAGCGGAATTTTTCTTCCATTCTTATTAAACAAACAAAAAATTATACAAAAAAAATATTCATAGTGCATATTATTCGTAATAGGTACATACATACTGACTTTAATAAATAAGCTTTATGTGCTTTCCTAATATTTTTAATAGGTGGAAATAACAAAAACAAAAAAAAACCGAAAACAAAAAATAAAACACAAACAGTGACTTTGAGGAATACTCTATACGAGTAACTCAAAAACAAATAAACAATCATAAATTACAAAAACAAAAAAAAACCGTAAGCAAAAAAACACAAAAAGTGCCCTTGAGGAATACTCTATATGAGCAGGGCTGCCGTTTTTGGTTATTTCCAACCAAAAGTGGTTATTTTTTTCTTTAATGTGGAGATGTGAATATTTTTCTCATTTTGGTTATTTTTTTTTGCCAAAATAATGGTACACATGTACATTTTTTTTATGTTATACTTTTGAAGCTTTTATGTTCTTAAATTTTTAGTATTGCTACCAAGGCAACTGAAAATAAGACAGCTGTAACTAAAATCGCTAGTGCAGCCACCTGTTACAGGAAATGGAGGAAAAATGATGACTAATAATAGTTGCATCAAATAGAAAAAAGATATTCTCATAGAGAAAAAATTTAAATGCTTCCCTAGAGAAGGAGCAATGTGCTATAACTAGATAAAGTGACCAATATGAAACCAGTGGTTTCAGCGTGCTGCGATCTCGAACTCCGAGCCCTCCAGTGCGTAAAAAATTAGAATTGTCACAGAATAAACAATAATTACTAATCCTTTGAGAAAATGTGCAATTCACCTTCGTAACATCCTTTTCACTAAAGTCAGATTACAGACGGCTAAAGAGTGCTTCTTCCACAAGTCGCAGTAAACATAAGAACCTGCGCTACTTAGCGGAAATCCTGTAAGTTGTAGTCAACATTGGAACCTACACCACTTAATGGGAACTAAGCCTTACTTTTTGCCTGGTAATAAAGGGTTAAGGTTGATGTATTCACAGGGTGAGACAAATCGTGCCTTAGTACGTCGGCGGTAGCCGTTCGAAAAAGGACCACACGATCCTCCACTCAAGGATTATAAAATAAAAAGAAAATATAATGTAATATAAAATTTTTTACAGCACAATAAGATTTAAGTAAAATCCTTAGAGAATGAGGAAAATAAAGGAGATAAATTGAAAATAAAAATAACCTTCTCACTTAACAAAAAATTAATGAAAGAGCATATGAAAATTATTTTGTTTTTGGTTTTGTTCCCAACTTAAATCACGAGCCAAAATTGAGAAAAAAAAGAAAAAAATTATTATTATTAAAAGCTTACAAAATATATTTTTTCATTTCATTTTAGAAACAATTTCCTAGATATTTTGCACAATTTCCCAGCATCGCTGATGTTCAGGTAGATACCTTTAAAGGAAAAATTATAGATTCATTTCCTTTTTTTGTGCTCTAATCGTTCTAGAAGTCTTGTGCTCGTATAAAATTCTCTGAATTAAAATATTCTAATAATTTTAAAATGAAAATTAAGTCCTGTTCTGTTCTTGCTTATAATTTTTAATATTTCCTGAGTGAATATCTTTTTTTCAAGTTACGGAAGGTTCTTTAGGTCTTTTTAGAATGGAAGCATTACAAAAGCAAGTCCTTGAAATGAGCGGGGCTCTCAATGCAACTCTTGCCCAGGTGAAAGCTTTGGAAGCTAAGATTAAAGAGATGGAACAGGGTCCCACTCCACCGGAAGCTGGCCCTCAACCACCTCCAGCTCCTCGAACCGAATATGAGCTGAGGGAAATATCTCAACTACCTGACCGAGTGAAAGAGTTGCAACCTTTTGATGGCAACCCAACTCATTATGTGTCATGGATCCACAGCGTGGAATCAATTTTGCGTGACTATGAAATAGTCCGAAACAAGCCCATATACAGGGCAATATTACAGAGCATTCGACAAAAGATAAGAGGAGGTGCTGACACGGCACTGGTATCTTATAACGTATTTGAGCCGGATTGGCTCAAAATGAAGGAATGCCTGTCACTTCATTACGCGGAAAAAAGGGATATAAGTACCCTTGAACACCAATTGAACCAATTGACACAGAAAAATTCTAAGATTGACGAGTTTTATGCAAAGGTAAATCGCCAATTCTCATTAATCATAAATAAGATAAGAACTGAGAGTTATTCTAAAGAAACCGTAGATGCGCTTATAGAAACGTATCGTAATAGGTATAAGTACGAAAGACACCCCATTAAACTCAAGATACATTCAACACCTATCCCTACGTATCCTTGTGAAATCGTGCATGGGGATATTTTCGAAATTCAAGGCTTTAAATTCATAAGTTGCATCGATAAATTTTCCAAGTTTGCCAAACTCTTTCATATTAAAAATCGTTTTGCTATTCACCTAAGGGCTAAACTAACCAAACTCCTTCATTACTTTACAGCACCACGTATAATTGTTTCAGATAATGAAAGGGGCTTCCTTACCTCTACAACATTAAACTTTATTAGATCTGTAAATATTGAAATTTATCTTACACCTACACAGAAAAGTGAGGTTAACGGGCAAGTGGAAAGGTTTCACTCAACGCTAATAGAAATTTATCGTTGCATATCTAAGGAAATAAAGAACTTAAATCCTAAGGACATGATATACCTTGCCGTATACCGTTATAACAACACAATACATTCAGTTATAAAAAAGAAGCCTTCCGACATATTCTTCAACAGATCTGCAAGATTTAATTACCAAGAATTGGTTAACTTCCGTGATCAGGTAAACCAGGACATTCGTGGTCTTATTGAGAGCAATCAGGAAACCACTAATGACCGATTGAATAAGAATAGATCAGTTCCAATAAATTTAGAAGAGAACCAAAATGTCCTTGTCCGGGACAAACAAATTAAACCAAAGCATAAACCACTTTATAAACAGCACAAGGTTTCTAGGGATAATCGGGTAACGTTTTATACACAAAAAGGAAGAAAATATCATAAATCTCATGTAAAAAAACCCATACCCGAGCACACTTAGTTAAGCACAAATTTAAATAAGAAAAGATATGATTCAATGAAAAATTGTTTAAAAAAAAGTAATGAAATAAAATTATATAATAAAGCCTAACAAAAAACAATCAAATCAAAACTAATATTGTAAAACATGAAATTTTACACAAAAATAGCTAATAAGTAAATATTGTAATTTACTAAGGGCCATAAGGCTAAACCTAAAATTGGGAATTCATTTGAACAAAGAATTCATATAACAAATCACAAAGAAATGATATCCAATTTGTTAATAAGAAGTTCTTGTAAGTCTAAAATTTTCTAATTATGATTCAAAATTTAAAAAAAAGGGGAAAAAGAAAATAGTAACAACAAAAAAATAAGAAAATTATTAACTTACTAAATTTTTTTATATAAACTTACATATAAAAGTGGGAAAATCTAGTACATTTATTCAAACATCTTAATAGTTTAAAGACTTATTGAATTTTATTTTATTTTATTCTGAAATTTTATCACTTAAGCATACTCCTATTACTCCCCATCGTTGGTGCCTACCAAGTATTCGAATACCAATCACCTATTGTGACTGTAAAAATGGAGAGGGTTGGATAATTAGCGGCTATCTCAATATTGTACATGTTATAAACCTCGAAAAACTAGAAAGAATGCTTAATACCACTGCAGAAGTTTTTTTTTCATTGAAAACAATGAACTTAACAAAGAGGCGTTCCAATACTACCTTCAAAAATCTTACGATCGAATAAATTCAATCAAGGATATAAAAAGAAACAAAAGATCTATAGATTGGATTGGTTCAGCATGGAAATGGGTTGCTGGGAATCCAGATGCAGCGGACTGGAACCAAGTATTGCAAAGTCAAGAGAAACTAATAGATAACAATGAACACCAATATGCCATAAATAACAAGCTATTTGATACAACTAGTGAGATTGTGAAGAGAATGAACAATTTAATTAAAACTTTCAATAACAAAATATCTAAGTCTGAAGCTGAGGAATTTACAAAGGAGTCGTTAAACCAGCTATTTATCGTTAAAGAAGATATTGAAGAAGTTGTACGAGCCTGGCAGCTAGCGAAAAGTGGCATAATCAATACTAATCTTTTAGATATGGAAGAAATTCAGCGAATAGTCTCCGAAGTAGATTCACTACCATACAGTAACGAGGTAGAGGCTATTGAATACGGGAGGCCGAGTATATTTTCGAACGGAACTTCCCTATTGTACGTTCTGTCAATACCCAAAGTGAACCCAAAGAAATATGAAAGAATTACGATCAAGGCATCTATAATTGAAAACAGACAAATTGCTTTGAAATATGGCTCAGTCCTGCTGAACCACGACAACGCTTACGGCATTAGCGGTGACTGCATGGCGATAAGTAATACAACAATTTGCAACACACAGCAGCTAAAGAAGCTTAATAATGACGACTGCTTGCCAAGAATCTTGAGAGGTATCAACGCAAATTGTACCTTTCTGTCAAACAAAGAAGTCGTGATTGAACAACTAGAAGACGGCATTATATTTGTTACAAATTTTAAAGGTATCATTCACTCGCAGAAGGGAGACAGAAGCCTAGATGGTACGTACTTAGTAAAAATTTTTAACGAAACAATTGAAATTGGGGACAAGAAATTTAAAAATGAAATGTACAAGCTCTGCCGCCTCTGCTTGCTAATGTTTATGAAAAGGAACGTAAACTCGACGTAAATCTTTTGCATGAACTTCACGAAAAGAATAATGAACACATTGGGCATCTAAAATACCATTTGCATCTCTCATTCTGGTCACACTTGACTGCCTATTTTTTACTAGCCGTCATTACAATGATCATTGTTGTCCTTTGGAGAAGAATATTTGCAACACTTAAAATTCCGGCTATACAGTCAGCCGAACCTACCGCCAAAGAATCGGTATAATCAGCGGGACGCTGATACTTAAACGGGGGGGAGTTAATACCCTTATTATAGTTAATACACTTGTTATAGTTAGCACCCTTATTATTTGTGCAAACATTCTTAATAAATAAGTATGACCTAGAAATGAGTATATTGAACCCTGTTGTTAAATCATATTGCAATAAACAAGTAAATGTCTGCGCGTGTTGTAATATGATCCATATTTAAAATGCTTAATAAAATCAAATCGTGTAAAATAGAAGTGTAAGCATTTTCCCACAGTAATTTTAAGGAATTATAATTAATCAAAATTATTAAAAAATAAAATTAATTCGAATCTGGAGTTCGAAGGAAAAACAACAGAAAACGGGTTTTTGTTTTATTAAAAAAACGGTTGTGTGAGTACACACAACAAATTACTGTTTTTTTAAATCAGGGTTTCGTCATTGATTAACTTACATATGTAGGTAAAAGAATTATATTTCTTTTGTTATTATTATTAACTGTATTCAAATCACATGCGTTACATTATAAATATGTATGCATTTTAAATCCCAGTAAAAAAAATGGAAGTCAGTCTAGTGGAAATACATTTTCATTGCTTCCCCAAAATCTATATTTTTAATTTGCCGAGAGTGAGCAAAAAAACATCTAGAAACTTATTGTAGTCATACAAAACCTTGTAAAAAAATACTCACCAGAATTAAAAAAAATTATTTCTTTAAAGAAATTTATGGACTAATTTTAGTCTAAAATTTAAAAGTTATTTGCTTAAATTTACATGAAATCACTGTTTCAGGATTAAATTCGTATAAAAATAAACGAATTGTTAAAATAGGTAACTGTTTATCATTTTTCCTAGATAAAAATATCATCATAGAACACAAAAAAGGGAATTTTTCTTAATATCGCTTCCAATTCAGTACCAGGCATCGAAAAAGAGAACTTCTTGCAATGACAACCCTATGTAAAAATCATTAGAGTGGATCGAAATTTTCACTACTTCCAGATCGCAAACTTTACATTTTCATGATTTTTTTGGAGTGTCTTTTTTGCTGGGATGTTATTTAATAAAAATACTACATATTAAAATTTGGTTATATTTTTTCTCATTTGGTAACTTTTAAAGCGAATTTTGGTTGTAAAAATTTTTTGGTTGTGGCAGCACTGTATATGAGTACCTCAAATACAAAAAATTATGAAGTGAGTTCTAACGGCAGAAATGCCTATTTTACTGTGAGTTCTGAAGCTCTCAATGAAAATAATACAAATAATAAATCTAATGGAAGTATTTTTTTAACGGCAAATCCAATTTTTCGTCAGCGATCAACTTCGCTTTGTCCAATGCCAAATAGTGATTCATTAACATTACAGTTGCCTAGTACTTCTTCATATAAGTCAGTAATATCAACTCCATCAGGCTCGTGTTCATCACTTAATAAAGTTATCACTACAGATAAAAGTAGCTCAAAACCCAAGGCACAAGTTGGAATGGACAGATACGTAACAGTGGTAAAGCGTGGGCGAAGCCCGAAATCTTCAAAAATTTCATCTGCTCCAAAGATGTCTAGGGATAATAGCGCATCATCTACCAATCGTCAAAATCGTTTTTCATTATTGCAAGTCACCAACGACGAGCCCGCTGCATCATCGCAAAAGTCTTTTAAGCCACTACCTATATATTTGAGAGAGAAAAATTCTAACGCCCTAATAAAAAAATTAGTCTCGGCCATTGGTGAAAACACATTTCATGTTATTCCAATAAAGCATGGTAATATTGACGAAACTAAAATTCAAATATACGAAGAAAAAAATTTCCGCAAAATAGTGACTGAATTTGAAAAAAATAAAACAAGTTTTTATACGTACCAGCTTAAGAGTGCCAAAGGTATTAAGATCGTATTGAATTGCAGGGTATCGACTCTTATGTTAATCCCGAAGAAGTAAAAGATGCACTCATAATACAAGGATTTAAGGTAAAAAATATTACCAACATAATCAATAGGGAGAAGATCCCCCAGCCTTTATTTCGTGTTGAATTGGAGCCGAATGATATACAGCTGAAAAAAAAGAGACACACCCAATTCATAGCCTAAAATACCACTTATACCGAAAAATCACAGTTGAAGAGCCACATAAGCGATCAGGTCCCGTACAGTGCCATAATTGCCAAGAATATGGCCACACAAAAACATACTGTAAATTACCCACTGTTTGTGTTGTGTGCGGCGAATTACACGGCACTGCTAGTTGCAATAAGCCAAAAGATCAAAGTGATAAAAAATGCAGTAATTGTGGAGGTAATCACACCGCTAACTACAGAGGTTGTCCTGTGTACTCTTTTGTCAAACAGACTATGGTGCAAAAACCCAAATTAGCTCCATCTCAATCAGCAAACGCTTACTCCGCCACTTTTGTGCAAATGAGCCAACCAGTTACTTCCCGTGTATCGTATGCAGATGCTGCTAAAACAAATTCTATTCCCCCACAAAATGATCCACCTCCAAATAATTCAACGACTGCAAACTCAAGCTTTAACTTAAGTCGCCTTGAAGCTACTATTGACAATTTGGTGCAAACTATAAACAACTTTACAACAAATATGACTACAATGATGCAAGAAATGCTGAGAATGCAGAATACTCTGCTTCAAGCATTAATTAACAAGCCATGAACACGTTAAAAATATGTTTCTGGAACGCAGACGTCATTCGCCAACATAAAAATGAACTTAAGCACTTCCTTACGGAAAAAAATATTGATATAATGTTGGTCTCTGAAACTCATTTGACTTCGAGAAGCGCATTTAAAACTAGTGGCTACAATATATATGATACCACGGACGCTAGAGGAAGAATTTGCGGTGGATCAGCAATTCTAATGAGGTCAAGACTCAAGCACTTTACTCTTGACAGCATTTGTGAAGATCATGTGGAAGAAACTAATATTTGCGTAAAAAATTTGGGTACGACTTTCATAATATCTTCAATTTATTTATTCTATAAATCGCTTGGTCCTTGCTTCGTAGCAGATGCCAACTACAATGCAAAACATACGTACTGGGTTTCGCGCCTTGTAACACCTAGAGGTCGAGTTTTGTTTAATACAATTTCAAAAATGGGCTTAGATGTTATTTCGAGTGGGGAGCCCACTTACTGTCCTACTGACGTACGAAAAATTTCAGATGTTATTGATTTTGTCGTCATGAAAAATATTTCTAGGGATTAAATTTACATTGAAACTTCTCTTGAGAGATCCGATCAATCCACCACTATCATTACAATCAGTAACCCACTAAGAAGTGACTTAACTCACCCATATATGAAGATGATCAGTCGTGTTAATTGGCTGGGATTCAAAAAATTTATTAGTAGTCATTGCACGGAAAATATAAACACCCAATGACATTGAAACTAACATTGCCAATCTTAACGAAATTATTAAACAGGCTGCTGAACATGCCACTACCTCCCATCCGCAGTCTGGCCTTAATAAAATTTATTCCAGGGATATTGAACATCTCGTATGTGAAAAAAAGAGCTAGAAGGGAATGACAACAGCACAGATCACCCCAACATAAACTAAGACTTAAAGAATGTTCTAAACGACTTCAAGAGTTGCTTGCATCTGAAAAAAATGCATCGCTTAAAAATTATTTGGAAGGTCTTGATGTCACTCCAACATCTGATTACTCTTTGTGGCGCGCTGCTAGAAAGCTTAAAACACCCGTTGAGTTTAAGCCACCTCTGCGCACATCTACCGGAGGATGGGCAAGAAGCGATACGGAAAATGTAAAATATTTGCTGAGCATTTAAAATCCGTATTTACCCCAAATACATGTACTGGTGTTGCTGATTTCCCGAGTGTAGCTGCTCTACCCCCTCGAGCCTTAAAGTTTAAGACGCGTGATGTACATAAAATAATTGCTGAACTCAAGCCAAAGAAAGCTCCAGGTATTGATGGAATTAGTAACAAGATGCTGATGAACTTGCCGCATATTGCAATAAGAATCTTGCTGTTTATTTCTAATGCCATATTACGACTGGAGTTTTATCCACAACTCTGGAAGCTTGCAAAAATCAAAATGATTCCAAAGCCGGGCAAAGATCTTACTAAAGCTGAGTCATATAGGCCAATAAGCTTGCTGTCAACTATGTCAAAACTCTTCGAAAAGCTGCTAATGACAAAATTGTCCCCAATTTTAAATGATAGTGGGTGCATCCCAGACCATCAATTTGGTTCTAGAAGTCAGCATAGCACCATTGAACAAACTCATAGATTGGTTCAATTTATAAGAAAACCATTTGAGGAAAACAAGTATTGTTCTGCCCACTGTTGCCAGAACTTCTAGGGGTGAAATCGTCAAAAACTACAGATTTCTGTTCAAGAAATCGTCAAAATCGTCAAGTCATTTTAGAAAATCGTCAAAAAAACGTCAAATCAAATATATTAAATTTTTTTGTATATTAATTGTTTTATTTATTACAAAAATTATAACAATGTTTCAAACTTATTAATCATGATTTCAACAAATATACACATACATATACATTAATATATACGTATATAATCTAAACATGAAAAAAATTAAAATTAAAAATAAAAGATAAAAAAACTTAAAATGAAATCAGAATTCACATACGTACATATATATTTATTTTTAAAACAGATAATTTATAAAAAAAATAATTAGCATTTTTGTTATAGAAACATTTTATGTATAAATATCAGAATTTAATATTTTTAACAAATTCGAACTGATCTCAGTGTCATAGCAGTTTGACTTTTTAAGTTTTAAATAGTCCTTCCTGTATAGGATGACTTGTAAAGAATCTTTTTGTAAACGATTACGAACTTTGGTTTTATTTAAATTCACCTAAATATCCTTTCAATAAAATAAAAATAATAATAAATAATAAATAATATAAAATAAAATTTGTTAAAATGGGGAAAGCCAGATTTGGATCAAATCTTTTCATTTCGGATATTTTTTTCCAAAATTCTGTAAAGTTTGTTTCCTTTCCTTCAAAAATAGTTTTAAAATCTAAAAATTGCAATTCCCAATCATTTTCGTTTAAGAAATTTGGAAAAGTCTTTGCAATGTCCAGAATAGAGTTTGATTTGCCATTTACTATTAGGTTTGGATGAATTATGTTTTAAGATTTATATTGACTTTCAAAATCAAATCTTTTAAGTATATGGTCTCATAATTCAATGTAAAATTGTATACAATTATTCATTATTTCTTCTACATCACTTTCACAAAGATTTGAGTTTGAAAGAACTTCTGCAGCGTAAACACATACATATACATATATATATATATATATATATATATATATATATATATATATATATATATATATATATATATATATATATATATATATACAGTGCTGCCACAACCAAAAAATTTTTTCAACCAAAACTCGCTTTAAAAGTTACCAAATGAGAAAAAATATAACCAAATTTCAATATGTAGTATTTTTATTAAATAACATCCCAGCAAAAAAAGAGACTCCAAAAAAGTCATGAAAATGTAGAATATGTGGAAGTAGTGAATATTTCGTTCCGTTCTAATGAGTTTTACATTGGATTGTCATTGCAAGAAGTTCTCTTT
The DNA here is from genome assembly GCA_905220375.1 of Tachina fera. NCBI lineage: Eukaryota > Metazoa > Arthropoda > Insecta > Diptera > Tachinidae > Tachina > Tachina fera. The sequence continues at coordinate 127,058,154 of LR999963.1, forward strand.
TACGATGCCTAGTCACTGAATTGGAAGCGATATTAAGAAAAATTCTCTTTTTTGTGTTCTATGATAATATTTTCATCTAGAAAAAATGATAAATAGTTAAAAATTTTAACAGTTTGTTTCTTTTTATACGAATTTAAGCCCGAAACAGTATTTTCATGAAAACACTTGTACACAGAACATATTCTGTGGTACCAATATATTCTGTGGTAAACAAGTGAGTATCAATCAAGGCGAATTCATAACAGGTGGCTGCGCTAGCGATTTTAGTCACAGCTGTTTTATTTTCAGTTGCCTTCGTAACAATACTAAAAATTGAAGAACATAAAAGCTAAAAGTATAACATAAAAAATATGTACATGTGTATAATTTTTTTTTGGCAAAAAAAAAATAACCAAAATGAGAAAAATATTCACATCTCCACATTAAAGAAAAAAATAACCAATTTGGTTAGAAATAACCAAAAACGGCAGCCCTGTATATATATATATATATATATATATATATATATATATATATATATATATATATATATATATATATATATATATATATACTTTTTTATTATTCTCGAAATTAAATTTAGAAAAATCGTAATTTCTGGACCTAAAATCATCACTAGTGTATTTTGAGAGGTGAAAATCGTCAAAATACAGAGAAATGGTCAATTCTGGCAACAGTGGTTCTGCCCTATTTATTGACGTTTCTCAGGCATTTGATAAAGTGTGGCATGAAGGCCTAATTTTAAAATTAAAATCATATCTACCAATAAATTTACTGAATTTATTAGAAAGTTACATTACTACCCGGAAGTTCACGGTTGTGGAAGGAGAATTCTTGAGTGTGTCCGAATCTATATCATCCGGTGTGCCACAGGGTAGCATACTGGGGCCAGTTTTGTATTTGATCTATACTTGTGATATGCATTTGAGCAGCAATATCCATACATCTACGTTTGCCGATGATACAACCTGCCTGAGTATGCATGAAAACCCTCACGAGGCTTCCCGATATCTACAAGAACATATTACACAATTGGAAATGTGGTTGAACTTATGAAGAATTAAGGTAAATGAACAAAAGTGTATCCACATAACGTTTACCCTAAGAAGAGATACTTGTTCCCCAATTCGAATCAATAATCAAAATATTCCTCAACATTCCCAAGTAAAATACCTTGGTATACACCTTGATCGAAGGCTTACATGGAAACATCATATTGACTTTAAGCTAACTCAGATAAAACTTAAGTTATCTCAAATACACTGGATGATTGGCAGAAATTCAACACTTAGCCTGGACTGTAAACTTTTAATATACAAGTCGCTTTTGAAGCCAATATGGTGTTACGGTATCCAGTTATGGGGCACTGCTTCAGCTTCAAATGTAGAGAGAATCCAACGAAGGCAAAACAAAATTTTACGATTAATAACATCGGCTCCACGGTACATCAAAAATTCCAATATCCATCGTGATTTAAATATGCCACTAGAGATTGAAGAAATTGCAAAATACGCAGGCAAATATTTAACAAAACTCGAGTCACATCCTAACCCGCAATATTATGAATTTTACTGGACACATCCGCTTAAAAAAGAGGGACACAAGGGCTCTATTACTCAACACTCCAGATGGGATTTCTTGAAAATACTTTTTTTATACTTTTTATAAATTTTTTTCTTTTTTGGATTATCACTACTTATGTATTATTTATAACTATTAACAAATTTATGTCCGATAGATTTAGATTTAAGATTGGAATACTTATTGTTAGTTCATATTTGAAGATTCAAAAAATAAATACATGTATTAAAAAAAAATTATTTGAACGGGCTAAAGTTTGTATCGCTTTTTTAAGCCAAATTACATGTGATAATTATTAATGAACAAATAACATCAAAGTTAGTTGTAAATATTCTGACAACACATAGTTGAACGGAACAGGCAGCCGTTTTTTTGCGTAATATTTATAATTTGGATTAGTTTGAAGTTTTATCCCTTTAAAATAATTTAGGATTCCGGCAACACTGAATAGAATACAAGAATTAACCAACCCAAGAACATTGCAGACGGACGGCGCCATGCACTCTTTATACTTATCTGTTAGTAATTTTAAGCCAGGATTGCCAACTTTTACAGATGTAATGTAAAACCGTTCTTCTTGTATTAAGTTTGACAATAGAGTGTGGATACAAATTTATACCATTTTCTAACTTTTGCAAGTGCATATGTACGTAGGAAACAAAAACATATTGTTTTTGTTGTATATACCCTTCTTGGATCCTAGGCGTAATTACGTAATTCAATTTAATGGATTTGCAAATTATAACCAGTGGATTCTTAACGAGTTTCATTTTACACTACATTTTATGGTTTTTAAGTACAGATCCACTTTTTGACACGGAAAATGTCAAATTCCACTCATACACATGCGTATTTTGAACAATTTGAAGTTACAAATCAAAAAATATTATGGGTTTTTAAGTATTTTTTTCGAAATTAAAATTGATCTTTATTTGGAAGTCTTATAAATTACGAATAATAAGGAACAATGTCATGATATTTTACTTAAAAGTATTGCATTATTAAACCTAATAATATAAAAATAGCACAGACTGCAGTGGAATTCATACGAAAAGCTGTCACAAATATATATTAAAATTCAGTGGAATGTGCTATGTAATTTGGTGAAAGTTTAATAAAAAGTGAAAAGGACATTTTTGCTTGTTTTGTTGGCTAAAGGCTCAGTTAGCCGACTGTAATGTAAAGTAACTACAACAGTAATAAATAGCTCATAGAAATTGTTATGTGAAAAGTAATGAAAATCAGCTGTTTTTTACGTTCGAGTTACATTATATTACATTCGGCTAACTGAGCCTTAAACAATGCTTTTTTAACTTATTTGAAAAATTAAAAGTTATGTGTGTATCTTACACAAAAACATAGAATTGTATTTATATCCAGGCTGCCCAGAGAAGCGCCAGAGTGCCGAACATCAATCGGCTTTTTATAAAAATGAATACACATACGCTTATACATTTCTCTCAGTTCTCTCTCTGTGGGCTGCTCTGATTTATACCCAGGCTGTTCAAACTGGCACGAGAGTGCCGAACACCTATCGGCTTCTTATAAAATGAATACACCAACGTGAATACATTACTTTCGGTTCCTCTCAGTGGCCAGCTATGATTTATACATGCATACATTTAAATATATGTACATTATCAATCACTGAAAAAAAGTATTACTTCTCCCAAATTAAATATCGATTTTTTAAATCAGAATTCCCAAAAAATTCAGGGGCTAGATACGACCGTTCATGAGCGGTACCGTGTTTTTGTTTATGTTTTTTTTGCACATTTTCGAATTTTCTCCCAAGACAAGTAATTAAAAATAATATATTTTTGGGAACTAACAACAGAAATAAGTTGGGAATGACACAAGCAATGTAATATTTGATGAAATAAAATAATAATAAGTAGCACGGGCTATAAAAATAACACATGGCTGAGGGTACGAATAGTATAGTTAAATGCACAATTGGACGTGGTTTGAAAAATCTTATTCCATTATTAGGTTTAATATTGCAATACTTCTGAGTAAAATGTCATAATATTTCCAAATAAAGATGAATTTTAATAAAAAAAAAAATCGAAAATTCATAATATTTCTTGACTTGTAACTTCAAATTGCTTAAAATACGCATTTGTATTGTATTTGTGAGTGGAATTAGACATTTTCCATTGCCAAAATTGGTCACAAATACTTTTCTTTACTTCCTAACCATAATATGTTGTAGAAACTGAAACTAGTTAAGAATCCACTGGTTATAATTTTTAAATCCATAAAGTTTAATTAACTAATTACCGATAAAATCATAGAAAGTATGAATGCAAAAGAATATGAAAATAAGGATTAATTTTTGTCTTCCCTTTTTACCGAACTTATCAAGAAGCAAGAAAAATAACAGCAAAAAAATTGTTCTTCTTTTATTGTTTTTCGAAAAAGGAGATAATTTGTTTTCAAAAATTTCAACATGCAGAAAGAAATTTAAAATGATAAAGTGAAAACTAATATTATTTTTTTGACATTTTAAGTTCTAGTTCAAAAGTCGAAATTGATAATACTGAGATGTTTATAATATGTATGGCTGGCACATACATATATAAGCAAACGATTTGAAGTAATACAGTGTTTAATATCGTTTGTGGTTACACGCAAAATATTTCACACTTAAAAATACGAAAAAAAAAAATTCGTAATACAATTTTTCTGCAATAAACGAATTTTGTACATTTTACGAAAATGTTATAGCGTGCAAGGAAACAGATTTTGTAATTTTACGAGTTTCGTTATATTACAAATATTAATTTTTACAATTATTTTCATATATGAGTATATTACCATATTTTTCGTTTATTTTATTGAAATTTCCTAAATTAAACAAATTTGTTTGCTGTAATTTAGTTTATGGTACAAAGTTATTCCTTAATCTACACATGTTTCTTGAATTATTCGGAAACAATTTTCATATGTATAAATAAAAGCTGCTGTTTTGTTTTATTTTTTAGTTTTTCCCTCATTTCTTTTCCTGTCATTATGAAGTTTTATATTAAAAATATTTGTAATAAAAATTAGTTTTTGATTTAATCGACAGTTTGATTTGCGAGTTTCAGTGCATAGTTTAATGTACATATGTACATTATGTATGCCATTTAACTTACTAAAAATAAAGATATAAATAAATAAAGAGAAGAGAACCATTTCATATTACTTTTCTATAACAATATTAAAAAAATAACTTTAAAGTACTTTAGAGATCTACGATACATATGTTATATATGTATAACTGTCTAAACTGTGTTGATTTTTTTAAATATATACATACATACATACATACATATGTATATATGTGTTTCATTGCGTTTATATACACATATGCACATATCGATACCATAATTTCAATAAATTGAAACACATAAATTTTTAAATTTTATGTGTTTCAGTTATATATTTTTAACTTTCTTCAAGTTGAAAATAACAGAGACTTAACCGGTAGAATTGTAACGTACTATACACATTTATTTACAATTTCATAACTTTTGTGATGTTTAATAAGTAATTACAATTTACTAAATTGATTAAACTATTTTGATTTTTTTATTTAAAAATTTTTCTTCTACTAATTAAATAGAGGTATGTACGCTTATGTAATATAAAGTGTGTTCACATTTTAAACGGAATGCCACAGTAAATTCTACATAAGCATAAATTCATACATGAGCATGTATCAATATATTATATGGAAATCTTTCAATAAATAGCCTTTTCAACATTTTTAAAATTTGACCATAACATAGCTTTTATTTTAAGCCGAAAAGTTATATGTACGTCATTGCTGTTTCCTTGAAAATCTACATCGTTTGGTATTTCATTGTTCTCACTACACACATTTTATCATTTCAGAATATTGTGGTACATGTTTTAAACTTAATGAAATTCATAGAAGCTAATTGTTTTCTACTTCTACATATAAATGTGGATGTGACAGAACTTGTATGCCAATTTTTGCTAGTTTCTAAAACAGGTTTATATCAACTGAATCTCTGTAAGGTTTTATTTCTTCCTAAAACTCAAAAATGAACTCAGTGTTTCTCAACTGCATTAAGTGAATCATTTTCCATATATTTTTGATTATGAAAATGCTTGATTATGAAATGAATATGCCATTATAATTCTCTCTTGTCAGACAAATCACTTTTTACATTAATTAAATTAAATATTAGTCAGAGTTTCATATAGCGCGTATTCATTAAATCAGTCTTCTAACAATACAAATAAAAACATCTTGAAATGCACAATTTTAATTTTTAAATGACAGGCATGCTCAAAACAAAATAGATTTGAAATTTTAAGTTTAGCGCACTTAGAGCAAAAAAATTACAAACAAATTTAACAAGTAAGAGTGCTATATTCGGCTGTGCCGAATATTATATACCCTTTACCAAAGTGCGTTTTTGTAGTATAGAGATACAAACATAAGCAGAGATATGTAGGTACATATTAATTTTGTGAAAAATGCATACTTTTTTCTCTAGTGCAATTTTTAGGTTTTTGGCATTATGTTCAATTTGGTGCTTTTTAAATTTTGGTGATTTATTTTATTTTGCTGATTTTTTTAGTTTTGGCGATTTTTTTCATATAGGCAATTTTTTTTTGGTTGTGGCGACTTTTTTCGGTTTTTGTCTTTTTTTAATGTTGGCGATTTTTTCGTTCTGGCGTTTTTTTTTTTTTTTTTTGATTTTGACGATTTTTTTCATTTAGGCGATTTTTTATTTTTTATATATTTTATTGTTTTTTATTTTTTTGTGGCAATTTTTTTTAGTTTTGACACTTTTTTTCTCGTTTTGGTGAATTTTTCGGTTTTTGGCGCTTTTTTAATTTTGGCGACCTTTTTTCCTTCTGGCAATTTTTTCATTTTGACAATTTTTTTTTCATTTAGGCAATTTTTTTCATATAGTCAATTATTTTTGTTTTGGCTATTTTGTAGGTTTTTGGCGTTTTTATTTCTTTTTGGCAATTTTTTTAGTTTTGACAATTTTTTCTCGTTTAGGCGATTTTTTCCGGTTTTTGGCGTTTTTTTAATTTTCGCAATTTTTTTTCGTTTTGGCGGATTTTTTTTTATTTGACGGTTTTTTTTTAATTTTTGCGATTTTTTTTCATATAGGCAATTTTTTTTTGTTTTAACGATTTTTGCGGTTTTTGGCGTTTTTTTGTCATTGTGGACATTTATTTTTAGTTTTGACACGTTTTTCTCGTTTTGGCATTTTTTTTCGGTTTTTGGCGTTTTTTTTTAATTTTAGCGTTTTTTTTCATTTTGGCGATTTTTTTCGTTTTGGCGATTTTTTTAAATTTTTGCCGATTTTATAATTTTCGGATTTTTTAGTTTGACCGTTTTAGAAAATTTCAAGAGTTTAACTCTTACAGTTTCCAAGATATAGCAATTTGTCAAAATTACATAGTCAAAATTGCATTAACTGATGGACCACCCTTTAATTTAAATTTTTTAATATTTTAGTGTTAATTGTTGTAGCCTATATAAAAATACACTAATTTTACAAATTTCAAGTGTCAATATACATATGTAAACACAAACAAACAATTGTATGTATATTACATGGGATTTTAAAAGTTTTCGTCACTCATTTTGGAACACACTTTAATTTTTAGCTTTTATATATTTGTTGTTTTAGCGACCAAAGTTCTACATGCACTGTCCAAATTTCAGACCCGTAGCTTTTACCGTTCCTGAAAAAATAGCCTTCTTCCTAAAACATGAAATATGTTTAATTATTAGGAAAAAAGTTAAAGTTTTCCAACCCTGGAAACGATTTTTTAATTTGTTAAATTTTAAAATTTTTTTTAATTATAAATACTAATTTTATTCATACCGAAGTATAAAATAAGTTAATTTAATAACAAGTAAGAGTGTTATATTCGGCTGTGCCGAATCTTATATATATATATATATATATATATATATATATATATATATATATATATATATATATATATAATCTTAGTATAGAGATACATACATAAGCACAGAGATATTTAGGCACATATTAATTTTGTGAAAAAAATCATACTTTTTGTGCAATTTTTAGGTTTTAGGCATTATGTTTAATTTGATGCTTTTTTCGCGATTTTTTTCATATAGGCAATTTTTTTTATTATGGCAATTTTTTCGGTTTTTTGGCGTTTTTTAATTTTGACGTTTTTTTAATTTTGGCAATTTTTTCGTTTTGGCAATTTTTTTATTTTGACGATTTTTTTTTCATTAAGACGATTTTTTTATTTTTTATATATTTTATTTGTTTGTATTTTTTTGTGGAAATTTTTTAGTTTTGACACCTTTTTTCTCGTTTTGGCGCTATTTTTCGGTTTTTGGTGTTTTTTTAATTTTGGCGACTTTTTTCCTTCTGGCAATTTGTTTGATTTTGAAAATTTTTTTCATTTAGGCGATTTTTTAATTTTGGCGATTTATTTTCGTTTTGGCGATTTTTTTGATTTTGGCGATTTTTTTTCATTTAGGCGATTTTTTTTCCTTTTTGGCGATTGTTGTTCATATAAGCATTTTTTTTTGTTTCGGCGATTTTTGCGGATTTTTGTCATTGTATGAATTTTTTGTTGTTTTGACACTTTTTTCTCGTTTTGGCAATTTTTTTCGGTTTTTGGCGTTTTTTTAATTTTGGCGATTTTTTTAATTTTGCCGATTTTTTTTCATATAAGCGATTTTTTTAGTTTTTGGCGATTTTGTTTTCATTAGGCAATTTTTTTTTTGTTGTGGCGATTTTTTTCGGTTTTTGGCGTTTTTTTAATTTTGGCAATTTATTTTCGTTTTTGCGATTTTTTAGATTTTGGCAATTTTTTTCATTTAGGCGATTTTTTTCATTTTTGGCGGTTTTTGTTCATATAAGCTTTTTTTGTTTTGACGATTTTTGCTGGTTTTTGTCATTGTGGGAATTTTTTTTTTGTTTTGACACTTTTTTCTCGTTTTGGCGATTTTGTTCGGGTTTTGGCGTTTTTTTAATTTTGCGATTTTTTTTCGTTTTGGCGATTTTTTTCATTTTGCCGATTTTTTTTTTGATATAAGCGATTTTTTTAATTTTTGGCGATTTTTTTCCATATAGGCAATTTTTTTTGTTTTGGCGATTTTTTTCAGTGTTTGGGGTTTTTTTTTAATTTTGGCGATTTATTTTTGTTTTGGGGATTTTTTTTATTTTGGCAATTTTTTTTCATTTAGGCGATTTTTTTTTAATTTTTGGCGATTTATGTTCATATAAAATTTTTTTTGTTTTGGCGATTTTTGCGGTTTTTGGTGTTTTTTTTTTTGTCATTGTGGAAATTTATTTTTAGTTTTGACACGTTTTTCTCGTTTTGGCGATTTTTTCGGTTTTTGGCGTTTTTTTTATATAAGCGTTATTTTTCATTTTGGCAATTTTTTACGTTTTGGCGATTTTTTTTAAATTTTTGGCAATTTTATAATTTTTGGATTTTTTAGTTTTACCGTTTTTTTTACAGTTTAGCTCTTACGGTTTCCAAGATATAGATAGCAATTTGTTAAAATTACATAGTCAAAATTTCATTAACTAATGGACCACCCTTTAATTTAAATTTTTTTAATTTTAGTGTTAATTGTTGTAGCATATATAAAAATACACTAATTTTACAAATTTCAAGTGTCAATATGCATATGTACATACATAATACAATTGCATGTATATTACATGGGATTTTACAAGTTTACGTCACTCATTTGGGAACACCCTTTAATTTTTAGCTTTTATATATTTGTTGTTGTAGCGACCAAAGTTCTACATACACTGTCCAAATTTCAGACCCGTAGCTTTTACCGTTCCTGAGAAAATAGCCTTCTTCCTAAAACATGAAATATGTTTAATTATTAGAAAAAAAGTTAAAGTTTTCCAACCCAGGAAACGTTTCTTTAATTTGTTAAATTTTTAAATTTTTTTAATTATAAATACCAATTTTATTCATACCGAAGTATAAAATAAGTTAATTTAATAAAAAAGTAATAAAAACTTGTTTTCGGTAGTTATTTTCTATGGGAAAATTGAGTTTGAGTTTTCCAGCTCTGAAACCGTCTGCCCGATTTTGCTGATTTTCAATAGCAAAATTTTTCGGAAAATTTCTGATACACCAGTCTAAGAACGAAGTCGTTAGCTCTTCTGGGAGCTTGAGAAATCCGATTTCACGTACAGACAGACGGACAGACGGACATCGCTTGTTCGTCTTCCCTATGCATAAGGATCCAGAATATATATACTTTATGTGTCGCTTATTAATATTGTAGAAATTACAAACGGAATGACAAACCTATATATACCCTTTTACCATTTTTTGGTAAAGTGTATAAAAACAGTACATACATGAAAAAACTAGTACAGTGGTCGGCATATTTATTTTGTCACCTGAGAAATTTTACCATTTTGAATTTTTTCAGATATCCAAAAAATAAAAAATTCCAAATTTTATTTTAAATGAAATATGTATTTATTTAATAACTAAAAAACATAAAATCATAACTTCTGAAATTAAATGTGTATTCTATGCAACTAATTTAAAAATTTAGGGGGTGGCATAAGTATTTTGACATATAGTATTTTAACTTTTTAAATGAAAATATGTTATTCGAACTTTTATAATACTTTTAGATATTTTTAATATTAATAAAACGTGTATCCTCCTTTAGCGGCAATGACTTTTCGGAGTATTTTAGGAACTGAATCGATCAAGTTTTGAATGTATTTTGTTGGTACGTCCTCCCACAAAGATTTAACTTCAGAAATTGTTCCTTCCCTGGTTCTTGTCAGATCTGCAGTTCTTTGGCGCTTCACATATGACCAAACATTCTCAATCACATTCAAATCCGGACTTTGGGGTGGCCAATCCAAAGTTTCAATGAAATTTTCTCTCAAAAATTTTATCATTTTACTCTTGTGGCAAGGCGCATTGTCCTGTTGGAAAATAAATGACGGTCCAATCAACCTATCGCCAGAAGGAAATGTGTGTTCATTTAAAATTTTCAAATATTGGTTTTGGTTCATCGAACCGTCGATGGGAACCAAGTCTCCCAAGCCTTTATATGCTATACAGCCTCAGAACATGACTGTGCCACCTCCATGACTAACTTTTTCGACAACAGGTGCGATTTTTGTTCGAGTTTTTTGGTCTAGTCTAACAAAAACTTTTTTCTTTGACGAGTGATACTCGAAAGTACTTTCATCGGTCAATAATACGCTTTACCAGAATGATAGGGGCTTGTCCACGTATCTGTTTGTGAATTCTAACCTTTTAATTTTGTTCCTTGGGGCTATACATGGAATTGATCTCGCTACATATGTATTAATGTAGGCTTCTTTTAGACGTCGTCGAACTGTTCTTTCGCTTAAATGACTATCACAGTGCGAATTCCATTCCAACGCAGCGGCTTTGGGTGTCAAACCTGGATTAGATTTAAATTTTCTGATAATTTGTCGATCTTCCACTGCCGTTGTTTTACGTTTTCTTCCTGTTCGAGGCAAATTAATGATAGATTTTGTTTCTTTACATTTATTTATTTGATAATAAACGGTTTGTCTAGGTATATTGTACTCCTTGGCAATATTTGTTACAGATATTCCAAGATTATACTTGGTTATAATTTCACTCCTGACGGTGTTAGTTAATTCCGCTATTTTTCCCATATTTACACAATAGCAATAGAATTTTTTTATTTATCTTTCATCGAATGTTAATAATTAATACTCAACAACGACCGCTTTGTATTAAAGCTTAACACAAAAAACAAAATGAGATGAATTTATAGAATGTCAAAATAATTATGCCGTTACAAATTCTTGTACCAAATTGCATTTCTTCCTTCAGAATGAGAATGGGTAAAGATTTTAACAAAATATTTTGCATGTCATGATAACTGTGCCCTTATAGGAATTTCAATATTAAAAAACAATAAAACAATTCTTCACTATACTTTGACAAAATAAATATGCCGACCACTGTACATTCGCGTACTAATTTCCTTGTTGTGCATAAATCGGTACTTTAAACAAAAAGCATTACATATACGGATGAAATCAGAACGACTGCCAGCCCTAGTCGCCGCCAATTTTTTATCTAATTTTTAATCCTTATTTTTTAATTTTCTATCACATAGGCTACTTTTAATTTTTTTGAGATGCTTTACTGAACTGCATTTATTCTGAATATTTATTTTTTTCGATGTTCTTCAGAGACAAATGAGACAACTTTTCTCACACATACAAATAATGTTTTCTTTTTGACATCACTGTATTAAACACAATAGAGAAATAACAAGATTTGATGGCAGTATATTCATATTGGGCTGTGTGAGGATTCATTGCTGTTTTCATTCATTGCCGTGAGTATGTATTTTTATACGAAATGAAAGGGGATGCATAGGAAATAATTAGCAAAATACACATGACTATTGGAAAATGTACACTTTTTTGAACATTCAATATCATGAGTGGTCTAGTAGATACAATGCATTTAGAGAATCGATGCACAATTTCGCTTTTTAGTTGCACTATTTCAGGGCTTTGGTATGTACATATGTATATATGTTACTTCAGAGAGTGGGACATAATTTTATTCAAAGATTTTGAACCAAAACGTTTTAACACTTACCTGGTTGAACAATCACCACTAATATTCCAACTGCAATAACTGCCATAAATAAGTTGAATTTTACTGTCGGCATTGCACTATCAACAAACGGACCGAAACTTCCCTTTTCACCACTCCCTTGTTCTTCACCGTGAGGCAACTGGCGATTGGTAATCATAAGGTGTTCTCCACAAGATTTGGTACAGGTTCATACTAATGAAAGAAGAAAGAAAATTACTCTCTGAATATTCAAAAGTTATACAAAATTGCTGGAACGAAAAAAAACCATAACTGCAAATATTGAAATACTAATGTTGCTCTCTTTTTTACATAAATTTAATTTAAGTGATTTTAGTCGCTTGAAACGTACTTCATTTTAAAAACAAAAATCATTTTTTTTATATTAAAGAATTGAAGAAATATGCACAAATGTACTTACAACCCCAAAAAAATTACAACCTTTAAAAATCCTTACATTATGCTTTTTAATAAATTTTTATGTAAAATTTTTTTGCTTTATATGCAAACAAAACAAAAAATAGCTGATTTTTAATTCTTGTTCGAACCTACGCAAAAGAAAAAATCTAGTACGAACATTTGTACAGGAAATTAAAAAAGTTATTCTCTCATTCTCTCTCAAAATTGCAAACATTGTTATCTGGAACGCTTTTGGGCAACTTTGTACAAGTTTAGACTTTTTCGTTATGCATCTGGAACAAACCTATTGTGTATTTTAAACTAATAGAAATAAGACATTGCAGTAATGAATGAAAAAGATAATTAAAAACTAATGTTTTGAAAATATACATTGAATAAAATATACACGTAGAGAAAAGATATTTTTATAGAATGGTTGCAAAACAATATTATGTTCTCTGAAACAAATATGTGGTCATTGAAAACTAGTTATTATTTTAAACATTAATTTCATTTCGATAAACAAAGTAATGTTAGAATTTAATATTTAATATGTTTTATATTTTATTATATTCATAAAAAGTGTGATGTGGTTAGGGTTTAACAATACAGTTTTGTTAAATATTTATGACTAAAAAATAATTTGTATTATTATTTAAAAATAATGTAATGTAAATTACAACCATGCAGAAAATTTTATGAAAATTGATCCAATGTACTCGTCCTATGAGTAAAGAAAATGGGAACGTTAATAAAACTAGGGAGTAGGGAGTAGTATTGTAAAAAATACATATCCTGTAAATGGTTACATATTCACCATTGCCGTGATGTATCGTTGTGATATTTCATCAATTTAATTGGAATTTGGTATAGTATTATAGTAAACGACACTCAACAAGTTCGATGTGGTTGAATCTAGGTCCTATCGAAACCCTTCTGATGATGATATGTATTAAAGCTGCTTATTATATTGCTATTGAGATAGCTAGTTATTCGCATAACTATTTATCTCTCTCTATTTATTCCTAAAACCGGAAAAATGTCCTAAATACTGTTTCCTTTTATTCTATTGGTGAAAAGAATTACTTACTTACACATCTGCCATCGTACGAACTGGTAACTATCCAAAATTCCTGCAATAAAACCATTTGTCCAAATTCTAATATAAATATTTATTTTGTTTTTATTTATACTTTCCTACTGGGTTTAATTGCATTATTTGAGCGAACAAGATAAAATTTACTTGTTCCATTGCCGCAAGCAATGAATCTTTTATTTCAATATATTCCACCAGTGATTCCCATTAATGGTTTTGCAAGTTTAACATTGGTCCTTCGAACCGGATTGGAATAATTGAAGATAGAGAGACTTCTTTAGAGTTTTACACTGAAAGTGAATTTGGAAACATACAACATACAAACTTGCATCACAATTCTTCCTTTATATAGTAACAAGGTACGTTTTTTATTTTGTTTTTTTCAGCCTTAGGCCGGGTTTACATCTGTGTGCATTTGACAGCAACTTAAATAATTAATTTCAGTATACGAAACAAAAATAATGCAGGATTGTTGCGGCAAAAACGAAACAGTTGACTTTTGCCTTCACACTGCTCCTCTCCCCGGGGAATTTAAGGCCGTCGCCATATAATCTGGACGACACCATTTTGTTAGATATTGATGCGGTAGCATTGACCTTGAACCACTTCCAGCAGGCGAATGCGTGATGATACCGGATCTCTTTGTCTTACGCTTTGGATCTTTTGCCGACGTTTTTCCGGTGCTTGCTGTAGACTGATCACCCTAGGGCGTACCCCTTTAATGAAGCGCCCTCTGAGTCTGCTGGTAAGCTGGAGACTCTGTTGCCAGAACTTCTAGAGGTGAAATCGTCAAAAACTACAGATTTCTGTGTAAAAAATCGTCAAAATCGTCAAGTCATTTTAGAAAATCGTAAAAAAAACGTCAAATCAAAAATATTAAATTTTTTTTTTTATTTTAATTGCTTTATTACAAAAACTTTTACAATGGTTCAAACTTATTAACTATGCTTTCAACAAATATACACATAAACAATAATATATATGTATATAGCCTAATAGGGCATTTACACCATCCCGAAATCTAGTACTTACAAGATTTTTAGCTAAATCTGGCTGCTTTTCACTAGATTTCCCATACAAAACAAAATCTAGTTTGTGAGTAGATTTGTAGGCAATCAACTCAAAAACTAATCATTTTATTTTATTTTTACTACCCTGTACAATAAATTTATATAAAAGTGATTGAATAGCTACGATCTCCTCAAAAAGGTGTTGAATTGGCTACATTGCAGTTGTTTGGTTGCAGTTTTAGAAATTTTTCGGTTGATGGGCTGTGTTTTGGATAGAAAAAATCTAGATAAATGTCAAAAAAAACATGGTGTGAACGGTATAGATTTTCATAAAGATTTTAATTAAAATCTGATAGATTTTGTGCAGGTGTAAATGCCCTATAATCATGAAAACCATTAAAATAAAAAATAAATAAAAAAAAAAAAAAAAAATCAGAATTCACATACGTACATATGTATATATGTATTTATTTTTAAAAAAGATAATTTAAAAATTTAGAAAAATCATCATTTCTGTACCTAAAATCGCCACTAGTGTATTTTGAGAGATGAAAATCGTCAAAATGCAGAGAAAGCGTCAATTCTGGCAACAGTGGCTGGAGACTGTTGGCACGATGTGTGTGGTCTGGACTGAAGGACGAGGAGATATGCATGGGTATCATACAATCGTTTGGCAGAGGCTGTCAGGTTTTTCTGGGTGATGTGGCATATATTGGCTGTGGGAGTGTGGAGACGAAGGGTTGTTGATCGAGCGCTGGGGGTGAATCGGTTTCCGGCACCAACACCCTTACCGTACAAGTTCGTTCATAGAAGCGGAACCCCAGATAGCGATATTGTCTATCATGCACCTCGTATGCGCCGAGCTCTTGTCGGCGTTTGGGAGTAGGCGAACGGAAACTCTCGTTTTCCCAGCCCAGCGGTGATGGTGAACTTGAATGCCCTGGTGACGATGGGGTTGGAATGAGCCTCTCGATAGTGTTGTCTTGGAAACCAAAGAATGTCCGCTGAATTTCGACCAGGGCCTGATCACCGAAATCTATCTGTTCCAAAATATTTGGGCTGAACATCAGATCTTCTACTTCTTCAGGCTCAGCTTGCGTTACATCTTGCTCTGATTTGCGGTCGCTGTCAATCACCACAAACTCGATAGGTGGACTTGGTTCCTTAGGCGATGGTTCGGTCGGAGGTTGTTCGGGAGTGGCGTGGTTGGGCGCTGCTGACATTTTATAGACAAATGTCGTAGATCTATGTTCACACGGTGGTGGCCGTGGAGTGGTTGTTGGCATTTTGGCAGGCCCCGGACGGGATGTCGGTCGAGGGTGGTCTTTCCGTTGTTTGGTACGCCCTCGGCTAGTACTAGGGACATCATCGTCCTCTAAAAAATAATACGCCTTCCCTTTCTCTGCTCTCTTTCTAAATTGCGGCGACATTTCTGCCGTAACTCCTCGAACTTGTTGCGTCTGCTCGTTATGCTGTATCTGTACTGACAAATTTATTTTATATTTCGTTTGGCCGGACCTTTACGAGATATGTTGGTTTTGATAATTGTTGCATTTTGTTGTTGCTGTTTTATTTTTGTTTATGTTTTTGTTTATAAAGTACGTATGGTTATGTTCAATTCCTGTATATTTATAGAATCAAAGAAAAAATAAGAGAGTTACTACTTTTCAGATGAGTGATACGGTTTTAGATCACCAATGTGCGCAGTAGGCTCTTCAGAGTTGCCAGCTTTACGAATATTTGCAATGACGGGAGACACGAATGCCTGTATGACACAAGGTCCCCCATATTTTGGTGCTAGCTTGGCCGTAAAATTGTCGGTGGCCTTAGACAGCGGGTGAAGGCGAACCAGAATCTGGTCTCCGATATTACGCTTCCATTCACGACGCCGTAAGTTGTAGTGCCTTTGCTATTCTCGCGAAGCCCTGTTTACGTTAGCTCTTACAATTTTGAAAATTTCGTGCAGTTTGATTAAAAAAATTTTTTTTAATACATGTATTTGTTTATTGTATCTTTGAATATGAACTAACAATATGTATTCAAATCTTAAATCTAAAATATAATTGTTAGGACCGACCACTGTCGGACATAAGCTTGTTAATAGTTATAAATAATACATAAGTAGTGATAATCCAAAAAAGAAAATAATTTATAAAAAAGTATTTTCAAGAAATCCCATCCCATTCAAGAAATCACGATGGATATTAGAATTTTTTAAGTACCATGGAGCCGATGTTATTAACCGTAAAATTTTGTTTTGCCGTCGTTGGATTCTCTCTACATTGGAAGCTGAAGCAGTGCCCCATAACTGGATACCGTAACACCATATTGGCTTCAAAAGCGACTTGTATATTAAAAGTTTACAGTCCAGGCTAAGTGTTGAATTTCTGCCAATCAACCAGTGTATTTGAGATTTTTTTTTTTAATATTTATTTTTTTTTTACATTTATTTATTTATTGTATCTTCAATTATGAACTAACAAGTATTCAAATCTTAAACCTAAAATATAAGTATTAGGCCCGACCACTGTCGGACATAAACTTAGTGATAGTTATAAATAATACATAAGTGGTGATAATCAAAAAAAAAGAGAAAAAAAATATATTTTCAAGCAATCCCATCTGGAGTGTTGAGTAAAAGAGCCCTTGTGTCCTTCTTTTTCAAGCGAATGTGGCCAGTAAAATTCAAGATGTTACGAGCAAGCGGATTAGGATGTGACTCGAGTTTTGTTAAATATTTGCCTGCGTATTTTGCTATTTCTTCAATCACTAGTGGCATATTCAAATCACGATGTATATTTGAGTTTTTAATGTACCATGGAGTCGATGTTATCAAACGTAAAATTTTGTTTTGCCTTCGTTGGATTCTCTCGACGTTAGAAGCTGAAGCAGTGCCCCATAACTGAATTCCGTAGTACCATATTGGCTTTAAAAGAGACTTGTATAATAAAAGTTTGCAGTCTAGGCTGAGTGTTGAATTTCTACCAATCAGCCAATATATCTGAATTAGTTTAAATTTCATTTGTATTAGCTTTGAGTCAATATGGTGTTTCCATGTAAGTCGTCGATCAAGGTGTATACCAAGGTATTTTACATGTGAATGCTGAGGAACAACTTGATTGTTGAATCGAATTGGGGAACAAGTAGCTCTTCGCAGGGTAAATGTTACCTGAACACACTTTTGATCGTTTACCTTAATTCTCCATAATTTTAAGCATAGTTCCAGTTGTGTAATATGTTCTTGTAGATATCGCAAAGCCTCATGAGGATTTTCGTGCATACTTAAGCAGGCTGTATAATCGGCAAACGTAGATGTATGGATATTACTGCTCAAAGGCATATCACAAGTATAAATCAAATACAAAACTGGCCCCAGTATGCTCCCCTGTGGCACACCGGATGATATAGATTCGGGCACACTCATGAATTCTCCTTCCACAACCGTGAACTTCCGGGTAGTAATGTAACTTTCTAATAAATTCACCAAATTTATTGGTAGATATGATTTTAATTTTAAAATTAGACCTTCATGCCACACCTTATCAAATGCCTGCGAAACGTCAATAAACAGTGCAGAATAGTACTTCTTTTCTTCAAATGTTCTTCTTATACATTGAACCAATCTATGCGTTTGTTCAATGGTGCTATGCTGACTTCTAAAACCAAACTGATGGTCTGGGATGCACCCACTACCAATTAGAATTGGGGACAATTTTGACATGAGCAGTTTTTCGAAAAGTTTTGACATTGTTGATAGCAGGTTTATTGGGATGTATGATTCTGCCTTTGTCAGATCTTTGCCCGGCTTTGGAATCATTTTAACTTTGGCAAGTTTCCAGCTGTGGGGATAGTACTCTAGTCGTAAAATGGCATTAAAAATGAATAACATGATTCTAAATGCAATACGAGGCAATTTTATTAGCATTTGGTTACTAATTCCATCAATACCCGGTGCTTTCTTCGGGTTGAGTTCAGCAATTGGATTTTGTACATCACACATTTTGAATTTTATGGGTCGAGGGGGTAGCGCAACTACACTCGGGAAATCAACAACACCATTACATGTGTTTGGGGTAAATACGGATTTTAAATGCTTTGCAAACAAGTTAACTTTTTCAATATCACTCCTGGCCCAAACTCCGGTAGAAGTGCGCAGAGGTGGTTTAAACTCAACGGGTGTTTTAATTCTTTTCGCAGCGCGCCACAAAGAATAATTAGATGCTGGTGTGACATCGAGATAGTTTTTAAGAGAAGCAGTTTTTTAATATGCAAGCATTTCTTGGAGTCCTTTGGTGCACTCTTTTAATCTAATTTTATTTTGGGGTGATCTGTGCTGTTGCCATTCTCTTCTAGCTCTTCTTTTTGCACATACGAGAAGTTAAATATCTGTAGAATATATTCTGTTAAGCCCAGTCTGCGGATGGGAGGAAGTGGCATGTACAGCTGCCTGCTTAATATTTTCGTTAAGATTAGCAATATTAGATTCAATATCGTCATGAGTTCTTAGCTTAATGTTTCCGTGCAATGACTACTAAGATATTTTTTGAATCGCAGCCAATTAACACGACTGACCATTTTCACATATGGGTGAGGTAGAGCACTTCTCAGTGGGCTACAAATTGTAACGATCGTGGGAGAGTGATCGGACGATAGATCTAGGGAAGCTTCGACGTGAATTAATTCCCTAGAAATATTTTTCATGACGCCAAAATCTACAATATCCGGAATTTTATGTATGTCAGTAGGCCAGTAAGTGGGCCCCCCACTCGAAATGACGTCCAAGCCCATTTTTGAAACTGTGTTGAACAACGCTCGTCCTCTAGGTGTGATAAGACGCGAACCCCAGAAAGTATGTTTTGCATTATAGTCTCCTGCTGCTACGAAACAAGGGCCAAGAGATTTGTAGAAATCCTCGTATTGATCCTCAGTAATTGCGAATCTAGGAGGGGAGTAAATTGATGATATGACAAAATTTGTGCAAAAATTTTCGATACAAATATTCGTTGCTTGTAGATGTTCTTCACAAATGTTGTCAAGAATATAATGCTTGAGTCTTGACTTTATTAAAATTGCTGATCCCCCGCAAGCTCTTCCTCTTGGCTCATTTGAATCATATAAAATGTAGCCATTAATTTCGAATAGGCTTCTTGAAGTCAAATGAGTCTCAGAAACCAACATTATATCAATATTTTTTTCCGTGAGGAAGTGCTCAAGTTCATTTTTATGTTGGCGAATGCCGTTTGCGTTCCAGAAACTTATCTTTAACGTGTTCATGGCTTGTTAACTAATGCTGGAAGCAGTGTAGACTGCATTCGTAGCATTTCTTGCATCATGCTAGTCATAATTGTTGTAAAATTATTTATAGTCAGCACTAGATTCTCAATAGTAGCTTCAAGGCGACTAAAATTAAAGCTTGAGTTTGCATTCGTTGAATTATTTTGAGGCGGAATATTTTGTGTGGGAATATAACTAGTCTTAGCTGCATCGGCATACGATACACGTGAAGTGACAGGTTGGCTCATTTGAGCAAAAGTGGTGGAGTAAGCGTTTGCTGTTTGTGCTGGAGCTAATTTAGGTTTTTGCCCCATAGTCTGTTTAACGAAAGAATAGACAGGACATCCCCTGTAGTTAGCGGTGTGATTACCTCCACAATTACTACATTTTTTTTCTGCTAGATCTGTAGGCTTAGTACAACCAGCAGAACCGTGCAATTCACCTCAGATAACACAAACTGAAGGTAACTTGCAGTATGTTTTTGTGTGACCATTTGCTTGACAATTATGGCACTGTACGGGTCCAGAACGCTTGTGTGGTTCTTCAACTGTTATTTTTCGGTATAAGAGATATTTTAAATTGTAAATTGGATGAGTCTCGCTCTCGCTGCAGGCCTTTAGCACTTTTAAGCTGATATGTGTAGAAACGTTTCTTACTTTTTTCGAATTCAGTAATCAGTTTGCGAAAATCTTTTTCTTCATAAATTTTAATTTTGGTTTCATCAATGTTACCACGTTTTATTGGAACGATGTGAAATTTATTCTCACCAATGACTGAAATTAAATTTTTTATAAGAGCGTTTGAATGTTTTTCTCTCAAATAGATTGGAGGCGGCTTGGATGTTTAGTTCGTAGATACATCGGGTTCGTTGTTGTCAACTTGAAATATTTGAAAACGATTCTGACGGTTAATAGAGGATGCGCTGTTATCCTTAGACATTTTTGGAGCAGATGAAATTTCGAAGACTTTGGGCTTCATCCGCGCTTTACCACTGTTATATATCTGTCCATTCCCACTTGGACTTTGGGTTTTGGGCTGCTCTTAACTTCAGTAAAAACTTGGTTAAGTGATGACCACGAGCCCGAAGCGGATGATATCGCTGCGTTAAATGTAGAAGTACTAGGCAACGGTAATGTTAACGAATCACTAGTTGGCATTGGACAAAGCGAAGTTGATCGCTGACGAAAAAGTGGCCTCGCCGTTATCAGATTTCTTATTAATTTCGTTTTTATTAAGAGCTTCAGAGCTCTCAGTAAGTCTATCATCAAATTTTTTATTTTTATTATTTTCATGAAGAGCTTCAGAACTCACAGTAAAATAGGCATTTCTGCCATTAGAACTCACTTCACAGTTATTTGTTTTTGAGGTACTCATATAGAGTATTCCTCAAGGGAACTTTTGTTTGTTTGCTTGTTTTTTTATTACGGTTTTTTTGTCTTTGTTAATTATGACTATGTAAAAAAAATATTAGCAATGCAAATAAAGCTAACAATAACAATATGTATTCCGAATATTTTTTCGTACAGTTTTTTTTTTGTTTAGTATGAAATAAAAACTCCGCTAAATCGACTGTTCACGATGAATGTACAACGAGAACTGACGAATCGGGGAATATGACGATAAAATTGTCCGTCGGCAATGGCGTAATCCTGAAATTTTGCGGGGTGTGCGCGAACATTGGCGAAGTGCTTTTCCATCCATTTGCAGGTGCCTGTTCGAACATGCACACACTTGACTTCTTCTACTGGTTGTCGAGAAAGGGCATCGGTGACGACATTCTGCTTACCTTTCCTATATTGGACTTAAAAATTGTACTGTTGTAGCTCCAATGCCCACCTGGCCAGTCTTCCGACAGAATTATATAAGGATTTCAACCATTTCAATGCCAAATGATCGGTTATCACCCTAAATTCGTACCCTTCAAAGTAGTGTTGCATTTTACGGATTCCTCACACTATAGCTAGGCATTTCTTCTAAGTGGCAGAATTATTATTTTCTTCCGGATTAAGGTGACGACTAGCGCAAGCAATCACCCTTTTAGCCACGCAGATTGCCTGTGTGAGAACGGCACCCAGTCCGTAATCACTGGCATCTGTTTGTAACACAAATGTTTTGGAAAAAGTCTGGGCAAGATAGCACTGGTGCTTTCGTATGGTGGTCCTGTAGAGTTTTAAACACCACTTGTTGTTCTGCTCCGCACTTCCAGTGTCTGCCTTTTTTTTAGCAATTGAGTAAGAGGCTGTGAAATTTCTGGGAAATTCGGTACAAGTTTTCGGTACCACGTGGTGACACCTAATAACCGGCGTACCTCTCGTACATTTGTTGGTTTCGATATCACGGTCGTTGCTGTTATTTTATCAAAATCTGTTTTTATTCCTTCGGAGGTGACAACGTGACCCAGATATTTTGTTTCTGATTTGAAAAATTCACATTTTCCACATTTATTTTTAAGTTTGCAGCTCGTAGTCGACGGAAGACTTCTCGTAGGTTTCGGAGGTGTTCGTAAAAGGTAGTTCAAATGACGATAATGTCATTTAGATACGCAAATACGTGTGGCTCCATGTCCGCGCCGATGACACTACCTAGGGCCCTTTGGAAGGTAGCTGGTACAGAGTGTAGCCCGAATGGAATGATTTTCCATTGGTACAGCCTTCGCCTCGTGACCGCAATAGCGGTGTATTTCTCGCTATCTTCCACCATTGGAATTTGCCAGTAACTGTTTTTGAGGTCCAGGCTACTTATAAATTTCGCATTACGGAGACTATTGAGTGGCATCGATACTGGCATTTAATTGCCTGAAATCCATGCACATTCGCCACGTGCCGTTTTTCTTTCTCACCAAGGTGATTGAAAAACTGTAGGGGTTGCGCGACGGTTCAATACAACTACGTTTGATCAAATTTGTTCACCTCTTTGTCTATAATTGCCTGCATGCTCGGATTACACTGTGCATAGCGTAGTTTTATTGGGCGGTCGTCTTTCATAGCGGTCCGATGTTTAGCGATAGTAGACAAGCCTTAGATTTGCTGAAAATTTGGGAGTTCTTCGCTCAGAAACCGCTCTAGTTTCTGCTTTAAGCTGTGGTTAAGTTTGCTGGGTGCTACGCAAATAGGTCTAATATTTGTTACAATAGGTTTGCGTACCTTGTCATTGGTTGGCTCCGGACACCTTGGAAGATCTGTCGGTTCCAAATTACAACCAAGCCGGCACAAGTGAGGGAGGTGTTAACTTTCCGGAGGAAATCGAGACCCAAGATAACATTTTCTGTTGTGTCATTTATGATGAGGAAGTTGTGTTGGGTTTTCGCTCTGCCCAACGTGAAGCCACACTGCAAAGCCTCAGAGATCACCTGGCCAAAAGCACAGCGATATCTACTTCCACGTACTGGGGCTCGTGGTAGAGTTCCTTTACCAGCGTGGGTGAAATGAAGCTTCTAGTTGCACCTGTGTCGATGATGGCATATACCGGTCTATTGACGACGAGAATGTTGGCTTTGACCTTTTCATCGTCACGCGCCAAGTTGGTGTTGTTCGCAACTAGTATACTATTCCTTTTAGGCTTGTGCTTCTGATCTGACGAATAAGAGTGCTCGATAACCATGTGGTGGTGTTCGCTTCTGTTGGTGTGCGTGTGTTTTGGGATGCCTTCGAGCTCCGTGGCTAGGTATATGAGATCATCCAGATTTGTTAAGTCCCTACGGCTTATATACCATTGGTAGTCTGATTGTGCATTTCGAAAAATATGTTCTAGCTTCTGCTCAGGGGTGAAATTGCAGTGGCGCATCAGGATCTGCAACTTCTCTCGTAGCTTTTGTGTCCTCTTCCGGATCTCATCGTCTAATTTTTCAAAATATCTCGGGGGAAGGAAACATTTCAAAAAGTCTTCCTTAAAACGTGACTACTCTGTCCATTGTTTGTTGTTGTTTCTAAGCCAACACAGCGCTTTCTTACGGAAATATTCTGACATCACTTTCAAGATGTCTGTAAGGCTTACTTCATATAATTTTGAAAGCTCCTCCACCCGCTCAACAAAGCCTAGGGGATCATTACCGCCATTGTATTTTAAGCCCACCTTGCGAACTATCTTGATAATCAGAATGCGTCTTTCTGTGGTCGTTTTGGAAAGCTCATTTTTCATAGGTGAAGTGTGCACTCCTGCGGTCCCTGCTGGGGCGCCAAATTTAACGACACGTTTTCCGTTGGTTGCTAGGATAGGCTCAGTGGCGTCCAAGGGTCGTTGATTATGATGTGTTTTATTCAAAAGAAACACGGATGGTTTTTAATTCTTTATAAAACGTAAATTCAAAATGTGTATTAATTTTAGAAGACTAAATATTTATCCCTTAAAATATTAATATACGTTTTATCATTAAATCAAGGAAAAGAAAAATATAAAAAATGGTAATGGATAAGTTATATGTCCAGGAACGAAAGTTGAAACGGGTGAGCCCTGAGTACAAATTCCGTCTCCCAGGCTTTCACTCAAGAGCAAGTAGTTACTGAACCGGCGACCCTCACACAATAACTACTCCCTCCCAGTAGTTGGAACGATTCCTATGGTTGGGTAGGGTTCTCTAGGTACTGTATGCTACAAGATATTTATTAAGTACGGCGATCCCTCTACTTAATAAACTAGCTCTTATTGCATGTCAAACTGCCAGCCAACTAACTATTGTTTGGCAATTGCTCGCCTTTTATACTGTTGGTGGCGAGATACAAACGTGAGCACACATGTACGAAGTACTAGTAATATTACCACTGCTTGTAGTTTGTAGGCGAATGCACACTGTTGTGAGATCGGTTACAACATTAGTAGAGAGACTGTCAGCTTCACATGCTCTTAACAGAATTATGACAATGAATAAATGTTGTTATACTTTTAAATAAAGAGTAAGCGCAATTCATTTGATTTATTGTGAAAAATAAGAAAAAATATTATGATGTTCCCGTACATAAGCATGTATGTATGAATGTAGATAAATTGATACAAAAATAATACTGGTAACGAAAGAGAACACAAAGCAACAAAATTATATTCTACAGCAACTTAAATAATTAATTTTAGTATACTAAACAAAACTAATGCAGTTGACTTTTGCGGTCACAAATTCTTGAGGGTCGGTGGTGACTCTACCCAGAAAAAATGCTTCAAAAGGTTTCTTTTTAATGGTAGAATGTATGGAATTATTATATTCAAGAACTGCCATATGTAAAATTTCTGAAAAAGTACTATGAGCATTTTCCGCTTTTAGACAACGCATCAACTCTGAGAGTGTAGAATGAAATATTTCGATTTGCCCATTTGCGCTAATACTGTATGGAGGTATCTTGAATGTCTTTATCTTATACTGATTTTCTAAGATGAAAATTATGAAAGTTGAACTAAATGAGTTTTCGTTGTCCATGACAACTACTTGTGGCATACCAAAGGAGAGAAATATTTCTCTAAGTGGCTCTTTGATATCTTCAGTAGCTCGGGATCTTAATATTTTAACCTGGGCTAATTTAGAAAATTTTTCAGTCAGTTTTAATTTCTTTTCCGTGATGAATATGTCTATATGTACGATCTGTCTGGGGTATTGTGGAATCGGTGTTTCCTGAATTGAAGTCTTGTTACGATGTCTGTTGTATTTATTTTCTTTGCAGACTTTGCAAAGGCTAGTAGTTTTTTTTAATCTTTGAATACATTTGTGGAAAATAGAATTTTGTGAGGAGTTGGGTTTTGTTTTCTACACTATTTCTATGAGCTATATTATGCTCATATATTATTTCTCTTTCTTGTTCCTCTTTTTTTCTTTTCAGATCTGTTACTATATTTCGGGAATACTTGGCTCTATATCGTGTTAAGTCGTCTCTGTAAATTTCTTGCAATTTCCCCAAGATCGAGTCAGAGGTTTTTATACAATTGGTAATGGAAGGTGTTAATATCAGACTCGTTTGCCAGGTTTAACTGAGATGTAAGTGGTGGGGCTTATTCAAGTGGTACACAAGGATAAGCAATTTAAAGAATGTTGGTTTTTTTATCCAAGTGATGCACAAGGATAACTCATGTTGTGAAGTAATCTAATTGACTCAAAGAAGTGAAGTGTATGACGATTTAAGTTGCAATCATAAACTTTATTCAATAACTTTAATATTTATACAAAATGTAAAAATAACTTAAAACTAATACAATAACAAAAAGTAGAATTAATAAAAAAATAAGAATACAAACATAATTTAAAACGGCCAGAAATTGCTCATTATTATCTTGCCAAATTCATTCCCATCGTAAACTAAGAAAAACAGATATTCAATTTCACTACTTTCTGGCTGGTAATTTGAAACACACTTGGAAAATAAAATGTTTTATTTATTTCGTCAATTATGCTGACATGATGGTTCTCATACCTGACTTGACAAATGTGTGAGAAATAAACTAATTTTATTTTAATTAAATTGTGGGAAAGACATTAAGTGTACTTGAGACTTGGCAAAAATATGAACAAACAAAGTAAGCGTTCTGCTTAAAGTTTAATTCAACTAGAGGTTCTTTTTATTTTGATACCAAACAAAAAGAATCAAAAGAATCAACAGAAGGGGTTAAAAATTTTCTTAGAATGTGTGTGAGAGTTTCTGTAGTAATATTGGGTTCATTTATAATGTGCCTGTGGTATGTTGGAAATACTTTTTCAAAATTATGAGATGCCTGATCTCCTTCGTTGGAAATAAAAATTTGATTTTTAAATGCATTTATTGGGGCGTCCGTAAATTGTATAAGGTTTTCTGATGAATTTTCATCGCTGTGCTGAGTTGCAGTCAGGGTATTTATTTGTAGGTTGCCATTATATGGTCTAGACAAAGCATCGGCCACTACGTTAGTAGAGCCAGGCTTGTACTTTAATTCGTAATTGAAGTCTTTAAGGAATGCTTTCCAGCGTTTAAGTTTTAAGTTTGAATTTTTGTTGTTTAAAATGTAGGTCAGGGGAAGGTGGTATGTGTAAATTTTTAATTTTGTAGAACCGTAAAGGTAGTTTCTGAGTGACTTTAATGCCCACACCATGGCGAGAAGCTCTTTTTTCGTTTAAAGCGTAATTTTCCTCAGTTTTACTTAGTGTCCTTGATAAAAATTCGATTGGGCTATTGTCTTGAGATAGCAGCACTCCCAAGGCATAGTTTTAGGCATCCGTCGTTAAAACGAATACTTTTTTGTCAATGTGTGTGTTAATGTGGTTTTTAATTTTTTAAGCGCATCCATTGCCTCTTGGTTGAGACTTATTTCTATTTTTTTTAAAGTATATTTGGATGAAGCATTGTCAGGGGCTTAGCAATTTAAGCGTTGTTCCTGATAAAGCGCCTATATTAGTTTGAAAGTCCTCTAGAAGGATCTACGATCTTTCAGCGTCCTTGGTGTTAGAAAATTCAGAATTGCTTCGACTTTTTTTTGGGTTAGTTTTTATGCCCTTGTCTGAGATAATGAATCCCAAAAATTTTACTTCGCTTTTCAAAAACTCACACTTATCTAGTTGAACTTTCATGTTTGAAAGTTTGAGAGTTTTGAAAATTGTATCAAAATTTGTATAATGTTCTTCCTCGTTTTTAGAAAAAATTATTATATATGATATATATTTTTCCGATATATGCTATCAATATGTCGTCTAATGTCCGCTGGAATATAGAAGGAGCATTTCTTAGTCCGAATGGTAGTCTAGTAAATTCATATTTGCCATTGTTGACTGAGAAGGTTGTTTTCTTCCTGTCGGCTTCCCTGAGCGGTATTTGATGGAATCCGCTTTTGAGTTTTATTACGGCCAAGTTTGGGTAAAACATCATTGATCTCAGGAATTGGATATTTGTCCGGTATTGTCTGCTCATATAATTTTCGGTAATCAATTGCAATTCTGATTTTTTTTTGCAAGATGCATTAGCTTTTTTGTGCATTGCCAAATTATAGGGCGACCTAGAAGGCCGAATGACGCCTTGTCTTAGCAAGTCTTCAATTTGTTTTTCGACTTCTTCTTTCAGCTGCATTGGATAAAGGTAATATCGGGAATAGATAGGTTCATTTGTTTTTGTCTGAATATCTGCAACTACAGCTGTCGTGTAAGTCAAATTCTCATCTGGTTTACTACATAATGATTTATGGTTGTCAATAACGTTTTCTATTTTTCTTTCTGTTGTTCCGTCAAGTGGTGTGTCCTAATATTAATATTGTTTACCGATTGTGATACTTTTTGTTTTCTCATAGCTCCTTTAGGGTGTCATTTCCTAAAATGCCGTGAAAGGAAATCAGACTTGACAGTAAAAACAAGTTTATTTTATCGGCGTATTTTCCAAATACGTTTATGAAGGTTTAATGAGTGACTTTGTTATTTCCGCCAATCGAACTTGCGAAAAAGGGATTTTGATTTGGTAAGGGATTTTAAACTAAACAGGGTTGTACGTAATTTTTGTTTGAGCCGGTGTCAATAAGAAAGTGTAAAATTTTTCCATCGTTCGTCCTACACTTAAAGTAAGGTAGAGACGAATTCGTTAGTCTAAAAAATGAATGTCCGCAAAGTCCTGGAATTCGAATTGGTTTCCGTTTTCAGATGCTTCTGGTTGATTTTGCAAGTACTCAGTCAGTGTTGGGAGTTTCTCCTCTTCTTTGTAGCTTAGTGCTTGATCCCGATAGTATTCTTCGTTAATATTTTCGCTTTCATACGTCTCTAGATGAAAATTTCTTTGTAGCTTAGGGGGATTTCGCAATTGTTCAGATTGTATAGGCGGTCTTTTTCCAAACATTTGATTATTCTGAGCTGGTCCGTTCATATAATTGACAGCTTTTGTCCTGATTGAAGGATCCACTTACATGAGCTCCGGACGTGGGAAAGTGTTCGGAGCAGTTGGTCTTGTAGGAATGAACCTCGGGTTTAGATACCCTTGTGTCGGTTGTATTTGTTTAAAGTTATTGTGATATCCTGTTGGATTCACTGACCTGTTCTGATGGTAATTAAACGAAGGTTGCGGCATAAAAGGTAATTGGGGATAAAAATTTTTACTAGATTTGTCCTGATATTGTGGCCTATTTGGTGGTGGAGGTAGTAAAAACTTGTTAGTGTTGTTCTTAGTCTGGGGGTGTAGGTTTGTAAAATGTGACCTTGCAAATTGGTTTTCCATTTTCAAGCACAAATCAAATGGATTTTTTAGTTCTTTCATTCCTAGGTGAAGGGATAAATATCCCCTTAAACTTCAAATGGAGTGGTTGCGGAAGATCTTTTGGTTCTTTCATTCCTAGGTGAAGAGATAAATTGCCCCTTAAACCTCTGTTGAAGGCATCCAATGCTTTATCTCTATATGTCTGTGCCAGAAGGTCTAGTGCTTCTCTACCTATGTCCATGTACGACAACTTATTCATTATAAGGGAAAGGTGTGAGAATACCCTTTGATAGTACTCCTGTATGGTACTATTACCCTATACTAGAGTGCTCATTTGATACTCTATCGTTGTCAAATCTCTTTTGTCTGCGCAGTGTAATGCTAGACATTTTGAGATACTGTCTCAATTTAAGGGAATATTATATGATTCAAGTGCGGTGCACTACCTGTAATTTTGTTTCTAATTGTGTTTAAAATCGCAAAATATTTTGGGGTTCCTTTGGCTGAATCGTATAGTCTAAGAATTCTGTCGACACTCTTTTTCCAAGAGCTGAATTCAGTATAGCTGCCGGAAAACTCCCTAAGACTCTTATCAACGTCAGGTACTTTGTCCAAGTCCGTCAAGCTGTTCCTATATTTGTCTTCTATTATTTGGTCTTCGCCTGAAATGTCCGAATTAAGGTCTATAAAGTTTCTTATTGCTATTTGGCATTGTTTGGGCGCAAATTCTAGCGATTGTCTCTTCTAAATTGTCAATACGGTTATCTTCGCGACTTGCTTCCGGTGGATTTGGAGGATTGGGTGTATTTAGAACTGAAGGCCTGAGTAAATTGTTTGGGTTAGACATTTTGAAAAATAATAAATAGGGTCTTTATGGTCACTATCGAATAAAAAAATTCCTAAAGTGGTTTCTATAATATATTTAATTATATTGGAATTTCCTGTAACTTACAAAAAATTTATATACGTATGCTTAAATTTAAATTCTATAATTCCTTCTTTTAATTCTTTGGTTTTTGAATTTAAATATCAAATTTATTTTACTAATTACTTCCTTTACTTTTTACTGTATATGTATTAAAAGCTAAACGATATTTTTTTTTACTTTTCCTGTCTTATTTCTACTAGACGGTCCCGTAGGAATCGTAGTAGTGGTTCTAATGTTATTATTATTTTCTTAACATTTTCTTAAAATTTTTGTCAAAGAACTTCAATTAAATTTTCTTAATTCTTATTTAAATTTCAGTTTTACTATTAAGATTTGTTTTAATATTTTCTGTTTTAATTTTAGTTAAATATCTTTTCACTATTAAGATTTGTTTTAATATTTTAATTTGAGTTAAATATCTTAAGTCTGGTCTTACGTTATTACAGCAAACATTATTATAGAAATGGTAAGGGGTTTTATTCCTTTTCGTTGTAGTACTTGGGTAACCTCTCTTACGCCGAGTTCTCTCGGCAAAATGTCCTTATTATGCAGATGCTTTGATTTGTGGGGTGTGTTTGTTGGGGATATCCTTTGATGTAGCCTATGGGGTACTTTATGTTCAGATTATCCCGGAACGTTGGGTGCCAGTTAAAACATTTTTTATTTAATTTGGTAAAAAATCATTTTTTATTTTAACTTATATTTATTTTATTCTAAAGCACGACTTAATTGCAAAGGTATAAATTTACAACTGAAGTTAATTCTAGTTTTTAGTTCAAATGAAACATAAAATATGATATTGCAAAATTGCATGTAATCATAATGACACGCGCTATTTACTATTTGGAACTGTTGCAAATTGTTGACCTGTTTAACTGTCTGCGCTAATGTCAGCATTTCGATAAATTCATTGGAATTTAATAATAAGGAAAATAAACCTTTTTTGGGTTAACATACATATGTACATATATAGAAATATACATACATATGTAATTTCTAATTTCAGTTACTTTTGAGTTCCGATATACATAAATTTCCAATATACTGTATTTCCAAAATATTTTTTTGCATATACATACACATACATAGATGCATACAAGATTGATAAAATAAAGATTACGCCTTGCGCATGATTTACCGTTTAATGACGTAGTAGTCTCTTCGCAAAGGATACCAAGTCTGTATCACATGTGGAAAAAATTTATGTATTTTGTTGTAGGTGGCAGCCCTGTAATTAATTTACTCAGAGAGATTTCCAAAAAAAATTAAATATTGTTTAAAAGCTGCAAAAAGAAAATTAAAAACAAAATAAAGGGAAGAGAGAAGCATGTGTGAAATTTAAGTGTTTGTGTGTGTAATAGTTCTACATCTGAATTTTACTAGCCAATGAGAACACAGGGTGAGTGACGTAAGAATTCCATCATGCGCAGAAATGTTTTTTTATTCTTGTGCGCTGACGTAATCTTTATTTTATCTATCTTGGATGTATATACATATTTAATTATTCTCCTCCGTGAATTAGTGAAGAGAGAAAAACAAATTATTTAATATTTTGTAAGATCCATTATCCCATTTCTCTCATTTAATAAGAGTGATTTACATTATTACTTGATATTTGTCCCTCCAAAGATTCTCTTGTATGATATATATGCACCACTTATGGAAAT
Organism: Tachina fera; assembly: GCA_905220375.1. Taxonomy (NCBI): domain Eukaryota; kingdom Metazoa; phylum Arthropoda; class Insecta; order Diptera; family Tachinidae; genus Tachina; species Tachina fera. The sequence goes on from LR999963.1 coordinate 127,089,872, forward strand.
GTGGTACAATTGTGCCATTTTGGGCACTATTTAATATTAGCTGGCACTGTGGCACTCCCGCTACTTTTCTGGCACTTTTTGTCCATTCGAGCCATAACCACCAAAAAGCTTAAGCGGGATATTTTTGACTTCGTTTTGACGAAAATCGATTATGTCCGATCGTAATTAATAGATTTTCTTCAAACAAAAAGTCTAAATTTAATTAAAGTTAAAGTCTAAGTTTGATTTTTCTTCTCCTATGTAGAAACTCACATTAATTAATAAAAATATTTCATTCAATAAGAATTGAAATTACTGAACTTAAGCCTGACTAAAAATTATTTCTGATTAAAAATCACTAAAGTTCAATTAATAATCTACAAATGTCTCACTTAATTCATCATGGGCACGTGACAAAAATATGTTCACTTGGCAATTACTGTTCACTTGGATATCACAGTTTCAGCATGCTGGAATATCAAAAATAAAAACTGTAGAATGCAACAACAAAGTAACATAAGACCACTACAATAATACTTACATGCATGTACAGATGGTACATCGAATAAGTAAAAATAATTAATGTGATGATCGTAAAAGATAAGCAAGAATAGTTAAAACATACTTAGGTAGAGTAATATAATTTCGTGCTAACCTAAATAGAAAAATGTAAAAAAAGAAGAAAATGGGTCGAAGGGGTAACGCAACTACACTCGGGAAATCAACAACATTAGTACATGTGTTTGGGGTAAATACGGATTTTAAATGCTTTGCAAACAAGTTAACTTTTTCAATATCACTCCTGGCCCAAACTCCGGTAGAAGTGCGCAGAGGTGGTTTAAACTCAACGGGTGTTTTAATTCTTTTCGCAGCGCGCCACAAAGAATAATTAGATGCTGGTGTGACATCGAGATAGTTTTTAAGAGAAGCAGTTTTTTCATATGCAAGCAGTTCTTGGAGTCTTTTGGTGCACTCTTTTAATCTAATTTTATTTTGGGGTGATCTGTGCTGTTGCCATTTTCTTCTAGCTCTTCTTTTTGCACATACGAGAAGTTCAATATCTGTAGAATATATTCTGTTAAGCCCAGTCTGCGGATGGGAGGAAGTGGCATGTTCAGCTGCCTGCTTAATATTTTCGTTAAGATTAGCAATATTAGATTCAATATCGTCATGAGTTCTTAGCTTAATGTTTTCAGTGCAATGACTAATAAGATATTTTTTGAATCGCAGCCAATTAACACGACTGACCATTTTCACATATGGGTGAGGTAGAGCACTTCTCAGTGGGCTACAGATTGTAACGATCGTGGAAGAGTGATCGGACGATAGATCTATGGAAGCTTCGACGTGAATTAATTCCCTAGAAATATTTTTCATGACGCCAAAATCTATAATATCCGGAATTTTATGTATGTCAGTAGGCCAGTAAGTGGGCTCTCCACTCGAAATGACGTCCAAGCCCATATTTGAAATTGTGTTGAACAACGCTTCCTCTAGGTGTGATAAGACGCGAACGCCAGAAAGTATGTTTTGCATTATAGGCTCCTGCTGCTACGAAACAAGGGCCAAGAGATTTGTAGAAATCCTCGTATTGATCCTCAGTAATTGCGAATCTAGGAGGGGAGTAAATTGATGATATGACAAAATTTGTGCAAAAATTTTCGTTACAAATATTCGTTGCTTGTAGATGTTCTTCACAAATGTTGTCAAGAATATAATGCTTGAGTCTTGACTTTATTAAAATTGCTGATCCCCCGCAAGCTCTTCCTCTTAGGTCCTTTGAATCATATAAAATGTAGCCATTAATTTCGAATAGGCTTCTTGAAGTCAAATGAGTCTCAGAAACCAACATTATATCAATATTTTTTTCCGTGAGGAAGTGCTCAAGTTCATTTTTATGTTGGCGAATGCCGTTTGCGTTCCAGAAACTTATCTTTAACGTGTTCATGGCTTGTTAACTAATGCTTGAAGCAGTGTAGACTGCATGTGTAGCTAGTCATAATTGTTGTAAAATTATTTATAGTCAGCACTAGATTTTCAATAGTAGCTTCAAGGCGACCAAAAATTAAAGCTTGAGGTTGCATTCGTTGAATTATTTTGAGGCGGAATATTTTGTGTGGGAATATAACTAGTCTTAGCTGAATCAGCATACGATACACGTGAAGTGACATGTTTGCTCATTTGAGCAAAAGTGGTGGAGTAAGCGTTTGCTGTTTGTGCTGGAGCTAATTTAGGTTTTTGCCCCATAGTCTGTTTAACGAAAGAATAGACAGGACAACCTCTGTAGTTAGCGGTGTGATTACCTCCACAATTACTGCATTTTTTATCACTTTGATCTTTTGGCTTATTGCCACTAGCAGTGTCGTGTAAATCGCCGCACACAACACAAACAGTGGGTAATTTACAGTATGTATTTGTGTGACACTATTCTTGACAATTATGGCACTGTACGGGTCCAGAACGCTTGTGTGGTTCTGCAACTGTTATTTTTCGGTATAACAGATATTTTAAATTGGATGAGTCTCGCTTTTTTTCAATTTTATATCGTTTGGCTCAAGTTCAACGCGAAATAGAGGTTGAGGAATCTTCTCCCTATTTATTATGTTAGATACATTATTTACCTTAAATCTCTGGAGGACAAGTGCATCTTTTATTTCTTCAGGAACAACATAAGAATCTATGCCCTTCAATACGATCTGGAGGCCTTTATCGCTTTTAATCTGGTATGTGTAGAAGCTTGTTTTCTTTGATTGAAATTCAGAAACCATTTTGCGGAAATCTGTTTCGTCATAAATTTGAATTTATGTTTCATAGATATTGCCAAGTTTTATTGAAACAATGTGAAATTTATTCTCACCAATGACCAAAATGAATTTTCTCTCTCAAATAGATTGGTGGTGGCTTGAATGTTTTATTCGAGGATACATCTGGATTGTTGTTCTCTTCTTGCAAAATTTTAAATGGATTTTGACGATTAGTTAAGGATGCGCTGTTATCCCTAGACATCTTTGGAGCGGATGAAATTTGTGAAGAATTCGGGCTTCGCCCACGCTTTAGCACGCTTATATATCTGTCCATTCCGACTTGTACCTTGGGTTTTGAGCTACTGTTATCTGTAGTGATAACTTTATTAAGTGATGAACACGAGCCTGAAGGGGATGATATTACTGACTTATATGAACAAGTACTAGGCAACTGTAATGTTAATGAATCACTATTTGGCATTGGACAAAGCGAAGTTGATCGCTGACGAATAATTGGATTTGCCGTTAAAAAGACTTTCGTTAGATTTAATAGTTCTGTTTTCATTAAGAGCTTCAGAACTCACAGTAAAATAGGCATTTCTGCCGTTAGAACTCACTTCAAATTTTTTTGTATTTGAGGTATTTGAGTATTCCTCAAGGGCACTTTTTTGTTTGCGGTTTTTTTTTGTTTGTGTACTTTATGATAGTTGTTTATTTGTATTCCTCAATGGCACTGCTTTTGTTTTTTGGGTTTGCGGTTTTTATTTGTTTTTGTTATTTCCACTATGTAAAAAATATTAACAAAGCAATAAAGCTTATTTATTAAAGTCAGTATATACCTATTACGAATAATATGTACTACGAATATTTTTTTGTATAATTTTTTGTTTGTATGGTATGTAAGAAAACTTCCGCTAATCGACTGTTCGCTATGAAGGTACCACGAGAATTTGGCGGTAAAATTTTTTTACATCACCACTAAACACAAATTGATACTTTCTCCAGTTGAGTATCGTTGTCATCAATCCATTTTGGAGTGTTGGACCAGTGTGGAGAATGTCATTAAGCGAAAACTGAGACTTTGTTTTCCTTGAATCGTTGAACACTACTCTCACTTTGGTAGTAGTTTTTTGCTCTGGGAGTACAACCGCATGATGAGGTTAATAAAACGAATGTTATTTACCTTTCAATATGATCTCTTTGGAAGTAGTTTTTTCCATGTGATCTAAGGCTAAATATTCCTCAAGAACTGCTTTGTATTGGGACTGAAGTTCAGGATCTTTGGTCAAAGTTTTTTTCTGGAATATTGGGCGAGAGCTATGAATCAAGGTTAATCAAGGGATATTTCACTAGGAAACTTTGTTTTAGTAGCCTTACGATATATCTTCCATTTACATGACGTGTAGTCGTGCGGGCGTAAAAGTTTTCACAGAATTCATCTTCGACTGAGTTTGGCCTTGCGGGCGGAATCTGTTTGTCTCTCCAAAACTTTTTAAAAGTGCAACTGAGTTGAGTGTTTTCAGGGGGGACCACTTCAGTTGTAAATGCGTGAATGGTTTCGGTTTTCAAGGGGCCGCTAAGTACCTATCCAAACATTTTCTTATATGCTGATGGTTTGCCACAAATATTCTTCTTAATACCTTCGAGGTTACTACAATGCTCGTAATCATTGCCCAGAATTAAATCTATTTGAAAACATTTGTTGAAAATAGGATCGGATAAATGGAATTCTTCCAGTTCCTTTGTACGTGAGACTTTAAAGGAACTTGCTAGGAGTCGTTTAGTGAGATCGCTTTTATAGGTATTCTCGTGTTTGTTATTTTGGCATATAGTGCTAGTTTACATTCTTTGCTTGCATACTGTTTTGACCACCAATACCAACAACTTCAAGGTGCGCTGAAGACGAGTTCTAAGTCTTTCTGATAAGAAAGTTCTTTGAGAGCCAGGGTCAATTAGGGATCGAACTGTAAAATGTTCACCTCTACATTAAATATGCTTAAATGCAGTGGGCAAGAAAATATTGTTGAATGTGCCGTGAAGTGCAGGGTTTAGAGTTTCTACGCGGGAAAAAATTCCCGGGAATTATTTTTTTACTAATCCCGGGAAATCTTCAACGGGAATTTAATATTTACGTTTTTGGAATTTCCTTCTTTATATTGCTTTTCGTTGTTTTACAACAACTCTGTAAAGATGCATAATATAAGCATGGAACAGATGTAAAAGAGGTTTCCGAGGTGACGCCAACAACTTCAAGCGTTATCAAATACTTTCAACCTAAAAAGTCTTTATGTTATCTAGATTGGCAGATGTATATGGAATTTCCATCCATGCCTTAACAGTTTTTCCCTAAAAATATTTTCCTTTTCCCTAATTGCTATCGTGAATAATTTTTCCCTATGGATGTTTTCCATTTTTTTGATTGCCTTATCATGAATAATATTTTTCATATGGATTTGTTCGCTTTTCCTTTGCTTTCATTCACTTTATTTCTGCAGACGAACTGAATCAATACATCGTTTTAATTTCATTATTAAACTTCCAATTAAATATTAAAAGTTATAAATAGGGAAAGGATTTTCATGCATTTAAAATCACATTTTATGTACACAAAATATGCAGTAAAAATATAAAAATATGTATTTAAAACTAATAAAATATGCATTTATCAAATTTTTTTCACTATTTAAGAACATTAGAAACTTAAAAAAAATCAGCTTCATTGCTTTCTTAGCAAACATTTTGACATTAAAACCTTAAAAAAAAATATAAAAAGCTCAGCTTCAATGGTTTTTTAACAAATATTTTGTCAAAACATATGGAATACAAAATATGGGTAAAGTTCAGTCGAACTTTTATTTACGTACATTAATGAATAAATGCTTCTTTTTAAATTGTCAAAGGTAAATCTTTGACGATTTTTTCTGAAAAAAATTTTATGTAATAAAAATTAAGTTATTTATTGATACTCATGTAAATGCTGCTATTTTGTTTGTGGAATTTTAGTTTCTAAGTTTTCGTTGTTAGAACTATTTTGATACAATTTGTTGCATATATTTTAATTTATTTTTTACCACATCTTTAATTAATTCAACTTTAGATGTTAAAGTAACGAAAGCCTCTAATTGGTATATGGTGTAGGCTGTCGGATACTATATTTCTATTAATAAAATTAAAGAAATTTTAAAGTAAAAAAAAACTTGCACCCATATGGAAAAACTTACTTCAAGTGTACGTTAAAACCAGTTTCTGTATGTAAATTTTGTTTTAACGTTCACTTCAAACACACGTTAATAGAAATATATTACAGCCTTCTGCCACGTCCACCATTTAGTTACTGTAGAATGTATCAGTATCGTATCTCTGGATATTTTTCATTAAAGGCTTTCTTTAATTTTCAATGGTATTGGTATTCTTGACTTAAGCCAAGGTATTGAACTTTGAGTCCTATGGTGTTTTTGAATATCGATTCATATCACAAAAAAAGGATCGTAAATTTTTCTCATTTTCTCCTTTTTTTTTCTTACACAATCGTAAAAACTGCAGCTCTTATTTACTTTTCAACTACTAAAATTTGATTTTTATAGCATGAAATAACTATAAAATATACATTTTTGATGAAATATGCAAAAATATGTATTTATTATAAAATATGCAAAAATATGCACTAACAAATCGATGCCATTTTGCGCAAATTTGTTGATTAGCAAAGATATTTTATTTACGTTGATCTACGACCAACGACAGAAAACATGTATTTACATGAAAGTCCTTTCCCTAGTTATAAATAATTATTTTTTGGACAATACGAGTAAATAATGTCCACGATTAATAACGATAATTCCGTACAACAACTTTCTTCTTTGTTTCACATACAGTAAATTTTATGGCGATGGCATACTTAAGAATTTTTTCCACGGCACGTAAAATATTTAAAAAGACAAAATTTACACTTAAAAACATTGAATTTTAAACAAAAAATTTGTCTGATTCTTAATTAATTTTGAAGCCTTAGAAATATTTTCTTCGTTTTTAACATTCACTACGAATTGATAGCGGGAACAAACGTTTCCATAAGGTTCCAGATAGGAAATTTCCCTTCATGGGGAATGAAAATCTCATGGGAACAAAAATTTCACATTTTATTCACGATAGGGGTGATTTTTGTTCATGAAATGAACGCATGAAGTTGTTTAATTTTTAATTAAAATGGTATATGTTTTTTTATTAAATTTATTTTTTTATTGAGGTCATTAAATTAAATTCATATGTTTTTGAAATTCCCGGGAATAAAACATTTTGCTTCTCGATTCCCCGGAATTGGAAAAGTCCAGGAAATTAGAAACCCTAGCTGGGTTGTTTGTCTTGAGTCTCGCTTTTTGTAATGTTTGCTGATATATTTCGGAAAAAAGCGGCTTTATGTGAAAGCTCTTCTTGTGGAAGGTGTTCTGTGCTATTGGAAGAGTTTTAAAGTCTTTTAGCCATGTGTAACAGAGTGTGATGCAATTTTTTGCAGAACATATACATATGTGTTTTTACTTTTACAATTTTCCTTAATGATTCTCACCTAGGCAATTGTTGCATTGTTTATTTTTGAATACATAATCAACTCTCTGTTGAACTGTAAATGCTCTAAACCTTCGGCCTGCTTCTTGTACTATTTAAGTTTATACATTGGGAGTCTTGTTGAGAATAAAGCCGTCTTTTGAGTTTCTAAAGCTTTTTACACGTTCATATCTATTATAAGAAACTCTCACATTTTGGACCATTTTGGTGCCATGTAATTCGCCGCACACAACACAAACAGTGGGTAATTTACAGTATGTTTTTGTGTGACCATATTCTTGGCAATTATGGCACTGTACGGGACCTGATCGCTTATGTGGCTCTTCAACTATGATTTTTCGGTATAAGAGGTATTTTAGGCTATAAATTGGGTGTGTCTCGTTTTTTTCAGCTGTATATCATTCGGCTCCAATTCAACACGAAATAGAGGCTGGGGGATCTTCTCCCTATTGATTATATTGGTAAAATTTTTTACCTTTAATCCTTGTATCATGAGTGCATCTTTTACTTCTTCGGGATTAACATAAGAGTCAATACCCTTTGTTTACGCGCATAGTGTAAAAGTAACTTATTGTTCATTAGTGTGTAGGTCCTTTGTTTAATTATTGTTCATTGGACCTTTCTATGTTTTTGTTTTCTCTTTTCGTTAAGTTATTGTGTTTTTGTATATATGTTTTTTCATATACTTACTTCCATATTGTCAACCCAAGGATACGTACGGTACGTGAAAAATAAAACCTCATTTATTGAAATTTTACTAAAACCCCTTTTTTTATTTAAATTAATATTTTCAAGAAATATTTCGAGGAAACATTTTGATCCTTCGAATCGGATTAGACCCCCCGAGTCCTTGAAATATTTTCAAGAAAATATATTTAATTCCAGGATCATCTTTGCATCTCTCGGAACACTGGATATCAACCCCAAATTTTAAGCCCTATAATCAATCAATCTACTAAGTAAAGGTTAGTTGTGTGCATTTATTTTACTTTGTGCAATTAAGAAATAAAGTGTGTGACATATTTATAAAAGAAGTGATAATTTCTAAATATTCAATTTGCCGTCGGTAAAACATATTTGGAAAATTAAAAGTTCATATTTTTTTACCCATTTGCTCATCGCAATTTCAATTTGTGTGTGTGTATGTATGTATGTATAAATATTAAATTTTTTAAAGAAGATAAAAAAAGAAATCGAAAAGCATAAACATATGTACATATGTACGTATATGTATTATATATAAATGTACATATATAATTGTTAATACAGTTTGTTAACATTTCTTTAAATTTATACATATCTACATACATATGTATGTACATGCCTACATATATATTATATACATATGTATGTACGCGCCTAATTTGTGCATATTCATGATACAATTATACTAGGTACATGCACAAGCCCAGCCTGTCACTGTATTCATTGCACCTAGTTGTCAAACTTTGTTTACAAGCTGCAAACATTTTAATGTATGTGTGTAAACAAAATGATTACAGTGTTGCCAATGAATTTACACATGGCTGTGTCTCCAATTACACATTGAAGAAAATTACACTACACATCTTTTGTGTAGGTTAAAATTAAAACAATAATAAATAAAAATAGAACCCAAAGTAGAATTACAAACATATTATACAAGAATTTAATTACATCGCCTACAAATGTGAGTAGAAATTACACACTGTCTAACTACACCCATATTGGCAACACTGAATAACTATAATCATGCAGGAATGCCGCGTCTGCAATTGTACTTTAGTTACCCTGTAATTGTTATTTTTATAAACAAAAGACAGTTGTTTCCGACAATTTGGGGTTTGTTTATACCAACAAAATACATGTGTTTTTTGGTGTTGTAATTTTGTTGTAGTCGTGCATGTAGCTAGTATAATTGTATCATGTGCATATTCTTTTTTATAAATTGTTTCGCTCAAACAGAACAACAAAATTTTTACTCGTTACTTTTAATAATTACAAGTGCATTATTAAAAGCAAAAACAACAAAAGCCAACGAACGCGAGAGAAAAATTATTTAATTTGGTGTTATGAATTTTTTATTTTCTGGATGCAGTGGCATAATTAGAACAAACAAAAAATAATAATAATACATAATAATAAAATTTAGTGTTATTACTTCATAAAAGTGAACTCAGTGATAAATCATTAGTTTGGATTGTTTGTACATACATATGTACGTATATATTCTTGTAGAAGAAAAACAACCACTAAATTACTCTGTGCTTGTTGGTTTTGGTTTGTTTTGTTTTTTTTTTACTTTATATTGTCACACACACACAACCTATACTAGTGCTGCAACTTTTTTAATCGAATAAAAAACCGAGTGCTAATTAATTTATTTTATTAAAGTGAAATTTTACTCACGTTTTTAATTACGCTCTATTTAATAAATAATTAGTACAATTTTATTAATAATTTCCCCCAATAAATAATTTTTAACCGAATATAACGTATTCGATTAACCCATTGTGGATACCTGTGCGGAATTCAGTGCAGTACTAGTGTTTAAAACATTTTTATATTTTTTATTACACAAAGCGTTTTCACACTTTAGAATAATCCTTATTTAATTTATTTTAATTCAACATTTTACCGATTTCTCAAATTTTAACCCGAGTTTTCTTTGATATTTTCCCAAATTATTGAAAGAGGAATCTAAGTGTGAAACTAACTTTGTTTTATATTATTTTTACCCTATACCAATATATTTATTTTGAATTCATATTCATATAAATTTATTTCAAAATTTTTTTAACTCATTACCCCCGCCCAAGAACCTTTTTTCGTGCTTAAAAATTTTATTTATACAATTTTCGCAAGTTTTCTAACGATAAATAATAAAAAAAAAATCTTTATCGTTCTTTTATTCGGAAGCAAAAATTTATCGGTTTGATTCATCCCAAATAATTTTACGAGTACGTTTTTAAATAAACTCTTAAAATTTCCCAATACAATTTGAGATCAAAAATGGATATGACTACGTTGATCCGCAATGCCGACCGTTTGGTAGAATTTGAAGCATATATTGCTTCTATACCAGTAGCGGAACACCAACTCGGTTCGGTGAATAGTCATGAAAAAGAGCTCAATCGGTTATGGGAAGCTGTTCGGTCCACATACGATTCTTTATTAATTGAAGCCGCAAAGGTGAAAGACCCTCAGGTTAAAGAATTGAAAGCTAAGTATCTTAATTCTTATGGTACTTACACTCAGGGGATGTCTCTTATAACTGGTCTCCTAGAACAACTTAAAGTGGCGGTGCAAGTCGAGAAGTCGATAGCGCAATCCGCGCCCATAATTAATTTACCCCCTTGCGACACCCCAATATTTTATGGAGATTATAAGAGCTGGCCCTCATTTCGGGATATGTTCTCCGCTTTGTATGGTAATAACCCGCGGTTGACCCCGGTACAGAAATTGTTATTGCAAAAAACTGCTAAAGATGCGCATGATACCATACAAACTTTGCCACTGACCAACGATGGCTATGAAGTCGCATGGAACGAACAACTTCGAGCTCTATTAAATATTAAACCGATTTTGCAAGAATCTAGCGCGAATATTAAAAACTTGCAGCGAACGATAAATGATTGTATAACGAATCTTTCTCTCCTTGGGGTAACCCCTGAAATATTCTACCACGTAATGCTGGTATATATTTGTGCTACAAAGTTACGCGAAAACACTCTGAGTCTTTGGGAACAATCTAAAAACTTAAAACATCCCCTAAATGGACTGCTATGGATGCTTTTTTAACAGCGCATTTCAAAACCCTCGAATCGATTTCTGACATAAGGCAGTCCCATTCAAACCCTGTTCAAACCCCGAACAAATATCCCACCACTGCCAATGTACGAAATAACCCCATGTTTAACGCTGCTAAAAAATCATCTAATGATAATAGAAAAATTCAAAGTTTTGCGACAAAAATCAGTTCGACTCCAACGGTTTGTCGTTGTTTCCTGTGTCAAGGGTCTCACCCCATTAGACTTTGTCCCAGATTTTTGAGTCAGAGTGTTGACGAACGCATGTCAACAGTGAAGCGTCTCAAGTGTTGCTCAAACTGTTTGGCAACATCACATGAGTTAAGAAATTGTAAAAGTGTTCATGTCTGCGCACTTTGTAAGCAAAAGCATCACTCTTTACTTCATAGAGAGGGAAAATCAAATATATCTATCAGTAATTCACCCCAGCTTTCTATAGCTTCTAGTACGATTGCAGTGTCATCGCAACCCACAATTAACCCAATTGTAAACCCAGGTAGCAGTCATTCTCAGCCCTCCACTCGATTTCAACCCTTCAACTTCTGCCGCGGCTCATAATTTACATACTTATACCGCACATCTCAATTCCAATTTAAATCAAACTGTCATTTTAGGCTCAGCAATTTGCATATTGCATATAAATGACATTAGATGTGCAGCCCGAGCCCTAGTTGACCCTGGTTCACAAGGTACCTTTATTTCAAGAAAGTTACAAAGGAAGCTCGCTATTCCCACATTTCCTGTACCATTGACAAGTGTCACAGGAATGATGGACTGTTTAGCTGGTAAATCCTCTACCATGTGTAATCAGTCAGTTCGCCGATTGACCCCAACTTCAAACTGAAAGTGTCTGCGTATGTCGTAGAAAAAATCACCGGTCAGTTGCCTTCATATAATATCTCTGATATTGTAACTTCATCCTTCCCCGATATTACACTGACCAACGTCATGTGTACCCGTATGGATATTCTTTTTGGAGGAAATGTATATCCTAAAATTTTAACTATGGATGTTAAAATACATCCAAATGGCAGCTTGATCGCCCAGAGAACCGTGTTCGGATGGATCGTCACAGGTGAAGTTTCCCAGCCTCAACCCTTATACTCCGTAGCATCGTTGTGCACTCATCTCGAGTTGAATATTCAACTCGCTCGATTTTGGGAACTTGAAGAAGTTCCCACAGCAACCAACTTATCGGAAGATGATGAGTATTGTGAGAAACTTTACCAGGCTACGACTTATAAAAATTCCGATGGCCGGTATGTAGTCTCTCTCCCATTTCGTCGAGAATTCTCAAATGAATTGACATTAGGGGATTCTCGGAAAAGCGCCTTTTCCCAGTTTGTGCGAAATGAGGCACGTTTATTGAAAAACCCCGAATTAAAGTCACAATATGACAATGTAGTTCGCGAATATTTTACAATGGGACACATTAAAGCCGTCAAGCAACCCGATTCCACTGTTGATAAGTATTATTTACCTCATCATGCAGTGTTTAAGCCCGACAGTGTAACCACGAAACTCCGAGTAGTATTTAATGCTTCAAACCCCTCCTCTAATGGCGTGAGCCTGAATAGTGTGTTGTACCCAGGTCCTGTCTTACAGACAGACCTTACCATTTTTCTGCTGCGGTGGCGTTTTTTCAGATATGTTTTTAATGCAGATATTGAAAAAATGTATCGCCAGATACTAGTTCATCCCAATCAAACCCAATATTAGCGGATTTGGTTTCGTGATAATGCTGAAGCTGAAGTTAAGGACTATGAGCTTAGCACGGTCACGTTTGGAGTGAATTGCGCGCCATACTTAGCGATTCGTACTCTTTTGCAATTGGCTGACGATTGTAAACCCATAAGTCCTGCGGCGTCCGAAATATTGAAAACTCAAATGTATGTTGATGATGTTCTTGCTGGATCACATGAACTCGAAGACGCTTTTAAGAGGCGTAATGAACTAACTCATGTTCTTGGTTCGGCTGGTTTTGTTTTACGAAAGTGGACAGCCAATCATTTACGACTCTTAGAAGATTTACCCCGGGAGAATCTGCTTGATGCAGACTTCTTAAAATTTTCGGATGCCAGTACTACAAAAACCCTAGGCTTGCGATGGGATGCTAATAAAGATAGCTTCTATTTTAAACTCACATCGCAGCCACGCCAGGACATTGTCACGAAACGGTCTGTCTTATCTGAAATAGCGAAATTATTTGACCCTGCAGGTTGGTTCTCACCAAAAATTGTTGTAGCCAAAATGATAATGCAACAAAATTGGAAAGACAAGACAGACTGGGATGAAAGTTTGCACCCCCTAACCCTCAATGGCGCGCATTTTTAAACGACTACAGTAATGTTAAGAAAATTAATATTCCAAGATGGGTTAATTTTCTACCAGAAAATGGATTTGAACTTCGTGCGTTTTGCGACGCCTCTGAAAAGGCATACGGCGCTGCTCTTTATATTCGAAATATATCACCCCATGCAATTACGACGCATTTACTCGCATCAAAAACGAAGGTAGCTCCCGTAAAAGCTGAAACATTACCCCGTTTAGAGCTATGCGGAGCGGCTTTGATGGCAAAAATGGTAGAATCATTATATACCCAATTAAATCTAGACAGGAGTAAGGTTTATCTATGGACTGATTCTACTATTGTTTTATGCTGGTTTAAAAAACTCCTGTGCCGTTGGCCCACCTTTGTTAAAAATAGAGTAGCGTTGATCGTGAATAAAGTTGGTAATGAGAATTGGTCACATGTAGATTCCAAGGACAACCCCGCCGATTTGGCAAGTCGTGGAACTCTTGCACGAGATCTAATTGATAATTCTCTCTGGTGGCATGGCCCTGCATGGTTAAGACAACAGCGAGAGTGCTGGCCACAATATACCCCTATTGAACACCAACACCTTGAAGTTCAGTAGTTTTCCGTTCAGCTTGAAACCCCGTACGACATGTTTTTCAGATTTACCCCGTGCAATGCGAATTATTTCATATTTGTTCAGGTGCTTAAAATATTTGAAAACTCGAAATTGCTTATATGACACTTTTGGTTTAACGCAGTCCGAAGTAAAATTCAATCGAAATCGCTTGATTCTTATATGTCAGCGAAATTTTATACCCGAATATACCCCACTCTCAAAGGGTATACCACTGTCTACAAAGAGCAGTCTACTAACGTTAAACCCTTTTATCGATTCAAACGGCTTTGTCAGAATTAATGGTCGATTGGCTAGATCACATGGCTTAACATGGCGATATCCAAAAATTTTACCATATTCTGCCCGCTTTACTCGCTTATTTGTTGAACATGTGCACAAGTGCTCTGCTCATGGCGGTCATTCATTAATGATCCGTTTAATTAGAAGTGAATTCTGCGTTGCGAAGCTAAAAAATCTGATCCGTACAGTAATTCATAATTGTAAAGAATGCACTATTTACCGAAAAAAGTCCGGTCAGCAAATTATGGCTGCATTACCCCCTGAACGATGCTCTATGTCGAGACCGTTCACCCATACCGGCTTAGACTTTGCAGGCCCATTCGACATAAAAACCTACATTGGTAGGGGTTGCAGAGTTACAAACGCTATGTTTTAGTTTTTGTTTGCTTTGCCACAAAGGCTATTCATTTGGAAGCAACTGGAGATATGTCGACGGAAACATTCCTTGCAGCCTTTGCTCGGTCTTTCTCACGTCGTGGATGCCCTTCTCATTTATATTCTGACAACGGAACTGCATTTGTCGGTGCTGCAAATTTACTCGAAGTTGACCGAAAACAGTTTTTATCTGAAATTAGGCGGAAGGTACTTGTACGAAACAGTTTTCAGCCTGTTGAATGGCATTTCATTCCCCCCGGTGGTCCTCATATGGGCGGCTTATGGGAAGCCGGCGTAAAGAGCGCCAAAACACATTTACGTAAAATTTCTGGAGTTCAGAAGTTTACCTTTGAAGAATTTACAACTATGTTGACCCGTATAGAAGCTTGCCCGAATTCAAGACCGTTAACTGCCATGACTGATGATCCCTCTGACTTAGTTCCCCTAACAGCAGGTCATTTCCTGATTGGTGCGCCTATTCTGTCACCCCCTGAACCCGATCATGCTGATCTCTCCTTGAGTGTTGCCAATAGGTGGCAAAAGTTTAAAATTCTTCACCATCATTTTGCCCAGCGGTTGAAAGAAGAGTACCTCAAAGAACTTCATCGTCGAGTGAAATGGAAATACCCTCAGAAAGATTTTGAAGTAGGCGACTTGGTAGTTGTCCGTCAGGATAATTTACCCCCTAACGAATGGCGACTCGGACGAATAGAAAAGACTTACGTGGGACATGACTATAAAGTCCGTACAGCGGACGTGAGAACAGCTTCAGGCGTTTTCACCCGGCCTATTGTGAAGCTTGTTCTCTTACCCAAATCAGAAACTCACTAATTCTTTTTTTCGTTTTTCCTTTTTTTGTATTTCACCCTTTTCTAGTACAATGTCTAGTGCATCCCGTCGCCTGGAGGTACACCGTAAACCCGTTGAAGGTCCATCGACGTTTACTTCTCCTGCAATGAAAACCCATCGACCTGATAAATTGCGAGACTGCCGCTTGTTCAAAAGTGATCACGCATTGCGAAAATGTTACCGGTTTAGGAAGATGACGGTGAAGGAACGGTGGGACACAGTGAAAACATTTAAGTATTGTTTCAACTGCCTTGCACACTCGCACATGAAAGACAGGTGCACGAGCCGGGAACGGTGCCTTGAATGCAAAGCCGAACACCACACTTTACTCCATCGCTACAAGACAAAAACCTCCGACCCACAACCAACGCAAAAACTCTCAACAAAAAACAAAAGGAAAACTAAAAAACGCAGTAAGGCCAAGACTGCCAAGCCATGCCATCAATGTGCACACCTTCAACAACCACAACTACTACAACCTCAACCCCCTTCAACCTAACGACAATAACACCAATTCACTGGAGCTAATCAGCCGCGACTATTGTGATCAACGTGATGTCCGGGCGAATTATTTACATTTTTTATATATTTTGCATTATTTTTATTGTTTATTATTATATTATTATATTTTATATTTTATATTTTTTATCATATTTTATTACATTTATCCTGAATTCACAGAAATGTAAATATCACTGATGAATTATTTTTGAAGAAAATTGTATTTTATTATAAAACTCCCTATGATAGGCCCGCGTTATCCTTAGCCCTCTTTGTTGCAGTATAGCAAGGGGGGCTGGTTCATTAGTGTAAAGGTCCCTTGTTTAATTATTGTTCATTGGACCTTTCTATGTTTTTGTTTTCTCTTTTCGTTAAGTTATTGTGTTTTTGTATATATGTTTTTTCATATACTTACTTCCATATTGTCAACCCAAGGATACGTACGGTACGTGAAAAATAAAACCCCATTTATTGAAATTTTACTAAAACCCCTTTTTTTTATTTAAATTAATATTTTCGAGAAATATTTTGAGGAAACACCCTTCAATACGATCTGCATACTTTTGGCACTCTTAAGCTGGTACGTATAAAAACCTGTTTTATTTTTTTCAAATTCAGTCACTATTTTGCGGAAATCTTTTTCTTCGTATATTTGAACTTTAGTTTCGTCAATGTTACCATGCTTTATTGGAATAACATGAAATGCATTTTCACCAATGGCCGACACAAATTTGTTAATTAGGGCGTTAAAATTTTTCTGTCTCAAATATATAGGTGGTGGCTTAAAAGACTTTTGCGATGATGCAGCGGGCTTGTCGTCGGTGACTTGCAATAATGAAAAACGATTTTGACGATTGGCAGATGATGCGCTATTATCCGTAGACATCTCTGGAGCAGATGAAATTTTTGAAGAATTCGGGCTTCGCCCACGCTTTACCACTGTTACGTATCTGTCCATTCCAACTTGTGCCTTGGGTTTTGAGCTACTTTTATCTGTAGTGATAACTTTATTAAGTGATGAACACGAGCCTGATGGAGTTGATATTACTGACTTATATGAAGAAGTACTAGGCAACTGTAATGTTAATGAATCACTATTTGGCATTGGACAAAGCGAAGTTGATCGCTGACGAAAAATTGGATTTGCCGTTAAAAAATACTTTCATTAGATTTATTATTTGTATTATTTTCATTGAGAGCTTCAGAACTCACAGTAAAATAGGCATTTCTGCAGTTAGAACTCACTTCATCATTTTTTGTATTTGAGGTACTCATATAGAGTATTCCTCAATGGCACCTTTTTGGGTTTCTTTGCTTGCGGTTATTTTTGTTTGTTTTTGTAATTTATGATTGTTTATTTGTTTTTGAGTTACTCGTATAGAGTATTCCTCAATGTCACTGTTTGTGTTTTTTTTGTTTTCGGTTTTTTTTTATACCCTTTACCAAAAAATGGTAAAAGGGTATATATAGGTTTGTCATTCCGTTTGTAATTTCTACAATATTAATGAGAGACACATAAAGTATATATATTCTGGATCCTTATGCATAGGGAAGACGAACAAGCGATGTCCGTCTGTCCGTCTGTCTGTACGTGAAATCGGTTTTCCCAAGCTCCCAGAACAGCTAGAGACTTCGTTCTTGGACTGGTGTGTCAGAAATTTTCCGAAAAATTTTGCTATTGAAAATCAGCAAAATCGAGCAGACGGTTTCAGAGCTGGAAAACTCATACTCAATATTCCCATAGAAAATAACTACCGAAAACAAGTTTTCATTACTTTTTTATTAAATTAACTTATTTTATACTTCGGTATGAATAAAATTGGTATTTATAATTAAAAAAATTTTAAAATTTAACAAATTAAAGAAACGTTTCCTGGTTTGGAAAACTTTAACTTTTTTTCTAATAATTAAACATATTTCATGTTTTAGGAAGAAGGCTATTTTCTCAGGAACGGTAAAAGCTACGGGACTGAAATTTGAACAGTGTGTGTAGAACTTTGATCGCTACAGCAACAAATAGATAAAAGCTAAAACTTAAAGGGTGTTCCAAAACGAGCAACGAAAAATGTTAAAATCCCATGTAATATACATACAATTGTATGTACAAATGTACATATGCATATTGACACTTGAAATTTGTAAAATTAGTGTATTTTTATATATGCTACAACTATTAACACTAAAATTAAAAAAATTTAAATTAAAGGGTGGTCCATCAGTTAATGCAATTTTGACTATGTAATTTTAACAAATTGCTATATCTTGGAAACCGTAAGAGCTAAACTGTTGAAATTTTCAAAAACGGTAAATCTAAAAAATCTGAAAATTATAAAATCGCCAAAAAATTAAAAAAAAATCGCCAAGACGAAAAAAATCGCCAAAATGAAAAAAAAATGCTAAAATAAAAAAAAAACGCCAAAAACCGAAAAAAATCGCCAAAACGAGAAAAACGTGTCAAAACTAAAAATAAATTTCCACAATGACAAAAAAAGCCAAAAACCGCTAAAATCGCCAAAGCAAAAAAAATGGTTATATGAACAAAAATCGCCAAAAATTAAAAAAAATCGCCTAAATGAAAAAAATTGCAAAAACGAAAATAAATCGCCAAAATTAAAAAAAAACGCCAACAATAAAAAAATCGCCTAAACGAAAAAAATCGTCAAAATCAAAAAAATCGCCAAACCAAAAAAAATCGCCAAAATTAAAAAAACGCCAAAAACCGAAAAAAATGCTTATTTAAATTAAAAATGCCAAAAATGAAAAAAAAATCGCCTAAATGAAAAAAAATCGCCAAAATCAAAAGTAAACGCCAAAACGAAAATAAATCGCCAAAATTAAAAAAAAACCCCAAAAACCGAAAAATCGCCAAAACGAGAATAAATTGCCTAAATGAAAAAAATCGCCAAAATCAAAAAAATCGCCAAAACGAAAATTAATCGCCAAAATTAAAAAAAACGCCAAAAACCGAAAAAAATCGTCAAAACAAAAAAAATTGTCAATATGAAAAAATGTCCAAAATTAAAAAAAACGCCAAACACTGAAAAAATCGCCAAAACAAAACAAATTGCCTATATGAAAAAAAATCGCCAAAATTAAAAAATCGCCAAAAACCGAAAAAAATCGCCAAAACGAGAAAAAAGTGTCAAAACTAAAAAAATTGTAAAAAGAAATAAAAACGCCAAAAACCGAAAAAATCGCCAAAACAAAACAAAATTTGCCTATATGAAAAAAAATGGCCAAAAAATAAAAAAATCGCCCAAATGAAAAAAATTTTCAAAATCAAACAAATTTCCAAAAGGAAAAAAGTCGCCAAAACCGAAAAAATTGCCAAAACATGAAAAACGTGTCAAAACTAAAAATAAATTTCCACATGACAAAAAAGCCAAAAACCGCTAAAATCGCCAAAACAAAAAAAAAATGGTTATATGAACAAAAATCGCCAAAAATTAAAAAAAATCGCCTAAATGAAAAAAATCGCCAAAAAAAATCGCAAAAACGAAAATAAATCGCCAAAATTAAAAAAAAACGCCAACACTAAAAAAATCGCCAAAACAAAAAAATCGCCTAAACGAAAAAAATCGTCAAAATCAAAAAAATCGCCAAACCAAAAAAAATCGCCAAACCAAAAAAAAATCGCCAAAATTAAAAAAACGCCAAAAACCGAAAAAAATCGCCAAAACAAAAAAATGCTGATTTAAATTAAAATCGCCAAAAATGAAAAAAAAAATCGCCTAAATGAAAAAAAATCGCCAAAATCAAAAGTAAACGCCAAAACGAAAATAAATCGCCAAAATTAAAAAAAACGTCAAAAACCGAAAAAAATCACAAAGACAAAAAAAAATTGCCTATATTAAAAAAAATCGCCAAAAATTAAAAAAATCGCCTAAATGAAAAAAAATCGGCAAAATCAAAAAAATCGAAAACGAAAATAAATCGCCAAAATTAAAAAAAAAACGTCAAAAACCGAAAAATCGCCAAAACGAGAATAAATTGCCTAAATGAAAAAAAAATCGCCAAAATCAAAACAAAACGCCAAAACGAAAATAAATCGCCAAAATAAAAAAAAAACGTCAAAAACCGAAAAAAATCACAAAAACAAAAAAAAAATTGCCTATATGAAAAAAAATCACCAAAAATTAAAAAAAATCGCCTAAATGAAAATAAATCGCCAAAATTAAAAAAAAACCTCAAACACCGAAAAAAAATCGCCAAAAGGAGAAAAAAGTGTCAAAACAACTAAAAATTCCCACAATGACAAAAATCCGCAAAAATCGCCGAAACAAAAAATATGCTTATATGAACAAAAATCGCCAAAAATGAAAAAAACGCCTAAATGAAAAAAATCGCCAAAATCAAAAAAATCGCCAAAATGAAAATTAATCGCCAAAATTAAAAAAAAACACCAAAAACCGAAAAAAATCGCCAAAACAAACAAAAATTGCCTATATGAAAAAAATCGCCAAAATTAAAAAAAACGCCAAACACTGAAAAAAATCGCCAAAACAAAACAAATTGCCTATATGAAAAAAAATCGCCAAAATTAAAAAATCGCCAAAAACGGAAAAAAATCGCCAAAACGAGAAAAAAGTGTCAAAACTAAAAAAATTGTAAAAAGAAATAAAAACGCCAAAAACCGAAAAAATCGCCAAAACAAAACAAAATTTGCCTATATGAAAAAAGTGGCCAAAAAATAAAAAAATCGCCCAAATGAAAAAAATTTTCAAAATCAAACAAATTTCCAAAAGGAAAAAAGTCGCCAAAACCGAAAAAATTGCCAAAACGTGTCAAAACTAAAAATAAATTTCCACATGACAAAAAAAGCCAAAAACCGCTAAAATCGCCAAAACAAAAAAAAAATAGTTATATGAACAAAAATCGCCAAAAATTAAAAAAAATCGCCTAAATGAAAAAAATCGCCAAAAAAATCGCAAAAACGAAAATAAATCGCCAAAATTAAAAAAAAACGCCAACACTAAAAAAATCGCCTAAACAAAAAAATCGCCTAAACGAAAAAAATCGTCAAAATTAAAAAAAACACCAAAAACCGAAAAAAATCGCCAAAACAAACAAAAATTGCCTATATGAAAAAAATCGCCAAAATTAAAAAAAACGCCAAACACTGAAAAAAATCGCCAAAACAAAACAAATTGCCTATATGAAAAAAAATCGCCAAAATTAAAAAATCGCCAAAAACCGAAAAAAATCGCCAAAACGAGAAAAAAGTGTCAAAACTAAAAAAATTGTAAAAAGAAATAAAAACGCCAAAAACCGAAAAAATCGCCAAAACAAAACAAAATTTGCCTATATGAAAAAAAATGGCCAATAAATTAAAAAATCGCCCAAATGAAAAAAATTTTCAAAATCAAACAAATTGCCAAAAGGAAAAAAGTCGCCAAAACCGAAAAAATTGCCAAAACGAGAAAAAAGTGTCAAAACTAAATAAATTGCCACAAAAAAATAAAATATATAAAAAGAAAAAAAATCGCCTAAATGAAAAAAATCGTCAAAATCAAAAAAACCACCAGAACGAAAAAATGCCAAAATTAAAAAAAACGACAAAAACCGAAAAAATCGCCAAAACCAAAAAAATTGTCTATATGAAAAAAAATCGCAAAAAAGCACCAAATTAAACATAATGCCTAAAACCTAAAAATTGCACAAAAAGTATGAATTTTTTCAAAAAAAATTAATATGTACCTACATATCTCTGTGCTTATGTATCTATCTCTATACTACATAAACTCACTTTGGTAAAGGGTATATAAGATTCGGCACAGCCGAATATAGCACTCTTACTTGTTTGTTTTTGTTATTTCCACTATGTAAAAATGTTAGAAAAGCACATAAAGCTTATTTATTAAAGTCAGTATGGACCTATTACGAATAATATGCACTACGAATATTTTTTTTGTATAATTTTTTGTTTGTTTAATAAGAATGTAAGAAAAATTCCGCTAATCGGCTATTCACTATGAAGGTACAACGAGAACTGAGGAGGGGATAGTTAACGCATAATTATATTGCTATTATTTCTCCTTATTATTTTTGCTTATTTTCATTATTATTTCTTATTATCTCTTTTAATTTTTTATATTGAAATCAGAGTGTATGTGTAAAATTTATTTTAAGGACTTACTCTCTATTGAATTCTTATTAGAGTAAACATATTTCTGTTTTATAAATTTTAGTCTCGTATGAACCATTGTAAAGAGCGATCCTCATAACGGGAAAGCAATTAAAAAAGGAAAATAAAGAACAAAAGTTAATTGGAAATTAATTAAAAGAATTGTAACTTAATAAAACTAATCGAACCACCACATATAACAACAATAACAATTTAAGTAAAACTGTTGTAAAATAATAATAAAAATAAATAAGCTGATATATAAAAAATTATTCATACTGACTTAATTTTTGTACGGATCCTATTAAAATATTAAAAAGCCATAGAGGTTTAACTTTTACACATATTATCAAATTTCTTATCAATGGTCAAGCATTTATAAGATCTTAGCAATCACACTTACATATTTACATCATGAAAATATACAAAGCCATTCAGTAGAAGCACAAGGCAAAGGTAAACAAACTTATGGACAGAGAAACTCTATAGATTTCCATGATCGTATGAAAAGACGTCCAGTCAAAGATGGCGAATGGAGTTAAATAAACAAAATCTGTAATATAAACAAATTTCTCACAGGCAGACTTTAACGCGAGGAAAATTTAAGTTTATAAAAACTTACTAGTTTTAGGGAACTTCAGATATATGATAGTATTTTATAGTACCAAATGTCGATATTGAACACAATTTATTTCTACGTACATATAAATACCAGTGTGAGAAAATCATATACACATACCTACACACACATAGCAGAATTCATCTAAGAAATATCCAGGAGCATTTCAACAACACCCCACCCCTCACAAATCACGGCCAGCATTAACTTCTCCTCAAGATATACATACACAAATTCCCATGGCCATAAATACATACATACATATACAATCGATTAATCTCAACAATACAAATCATCAGCCTTAAACTAGGGTTGTTATCCGTCCTCTTTTGCCCGGACACTGTCTTCTTTTTAGGATCTCTGTCCGGGAAAGTCCTATTTGTATTGGATGTATCAAAAATAAAACTGTCCATGAGGGTTGGTATGTTATTTTCAGACGACTCGATATTTTAAATAAATGAATAATTCATTTAAAATATCGATGGAGTTGCGTAAGAAACGCCAAAAAACAAATACGACATTTTAAGTAGGGACGTAACGAATGTTCGCATTCGCAAATTATTCGCTTACTTTTGCTATTTGCATTCACTAAAATAAATGCGAATATTTCAAGTGAATACTTAACACAAAAAAATGTTTACTTTTACGAAAATAGTTTTACAACTAATTTTTTTTAGCCATCATGAAAAAGATACAAATACTTAAAAGTAACTAACTGGGTATTGAACCCCAACCACAGTGGTGTTTGCAACTATTTTTCAGTTTTTGAAAAAGAAAAGGCAGTGTTTGATGTGCGCAAAAATATTTTCTATTTAAGACTAGTCTGTAGTCTGTTCAAATTTTAAAAAACATTGAGCACTATTCATTACTTCGTACAAAAAATTTGAAATGCAAACACTATTAACTACTCCATGTTTGTTGTAAATTCCATGCGAAACAAGTATCACTCATATTATGACAAATTAAAATGTTGAAGATACATACATATGTTTCATTATTTTTTTCCCAACATAAATCGACTACTACTTCTGCAAGATTTTTTCATGAACAAGTCATTCCAATTTTTCTTGATGTATATCTTGACAGCATTTCACATAAAATGTTGAACAAAGTAACAGGCTTTAGGGCCAAAATACGATTGCATAACACTTTGTAAATTAATTTTTAATTATCCATACTAATTTTTATACCCTTTACCAAAAAATGGTAAAAGGGTATATATAGGTTTGTCATTCCGTTTGTAATTTCTACAATATTAATAAGCGACACATAAAGTATATATATTCTGGATCCTTATGCATAGGGAAGACGAACAAGCGATGTCCGCCTGTCCGTCTGTCTGTACGTGAAATCGGTTTTCCCAAGCTCCCAGAAGAGCTAGAGACTTCGTTCTTGGACTGGTGTGTCAGAAATTTTCCGAAAAATTTTGCTATTGAAAATCAGCAAAATCGAGCAGACGGATTCAGAGCTGGAAGACTCATACTCAATATTCCCATAGAAAATAACTACCGAAAACAAGTTTTTATTACTTTTTTATTAAATTAACTTATTTTATACTTCGGTATGAATAAAATTGGTATTTATAATTAAAAAAAAATTAATAATTTAAAAAATTAAAAAAACGTTTGCAGGGTTGGAAAACTTTAACTTTTTTTCTAATAATTAAACATATTTCATGTTTTAGGAAGAAGGCTATTTTCTCAGGAACGGTAAGAGCTACGGGTCTGACTTTGGTCGCTACAATAACAAATATATAAAAGCTAAAAATTAAAGGGTGTTCCAAAACGAGTGACGAAAACTTTTGAAATCTTATGTAATATACACACAATTGTATGTATGTATGTACATATGTATATTGACACTTGAAATTTGTAAAATTAGTGTATTTTTATATTATTTTTATTAACACTAAAATTAAAAAAATTAAAATTAAAGGGTGATCCATCAGTTAATGAAATTTTGACTATGTAATTTTGACAAATTGCTATATCTTGGAAACTGTAACAGTTAAATTCTTGAAATTTTAAAAAACGGTCAAACTAAAAAATCCAAAAATTATTAAATCGCCAAAAATTTTAAAAAATCGCCAAAACGAAAAAAAACTCCAAAATGAAAAAAACGCTTAAATTAAAAAAAAATCGCCAAAAACCGAAAAAATCGCCAAAGCAAAAAAAAAATGCTTATGTGAACAAAAATCGCCAAAATGTAAAAAAAAAATCGCCTAAATGAAAAAAAAATCGCCAAAATCAAAAAAAAATCGCCAAAACGAAAATAAATCTCCAAAATTAAAATAAAAACGCCAAAAACCGAAAAAAATCGCCAAATCAAAAAAATATTGCCTATATGAAAAAAAATCGCCAAAAATTAAAAAAAATCGCTCATATTAAATAAAATCGGCAAAATCAAAAAAATCGCCAAAACGAAAATAAATCGCCAAAATTAAAAAAACCCCAAAAAAACCGAAAAAAATCGCCAAAACGAGAAAAAAAGTGTCAAAACAAAAAAAATTCCCACAATGACAAAAACCGCAAAAATCGCCAAAACAAAAAAAAAATGGTTATATGAACAAAAATCATCAAAAATTAAAAAAAAACGCCTAAAGAAAAAAAATCGCCAAAATCAAAAAAAAAAATGCCAAAAAGAAAATAAATCGCCAAAATAAAAAATAAAACGCCAAAAACCGAAAAAAATCGGCAAAAAAAAATTGCCTATATGAAAAGAAATTGCCAAAAATTCGCTTAAATCGCTTAAATGAAAAAAAAATCGGCAAAATCAAAAAAATCTGCCAAAACAAAAAAAACGCCAAAAACCAAAAAAATTGCCAAAACGAGAAACAAGTGTCAAAACTAAAAAATTGCCTCAAAAAATAAAAAAAAAATAAATATATAACACTAGTTTACAGCCAAAAAATACCAAGAACGCCACATGTCTAGATAAGTTAATTGGGACCTCCTGAACACGAATATCGCTGTTATTTTTTTTCCTAAGTACCGTTTTTTAGATAACGGTACTTTTGTGTTTTTCGGTGCATGGTCCCACTCAAACCCTTGTGGAGCCCAACCAAAAAGTCCGATCAAAATAAATGGCATATCGTTGGAAAGCTACTTGCATGTATTTTCCGTCGATATGCTGGAAATTTCTATCTGACATGAAATGGCTGAGTTATGGCACCTCAAAGTTCAAAATTTGCCTATTTTTTACGTTTGTTTCAAAATTTTTCATTTTTATTTCGTTTTTTTTCTACGTTATAGTAAAGATCTGGAATGTTTTATTTTTTTACCAAATAGTTTATTTAATTACCAACATTTTAAGCGTAATTTAAAAAAAAATTGGTGAAAAATAAAGTTTTTATTAAGGATTTTGTGGAACGACAATATTTTCATTTTCATTGCTCACACACTATATTCGGCGTCCAACAGTAAAAATTTAAATTAAAATGTCGAGCGACTTGAACTTTTGCGTTTTTTTCTGTCTTACATACTTATATAAATGCAAACATAACATATACATACATATATGCACGTTTGTCAACTGCATTTCAAGAATTTTCCATAAGAAAAATTTTACAAACACTTCTTTATATCTATCCCTATTTTTTTTCATTTCATTACCTACCAACAAACACATGCACATTAAACATAAAACACCATAAAATGTGGGAAACTTTTAATAGAATTAAAAATCCATTAGCCATAATTAGCAAATCAATAAAAAATAACTACCTACTTCTCACAAAAATAAAAAACGTACATACAACAAAAACAATATTGTTTTGTTTGCAATGGAGAAACCAGATCAACCATACAACAGATTGTTATTTCTGTTTAACGGAAAAGGCTATCGGACGTAGAATTGAACCAGTTTATCCAGTTGTTAGCTCGGTGACGCTGCCAGTGCCGCACTCAGTATCGTGCCCCAAACCGCAGCTGATTGAAGCGGGTCCCACAGAAATACGAAAAAGAACAATAAAAAATGATTCATCAGATGAGTGCAGTGAACCAGAAATGCAATCAAATAAGAAACCCCATTTACTTACTCAGGCCGAGCTTAATGATTTGTGCCGAGATTTGTATTTGACGAAATCGAAATCTGAATTACTTGCATCACGATTGCAACAGTGGGGATATTGTGCTCCTGAGACACGTGTTACATATTACCGTGATCGCAGCAAAGAACTTGCACTTTTGTTCGCAAAAACGGCAAACTTTTGTTTTTGTGCCAACATATGTGGTCTTTTCTATGCTCTCCAACAAAATTATGACCCAGACGAATGGCGTCTTTTTCTGGATGGAGGCAAGGATAGTTTGAAGGCAGTCTTGCTTCATAAAGGGAATACGAAACCATCAATTCCAATCGGATATGGAAAATACATAAAGGAAACATATGAAGCAATTAAAGAACTTCTTGATCTCATACATTATGACCAACATCAATGGAAAGTTTGCTCTGATTTTAAATTAGTTGCCATACTATCTGGATTGCAAGGGGGCAATACGAAGTATCCCTGCTTTCTATGTCTATGGGACAGCCGTGACCGTCAGAATCACTACACCCGAAAAGTTTGGCCTGAGCGAAGTGAACGTACGCACGGAGAGTACAATATCAAAAATGACCCACTCATTCCTCAGGAGAAGATAATACTTCCTCCATTACATATTAAGCTTGGGTTATTTACAAATATTGTGAAAAAGTTGCCAAAAGACGGTCTTGCCATGAATTACCTTAAACAAAAATTTCCGAGAGCCACAGCGAGCAAAATTGAAGCAGGTATATTTGATGGACCTCAAATTCGGGCTCTGTATGGTGACCAAGCATTTAATGAGTGTTTAGGTCCAGCTCATTTGGAGGCATGGGAAGCATTCCAAGACATCGTTCACAACTTTTTGGGAAATTACAGAAGTCCTGATTACGCTGAGAAGATCGATATATTACTGCAAAAATTCAATGCCATTGGTAAGCGTTGAGTGAAAGCATGTATATCCATGTTATCATTTGAAAATTTATTCTTTTTAACTTTTAGGTTCAAATATGACACCTAAATTACACTTCTTATTCAGTCATTTGGATATTTTCCCCACGAACTTGGGCTCCGAAAGTGATGAACAAGGTGAAAGATTTCACCAGGAAATGGAAGAAATCGAGAGACGTTACAAAGGCTGGTGGGATGAACAAATGATGGCGGACTATTGTTGGTTCCTCATTCGCGAAGATCCATCAAAAAAAAACGCAAAAGTTCAAGTCGCTCGACATTTTAATTTAAATTTTTACTGTTGCACGCCGAATATAGTGTGTGAGCAATGAAAATGAAAATATTGTCGTTCCACAAAATCCTTAATAAAAACTTTATTTTTCACCAATTTTTTTTTAAATTACGCTTAAAATGTTGGTAATTAAATAAACTATTTGGTAAAAAAATAAAACATTCCAGATCTTTACTATAACGTAGAAAAAAAACGAAATAAAAATGAAAAATTTTGAAACAAACGTAAAAAATAGGCAAATTTTGAACTTTGAGGTGCCATAACTCAGCCATTTCATGTCAGATAGAAATTTCCAGCATATCGACGGAAAATACATGCAAGTAGCTTTCCAACGATATGCCATTTATTTTGATCGGACTTTTTGGTTGGGCTCCACAAGGGTTTGAGTGGGACCATGCACCGAAAAACACAAAAGTACCGTTATCTAAAAAACGGTACTTAGGAAAAAAAATTACAGCGATATTCGTGTTCAGGAGGTCCCAATTAACTTATCTAGACATGTGGCGTTCTTGGTATTTTTCCAAATTAAAAATTTGTAAAGCTGTGTAATAAATAAAAAAATCGCCTAAATGAAAAAAATCGTCAAAATCAAAAAAATCGCCAGAACGAAAAAAAATCGCCAAAATTAAAAACAAAGGCCAAAAACGGGAAAAAATCGTCAAAACCAAAAAAAAAATTGCCTATATGAAAAAAAATCGCCAAAATTTAAAAAGCGCCAAAAACCTAAAAATTGCACTAGAAAAAAATTATGAATTTTTTCACAAAATGAATATGTATATAATGATGAATATGAATATCTCTGTGCTTATGTATGTATCTCTATACTACATAAACGCACTTTGGTAAAGGGTATATAAGATTCGGCACAGCCGAATATAGCACTCTTACTTGTTTTATTTCACATATTTTTCTATTTTAAAAATTTGTATTTTTAATAAATTAATATTTGTATGTATATTATCTCAATTCTAAACTAAATTTACTGCCTGCCCCACGATGTCGAAAGAAAACTTAAGAGAACTAACGTAAGTCACTAATTTTCTTCTATAAAAGTGTTCCACTACCTTTCGACTCATCGTTCGATTGGCTTTACGTTTCTAACGTAAGCCGCATACCCGTTGTAATATATCCATATTGCCACATCAAGAATGTCACACATTTATCGTCAAATGGGAATACAAGATCGTTTAAATGTGTATATTGTGCTTTAAAAAATGAAATTCTGTTATAAATCAGCTTGCAAGAAGTGGCAGCCAAAAATAAATTAAAATTAAGTCGGTTAAAAATAAACAAACTTGACAAAACAATTTTTGTTAAGGAAAAAAAGAATAACTACTTAAGGGCTTTTATTCATGATAAAGAAAAACCTGAAAAGGCAGTATTTGTTTGCAAAATTTTAGTCTTGCAAAAATGCCAAGAAACCCAAAGAAAAAGGTTTCATATGTATTTATTGTATGTGTGTGCCCTAACGTGTTCGGCAATACATTTGTTTAACTTATTCCAGGTATAAGAGTAAAGAAGAAAATAGTTCGTGACTGAAGAGTTTGTGGTGCTTGTGCTTTTTTCTCTCATTGACGCGTATACTAACATCATGCATGTACATACATACATACCTACATAATTTTTGTATGCTCTCTTATTTTTCTGCGCACATACAAACGTACACATGCATTTACATGAGTTGTATGCGCTTGCTTTAAAAAACCTCCCTTAAACACAAACATAATAGCTTACCATCTAAATCTTACACGCACACACACAAACGTACAATATGCAAAATAACAAGAATACATGTATAAACAGTACTTATTTTCATTGTTTGTTTAAACAAGACGTCGTGGCGACATCGCTTGTTAACAGTCATATACACGTACTCCAATACAACCATCGTGCTTCGTTTATAGTACGACAGCGTTTATTATTGGCTTAGTATAATGCATGCCACGAGAGCACATTTAAAAAACGACGTATTTACATTTCAAGACTGCTTACGCAGGACACCAGTACGTAATGTATCGGCAACTGGCTCCGATGAAGAAGAATTTTCTGTACCTCCGGATGGCTTAAGGATTTTCCCCTATGCATATGTAAAATACCTGCTTAGATGAATAAACAGCTTCTAACCAACTGGCGGTATAACTAGTGGAAGGTGTGCTAGGCAGAAATTCCTTACTCATTGAAGCGCATAGCGCATAGGCCAAGTTCCGTCCAATGCACGCAGTGTGTGTATTTACAGGAAGCCATTCGAGCTATTTTTACCCCCTCATAACTTTGTTCCCCGCAGTCGTAAAATTATAAAATTTCAACCGTAACTAGATTAAATTCATGTAACCTCATATGCAAAGTTTGAAAGGTTCCGGAGATATAGAGATGCAAAAAGTGCATATTTTAAGACATACTCACTGACCACTGACACACTCATCAAATTGATGAAGCACTTCCGCTATAGCTAGAAATCTGAAATTTGTTACACGAGTAGATCTAGGCGAGCAATGAACCAAAAAAATCTGAAAACCTGAAAATTTTAGCCAGGGGGCGGGGTTACGCCCATAAAAATTTAAATTTGCGCTAGTAAGCTGAAATTAGGTACACAAGTAGAACTTTGTCAGTAATCACCTAGAAAGATCTGAAAACCCGAAAATTTTAACCAAGGGTGCGGGGCTACACCCATAAAGTTAAAAATAAAAAAACATTTCTAAGGCTTTAACTCAAGCGACTTTATTAAAATTTGGCACACATGTTGCAATAATACGAGGCTCTAAATTCTTATTGAAAAAAGTGGGCGCTAACACGCCCATACAATTTAAGCCTCCTATTTCATGTGTTTCGGGTCAGCACATTTAAATGTACTATTTATGTATTTACTAACATCCGTTTCGAAAGAAACTAAACAGGAAAGATAACTGTTAGCCAAATAAAATTTTGGGGTTAAAAAAAGTAGGCGGGAACACGCCCATAAGATTCAAAATTAAAATTTGCGCTAGTGAGCTGAAATTGGATAAACGAGGATAGAAAGAAAATTAGCAAATTACTAGAAAAATCTAAAAACCCAAAAATTTTACCTAGGAGGACGGGGCTGCGTCAATAAGGCTCAGAATTTAAAAAACAAATCTAAGGCGTTAAACTCAAGAAATTTGGCATACATGTTGCAATAGTACAAGGCTATAAACTTTCGTTGAAAAAGTGGGCGTTAACACGCCCATACAATTTAAGCCTCATTTCATGTACTTCGGGTAAGCACATTTGAATATACTGCATATTTATATATTTATTAGCATCCGTTTTCAACGAAACTCGACAGGAAAGATAACTAATGACTACAGCAGGTATTGTGATTAAAAATGTGGGCATTATCACGCCCATAAGAACAAAATAAATAAAATATACGCTAGTTAGCTGAAATTTAATAAACAAGTAGGTCTAGATTAGTAACTAACTAGAAAAATCTTGCAACCCGGAGATTTTAACCAGGGGGAGGAGCTATTCCAATAAAGCACACAATGAAAAGAGCAAATTTAAAATGTTTATCTCAAGCAATTTTATTGAAATTTGGCACAAATGTTGGAATAATGCAAAGTTATAATATTTCGTTTCATGTACTTCGGATCAGCAGATTTAAATATACTATTTATTTAAATATTAATATCCGTTTCCAATGAAACTTGACACGTATGATTGGCACTGACAAAAAATTTATTTAAAAAAAGTGGGCGGGCGTACGCCCATAAGAATTAAATAATTACATTTTCGCTAGAGAGTTGAAGTTTGATACGCAAGTAGGTCAAGATGAGAAACTAAATAGAAAAATCTAAAAACCCAAATATTTTAACCAGGAGTGGCAGAGGCCACGATAATTTTTTACTGAAGGTTTCAACTGAAGCTTTAACTAAAATATATCATCTTAAAAAGGGTACGATGATAATTGAGCGCTGCTCATAACAAAATCTTGTGTTTAAAAAAGTGACGGAGACTGGGGGTAACGGCCATACCATTTCAATTTGCACTAGAGAGCTTAAATTCAATACACAAATAAATCTAAATTAGAGATCACCAAGAAAGATTTTAAATCCTGGAGGTTTCAATTGGGGGCATGGACACGCACTTAAAGCTCAAAATTAAGAATTTAAGTTAAAGGATTTACGAACAGGAAAAATCTGATTGTTAAATTAGTGAAGTAGGGCCACGCTTATCAAATTTGTATTAAAATATTATACGGTAGAGAAATGAAATTTTGTAAAAAAATAGGCTTATGTATGTTACCAACTAGATAAATTTAAAACCCAAGCTACTGTATTGAAACCATTTCACACACATTTCACTCATGCTAGCATTTAATTTCGCGTTTTCTAAAGGACTTCGTCTGAGCATACTAAAATTTACACTATATTCTACATATTTCTACTCAGATGACTCTTAAAAAATTAATGAAATTACTCGGTCCTTACTATGAAACAATGGTGCACATATCACCATATAACCCAATATTTTATGTAACTCTGCCTTTTGAACTGGCGCAGACATTATGAATAGAACCATAACAGACTAGAAATTTAAAGTTTAAAAAGCTTTATGAAGAAAACCCTCCAAAAAGTAGTCAAATCCTCACAAAACCATAAATGTGAAAAAAGGCCAAGTTCCTTTCCAAAATTTCGTCCATCAAATGTAGTGAGATACAAATTTTGACCAAGTTCGTGTTTGGTATAATACCTATCACTGCAATAGGTATGCATTATATAAATTTGTAATCGTAAGGGTGTTATATAATTTCTAGATAATGTGCTAACTTGGCAATATTTTTACTCTTCTAAGAAAGGAGAAAATAATGTATATTTGTTCGATTCTTTATATCGGGAAAAATGTTGTCAAGTAAGCAGATTATCTAGAAATTATATAACACCCTTACGATTACAAATTTAGATAATGCATACCTATTGCAGTGATAGGTATTGTACCAAACACGAACTTGGCCAAAATTTGATGGCCGAAATTTTGGAAAGAAACTTGGCCTTTTTCACATTTATGTTTTTGTTAGGATACATATATACCTAGAGAATAATATCACCAGCCAAAGGACGCAAGCCCGCTTATTTACAAGTCCAGACGTGAAAAAACCGCCAACGGCCGCTTAAGCAACAAATCCATTGCCAGCATATCCGGCATTGTATTTACTGATTGGCAAAGCAAAATAGGTGACAGCGCATAGAGAAAGGGGCCTAAGGGTAAAAAAATCAATTTTTACTTTTCTTTTTTTTTGATGTGGATAACATCTGAGCATCGAATGAGACTGATCCCATGCCCCAAAAGTGTTCCCCTCCCAGAGATATGCGCGTTTTATGAAGCGATGGTACACCAAAGATACACGTATTTAAATCTTTAAAATGGCTCTCCTGAACAAAACTGGTTTTTACCCTTAGGTCCCTTTCTATTTTGCGCGTCAAATATGTTCATATGTATGCATTTAATTTATTTAATTTAAAATAATTTGGTTCATTTTGTCTCAGTCGACAATTAAAATACAAGTGCCTGCTTTTGACATTAGAGTTCGTACAAATGACTAAAAACTTTTTTATTGGGACACAAATTTGTATTGAAATGCTTACGTTATCGTTCGCATTCATTTTCATTAGACTTTTCGTGCTTAAATTTTTTAGTGGAACGCAAAACAGCTGTTTTTCGTTTAAAATGCGTGCGAACTAAAATTAGTGACATCCTGGAACAGGCAGTTATATAAAATGCTATATGTAGTACATCTATGTATACAACACAACTTCGTGTTCTTAAACAAATATTTTCAAGTGATTTTTTGGCGTATTGCAATATTTGCATTCGCTTTCGCAAAAATTAAAATGTGTTATTTTCTTTCGCATTCGCATTCTCTAAACTGGTATTCGTTACATCCCTAATTTTCAGTAAAAATTAAAGTAATCGGTTAAACTTTAAATAATTTTGGGTTCTCAGTTAATGAAAAACTATCTTTTAATGAATTCTTGTGCTATTAGCTTTTTTGATAAGTATAAACAACAAACTATATATTACTAATATTTTAACATTTTAAATGATATTTGAAGTGCTATATCTGGGTGTTTATGTATGCAAATATTTTCAAATGTGTATATACATATTAACATATGTACATACTTATTTAGGTACGAGTACAATTTAATGTTAACATATAAGATAAGATCCAAAATTTTAAGTAAATAGGTGCGAGATTGACCTTTTTATGCAACACCATCGATATGTATTTAACATTTTAGTGGTAGTAATATTATTGGAAAAAATCAATTTCGTTTTATTTTAATGTCCTACCTTTTTAAGAAAATTTCCAGGTTTTTTCCCACTGGTGTCCTCTTTTTATAAATTAGGCGATAACAACCATACTTAAACTCCTGCAGACATCATGCACAAAATCATGTAGAGTCTTAAACTCCTACAGACATATATACAAACAAATTCTCACGGATGCATATTACAACAATACCCTTACCTACCTCACATCACAATCAGTCTTAGACTTCTACAAAGATACATACATACAGATTTTCACGGATCTAGGCGCACGGTAGTGCGCCAGGCCAAGTTCCGGCTAATGCAAGCAGTGTGTATGTTTACAGGAAGCCATTCAAGCTGTTTTTACCGCCCTCATAACTATGTTCCCCGCAATCGTAAATTTTTTAAATTTAAACCATAATTAAAATAAATTCATGTAACCTCATATGCGAAGTTTGAAAGTTACAATGAAAGGTTCCGGAGATATGGAGGTGCAAAAAGTGCATATCTAGGCGCACGGCAATGCGCCAGGCCAAGTTCCGGCCAATGCAAGCAGTGTGTATATTTACAGGGAGCCATTCGAGCTGTTTTTACCCCCCTCATAACTGTGTTCCCCGCAATCGTAAATTTATAAAATTTAAACCATAATTAAAATAAATTCATGTTACCTCATTTGCGAAGTTTGAAAGTTTTACAATGAAAGGTTCCGGAGATATGGAGGTGCAAAAAGTGCATATTTTAAGACATACTCACTGACTCACTCATCAATATTATGAAGCACTTCCGCTATAGCTACAGATCTGAAACTTGGTACACGAGTAGATCTAGGTGAGCGATGAACTAGAAAAATCTGAAACCCCGATAACTTTAAGCAGAGGGCGGGGCTACGCCCATAAAAATTAAACTTTGTGCTAGTGAGTTGAAATTTGGTACACAAGTAGAACTATGTGAGTTATCACCTCGAAAAATCCGAAAATTTTTACCAAGCGTCCGGGGTTACATCCATAAAGCTCAAAATTTTAAAAACACATATTTTAAGCGTTCAACTCAAGCAATTTATTTCTAATTATAAATTAATTATAATTTTAAATTGATTACTAATTACTACTTTAACTTAAAACTATCATCTTAAAAAGAGGACGATGATAACTGAGCGCTGCTCATAACAAAATCTTGACTTTATGAAAGTGACGGAAAGTGGGGGTAACAGCCATAATATTTAAAGCTAGAATTTGAACTAGAGACTTTAAATTCGATACACCTTAAGTTAAGAGGTGAGTTGCGTACAGTAAAAATCCGAAATCACTGAAATTTAGATAAATTTTATACGGCAGAGAGCTGAAATTTTGAAAAAAAATTTACTTAGGTAAGTTACCAACTAGAAAATCTTTAAAACACAAGCTACTCTATTGAAACTCTACATTTCACTTATACTAGCTTTTAATTTTGCATTTTCAAAAGTACTACGTCTAAGCAGACTTTAGAAAAATAGGCAGGATCACTTCCACTAAAATGTACACTTTATTTTACATATTTCTACTCTGATGATTCTTAAAAAATTAAGTACATCAGTCGGTCCTTATTATGACACAATGGTGCACATATCACACTAACCCATTATTGTATGTAGGTCTGCCCTTTTAAACTGACGCAGTCATTATGAATAGAACTATAACATACTAGAAATTTAAAGTTTAATAAGCTTTATTAAGAAAAATTTTTTTTTAATTTTTTACCAAGTTCTTGTTTGGCACAATACCTATAACTGTAATATGCCATGCATTATATAAATTTGTAACTGTAAGAGTGTCATTTAATTTCTAGATAGTCTGCTAACTTGGCAATATTTTTACCTTTCTAAAAAGGAAGAGAATAATGCATACTTGCTTATTTCTTTGTATCGGGAAAAATATTGTCAAGTTCGCAGATTATCTACAAATTACTGTTAAAAATTTATATAATGCATAGCATATTACAGTAATAGGTATTGTGCCAAATAAGAACTTGGTCAAAATTTTTATCTCACTACTTTTAATGGCCGAAATTTTGGAAAGGAACTTGGCCTTTTTTCACATTTATGGTTTTGTGAGGATACATATTACAGCAACACCTTCACCTACCTCAAATCATGGACAGCCTTAAACTCCTACAAACATACATATTTACATACATATATACAAATACAGGACACCGCAACCCCCATAAATCAAGATAAGCTTTAAATTCTCACGGACATACATACATACAGACACACAATCGATCTACCTCAACTACACTTCGTCCCCTGCACCCAAATCACAGTCTACCAATACTTACAGTCTAGAGACACCTATAATAGCGTTAGAAAATTAGGAAAAATAATTTTCCCGTCGGCATATACACATAAAAACCTCAAAACTATGAACTCCCTTAATCCACCTCCACAAAATATTCCACGCACGTTTTCCCACGGTCAGACAGACCGATGGACAGACACTTCATGTAAACAAAATACTCTTAATGTAAACAAAAAACTCGTAATGTGAACAAAAAACACAAATTCCCAAGAATTTTTAAATTTTAAAAAATTTCACAATTTCGACCCAAATTTCGCAATTTCAACACAAATTTCAACATTTTAGCCCATATTTAAAAATTTCAGCCCAATATGTAACAATTTCACCTCAAATTTCACAATTTAAATAGATTTTGAATTAGCAATCCCCTACTACTGTCTTTTTTAATGCCTACTCTCTCAGAAACAATCAAAGTTTATATAAAATACTTAATAATTTCCTAAAATATTCCAAAAAAATTAAGAATACTTTTTTCACAAAATATGCAAAGTTTTCTCATAATTTTCAAAAATCCAAATTGCAAAATTATTCCTTGCTACAATTTTTGAGATATCAAAAACAAATTTTTTTCATATAAATTGTCAAGAAGTTTTCTTTCAAAAACAACAAAACTAACTGATTTTTGCCAAATAATTTAAAAGTTATGTACTAACGTTTAAAAAAGGACAGGGCCAAAAATTAAAAAAAAAATATCAAGTCAAATAACTTGGAAACTGTAAGATCTGCAAATCGTCTATCGTACATCACTAGAAGACGATATTGTAATTAATCAACAAAAAATTTAATTAATAAATTCAACTTAAAATCTGAGAGTTGTATTTAATAACAATCTGACAAAGTGAAGTCATATCAATGCTTCGGTAGCTAAATTATATTCCAAACATATTTGGTTCCAAGTCTTACCAAGGTGACCAAGACTTTCGTTATTGATATCGCTTTCGAATATGATTCGAACATTTATTGTGCAGAACTGTACTGTCGCTAAGTTTTGTCTCAAAAAAATATTCGTTATCTAAGTTTCGCTAGCAATATCAAAAGTGACAGAATATCGAACTAATTTCGATATCCCAAAATAGCAGCAAAAAAACTAAAAAAGTAATTAAGTTTTTTTTATTTTATTTATTTATTTTAACTTATTTTTTTATTTTTCTAATACCTTAACTTACGTTGCAGGATTTGAACAATGGTACCTTCATTCTAACAGACTAACACACATACTATGCTATCGTGACAAATATTTTTCTGTTCAATTATTGCGCATATGTAGGTATGTGTTCTTATTTTATTTTTTATCTTACAGTACTGTCATGCATCGAACTTGGTACCTCTAGGCTAAAACGCTGACACACATCCACTATCGAAACTATCGAAAGAAAGTCGATGCTCGAAGCTTTAGCGAACATTTGAATTGTCTTAGATTAGGGAACAAATATCGACGAATTTTGTTTCGAAATTTCTTCGCTTTAGTGAGCATTAGTTTTTTATCGAATCTCAGGTCAAGTGGGTATTTATGGTTGCGAATTATTTTCTAGTTGTGATAGTGTCAGTAAGAAGAAACTTGAGGTGTTATATAATAATATAGTAAGATATGCTTATAATCTCAAGAGGCAAGATCATGTGTGGCTGAATGTTAAAACCATATAAAGTATTATTTAAAAACTTCTTAAAGACAAGAAAATTGATTTTTCTCCCCAAAAATATATACACCCAAAAGACGGTATATTTATTTCAAAAGATTAGATTTGCAAGATCATTAAGAGGTAAAAATAAAATAATCCACGAAATATCAAGCACCTGCCCCCATACATAGTAGTTTATAATAATCTTCTATCTTGAAAGCTATAAAAAAATTAAATTTTTTTGTGTTCGGCACACCCAGAAAAAAGATTAGTTGGAAAATGGTTAGGCCAATAAAATATCATTTGCAAGAACTATATCTCAGTTTACACTATCAATTTTCTATTCATCCAAAAAACAATCCATGTTCATTGCCATAAGGGCATAATAAAAATATAAATAAATAATAATAAAAATATGATTGTGACAATTCTTAAATTGATTGCATCAGCCGAGCGTCATGACTAAATAACTGATTGATTAGCATAACAGAATAAAATATTACTAATTGAATTTTACTACCAATTTTTGGTATTGGCAACTAAAAAGTTGACGATTGTCAGATCTTATAATATTGTCAGATCTGGCAATGTGCTGACAATGCACTGGCAATCGAAAAGTGCCAGTACAATATTCCTTGTCAGTTAACACGGCTGCAAGAAAATCTTAAAATTTATTGCCAGACGGTTATATGGCAATAAATTCATCTGACAAAATCGTCAGTTGGAAAACTACCAGTTCAAACGGTTGTCATGCACAAATTGTCAGATCTGTTGTTATGCGTTGCCAGACTCAAAGCATTTGTTAGAAATGGTTAAATATCAATCGTTTGTGTTTGAGCTAAACGTAAAAAGTGAAAGTATAAATTATTATGGACCATAAAGAAGCAATTGCAATGATTTTGTGTGCATATATTTTACCATAAATTTTTTCTTTAAAATCAACCGTGTGCAGTGTTGCCCATAGAAATAATTCTCTTACAATGACGCCATTGTCAGATGCATAAACTTCGCACATCTGACAATATTAAAATATCTGACAAATATCCGGCAATAATTTTACAATGTGTTCACACGATTGTAAGATATCTGACAATTTGTTGTCAGCTGCTAGTCTTGCAATGGACTCACAATGCTTTTTCTGGCAACGACGTCTGACAAAATTTGTCAGTTCACACGGTTGTAAGAAATTTTGAACACATTTTACTGGCATTATTGTAAGATTTGACAACCGTCTGTACATAGCTTAATTCTAAATACCGCGGAAAATGATAAATCAGTCTTGAAAAATGTCACTGCGTATTCTTCAACAACGAGACAGCAATTCAGTGCGCAATGATTCCACTAAAAACTACACTCACTGAGTTTTATGAGTTGTGAAATCGTGTACATACTTTTGGTGCCTTTGCACGTACGATACTTTATTCTGAGATGCCACACTATTTCACATGGAATCACATAAAAAACTGGATCCCAGGAAAGCAAGGCACAGCAGTTGATGCGTTCCCCAGCCTCCTGAAATCAAACCCTTTAGGCCGAGTATATATAGTCAACCCAAGACAAACTGAGTGCTTTTATCTCTAACAACGACAAACTATTCGGCGGCACTTTGTGACTTCTTTCATTTTAGACAAACACTTTCCGTCATTCCACGTTCAAAGTACGCTGATGAGATAAACGCTTGCTTGAAATCATCGTGACTGTGGCAAGATCTATTTGCTAAAACGTTCTCAATCCAATTATTATACATATATTGGCGATGGAAAACTCTCTGTCTTCTGTTTTTTTAATATCTCAAAAATTGTAGCAAGGAATAATTTTGCAATTTGGATTTTTGAAAATTATGAGAAAATTTTGCATATTTTGTAAAAAAAAGTATTCGTAATTTGTTTGGAATATTTTCAGAAATTATAAAGTATTAATAAAAACTTTGATTGTTTCTGGGAGAGGAGTTATTAAGAAACACAGTATTAGAGGATTGCTAATTCTAAATCCCTTAAAATTGTGAAATTAGGGCTAAAATGTTTAAATTTTGGGCTGAAATTTTCCCATCGGCATTAGGAAAAACCATTACTATGATTTTCGCCGTCGGCGTATACACACATAAAACCTCAAAACTATGAACAAACTTAATCCACATCCAAAAAATATTCTGCGCCCATTTTCCCACGGTCAGACAGACCGACGGACAGACACTTCATGTGAACAAAAAACTCTTAATGTAAACAAAAAAACTCCTAATGTCAACAAAAACACAAATTTCAAAGAATTTTAAAATTTTCAAATTTTAATTACCCAAACTTCACAATTTGAACTCAAATTTAACAATCTCAGCGTAAATTTCACGATTTTAATTGATTTAGAATTAGCAATCCCCTACTAATGTCTTTCACATTCCGTTTCGTAGAAAACTTAAGTTAAATAGCTGATGTTAATAAGAATCTCTACCCAAGTAGATAGACTAGGGTGCTGATGAAGTGCGTGGCTGCACAGAAAAGTATCGGTATTTTCCCCAGATAATAAAGTCTAATTTTAATTTTTCTTCTCTTCTGTAGAAACTCACATTAATTAATAATAAGTAAGAGTGCTATATTCGGCTGTGCCGTATCTTATATACCCTTCACAAATCATAAAATGAAGAGACATGCATGCATATGTATGTAGTATACATATGTATATGTATGTACATATCTACATACATACATATGTATTCACATAGGCATTTGTAATTTTATGAAAAACATTTTTTATCGAGTTTTCGAATATCGTTTCAAATATTGGTTTTTGTATCTGCTTATATCAAAATTTGACATTTGAAAACTTTTACAAAATTTATATTACATACATATCACAATGGACCCAACTGGGTCTCCGAATGGAAGTGCGTTATATTACCACCCTTCCTAGCGTATATTGCATACATACTTATGTACATATACATAAATACATATGTGATCTTAATTATAAAAGTGGTCTAAAGCCTACAGTACACGGCATGTAAAAATCCACATGATCATGTGAATATGTCGTCACAAGAATTTTCAGCATGTTGGCTGCATTTTTTTGATTAATAGTATTTGCTACATGTCGTAAAATATTGATGGTATTTTTGATCCAAAATCTAAAAATGACAAATTTAGCCGAGTCGATACATGTCTGAATCAAACAGTTTTTCATAAGTAATTGGAGGTTACGCTTTATTTGAAACATGACACAGAGATGCAAACCTGGACTACGTTTTAGATCTTTAAAATAAAATGCAAATAGCTGAAAATAAAACGTTTGTTCTCAAAACAGAAGAACGTGAGTTCGTATTCCCAACTCGAAATTTTTTTTATATTTATTTTATATATTAAAAATTTTTCTTGCATATACATACATACATACATATGTACATTAGAGCAACTCAACTTATATGGAAGAGAAAAAACTGATTTTGTTTTTTGATATATTTAACTAAATACATATTTTCGTTTCGGGTTTTCATAAAAATTCTACCTATTTGGAAATAATGTTTTGGTTTTCATATTGAGTCTGTTTTAAAATAATTTTAATTTATTTTTTGTAATTATTCATATAAAACGCGAAGATCGCGATATATTTTATTTTTTTAGTGTAGGCAATATGGGTATAAAATTTTTTTATTTTTCAATTATAATAATCTGTTGATAAGCAAAAGATCTGTTTTCAAATCTAGGATGCTGTGATATATATTTAAGTTTTCTAATTTTACTTTTTTAGTTGAATA
Source organism: Tachina fera (assembly GCA_905220375.1). Classification (NCBI taxonomy): domain Eukaryota; kingdom Metazoa; phylum Arthropoda; class Insecta; order Diptera; family Tachinidae; genus Tachina; species Tachina fera. The sequence continues at coordinate 127,131,860 of LR999963.1, forward strand.
AGAAGTTATGTATTTAGCTAAATATATCAATTAGTAGGTCGCAAGTGGTCAAGTTTTATATACCATTAGATGCTGCTTTAAAAAATATTTTCGATGTCATCTTGGATCAAAGTACAATAATATTCGAAAAACTGAAAAAAGACCTTTTTTAAAAATTGTCCAGCTCACGGATGGTCAGCGTTAGAACCAAAATATTATGGGAATCATTATAAAACTTATCAAGCTTAATTTTCAAAGGGTAACAAAATCACTTTTTTATTGAATCGCTCTAATGTACATATGTATATATTTATATGTACATATATACTGTAAAGGAATTTTTCTAAAGAATTTTAGAAATTCGAAACGAAAGAAAATCCTTTCGAATTTATATATTATTAACATTGCATTTAGAAAGCATTTGCTTTCGTTTCGAATTGCACAGTAAACACCCAGGCCGATTGCATATCCATCAACAGTACTTTTTAGTTAATTTATTTTAAAAAAATCACTCACTCAAACACCCTTAAATAACCTTTTCCAATTTGAAATACATGGTACATATATATTACCTATATAGTACATATGTACATGTACATTGTACACATGTGCCCTTATTTATGAAAGTGGTCTAAGTCATGTGCATTTTTCTTCAAAATATCATATAAATCTTTGAAAAACTTCAATAAATATTCAAACATTATTTAATAAATTTATATAAATCGAGACTAGTACATCTCTAAATTAAAATGCTGCATAATATAAAAGCAATTTTTGATTTGTTCAAATATAATCTACTAAATATCTCGACCAAAGCAATATATGACTTAGACCACTTTCACAATTAAGGGCACATATGTATGTATTTATAAAAATCCCTTTTTTTAAACATATATGTACATACATTAGCAAACGAATTTATATTTACTTGTGCGTATTTACATATATTATGTATTATATGAACATATACATATCTAGATGTATGTAAACCCAGAAAAAATATTGGTTGGAAATTGGTTAAACCAATAAAGTATCATTTGCATATAGTTAATATTTCAGTTCACGCTATCAATTTTCTATTAATCCAAAAAACAATTCATGTTCATGGCCATCAGGGAATAATTGTAAAAAAGATATGATTCTTACAATTCTTAAATTGATTGCATCAACCGAGCGTATGCTTTTGTCATGACTAATTAGCTGATTGGTTAACACAACCGAATAAAATATTATGAATTGGATTTTACTATCAACTTTTGGTATTGGCAACTAAAAAATTGTCGTTCTATATTAAGGTTAAAATAAACACTTTCTATTAGTTGCTGCAACTAACTAGAGGTTGAGTTTACTATCTAGGCACACGGTAGTGCGCAAGGACAAGTTCCGGCCAATGCACGCAGTTTGTATATTTACAGGAAGTCATTCGAGCTGATTTTACCCCCCCCCCCCCCCCCAATAAACTAGAAAAATCTGAAAACCCTAAAATTTTAAACAGGAGGCGTAGCCCCACCCCCTGTTTAAAATTTTAGGGTTTTCAGATTTTTCTAGTTCATAGCTCACCTAGATCTACTCGTGTACCAAATTTCAGATCTCTAGCTATGCTCATCAATTTGATGATTGTGTCAGTGGTCAGTGAGTATGTCTTAAAATATGCACTTTATGAACCTCCATATCTCAGAAACCTTTTGTTTTAAGATTTTCAAACTTCGCATATGAGGTAAGTTGGATGTATTCTAATTATGTATTAAATTTTAGAATTTTACGTCGTCAGGGGAAAAAGTTATAGGGGGAGGGGGGTAAAATCAGCTCGAATGGCTTCCTGTAAATATACAAACTGCGTGCATTGGCCGGAACTTGGCCTTGCGCACTACCGTGCGCCTAGATAGTAAACTCAACCTCTAGTTAGTTGCATCAACTGATAGAAAGTGTTTATTTTAACCTTAATATAGAACGACAATTTTTTAGTTGCCAATACCAAAAGTTTATAGTAAAATCCAATTCATAACATTTTATTCGGTTGTGTTAACCAATCAGCTAATTAGTCATGACAAAAGCATACGCTCGGTTGATGCAATCAATTTAAGAATTGTAAGAATCATATCTTTTTTACAATTATTCCCTGATGGCCATGAACATGAATTGTTTTTTGTTTTTTTTTTTGTTTTTTTACACTATTGATATTCCTAACTGAATAATGTGTTGACGCAAAAAATTATCTATTCTGAATAAATTTGTGGAAAATAATTTGTGGAATGTAATAAACAAAACATCAAAATTTAATAGGAAAATTCATAGTATAAAACAAAAAAATATTTTTTAAAAAATAATTGCACAAAATCCATATATATGTAACAAAAAAAGTAAGGACATTATTATAATATAATATAATATAATAATGATAATCGCAAAATATTTCCAGTGAAAAAAAATGGAAGTCATTCTAGTGGAACTACATGTTCAATGCTTCCAAAAAATCGATATTTTTAATTTGCCGAGAGTGAGCTAAAAACCATATAGAAGCTTATTTTAGTCATACAAAACCTTGTAACTCCTCCATAGTGTTAGAAAATTTTCACCAGAATTTAAAAAAAAATCTTTTTTTTTTAAAGAAATTTATGAACTAATTTAGTCTAAAATTGAAAAGTTAAAACACTGTTTCGGGTTTAAATTCTTATAAAAAGAAACGAATTGATAACATAGGTAACTATTTACAATTTTTCCTAGATGAAAATATTATCACAGAAAACAAAAAAGGGAATTTTTCTTAATATCGCTTCCAGTTCAGTGACCAGGCATCGAAAAAAAGAACTTCTTGCAATGACAACCCTATGTAAAAATCATTAGATCCGATCGAAATGTTCACTACTTCCAGATCGCAAACTCTACATTTACATGATTTTTTTTGGAGTCTCTTTTTTTACTGGGATTGTGTTATAAGTGCTATTATTCTCATAAGAAAATGTATCTGTGTAATAAAGCCGAATAACGGAAAGGGATGTTACATTGCAACACGTGTATCAAAAATTTACACATTCATTTCAAATTATAAGCAAAAAATTAAGAAAAATTTGCGATAAATATAATAATGTATCTTTTTGTTCTGCGCATGTTAGGGGTTTTCACACTGAGTTTAGTTAGTTAGTTAGCCGTTACTTTTTTACACGCATTTTGTTTTTGTATATTTAACGCGCTACCGGATTAACATTTAACAAATTAACGGCATGGTACCCGTGATAAAATAGTTGTTAGTTGGTAACTCTCAATCAGTTTTTGCAGTTTCTAAATAAATATAATAAAAAGTCATTTGTGGTACATTTCTAAAAAAAATATTTGTGTTTTGGCAATTTTCGTGCACATTGAGAGAAAGTATGTTAATTAAATGATTTTTTATTTTATTTTCAGAATAATTAATTGTGTCAGAACAATAAATCAGCTGTTTTACTATGAAAGTTACCCGACTAACAAAGTTTTAAAAAGGGGACGTTCACAGTTGGTAACTTTAACAAATTAACAAACTACCGAGTAACAAATTAACAAGTTCGGTGTGAATACCACTAATGATGAAGTCAAATTTAAGAGAATTACATTAATCATAACAATTTAGAAAACAAAGTCATGTAACTAATGTTGTTGAACTTACTTCTTTTATTTTGATTCGTTTCTTTTCCTAATTAGGGTTCCGTACACCAAAGGTGAAAAAAGGAACCCTATTGTTTTCGCTACGCTGTCCGTCTGTCCGTCTGTCCGTCACACGGTATTTTCTCAGGAACCGTAAGAGCTACGGACCTGAAATTTGGACAGAGTATGTAAAACCTTGGCCACTACAACAACAAATACATGAGAATTAGAAATTACAAGGTGCTCCAAAACGAGCGACGAAAAATGTTAAAATCTCATGTAATATACATACAATTGTATGTACATATGTATATTGACACTTGAAATTTGTAAAATTAGTGTATTTTTATATAGACTACAACAATAAACATTAAATATTAAAAAATTTAAATTAAAGGGTTGTCCATCCGTTAATGCAATTTTGACTATGTAATGTTGACAAATTGCTATATCTTGGAAACCGTAAGAGGTAAACTCTTGAAATTTTCAAAAACGGTAAAACTAAAAAATCCAAAAATTATAAAATCGCCAAACCGTAAAAAATCGCCAAAACCTGAATAAAATCGCCAAAAATTTAAACAAAATCGCCAAATCGAAAAAAATCCACAAAATTAAAAAAAAATTCTAGCACTAAAATAAATCGCCAAATTCGAAAAAATCGTTTAAATGAAAAAAATCGCCAATATGAAAAAAAACGCCAAAAACCAAAAAAATCGCCAAAACGCGAAAAATGCGTCAAAACCAAAATAATTGTTTATGTGAAAAAAATCGCCGAAATGAGAAAAATCGCCAAAACTAAAAAAAATCGCCAAAACGAAAAAAATCGCCAAAATTTAAAATAAACGCCAAAAACCGAAAAAAATCCTCAAAACGAAAAAAAGTGCAAAACTAAAAATAAACGCCAAAATAATAAAAATCGCCTAAATTAAAATAACTGCAAAAACCAAAAAAAATCGCCAAAACGTGAAAAAAGTGCCAAAACTCAGAAAGCGCCAATAAATTCAAAAACTAACTAAAAAAACGCTTAAAACCGAAAAAACCCAAAAACGAAAAAAAATTCCAAAACTATAGCTTATATTGTTCGTATTGAATTACATATCTCGTACCCGTACGGAACCCTTCGTGCGCGGGTAAAAGTCGCACTTCACTGAATTTATTTTTCTTTGTTATAAATACATTCAAAAATATGTAATTAATTTAAATTCTTCCCATTTCATAATTTGTCTTAAAATTTGAAAAAATTATTATAAACAAATATATATTCAAAATACATGAATTGTCCAAAACTTTTTTTTATAATTTCGATAATTATTTAAAATATTAACTCATGAAATACATATTTGTTCAATAAATTTGTGAACTTGCAATGAATCTTTAAACTTAAATTCGTATATTTGATTTCTGGCCATTAAATGGGATAGGTAAATAAAAGATTAGGGATCATGTGTATATATTGGGCAATTTGCCACATGATCATGGTGGGAAGGGAAAAAGAGCGTGCTAACATAAGTACGCTCCCGCATCTATTTCTTCATATTTTCAATATATTTAACTATGCATGGATATTTTAAAGTATTAACGCTTGTAGTATAAAAACAAAAAGTTTAGGAAAAATTTATATAAACCCGTACCATTATCCGACGAGCAAGAAGCCGGAAAAACAAAGCAAGTAATCTTACAACCTGAATAATTTTTCTATGGTTATTTGCTACAGCACCCATTATCAGTTAGAATTGGGGACACTTTTGTCATGAGTAACCATTCAAAGAGCTTTGACATTGTTGTCAGTAAAGTTATTGGCCTATGTGACTAAACTTTGATAAGATTTTTGCCTGGTTTTGTAATCATTTTAACCTTGGCAAACATCCAGCTATGTGGATAAAACTTCAGTCGTAAAATGGCATTAAAAATAAACAACAAGATTCTAATTGCAATACGAGCAACTTCATCGTACCGGAAGCACCACTTTGGCATTTGATTTAATATTGTGTAATTCTCATAAAGATATTTGTACAAATCGTAAAAGTAGAAAATTATATTAATGAACCACATACATATGTATTAGTGTCCTGAAACTACCCAGTAGTAAATAAAATAATCAATTGACAAAAAACACTAACTTATAAATTAATTATTTTGCAAGTGACTACAAATGCATGCAGATAACCACCAAACATATTGAATAGAAGCACACGTAAGAAATAAATAAAAGCAAAATAGGTAAATGAAAAGAAAATAAAAAAAAATCAAAAGAAGCATGTCATGAAATCCAATGCCAAATGTTTGTTTGGAAAAAAAATAAATAAATAATTTCAATACTTAATACATACGTATAATATTTTCGGTTCGTATTTTTATTTTTAGTGAATATAATAATAATAAATATTTATATATAGATATGTACATATGTATATATGTATATGTATTTATATATTTACACAGATATATATAAATATACACATATATGTATGTACATATAATATAAATATACATATATCTTTTTTTCACTATAATATTAATTAACTACAAATTAGTTGAAAAATAAGTAGTTAGTAGTCAATTTAAAAGTCATGCAGAGATGGCCAATTGACTACCGCCTATGACATGCCTATGTTAAAATAGTGAGTCGGCGACAAGGAAAAAGTCATTTAATCAACCAGTTGTGGTTATTAAAAACCCAGTTTGAAAGTACTTACAAATAGGTTTGAGTTCTTATAGGGTAATGTCTTGCCAACAGTTTTGTTTAGCGTTTGTTTTAGAATATTTAGCTGTAGTAAAAAGCCCCAATATGTTTTATAAATGGTGTTGTGCAGGACTTTCATATGTATGAAAATTAAAAATTTTTTTATTTTCATAAAACGGGTGCTAGACACATCAATATTGAGTTTTAGTTTATGTGGTTGTGTGCGTTTGTTTACCAAAAATAGTCTCACATAAGTATACTATTGGTGTGAATATTTTTTATAAATAATCGCACAAAACCATATATTTATATTGAAGCTGAATATTGATTGTCTGGCACCCGCTTAAGAGTGAAGTCTATATTCAGCATGAAAGTGATTTAAGACTTTACACTTTATATTACTGTATACCTACAATACAAATGAATTTTTCATAACATTTATTCAGTGTTGGCAGAAATGATGATGAGAGAATGCTAAACTTAAACAACAAAGCTTTGCAAAGCAATGTTAAGTAAATTTGTATTCTAAAAAAATTATTATATCAAATTTTTAAAGTAGGTCGCCACATTTGTTAAGACTACTTTACTTACTTTAAGCTGATATTTTAAATGTGTATTTTGTACCTCAAATATTTTTGTTAATATAACACATATTGATTCATGTTACATCTGAAAATGAAGGTAGAAGGGTTACCTCTTTGCTTAGATTTACTATTTCTGTCATGTACTGGAAATCATCACCAAATTATCCAACTGATTCAAAATACATGGTAAAATTTTTGTTCCTCATATTTTTTTTACGTATAGTTCATAGAAATGTTTATCTGTTATCCTACCATGTCTGAAGCTCATATTGTTTAAATTAGCTTTACTTCAAGAAAATAAAAATTTATTTAATAAAATAAAAAAATATTTAAGTACCCGAATGAAATTGTATTCGATTTTGTACATTATAAGCTGTGAAGTGGTTGTTGAACACATTGGTGTTACATACAATTTCTTAACAAAGCAATGTTAGCCTTAAAGTGCTTGTCAACTAATATAAACTTTAAAGTTAAAGTAAAATATTTTTTTGCATAAGGGGGTAAATCTGTAAAACATTGTTCTAAAATTTTCAACAGAAAAAAATTATAATGCCACATTTCAATTTAAAACAATTTTTTAAAATAGCTTATGTTTATACAAACATACCCAGTCAGCATTTTATGAAATTAATGATCACATTCGAGTCTTTCTCGACTCCTCCGTGTGATTAAAATAAGCATTTATGCCCTCGTTTTCGAGTCGAAAATTAATGTTCATTCAGGAGAAAATGGTACCTAAGACTCGAGTCCTCTAAAAGAGTATTTTATGGCTCGCGTTTCTGATCAATTTTGATTCACTTTCGAGACAGTTCAGGTTTTATATCTTTGATTTTACTGCACGAGCTGGCTGTTTGTTTTTGTTTCTTTTTGACAAATCGCTTTCTAAGTATTTCTGGGAATCATTTTCGAGTCTTATCTTAAGCGCAATACAGATTAATTAGTTTTTGATAATCTAAGGCAGCCGAAAAGGCTCAGTTTGGTGAAACAATCTTCCGCATGCTGACTGCGTATGTACATACATACATATGTATGAATTTGTTATTATACATATATATGGATGTTTATGTTTTCAAACATGAATTATATACATAACTGTATGTATATTGAAACCTGTTTTCGATTTAATTGAAAGCAACGTATTGTAAAAAAACTATTTTTTTACCCATTGTTTAGAATTATCAAAAAGTCAAAATTTTAAAATACAGGCTGCAAGATTTTATTGTAAGTGACAATTTGTGTATGATGTAAAACATATTCGGCTACGATAAAAACCGTCTTCTAAAAACTTAAATATTTGTCGCTTACAGATAATTGAAATGGGTCTCCATATACATACATATGTATATAATATAAAGGTATTCATTGTATCTACATAACATAGGAAACACATTATTGTAAAAAAAAATTTACATTCATGAAAATAATTATTCTCCACACTGACTTTTTTTTAACAAATTAGCCAAACAAAAATCACTTGGCAGAATTTTTTAAAAGTGTAATGCTTTTGAATGAATGAAAATACCAGATCTGGCAGTGAAAATGCTAAAATGGCAATAATGCATTTATTTTTGTACCATAAATAGACAAGCGATTTCTCTTTTTCACATTTCACATTTTAACAGGTTATTAATGAATGACGTTACAATCGCCTTGGTTGTGCAAGAAGAAAATACTCTAGCTAAACTAACTAAAAATTAACTATATATTTTCTCCTTAGATCTTTAGGCAACTAATTTAAGATTAATTAAATTAAATTTTTTCCATATCCGCAAACGTTTTCTGCTATATGCTTATGCGGTAATAATCCCATTCAGGTATGTACTTATGTATGTATCCGCATAAATTAATTAATTTGAAGAAATCCGGTTAACATACCAAGCAAAATAAAAAAATTGTGATTTTACTTATTTATGGTTAATGTTGGATTAATTAAAAAATAATTTTTCTTATTATTCTATGCTTTGTCACATATCTTGCACTATTTTTGTTTTAATTGTATAAATGATGTATATTTATTTGGAATTGCGCAAATTTAGACTTTTTAAAATTTTTCATTTAATTTTTAAACACTTGTTGTCTTTTAAGCATGGAAAACTCGTTTTAATACGTACAACATTTAGAATTCACGACCGACGTTCAACTAAACTTGTTTGTTAAGTTGCAAAAACAATAGACTTAAGAGACAAGCACACAAATAAATGTTTTTACTCTTCTCTGTATATCTTTAAAGCCTACAGTACACGGGATGTAAAAATCCACATACGCATGTGACTCTGACCATGAAGTCATATTGGTTATATGTCGTGTACTAGAAATACATGTAAATAGAGAAATTCACATCACTACACATGTGCTGTCTCTGAAATGTGTCCGACTCGGCTAAATTTTTCATATTTAGATTTTGGAACAAAATACTATCAATATTTTACGACATGTAGAACTACAACTTATCCACATACGCATGTGCATTTTTACATGCCGTGTACTGTAGGCTTTACTCAACAAAAACTATGTATATGAAAACTTAAGTATTGAACGTATGTAATTACATTAGACTCGCGATAATTTAAAAATCAGGTGTTCAGAAAATAAGTTCAGACAAAGAGAGTTTAAATTAACAAGAGCTTGATTAAAATTTCATATTGTTTATTTAGAACTTTCTTATATCATATACGAATGGTACCAAAATGAGTCAATTGCTGGCCAAAGTAAGATATATAAAAATTTTGTTTTTTGTTTTAAGTATTTGTTTTATTTAATTAATATATATTGCCCTAGTCTTATTAAATAAAATAAAAAATTATTATCTTTCGAACTTAATTTGTTTCTATATTTATTATTTGAACTGGCTAAAGTTCGTATCGCTTTTCAAGCCAAATTACATGTGATAATTATTAATGAACAAATAACATAAAAAGTTAGTTGTAAATATTCTGACAACACATAGTTGAACGGAACAGCCAGCCGTTTTCGTGTTGGTACACTGTGTGTGGTGTCATTTGATGTAAATTTCTGCCTTATGTACGAAACTTTCTTGCAAATGGAATACGTGAATTGTTTTGATTCATCGTATTTCAACTTTGCTGAAACGTGTTTTGTAATGCAAGCCCAAATTTACCATCATTGTAAATTAGACAACAGACTTACCATTGTCGTTTATTATTTACTAATTATGGACATGTTAGTTAATTTCTTTATTTTTGTTCTACTTAAGACAAACTTTTTTGGTTGGTTTGTGTCGTACATAAGGCAGAAATTTACATCAACTGACACCACGCATAGTGGACCAACACACAAGAACGCTGATGATGAAGGTTTACTGGCCTTCGAAAATGGCTGGCTGTTCCGTTCAACTATGTGTTGTCAGAATATTTACAGCTAACTTTTTATGTTATTTGTTCATTAATAATTATCACATGTAATTTGGGTTAAAAAGCGATACGAACTTTAGCCCGTTCAAATAATAAATATAGAAACAAATTAAGTTCGAAAAATAATAATTAAAATTAACTAAAATTAATAGCCATGGGCCTGTGGCAAAAATTAAATAAATATACTTAATAGTAACAAACAAAAAAAGTTTGTCTTAAGTAGAACAAAAATAAGCAAATTAACTAACATGTGCATAATTAGTAAATAATAAACAACAATGGTAAGTCTGTTGTAAATTAGAGATGGTAAATTTGATGATTTGATGATTTGATGATGGTAAATTTGATGATATTCCAGTCAATATATTTAAGGTAAATCTCCTGCGAGTTGAAAGCAGTTTCGCTGTTAATACACACATGAATAATTCCAAGGCACATACACTACATGAATTTCCGATTAATGTTCCTCCAGGCTATAAAATATGTGAAATCCCTAGAAATCTGATTTATTTACCAGTTAACTCTCAAGAGATTAGTTCACTAGCTCTACGCGTTGTTGATCAGCACGGTGACCTAATAAATTTCCGAGGAGAAGAAATAACCATTCGCATACATTTGAGACCAACTAAATAATGATAATATATAACACAAACATATCAAAAAATAAAGCTGTATATAATTCTAAGATTATACTAGAACCTAAGCGACAGTTGAAGAGATCAGTCCATCGGAAAAATCTAACTAAATTAAATCAAAACCTTCTCAAGTCTTTAAATTTAAAATTGAAAACGAAAAAATGAATTCAATAATGGATGTACTAGATAAGCCATTATCTGATGAGAGTATAATCAAAAAGGACTATCATACATATGTACCATATCTATAATCATACAACAATAATGATGAAATTCGTACTTTAATACAAAATCAAGATTTGTATGTATTGCCCAGTGAAAGTTATATATATGTGGAAGGATTTATTGTAGATGATAAAAGCTCAAAATCCTCTGATTTAAGCTTTAAATTAAAAAACAACTTTGTAGCTTATCTCTTTGATGAAATACGTTATGAACTTAATGGTATTGAAATTGATCATACAAGGTATTTAGGACAGACAAGCACAATAAAAAATCTGATTTCTTTATCACCAACGGAAAGCAAAATGCTGGATGGAACAAAATTGATAATTTGAATATTGAAAATGAATATTGTAATTTCTATGTTCCATTTAAAATGCTAAAATATAAATAAAATAAAATAAATATAAAAAAATAATATTAAATGGTAAACATGAATTAATACTCTTGCGAAACAAGAATGATGAAGATCTTGTACAATTGAGCACTTCTACTGACAACCCAAAACTAACAATTTCGCTAATCTCATGGAGAATTCCTCATGTACACTTATGTACACAAAATTATAAACAATGCTGCTGCTATACCAATAGCATTCCGCAGTTGGGATTGTCATGAAAATCCACAATTAAACACAGGAACTAGAAATGTTAAGATGGCTGCAAGTAGAGAGCGACCCCGTTTTGTATTGATTGCATTTCAACAAGAAAACAAGTTTGTTCATTGCGATCTCACTAATCTAAAAGTACATTTGAATTCAGTTTCATATCCATATGATGATCTTAACATAAAATTTAATAAATTCAGTGAAGTGCGACTTTGACCCGCGCACGAAGGGTTCCGTACGGGCACGAGATATGTAATTCAATACGAACAATAAAAACTATAGTTTTGGCATTTTTTTTCGTTTTTTCGGTTTTAAGCGTTTTTTAGTTTGGGGGTATTTTGAATTTATTGGCGCTTTCTGAGTTTGGCACAATTTTTCACGTTTTGGATATTTTTTTTTTGGTTTTTGAAGTTTTTTTAATTTTTGCAATTTTTATAATTTAGGGTTTTTTTAATTTTACGATTTTTTTGTTTAGGCGATTTTTTTAATTTTGGCTATTTTTTTCATATAGGTGATTTTTTTTGGCGATTTTTTTTGGTTTTGGCACTTTTTTTCGTTTTGAGGATTTTTTTCGGTTTTTAGCGTTTATATTAAATTTTGGCGATTTTTTTTTTTAAATTTGGCGATTTTTTTTTTAATTTTGGCGATTTTTTTCATTTTGGCGATTTTTTTCACATAAAGAATTATTTTGGTTTTGGCGTATTTTTCGCGTTTTGGAGTTTTTTTAGGTTTTTGGCGTTTTTTTTCATTGTGGCGATTTTTTTTCACTTAAACGATTTTTTCGAATTTGGCGATTTATTTTAGTGCTAGAATTTTTTTTATAATTTTGTCGATTTTTTTCGATTGGTCGATTTTTTTTAAATTGTTGGCGATTTTTTTCAAGTTTTGGCGATTTTTTTCGGTTTGGCGTTTTTATAATTTTCGGGTTTTTTAGTTTTACCATTTTTGAAAATTTCAAGAGTTTACCTCTTACGGTTTCCAAGATATAGCAAGTTGTCACATTAGAGTGGACCCTCAATGTATGGGAAAATTTTAAACTTATCTGTTTCAAAATCGTAGCCCATTTTCGTATTAGGTTAGGGTTAAATAAAATTTGGTAAAAATTTGAGCTCGATCGGTTGAAAATTGCCGTGCCGCACGAGCACGTGAGAATGAAATTCGGGCAAAATGGAGAGAAAAACGTCCGTATCTACTGATGAGTCACATCTAGAGATGTAAAATGTAAGAGCAACCCTCATTATTTTTGTATCCCCAATATTTCTTTAGAGCAAACTTATCGTCCATCTCCAACCCTTCACGTGGTCCCCATACAAAAAATTTAATTTTCCCAAAAATTTACCAAAATGGAGAAAAAATATATCGCTCATTTACTTCAATAGTGGCACAACTCAAAAAAACCAGTTTTGCAGAAAACGCGTTTTAAGTTTTCAATTTGCATACAACTGAATGGAGAAATGAAAAACAAATCTTCTCTCAGGAGGTGATGGTATAAGCTATTTGTATGAAATTTTTACACAAGATAAAATACGGAATGCCGAATCTTTCTGCATTATTTACTCAAAAAACCCATTTTTTGAGTTATGCCACTATTGAAGTAAATGAGCGATATAATTATTACAATTGATTAAAATGGTTTTATTAATTTTATTAATTGCTAATTATCACCAATTTATATCAAATTCATTTTTTCAAAATTCGGATATTTTTTTCGATAATCTGCGACAACTTGAATCAAATATTGCTTCTCCTCTTCGTTTCTGCACAATATTTTATTGTACTCCTCCATCATTTTCACGCCTCTTTCGGCGGTGTCGTTAACAACTTGAATTTTCTCGACAACTTTCAATGCTCGCTGATAATCTTCTCGCTGTGACCACGTTTCCGGTGGGTATCGTATAAATTCATGCGGCAAGTTGAAGCGTTCGAAAAATTTTTTTGTTTTAAACGTTACGAAAGCACTCAAGCCATTCGAGAAAAATTGCTCATTTACTTCTGCAAAATTAACGTAAATTTTTTTCTTGCTACGGATAGCATTTTCAACATCGTCAGAGCCATCGGTACTGTAGTCGTGATCATCTTCTTCGTCAGTTCCTTCTACAGATTTTTCTTCACTTTCTGCAAGTACTTCTTCTCCGTCATCTGCGTTAATAATAGCCAACATTTTTCGTTTTACGTCACACGAAACATCTGAGTCAAAGAAAGCGAGGGCTATAGCCTCATCCGCCAGATACCACAAATGTCTGATAAACTTTGTTACCAATGTTTTCGATAATTTCTGATCCAAGTCTGCGTATGAGTGAAGTGCTTTCAAAAAGTTAAAGTCCTGATTTGGAGCTTTAACAGCTTCAGTACAGTTATACCAAACTTTTACGTATAGACGAACAACAAACACGCAGACATCTCGAATTCCATCCAATTCTGATTTTTCCAACTTAAATAGGTCTCTGAACATAAATATTTTTAAAGAATAAATTGCCTTGGACATCCATCGAGCGTGGTGAATGGGTATGAGTTCTTTGAACTTATATTCAGCCAAAACAGCGCCAAGGAATATAACAACTAGTTCCAACAGTTCCTTATAGTCGTTGCGGCGTTGTATTTTCTGTAGTTGGGCCATGCAAAAAGTAATGGTGTCATCTGATGAAAATATTACTTTCGAAGCAACGATCTCATTGCTTACTCCAGTTTCAAATGCATTTTGATTAATTTTTCCCCAGTTTTGCTGAAAGCGGCGAAAAAGAGACACATCTGGCGAGAAAGTTTTTCCTATTTTCTCTTCAATCAGTGCTCTTAGAACCAATTCGTAGATGTGATGTCTACATGGCAGATACATCAAGTCTCTCTTTAAAATCTGTTCAAGTAAGACTGCAGCTCCCGCGAATTCACCGGTGTTTGAAGATGTCGTGTCAAAAGACATGGCTTGAACTCTATTTGATATGTTCCATTCTAACAGTAACTGATGGACGGCTGCTGCTATGCTTTTGTCTCTTTCACAATTTAGTTTTGGAACGCCTAATATTTGTTCGATATCTCCATTAGTGACAATAACTGGAAGACGATCAATCTTGTTCTTTCCTGTAATGTCTTCTAGTATTTTGCCATCCCAATGCACAACGAAAATTTCAGCTTCCTTTAACTGGAATGATAAATTATGAATAAAGTATTAATAATAAATCGGTATACATATGTTAAAACGTTTCAAATAAGTTTGTATTCGAACCCTGACTTGCATCTATTTAATGCAGAAAATAACAACGTTGCATAATTACTGTTCAGCTGTCAAAATACTTGGCGACCACATTTTTATACTCAGCCTTTTTCCTGTTCGGCCGCCATCCGTAAAACATCGTAATTTATAAAACCATAGATAAGATATTTGAAGAAAACACAAATGTATGTAGAGTGAGTTATATTTTAATACTTTATTAATGAAATTTGTAATTATATAGATTTTAGCTCTATTGGATAATTAAAGAAATTGGATTAGATAGCTGAAAATACGTGTTTTATTTTCCGTTTTACCTGGCCGGCCAACATTCTAAAATACTTGTTGGTTGAACATATTTCATATTAAGTGGACAGTATGGAGATGTCTGATACTACATTAAAAGCGCCACTAACAACGTCTAGTGAAGCACCAAACAATGCTGCAGTCACAACAAGTGCAATTGCACCAATTAATGCAGATGAAAATGTCTCGCCGCAGACTGCGACTGCCACCAGCGCTGCAGATGCACACACAGTGACAAACACGAATGCAACTGTTCCGTTGCCTCATTGTATAGATGGTGTTGCATTAAATGTAAATGGACCTCCTTTTGCACATACATGGGCAAGCCCAAGATATATGTCACAAACTTTGCCTACGTATGTGAATCTGCCGACAGGCATATACGTCCCACAGTACTTTCCATATGATATGAGATCCAGTATGACAAGCACGCGAAATACTGAAATGAATTCTGGCTTTGGTTACTTAGCCTCCTCTTATGTACTTAATAATTGTTCGATGCCCTCTTCGTCACCAAATATAATAAACGCATCAAATTCTCTGTGGTACCCAAATACTCAATCTTCTACAACGCGCTATCTAAGTTTTAATCATAGCCATCCAAACGATTTATATAATAACGTCCAATCTGCAAACATTCCGTCACCATCAATGCCACCCATAAGTAATGCTGGCGTGCCCTTTTTTTCTAATGTGAATAGCCTTCCCACAGAGTCTTACCTTTCGCCCTCACAGGTGGCCTCACGACAAGTGATAACTAAGGATTTGCCTTATTTCTCGGGTAGCCCAGAAGAGTGGCCGCTCTTTATTACGAATTATGAGCAGTCAACTGAACGTTGCGGTTTTTCAAATCAAGAAAATTTGATTAGACTGCAGAAATGCCTGAAAGGAGCCGCTTTAGAAGCAGTTCGTGGCAAATTAATGATGCCAACGACTGTGCCGTTTGCAATAGAGACGCTTAGAATGTTATTCGGGCGCCCGGATGTTATACACGCATCTCTGCTACAAAAATTGAGAAAGCTGACGCCGGTGCGCACGGATAATTTAGAAACCTTAATAAATTTTTCTCTAGCAGTGCAAAACTATAGGGCAACGATGCAAGCGATAGGACTTAATGATTATTTAAATGATCACATGCTATTGAACGACTTGCTGAGCAAATTGCCTGGAGAAATGAAACTAGATTGGGGCCGTCGGCGTATAGAAGTTGCTCGAGTCAATATTGCAGTTTTTGATGAATGGCTTTACACCTTGGCAACATGTGCCAGTCAGGTAACACCTTTAAGCTCAACAACAGCTGGTTCTATAGAAGAAAAAAACGAAACGTAAACAGCATAATGTAAGAGTACTTGTAAATGATGTCGAACCAGCTCCAGGCTCAACAGAAACATTATTTTGTCCAAAATGTAATGGTCATCATCGTTTGCAAGAGTGTAGCGAATTCCTAAATATTAGTCGTCAAGACCGCTGGAAATTCATTAAGGGCAATAAACTGTGTATACGTTGTTTTAAGAATCATCTAATTCGTCGTTGTCACCAAAAAGGAACTTGTGGTGTTGATAACTGTAGAATGGCTTCCAATCGTCTTCTTCACTCAAGCCAATTAAATAGCGCTGGAGGCGAAATTATTCATCGTTCGAAAAATCCACACAGCTCGAATACTGGTGAGGCAAACAACTCCAACGTTTTATTTCACGATAAAAAACAAAGAAGCATACTCTTTCGATACATACCAGTGACATTATATGGTAACAGGGTAACCGTAAAAACTTTGGCACTTATTGATGAAGGATCGTCAATTTCACTAATAGATATGACACTTGCTGAACAGTTGCGCTTAGACGGGCCCTCAGAGGAACTTTGTATGAAATGGACCGGTGATATAACAAAGAATGAACGAAATTCTAAGCAGGTAAGTCTTACTATATCATCACAGCAAGCGGGTTTAACAACATATAGACTGCGCAACGTTCGCACTATAACTAATTTAGACCTGCCCAAACAGTCGCTTGATACTGACACTATAAATCACCGTCCACACTTAAAGTCTTTTCCTATACAAACATATGGTCCGTCAAAGGCTCTTGTTTTGATTGGCCTAGACAATTCAAAATTAGTTACACCCTTAGAGGTAAGTGAAGATGACTAAGACGGTCTTATAGCAACTCGATGCCGTTTAGGCTGGTCAGTCCATGGTAAGAATAAGTCAGGTTTGACTGAGCCCGAACGATTTATGCATTTATGTGACTGTAGTAAAGATGCTCGTTTGGACGACTTAATGCGTCATTATTTCTCCATAGAGTCCGTGGGTATTAGCCCAACTGTAAAGCCATTAATTTCGAAAGATGATGAACGAGCACTTAAAATAATGGAATCCACAACGAAGTACTTAAAGTCAGAAAAAAATGGGAGACTGGTCTTTTATGGAGGTACGACAAAGTTACATTACCTAATTCATTGCCAATGGCGCAGAAACGTTTAGAGTGCCTTGAAAGAAAAATGATGAAAGATGCCGATATAATGAAATTTATTATTGATAAAATAAATGATTACGTTGAAAAGGGTTATGTTAAAAAATTAAAACCGAGCGAGATTTCAGCTGATGCAAGATTGTGGTATATTCCCATATTTGCTGTTAAAAATATAAACAAAAATAAAATGAGGCTAGTGTGGGATGCAGCCGCTAAAGTGCAAAATGTTGCTCTCAATAGTGTCCTTCTAAAGGGTCCTGATCTTTTAAGATCACTTGTCGGAATATTAATACGATTTCGGGAAAGACCCGTGGCTTTGTGCGGTGATATACGGGAAATGTTTCATCAGGTGCGCATTATTAAGGAGGATGTAACAGCACAGAAATTTTTATGGCGTAATTGTGAAACATCTCGTAAGCCCGACGTTTACACCATGACAGTTATGACATTTGGCGCATCATGTTCTCCTTCGTTAGCCAGTTATATAAAAAATAAAAACGCCGAACGTTTTGAAGTCGACTACCCCCAAGCTGTTAGGGCTATCATACATAACACATTTGTTGATGATTGGTTGCAAAGTACAGATTCAGAGTCAGAAATGATTCAGTTATCGCAAAACGTTAAACGTATACACAGTGAAGGTGGCTTTGAAACGAGAAATTGGATATCAAACTCAAAGGCAGTTTTAGGCGCTCTGAATGGAAATTTATCTACAACAAACAAATGCATTACAGATCCGGACTCTGAGTATGAAAAGGTACTAGGCTTATGTTGGCTCCCGGTAGACGACGAATTAAGTTTCGTTCACAAATTCGATGCTGATGTATTTGACGAGTCGGAATATCCAACTAAACGGCAAATACTGCGTATATTAATGACGATATTTGATCCACTCGGCCTCCTTGGTTGTCTTGTAATACAAGCAAAAATAATATTGCAAGACGTTTGGCGGTCAGGCGTGTTGTGGGATGAGTCTATTAGAGATATTGAACGCAAGGCTTGGTTTCAATGGACTCAAAACTTAAGACACATAAGCAAAATCCGATTTCCGAGAAATTTTTCACTGGTAAGTTTAAGCAATAAAAACGAGTTGCATATATTGGTAGATGCCAGCGTTCAAGCCTATGCTGCTGTGGCATACATAAAGGCCAATGTGGGAGATGAGGTTTGCTGCAGCCTTGTAGCTTCAAAAACCAGAGTAGCGCCATTAAAACCAATTTCTGTGCCCAGAATGGAATTAATGTCGGCAGTTTTGGGTCTAAGATTGGCAAAGTTTATAGAAGGTGAAGTTTCCATCCATATAAGTCGACGAATTTTTTGGACCGACTCGAAGGATGTTCTTTATTGGATTCATTCCGACGCCAGAAAATTCCATCAATTCGTTGCTGTCCGAGTTGGCGAAATTTTAGAAGATTCGAGCGTTAATGAGTGGCGTTGGGTACCTACTCTGGAGAATGTTGCAGATGACGGTACGAAATTTAATAATAGTACTCACATACATGCAAACATACGATGGTTCAATGGTCCGAAGTTTTTGTGGTCGCCTGAAGATAAGTGGCCCACTTCCAATCTTCAAAGACCCACGCACGAAATGGTGAACTATGTGGAGACTCAGCTTGAAAGTAATAATTGGAAACTAACGGTAGACACGTCGAGATTTAGCACCTGGGAACGATTGCGCAGATCACAAATGTACATTTTTCGTTTTTTACGTGCGATATATAAACAGCCGAACACAAACACTCAATTATGTAAGTTAATTAACATGTCCCTACTCAAAGGCGCAGAAATTATTCTTATTCGACATTGTCAGTGTGAGGAATTTTGTAGAGAGATCTCACAGTTAGAGTCTCCAAATGGATTAATAAGTCGCAAAAGTTCAATTTATAAATTTTCTCCTTATGTAGATGAGCTCGGCATTTTAAGAGTTAGAGGCAGAATTGATGAGGCGGTCGACATACCATTTAACGTAAAACGACCGATAATTTTACCCCGTAATAATGCCATCACGCGCCTTATTGCTGACTTTTACCATAGAAGATTTCACCACCACCACAACGAAATTGTAATAAATGAAATGAGGCAAAGATATTGCTTACGGGGAATGAGAGCTTTAGTTCGTGAGATTTCCCGCCTTTGTCAATATTGTCGTAATCGTCGAGCCACACCTTCACCCCCAGAAATGGGAAGCCTTCCCCAGGACCGGTTAGCATAATTTACAAGACCATTTACTTTTACCGGAGTAGATTACTTTGGGCCTTTAGAAGTAGCAATTGGCAGACGTCGTGAAAAACGGTGGGGTTGTTATCTTCACGTGCATGACCATCAGAGCTATACATATCGAATTAGCCTCTTCGCTTTCCACAGATTCTTTCCTTTTGGCAATGAAACAGTTTGTTGCCCGTCGTGGGACTCCAAGCCAAATTTATTCAGACAACGCTACAAAGTTTCGAGGAGCTAGTCGAGTATTAATGGATGAAATACAAAAGATATCATTTGATATTATGTAACGCAAATATCCACATATTGAATGGATATTTATTCCACCTGCTTCACCACATATGGGCGGGGCTTGGGAGAGGATGATACGCTCCGTGAAATCTATCCTATTCGACATCCTGCCTCAAGAAAGAATTCATGAGGAGGTACTAAGAGCCACTTAAACACTAGACAAATTCTTTAAATTACGGTGCGTTTATTTCTGTAGAAAAGGTACATAAAATTACATAAAAATTATGTTAATGCTCTAATGAACTTACCGCAGCGCTTTTCCTTTACCAACTAATAGTCTTGTTGAAATATTTTGTTGGACAACTATTCATTTATGTACGAACATTTTTCGCAATTTTTTTTACATACATTTAAACTAACGGGATAACTCAACGAAACTTCGAACTGCAGTGAGATCAATGTATATAACAACAACAAATTGTACATAAGCATAGCAAGAATTTAAGAATATAAGACAAATAAGAATACGTTAAGGTAATTCACATTGTATGATACAAATACAATTCAAAATGTAAATCATATTAAATAAAGCAAATAACATATGCAAACAAACTGAACCAAGATTAAACAAACAGAATAAGAGCCATTTGACGACAAATCTAGTTAGTAAATTTTTGGGAAAATTAAATTTTTTGTATAGGGACCAATTGAATCGTTGGAGGTGGACGATAAGTTTGTTCTAGAGAAATATTGGGGATACAAAAATAATGGGGGTTGCTCTTACATTTTACATCTCTAGATGTGACTCATCAGTAGTAACGGACGTTTTTATCTCCATTTTGCCGAATTTCATTCTCACAGACTTCAATGCTCGTGCGGCACGGCAATTTTCAACCGATCGAGCTCAAATTCTTACCAAATTTTATATAACCCTAACCTAACACGAAAATGGGCCACGATTTTGGAAAATGGAAAAAAATTAAGGACCACCCTAATATACATATGTACATACAATTGTATTTATATTACATGAGATTTTAACATTTTTCGTCGCTCGTTTTGGAGCACCCTGTAATTTCTAATTCTCATGTATTTGTTGTTGTAGTGGCCAAGGTTCTACATACTGTGTCCAAATTTCAGGTCCGTAGCTCTTATGGTTCCTGAGAAAATACCGTGTGACCGACAGACGGACAGCGTAGCGAAAACAATAGGGTTCCTTTTTTCACCTTTGGTGTACGGAACCCTAAAAATGGACGCTTCGCAATTCTATATTATATGTATGTTAGATTTCAACAAAACTCTTATATGAAAGAGTCACAACCTCTTCTAACTTCTCAAGAGTTTAAAAATAACGCGCCCTTTATTGTAGTAGATGTTAGTTATCAAAACGAAACTCTTAATAACGGGCCAATTGACATAAAAATTGTATTTGAAACAGCAGCAAATATTCCAGCCAAAACATCAGCTTATTGCATTCTTATTCACGATCGTCTAATACCGTGTTTAGACATGCGCATTTATTGAGATTATCGCAATAAATGCCATTATTGTGCTCAATATTCCGCAGCCCTTCTGGATATGTGGCCAAGCAAAATGGATGGACTTCGTGGGAGCCGAAAAAACGGCCACATATATGCAGAGATGGCCGATGAGCTCAGTCAGCAGGGATATTCCTGCACTCCACGGGACATCCAAGTGAAGTTGCAGAACTTTACACAGCGGTACAGGTATTTACATATATATATATGCACATAAAAGAAGTTCGAATGTTACTGTTTTGGAACTGTGAAACAATGTCTAAAAGAAAAAGCCCGGGTTTTGAACAATATCTATAAAATATGGTGTTTGCTACAATATTTGTTTGTCCATCGTTCACCCATACAACGATGATTTGAGGCAAAGCAGTAATCATCTGAAAATATGTATAAAACTTGTTTTCAAACAATTCAAATTCAAATTTTTCCAGAAAAGAAAAGGCGGCAATGGGAGTATCTTGTGGATTACCCTCCACATGGTCTCACTATGAAACTGTCCATCAAATTATTGGAGGTTTTAATCAAACTTGTTTGCTGAGTTAGCACTCGAAAGTATTGACGGTATATACATATATATGTATGTGTTTTTGTCATGGAACACAACAGACATTGTTTTAAAAGTTACACAGAGAAGACGAAAAACAAATTTTAAGACACAACTTTTTAAACCCCCAACAAAAAAGTTTGAGGTGCGTGTCTGTGTATCTGTGCTTTTGTACTGCTCCACATAGAGACCAAAAGTCTGGACCGATTTTGATTTAGAGTGTCCTTAGCTATGTTTAAGAAAATCTGTCTAGCCGAATGTTGAATATGAGTGTCTTTGACATTGTATATCCCAAGGAACAATTACATACATATAGACACTTGAAATTTGTATAGTTCGTCTATTCTTATACAGACTACAATTAACACTAAAATTTAAAGTTTCTATCAAATTATTAATGGCAAAATGAAAAATTTATTGAAAATTAACAAGCTGATGGAATTATTATATATAAGTTTTTCGTTTTATTTATTGTTAATAATTATAAAAATTTTATATTTATTCAGATGCTTCTAGTTCATATTAATGTCCATCCACTATCTCTCTCTTGAAATGCATCCATTTTTATTGTAATTTCATTCACATGCTTCCTATATAATTCTTCAACATCTTTCGAAATGGTGACTAATGTCATTTTTGATATGTGCACCAGTGGAGAAACAATCATATCATCATTCACCAGTTTCATGTATTCACATGTTAATTCAAAATTAAATTTAAATGTAACATGCTTCCTGCTACATTCATTTAGTTGTTTAGTCACACTATTTCTTGCATTTGAGAAAAATTCTTCTGGAAACAATATTCCTTCATTTTCATTTATGAAGGAATATACTTCAATCCTCCCATTGAATTCGCTCCTTATCTTTGTCAGATCATGGCAACATTTACTTGTTCAGAATTTCTCTTATGCCGTGTGGTTCTAATATGAGCAGTCCATGATGAAAGAGCTATCACGTCATTGCAAGCTTTCCAATGCCTGCATAAAATGTTCCTAGTATTCTCCATCCTGACAGAAGAATGCGTTTTTATATGATACTTCAGTTTACCATGCGACATGAATAGTTTTCTGCAAACACTGCAATGCAGCTTCATATGCACCTCCAACATTTTGAAACTGCTAAGAGTCATCGAGCAAACTAAGCAAATTGTGGAATTAATTTCTCTTTAATTATTGTTGCGATTATTTTTTAACACAATTTCAATAACAATAGTTTTACACTGCTTTTATTACTTTTTTATTTTAATTCACTACAAAAATTTTAGAAATTTTTAATAATAAAATGTATTTACTTATTAATTGACACCGCTTTAAATGAATTGTACACTAATCAGAGTTGAAATATTACTTTTCATTAAGTGCGATAAGAACTGTTAACTGCGAAGTAATAGGGTAAAAATTAAAAAAAGAAAAAAATATGAAATTTTTATAAAACCATATAAAAACTAAATTTATTAGAAAGCAATAGGAAGCAACGCTCTACAGACCTCCCCACCCCTTCTAGCAGGGATATAGTTTCATGTTGCACAGCAAATGCAAAACCCTAACCTTCCCCAATAAAAAGATTCCAACAATCGCGAAACATATGAAAGAACAAGTAAGAACTAGCAGATATATACATGCATACATATGTTACATATTTATGTATGTTTATAGCTTCACTTTGCACAGAAAACTGAGAACCATAACCTTCCCCAACAAAAGTGACAAACAATCGCAAAAGCTATGACGACACTTCATCAAATCAAAACTATTAAACAAGCCAAACACACTCACATATATGTACATGATCGCACATAAATTGGGCCTGGGAGTACATGTCTTCCATCATAATAAAATATGCTGTGATCCCATATTTCTTATTTTAATTTTTTACTTTATGCTCTATTCTATATAAATATGTACATAGAAAAAATCGCTGAATTAGCTACAAAACATCAAACTCTAACGAGATCCAGCCAAATTAAATTTGCAAAGCAAAATATACACACGCATGTACATGCGTATTAGAAAAAAGTATCCGATAAACATACCAGGAACGATAAAAAATAGAGCATAAAACCACATGACGACTAAAAATTTCCCTTGAATATTATAAAATGGGAAAAAAGCAATATCAGCACATTTGAATAAGTAATTATGTACATATGTATGTAAATATGTTTGTATATGCATAAAATCAAAAATTGTCAAGTACGCATATGAATGTTTATACATATGAATGTATGTACAATTTCGTAAACCAAGCGCTTCCATTCACAGTAATAGAAGAAGAAAAAGAAATAACAACAGTAGAAGAAGCAATCAACATCAGCAAACAAATTTGAGCTAGGAGAACAGCTATTCCAGCACGTTTAACCATTCCTATGATCCCCAAAAATTATCGAACTACACACACGCATTTACATTTACTTACATACATACATACACGTATACAATTACCACACAAGCAATTCAACTAGATCAAACGCTAAAAAGGGACCACACACACGCAAAATATAAAAAGTAAAGAACAAATAATAGAAGTCCCAGTTCAAACCATACATTTACTTTCAATATGTTTAGCATACTAAGTCAAGAACTCAAGCATACGCAAAACTATGCACAAAAAATATGAGCTCAAAAATAATACTTGTTTTGTGAGGACGCTGATGAAAGTTCAAATAAGAAAAAGTGATAAGCTTAGCAATAAGGCTTGCGTAGTGTGAACGGGGACTAAGTATGTAGTTCAAGGAATATAGCAGCATATAAATTTTTTACTGGGGGAGCATCAATTCTAGCACGAGAAAAAATTCATCCAAACATAGAATATTAAAAATAACAAATACATTTGAACACATACAACTAAGCGCTATCAATTATGAATAAGTTCCCGCAAAATCCATCTCTTTCTAACACTATATCTATACCTCTTTGATACGGGCATACATCCATACATAGATCCTACTCTAAAAATGTACACACCCACTAAATAATTTTTTGTAGTAGGAGAGCGAATATGTATCCCAACTGAAGAACCAACCCCTCTGATACCAGCACACATACATACATATATCCAACAATAAATTTTTAGTAAGTGAGTATGTATAAATTAAAACTTTATAAGTTTATTTTCATTTAAAAAAATATTTTTTTGGGAGCTTATGCTCCTTTATTTTTGAATGTTAAATTAACACTAACTTAAAACTAAAACTGCATTATATTTTTATTATAATTTACTTTGTCGTTGCACCACATCACCTGATGTTTTTCCTGGAATTGCACACAAGTATGTTGCATCGTAGACATGGTGTCAGCGAATTCCTTGTTGTTTGTGGGAAGATTTTGTGCGCGTGTTCTATGTCAGCAGTAGCGTAGTTTAAATGGGAAATGTGTTAACTACTCCCCCTCTAAAAGTTCATACGTCCTCGTATGAACCGTTTTTCAGAAAAAGGGTAAGCTGTGGATACTTCTAGCTTTGGATGTTGTAACTGCAGGATTTTCTGGAGTCTCTTCATTACAACGATGTTCAGTATCTTTCTGATCTTTATTTGGAGATTTTTTCCTGCATATTCTTGCTGTAGCAATAGAAATAGTTGTTAAAACTGTCACCATTAATATAACATTTAGGTAAAGATTAAGGTTGCTGTGGTTTTTCAGCTTTTCGATAGTTCTTGAGTTATTAAAGTTTATGGTTTTCATCATTTGTAGAGAGAGTGTTTCTTCTTCTGCTTCAATAAGGACTGGTTGAACCAGCGCAGGAAGTGGTTTCGAACCTGTCATCTTAGTTGTTTTATAAGTTCTTCCGTCTACTTTGATTGACGAGTTTATGTGGTGAATAATAAATGTACCTTTCAATTTCACCGCTGAATCTTCGACTTCTATTTCGCCTGCGAATTGGTTAAGTAATAACACATCATCTTCAATCTCTTCCACTGTTGGGATATGGTCGTTGTTTGTTGTGGCGCATTTTGAGGGTTGGCTTGCCAAGAGCTTAGGAATGCAGTCAGAGGCTGTTATATTAATTATTTCACTTAATCTACAAATACTTAAACTATTATAAGTTTTACAATCTTTATTTATACCAAATATGTCGCTATTACATTGAAAAATTTTTTAAAAATTTAAATTTTTAATTGAATTATTAAATTTAACAGGCTTGACTAATATTTTTTTACAATCCTGTAACAAAGTTGTTGGAATGCTTATAATGTAAATAATGTCTTTATCATTAACTGCAACCTTTATGTTTGCGAATGTTAGCAATTCATCGATGCTGGAAAAAGGGATATTATTTTTTTCAAATACATTGCGTAATGTTTCTAATTCAATATTAGACAAAATAAAAGAGTTAACAATATTTGCTTTAGCCCAATGGACAGCAAACTCTATGTTTGATATTTCCTCTTTAACAATTTCGAGCTTATATTTGAACTCAATCATTTTCTTATTTTGGTCCTCTGATTTCAGGACTTTTGAAATATTATCTGTAACATTTGTAAGGCTGTTCAATCTGTCAATGGAAAGTTGGTTAATTATTACTTGGTTATTGCCATTTGTTAAGACATTATTTATTTTTTCCTGAATTATTTCGAAATCATGGCGATCTGGAGTACCAGATAACCATTTCCATGCAGTTCCAAGGAAGTCCAAGGAACGTTTTGTTCTTAACTTTGGCCTGAGTCGGGATAAGTAGGATTTAATTTGGATTATGGAGTGATTAAGGTAGGGAAAGAAAGGATGACTTATGGTGTTGCCAATTAAAAATGCTTTTTCCAAACTATTCAAAACGTTCTCATAATTCTGTAAGTCGATGACGTGCACGAGCTTAAATGTTCCAGACTGGACCTTAACTAAGCCCATATTTACTGCTATCATTTTAGAATTAGAATAGTCCATTATTTGAATTTCGCCTGAGCACAGCCCGGCAATCAGTAAAATCCTGTAAAATGTTTAATACCAAATTAGTTTCTAATATGCTTTTTGTGAATGATTCTTCCACTTTCTGTTACTACTGTAGAATTTCTATTCTCTTTTACAACTTCTTCTTTATACCTTTCTGTCAGTTTTGTTCCTAATCGCTTATTTATTTTAACAAAGATTGTCTGACCTGTAATATATTATTTTGGGTTCGTCCTTTTCCTATTATGATATTTCAAATCTTTTTCCTGTTTCAGTCGTAGTCTTTCAATGTTGGTCTGTCGCGTTTGATCATAGCTTCCAGTGGAAAAATCTACTGTCCTCCCAAAAAACATGTCAACGAGCTTTCTACCAATTGTCGAATGTACCGAGTGATTGTATTCATTAATAGATCTTTCCAAAAGCTCTTCGAAATTTTTACTTGTTCCTTCGTCTTTCAAGCATCTTAATATTTCGGCAAGCGTTGGATGAAAACGCTCAACCTGACCGTTTGCTTCGCTATTGTAAGGCGGTGTAGTAAAAACTTCGATTCCCAATTCATCCTCCATCATAAACAGGAGAGAAGCTGAATTTAGGGACTTTTCATTATCAATAACAATTGTTTTTGGGACTCCAAAGTAGAAGATAAGATCCCTTAGAGGCCTCCTAACGTCCTCGATTGACTTTCCGGGAAGAATTCTTGCCTGAGCAAACTTTGAAAATTTATCAAGGCATGTCATAACTAGTTTTTTGTCAGTGGAAAAAATATCAACATGAATCACTTGTCCAGGATAAGTTGGAATGGGTGTTTCATTAATTTTCGGCACTGATGGGTGTCTTTCGTATTTGTTCTTTTTACAAATAGAGCATAGTTTCACGATTCTTTTGATTTTTGCTAACATACCTGGGAAATAGTACTTCTCCAAAATATGTATTTTATTTTCAAGCGCATTTCGGTGAGCGCGTTTATGTGTATCAATAATAATATTCTCTTGATCTGTTTCTGACAGAATATCGTCTACAACCAGTTGTGAAAAACGTGCTTTGTAACTTCGAAAATGATCAGGGTATAATTCTTGTATTTTTCCCATAATGGGTTCTGGAGTTTTGATACAGTTTATTACTGAAGGATTAAGGTATCTCTTTAATAAGGACAATAAATTTTCTTGATTGTAATCTTTTTCCACTATTGTATGTCTATGGTAACCGGGAAAAATTATTTGAAAATGATATGAAGGGAAGTCGCCTAAGGTGAGAAATATTTGGTTTTTAAACGCATTTATTGGAACCTCAACACTTGGGATGAGATTGTCAGCTGAACTTTCACCGCTATGAACAGTTCCAGTTAAAGAATTAATATTTGTTACACTAGGCCGAGAAAGTGCGTCAGCAACCACATTTGTTTTTCCAGGCTTGTAGCGTATTTCATGATTATATTCCTCAAGGATGGCTTTCCATCTCTTCATTTTTGTGTTAGAATTTTTATTACTGAGGGCATAAGTAATGGGTTGGTGATCAGTAAAAATCACCACTTTTGCCGTTCCATACAAGTAGTTTCTGAGGTTTTGCAAAGCCCAAACGATGGCCAGCATTTCCCTCTCGTTTGTGGCGTAATTTTGTTCCTCCCTTGACAATGTTCTTGAGATAAAAGTTATTGGCCGATCACCCTGGCTTAGCACTGCTCCTATTGCTATGTTAGAAGCATCAGTTGTAAGGTGGAACTCCTTTTCAAAATCAGGGTATGACAGAATAACCTCCTGTGATAGGAGAGCGTTTTTCAGTTTCTCGATGGCTTCTTTCTCTATGTTACCCAAAGAAATTTTGACCTTGCTGAATTCTGTTCTGGAAATTCTTCCATTTGTTCCTCTTAACATTTGGGTAAGAGGTTTTGCAATGTTCGCAAAACCTTTGATAAATCTACGGTAATAGCTAAACAGACCCAGAAGGGAACGCAAATCTTTAAGTGTGCTGGGATATGGAAATTTGGCTATTGCCTCTACTTTTCTTGGATTAGTTCTCAATCCATTTTCAGATACAACAAATCCCAGAAATTCTACCTCATTCTTGAAGAACTCACACTTTTCTAATTGCACCTTCATATTTGCGGAATTTAGTGTTCCAAAGACCTCGTTCAGGTGTTGTAGATGGGATTTCTTGTCTTTACTGAATATTATTATGTCATCAATATAGACATAACAAATTTTTCCAATTTGGTTTCGAAGGATATCATCAAGTGCCCTTTGAAATATGGCAGGAGCATTTCTGAGTCCGAAGGGAAGTCTTGTGAATTCATACTTCCCATTGCTTACGGAGAATGCTGTTTTCTCTATATCTCTTTCCCTAAGTGGAATTTGGTGAAATCCGCTCTTGAGATCAATCACCGAAAAATATTTGTTTCCGCCTAAGCGGCCCAACACTTCACTAATCTCGGGAATGGGATATCTGTCAGGAATTGTGATTTCATTCAGTTTCCTGAAGTCTACCACTACTCTGTATTTTCTATTGCCTGAAGCGTCTTCTTTCTTAGGAACCACCCAAATTGGTGAATTATAACGAGAACGTGATGGTCTTATTATCCCATCATTGAGTAATTTTTCAATTTCTTTATCAACTACGCATTTCAATGCCAATGGATAAGGATAGGTTCTTGTATAAGTAGGAGTTTCAGTGGTGGTCCTTATTTCACCCACAACCTTTGTGGTATAGGTCAGTCTATCATCAGGCTCAGAAAAGAGATTTTTATGTCTATTTGTCATGTTCCTTAAAGCGTTCGACTGATATTGCGAAAGGTGTCCTGTTTTAATGTCAAGGTGGTTCACGTCATGGGATATGTATTGGTATATAGGTATTTTTATGTTACCTTTAACAGTAAAATAACTTTCCGAGGCATAGATCACGGCCGAAATATCCTTCAGAGTGTCGTTCCCCAAAATTGCGTCAAAAGTGCGCAATCCTGGCAAAAGGAAAAATTTAATTGGTCCATTAATGGGGCCAAATAGATTCAAATAGGAATGCTGTGTAATTTCAAGATCACCAGATATTGATTTTGCGAAGAAATTACTTCCGTTAGGCAAAGGATTTGTTATTAAGCAAGGTTTGATATAATTCTTATTACTACCAGTATCTAAAAGGAATTTTAAGTTTTTCCCGTTCCTCAAACATACCTTGAAGTAAGGTAAGGAGGAACTATTTAACCAAAAAAATTCAAATCTGCATTTAAATCTTCAATGGAATATGCATCAAAATCATTTCCGGTTTCCTCTACCCTCTCAGGATGATCAGAAGTCAAACCTTCAATGATCCGAAAAGTTATCTGGAGCTTCATCTGCTTGTTGGAAGCAATCAACATTGTTCTGTCCTCCTGTTCCTAGATGGAAAGTTCGCTGAAATTTATTTGCGGGGCCCTGATAAGACTCATGTGGTCTTTTAATTGAGTTATTAAATGGAGGTCTATTGACATAGTTCACCTGCTTAGTCTGAACGGAACGATCCACATCCATTGGTACAGGACCTCGAACATTATTGGAATTTTGTTGCTGGTAAAGTTGAGATGGAACATTCGCATTTGTGTTCCTATTTTGATACAGATTAAAAGGTGGTCGATTTTGGTGTTGATATTGATAAGTTTGAATAGACATTGGTTTCGGAGCTAATCTTGTTGGTATTGGTGGTCGATACAACCCACCGGTATAGGCAAGTTCAGGATAGAATTTTGGGCGTGCACCCAATTGTGATGGCTGGTGTTTTTGAGGGATCAATCTTTGTCCATGTGCGTGGTTTATGCGGTATGACATGTTATCTAACTTAAGGCACATGTGTAGTGCCTGAGGGAGTGATGATGGTTCCCTAACAATAAGAAGTCTGGGCAAATCACCCCTTAATCCCCGGATGAACGTGTCCAAAGCCTTTTCCCTATAAGCGCTAGTCATAGCACACAAACTAGAGGAGTCTAATTCCAGGCATGCAACCTTATCAAGAATTAATGATAAGTGCTGGTAAACAGCCTGGTAAAATTCAATAATGGATCTATTTCCCTGACATAACGTTGTCATTTGGTATTCTAGCGTACCTATGTCCCGTTTATCTGAGTAGTGCATCATTAAGCACTTCCTCATTTTCCCCCAATCTAGTGGTGTTCTGTATGAGTCGAGAGCAGTATCTGCCTCGCCCACTATTTTTGTCCGTATAGTATGTAAAATTGCGTAATACCTACTAGTCCCTTTTATGGATTCAAAAAGTTGTAGAGCTCGGTCAACGGACTTCCGCCATGATCCGAACTCACCTGCTCTTCCTGAAAATTCTCTGATTGATTTTATAATGTCTGGAATCTTATCCAACTCTTCCAGTCTAACGTCGCCTATGGGATGATCACTATCATCCTCAAGTGATTCCTTGTCAAAAAATTCGCTAACTATTGCTTTAATTTCTTCTTTTTGGGCCTGAGAAAAGCCCTCTGCTCTACTACTTGTACTAGCTGAGTCCGTCACATTATTCCTGCCCAGCGATAGTACCCTATTCATTCTTGCGGTAATGTCGTCAACTTTGTCTGGCATTTTGATTGTATGGGTTATTTAGGGTAAGGTAAGGATAATTTCTCTTAGATTGAACAATTCACAAATGTTACTCACCAAAGCATTGTTCAAAAAATCGTCCTTGTTCCAGCTGGTTTTGTTTCCAAAGTATGTTAGATTCTTCAAATGTTTAATTTCAAATATCTAATATTTAAAATTTTATTTCTCACATCAATTCAATTAAGTTATTTTAATTTTCAAAACTCCACAAGTATTTTCAAGATAATATATTTTACTCAATTTTTCTAAATAATTTTAATATTATTTCTCAGAATTTTCACAAATATATTTGAAAAATATTTTTATTTCCAAATTTTTAAATTTTTGTTTTTAATTTCTTTACTTTAATTGAATTTATTCTTTTAAAATCATCGACATTTCCACAAATATTCTTTAATTAACTTTAATTATTTCTTCCTTTAGTTTAAAATTCACAAGTTGAAGGAAAAAAAAATTTTATTTCTTATTTTGAAAAAACATTAAATTCTTTTTTTAAATTTCCACAAATATTAAAAATAAACTTTTTAATAGGTATTTCTTATTGTTAATTAACTAGTTTTCACAAAAAAAGTTTTTATTTATCCTTTCTTACTTTTAAACTTTAATTTATGTTTCTTATTTTTTATTCAAATAATTTTTCACAAATATTTAATTTTATTTTTTTCATTTATCTTTGTATTCTTGCTTTTAATTTACATTTCTCATTTTTTATTCAAATAATTTTCACATTTATCTTTGCATTCTTGCTTTTAAGCTTTAATTTACATTTCTTATTTTTTATTCAAATAATTTTCACAAGTATTTAATTTCCATTTATCCTTTTAATTCTTTCTTTTAAACTTTAATTTATATTTCTTTTTTAAGCTAATTTTCACAAATATTTAACTTCAAATTTTTCATTTATCTTCTTTTTTCAACTTTCTTAAATTTTATCTTTATTTTTTCATAATTTCTTTTAATTGCACATTTTCATTTTATTAATTTTATTTTTCACATTATTTATTTATTGGTTTCAATTTTGCTTTTTTTAAATTCCTTAATTAACTTAACCTATGGCTTGAGGGGCTGTGACATCGAATCACACCTTTTCAACGCGTACTCAGGAACCTCCTCAAGGCTTTTTTTTATTTAGGACCTTTTAACAAGGGTCCCTGCTCGGGCGCCAATTAAAACTTTATAAGTTTATTTTCATTTAAAAAAATATTTTTTTGGGAGCTTATGCTCCTTTATTTTTGAATGTTAAATTAACACTAACTTAAAACTAAAACTGCATTATATTTTTATTATAATTTACTTTGTCGTTGCACCACATCACCTGATGTTTTTCCTGGAATTGCACACAAGTATGTTGCATCGTAGACATGGTGTCAGCGAATTCCTTGTTGTTTGTGGGAAGATTTTGTGCGCGTGTTCTATGTCAGCAGTAGCGTAGTTTAAATGGGAAATGTGTTAACTTATATCTATAGAAATCAAATTTCTATGATTACAATATTATTGATAGGCATCCAATGGCGAACCTCTAAGTCCCTAATGAATTCATATATATTGAACTGGAGAACAAAATTTCTATAATCACTATATTATTAATACCAAATAACGAACCTACAAATCCCCTATTGATGGGATATCAGAAATTATAAGGCAACTCCACCATCTCTCTCTCTTTCTCTATCTCTCTAATACAACAAAATATTAAAGTCCACGCCCACTCTCTCTCAATTACACACACACATACTCATTTCTGACGTCACAAACCATGACCTTACCCAACAGTCCAAGACAGAAAGAGATAGATATAGTATTAGAAAGAGACGGATTTTTGCATCCTCCATTACCTATCCACTGCCAACAGCGTTGTTTAGCGTTTGTTTTAGAAGATTTCGCTGTAGTAAAGCATTTGAAATTTCCCTCATGTATTAAAAGTTCTTATAAGACGTCTTGTGCAGGTCTTTAATACGCATACAAAGATTCTGACGGATACATATTACAACAACACCATCACCTACCCCAAATCACGGACAGCCTTAAAATTTCCACGGTTACATATTACAAGAACATCCCGCCCCTCATTAATCACAATCAGCTTTAAGCTCCTACAGAAATACATACATTCAAATTCCTACAGACATACACATACATACAATCCATCTATCTCCACAACAGCCCTCACCCATTTCAAATCACGATTAAATTCTCACATACATACATACACACAATCGATCTACCTCTACTTTACCCCGCCCCCTACTTATCATAGCCTGGCTTAAATTCCCGCAAACAGATATATCCACAATTTCCTACGGTTACATATTACAACAGCAATAAACACCCTCCCACCCAAATAACAGTCTACCAACACCCCCCGTCTAGCGACACCTATATTAGCAATAGAAAAAATAACTTTCACGTTTTCCCGTCGGCATTAGGACAAATAATTTTTCCGTCGGCATTTGAAAAAAAATAATAATAATCATGTTTTCCGTCGGCATTAAGAAAAAATTAATTTCCCGTCGGCATTAGGAAAACCATTGTCATCATTTTCCCCACCGGCAAATATGTACACACATAAAAAATTCCAAAGTATGAACGCCCCTAATCCATTCACACAAAATATTTCATGCATATTATCCCACGGTCAGACAGACAGACATACATTTAATGTAAACAAAAAACTTTTAATGTAAACAAAAAGCTCCTAATGTAAACAAAAAACACAAATTTCCAAGAATTTTAAAATTTTAAAATTTTAATTTCCCAAATTTCAAAATTGTAACCCAAATTTAACAATTTCAAGACAAAATTTAACAACTTCAGCCCAAATTTCACAATTTTAATTGCGGCCGAACGGAGAATCCACGACTACTTACTTACTTTTTAAATACTTATTACAATTTTTTTATTAATATATTTGTTTAATTCAAAACCTATTGTGAGAGTCATGGTTCGTGCATGAGTTTTTGGTACTTTGAATAAAAACATTGTTTACATTAAAATTACCAACAACGTTTTTAAGGACTACGACTACTACAATAGGTTGTGAATTAAGCAATTATATTTATTTAAATCTAAAAATTTCACAGATTTTAACTTAGGTACTTAAAAATCAAAGCTTTAGGGCCTTATTCAGATAGATGTAATTTAGGTTTACAAAACGTTTAACGAACTCATTTCCCTTCAAAATTTGTTTTGTAAGCTTTTCGTAAACCAAAATTATTTTACTAAATACGGCAGTAATGTTTATAACATTTTTACATAAAAAATGTCTTAAAGAATGCGCTACGAAAGTATGATTTCAGACAAACTACCAAAATGTATTAACGAATTTTAATTTGAAATTTATTTGCTGGTGGTTTAGCTTGGTCTATATACGTATTTTATTGGTGCTTGAACCAAATCATCAGCAGACTTCAACCACAAAATTTTGAACAGTAACAAACCTCTTACTTTATGCACAGACTTTCAAAAACTATATGAGAATTCATAAAATAATAATATTTTTGAAAATCACAAAGACAAAATAAGCTTAGTAGGCTTTGAAACTCATACAAAACCCAGCAAATAATTTATATTCGATATGAATCTATTTTATTTTTCTACACTTTTGTATGAGTTTCAAAGCCTACTAAGCTTATTTTGTCTTTGTGATTTTCAAAAATATTATTATTTTATGAATTCTCATATAGTTTTTGAAAGTCTGTGCATAAAGTAAGAGGTTGGTGACTGTTCAAAATTTGTGGTTGAAGTCTACTGATGATTTGGTTCAAGCACCAATGAAATACGTATATAGACCAAGCTAACCCACCAGCAAATAAATTTCAAATTAAAATATAATTATGACAATATGTCGAATAATAAATTTCTTAAATGTATTAACGAATTTGGTACAACTTCAGAAAAAGGCGAAACATTTGGTTTAGGGGTACATTTAATTTTCAAATATTCACCAAAGAATACAAAAATTTTTAATAAATAAATTGAAATATTGTTCTAACACTGATGCTTCTCTGAATTTTGTAATAAAGTTATATACATAAGTATGTAAGTACATATCGCTCATCTACTCAAAGAACGTCATAACTCAAAATATTGATTTTTTTGTTAATGACGCAGAATTATTCCTCATACACGAGACTAATTTTTCTGCCGGCACAATTTATTTCTTTGTAGAACACAAGAGACTAGTTAATCTGTCATAAAAATGTATACGTACACACAGCTTTATGTGTGTTAGTGTTTCTTTTATTCTCCCTGTTGCTAATTTTTGGAGTAGTTACGTTCTGGAACAGTCCTATACTAGTTATGAAGAGACAAAACTAAGAAGCTTGATGAAATATCGGCTGCACTTCTCTACAAGTGACGCGCTGTCTCTCTCTTTTGTTTGTCATGTAAACAACATGGAAAAAAGAATTTTTATAAACTACTATAACAGCAACTAGTCCTTCAACTAGTATGCAACTCTACACAAAACCACTAGTTGTGCTCCTATCACAACCCAATGTAAAAGTCGATAGTTCGTTGTATGAAAAAAACAGATGTGCAACCAGTCTGAATTCAAAAGCAACTATCTGCAGGGTCTTTTAGTCCTCGTACATACAGTGAAACATTTGAGTTTATAGACGAAGGGGGAAAGAAGAATGGCAAAGGGTACTTTGTTTCATGTACACGAAGTTCTTGTTGAGTACGTCATTCTCGTCTCATTCTCATGAAAAATATGTGAGAAAATGTATTAACCTGCAAAACAAAAAATTCACATAAATGCAGTTTCAAAAGAGAAATTAAAAATGTTTCGCAGCAAATGTTTCACTGTATGGACAAGGATTAACATTTGCTGTTTATTAAGTTGTGTATATATTGGTTTTGTGCTGCTGATGCTGGTGTTTGGTTGAAAACGCAACCTTTGCCTCTCTCACCAACAAACTGACATGTTATGCCAGCACAATTGTTCTCGTGTGTGATAGCGAATTCATATTGTGCACAAAATTCGTACAAATGGCTTGTTTACTCAGCTCTTGAGAGAAAAATAAAATTTTCTTTCTAAATTAAGTTGAGTGTAAATCGTAGTCAATCATCCCATTGCACGAATGGAAACCATAGTACAATTGTACTTTTCATGGTACATTTCCTCCTTGTTGGTACCGTGGTACTACCGCGAGCTACTTGGTACAATTTAAAAATGTCAATATTTCTCCATATGGAAACATTATGTTGCCTATGTTCTCATTAATTTACCTCTAGGATGCAATATTTAATATTTTTTATGTTATTTTTTATTGTATACTGAATTTTTTTTTTATTTTTGTTATATTTCTGTTCTTTATTATATACTTCTGAATTTTTATAAAAATTTTTACGTTTCTTTTTTATTAATAAATATTCAAAAAATGGTACCGTCATGGTCTAAAAAATACGTTTTGTTTTCATAGTTGGTACCAAATCCAAGAAGTACTTTTCTTCCCTGTCCCATTGGCCTGAGGCAGTGATGCAAACTTTTTCAGAGCAAAAAGCACTATTTGTTCATGAAAAAAGCACTGTAATAACTATGTTTATACATATGTACAGGATTAAGATTTCAATTGAAATTATGTTTTTACTCTTTTATATATTAAACTAGCTTAACCCGGTGTGCTTTGCTACCCCGTCCCACAATTTCTAAAAAAATAATTCTCGAAAACTTTTTCTATAATCAATAAAAATTTTTGGAAATTGGTCCACAAATGACAAATTTATTTGATAATAAATTTTTGTGGCGAGCACTTTCCCCTCTCCTAAATTTCTATTGGTGGACCCATTCGAAAGTAAAAAATAATTTGAAAATTGATCCACAAACAAAGTAATATGACAATTGGTAAATTGGTCCACAAACGACATAGTAATTTGTAAATCCATTCTTTGGCAGGCACATTTCACCGTCCCCCTTATAAAACATTTAATGGGCCTTTTCCATATGCAAAATGAGTTTTGAAAATTGGTCCACAAATTACAAAAATATTTTTGATAATCAATCTTAGGGGCAAGCCTTTGCCCAATTAGCAACCCCCGCTTCACCAAACCTCATATTAAAAATAAATTCAGTGAAGTGCGACTTTGACCCGCGCACGAAGGGTTCCGTACGGCCACGAGATATGTAATTCAATACAAACTTTAGCCAATATGAAATATAGTTTTGGCATTTTTTTCGTTTATGGAGTTTTTTCGGTTTTAAGCTTTTTTTTAGTTTTGGGGTTTTTTGAATTTATTGGCGCTTTTTGAGTTTTGGCACTTTATTTCTCGTTTTGGCGATTTTTTTTTTTTAATTTTTGAAGTTATTTTAATTTTGGTGATTTTTATTATTTTGGCGGTTTTTTTATTTTAGCGATTTTTTTATTTTGACAATTTTTATAATTTTGGCGTTTTTTCATATAGGTGATGTTTTTTTTGGTGTTACCGATTGTTTTAGTTTTGGAAGTTTTTATTCTCGTTTTGAGGATTTTTTTTTGGTTTTTAACGTTTTTTTTAATTTTAGCGATTTTTTTCGTTGTGGCGATTTTTTTTAATTTTGGTTTTTTTTTTTAATTTTGGCGATTTTTTCACATAAGCAATTTTTTTGGTTTTGGCGCATTTTTCGCGTTTTGGCGATTTTTGCGGTTTTTAGCGTTTTTTTCATTTTGGCGATTTTTTTAATTTAGGCGATTTTTTCGAATTTGGCGATTTATTTTAGTGCTAGAATTTTTTGATGTAATTTTGTCGATTTTTTTCGATTTGGCGATTTTTTTTTAATTTTTGGCGATTTTTTCAGGTATTGGCGATTTTTTTTTTCGGTTTTATAATTTTCGGATTTTTTAGTTTTACCGTTTTTGAAAATTTCAAGAGTTTACCTCTTACGGTTTCCAAGATATAGCAAGTTGTCAAAATTACATAGTCAAAATTGCATTAACTGATGGACCACCCTTTAATTAAATTTTTTTAATATTTTAATGTTAATTGTTGTAGTCTATATAAAAATACAATAATTTTACAAATTTGAAGTGTCAATATACATATGTAAATACAATTGTATGTATATTACATGGGATTTTAACATTTTTTGTCGCTCGTTCTTGAGCCAAATTTCAGTTCCGTAGCTCTTACGGTTCCTGAGAAAATACCGTGTAACGGACAGACGGACAGCGTAGCGAAAACAATAGGGTTCCTTTTTTCACCTTTGGTGTACGGAACCCTAAAAAATGTGGAGCTCTTCGAATAAAAAAAGAATTTTGGAAATTGGTCCACATATGATGAAGTTATTTGATATTCACCTTGCTTCCTTTTTCACCAACAATCAAAAAAATTAGTCGATACGTTTTCATGTGCAAAATGGTTTTGGAAAATTGGTCCACAAATGTCAAAAATATTTGATAACCAGTTTTTGAGGGGGTTATTTTGCTCCTACCTCAGCAACAATTAAAAAAAATTAGTTGACCTTTTTCATATGCAAAAGGAATTTTGAAAATTGGTTTACAAACGACAAAGCAATTTGATAATCCATTTTTAGCGGGCACACTTAGCCCCCTTCTACTCATCCCAGCATTAAAAAAAATTTTTTTCCTTTATTGTATTATTTTTGATACTAATAAGTTCTGATTTACGAACTTCAAATACTTGCCTTACAATTTTACCAAAAAAAATACAATTTAATTGAAAAATTATATTAAAACGTGAACTCAATACAAAATAAACTAATTTCTTTGGGTAAACCGACTAAAGCTCATGACGCAATTTATTTTGGTCTTAGAAAAAATTTTAATAGTATATTTTTGGATTAATCGCGTTTAATCGATAATGGCGACGACACATGACGTTATAAAAGATAATAACAAGTACGGTGAAGTTAAGGAAATACAGAAGAACGAAGCATAACAAATTTAAGACTACATAAATGGAAAAATTTGCTCAGAACTGATCACTTTTGGATTGAAATTTTCATAATTATAGAAATTTAGGAAATAATAACCAATTTCTAAAACTAAATGTTTGCTCTATTGGCATTAACATTACCATATTGAAACACTATGGTGAAACGAAGTTTCAGCGCTATGAATTATTTCAAAAGTAAAAGATAAAATTTTCAAATAATTTCCACTTAAAATTTATTCAAGTGTTATGATATTTCGACTATACCGGATGATTTAATCTATATATATATAAAACCGAATGTGTGTTGTTTTTTTGTTTGTTTGTTTGCTTGTACCTTATAGTAGACCAGACCTCTGGACCGATATTTTTGAAATTTTCACAATATTTAACTGGGACTCTGGATTGTATTATATGCTACTTTTTTCAAGCATGCCCACTTTTACGCCCATTTGTGAGCCAATTTTCAAAATATTTTTGCCTTTAAAAAAGTCCGCTAACTTTTTTGCGGGGAGGGGAGTTGTCGCAGCTAATTGCCCGCCCCTGCAATTGACTACAAGCTTACTTTGACATCTATCGACCAATTTTCAAAATGCTTTTTGCATATGGAAGAGGTCCACTAAATTTTTGTTTAATGCTGGGAGGGTTAGAAGGGGCTAAGTGTGCCCGCTAAAAATGAATTATCAAATTGCTTTGTCGTTTGTCAACCAATTTTCAAAATTAATGGATTAACAAATTACTATGTCGTTTGTGGACCAATTTTCCAAATTCTTTTTGCACATGGGAAATGTCAGCTATTTTTTTTCTTAAATTATGGTGGGTTTACAAAATTCCTACGCCAAAAATTAATAATCAAGTATTGTTTTCATCCAAAATTCTTTTTTTGATATGGAAAAGGTCCACTAATTTTTTGTTTGGTAATTGTGGGGGAGGGGAAAACAAAGTGCCCTACTTTAAAAAGTGAATATCAAATTTGTTGCAATTGGAAAGGGGTAAGGGTGTTGATGCTCACACCAATAATTATTTATCAAATAACTTCGTAAGTTGACGACCAATTTGCAAAATGGTTTTTGCATATGGAAGAGGTGCAACCAAGCTTTTTTAAATGGGGGTGGCGAAATGTGTCCGAAAATGGATTATCACATTACTTTGTTTGTGGATCAATTTTCAAATTATTTTTTACTTTGGAATGGGTCCACCAAAAGAAATTTAGGAGAGGGGAAAGTGCTCGCCTCAAAAATTTATTATCAAAAAAATTTGTCATTTGTAGACCAATTTCCAAAATTTTGATTGATTATAGAAAAAGTTTTCGGGAATTATTTTTTTTAGAAATTGTGGGACGGGGTAGCAAAGCACACCGGGTTAAGCTATTATTTCTATAAATAAATAATGTAATTTAAATCTTTTTATAACAGCAATTTTTATTGCTATAAAAAAAAGAAAAAATATGTGGAATACCTATAGAGTTGAAAAATAAGTTTTTATTTGACTTAAACACTTTTGTAGATGCTGAGTGTCTAGTACGTAGTCAATCATCCCATTGCCCTGAGGTCTCTGCCAATATTCTGCTTTGCTTACGTACACAACAGTTTTAGGATATGGTTATTCTTCAATTGTACCATGAAAATGGTAAAATTGTACCAAATTAACTTTAATTGTACCAAAATGTAGCCATCTGCTAACTAAGCATACACAATAAGAATTCATAACAATTTTTCATATATTGAAAACAAAAA
This sequence comes from Tachina fera, assembly GCA_905220375.1. Classification (NCBI taxonomy): domain Eukaryota; kingdom Metazoa; phylum Arthropoda; class Insecta; order Diptera; family Tachinidae; genus Tachina; species Tachina fera. The sequence goes on from LR999963.1 coordinate 127,173,126, forward strand.
CAAAAAAGAAGTTAACTCACTTTGCAAAGTGTTTCTGCAACATGTTTATATTACATGCTGCATACTTTAACACAGACACTGCAACCTACATTGCGACCTATAAACATAAAATCATTTTGATATTTTCGAAACTTCGAATGCAATTTCGAACGCAACTATAAACAAGACTAGACACTGTGCGACCAACAATGCAACATGCCTAGTTGCATTGTTGGTCTGTCTGTACGTTGCTAAGTCTGTACCTACCATAAAGGACTGGGACAAGTGCTACCACAACAAATGTAAAATATGAGCATAAACTACCAATGTTGCAACTTTCGGTTCTTTTGATCAGTTAGGCAACTATGTTAGGAGAAATTATTATTCAAATTGTACCACTGAAGTATAAAGTGTACCAGTGCACCAATGTAAATGTAATTGTACCGAATTTGCTATAATTGTACCAAAAATCCCAACAGTGTTGTGTAATGCTGGATTCACACATTGTTTCCGAACAAAATTTTTGTCAGGACAAAATTTTTTTATATGCAGTTTGACGTTTCTCTTTTTGAGGGAGGGAGAAAAAAAGAACAAATTTTGTTCGGAACATTTTCTGCTTGAATTGCTTTAATTTTAATTTTTGTCCGGACAAAGTCGAACTGAGCTGCCAACTATTTTAATTTTTCAGCCAAAGTTGAACTGTTATATGAACAATAAAAGCACAGACTATACTTATATTTTTTAGAATAGGAATAAAGGAAAATTAAAAAAACAAATAGAAACATATGTATGGAGATGAACGAAACAATTGCTTTAAATAATTAAAAAGATGTGTGTCACAGAAAATTGTAAAATTTGCCGCTGTGCTTCCACTTGTAAAATTAATACGAATCGTTTACATACGTATTTCTTATGGTAACTTTGATTTTCAGACAAAATGTTCGAAATGGATGAATTGTCTTGCAAAAAACTCTCAGTAAAAAAAATTCTCCAGACAAATATTCTGTTCCGAAACAATGGGTGAATTCAGCTTAAGAAGCTGATTGATGTTCTGCACTAGGGTGCTAGTTTGGGCGGTATTATTTTTGATTTATGTCGTTGTTTGAGTAAATTAGATATATGTAAGTGCATACATATGTATATGTGAAATATTTGACGAAGAATTGAAAAACTATTCCTCTTCTGTTTCTTCTTCAGTTGTAGCATCGGCAACATCAGCATCACTGCTGCTTATGTTCAAATCAATAGTGGGTTCGTGTTGTTGTTGTACTTCTGGGCTGGCAGGTTCTTCAATGATTGGTTCGTCAATACTTTTGGCTATGTTTTCAGCCTCTTCAGTTTGTTCAATGTTTTGTAGTTCTTGAGTAGCAATTTTGGCTTCGTGTCGTGCAATTTCTACCAATTCCGCTGCCTGACGGGCCAATTCAGCTTCATGCTCATCTTCGGCTTGTTTTTCAATCTCAGCTAATTTTATGATTTCTTCTTCTCGAAGGCGTTGTTTCTCGGCAAGTCTGGCAACTTCTGCAGCCCTAATGGCGGCCTCTTCTGCTAGTTTTGATTCTTTTGCCAATCTAGCCTCCTCTACTAATCTGGCTTCTTCAACTAGTCTAGCAGCCTCTGCTAATCTTGATTCTTCTGCCGATTTTTTAACCTCTTCTAAACGTTTTTTTTCTTCTTCAGCTGCCTTACGCCTTTGGTCCTCTTCTTGAGCTCTAAAAGTAGATCAAATCACTAGAAACAACTAATTTTTGTTACTTTTTTTTAAATAAATACATACTTTTTTTTCGCTTCTTCTGCTTTAAGAGAAGCCAAATGTTTCAGTTCCTCTTCTTGGTGTTTTCTATCTTCTTCCGCTAAACGTGTTGCGTCTTCAGCTTGTCTGGCAGCCTCATTCGCTTTTCGCTTAACTTCCTCATCAAAGGCCCTATTGACAAGATGAGATTCTTATATATAAATATTGTTTTTTAATAAAAATGAAAAAAAACAATCAAAATAAAGGGCTGTTGCATTAGATATAAAATTAGGCATAACCTATTAACCCTCTAATCGGCCAGATCATAAAAATTATCAGCCAATATTTTTTAAAGTTGATATAGTAAAAAGAACCGTACGTTTTCATTTACAGATAGAAACACATTAGGAACGAACGCCAGATAAAGAATAAGAAACACCGTCTGCAGACGGTCTTGCCGGTAATTGAATCTTGTTGTAATCCAGAATCTTGTTCAATAAGTTCTGGATTTAATACAGAAGTTTCCTTCGAATTGTCTTATATGTACATGTACTCGTAGATATGTGTATTTTTCAGCAAAATAATATTAAATGTTTACAGCCACTGGACCCATAACCTCTTGCAAATTTAATAAAATGACCAACTGATATTTTAATTTGGATTACTCAAAGTTACCCTGATGGAATTCAAAAAGAGAGAGGGCTTATTACAAAAAAGGAAGTTGAATATGACATAATTTATGAATAATAAAAAAGTCTACAAAAATTTGGATTATTTTATATAACAGTGTTGCAATATATTATTACCATATTAATCAAAAGCAACCCAGTAAAAAAAGAGACTCCAAAAAAGTCATGAAAATGTAGAGTTTACGATGCGGAAGTAGTGCAAATTTCGATCCGATGTAATGATTTTTACATAGGGTTGTCATTGCAAGAAGTTCTCTTTTTCGATGCCTGGTCACTGAATTGGAAGCGATATGAAGAAAAATTCCCTTTTTTGTGTTCTATGATAATAGTTTCATCTAGGAAAAATGGTAAATAGTTGCCTTTTTTAACAATTCGTTTCATTTTATACGAATTTAAGCCCGAAACAGTGTTTTCATGTAAATTTAAGCCAATAAGTTTTAAATTTTAGACTAAAAATAGTTCACAAATTTCTTTAAAAAAATTAATTTTTTTTAAATTCTGGTGAGTATTTTCTAACACTATGGAGGAGTTACAAGCTTTTGTGTGACTAAAATAAGCTTCTACATGGGTTTTTGATCACTCTCGGCAAATTAAAAATATCGATTTCTTGGAAGCAATGAAAAAGTACATTTACGCTAGAATGACTTCCATTTTTTTTTCACTGGGAATTAATAATTAATTCTGTTTTAATCAATATTGAAAGCGTTATTTTTAACAGTAATAATACACTAATATTTTCTAGGTTAATTGTGAAACGCATTTATTAAGATACGAGTTTGCTGCAGTAAGAGTAATTTTAATTCTTGATACTTGATGAATAAGTTACTCGTTTGTTGCATTCATAGCTGTATAAACAAATAAAGTCGTTATATCAAAACTATCCAATGAAAACAATATTTAGTATTTCACTTGACCTGAAATTCGATAAAAACGAATGCTCACTAAAGCGAAGAAATTTCGAAACAAAATTTTATTTAAATATTTTTTCGCAAATCTAAAAATATCGAATGTTCACTAAAGCCTCGAACTTCAAACTTCTCTCTTCTTTTTTTAGTAACAATATAAAATAATTTTAGTATTGTTCCTCCATATCATATTGTTTTATTAAAAAATCCTCTATTTTACAAAATTGTTAAGTGTCCCAATTTAAACATCCCATTGAAAAAGGTATATAGCGCGGTATTATATAAACGTTTATTCCTAAAAAATCTTTTTCAAATTTGCTCAGCACAAAGGAACGGGAAATGAAACGGAACATGTTCTTTAATTAATTTTATAGTTAGGACTGTACTTTAGCGATAAATTTTATTTCCATTTCCATTTAATAAAAATAAATTCAGTAAAGTGCGACTTTGACTTACGCTCGAAGCATGCCGAATGGACACTAAATATATTAGTATTACGAGCTTTAGCCTATATAAAATATAGTTTTGACATTTTTTAGTTTTTGGGTGTTTTTCGGTTTTAAGCGTTTTTTAATAGAGTTTTTTTAGCTTCGAAGTTTTTTGTGCGTTTTTGCCGTTTTTTGTTTTTTTTTAGTTTTAGCGCTTTTTTCTCGTTTTAGCGATTTTTTTTTGGTTTTTTTTCTTTAATATGGCGATTTTTTTAATTTTGATGATTTTTTTCGTTTAGGCGTGTATTTTTGTTTTTTGGGTTTTTTTGGGGATTTTTTCATTTTTGCGATTTTTTTCATTTTTGCAATTTTTTCAGTTTTGGTGTGTTTTTACATTTAGCAATTTTTTAAAGTTTTTGGCGGTTATTTTTATATTTATATATATAGTACCTTCATAGCGAACAGTCGATTAGCGGAATTTTTTCTTACATACCAAACAAACAAAAAATTATACAAAAAATTATTCGTGGTACATATTATTCGTAATAGGTACATACTGAATTTAATAAATAAGCTTTATTGCTTTGATAATATTTTTTACATAGTGGAAATAACAAATACAAAAAAAAAACATAAACAGTGACATTAAGGAATACTCTATACGAGTACCTCAAAAACAGACAAACAATCATAAATTACAAAAACAAAAAAACCGTAAACAAAAAAACACAAAAAGTGCCCTTGAGGAATACTCTATATGAGTGCCTCAAATACAAAAATTTATGAAGTGAGCTCTAACGGCAGAAATGCCTATTTTAGTGTGAGTTCTGAAGCTCTTAATGAAAAAAATAGAAATAATAAATCTAATGAAAGTGTTTTTTAACGGCAAAGCCAATTTTTCGTCAGCGGTCAACTTCGCTTTGTCCAATGCCAAATAGTAGTGATTCATTAACATTACAATTGCCTAGTACTTCTTCATATAAGTCAGTATTATCATCCCCTTCAGGCTCGTATTCGTCACTTAACAAAGTTATCACTACAGATAACAGTATTTCAAAACCAAAGGTGCAAGTCGGTATGGACAGATATATAACCGTGGTGAGGCGTGGGCGAAGCCCGAATTCTTCAAAAATTTTACCCGCTCCAAAGATGTCTAGGGATAACAGCGCATCCTCAACTAATCGCCAAAACCGTTTTAAAATTTTGCAAGATGAGAACGAAAAACCCGATGTATCCTCGAATAAAACATCCAAGCCACCACCAATCTACTTGAGAGAGAAAAATTCAAATGTCCTTATTAAAAAATTTATTTCAGTCATTGGTGAAAATAAATTCCACATTGTCCCAATAAAACGTGGCAGCATCGATGAAACGAAAATTCAAATTTATGACTAAAAGGATTTCCGCAAAATAAACAAGCTTCTACACATACCAGCTTAAGAGCGCTAAAGGCCTGCAGATCGTATTGAAGGGCATAGATTTTTATGTTGTCCCTGAAGAGATAAAGGATGCACTCGTCCTCCAGGGATTTAAGGTAAAGAATGTATCTAACATAATGAACAGAGAACTGGAGCCGAATGATATACAGTTGAAAAAAACGAGACTCATCCTATTTATAGCCTTAAATGCCTTTTATACAGAAAAATCACAGTTGAAGAGCCACATAAGCGTGCAGGTCCCGTGCAGTGTCATAATTCCCAAGAATATAGCCATACAAAAGCTTACTGCAATTTACCTACAGTATGTGTTATCTGCGGTGAATTGCACGGTACTGCAAGTTGTAACAAACCAAAAGATCAAGCGGAAAAAATGCAGTAATTGTGAAGGTAATCACACCGCTAACTACAGAGGATGTCCTGTGTACTCTTTCGTCAAGCAGGCTATGGTGCAAAAACCTAAATTAGCTCCAGCTCAACCATTAAACGCGTACTCCACCACTTTTGCTCAAGTTAGCCAACCAGTGACTTCACGTGTATCGTATGCCGATGCTGCTAAGGCTAGTTCTATTCCCACACAAAATATTTCACCGCCAAATAACTCAACGAATGCAAATTCAAGCTTTAACTTTAGTCGCCTGGAAGGTACTATTGAGAATCTGGTGGTAACTATAAACAACTTTACAACAAATTTGACTACCATGATGCAAGAAATGCTGAGAATGCAGAATACTCTGCTTCAAGCATTAATTAACAAGCCATGAACACGTTAAAAATATGTTTCTGGAACGCAAACGGCATTTGCCAACATAAAAATGAACTTGAGCACTTCCTTACGGAAAAAAATATTGATATAATGTTGGTCTCTGAGACTCATTTTGACTTCTAGAAGTCTCTTTGAAATGAATGGCTACACTTTATATGATACAAAGGACCCTAGAGGGAGAGCATGCGGTGGATCAGCAATTCTAATAAAGTCAAGACTCAAGCACTATATTCTTGACAACATTTGTGAAGAACATCTACAAGCAACAAATATCTGCATTGAAATTTTTTTTACAAATTTCGTGATATCTTCAATTTACTCTCCTCCCAGATTTTCAATCACTGAGGAACAATACGAGAAATTCTACAAATCTCTTGGATCTTGTTTCGTAGCAGCTGGCGACTACAATGCTAAGCATACGTTCTGGGGTTCGCGTCTTATTACGCCTAGAGGTAGGGCGTTGTTCAACACAACTTCAAAAATTGGCTTGGATGTTATTTCGAGTGGGGACCCTACTTACTGGCCTACTGACGTACGAAAAATTCCGGATGTTATAGATTTCGGCGTCATAAAAAGTATTTCTAGTGAATTAATTCACGTTGAAGCTTCCCTAGATCTCTCGTCTGATCACTCTCCCACGATCGTTACAATATGTAGCCCACTGAGAAGCGCTTTACCTCACCCATATGTCATGATGATAAATCGTGTTAATTGGATGGGATTCAAAAAAATATCTTAGTAGTCATTCCACGGAAAATATTACGCTTAGAACACCCAATGATATTGAATCGAACATTGCAAAGCTTAACGAGAATATTAAACAAGCTTCTGAACATGCCACTACCACCCATCCGCATACTGGGTTCAATAAAATTTATTCTACAGACGTTGAACATCTCGTACGTGAAAAAAGAAGAGCTAGAAGGGAATGGCCGCATCTAATTACTCTTTGTGGCGCGCTGCTAAAAAGCTTAAAACACCCGTTGAGTTAAACCCAACTCTGCACACATCTACCGGAGGTTGGGCAAGAATCGATACTGAAAAAGGTAACATATTTGCTGAGCATTTAAAATCCGTATTTGCCGAGTGTAGTTGCTCTACCCCCTCGACCCCTAAAATTTAAGATGTTGGATGTACAAAAACTAATTGCCGAACTCAACCCGAAATCAGCTCCCGGTATGGATGGAATTAGTAATCACATTCTGATTAATTTACCTCGTACTGCAATTAGAATCCTGTTATTCATTTTTAATGCCATTTTACGACTAGAGTATTATTCAGACTGCTGGAAGCTTGCCAAGGTTAAAATGATTCTAAAGCCAGGTAAAGATCTTACCACGGCTGAGTCATATATTCCAATAAGTTTACTGTCAACAATGTCAAAGCTTTTTGAAAAGCTACTCATGACAAAATTGTCTTAAATTTTAACTGCTAATGGCTGCATCCCGGACCATCAATTTGGTTTTAGAAAACAGCATAGCACCATTGAGCAAACGCATAGATTGGTTCAATTTATAAGAAAAACATTTCATGAAAAGAAGTATTGTTCTGCCCTGTTTATTGATGTTTTTCAGGCATTTGATAAAGTGTGGCATGAAGGCCTGATTTTGAAATTGAAGACATACTTACCAATAAACATTCTAAATCTTTTGGAAAGTTACATTGTTGCAAGAAAATTTACAGTTGTGAAAGGACACTTTATGAGTATGCCTGAAACTATCTCATCCGGTGTGCCACAGGGGAGTATACTGGGGCCATTTTTATATTTGATTTATACTTGTGATATGCCTGTGAGCAGTAGTATCCACACTTCTACATTTGCCGACGATACCGCCTGCCTTAGTATGCACGAAAACCCTGATGAGGCATCCCGAAAACTCCAGGAACACATTAGCCAGATGGAACTATGGTTAAACTTATGGAGAATTAAGGTAAATGAACAAAAGTGTGTCCATATAATATTTACCTTACGAAGAGATACTTGTTCCCCCATTCGGATTAATAATGAAGTTGTTCCTCAACATTCACATGTGAAATATCTTGATATACACCTCGATCGACGGCTTACATGGAAACATCACATTGACTATAAGTTAACTCAAATGAAACTAAAATTAAGTCAGATACATTGGCTGATTGGCAGAAATTCAACACTCAGCCTAGACTGCAAACTTTTAATATACAAGTCGCTTTTAAAGCCAATATGGTGTTACTGTGTCTTCAACGAAGACAAAACAAAATTTTAAGGTTAATAACATCTGCTCCATGGTACATTAAGAATTCATATATACATCGTGATTTAAATATGCCACTAGCGACTAAAAAAATTGCAAAATACGCAGGCAAATATCTAACTAAACTCGTGTCACATCCTAATCCGCTTGCTCGTAACATTTTGAACTTTACTGGACACATCCGCTTAAAAAAGAGAGATACAAGGGCTCTAATAATAAACACTCCGAATGAAGTTGCTTGAGAAAAAAAAATTTTTTTTTGCTTTCACCACTTATGTATTATTTACAACTATCACTTAGTTATGTCTGGCATTGGTCGGGCCTATTAATTATATGTTAGATTTAAGATTTGAATACTTATTGTTAGTTCATATACGAAGATACAATAAATTAAAACAAATGCATAAAACAAAAATTTGTTTTGGTAGTACTTGTCCCAGTTCTTTATGTTAGGTACAGACTTAGCAACGTGTTTATGCAACTGGGCAGGTTGCATTGTCGGCCGCACAGTGTGTAGTATTGTTTATAGTTGCGTTCGAAATTGCATTCGAAATTTCGAAAATATCAAAATGATTTTATGTTTATAGGTCGCATCGTAGTTTGCAGTGTCTGTGTCAAAGTATGCAGCATATAATATAAACGTGTTGAGGAAACACTTTGCAAAGTGTGTACCTACTATTAGTTAATTTCTTTATGTTTTTATTTTCAATAAATGAAAAAATTGTTATGAATTCTTATTGTGTATGCTTAAGGTAGGATCACACGATTGCTGCAATGGACCAATTATTGGTCCATTTTATATGCCCATCGTGTGATTTCACAGTTTATTGTCCCATACGACAATCGAAAACAATATGCTGATGATTTGCGGCAATCAAATGCCACTTTGGTACGGCAATCGTGTGAACGGTTGATAGGCAACCACGCCCCAATAAAAATGTTAAAAATGCGCCAATATTTATTGTGTTCTAGAGCAGCAATCAAAGTAGTCAATATGCGATAATTTCTTAAACTAATTTATTTTTTTTTTAATTTACTTTATAGGTATGTAGTTCTAACTTATTTGAAATGTTAACATGGAACTGTAAGCTAATCTTTAATCCATATTAGTTTTTATTCGTTTCAAAGAACGAAAATTTCCTCTTATTAGTATATTTGATAAGTACAAAATATAGAAAGCCGAGGAAATTTTATTTGTTTTAAGCAAACAAACCATTTTCACGTACAAATTCATTCTTCACCAATCTGCGTCAAAAATTTTTTTATAAAATGGGGCAATCATGTGAATGCAACTTATTTGATTGGTATAATTTAGTTATTGTGCATCAAATCAGCACAATAAAAATTGGGTGAGATTGGTGTTTTTGCGGCAATCGTGTTATCCTACCTTTAGTTAGCAGATTTTGGTACAGTTGAAGTTAATTTTGTACAATTTTACCATTTTCATGGTACAATTTAAGAAAAGCCATATCCCAACACTGGTAGGTATTATTTAAAAAAATAAATAAAGGCCGGGACACAAAGAATCCGTCATACGTTAAACTTCGACTTTATCAACTGACAGCTAAGTTGAAATACATGGTTTCTTATGAGATCTGTTACATTCAGTACGTGTCCGTCAACGCAAAGTATAAAAATTTTTCAACTTTTAACTTTTTGCGTACGTTGAGTAGTTTGACAGATATTGGTTGGTTTTTTTGGTATGTTTTTTGGTATGTGTTTGTGTTTTGTCGCAGCAAAAATGAAATTAAACAAAAGAAACAAACGAAATAAATAAAAAAAGTTGAATTTAATAAATATAATGGTGAATTAACCTACAAATGCCTCCGTCAATAAAGTACTCATTGTGCCAACCTTCTCCGTCGCTGCGTTAATGTCAGTTGAAAAAGGCGAAGTTTAACGTATGACGGATTCATTGTGCCCCGGCTTTAAGGGCTTGATAAAGAGCATGGATTTGTTATACACACATTCACACATATGTATGTATGTACTATGTAAATATGTACTTATGTATCTATTTCAAAATGGGCAGGATTGTTTGAGTTCGATTTAGTTAGTTTGTTTTCTCAATACATTTAGTAAAAAAATACAATAGATTTAATGAGGTAGCATGGATACATGATAAGCAATCAGCTTGTGAAAATACGAGCAATGAATTTAATCATTAGGAAGGAACTAATCAGGGACTAAAAATAGTAATTATTTTTTAGTTAAAAGAAGCAAGTAGGTACATACACACATATGCACATATGTATGAACTTATGTAGAAGGAAACATGAACAACGTGGCCAACCATTTTAATTGTTCTTAATTAGATTTTTCTAAACGCCAATGGCCTGTCACACACGAGACTAATTTTTATGCCGGCACAATTTTTGTTCTTTGTAGAACACACGAGACTAATTCATATGGCATAAAAACATAATTACTATGTACGTACACACAGCTTTGTGTGTACTAGAGTTTTTTGTATTCTTTTAACATTTGCTGTTTTTTAAGTTGTATGTGTATTGATTTTGTGCTGCTGATGCGGGGTTGTGCCTGGTTGAAAAATTGTAACAACCACAAAACCCCTTCTTTGCCTCTCTCACCTACAAACTGGCATGTGATGCCAGCACAATAGTTCTCGTGTGTGATAGTACATTGATATTAAAATTTTAATTTTTTGTTTTTTAATTGTTGAACGTAAAATTAACATTGCACAGCCTTCTTTCAATTGTCATTTTTCCTTAAAACATCATTGATGGCATCAATTGTTTGAAATATTACACATTTGTTTCCATTAAGTTTTGTAACTAACATAAGCGACTAAGGTCGGGTTTACATCTGTGTGCCAAATGCCACAAAAGCGTAAAAACAGCGTAACCAACTAATTACTAATGAAAAACTGTTAGACATGTATTTATTAAGTTTAACAGCCCAGTAAAAAAAGAGACTCCAAAAAAGTCATGAAATGTAGATTTTGCGATCTGGAAGTAGTGAAAATTTCGATCCGATCTAATGATTTGTACATAGGGTTGTCATTGCAAGAAGTTCTCTTTTTCGATGATTGGTCACTGAAATGGAAGCGATATTAAGAAAAATTCACTTTTTTATGTTCTATAATAATATTTTTATCTAGAAAAAATGGTAAATAGTTGCCTATTTTAACAGTTCGTTTCTTTTTATACGAATTTAAGCCCGAAACAGTGTTTTCATGTAAATTTAAGCAAATAAGTTTTAAATTTTAGATTAAAAATAGTTCATAAATTTCTTTAAAAAAATTAATTTTTTTTAAATTCTGGTGAGTATTTTCTAACACTATGGAGGAGTTAAAAGGTTTTGTGTGACTAAAATAAGCTTCTAGATGGTTTTTTGCTCACTTTCGGCGAAACACTGTTTCGGGCTTAAATTCGTATAAAGAAAAGAACGTAAAAATCATTAGATGGGATCGAAATTTTCATTACTTCCAGATCGCAAACTCTACATTTTCATGACTTTTTTGGAGTCTCTTTTTTTGCTGGGTATAGACAATTTTATAGAATCCAAAATGTTTGCAAACTATTTAAATCAATAAATACATGTCTGAATCAAACAGTTTTTTCATTTGTAATTACTTGGTTACGTTTTTTGGGCAAATGACACACAAGAAATTAGAGCTGCAAAACTATCGATAGTGGCTCCATTCTATAGTTTCGATAGTATTTTTTGATGCCATCGATACTATCGATAGTTTTTGATTCTTAAAAACTTTTCAAATGTGTACTTTTCGAATATAAAATCCGAAATTTTTTAATCATTCCTTAAAGTAAAAAGTTATTAAAAAAGTTATTTACACAAATTTTTTTTAATGCTTTTAATATACATATGTACAATGTAACTGCATATATGTAAATATATGTAGATACGTATTAAAATTTAACGAAAGACAAACAAAACATATATACATAAATCAATAAAAAATAAATTAAAAGGAATAAAAATAAAGAAATTCTTTTATCATTACTTAAACTACTGCAGTTATCTAAAAAGTATTAATTTAAGATAACTCTACGTCTCCACCCGGCATGAAATTTTGTTGTAACTTGATGTTATAACTGAGTTGAATAAATAATTTCACTAATATTATAACTTGAAAAAGGCATAAACTTTAGCAGTCTATATATAACAATAACTTGAAGTTAATGTTAAAGTTAGTCATTTCATGTCAGGTGGAGACCGCAAATGGGAAGAATCAAATGATTTAGCGTCAGCGTTTATTTAAAAGTAAAGAGCAGGAACAGTCAAATAGTCGTCAAATTGAGCCACCGCCAAATTTATGCAAGTGTCAAAGCCGTTGGTGCATAATAATTGTATTTTTTATGCAAATTGCTTTTACTAGTTACAAACTGACATCTTATGTTGAAACAAATGCAAAACTAATTAAGATATTTCCACATTTATATATGTAATGATGACTATTATTATAAAGATTTACAAGTAATTTTGAATGTTGCATTTTTTATTCCACAGTCGCCGTCATACCATTTTTATTGACATTATTTTTTACTTTTGTAGTAGCGTATTTTTGTCGATAGTATCGCTATCTACTTACAATTTTGCAGCTCTACAAGATGTAAACTCAGCCTAACGCTATACGAAAAAAGCTATACGAAAATCGAAAATAAAATGGCGAGTAAAAATTTAATTTTTAATTTTTAATATCCAGCGGAAAATGCATGAAACAAGTTTTATCAACAACAAATAACAATATTACAATGAGTAGTATGAATAAAATAAGTATTTACTTGTTACTTAACAATTAAAAAAAAAAACAAAAAACACATAGTATATATTTGCGGTTTTAAAACAGTGGTAGAGACTATTTATGCTTTGACAGTTATAACGGCGGGGTTCGTATCCTGGCTGCGTCGATATTTTTTTTGTATTTACGTGAAAAACATAATCGTAAAAATCATAATAATTTTTAAGTTTCGTAAGAGTTGACATTGCACACACATAGATACATATGTACTAGTGATGCACGAATATTCGTATTCGTATGCGAATTGTCGAATATTCGGCCATTTTCAGGCGAATACGAATGTATTCGTATTCGCTAAATTCAGGCGGATGCGAATACGAATTTATTCGTATAAAAATCTAAAATGAAAAAACTAAAATGTCAAAAAAGCGGCAAAATAAAATATCGCAAAAAACTGAAAAAAAATCGCTCAAACAAAAAAAAACCACCAAAACTAAAAAAAATCGCCCAATTAAAAAAAAATTATAAAACCAAAAAAAAGATCGGTAAAACGAAAGAACCACCAAATTAAAAAAACGTCAAAGATGAAAAAAACGGCAAAACTAAAGAAAACCCTATTAAAAAACGCTTAAAACCGAAAAAACTCCAAAAACTTTTCGTTTGCCGAATTATATTTTCTGTACGCTAAAAATCATATAGTATTACTACGGAACCCTTCGTACACAAGTCAGAGTCGCACTTTACTGAATTTATTCTTAGTAAATGGAGGTATAAATAAAATTTATCACTAAAGTACAGTCCTAAATATAAAATTAATTAAAGAACAGGTTCCGTTTCATTTCCCTAAAACCGTTCCTTTGTGCTGAACAAATTCCAAAAATTCCGCGATATATCATTTTCCAATGGGATGTTTAAATTAAGGAAATTAACAATTTTGCAAAATCAAAGATTATTAAATAAAACAAGTTACATAGTTTACTTGTTATGTAGTTACAATACAAAAACTATTTTCGAGGTTCGAAGCTTTAGCGAATATTAGATCGAATCTCATGTCAAGTGGGATATTAGATATTGTTTTGTTAGCTACAAGTGCAACAAACGAGTAATTTCTTCATCAAGTATCAAGAAATAAAATTACTCTTAATGCAAGAAACTAGTATCTCAATAAATGCGCTTCATAATTAAACTTACTTTCTATATATAAATATATATATATATATATATATATATATATATATATAGATTTAATCAATTCCTTAATAATTGCATATGTACTTTTATCCAAAAAGCGGAGCATAAAGAGATGAACCGATTCTCTTTTGCTCTCTTGAAAAATTGTATTTTTTTTAGAAAGTAAGACATCGATATTCAACTTATTGCTAATATCAAAAACATATATATTCAAGCGAAAAATATCGAGAGGTCACTTATTAAAACTTGCACTTGAACAAAAATTATGAATTTTTTCACAAAATAAATATGTACCTACATATCTCTGTGCTTATGTATGTATCTCTATACTACATAAACGCACTTTGGTAAAGGGTATATAAGATTCGGCACAGCCGAATAAAGCACTCTTACTTGTTTTTTTTTTTGTTTTTTTCTTCATCCGCTTATTTAAAAATTATTCTTCCGTTGATTGTGGAATGATAGTTTCAGTTATATGTACTGTGGTATTTGGGAAAGAGCAGTTTTAATGAAATTTTAATTTACATTTAAATTCCAATACCTAAATACGTAATATTGTCATTTGAAATTGCTGGATATGTGAAAATTTTCACTTCTATATAATATTTGGTGTTGACAGTTTGTTATTTAAATTGTGATTTTAGTTTTTTTTGTATATTGGTTTTTATATATAACTTTAAGGAATATTTTTTGTTTGCGTTCAAACTGCATTGCTCTGACGGTAAGGAACAATTAATACCAATTTTTATTTGAAAATCTTAAGGAATTACAATTTCTTTTGTATTAAGGATTGACTTCAGACGATTTTCAATTACGTTGGACGGTTACCGTTCCAACATCTCTATCAGGAAAGTATATATACATATATTAGTATAAGTGAAAAAGTATTAGTCATATCAGTTTTTAAACGTTATATTATTCATTGGAACTTCATTCACTACATTAATGTTATTACTCGCTTTGCTCTGGGAAAAATTTTATTAAAGGTCTCATAAATCCCAAAAATCCTTTATTCCTGATACAGTTTTCAATAATAACATACTGAAACATATACAACCACAACCGGCTAGTACCAGGATTTTATATCCATATTTTTCATATACCAAAAAGTTATAAATAGTTTTTTGTTTTATTTACCATTCCATATTTCGATAAAAGTATAAAAAAGAGGAAAAGAAACGGCTAAAGGACAACGATATCTTTCTTATAACATCTTCCCATAAGAATTATACAGGGCTGATTGTTCAACATCCTTCAACATCTTCAGAAGATGTTCCTATCTCACTTTGTTCCATTCAACATCATTCGATTATTTTAGTGTCATCTCTAAAAAAAGTATACAACTATATACATACATGCATACATACAATAAACATGTATACATATGTACATGTGTATGTATGTACATATATCTACACACGCATATACAAATATATGTATGTACATGTATTTCTTCATCGTCCGCTAGCATAATTTCTGCTAATTCTGCATACTGTAGCATTAATTGTTTCTGCTCCTCAAAACGAGAAGCAATTAAATCTATTTCTACTGAATTTTTTAATTCCATTTTATTTTTTAATTTTTAATTCTCACACTCGTAAAAATAGTATGATAATAATGACAAATGAAAGATGAAAGATGTTGTAATGTGAACAGGTTTTTTGAATTTTCAACATATTCCACGCATTTCTCAAAGATGTGAGTGAGTTTGAAAAGGCTATTACATTATAATTTTTAAATGTAGTTTAACGGCATTATTTTCTTTAAAATTTGTTTGTATTTTTTTACTATTTTTCTCAATTGCAAATTTTAATTTTAGTTTACATAATGTCGCGGTTGATAGTTAAATTTTTGTTAATATTCAATTCTATATATTTTTTGAAACAATATGTAAGCTTTCATCTATGTTATCACATTCACCACACATATATACTCATACTACAGTTCTACGTACATAAAAATGAGCAAAGAACAACCCTGTTACTAATTTTTGAGTAGTTACGTTTTGCAACAGTCCTATACTAGTTATAAAGAGACAAAACTTAGAAGCTTGATGAAATATCGGCTGCACTTCTCTACAAGCGACGCGCTGTCTCTCTTTTTTTGTCATGTAAACAACATGGAAAAAAGAATTTTTATATACTACTATAACAGCAACTAGTCCTTCAACTAGTATGCAACTCTACACAAAACAACTAGTTGTGCTCCTATAAAAGTCGATATTTCGTTGTATGAAAAAAAATAGATGTGCAACCAGTCTGAATTCAAAAGCAACTATTATGTTTCTGACCACATACTACTCCTTTTATCTGCAGGGAAATTTCAACGCATTAAAGAACTCCAATCTATAAACAACAGGCCTGCTGATACATCGGATAAAAACATTGGTGAGTTTAAATTTTTTCATTATCTTTTGTATTATTATTACAATTACATACATATGTAAATTTATGTCTACATATATTAACATTATTTTGTTTTTTTCCTTTGTAATTTTATTATAACACTTTTATGTTCGTTCAGCCTTTTGTGAACTGTGTTAACATAAATATTTGAATGTTATAATTATTCAATGTAAAGTACATACATTACATTGAATTAATATGTTTTAATGGTAATAACATTGTATCTTCACTCTATGAACAGATACTAGAATTTTCTTTGAAAATTGTGATGTTAACACCCATCGAACATATATTAGGAACATTAACATACATATATTGTTATTTTATTATTATTATTTATATAATTTAATTGAATTTGTAACTATTATGAGTTTATAAGTTAATAAATTTTTTATATAAAAATAATTTATTTGAATCAAGTAACATTTAAAATGTTTGAATAAATTAATTTAGAAATTCCACGAAAGATTTAAAAAGCAGTTGGTTACATATTGGGTTATCTTGATAGGTAAATGTGCAGAGATAACATAGGGGGGAGGGTTGTAAGCGCTAAGGAGTAATGTCATCTAACTCCTTAGCAATAAATTCTTCACACATTAAATAATTTGTTTGTTTTCCTTATTTTTCTTTTCTCTAAATTGTATAGTTATATTTTGTCAGTATTGTCATTTTGAAGCTTCCTGTTAGCTTTAGATTTATTGTAGCGTGCATTCTATATTTTTTTTGGTTAAACAAGATCACCACCCCATTTTCCCTGAGCACAGTCGGCTTAAAAGGTAGCTAAGTGTTTATGCTAGGATAGGATTTACCATCGTCCGTTACGTAATTGAGAGATTTATGAAATACCTCGATTTACACGATTTTTTGTGTTTTATTGAATATTTTTGTCTCTAATAGGACGTTCGAGTCAGTTCTTACCATATTTGTTAAATCAATGTGTTCTCACATCTATTTTTAATAACTAAGATTTATGTGGCAACACCGAAATTGGAAATAACAAGGGAATGAATAAAGGTTTATATTTATGTGTTTTGCGTAAACGCTTTTGATATTTTAAAAACTAACATATTAAATTTCTTAATAAAATCAATTTTTTACGCGATTTTCAGACAAAGATTTAATATTTCGATTAAAACGACTTTCTCAGGAACGTATTTATCGTGCAAATTGAGGTATAGGTTTACTCGCAAACCCACTTGACCAAGAATTTCGTTATTGATATCGCTTTCGAATATATCTCGAACATTTATCGTGTAAAACTATCGAGGGTGACACTCAAAAATGAATCGAAAAAACTTACGCTGCAGGATTTGAAGAACATGGTATCTCCATTCTAACAGACTGACACACATCCTCTAGACTATCGTGACAAATATTTTTCTGTTCAATTATTTCACATATGAAGGTATGTGTTCTTATTTTATTTTTTAGCTTTCTGTGCTGTCATGCATCGAACTTGGTACCTCTAGACTAACAGGCTGATACACATTCACTCGGCTACGGTCAAATATTCGAAAAACTTTCGAGTTCGATCCTGGAAGCTTTAGGGAACATTAGAATTTTCTTAGATTAGCGAACAAATATCGAAGAATTTTGTTTCGATATTTTTTCGCTTTATAGGCTTTTTAGACTGCCACACATTTCAGTGAAACGCATGGAAGATGTAAAAAATGTGAAACATGCGTTTATATTGACAACTTCTGACATCTACCATCATCTTAGTTGTCAAAAAGACAACACGCATTGCATAAGTTTTTGTAAGAAAATTATAAACAATGGTTTTTTATGTAACTTATAATTGAACTAGTTGTTGCATTGTTGCATTGAACAAACCCAGTTAATAATGAAGTGCATGCATATTATAAGAGATTTTCAGAAAAAGATAAAGATTTATTTAAAAGGAACATTTATGTGCATACATATGTACACACATATGTATATGTATGTTTGTAGTTTTTTCTTAGTTTTTGACCAGCGTTACCAATGTAACGAAAAAAGTGACACAGCTGCAAGTGTATAAAATAGTGCGAAACAAATAAAATATTCTTTAAACCAGCCGTAGCTTTTTCTTTAATTAATTTAAACTTATTTAACTATAAGTACTGTGCGATACTTATGGATTCTGTAGTTTTTCTTAATCATGTGTACATATTTACACTAAACTTTTTATGATTTAAGGTTAAAAATTTGCATCACAATTTCAAAATCAATGGTACTGTATTAACTGATAACTCATTTTTGAGGTATCAGTTTTAATTAAGTTCAGTTTATTAAAAAAAATTTCATCAGAAGTGTTTAACAAGGGTAATATTACAATTTTTTAGAACGAGAATATCACAAGGTTGGCAAACGGTGTCGTAAAAATACCGATACCGAAATCCATTTCGGTTAGAAAATACCGGTATCAGGAATACCGTTTAGGTCTATACCGGTATGTAGCGGTATACCGATTCAGACCAAAAATAAAATTTCAAAAATATATTTCAATTAACTTTCTTATATAAACACGTTTTTGTTCGCCCTTACACATTCTTATGCAGCACTGTTATTTTTTAATCAACTGGAAAGTGCAATCATATCATAATCATCACACAGAAATATTAATAAAATTCGTGAGCTGCTTAATGCCTTTAGGAACGAACAACGTATTTCTAGACAAATAAATGTTTCAAATTGGTGAAAAGAGCAAAGCCTTTGTAAGCCACAGTTATGTATATGAAATCGCGAAAGTTAGTATATTGGCTGTTCCACATACACAAGGTAATGCGGAGATTTAAAGGTTTGAAGAGTGCTTTTTTAAAGTATGCACATTAGACTGGTCGCAAAGATTTTTTCTTAAATTTATATACGGGCGCTGTCGAAAATATGAGGTTTGCTGTCATAAATGCGGTCTTAATTTTTTAGATCGATTCGACGATGCCTCTGGTGGTCCCCACGGGTACTTTAGGCCCCCACGGGGATTTTTTTAAATTTTAAATAATTCTGAAGTTTTTAAACTAGCTGTGCGATTGTTATGAAATTTTATACAACATTTGAGGAGGTGTCACAAAAGCTCAAGTCTGAAATTTATACTATATCCCCGACAAGTAAAAAAATTAACGTATGCTTCAAGTGTACGTTAGACGGGTTTTTGCATGGAAATTTTTTCTTATCGTACACTTCAAGCACACTTTAATTTTTTTTGCATATGGGGGTATATCTTTAACAAGGGCGGAGCCACAAAGCACCAAAATAGGTAAACTTGGCTTGATGAAAAATTAAAATCGATGCCAAGCTCATGCTTTTGATCAGATAAAAAAGATTTTTGCAAGTGGATTTTTTTTTCTATCCAAAAACTTAAAAAAGTCTGTTACAGTTATGAGTTTTCGCTTACAACACTGGAAGTACTCGAGAAAAAATTAAAAAAAAAATTGGCTTTTTACCAACCTTTGTCCACTGTTCTGCTAATGGAGAAGTCAAATATTCAGCCGTGTCACAGATTCCGTTCGGAATGGTTTTGATTCCGTATGAACCATTCCGTTCAATGTTCATTTTGGTGCTTCAGATTCCGATCGTTTTCATCAATCCGAAAGAAATGGTAAAATTGTTTTTTTATCTTGTAAGTGTGGCCATATAATTTTGTATTAAAGCATAATGTGGCAATTGTTTAGGCGTTTTAAATTTTCTTGTATGCATATTTTAATTTTGCCTTGTATTTTTATACCCTTTACCAAAAAATTCTAAAAGGGTATATATAGGTTTGTCATTCCGTTTGTAATTTCTACAATATTAATAAGCGACAAATAAAGTATATATATTCTGGATCCTTATGCATAGGGAGACGAACAAGCGATGTCCGTCTGTACGTGAAATCGGTTTTTCCAAGCTCCCAGAACAGCTAGATACTTCGTTCTTGGACTGATGTGTCAGAAGTTTTCCGAAAATTGCTATTGAAAATCAGAAAAATCGGGCAGACAGTTTCAGAGCTGGAAAACTCAAACTCTATTTTACCATAGAAAATAACTACCGAAAACAAGTTTTTATTACTTTTTTATTAAATTAACTTATTTTATACATCGGTATGAATAAAATTGGTATTTATAATTAAAAAAAAAAATTTAAATTTAACAAAATAAAAAAACGTTTCCAGGATTGGAAAACTTTAACTTTTTTCCTAATAATTAAACATATTTCATGTTTTAGGAAGAAGGCTATTTTCTCAGGAACGGTAGGAGCTACGGGTCTGAAATTTGGACAGTGTATGTAGAACTTTGATCGCTACAACAACAAATATATAAAAGCTATAAATTAAAGGGTGTTCCAAAATGAGTGACGAAAACTTTTAAAATCCCATGTAATATACATACAATTGTATGTACATATGTATATTGACACTTGAAATTTGTAAAATTAGTGTATTTTTATATAGGCTACAACAATAAACCCTAAAATTAAAAAAAATGTATATTTAAGTTAATGAAATTTTGAATATGTAATTTTGACAAATTGCTATATCTTGGAAACTGTAAGAGTTAAACTCTTGAAATTTTCAAAAACGGTAAAACTAAAAAATACAAAAATTATTAAGTCGCCAAAAATTTAAAAAAATCGCCAAAACGAAAAAAATCGCCAAAACGAGAAAAACGTGTCAAAACTAAAAATTAAATTTGCGCAATGACAAAAAAACGCAAAAAACCGCAAAAATTGCCAAAACAAAAAAATGCTTATATGAACAAACAAAAAAATCGCCTAATGAAAAAAAAATCGCAAAAATCAAAAAAAATTCGCCAAAACGAAAATAAGTCGCTAAGATTAAAAAAAAACGCCGAAAACCGAAAAAAAATCGCCAAAACAAAAAAAATTGCCTATATGAAAAAAATCGTCAAAAATTAAAAAAATCGCTTATATTGAAAAAAATCGGCAAAATCAAAACAATCGCCAAAACGAAAAAAAATCGCCAAAATTAAAAAACGCCAAAAACCGAAAAAACCGCCAAAACGAGAAAAAGGTGTCAAAACAAAAAAAAATTCCCACAATGACAAAAATCCGCAAAAATCGCCATTACAAATAAATGCTTATATGAACAAAAATCACCTAAATGAAAAAAAATCGTCAAAATCAAAAAATCCACCGAAACGAAAAAAAATCGCCTAAATTAAAATAACGCCAAAAAATCGAAAAAAAATTTCCAAAAACGAGAAAAAAGTGTCAAAACTAAAAAAATTTCCAAAAAGAAATAAAAACGCCAAAAACCGAATAAATCGCCAAAACAAAAAAAATTAATGCCTATATGAAAAAAAAATCGCCAAGACTAAAAAAATCAGCAAAATAAAATAAATCATCAAAATTTAAAAAGCACCAAATTAAACATAATGCCAAAAGCCTAAAAATTGCACTAGAGTAAAAAGTATGAATTTTTTCACAAAATTAGTATGTACCTACATATCTCTGTGCTTATGTATGTATCTGTTTACTACATAAACGCACTTTGGTAAAGGGTATATAAGATTCCTCACATCCAAATATAGCACTCTTACTTGTTTTGTTTTGTGTGCTGCCAACATGAAGATTTTGATAAAGTACATACAAAAATGGTATGGCAATACTAAAGAAACCAATTCCGTACATTTGGTTCTGTTGATATTATTTTTGTAATGACTTGAGAAATTTACATAATAAATAAATGAAAACTAATAAATAAAGGAAAAATTTTTTGAAGAAAATTGTTTAAACATATTTTTTTTACTTTAACATGCAAAAAATGTTAATTCTGTGCAACAAGCTATTACTGATAACAATTGCGTTATAGTATGTGATAAGATTGTATGGCTCTCTTATGGGAAATATTGTATAAATTTTCGGAGTTTGCATTACGTTTATAATAGGATCCACGATTTCTTAGCAAATCTTCGAAATATGTTTATTATAATTTGGGCCTTATTAAAAATTTGAAAACTTTTTTATTAAGACTTACAGCAATATTGTTTTGTTTATATCTTTATAATAAGCTTTGCTAGAGACATTAGGATTTCCCACAGGCATGAAGTTTCGTCCGTAGAATTTTCAGCATATATAACTCGATTTTGTCTTTAGTCGACCTATGCTGTTATCGCTTTAAAATATATAAATGCCGTTAAACTCAAATAGTGCAAAATTACATCAAAAAATTATGGTGCCAAAATAATGCAAAGAACTTTGAATTGTACAAATTTTTCGCTATTACACAGAAAGTGGCATGTTTTTGACACAACAATGTAATTTTGCTAGCTATGGCACTAAAATTAACCAAAGATGTTATTAGATGGAAGAAAATGAGATAGGAACATCTTTTAAATATGTAGAAATATGTTGGTTTTTAGTACTGTGTATTTCTTATGGGAAGATGTTAACATTTTCGGAAATTGATGGTAGATGTTAGATGTGCGTCAGTGTAAAATGCCTATTAAGCCCCGTTCAGACTATTATACAAGTATTAATACTTTTGTGGAAAATGCATCTCTGACATGTTGAGTTGTTATTGTTTTTTTGAAATTTTTTAAACAAATATAAGACCAGGGATCAGAGTAGCAAGCCGGGCAAACAATTTCGGCGGCGGCTGAAGACAAATATTTTCGGCGGCGGCGGCTGTACGGCTTAACGCCGATTTGCTTAAAGCATTTGAAAAAAAGTTTTAACCCAGTCTGTTTTTAGAAAAATACGTGAATTATTGAATCACCACGTTCTAACATTATTTATTTTTCAATAGTTTGAATATTGCAGTAATTGATGTCCTAAGAAATAGCTTCGTAAATTATTTGTTAAACCATAGAAACATATTCTAGACTATCAGGGCAATTATGAATAAAATTTCGCGAGAAATTTCTCATTTTTCATATTAGAATTTTTTTCCCTATTACTTGCTATTAGTTGGAATTTTTCCCCGGGAAAAGTTTCTCGCGGAATTTTATTCATGATTGCCTTCTACATAAATTTTATTTAAGATTTCCGATTGAATTAAAAATTAATTACTTTATTGGAACACTGCTACGGATCAACAAACAAAAAGCTTTGAACAATTAATTATCAAAAAGTCGCCTGACTGCTTAAACAAAAAAGTCTATGTAAACGTGAATGTATTTAGGAAGGGACTCCAAAAGAGAACGTAAGTGTTGTCGCAGCTTCGTTACCGTTCACATAAACATTTTCTTTTTATGTGGTAGCAAAAATAACTATCTTTCTGGGACGCTCGCTATCATATTAAATACGAAATTTGAAAAATTATAAAAAATAAAAGACAAAATAACGGCTGAGTACTAAGCCGCCGTTAAGCCGAGTGGTGCGGCGGCGGCTCGGCTTGTCGAAAAAAATCGGCTGACTGGATTCCATGGATACATGGATTCCATGACTAAGTTTAAGGAAATAACACTCCCTTGTAGAGAAGAGTTCTTCAACATTCTAACAAATGAAGAATGTGATGTAGTCGAGTATGATATGCTCGAAAAATATGGAGAGAGTTTAACTATAAAACCCTCCTTGATTATACTGAACTCTACTTAAATTTTAGGAAAATTTGTAGAGGTATATACGATTTGGACCCCTGTCATTATTATACAGCACCAGGCTTATTCTGGGATGCAATGTTAAAAACCACAGAAATTTCACTGGAACAGTTCAATGATTCCGAAATTTATATGTTTATGCAAAACGGAATTAGAGGTGGACTAGTTCAATGCTCGCAAAGATATTCGAAAGCGAATAACAAATATTTGGAAGATTTTGATGCATCAAACCCATCAGAATTTCTTGTCTATATAGACGCTAACAATTTATATGGTTGGGCGATGTCGGAATATATTCCTTACGGTGAATTTGAGTGGGTATGTGGTACTGATTTTGATTTTAAGAAAATTTCTGATACCGCAGAGTATAGGTACATTTTGGAAGTGGATATAAATTATCCCGATTCAGTGCATGATCTACATAATGATTTGCCATTTTGTCCCCAAAATAAGACCGTGAGGGGATCAAAAATCAAAAAATTAGTTGCAGACTTACACTCAAAAACAAATTACACCATGCACTATAGAGTTTTAAAACAAGCCATCAAATGGCCCCATCTTATTACAAATCCATATAATGTGACAAATGCTAAAAATTATTTTGAAAAAGATTTCTTCAAACTTTTAAACAACGCTGTTTATGGGAAGACAATGGAAAACATTGAAAAACGTAGGGACATTAGAATTGCTTCATCTTAGGAAACAACAAACAGGAATCATTTAGGTCTCAGAGCATTAATTTCGAAACCAAATATCGATGGTGGAAATGTACTGACTCGCTTTTGACTTGTCACCAGTACTACTCTCTAATTATAATTGGCGATAACTTGGCGTTAAATAATCTTTTAGGATTTTCTGGATCTTTTAGCCATAATTTCAGTTGCAGAGTATGTAAAATGTCTAAACTTGAAAAGAATTATTCATTAGTAGAAAACAGCAGACTTTTAAGAAATTTGGAACACTATAACAAAGATCTCCTTATAAAAGATTATAGCAAAACTGGAATAAAAACAAATTCACCATTAAATGCATTAACAATGTTCCATGTCACACAAAACTTGTATTCTGATTTTATGCATGATTGCTCAGAATGTTGTGTAAAATTCGGTTTAATAGAATCTCTAAAATATTTTATAATAGAAAAAAATTTTTTTTCAATAAATGTCTTAAATGACAAAATTAATACATTTGAATACGGTTCCATTGAGCTGCGAAGCAAGCCTCCTGGCAATATTAAATTAGAGCACTTAAAACGAAATAAACTTAACTTTTCAGCCAGAGAAACATATTCTTTTTTGCGCTATTTTACTGTTTTCGTAGGCGAATTCGTTCCTCAGAAAAATAAAGTATGGCGGTATATCATCAAGTTGAAAGAGTTGATAGATTTTTATTCATTTAGTAACGCAGAACTTTCAAGTTTGACTTGCATTATATCTGAGCACCATAAAATGTATAAGGATTACTTTAAAACTAATTTAAAGCCAAAACACCATAACATAACACATTATGTCTCTATTATAAGAGCAGTTGGCCCTCTGAAGGACTTATGGTGTATGAGACATGAAAGTAAAAACAAAATGTTAAAAGAATACTCCAAAGTTTCATATTCGAGAGTTAATTTAGAACTATCAATAGCAAAAAAGTTCTGTGTAATATTTTCAAATCAAATGCTTCTAAACAAGGATCCTTTCAATATCATTCAAATTAATAATATGAAAACAGTCACAACTCAAGCATATTCATTCAAACAATTACTACTACCATTCGAAACAAAAAAAAGAACTAAATGTTTCAAATTCTATAAGTTACAAAGGAACAATTTACAAAACTGGGTACTATATTTTAATGAAGGAGTGTGTTTATAGTATTGTTGATATAATTTTATTAGAAGACGGCATATATTTATTACTTAATGAACACCAAATTGAACATTTTGATATGCATTATTATGCTTATATTATTGGGTAAAGAATGAAAAATTATGTATTAAAAGCCATTACAGAAATTGAATTTACTAAACCCTTTGAGCTTCATCTAATATTAAGCACTAGACTATGTTTTATGATAAGAGTTTTATAGAAATGTAAAAAAATTAATGACTTTATAAATTATGTAAAATAAACATGTTAATACTGAAGTATATGATTTATTGTATCTTAATATGTGTATATATAATATTAGTTATTAAGCACTTGTACTTTGTAATTTAAAAATAAAATTAAATTTTGTTTCTTTAATATTAGCAGAAGGTGTCAAAATTTTTCCAATTTGTTCACAATCTATGAAAATTTTGTTCATAACATATGCCCAGTTGATCATAAACTGTGCCAAGTTGTTCATAGCCTTTTCCCAGTTGTTCAGAATCTATGGAAATTTTGTTCATAATCTATGCCCAATTGTTCATAACCTATGCACAGTTTTTCATTGTATTTTCCCAGTTGTTCAGAATCTATGAAAATTTTGTTCATAATTTATGCCTAGTTGTTCATAAAACATGTTCATAGTGCTGAACTTAAGTTAGGAATAAGTGTGCATAGATTATGAACAACTGTTCTTGGTCATTTTTCGTGAACAATTTGTGCATAAGTTGTGCCCATAGCGCATAATTTCTGCACAGAATTCTCTTCGTGTTGCCACTGAATATTTTTAACAGTCAATATCCACATTATCCAAAGATATGTTGCCACTAAACAAAAATTGTAAAGGTTACTTTATAGTTCAATTTTGACAAAGTTAGGATTAACTATCCGCAACTTTATCGTCAAGTAGTGTTGTGTAGTTCATGAACAAACTAGTTCAAATGAACTATTCAATACTTTGAACTAAGTGAAATAGTTCAATCTTTTCACGCTCTCTAGTTCATTAGTTCAATTTTTGAACTAAGACACAAAACACAAAATGAACTAAGAGAAGCTGTGTTCAATGATTTCTTCGCTATTTTAGTCTGTGCTTTTACACCCTTTCTGACCACGGTTACCAGACCTAAAACTTAATGTGTTTTACATTTTAATAACAACACGGTTACCAGATTTGAAAATTTATCATATTCAGTCCTCCCATAAAACTCAAAGATTTTTTATAATAAAAGACGTGTATATAGATAAGAATAAAACATTATTTATAAAATCAATATTGTTTATTGAACTGTATGTTTTATTTTTTAAACTTATATAAGCTGTTTTGGAATTTTTGAGTTGATAATGCAGAATCATTTGGTCGTTCTTAACCCAGTGTGAAAAAATTGCATACAAATGTCTTGTTTAGCCAGCTATTGAGAGAAGAATTAAATTTCATTTTTCCATCAAGTTATGTGTAAATTGAAAACTTTAATCTCGTTTTCTGGCAAACTAGTTTTTTTTAGTTATGACGTTCTTTGAGGAAATGGGCGATATGTATACATATATATATATATATATATATATATATGTATATATATATATATGTATCTATTTATATACATGTATATTTACTTAGCACTACTTATGCAGTTTTGATTGACCAAAAAATACTACTCTGTAGTAAAAATTTTTTTTCTTGAATTCAAATATTTTTAACTGAATTAAAAAGTGCAATGATTTTTAAATATATATTTTATTAAATAAAAAATGTCCATCAAAAAACACAGCGATATATGGCTTCATTTCCAAAAAGATGGGATTGATCGTGCCAAGTGCAATCATTACCAAACGTCGCTAAGCATCGCGGGTGGATCCCTTGGTAACTTAAACCAAGGTCTCTACAACGGCAAGTTCGTCTTCGATACATTAGATGTTCTTTTATCGAAATAAACAAAAATCTCGAATTCAAAAAAAGAATGATTTAGGGACTTTCTATATTAAGGTAGCAATATGTTCGTTTTAAGTTATTTTTCTTTTGTTTTGGCTTAATTTTTAATTAAAAAATGCTCTATTTCCAATGGGCAAATATAGAACAAATTTCTTTAAAAGAAGTCTCACTTTAATTTTTACAAAAGAGAGTAATAAACTTAATAAGTATGTATACATATATTTATTCAAATCAGGCTGAGCTTACAACTGGCATTTCTTGCGTGTCATTTGCTCAGAAAGCGTAAAACTGTTTAACTTAATAAATACATGAATACGCTTGTGTGGCACGTGGCACACAGATGTAAGCCCGTCCTAAGGATAAGTATACAAAAACTTTTAAAGACGATTCAATCAAATATTTGCCCAACCGTTTCCTCCGGCCCAAACGATACAAATTTAAATTAGCTACTTGTTTTGAGCGTAAGTGGCTGAGTTTCCTTCATGCACGGTCTCGAATGTGATATATAAATATGTGGTGATGGCGCATTTTAAAATAGAGTCACCTATTACACTGGCATACTTTTCTGCAGAAATATACGATGTCATACCAAAGCTCACCGTCTAATAGCATGTATACGAGTACGTTAGACACGTATGTATGTTGGTTTTCAAAAATGTGTGTCGTACACCAAGTATGAAGTATGCTAAGCCCAAGTATGCCATCGTACATGTCTGCAGACAGTATTCCTGTGTAATAGCCCTTTAAGACATATTCAGGGCTTGAGCTAGGGCCAGGATGAGTAGACAAGTCGGGTTTATAACCAAAACTAAGTATTCTGCAGGAAAATGTTTCAAATTTGCTCATTTCCATTTCATTCATTTGCGCATACTCATTGCTGTATTCCCTCCACTGGCTTTTGAAATCGATACAAACTATGTATTATGCTTCTAAGAAATTAAAGAATTTAAATTAATATACATAGGTATATTAGATAAAATTATAGTTTTTTTTTACTCACATAGGTTTTTTTTTATCAATTATAACCTTTAATTTCAACCAAGATTGTGTTTTTCTTACAAAAACCTGCAAATAAATTAAATTTAAAACATATTTCTTCAGAAATAAAATATTTTCACCTAATACTTACAAAAATCAAACAGCGAATAAGGCAACAAAGCACAACACGAAAATATGTTACAATAAACAGGCTGATTGAACTAAATGTACGTATTTTGACAAACCATATGTACCTAACTAGTTCAATGAACTAAAAAGACCGATTGAATTAAATGAACGAACTAGTTCATTTTAAAATATTGAACTAGAATGACCGGTCACTGAAATGAACTAAATGGCACAAGTCTATCGTTAAGTCATAATAAAGGCCCTAAACAAAATATTTAAAAAAAGCCAATTAATAGCCAACAACAAAGCAATGTAGTCTACGAAGTCAAATGTAAAGGAGATGGGGCAAACAACTGTGATATACTATACATACATATATTGGCACAATAAAACGAAACTTAAAAACAAGAATAAATGAAAATAAGAAGGATATAGGAAAAACATAAAGTCTACAGCATTATCACAACACATTTTGGAAACGGGCCGCACAGCTGATTTTGTAAAAGTTAACAGTACGAATAGACGTGGAAATTTTATTTCTGAAAATAAGCAATAACGTCGGCAGAATGAAGTCACAAAAAATTATGTATTCAAACTTATTTTAAAGGGTGGCTAGACGTGTAATCAGAGTTGACGTTTTCGGTAGTTTCCTACCAAATTTGGTAGTTTTGAAATGATTTGGTAGGTTGGTAGGTTGTGTCATGAATTTGGTATTTTTTTCAATTTCAGTTTTAATTTTATTTCACATTAATCAGCTTTCATCCATGCATGATTTTTATTAATCAGCTTTCATCTATGATTGTTTTTTGATTTTTAGTCATCAGCTATTGTATGCATCATAGAGGCGGCAGTAAAAAAAATTTGTAAGAATATTTACAACTAACTTTGATGTTATTTTTTCATTAATAATTATCACATGTAATTTGGCTTAAAAAGCTATACGAACTTTAGCCCGTTCAAATCATAAATATAGAAACAAATTAAGTTCGGAAAATAATAGCTAAAATTAACTAAAATTAATAGGCATGGGCCTGTGGCAAAAATTAAAAAAAAAAAAAATAACATATACTTAATAGTAACAAACCAAAAAAGTTTGTCTTAAGAAGAACAAAAATAAGCAAATTAACAAACATGGGCATAATTAGTAAAGAATAAACGACAATGGTAGGTTTGTTGTAAATTAGAAAACACGTTTCAGCAAAATTTAAATACGATGAATCAAAACAATTCACTTATTCCATTTGCAAGAAAGTTTCGTACATACGTCAACTGACACCACAGTGGACCAACACAGAAGAACGCTGATGATGAAGGTTTAGTTCAGTGGGCTTCGAAAACGGCTGGCTGTTCCGTTCAACTATGTGTTGTCAGAATATTTACAACTAACTTTGATGTTATTTGCTCATTAATAATTATCACATGTAATTTGGATTAAAAAGCGATACGGACTTTAGCCCGTTCAAGTCATAAATATAGAAACAAATTAAGTTCGAAAAATAATAACTAAAATTATAATAGCCTGTGGCAAAAATTAAAAAATATAATATATACTTAATAGTAACAAACCAAAAAAGTTTGTCTTAAGTAGAACAAACAAGTAAGAGTGCTATATTCGGCTGTGCCGATTCTTATATACCCTTTACCAAAGTGCGTTTATGTAGTATAGAGATACATACATAAGCACAGAGATATGTAGGTTCATATTTATTTTGTGAAAAAATTCATAATTTTTGTTCAAGTGCAATTTTTAATAAGTGACCTCTCGATATTTTTCGCTTGAATATATATTTTTTTGATATTAGCAATAAGCTGAATATCGATGCTTTACTTTCTAAAAAAATACAAGTTTTCAGTATAGCAAAAGAGAAACGGTTCATCTCTTTATGCTCCGCTGTTTGGATAAAAGTTCATATGCAATTATTAAGGAATTGATTACATCTATATATATTAGTAGTAAGTTTAATTATGAAGCGCATTTATTGAGATACGAGTTTCTTGCATTAAGACTAATTTTATTTTTTGATACTTACTCGTTTGTTGCACTTGTAGCTAACAAAACAATATCTAATATCCCACTTGATATGAGATTCAATCTAATGTTCGCTAAAGCTTCGAACTTCGAAAATAGTTTTAGTATTGTACCTACTTACCAAGTAAACTATGTAACTTGTTTTATTTAATAATCTTTGATTTTGCAAAATTGTTAATTTCCTCAATTTAAACATCCCATTGGAAAAGGTATATATCGCGGAATTTTTGGAATTTGTTCAGCACAAAGGAACGGTTTCAAGGAAATGAAACGGAACCTGTTCTTTAGTTAATTTTATATTTAGGACTGTACTTTAGTGATAAATTTTATTTATACCTCCATTTACTAAGAATAAATTCAGTAAAGTGCGAGTCTGACTTGTGCACGAAGGGTTCCGTAGTAATACTATATGAACTTTAGCCTATATAAAATATAATTTCGGCATTTTTTTCGTTTATGGAGTTTTTTCGGTTTTAAGCGTTTTTTAATAGGGTTTTCTTTAGTTTTGCCGTTTTTTGCGTTTTTACGTTTTTTTTAATTTGGTGCAGTAGAGTGGTAATGGTGGCGGGCGACATGTTTTGGGAATTAAAAACCGGGAAAAACATGTCATCCACCCCCATTAATACAAAAACGATGGCAACCCTGTTACAAATGGGGGGATTTTGGGGATTTTCATGCCGAGATTTTATGTCTGTGTGTGTTTGTGTGTGTGTGTGGTTGTGCGTGGATGGTTGTGTGTTTGTGTGTGTGTACAGCTTATGTTATTATTGTAAAGAAACGTTGTGCTTACAGTTCATGGATGTATGTATATGTGGGTGTTTGTATGTGTGTATATATATGTGAGTGTGTGTGTGTGTGTGTGTTTATGTATTTAATTGTGTGTCTGCCGGTGTCGGATACTTTTGTTGTAGTGGTAGACAAATATTATACCCCTGTAGGAAATATAGATTTTGAAAAATGTATTGACTCGCTTTCGACTTGTCACCAGTACTACTCTATAATTATCAACCATATAATACTTTGTGCTATAGACATTTAGCATGTGTCATTGAAACCCTACAAATAACACTGAAACAATTAAGTAGGTATTGACTACGAAGTTCTTATGAGACATGGAGACATACCAACCAAACAGTTAGTTCCAGTAATTTGTGTACATACAAGTGCATATATGTATATAGACAAGTTGTTGACAATTCCACCACAAATATACCATATTTTTTTTCTATATTTCTTTTATAATGAGGGATAGAACAAACTTATTATATCAACATTGTCTCTAGAATTTTAGTGTTGCAACAAAGACACTTCGTCCCACTCTGACTGCAAGGTAGTGACAAGGAATCGGTGTATTTGTAGGTATGTAGTAATCGTTATTTGATTGACTTTGGTTTGCTGTTTTGAGTTATCGTTGGTATACTTATGTAGGGTTATTGTATGTATGCATTTATATTAATGATCTCTGGGGAAATAATCTAATAGCTGCAGGTAGTGGCAACCCTGATAGCTGTTTGGAATGGAGGTGGATAGGGAATCTATTTGGTAATGTATATAAATATATGATATTGGCGTAATGTATTTGATCGTATATATATTTTTGCTTTAAAGAATATAATTGCTTTTATGAATTACATCAATACTTTTTCGTATATATGTATGTTTTCTAGACTATTTGCGTTGCTATTCTTATGGAGATAGAAAATATCGTGTTGGCATAAGTTTTATATGTACATACAGGTGAATTTCAGATGTTAAATGTTTTGAATCCTATCAGGTTGATAGGAAGAGCTTTTGAATAGGGATAATGATATTTTTATTTCAGTATATTTTCACTTTAATGAAACAATTATAGGAAATAGCTTTTGGAGAAATACAGCAAAAAATTATAGAAGCATCTACTTTCACATGTCCCGATTTTTATCGTACGTGTGTATTACAAACTGATTTTGTTCTGGGTATTGCTGTGTATATGAATTTCATCATATATCGTAATACCAACAGTGAATTCTGGAAATGTGTATGTGTGTGAGAACGTACATGTGTGTGTGTGTGTGTACTACTACGCGATTCGAATATAAAGTATATAAGTAGAAGAAATAATGTAGATTGTTATCAGTCTGCTCTGATATCTCAACAAGTGACAACCTATTTCCCCAACAAAAATTTCTAAAGTGTTTAAAATCCAAAAACTATAAAAGTGCTAGAACTAACTACTGTTTGATAAACAAGCTTATAGTGTATAAAAAATAATTAAATAAATTGTTTATAGCTGAAATAAATTGTTTATAAATAAAATAATTAAATAAAATAATTATATTAACTAATAAAACAAATAAATAGTTAAATAAAATGAATACTACAAGTTGTACCATCTGCAATAAAGTCTTTATGACTCAAACAAAACTAAATCAGCATATGGAAACGCACTCATATGCTAACCAATCAAAGGCTGCCCTTGGAATTAGTAAGCTAAGTCTTCAAAACAAATATTGTGAGGATTGTGATGAGATGATCCCATCAAATAGTTATATGGCTCATGTCAGAACCACAAAACACAAAAACAGTTGTTACCAAGAACGGATTGATGATTTTCTCACTAAAAGAGTAAGCAACTTCAATGGAAAGATCGAGACATATATCCTCCTCAACAAAAATGTGGCTATCTTGTTTCCGGAGGAGTTTCTGAAATCTGCCAAGAGCTCCATAGTACAACAACTCAATGAATGTAGTAGGATACATACTACATTTAAATTTAATATGGAGCTCACATGTGATTATATGAAGATGGTGAATGATGAGATGAATGTTTCCCAATTTGTACATATTTCGAAAATGATGTTGGTGACTTTGTCTGACGACATAGAAGACATGTACAAGAAACAGACGGAGGAGCTAAGAGCCAAAATGGAAGAATTTCAAGAGAGGGATAGCGGATGGACTTTGACTTCAATAAATTTTCTTGAAGTTAATATAAACAAGGCGTCCATAATAAGAGGATCGAGCTTTATCCCTCTCCCAAAAAATATTGCAGCAAAATGTGCATGCATAAATGTCGAGAGCAATGATATTTATTGCTTTAAATGGTCTCTAATTGCTGCTTTGTACACAGATAGCAGTCTAGAACGAAGATAACGTAAAAACTATAGAAATTACAATATTGCTGACATTTCTGATGAGAATATTAATAAAGGAGCAATTGCATTAAATTTTGAAGGCCTAGAGTTTCCACTCCCATTGAAGCAGATAAAACAATTCGAGAATCAAAATGATATGAGCATAAATGTATTTGGTCACAATGGAACATCGCTTAGAGCACCATACTACATAACAAAAGGAGAAAAACACATTCATATTAATCTCTTACTGCTCCAGTCCAATGAGAACTTCCACAATGTGCTAATAAAAGATATATCAAAGTAATTTTCATTTGTGCATTTATGCAAAATATATTCTCTATTTTAAAAGTTACTCTTTATTGTTATATTAATTTACATATTATTTTATTTTTCTCTCTTCTTTAGACTTCTTCGTTCCAGTATAACCTCTCACGTTAATAAGATTTATATCTGCAACACCTGCCTTTATTATACACATGATGCTTATGTGTACAGTCAACATAAACATTTTTGTGGTAAAAAAAAGTCATCAGGATGCCCGAAGATGGATGTATTATTAAGTACAAGAACTACTACAAACAGCTAGATGTACCATTTGTCATCTACGCAGACTTCGAGTCTATTTTAAAAAAACTCCACGATCCTGTAAGTAAAAGCACTACAAATGTACAGAAACACCATGCGTGTGCATTCGGCTATTTTATTACGTGTAGTTTTAAGAAGGAAAATAACTTATATAGACATTATTTTGGTGAAGATTCGGCAAATGTATCTATCAAAAAAATAGTTGAAGATTGTACAGACATCTATTTAAATTATTTACTAAAAGTTAAGAAAATGTTCATGACCCCAATAGAAATAGCTCAATATAATAATGCAAAAAATTGTCATATATGTAAGAAAATATTAAATAACGATAAAGTTAGAGATCATTGTCATCTTACGGGCAATTATCGCGAGGCGGCTCATAGCGAATGTAATTTAAATTATAAAACACCTCAGTTTATTCCGGTTATTTTCCATAATCTTTCTGCATATGATATGCACCTATTTTTCAAAGAACTTTCTACTATAAAAAATGTCACAATAAAAGTGATTCCCCAGAACACAGAACATTATATTTCTCTTTCAATTTTTATCAGATTATATGAAAAACATGGATTCGAAATAAGATTTATAGACTCGTTTAGATTTATGGCTTCGAGTTTAGATACGTTAGCAAAAAATCTTGATAGCAATGAT
Source organism: Tachina fera (assembly GCA_905220375.1). NCBI lineage: Eukaryota > Metazoa > Arthropoda > Insecta > Diptera > Tachinidae > Tachina > Tachina fera. Next base: position 127,208,411 of record LR999963.1, read on the forward strand.
TTTAATACTATTCGATCATGTTTCGTTGATGAAGCTCATTTCAACCTGATTAGAAGAAAGGGTGTATTTCCGTACTCTTACATGGATTCCATGACTAAGTTTAAGGAAATTAAACTCCCTAGTAGAGAAGAGTTCTTCAATATTCTAACGAATGAAGAATGTGATGTTGTCGAGTATGAACATGCTCAAAAAATATGGATAGACTTTAACTGTAAAACCCTCCTTGACTATACTGAACTCTACTTAAAGACAGATGTTCTTCTTCTAACTGACGTGTTTGAAAATTTTAGGAAAATTTGTAGAGGTATATACGATTTGGACCCCTGTCATTATTATACAGCACCAGGCTTATCCTGGGATGCAATGTTAAAAACCACAGAAGTTTCACTGGAACAGTTCACTGATTCCGAAATGTATATGTTTATGCAAAACGGAATTAGAGGTGGACTAGTTCAATGCTCGCAAAGATATTCGAAAGCGAATAACAAATATTTGAAAGATTTTGATGCATCAAAACCATCAGAATTTCTTGTCTACTTAGACGCAAATAACCTTTACGGTTGGGCGATGTCGGAATATCTTCCTTACGGTGAATTTGAGTGGGTATGTGATACTGATTTTGATGTTAAGAATCCAAAATCAAAAAATTAGTTGCAGACTTACACGCAAAAACAAATTACACCATGCACTATAGAGTTTTAAAACAAGCCATTTCAAATGGCCTCATCTTAAAACAAATCCATAGAATACTCAGATTTAAGCAATCCCCTTGGGTTAAAAAATATATTGACTTAAGCACATTACATAGGACAAATGCTAAAAATAATTTTGAAAAAGATTTCTTCAAACTTCTAAACAACGTTGTTTATGGGAAGACAATGGAAAACATTGAAAAACGTAGGGACATTAGAATTGCTTCATCTTGGGAAACAACAAACAGGAATCATTTAGGTCTCAGAGCATTAATTTCGAAACCAAATTTTATGCAGTTGACAAAATTTTCTGATGATATGTATGCGGTAGAGTTGGAAATAATGGAACCACTATATGATAAACCCATATATGTTGGCTTTACAGTACTGGAGTTATCCAAGTGGAGAATGTATGAATTCCATTATGGCTTCATGAAGCCTAAATTTGGAGAGAACATTACTCTCAACTATATGGATACTGACTCGTTTATTTATTCAATTAAAACTGATGATTTTTACGATGAAATCCGTAATGATATTATTTTGAATTTTGATACGACAGAATATCCTATAGATAATCAATTTCGTTTGCCGCTGCTCAATAAGAAGGTTTTAGGTATGATGAAAGATGAAAACAGTGGGGATATAATGACAGAGTTTGTTGGTTTAAGAGCAAAAATGTATTCTCTGTCGACTCTTCGCTCGGAAGCGGTTAAAAAATCTAAAGGGGTCAAAAAGTCTGTAATTAAAAAGTTGTCCATTAATGATTACAAAAGTTGCTTATGTGAATCCAAAATTATCTCAGATGAAATGGTTTTGCTTAGGTCTAAAACACATCAACTATATACTCCAAAACTAAATAAAATTGCTCTTTGCTTTTCTGATGATAAAAGAAATATAATGAAAGATAAAATAAAAACGCGTGCATGGGGGCATTACATAGACCGAAATAATGAAACAATGGATGTAGAATAGAATGCTTCCTACTAAATTGCATGTAAGATGACAACAAGAATTTAATTTTGTACCAATTATACTTATTTATGTAATTATTTATTAATTTATTTATTATTTACTTATTTGTATATTAATTTATTTATGTATTTATTTCTGTATTAATTTATTTATTGGTTATATATATATATATATATATATATATATATATATATACTTATCTTTGTTTATGAATGTATCTATTAATTTTAGTATTTTATTCACACAAAAGCATGTTAAAATTTAATGGTCTAAAACTTTTATCTTTTTTTGCCTGTACCTAAATTATTTGTAAATAAGAATCAAATAATAGATTAATGATCTTTTTTTTCTCTCTTTCTTTTTATATCATATATTTTTATATATACATAGAGTTAAATTTGTATTAGTACTAAGAAAAAATTAGAAATAAAATATTGAAAAAAGAATTAAATATGTGAATGGTTTTCATTTCTTTATTGGCTTTACTTCGTTGGATCAAAAAATTTTTGCTTTTTCCTTATATGCAAATTTCTGTTTTTATATTGCTTAAACATGCACAGTTTTGTTTTCATGTTACTTAAACATGCGCAATCATGTTTTCTTTGAGAGGTTCTATACAAGAGGAATTGAATTCCACAATATTATGCAATTCCATTAAATTTCATCAGATATTTTCTTATCGACAGTAATTGCTTTAACACCATCTCATTATTGTTTGCTAACAGAAAATAGCAGAACAGGTATCAGCTATCAGGTCAGCTTTTTCAGCTATCAGATCAGCTTTTCAGGACCTGGTCTGGTTTTCAGATCAGCTTTTCAGGACCTGGTCTGGTTTTCAGATCAGCTTTTTAGGACCTGGTCTGGTTTTCAGATCAGCTTTTCAGGAGCTGGTCTGGTTTTCAGATCATCTTATAACATATCAAATCAGCTTATCAGGTATCTAGTCTGGCTTTCAGATCAGGTTATCTGATTCAGATTGAATTATCAGTTTACAAATAGCTAGCCATGTATAACATTTATATGAATGAAGTTTCAGGTCAGATGAATCAATTAAAGTCCATCTTTTATGAGCAGTAATTTTTATTTATTTTTTTCTAAAACGAAATGAGTTTAATTCAATATCTTTGCTTATAATCAAAATCCCATATTTATCCTTCCAACACTCTCTACAAACTTCTTAAGACTTTTCACAATTCATATTACAGACAACATGATGCCTATAAACGTGCTTAATTTTTTTTTCTCATCTTGCATAAACATTATAATTACATTTGCATTGTCTCTTATTAAATACTTACAAACATATTCATAAAAATATTAAACAGCATTTCGAATTTTGTTTAAGCAAAATTCACTAAAATTTCTATTCATAATAGAAATTTAGCTTAAAAAACATCTTTTAAACCTTATATAAATCACCTTATTTTAAAATTGACTGCACCCATATTTAAAATAATTTTGAGTTCACCTTGGTATAATTTTGCTTTGTGTTTATTTGTATATTTAACTTTGCCTGTATGTATGTACATATGTATGCATGCATGTATTAGGAATAATGCTACAAGTTTGGCACAAGTATATATATGTATGTATATTAAAAAACTATACACGTACATATATGTATGTATATTATTCTGCTTTTCAGATGCAACATCAGCAAATATTATAATTAAAATGCTTTAAGCTTTATTATAATATCTCATTCTTTTAAAAATTAAATTAACTTCTTCGGATATTCATATTTGGCTTGATATAGATAATTTGAGTATAAATAGAAATATTCGGACTTGATTAGTAGTAGTGAACTGCCGGTGCTGCGGCACTTAAACTTTTGTGTGAATAAAATACTAAAATTAATAGATACATTCATAAACAAAGATATATATATATATATATATAACCAATAAATAAATTAATACAGAAATAAGTACATAAATAAATTAATATAGAAATAAGTAAATAATAAATAAATTAATAAATAATTAAATAAGTATAATTGGTACAAAATTAAATTCTTGTTTTCATCTTACATGCAATTTAGTAGGAAGCATTCTATTCTACATCCATTGTTTCATTATTTCGGTCTATGTAATGCCCCCATGCACGCGTTTTTGTTTTATCTTTCATTATATTTCTTTTATCATCAGAAAAGCAAAGAGCTATTTTATTTAGTTTTTGAGTATATAGTTGATGTGTTTTAGACCTAAGCAAAAACATTTCATCTGAGATAATTTTGGATTCACATAAGCAACTTTTGTAATCATTAATGGACAACTTTTTAATTACAGACTTTTTGACCCCTTTAGATTTTTTAACCGCTTCCGAGCGAAGAGTCGACAGAGAATACATTTTTGCTCTTAAACCAACAAACTCTGTCATTATATCCCCACTGTTTTCATCTTTCATCATACCTAAAACCTTCTTATTGAGCAGAGGCAAACGAAATTGATTATCTATAGGATATTCTGACGTATCAAAATTCAAAATAATATCATTGCGGATGTCATCGTAAAAATCATCAGTTTTAATTGAATAAATAAACAAGTCAGTATCCATATAGTTGAGAGAAATGTTCTCTCCAAACTTATGCTTCATGAAGCCATAATGGAAGTCAAACATTCTCCACTTGGATAACTCCAGTACTGTAAAGCCAACATATATGGGTTTATCATATAGTGGTTCCATTATTTCCAACTCTACCGCATACATATCATCAGAAAATTTTGTCAACTGCATAAAATTTGGTTTCGAAATTAATGCTCTGAGACCTAAATGATTCCTGTTTGTTGTTTCCCAAGATGAAGCAATTCTAATGTCCCTACGTTTTTCAATGTTTTCCATTGTCTTCCCATAAACAACGTTGTTTAAAAGTTTGAAGAAATCTTTTTCAAAATTATTTTTAGCATTTGTCCTATGTAATGTGCTTAAGTCAATATATTTTTTAACCCAAGGGGATTGCTTAAATCTGAGTATTCTATGGATTTGTTTTAAGATGAGGCCATTTGAAATGGCTTGTTTTAAAACTCTATAGTGCATGGTGTAATTTGTTTTTGCGTGTAAGTCTGCAACTAATTTTTTGATTTTGGATCCCACCACTGGCTTATTTTGGGGACAAAATGGCAAATCATTATGTAGATCATGCACAGAATCGGGATAATCTATATCCACTTCCAAAATGTACCCATACTCTGCAGTATCAGAAATTTTCTTAACATCAAAATCAGTATCACATACCCACTCAAATTCACCGTAAGGAAGATATTCCGACATCGCCCAACCGTAAAGGTTATTTGCGTCTAAGTAGACAAGAAATTCTGATGGTTTTGATGCATCAAAATCTTTCAAATATTTGTTATTCGCTTTCGAATATCTTTGCGAGCATTGAACTAGTCCACCTCTAATTCCGTTTTGCATAAACATATACATTTCGGAATCAGTGAACTGTTCCAGTGAAACTTCTGTGGTTTTTAACATTGCATCCCAGGATAAGCCTGGTGCTGTATAATAATGACAGGGGTCCAAATCGTATATACCTCTACAAATTTTCCTAAAATTTTCAAACACGTCAGTTAGAAGAAGAACATCTGTCTTTAAGTAGAGTTCAGTATAGTCAAGGAGGGTTTTACAGTTAAAGTCTCTCCATATTTTTTGAGCATGTTCATACTCGACAACATCACATTCTTCATTCGTTAGAATATTGAAGAACTCTTCTCTACTAGGGAGTTTAATTTCCTTAAACTTAGTCATGGAATCCATGTAAGAGTACGGAAATACACCCTTTCTTCTAATCAGGTTGAAATGAGCTTCATCAACGAAACATGATCGAATAGTATTAAAATCATTGCTATCAAGATTTTTTGCTAACGTATCTAAACTCGAAGCCATAAATCTAAACGAGTCTATAAATCTTATTTCGAATCCATGTTTTTCATATAATCTGATAAAAATTGAAAGAGAAATATAATGTTCTGTGTTCTGGGGAATCACTTTTATTGTGACATTTTTTATAGTAGAAAGTTCTTTGAAAAATAGGTGCATATCATATGCAGAAAGATTATGGAAAATAACCGGAATAAACTGAGGTGTTTTATAATTTAAATTACATTCGCTATGAGCCGCCTCGCGATAATTGCCCGTAAGATGACAATGATCTCTAACTTTATCGTTATTTAATATTTTCTTACATATATGACAATTTTTTGCATTATTATATTGAGCTATTTCTATTGGGGTCATGAACATTTTCTTAACTTTTAGTAAATAATTTAAATAGATGTCTGTACAATCTTCAACTATTTTTTTGATAAATACATTTGCCGAATCTTCACCAAAATAATGTCTATATAAGTTATTTTCCTTCTTAAAACTACACGTAATAAAATAGCCGAATGCACACGCATGGTGTTTCTGTACATTTGTAGTGCTTTTACTTACAGGATCGTGGACTTTTTCTAAAATAGACTCGAAGTCTGCGTAGATGACAAATGGTACATCTAGCTGTTTGTAGTAGTTCTTGTACTTAATAATACATCCATCTTCGGGCATCCTGATGACTTTTTTTACCACAAAAATGTTTATGTTGACTGTACACATAAGCATCATGTGTATAATAAAGGCAGGTGTTGCAGATATAAATCTTATTAACGTGAGAGGTTATACTGGAACGAGAAGTCTAAAGAAGAGAGAAAAATAAAATAATATGTAAATTAATATAACAATAAAGAGTAACTTTTAAAATAGAGAATATATTTTGCATAAATGCACAAATGAAAATTACTTTGATATATCTTTTATTAGCACATTTTGGAAGTTCTCATTGGACTGGAGCAATAAGAGATTAATATGAATGTGTTTTTCTCCTTTTGTTATGTAGTATGGTGCTCTAAGCGATGTTCCATTGTGACCAAATACATTTATGCTCATATCATTTTGATTCTCGAATTGTTTTATCTGCTTCAATGGGAGTGGAAACTCTAGGCCTTCAAAATTTAATGCAATTGCTCCTTTATTAATATTCTCATCAGAAATGTCAGCAATATTGTAATTTCTATAGTTTTTACGTTATCTTCGTTCTAGACTGCTATCTGTGTACAAAGCAGCAATTAGAGACCATTTAAAGCAATAAATATCATTGCTCTCGACATTTATGCATGCACATTTTGCTGCAATATTTTTTGGGAGAGGGATAAAGCTCGATCCTCTTATTATGGACGCCTTGTTTATATTAACTTCAAGAAAATTTATTGAAGTCAAAGTCCATCCGCTATCGCTCTCTTGAAATTCTTCCATTTTGGCTCTTAGCTCCTCCGTCTGTTTCTTGTACATGTCTTCTATGTCGTCAGACAAAGTCACCAACATCATTTTCGAAATATGTACAAGTTGGCAGTTCTCGTGGTACCTTCATAGCGAACAGTCGATTAGCGGAATTTTTTCTTACATACAAACAAACAAAAAATTATACAAAAAATTATTCGTAGTACATATTATTCGTAATAGGTGCATACTGACTTTAATAAATAAGCTTTATTGCTTTGATAATATTTTTTACATAGTGGAAATAACAAATACAAAAAAAACGCAAACAAAAAAATATAAACAGTGACATTGAGGAATACGATATACGAGTACCTCTAAAACAGACAAACAATCATAAATTACAAAAACAAAAAAAACCGTAAGCAAAAAACACAAAAAGTGCCCTTGAGGAATACTCTATATGAGTGCCTCAAATACAAAAAATTATGAAGTGAGTTCTAACGGCAGAAACACCTATTTTACTGTGAGTTCTGAAGCTCTTAATGAAAAAAATAGAAATAATAAATCTAATGAAAGTGTTTTTTTAACGGCAAAGCCAATTTTTCGTCAGCGGTCAACTTCGCTTTGTCCAATGCCAAATAGTAGTGATTCATTAACATTACAATTGCCTAGTACTTCTTCATATAAGTCAGTAATATCATCCCCTTCAGGCTCGTATTCGTCACTTAACAAAGTTATCACTACAGATAACAGTATTTCAAAACCAAAGGTGCAAGTGGGTATGGACAGATATATAACCGTGGTGAGGCGTGGGCGAACCCCGAATTCTTCAAAAATTTTACCCGCTCCAAAGATGTCTAGGGATAACAGCGCATCCTCAACTAATCGCCAAAACCGTTTTAAAATTTTGCAAGATGAGAACGACAAACCCGATGTATCCTCGAATAAAACATCTAAGCCGCCACCAATCTACTTGAGAGAGAAAAATTCAAATGCCCTTATTAAAAAATTAATTTCGGTCATTGGTGAAAATAAATTCCACATTGTCCCAATAAAACATGGCAACATCGATGAAACGAAAATTCAAATTTATGATGAAAAGGATTTCCGCAAAATGGTTTCTGAATTTGAAACAAATAAAACAAGTTTCTACACATACCAGCTTAAGAGCGCTAAAGGCCTGCAGATCGTATTGAAGGGCATAGATTCTTATGTTGTCCCTGAAGAAATAAAAGATGCACTTGTCCTCCAGGGATTTAAGGTAAAGAATGTATCAAACATATTTAACAAAGAAAAAGTACCCCAACCCCTATTTCGTGTTGAACTGGAGCCAAATGATATACAGTTGAAAAAAAATGAGACTCATCCTATTTATAGCCTTAAATACCTTTTATACAGAAAAATCACAGTTGAAGAGCCACATAAGCGTGCAGGTCCCGTGCAGTGTCATAATTGCCAAGAATATGGCCATACAAAAGCTTACTGCAATTTACCTACAGTGTGTGTTATCTGCGGTGAATTGCACGGTACTGCAAGTTGTAACAAACCAAAAGATCAAGCGGAAAAAATGCAGTAATTGTGGAGGTAATCACACCGCTAACTACAGAGGATGTCCTGTGTACTCTTTCGTGAAGCAGGCTATGGTGCAAAAACCTAAATTAGCTCCAGCTCAACCATTAAACGCGTACTCCGCCACTTTTGCTCCAGTGAGCCAACCAGTTACTTCACATGTATCGTATGCCGATGCTGCTAAGGCTAGTTCAATTCCCACACAAATTGTTTCACCGCCAAATAATTCAACGAATGCAAATTCAAGCCTTCACTTTAGTCGCCTTGAAGCTACTATTGAGAATCTGGTGCTAACTATAAACAACTTTACAAAAAATATGACTACCATGATGCAAGAAATGCTGAGAATGCAGAATACTCTGCTTCAAGTATTATTAACAAGCCATGAGCACGTTAAAAATATGTTTCTGGAACGCAAACGGCATTCGCCAACATAAAAATGAACTTGAGCACTTCCTTACGGAAAAAAATATTGATATAATGCTGGTCTCTGAGACTCATTTGACTTCTAGAAGCCTCTTTAAAATGAATGGCTACACTTTATATGATACAAAGGACCCTAGAGGGAGAGCATGCGGTGGATCAGCAATTCTAATAAAGTCAAGACTCAAGCACTATATTTTTGACAACATTTGTGAAGAACATCTACAAGCAACAAATATCTGCATTGAAAATTTTTGTACAAATTTCGTAATATCTTCAATTTACTCCCCTCCTAGATTTTCAATCACTGAGGACCACTACGAGAAGTTCTACAAATCTCTTGGACCTTGTTTCGTTGCAGCTGGCGACTACAATGCTAAGCATACGTTCTGGGGTTCGCGTCTTATTACGCCTAGAGGTAGGGCGTTGTTCAACACAATTTCAAAAATGGGTTTGGATGTTATTTCAAGTGGGGAGCCTACTTACTGGCCTACTGACGTTCGAAAAATTCCGGTTGTTATAGGTAGAGTAATATAATTTCGTGCTAACCTAAATAGAAAAATTAAAAAAAAATGGAAAAACAGAAAAATTAATAGTGATACTTATAAATGTGTTTACCAAAGGTAAATCAATTGTATACACAATAATCGTTTCTCATATTCCGTTTCATTGAAAATTTAAGTTAAATAGCTGATGTTAACAAGAATCTCTACCCAAGTAGATAGACTAGGGTGCTGATGAAGTGCGTGGCTGCACAGAAAAGTATCGGTATTTCCCCCAGCTTAAGGTCGAAGTTTAATTTTTCTTCTCTTCTTTAGAAACTCACTTTAATTAATAAAAATATTTCATTCAATAAAAATTAAAATTACTGAACTTGAGCCTGACAATGAATTATTTCTGAATAATAATAATACTTTTCAAAATCACAAAAGAAAAATAAGCTTAGTAGGCCTTGAAACTGATACAAAACAAAGCTTATTATTATTTCGCGGTTTTCAAAATTATTATTTATCCATGAATTCTCATATAGTTTTTGAAAGTCTGTGCATAAAGTAAGAGGTTTGTGACTGTTTAAGATTTGTGGTTGAAGTCTACTGATGAGTTGGTTCAACCCGCAATGAAAAACGTATATAGACATGCTAAACCACCAGCAAATAAATTTCAATTATTATATGTACACTTCTGGCAATATGTCAAATAATAAATTTCTTTAAAATTAGATATAATCTTATTTAAAAAAAATCATATAAAATTTTACTGAATATTTTTTTAATAATGGGATACTTTCCATTTAATTCTTTGATTTGCAAATTGTTAAGCATATACTTCTACAACTGTAACTATTTATTGTTTGTCCAGACTTATTCGCATACAGTCATATATAAATAAATATGCCCGTATTATTTTCTCCTTTGTAATAGGTATGTACTAAAGCAAGACGTTTATAAATTATCTTACAGAAGATGCTGATTTTGCCAAAAAAAATCATCCTTTCAGATTAAGCTCATTTTGATCGTGGCGGGTTTGTAAACAAGCACAATTGTCGCATTTGGGGCACAGAAACCCCGCACGCATACATTGAAAAGCCGACGCACCCAAAACGGGTCACTGTTTGGTGCGGATTTTGTTCCAGAGGCATAATTTCGAAAATGAGCAAGGTGTGGCCGTTACAGTTAATGGCGATCGTTATCGGGCCATGTTGAACGAATTTTAGTTCACAAAAATTGAAGAGGAGGATATTTGCAACTTTTGGTTTCAACAGGATGGCGCTATGTGCCACACAGCCGAAGCTTCAGTAGTTTTTTTTATAGCATTTAAAAAAAAAAGTTATCTGGCGGACCTTTTATATAGTATGTATATATATTCATGCACAAGGAGTGCTATTAGAAATTTTGTGTTTATTTAAAGCATGCCCATTTTACTGCAACACATGGTATTACCAACATAAAAGTCATTACAAAGTTACTCTGATATTCAAAATAAAAGCAATCGATTTATATACAGTAAAAATGGAATTATGTACATGAATTTTCCAGATTGTGTTGAAGATTGTTTGATCACCTGGTTACCAATAGTAAATGACAAAACTGATGGTTCCGTGCATAGCAGCAAAATCGTTATGCAGTAATACAGTTCCTGCTATTTGGCTTTACTATGTCGAGATACGCTTAGAGGTAGGACATTGTTCAACAAAATTTCAAAAATAGGCTTGGATGTTATTTCGAGTGGGGAGCCTACTTACTGGCCTACTGACGTTCGAAAAATTCTGGATGTTATAGATTTCGGCGTCATAAAAAGTATTTCTAGGGAATTAATTCACGTTGAAGCGTCCCTAGATCTCTCGTCCGATCACTCTCCCACGATCGTTACAATATGTAGCCCACTGAGAAGCGCTTTACCTCACCCATATGTCAAGATGATAAATCGTGTTAATTGGATGGGATTCAAAAATTTCTTAGTAGTCATTGCACGGAAAATATTACGCTAAGAACACCCAATGATATTGAATCTAACATTGCAAATCTTAACGAGAATATTAAACAAGCTTCTGAACATGCCACTACCTCCCATCCGCATACTGGGTTCAATAAAATTTATTCTATAGACGTTGAACATCTCGTACGTGAAAAAAGAAGAGCTAGAAGGGAATGGCAACAGCACAGACCACCTCAACACAAAATCAGATTTAAAGAGTGCACTAAACGACTCCAATTGTTGCTTGCATCTGAAAAAACTGCATCTTTTAAAAATTATCTGGAAGGGCTTGATGTCACAGCAGCATCTAATTACTCCTTGTGGCGCGCTGCTAAAAAGCTTAAAACACCCGTTGAGTTTAAGCCACCTCTGCGCACATCTACCGGAGGTTGGGCAAGAAGCTATACTGAAAAAGGTAACAAATTTGCTGAGCATTTACAATCGGTATTTACACCAAATACATGTACCGGTGTTGCTGATTTGCCGAGTGTAGTTGCTCTACTCCCTCGACCCTTAAAATTTACGATGTGTGATGTACAAAAAGTAATTGCCGAGCTCAACCAGAAAAAAGCTCCCGGTATGGATGGAATTAGTAACCAGATGCTGATTAAGTTACCTCGTACTGCAATTAGAATCCTGTTATTAATTTTTAATGCCATTTTACGACTAGAGTATTATCCAGACTGCTGCAAGCTTGCCAAGGTTAAAATGATTCCAAAGCCAGGTAAAGATCTTACCAAGGATGAGTCATATAGGCCAATAAGTTTACTGTCAACAATGTCAAAGCTTTTTGAAAAGCTACTCATGACAAAATTGTCTTCAATTTTAACTGATAATGGGTGCATCCTGGACCATCAATTTGATTTTAGAAGCCAGCATAGCACCATTGAGCAAACGCATAGATTTGTTCAATTTATCAGAAAAACATTTGAGGAAAAGAAGTATTGTTCTGCTGGGTGGCCCTGTGGCTGAGTGGTAGCGATGCTAGCCTCTCAGTCCAGAGGTCGTGGGTTCGATTCCCATCATAGACTCTGGGTGTTTTCTGCAGACAAGCTAATCGCTTTGCGGGTTGTGTTTGTTTAAAAAAAAAAAAAAAATAACTAAATAAAAAAAAATAAAAAAAGTGTTTATTGATGTTTCTCAGGCATTTGATAAAGTGTGGCATGAAGGCCTGATTTTGAAATTGAAGACATACTTACCAATAAACAATCTAAATCTTTTGGAAAGTTACATTGTTGCACGAAAATTTACAGTTGTGAAAGGACACTTTATGAGTATGCCTGAAACTATCTCATCCGGTGTGCCACAGGGGAGTATACTGGGGCCATTTTTATATTTGATTTATACTTGTGATATGCCTGTGAGCAGTAGTATCCACACTTCTACATTTGCCGACGATACCGCCTGCCTTAGTATGCACGAAAACCCTGATGAGGCATCCTGAAAACTCCAGGAACACATTAGCCAGATGGAACTATGGTTAAACTTATGGAGAATTAATGTAAACGAACAAAAGTGTGTACATATAACATTTACCTTACGAAGAGATACTTGTTCCCCCATTCGGATTAATAATCAAGTTGTTCCTCAACATTCACATGTGAAATATCTTGGTATACACCTCGATCGACGGCTTACATGAAAACATCACATTGACTATAAGTTAACTCAAATGAAACTAAAATTAAGTCAGATACATTGGCTGATTGGCAGAAATTCAACACTCAGCCTAGACTGCAAACTTTTAATATACAAGTCGCTTTTAAAGCCAATATGGTGTTACAGTATTCAGTTATGGGGCACTGCTTCTGCTTCCAATGTAGAGAGAATTCAACGAAGACAAAACAAAATTTTAAGGTTAATAACATCTCCTCCATGGTACATTAAGAATTCAAATATACATCGTGATTTAAATATGCCACTAGTGACTGAAGAAATTGCAAAATACGCAGGCAAATATCTAACTAAACTCGTGTCACATCCTAATCCGCTTGCTCGTAACATTTTGAACTTTACTGGACACATCCGCTTAAAAAAGAGAGATACAAGGGCTCTAATAATAAACACTCCGAATGAAGTTGCTTGAGAAACAAATTTTTTTTTTTGCTTATCACCACTTATGTATTATTTACAACTATCACTTAGTTATGTCTGGCATTGGTCGGGCCTATTAATTATATGTTAGATTTAAGATTTGAATACTTATTGTTAGTTCATATATGAAGATACAATAAATAAAAAAAACATGCATAAAAAAAATGTACAAGTTGGGAAACATTCATCTCATCATTCACCATCTTCATATAATCACATGTGAGCTCCATATTAAATTTAAATGTAGTATGTATCCTACTACATTCATTGAGTTGTTGTACTATGGAGCTCTTGGCAGATTTCAGAAACTCCTCCGGAAACAAGATAGCCACATTTTTGTTGAGGAGGATATATGTCTCGATCCTTCCATTGAAGTTGCGAGAAAATCATCAATCCGTTCTTGGTAACAACTGTTTTTGTGTTTTGTGGTTCTGACATGAGCCATATAACTATTTGATGGGATCATCTCATCACAATCCTCACAATATTTGTTTTGAAGACTTAGCTTACTAATTCCAAGGGCAGCCTTTGATTGGTTAGCATATGAGTGCGTTTCCATATGCTGATTTAGTTTTGTTTGAGTCATAAAGACTTTATTGCAGATGGTACAACTTGTAGTATTCATTTTATTTAACTATTTATTTGTTTTATTAGTTAATATAATTATTTTATTTAATTATTTTATTTATAAACAATTTATTTCAGCTATAAACAATTTATTTAATTATTTTTTATACACTATAAGCTTGTTTATCAAACAGTAGTTAGTTCTAGCACTTTTATAGTTTTTGGATTTTAAACACTTTAGAAATTTTTGTTGGGGAAATAGGTTGTCACTTGTTGAGATATCAGAGCAGACTGATAACAATCTACATTATTTCTTCTACTTATATACTTTATATTCGAATCGCGTAGTAGTACACACACACACACATGTACGTTCTCACACACATACACATTTCCAGAATTCACTGTTGGTATTACGATATATGATGAAATTCATATACACAGCAATACCCAGAACAAAATCAGTTTGTAATACACACGTACGATAAAAATCGGGACATGTGAAAGTAGATGCTTCTATAATTTTTTGCTGTATTTCTCCAAAAGCTATTTCCTATAATTGTTTCATTAAAGTGAAAATATACTGAAATAAAAATATCATTATCCCTATTCAAAAGCTCTTCCTATCAACCTGATAGGATTCAAAACATTTAACATCTGAAATTCACCTGTATGTACATATAAAACTTATGCCAACACGATATTTTCTATCTCCATAAGAATAGCAACGCAAATAGTCTAGAAAACATACATATATACGAAAAAGTATTGATGTAATTCATAAAAGCAATTATATTCTTTAAAGCAAAAATATATATACGATCAAATACATTACGCCAATATCATATATTTATATACATTACCAAATAGATTCCCTATCCACCTCCATTCCAAACAGCTATCAGGGTTGCCACTACCTGCAGCTATTAGATTATTTCCCCAGAGATCATTAATATAAATGCATACATACAATAACCCTACATAAGTATACCAACGATAACTCAAAACAGCAAACCAAAGTCCATCAAATAACGATTACTACATACCTACAAATACACCGATTCCTTGTCACTACCTTGCAGTCAGAGTGGGACGAAGTGTCTTTGTTGCAACACTAAAATTCTAGAGACAATGTTGATATAATAAGTTTGTTCTATCCCTCATTATAAAAGAAATATAGAAAAAAAATATGGTATATTTGTGGTGGAATTGTCAACAACTTGTCTATATACATATATGCACTTGTATGTACACAAATTACTGGAACTAACTGTTTGGTTGGTATGTCTCCATGTCTCATAAGAACTTCGTAGTCAATACCTACTTAATTGTTTCAGTGTTATTTGTAGGGTTTCAATGACACATGCTAAATGTCTATAGCACAAAGTATTATATGGGTGATAATTATAGAGTAGTACTGGTGACAAGTCGAAAGCGAGTCAATACATTTTTCAAAATCTATATTTCCTACAGGGGTATAATATTTGTCTACCACTACAACAAAAGTATCCGACACCGGCAGACACACAATTAAATACATAAACACGTGTGTGTGTGTGTTTATGCACACACATACACACACATATATATACACACACACACAAACACATACATACACACATACAAACACCCACATATACATACATCCATGAACTGTAAGCACAACGTTTCTTTACAATAATAACATAAGCTGTACACACACACACACACACAACCATCCACGCACAACCACACACACACACACACACAACCACACACAGACATAAAATCTCGGCATGAAAATCCCCAAAATCCCCCCATTTGTAACAGGGTTGCCATCGTTTTTGTATTAATGGGGGTGGACGACATGTTTTTCCCGGTTTTTAATTCCCAAAACATGTCGCCCGCCACCATTACCACTCTACTTGGTGCTTTTCTAGTTTTGGTGATTCTTTCGTTTTACCGATTTTTTTTTGGTTTTTGGCATTTTTGGTGCTTTTTTCTTGTTTGAGCGTTTTTTTTTAATTTTTGGTAATTTTTTATTTTGGCGGTTTTTTGACATTTTGGTTTTTTCATTTTAGATTTTTATACGAATAAATTCGTATTCGCATCCGCCTGAATTTAGCGAATTCGAATACATTCGTGAAAATGGCCGAATATGCGACAATTCGAATAAGAATACGAATATTCGTGCATCACTAGTACATATGTATCTATGTGTGTGCAATGTCAACTCTTACGAAACTTAAAAATTATTATGATTTTTACGATTATGTTTTTCACGTTAATACAAAAAAAATATCGACGCAGCCAGGATACGAACCCCGCCGTTATAACTGTCAAAGCATAAATAGTCTCTACCACTGTTTTAAAACCGCAAATATTTATTTATTTATTTATTTATTTATTTACCTATTTCATCTACAGAATAATATTCTTACAGATTACTTGAAAATTAATTATAATATTTAAATAACCAAAGTTTGAAAATATTAAAGCTAACATTAAAATTTAAATAAGGGGTAAAACTGTTACACAAATGTAAGCATCTTGCAATAGGCTCATTTTTTTCATAATTTGATCTAGAAAAATTTTCTTTGAACATGCGATTACATCTTAAGTCCCTTGGAGGGCAATACAAAATAAAATAATTTTTAATTTCAAGGCAATCAATATTGTCAGATAAAACATTATAGGCAAATAACAGAGAGGAACAAGACCTACGATCTTCTAGCGATTGAATACCCAATAACTTTCTTCTTACATCATAAGGTGGAAGCTCATATGGCCAAATTAACTTTAAAGCAGTCTTAGTAAAAATTTTTTGAATTCGCTCAATACGATTACAAGGGCCCAAATGATAAGGATTCCAAACAATAGAACAATATTCTAATGTACTACGAACTAAAGAAATATATAAAGATTTAAGGGTATATACATCTTTGAAATCTTGAGAATTTCTTCTACTGAAACCAAGCATACAATAAGCTTTTGAAATAATGTAATCAATATGGTCAGAAAATGTTAATTTATTATCGAAAATTTCGCCTAAATCCCTAACCTTTACTTCACGTTTAAGCAAGAGTCCACCTATGGAATAATCATAAATTATCGGGTTCATAATACGATAATATGAAACAACGCAACATTTAGATATATTAATATGAATACCATTATCAGAACACCAGTCAGACAGTTTATTTAAATCCAATTGTAACTTTTCACAGTCATCGACATTGGAGATGGAAGAATATAATTTTAAATCATCGGCAAATAGTAGACACTTTGAATATCTAAACGTTAACGGTAAATCATTAATAAAAACTATAAAAAGCAGAGGCCCAATATGCGTACCTTGAGGAATACCAGAATAAGCATCAATCAAAAGAGAAGATGAAGTATTTCCAAGTTTAACTACAAGCTTTCTGTTAGTCAGAAAACTTTCTAAAAATTTTAATAAATTATTTGGAAGGCCAAATGCACAAAGCTTACGCAGTAAAATATCATGGATAACTGTATCAAATGCCTTAGCAAAATCTGTATATATTACATCGCATTGAGAACTATGAACCATAGCAGTAACAATATCACGAGTCACTAAGATTAAATTAGTTGTTGATGATCTATTCGGCATAAAACCATGCTGACGACAGGAAATAGAAGTCTTGAAATGGTCAAAAAGTATATTCTTTAAAATATTATCAAAAATTTTTGCAAATGGGCTTTGTTGAACTAAGGGTCTATAATTAGTAATTAGGCTCCGATCACCAGATTTAAAAATTGGAACAATACAGCATAACTTCCAGCAATCTAAGAATTTACCATATTTAAGGCATGAGTTAAAAAGCATAGTAATAGCGAGTGCAATATTTGAGGAACATTTTTTGAAAAATATCGAAGGATAAATACCTACTGAACTTTTAGTGCCATTCTTTAGGTTATTTATGGTTTTAATTACATCATCAACGGATATTTCAAAATCAATATTAACATTATCGTTTTCAAAGAAACGAGAGCTGGAATCAGTTACTGTGGGTTTAACAAATGTGCTTTGAAAATATTTTGAAAATAAATCACAAGTACTTGGAATACTATCAGATATCATTTCATTATAAAACATGCGTTTAGGAATACCATTGTTATTCTTTTTACTCTTTATAAAATGCCAAAAAGCGGAGGAGTCGGACCTAATTTTATTTTCAGTTTCAAACAAATACTGTTTATAAAGAAAACTTCTTAAAAAATTGTATTCATTACGCCTTCGAAAGAATTGATTATATACTATGTGTTTTTTGTTTTTTTTTTAAATTTTTAAGTAACAAGTAAATACTTTTTTTATTCATACTACCCATTGTATTCTTGTTATTTGTTGTTGATAAAACTTGTTTCATGAAAATGTGTCAATGCGATGC
Organism: Tachina fera; assembly: GCA_905220375.1. Lineage (NCBI taxonomy): Eukaryota > Metazoa > Arthropoda > Insecta > Diptera > Tachinidae > Tachina > Tachina fera. The sequence goes on from LR999963.1 coordinate 127,226,853, forward strand.
TTTAATTCCGTTTTTGCATGCATTTTCCCCTGGATATTAAAAATTAATGTTTTACTCGCGATTTTATTTTCGATTTAAAACATTTTTTTCTGTGTGTTTTACTCTCGTTTTTCGTATAGCGTTAGGCTGAGTTTACATCTGACATTTCTTGTAGAGCTCCAAAATTTTAAGTAGACTATCGATATTTTTTTCCAATAGCGATACTATCGACAAAAATACGCTACTACAAAAGTAAAAAATAATGTCAATTAAAATGGTATGATGGCGACTGTGGAATAAAAAATGCAACATTCAAAATTACTTGTAAACCTTTATAATAATAGTCATCATTACATATATAAATGTGGAAATATCTTAATTAGTTTTGCATTTGTTTCAACATAAGATGTCAGTTTGTAACTAGTAAAAGCAATTTGCATAAAAAATACAATTATTATGCACCAACGGCTTTGACACTTGCATAAATTTGGCGGCGGCTCAATTTGACGACTATTTGACTGTTCCTGCTCTCTACTTTTAAATAAACGCTGACGCTAAATAATTTGATTCTCCCCATTTGCGGTCTCCACCTGACATGAAATGACTAACTTTAACATTAACTTCAAGTTATTGTTATATATAGAATGCTAAAGTTTATGCCTTTTTCAAGTTATAGTATTATGGTTAGTGCAATTGTTTATTCAACTCAGTTATAACATCTAGTTACAACAAAATTTCATGCCGGGTAGAGACGCACAGTGGCTGAAAATCGTTTTTCATTGGCCAAAATTCTGTAACTTTTGAACTGATCAAAATATTGAAGTAATTTTTATTTTAGTGGATAGATATTTAGTTCAGTTTGACTCAGTTTTAATTACATTAAAATTGATTGAGGACTTTTTAAGGAATTCTAGCTCAAAGTTGAACTTTTGAATTTTTTTAACTTTTAGAGTGAAATATGGGTTTATTATTTTTTTATTTATTAAAAAATTTAATATATGGAAATTAGTAATAATTATAAATATGTTTTGTAATAATGGAATTTATTTAATGTTACACTCAAAAAAAATTTTACACTAAAAAAAAATAGTAAAATCAACGATTTTGCTATTATTACAGAAAAATTAAAAATTTTTTGCTTGTCTAATTTGCAATTTTGTTTACACTCAAAGAATAGTTACACTTAAAAAAAAACTTTAATAATATTATCTAAAAATATTGCTATTACTACAGAAAAATTTATTATTTTTTGCTGTCAAATTTGATCATTTTAAAAAACATATTAAAAATAAAAACTGCAATAAATTTTAATAGCATTTGTAACAATGGTAGGTTCTGTTTATTATTATTTTTTACTAATAGTATGCTTTTCGTACCTTAAATAACAATGAAAGGCAATTATGATTATTATTCATTTGACTCAAATATTGATTGTAAATATTCCATATTTTGTTCTGTGCTATTTCTGTTCTTTAGTAGTTTTTTGGCTTCTTCATCTAAATCCCGATGTTCCACTTTCCATTGATTTCGAATACTGGAGATGAACGGATCTGACGTTGCCAATAATATATTAAATAGATCTTCATTTGTTGAATTTCGTGAAATTTTTCTAGTATTGTGCTCTCTATAAAATCTGTAATCCTTGTTTCTTTTTTCCTGAGCCTCTTCTGATAGATCTCCAAGTGGCACCAAATGATATTTAATGATATCTTCTCCATGATAAAGGATTTTATGAACTGTTGCAGACATATTTCTCCATGGGTAGTTGGTTGTATATATTTTTGCAGTTTCCTTAGCATAATCTCCAAATTTTCTAGAGTCAATTTCTTCATTGCACGCAAGTACTTCTAGGATTATTTTAAACCTGAAAATAAGGTTTAATCCACTCCTGTTATTTCAGATGCTGTTTCTGGATCTGAAAAGAATCTTCTTGCGGTATTGCCATCATTTGTATTGCCTGACCCTTGTTTTGGCTGATCTATAATCAATCCTAATTTGCGATATTCATCTAGAACATGTTTCTTTTTTGAACTTCTTAACTCTTTGTTGGTTTCGTTGTTTCTTATTGATCCTGAAGACCCGAAATCCAAATCATAACTGATTTTTAGTATGTGTTCCATAAGTCGTATTCTTGCATGTAGTGGTGATAATCCAAATTCATATACATCGGTATTATCTAATGATTTTGTCGGGACTTGGTTTAATTGGGTTGATGTTGCTTGGCATATAATGCAGCTGGATGCAGCCTTCGTGTTAGTCAAAGCCTGACCTACTTTTCTATCTATCATTGTCAGCACTAATTGGTAGCTTACTTCAGTTTGCTGCCCATCTAACTGTAATTGTAATGGCTGTAGTGTTGCAATTTGGGCCTTGATATCACTAACTTCTTTGTTAATGGCATCATGAGTTTCTTTTTTGAATTCAAATTTAATTGGCCTGCAGTATTTCGTAGAAGATGGTGTCTCATTTTTCCAAATATCCATTGTTTGCGTTGTACTAGTCGAAGGCTCTGAATCTTCCAAAATCTTTTTCAATCGCAATGGTACAAATGATACCATGAACATATCTGAGTCCGAAATATTTTCACATACAGCTTGTTTGTATTGTTTTTGTCCCGAGGAACCATCACATCCCCATTTACAAAAAAGAATTAACTTTGTGTTTCCATATTTCTTTAACTCATTTCCTGTTATTGATTGTAGCAAGCGTTCGGCTGTGTGATCAAGTAGAGATTGTAGTTGTACCTCTGCCGAAATTGGTGTGATTGTAATAGTGTCCTTTGATGGCAAACAGTCTATTTTAGCAGCGGTTATGTAATGATATGCTGGATACATATTTGACCCTTTTTCAATCGCACGCAGTCTGAGCTTAATATATTGCTGTTTTGTTAATTTCAAATCCAGAAATAATGCTAATGCCTCCTCATTTGTGTACTGTATTGCATCACTCGGAGTTGGTATACTTTTAAGAATCCGTTTTGTTCTCACTGGACTAGCTTTAACAACTTTTTCAATGATATCCACTTTTGATAATTGGTTCTGTGATCGTAATTGATGTAGGAAAGATTCTTTTATATTTGTACAACCAATTGCATCGTTAAAATCTTTAAGTTTCCGCCTCTTAGATCTATCACTGCAGTTGCCCATTAATGATTTGCGTGGTCTTCCAGCCTTATCTTGCTTTGCTGTTTCTGCAGCGACAGTAAGTTGGCCTTCTAACCAGTTTGCACTTTTTATATAAAAGTTTTGTTTACTGTAGCTAACTTCTTTGTAACGTTTTTTTAGTGCTTTGACGAAATTAGATAATTGCTCTTGCATTTCGGTGCTACACGAATTTAAGTTTAATTTTATTTTAACGTAACTAAGAACATCTTCCTGGTTTTTGTTTCTAAAATACTCTTCGGCCAGTTCTTTATAACTGAAGCTCTCCATATTTATCTGAATATTTTTATTTGTTATATTTTATCCGTACAATTAAAGGATTAACTTATTACTGAGTAATCCCTTATGGAATCCGTAGTTTTATACATTTTTAGATACATGTTATTCACACATTGATCTTCAATTTCATAGCAGGTAGTGCTTAAATTGAACAAAACTGCACATGTTATTCAGACCTTAATATCAGGTAAAACTGATTAGTATCTCGCCAATATGGGGTTGTTTTTTATCTTTAGTGGTTTAATGTCGCCATTATTGTTATAAAAATGTTTATGACTTTGGTTGACCCTAACATTTGATAACAGGTAAATTCAGAAAGAGATCATATGTTTACTGTAGAACCTATTGTGATAATTTTATGACTTATTTTTTGCTGATCAAAACAAAGCCATTAAACCCTTTCGCAGGTATTATATTTAATTTTTTTCGTTTTACGTAGTCTAAAGTAAAAAAAAAACAAACTTTTAGGCAAAAAAGTGAAAATTTAAGACACTATTGTATACGAGTACTTATAGGGCTGTTTAAATTAATTTGAATTTTTTTAGAGTAATTTCATTAAAATGAAAAAAGTGTTCTACCCACGGGTCGTCACGGGTGCAAAAGTATATATAGCGTTAAAGAGGACACTTTCACCTTTCTCCTGGTGGTATACGTTTCTTGTTCCCTTTTGTTTCCTAGAAGTTCTATTCCACTAAAATTTAAATTTGAGAAAAATATAGTAGTTTCATAAATATTTCATAACGCCCGTAATATTAAACGCTAGAGCTGTGACCACTTACAGCAACTAAAGACTATAGTCCTACCAACATTATAAAAAAGACCGCAGGCCGTTATCGATGATAGCTTGCGAGTAGTAACCATTTATTTTTGATAAAAAACAAAAGAAAAACACCTTTTTCTGAAATTAAAAAAACGGTTGAGTTTGACAGCATGCCACGACCACAATTATCAATAGTTTAACCTAAGTTTTTGGCTACCTTAATCTGGATATATTAGCTACAAAAAGGCGTAAAAATTTTAAAAATCGGTGACAAAAAAAATTAGACTTTTGGCCAATGAAAAACGATTTTCAGCCACTGTGAGACGTAGAGTTATCTTAAATTAATACTTTGTAGATAACTGCAATAGTTTAAGTAATGATAAAAGAATTTCTTTATTTTTATTCCTTTTAATTTATTTTTTATTGATCTATGTATATATGTTTTGTTTGTTTTTCGTTAAATATTAATACGTATATGTGCATTGTACATATGTATATTAAAAACACTGAAAAAAAATTTTTTAAATAACTTTTTTAATAACTTTTTATTTTAAGGAATGATTAAAAAATTTAAGATTTTATATTCGAAAAGTACACATTTGACATTTGAAAAGTTTTTAAGAATCAAAAATAATCGATAGTATCGATGGCATCAAAAAATACTATCCAAACTATCGAATGGAGACACTATCGATAGTTTTGCAGCTCTAATTTCTTGTGTGTCATTTGCCCAAAAAACGTAACCAACTAATTACTAATGAAAAAACTGTTTGATTCAGACATGTATTTATTGATTTAAATAGTTTGCAAACATTTTGGATTCTATAAAATTTTCTATTACCCAGCAAAAAAAGAGAGAAAAAAGAGAGTTTGCGATCTGGAAGTAATGAAAATTTCGATCCGATCTAATGATTTTTACATAAGGTTGCCATTGCAAGAAGTTCTCTTTTTCGATGCCTGGTCACTGAATTGGAAGCGATATTAAGAAAAGTTACCTTTTTTGTGTTCTATGATAATATTTTTATCTAGGAAAAATGGTAAATAGTTACCTATTTTAACAATTAATTTTTTATACGAATTTAAGCCCGAAACAGTGTTTTCATGTAAATTTAAGCAAATAACTTTTAAATTTTAGACTAAAATTAGTTTATAAATTTCTTTAAAAAAAAATATTTTTTTTAATTCTGGTGAGTACTTTCTAACACTTTGGAGGATTTAAAAGGTTTTGTATGACTAAAATAAGCTTGTACATGGTTTTTTGTTCACTCTCGGCAAATTAAAAATATCGATTTTTTGGAAGTAATGAAAATGTAGTGCCACTAGAATGACTTCCATTTTTTTCACTGGGTAATTATGTATTAAACTGTTAAACTTAATAAATACATGTCTAACAGTTTTTCATTAGTAATTAGTTGGTTACGCTGTTTTTACGCTTTTGTGGCATTTGGCACACAGATGTAAACCCGGCCTTAGTCGCTTATGTTAGTTACAAAACTTAATGGAAACAAAGGTGTAATATTTCAAAGAATTGCCATCAATGATGTTTTAAGAAAAAATTCCAATTGAAAGAAGGCTGTGCAATGTTAATTTTACGTTCAACAATTAAAAAAAAAATTAAAATTTTAATATCAATGTGCTATCACACACGAGAACTATTGTGCTGGCATAACATGCCAGTTTGTTGCTGAGAGAGGCAGAGGGGTTTTGTGGTTGGAAAAATTTTTCAACCAGACACAACCCCGTATCAGCAGCACAAAATCAATACACATACAACTTAAAAAACAGCAATGTTAAAAGAATACAAAAAAACACTAGTACACACAAAGCTGTGTGTACGTACATATACAATTTTATGCCATATGAATTAGTCTCGTGTGTTCTACAAAGAACAAAAATTGTGCCGGCATAAAAATTAGTCTCGTGTGTGACAAGCCATTGGCGTTTAGAAAAATCTAATTAAGATCAATTAAAATGGTTGGCCACGTTGTTCATGTTTCCTTCTACATAAGTACATACATATGTATGCATGTACTTATTTACTTTTTTTAACTAAAGAATAATTACTATTTTCAGTCCCTGATTAGTTTCTTTTTGAAAAATATATTAAAAAAACTAAGTACCTATTAATTAAGTATTGAATAAATTCATTGTATTGAATAAATTCAGTCTGCGAATTTTCACAGGCTGATTGCTTATCATGTATCCATGCTACCTCATTAAATCTATTGTATTTTTTTACTAAATGTATTGAGAAAACAAACTAACTAAATCGAACTCAAACAATCCTGCCCATTTTGAAATAGATACATAAGTACATATTTACCACAAAGTAGGCCAGAGTTGTAAAAACTGACGTATCAAAAAAGCTAAAATCATTTGTGGCGCAGTCACTGCGAGAAAGGGACAACTGTAGTATATTTTTTATTAAGATGTTAACAAAATAATCAAAACAAACAAGAGAAAATCTGTATTTTGTGAAACGAACACGTGTACATACATACATACATACACATCTCCAAAATTAAATTAAAGAATTTGTTGAATTGAATTAAAAAAATAGAATGTGAAATAGATTAATGGCATTTAAAAGTGATTTAAGTTTGTTTACAAAGGATTACTGAGTTAAATTTAAACATTTTCATTGAACAATTTTAATTTTTACTTTTTGTTTACAAAAATCACACAGCAAATGAGATCACAAAGCATAAACTGAAAATACATTTGAACAAGTAAACGAAGTACACAATTTTACAAAATTAAATGAAAGAATTTGTTGTGTTGAATCAAAAAACAAAATGCCAAATAGCTTATTACTATTAAAAAAGCAATTAAAAAATGTTTTAAAATGATTGCATGTCTTATTTGAAGCATTTTCATTTCAAAATATCAATTTTTACCATTGATTTGCAAAAATCGCGAAGCGAATGAGGTTACAAAGCGTAAAATGAAATTAAGCTAAAAAATGCCACCACGAAAGAAGGTTTAAAGAATGCGCAGTGACAGAGTGAGCGGGACCTCCGAAAACACAAATTATCTTCCGTCTCGTGACATCTCTGTATATCCTCTGTGATATTTACATAGTACATACATATACAGTATGTCAAATAATTGTTTTTACATAGTTAAAATCGTTGTAAACTTTGACTTTTATCGTAAATATTTTTCTCCCTTTTTACATTATGAAATTTTTTTGTAGTTGATTTCATTTTGTATACATTTAAGTGCACATATAGTCGTAAGTTATAAGCAAAATTAAGAATGAGAGCATAAAAATTACATGAAAACCAAAAAAACTCAAAAATTTCTTTGTCAAGAAAATGTTTTTACATCCTTGTATTATATAGTAAGCAAATGGGAAAGATTTTAAGGTGTACAAAAATGAATATTGTTTTTGGCCGCCATTGGCATCAAATAGGCCTGTAAAACGACTTCTCATAAAAAAATTTTTTTTTTCCATATATACCGCTGAAATTTCTCACTTTCCCCTCGTATTTTTGTTCTTAACTCCATTTAGTTCTTGAAATATAATTTGGAAACACTATTTTTCAGTTAAACCCATAAATTTTGAATAGGATATAGATGTGGACCTTTACTTTACCGCAATTGAAAAGACACCATGTTCTTACCCAAAGTGCCTCATGTTTGAGGTCAATACATTAATAAAAATCTAAAACGTCCATACATATCAGCAATAAAGCCAACCTTACTCGCGCTGTCAACCAAAAACCATTTCAACGTATTGAAGTACCGCTTAGTAACACTCTCCCATGAGACAAAGGCAATTGCTAAAAAGATAAATAAGTAAATAGATTGTACTTCAAGAACTGCTCGCAAAGCCCCGCCTCTTAGAGTGCAGCACAAAGAACAACAATTACCTTTTGCGATAACGCATACTTCCAAGCTTGATGGCTACTACGATAATGTGATTTGCTGCGACGAAACCAAACTTCTGCTTTATTAGAATTACAGATCTAACAAAGTATGGATGAAAAAAATTTTTAAAATATTGGGAAGTGAAACCATTAACCCAACTGTAAAATTTAAAATAATTTGGTTGATGGATTGGAGGTATATATAGTATGTATAGGTATATATGTTTATGCTGTAAAAGGAGGAATAAATTTGCTTTATTGAAAATATTATGGGTGCGGGGCAGTAGCTCAATATATTGAAGTATTTTTTTGGATGAGAGCTTGAGTAAGGTTGGCGTTATTGCTGGTAAACGTGGAAGTTTTAAATTTGTATTAATGTATTGACCTGAAATGTAGGGCACTTTGGGTAAGAACATGGTGTCTTTTCAATTGCGGTAAAGTTGCGGATACTCCATCTCAAGGTCCAGATCTATATCCTATTCAAAATTTATGGGTTTAACTGAAAAATAGTGTTTCCAAATTATATTTCAAGAACTAAATGGAGTTAAGAACAAAAATACGAGGGGAAAGTGAGAAATTTCAGCGGTATATATGGAAAAAAAAAATTTTTTTATGAGAAGTCGTCTTACAGTCCTATTTGATGCCAATGGCGGCCAAAAACAATATTCATTTTTGTACACCTTAAAATCTTTCCCATTTGCTTACTATATAATACAAGGATGTAAAAACATTTTCTTGACAAAGAAATTTTTGAGTTTTTGTGGTTTTCATGTAATTTTGATGCTCTTAATCTTAATTTTGCTTATAACTTTCGACTATTTGTGCACTTAAATGTATATAAAATGAAATCAAGTACAAAAAAATTTCATTATGCAAAAAGGGAGAAAAATATTTACGATAAAAGTCAAAATTTACAACGATTTTAACTATGTAAAAACAATTACTTGACATACTGTATATGTATGCATGTGTGTATAACAAATCCATGCTCTTTATCAAGCCCTTAAGGCCGGGGCACAATGAATCCGTCATACGTTAAACTTCGCCTTTTTCAACTGACATTAAAGCCGAAGGTCCATACCATCCGTTCAATGCGTAGTTGCGTTTTATGCATGTGTCAAAAAAGTAGAATAAAAGTAATTTTATGTGGCAAGTTACAGAACAAAACGCAAAGAACGTATAGACGCATAGGACGGATAAAGTAGATCTACTTTCTACTTTTGTATCCGTCTCATGCACCATGAAAAAAGGTCAGCTGTTTTTGAAAGCGAAAGATGGCAAATTATATTATATTTTCAATGATATCGATAAAAACGTTAGTGTGGTGGATTTAAATTTTAAGTTTTTTTGTTATAAAAAAATTTATAATAAATGAAAAATATTTTGTAATAAAGATTATAACTATTTTCAAGAAGAAAATATATTAAAATCAGTTTTTAACATAAATATTTCAAAAACAAAATTTGCATTCTAGTTATCGATTGCTTTTGTGTACTAAGTGTAATCTCTGTTGTGTTTATTATTATTTAAGCAAGTGCAATGGAGGAGAAGCTAATTGAAGCTGTGAAAAATCACGAAATTTTGTATAATAAAAGCCTACTCCTCTACAAAATATTATATCGATAAACTCAATGAATTCCATGAATTCATTTAAAATCACAATTTCACTTTCCACTTTTGCAAGAACTGTTTTTATTTTTAAAAATATTCACACTACAGCTGACCACAACAAAAATATTTGGCGCATAAAACGTATTGCATGTAACTTGAACTTAGAATCGAAGAGAACGTACAGAAACGCATACAACGCATATGCATAGAACGGATGGTATGGACCTTCAGCTTAACGCAGCGACGGAGAAGGTTGGCACAATGAGTACTTTATTGACGGAGGAATTTGTAGGTTGATTCACCATTTCATTTATTAAATTCAACTTTTTTTATTTATTTCGTTTGTTTGTTTTGTTTAATTTAATTTTTGCTGCGACAAAACACAAACACATACCAAAAACATACCAAAAAAACCAACCAATATCTGTCAAACTAACGAAGTTTAACGTATGACGGATTCGTTGTGCCCCGGCATTTATTTACTTCTTTAAATAACACCTACCAGTGTTGGGATATGACTTTTCTTAAATTGTACCATGAAAATGGTAAAATTGTACCAAATTAACTTCAACTGTACCAAAATCTGCTAACTAAGCATACACAATAAGAATTCATAACAATTTTTTCATTTATTGAAAACAAAAACATAAAGAAATTAACTAATAGTAGGTACACACTTTGCAAAGTGTTTCCTCAACACGTTTATATTATATGCATAATGATAAGCATAGGTTGACACAGACACTGCAACCTACAATGCGACCTATGAACGCAACTATAAACAAGACTATACACTGTGCGACCAACAATGCAACCTGCCCAGTTATATAAACACGTTGGTAAGTCTGTACCTAACATAAAGAACTGGGACAAGTGCTACCAAAACAAATGAAAAATATTAGCATAAACTACCAATGTTGCAACATTTTGGTACTTATGATCAGTGTTAAGCGATAATGCCACTATCGGCACAATGTGCCGATTTTCGTCGGCTCACCGCGAAAAAGTCGTAAGTAGAAAACCAAAATGGCTTTATTTCTCAATTAATTGTGACATAACTCTATATGAGTTTATTAGCAATGCAGTGTGGTGCAATTATGTCCTTATATTTCAATTAGTTCAGAAATAAGCCCAATTTTCCTTATTTCTTATGACTTTATTTCAGTAAGCCGACGAAAATCGATACATTGTGCCGATAGTGTTACTTCGGCTTTAGGCAACTACATACATATGTTAGGACAAATTATTGTTACTGTAATGCAAGGCACAAATTTTGTCAAATTGTACCAGCGAAGCATAAAGTGTACCAGTGTATCAATGCAAATGTAATTGTACCAAATTTGGTACAATTGTACCACAAATCCCAACAGTGATACCCATGATACAATTATACTAGGTACATGCAGAACTACAACAAAATTACAACACCAAAAAACACATGTATTTTGTTAGTATAAACAAACCCCAAATTGTCGGAAACAACTGTCTTTTGTTTATAAAAATAACAATTACAGGGTAACTAAAGTACAATTGCAGACGCGGCATTCCTGCATGATTATAGTTATTCAGTGTTGCCAGTATGGGTGTAGTTAGACAGTGTGTAATTTCTACTCACATGTGTAGGCGATGTAATTGAATTCTAGTATAATATGTGTGTAATTCTACTTTGGGTTCTATTTTTATTTATTATTGTTTTAATTTTAACCTACACAAAAGATGTGTAGTGTAATTTTCTTCAATGTGTAATTGGAAAGACAACCATATGTAAATTCATTGGCAACACTGTAATCATTTTATTTACACACATACATTAACATTTTTGCAGCTTGTAAACAAAGTTTGACAACTAGGTGCAATGTATACAGTGACAGGCTGGGCTTGTGCATGTACCTAGTATAATTGTATCATGGTGATACCTATTAATAAATAAGTATGTATTGGGTGTTAATGTTGGCATCACTTTTTTAACTGGCGGCCATTTTGTCAGCTGTCAAGTGATTAATATTTAGTTTGGTTTGCCATTTCATCATGAACAGGTTGACAAAAGAACAACGCTTGCAATTCGTGCAAATTTATTTCGAAAATAATGGTTCAGTTCGCGAAGTTTACCGCAAGCTCCGTCCATTTTATGGTCGACATAATCGTCCATCAGAGCAATTAATTCGGTTAACCATGGATCGTTTTCGCACTACGTTTACTCTATGTGATAATACGCATCCGCAGAGACGTCGAACAGTGCGCACCGAAGAAACAATTGCCGCTGTAGAGAAAAGTGTTGAAGAGGACCCGAATGAATCGATTCGCCACCGGAGACCGGTATAGAGCCATGATAACCGACTATTTTGTTCCCGAATTGGATGGCATGAATGTGGATGAGTTGTGGTTCCAACAAGGCGGCGCTACATGCCACACAGCGCACGTCACAATCGATTTATTGATGGAAACATTCGATGAGCGCATAATTTCGCGGAATGGACCTGTCAATTGGCCACCAAGATCGTGTGATTTGACACCATTGGATTATTTTCTTTGGGGATATGTGAAGTCACTCGTCTACGCCAACAAACCAGAAACGTTAGGGGACTTGGAAGCCAACATTCGTGGCGTTATTGATAACTTACGGCCCCATATGCTCGAAAAAGTGGTTGAAAATTGGACCTGTAGAATTGGCTTTATTCGAGCCAGCCGCGGCGGCCACATGCCCGAAATCATATTTAAACATTAATGGCATAAAATTATCCTTCCAATAAAGCCAAATTGATGGACATTAAAACGATTTTCTTGTGTTTTATTTCAATTCGAAGTTCTATACCTCTAAAAAACACCCTGTACATACATAAGAACATTAGCAAACGAATTTCTATTTACTCTTGCATTTGAATCGATATATGTATATGCATACACATGTCCATAAGCATGTACCTAAATTTTTCATGAACATTTGCTTATTTAATACAATACTTTATTTGTACATGCATATGTATGTACATTCATATTTCCATACTTATGTATGTACGTATGTAAATATGTATGTATATAAAATAAGTCCGAGTTTTTACAACAAAGAAGTGAATATTATTCTTTCAAGGTAGCATATTGTTGTTGTTGTAGTTGTTCATTTCAACACAGAATAAAAACTCTTATTTATGCATAAGTATGTACATATGTATGTACGAATGCTTACAGTATACCTACATATTTTTTTTCATAACACTACACATTCTATGCAAACAAATTTGTTTGCATGCCCACGAATAAGAATGTCTCAAGCAAAATTATGATTAAAAAAAAACAATGAAGACATGACAAAAAGGGGTTTAATACCAAACAAAGCAAATTACTGAAAATATTTAACTACAGTAAATGTAAACCAAATCTAAGCAAGCCATTTTTGGTAAAGGGTATAAAAATAAGCAAATTAACTAACATGTGCATAATTAGTAAAGAATAAACGACGATGGTAAGGCTGTTGTAATTTAGAGATGGTAAATTTATGATTTCATTACAAAACACGTTTCAGCAAAATTGAAATACGATGAATCAAAACAATTCACGTATTCCATTTGCAAGAAAGTTTCGTATATAAGGCAGAAATTTACATCAACTGACACCACACACAGTGGACCAACACTGAAGAACGCTGATGATGAAGGTTTAGTGGCCTTCGAAAACGGCTGGCTGTTCCGTTCAACTATGTGTTGTCAGAATATTTACAACTAACTTTGATTTTCTTTTAATTTTGAGTAACTTTGTCCAATAGAAATACATATATTGACAATACATAAAGAAAATATACCACCAATTTCCAATTTCATCACCTCTGAAAATAATATACCTACACATTTAGCTATTAAGAATATACTTGACAAATGGGAAACCCTTAAGGAACACACTACTATTAATAAGAGACAATTTCTAAAAATACTCCAATTCTGCATAACGGATAACAACTATTTTACATACGACGGACAGTATTACCATCAAACATATGGTATGCCAATGGGAAATCCATTATCCACGACGATAGCGGATATTGTTTTAGACACACTGTTGGATTACGTTATCGAAGAATTGAAGACTAAAAAATACACATAAAATTTATATCTAAATACGTCGACGATTTATTTGCGGTTATAAAGAAAAAGGACTTGGAAATTATATTGAAAACATTAAATTCATACCATAAGAATCGGCAATTTACAGTTGAAGTTGAAGAAAACGATGAAATACCTTATTTGGACATGAAAATAATAAAGGATAGCAATAAATTAATAACAAACTGGTATGCCAAGAAAACCGCATCTGGAAGATTAATTAATTACCACTCTACCCAGCCAATGAACACGAAAATAAGCACGGCAATGAATCTCATTACCAAAATTCTCAACATAAGTGACAAACGATTTAGAAATAGCAACATCAGCAAAATAAGAAATATAATGACGAAAAACAACTTCCCAATATACATCACGAACAACTTAATAAATAAATACTTAAGTAATAAAAAACAAAATGGTAACACTCCTAATAAAGAAGTAAAAAAAGTTTTTTACAGTGTACCATATGTTCCTAAGTTGACTGAAAACAAAACATTAAAACATATGGTAAATGATGCAACAACAATAGCCACACACAGATCCAACAAAACACTGAGGACAAACTAGAAACAGACAACGTTGTATATGAGATCACTTGTCAAGGAAATGAACTGGAAAGGTGTAACAAAGTATATGTAGGAACAACAAAACGGAAACTTGGGAGTAGAATATCCGAACATGAAGCAGATATAAATAAAGGAAGGGAGACAACAGCTCTAGCCCAACACGCGAAAGACACGAAACATAAAATAGATTTTAAAGGAGTGTAAATACTAGACAGAGAAAAGAAAATTAACAAAAGGTATACACTAGAAAGCCTACGGATACAACAACGCATAAAGAAATCTATAAACACCAAAGAAGACAAAGACAACACTAAACTATAATATGCCATTGCAATAACCTGACAAGTTAAGTTCTGTGATATTAGTTTTTAAGTTCGCCTGTGATATTTTCTTTTATTTATTATTATTTAAATTATACACTTAATTGTTCGTGATGTCCAGTTTTATAATTTATTTAGTAATGTAACTGAAGAATCGTGAGTACAGCATAAAAACTAATATAACATACATACATAAAACTATAAATAACAAACATTTTGTAATTTGTTGATAGAGCTTAATAAAAACATTCTTCTGAAGACGTGAAACACAATAAAAAACATATCTTGACAAACATTTTAATATCGATTATGAAAATAAAAATACACATCTAGAAACTGGGAACATATTTATCGGAGCAAAAGCAGAAGTAAAAGATAATTTTTATAATGATGAAATACTTGCAGTTAAAACAAATATCGTGCAATTTTACATTGAATTTTTACGCCGGCTTCAAAAAAGATTTGACTTTGACAGATCTGAGATGCAATTTTTTAAACTAATAACACCTCCAGAAACTTTATCTGAAAATGACAAATCAAGTCTTCCTTTGTTATCCGAGTTTGATAAATTATTAGATTGTGATACCGATTAAATTGTATCGCAGTGGAATTTACTTAGAGTTAGTGATCACAACTTGAATGATGAAATGGAGATTAATGTTTTTTGGGAAAAGGTTGGAAAAATTTAAAATGGGCTTAATGGAAATATGTTTAGCGATCTATTTAATTTTAATAATAGTAGTTTTAGTAATAATATTAATAATAGTTCTGCAGCTGCAGAAAGAAGATTTTCAATACTTGCGTAAGTAAAAACAAATCTTTGAAATAGACTCGAACTATGTTCCTTAAATAATATTATGATGTGCAAGGAAATGATAAATTTATCATATATATATGGTCAGTAAAAGGGATTTTAAAAAATAAATGGTTTTCCAAACAAAAACTTAAGAATTTTACTTTTACAAATGAAGTCTTATTTATTTTTTACTTAAGATTTTGTTTCTTTTACAAATGAATTGTTATTTATTTTTATAAAGATACATATTAACATTGTTATGTATGAACTTGTTTTGTTTTTATTTAATAAATCAAATTTTTTGTAACTGCTTATTTTATTTTTTGGTAGGTTAACATGCCATTTGGTAGTTTTGAAATAAAATTTGGTAGGAAAAAAATTTGAGTGGCAATCCTGCGTGTAATGTTGAAACTCGAGATTTAGGTTATCGTATGCATACAAAGTATGCGTTTTAAGTTTTAAAGATGGAGGTACATACCAAGCGTTATGCTGCAAGGCTTTTCCAGCTTGTTAAACGTTTAACGCTATACAAATGGAAAGATACACAACACGCTTTTGAGGCTTTTTTTGTTGTAAAATTTCAAGTCTTTGCCGGCTATTTTTTAATCGTGTATTTAAGTTTGATTATTTTTTAAATGTTTAATGCATTTTTTTACCCATTGTTTATTAAAAAACTAATTTCCAATAGTTTTTGTGTATATTAACATATGAATCTGGCAACACTAGCTGTCCTTTTGTATACAACGCGTGATAGTTGAATAGTGTTCAACTTTTTGCGAGGTACGCGCGTCGCGAACTTCTGTATGTAACTTGGCGTATGAAAGCACACTATTTCAACTTTTTTGACAGACGGGTGTATCGCATTAGCGCATTGAACGCGTGTTATGTACTTCCAACTTAATTTTTTAAATCGTCTGCCACTGAAAATATATTTTGTGCTTCTGCTTGATTTCTTTTGTAATAAGCTTATTATTTCTAATTTCTATCAAAAAGGTAAATTTGACAGCTTTTGTTCTAGCGTAATTGATCAGACTTGTGTTTGAGCAATTATTTCCAAACATGTGTTCGAACGGTTTATACAATCATTTTTTGTGTTAGCAACAGATTTTGACAATTGACAACACAAAATTTTCCAAACTTAGGCCGGGTTTACATCTGTGTGTCATGTGCTGCACAAGCGTAGAATAGCATAACCACTAACTACTAATGAAAAAGTATTTATTACTTATTTAGTTAAATAGTTTCATACATAACTAATAGAAAATTTTATAGAATGAAATATGATTGGAAGCTGTTTAAATCAATAAATACAAGTCTGAATAAAACTTGTTTTTCACTAGTAATTAGTGGTTAGTGGTAATCTAAAAAAAAGACAACGAACGTGATAAAAATAGCGCAAACTACAAAATCGCAATAATATATAATATAATATATTAAATAATATATATAATAATAGTGCATAACATACACATTGTGTTAAGATTTATTTTAATATATAAAATTAATTGTTAAAAATTAATATTAAAAACAAAATAAAAATTTTAGTTATTCATATATTTATATAGTATATCTTATACCTATGTATAATCCATTGTATATACATACATATGTATTGAAATTATAATTAATTTACAGGCTGCTTTTAGAAAACATAAAACCTTTCGATTTAATGTTTCGTTTATTCATAATAATAACGTTTAAAATTTGCTTTTTATAAAACAGTTTCAAAAGCTTTCGTTTTGTCATAAAAAGAGCTTTTCAAGTATAACCAAAAAAATCAACCTCACAAAATTACAGCAGTGATGGAATGAAATTAAGTAAAATCTATTAAAAAAATTTAATGAAAAATTTTAAACAAAATCCATTTCAAATTCATTTTAAATTTTATAAACAAGGGGCAATCAATTTTATTTTTAATTGATTTAAGCATTCGTTTAGAAAATTATACACAGCTTAATATAGATTTTCATTGCATTTCATATTTTTCGTTGTTATTAGAACTATTATATTTTCCTATAACTCATACTTTATTTTGACTCATTGCTAAAAATTGTTGGGATTTGTTTGACAGTTAAATCCCGAACAACATGTCTGACATGTCTCGGATCTGGCACGAATTTGCGGGATTTCTTTTCAGAAACTCTGAGAAAGAGGTGCCACGGCTGGGAAAACCAAGGGAGAGGTATCCACTAGTGGAGAATCCTGATCACGAATACAAAATTATACAGTAACAGACGCAAAACAAAGTGGGAAGTACAGAGCCTAATCCTCACAAACTTGAGGAGCAGTAACCTCCTAATATAGAGAAGGCAGTGATATTGACTTAGCCGTAGACACGCTAACAAATGCGTTCAAAGAAGCTACTGGTTTATCCTGTAAGGCATCTTGACAACGCAAAAATAGGAGACTACCCTGGTGGTTTGATTGTATTGCAGAAACTCGTAAAAACTGCAGACAATTATTCAATGTTTCGAAAAGAACAGGTAACTGAGCACTTTATAAAGACTTAATTATTACTTATTAAATAAATTCAAAAAGTCACGAACGCTAAATGCAAGACTTATAGATTTCTGTAATAAAGTAGAATCCTACTCCGAGACTTGTAGACTGCGTAAAATATTAGCGAAGAAACCGACAATGCCCATTTACATCTAGGATAACGATGGAAACTGGACAAAGAGTAGTTATGGATCTCTATAGGTTCTAATAAACACCCATTTTCCGGGCTGTCAATCCCTTGGTGATATTCGACAAAAAGCTTCCATTCACTTAAATCTCCAGGTCCGGATGGATCTGCAATGTAATGCCGATCTTGTAATCCCATGGGTACTTGTAATATACAGGGCCTTCACTGCATGGTCATATATTCCAAGTGCATGGAGTGAATGAAGTGTGATCTTTATACCCAAAGGAGGAAGGTATCACATACCAAGGCGAAGGATTTTAGATCTATTAGCCTAACTTCCTTTCTTCTGAAAATTATTGAGAGAATAATGGATGTCCATATTAGAACACTTATTGATAACTCTCAACTTTCGGCTTCTCAACACGCATATACCAAGGGCAAATCGGTTGAGACCGCCTTCTAGGATGCATAGAAAAGTCACTCGAGAATAAAAATTATACAATGGTGGCCTTCATGGATATTGAAGGTGCCTTTAATAATATTGACCCATTGGCAATCATCCAGTCTCTTAGAGAGCTGGGGGTCGACGGAGAGATTTATCACCTTATTGAAAATCTGCTACTATGCAGAATAATTACTTTCAACATGAGAGCAGCTACCATCACAAGGCAGGCCCAAGGGGAACACCTCAGGGTGGTGTGCTGTCACCCTTGCTGTGGATTGTGACAGTAAATAATCTGCTCAAGAAATTGGAATCTATGAATATTAAAACAGTTGCATACGCAGATGATGTGGCGATTGCAATATCAGGGTTCCACCAGGATGCTACTATATATCACAGAGACTAGAAAATGCACTAAAAGAGGTTTGTGCTTGGTGCTCACGAAGCGGCATCAGTGCCAACCCGGAGATACAAAATTCCCAGCATCAACCACCCAAAACGACATGGCATTACCCTCACCCTGTTGGATAGAGCCAAATATGTGGGTGTTGTCCTCGATAGTAAGATTTTCTGGAAAATAAATCTTCAGGCAAGAGTAATGAAAGTCACATTGGCAATGTACATCTGTAGGAATGCAATCGGTCGTACATGGAATAGAGATGGTTATGAAACCTATATTTTTTTATGGAATTTTGGTCTGGTGGAAATCACTCGACTCAGTAATCAGTCCCGTATAGAGAGAATTCTACGTAAAATGGCACTTATGATAACAGGTGCTTTAGGATCAACGCCAACTAAAGGGCTCTAGCTTAACAGCTAGAAAGATAGCTCCTCGTACCGCCATTTCACTGAACGCAATAGGCGAATGGAACCACCAACTTTGGGGACATGCAAGTATTTTAGGAGTAGTGAATAACATACCGGATCTTATAGACTACTGCACTCTGAAACCCTACTTCAATTGGAACTTCCAAGTTTTATTGACAGAAGGGTTTTCCCCATAGAACGGAGCCAAAGAGGTCTTCATGGACGGCTCAAACAAGGGAGAGAGTTGTAGGAGGCGTTTTCATTCCAGAATACGGAATTGAAATAACCTTCAGACTCCCGAATGATTATCTGCTATTAAAAGAGCTACACACTGGCTAAGGTTCTATCGGATTTCAAATAGAGATATCCATTTTATAACTGACAGCAAATCTGCAATTAAGTCCTCCATTGTAGTGTATACCACATCCTTTCTTGTCCAAAAATGTCATAAAGCCTTGGATGGACTTACGCAGCACTCAAATATCTCGTTAAACTGGGTGCATGGACACGAGAATATTTCAGGAAACATAGTTGCGGATGAACTAGCAGAGAGGGGAACCCTACTAAGAGGTCGATACCGACAGTCTCTGTGGACTCCCACTCTCATCCTGCTGGAGACGCTTCGAAGTAGCTCAAATCAGATGGCGAACTGAGTCCACTTGAGCAATAGCAAGAACCCTTTGGCATCGCCTGGACTCCCGTAGAGCGAAAAATCTCATGAACGTCAATAGGAAGCATTTGAGAAATATAGTGGCCACTTTGACTGTTCACTGTAGCTTTGGAACCCATGCTAAACGTATTGGTCTCCCGCATGATGACTACGGCCACAGTTGCAATGACGAGGAAGATTAAGAAACTATCCATCATCTTCTATGTCTTTGTCCCGCTATGGAGGATCTCCATCTGCACCTCTCTGGCAGAATATCCTTCGAAAGCTTATCCGAGTTATCGGAAATCGGGCTCAAAAATCTAATCTAATCTAATCTAGGAATAGTGGTTGGTATAATCACTGAACCCTCCCCCCCCCCAAACAAATTTCTTGACAAACTCTTAACTCACACCCCTTCTGAACAATCTTCTATCTCTTTTCTAATTCTACCCTTCTCACCCTCCCCTTGTCATCTCTCCCTCTCTTCTCTCAACTTACAGGCAGCACAAAGGGATCATCATATTGGACCCAAGTGAGCTGGACTCTAACTTTCTATCCTTACCAGCAGCCTGCTAACCTAACCTAACCTTGACAGTTAAATTATAAAAAATAATGCAAATATTATTTTGTTATACTAAATTTGGTAACAGAAATATTACAAAAACAAGAGACATTTTTTCTTTATATGGAAGTCGAGATTCGTTCTTGTGAAAGTTAAGTTAATCCGATTAAAGAAAAACCCACATGTGCAAAAAACCAACAAATACTTCAAGTGTACGGTAAAACCGATTTTTGTATGGAAATTTTGATTTAACGTACACTTCAAGCACACGTATTTTTCTTTTAAATAGCGGAGAAAGTCTTTAACATTTTCTCGTTTATTTATTTATTTTTGTAAGTTGAAGTGAAAAATAGAAAAAAAATTCTTGGAGGTTTAAGTCAGTTAAAATTTCAACATTAAAAATAAAATATTTAAATTTTCGTTAAAGTCAAATGAAAAATAATAAATCAATTTTACATAAAAAATTTTATGAGTGTAGAAAACTGAAACCTCTTTTGTTGTCACTCACATGAAAATAAATAAATATTTTAAAAACGTAAACATAGTTTTGTTCGTTATTTTAAAGAACTTATACACTTATTTATTTTCGAAAAACAGGCTGTTATAAGTATATGAATATTAATGAAATGATTTTTAAAATAAATAGATGTCCCAACCCTTGATAAAGTTAACATAAATTGACAAAAGTCGAAAAAAGTAAAATAATTTTTTTTTGTTTACATAAAGATACTCAGGTCGTATTAGTTCATATTCACGACGGAACTATAAAAGTAGATTGGCCATACAATAAAATAAGTAAAACTTACTTTTGTTCTCGACGTTTAGCTTCGTCGGCACTTAGAGCCTTTTTCTTTTCTACTTCGACATGATCTAATTCATTTTCATTGACTGCAATGAGACGTTCATGGCGTAACCGTTGCTTCTCTTTAGTTTCAGCATCAACCGGATCTTCAAGTGGTCTGAGTGCCGAGAATTTTCTACTAGGGCGAAGAGGGTCCAATTCGGGATCTTAAACAAAACAAAAAAAAAAGAATGCATACGTATTAAGAGCAATATTCATTATATTGTAATAAAAAAAATTTAAAGTTAAAAAACCTGAGATACTTAAATAATTCAGCACTCCGCTCAAAAGTAAAGAAAAGTAAACCAAGGAACACATCTATTAAAGAGTTGAAAAAGACCTCTTACTAGAACTTTTAAGACATGACGGATTTTTCGAATGTTTTACTATTTTTTTTACTATGTTTTCAATTATTGTAGGTGTACAAGTAAAGAAGAAAATAGTTTGTGATATAACAATCCTCGAAGAATAAAAAATGAAAACAGAAAAAATTAATTAATTAAATTTTATCCCAACACACCATGCGGAGGACATTTCGGAGTAGGAAAAATTTTAATCGAATTGAAACAAAAATACCTATGAAAAATATGTACAAAATGGTAAGAAAGGTACGTTTTAGAGTGTGCACTATGTCAGAGAAACAAACAAGTAAAGCTTGGATCACACGATTGGCACAATGTACCGAGTTTCGCCGGCTTACTGAAATAAATTCATAAGTAACAAGGTAAATTTGCTTTATTTCTCAACTAGTTGAAATATCATTACATAACTTCACCACACCGTATTGATAATAAAGCCATATAGACTTATTCAAGAAGTAATTAAGTAATAATGACATTTTTCCTTACTACTTATGACTTTATTGCAGTGAGCCGACGAAAATCGGTACATTGTGCCAATCGTGTGATCCAGGCTTAAGACACACCAAAGAACCGTTATTCATTACAGACACATCAAAATCAAATTATATAACAAAACTAACAGAATAGATCTTAGGATAGGAGACCTAGCTCTAATAAAAAAGGAGAATAGAAGAAAATATGAAGCACCATATCATGGTCCTTACGAAATCATAAATATGAATAATGTAAATGTAGAATTAAAAATGAATGGAAAAATCAAAACAGTACATACAAATTTATCAAAGAAGTGTAAGAAATAAAAACTATTAAACGAAAGAATAAAATATTTTTAGTATAAGAGTGACAAACATTTATTTACAACATACAAAAAAAAATTTTTTTATTAGTCATAAGTTCCATAAGAACATAACACTAAAAGTAAGAACTACAAAAATCAACCAATATTGTTCAGTATCAGTACTGATTCACTATTGACTTTATCGCCAGTACTACTGACTAATTATACCCCACTCAATGCATTTTGCTATAGACATTTAACATGTGCGTGTCATTGAAAAGCAACTACTGCCTTTGGAGCTACTGATTATATAGTTCTTTAGGGACTATATGAAGTCACTAGCATATTTTAGTTATCCTTGTATATTCCTTTGATAATGAAATTGCGTATTTTGTTGACATTTTGGTATTTTATTAAACAAATATATATGTAAAAAATGGAACTTATAATTAAACAACGTACAATAACCGGGATTAATTCATTTATTCGTTCAGCATATCACCAGCAACTAGGGATTTAGTTTGCCATTTCTATTAAATAAATATATATACATGTGTTTGTAAATCAAAAATTTTATGCTTCGCTGAATTAGTAAAGTCAAACACTCACGAATGAATCTGCAGGTATGACAAATCTTTAACTGATGGCACAAAATCTTCCACAGGATAAAACAATTTCCATAATTGGCAATTTCGCTTAAAATTTTTTAATTTTAACATTTTCTACTTTTATACCCTTTACCAAAAAATGATAAAGGAGTATATATAGGTTTGTCATTCCGTTTGTAATTTCTACAATATTAATAAGTGACACATAAAGTATATATGTATATTCTGGATCCTTATGCATAGGGAAGACGAACAAGCGATGTCCGTCTGTCTGTACGTGAAATCGGTTTTCCCAAGCTCCCAGAACAGCTAGAGACTTCGTTCTTGGACTGGTGTGTCAGAAATTTTCCGCTATTGAAAATCAGCAAAATCGGGCAGACGGTTTCAGAGCTGGAAAACTCAAACTCTATTTTCCCATAGAAAATAACTACCGAAAACAAGTTTTTATTACTTTTTTATTAAATTAACTTATTTTATACTTCCGTATGAATAAAATTGGTATTTATAATTAAAAAAAAATTTAAAATTTAACAAAATAAAAAAACGTTTCCAGGGTTGAAAAACTTTAACTTTTTTCCTAATAATTAAACATATTTCATGTTTTAGGAAGAAGGCTATTTTCTCAGGAACGGTAAAAGCTATGGGTCTGAAATTTGGACAGTGTATGTAGAACTTTAGTCGCTACAACAACAAGTGTTTAACGCTAAAAATTAAAGGGTGTTCCAAAATGAGTGACGAAAACTTTTAAAATCCCATGTAATATACATACAATTGTATGTATGTATGTACATACATATGTATATTGACACTTGAAATGTTTAAAATTAGTGTATTTTTTATAGGCTACAACAATTAACACTAAAATTAAAAAATTTTAAGTTAAATGGTGGTCCATCAGTTAATGCAATTTTGACTATGTAATTTTGACAAATTGCTATGTCTTGAAAACCGTAGGAGTTAAACTCTTGAAATTATAAAAAGGGTAAAACTAAGAAATCCGAAAATTATAAAGTTGCCAAAAATTAGAAAAAAATCGCCAAAACTAAAAAGATCTCCAAAATTAAAAACAAAACAACAAAAACCGAAAAAAATCGCTAAAACGAGAAAAACGTGTCAAAACTAAAAAAAATTGCCACAATGAAAAAATAAATTCAGTGAAGTGCGACTTTGACCCGCGATTTTTTTTGGCGATTTGTATTTTTTTGGCGTTTTTTTTATTTTGGCGATATTTTTATTTTGGTTTTTTTTTCAAAAAAAAAAAAAACGTCAAAACGAGAAAAAAAGTGTCAAAACTAAAAAAATAGCTATATGAAAAAAATCCCCAAAAACAGAAAAAAATCTCCATAACCAAAAAATTCGCCAGAATTAAAAAAAAAAGCCAAGAACCGAAAAAAATCACCATTACGAGAAAAACGTGTCAAAACTAAAAAAAATTGCCACAATGAAAAAATGCCAAAAATCGCCAAAACAAAAAAAAATGCTTATAGGAAAAAAATCGCCATAAATTAAAAAAATTGCCTAAATGAAAAAAAATCACCAAAATCAAAAAATCGCCAAAACGAAAAAATCGCCACAATTAAAACAATGCCAAAAATCGATAAAAATCGCTAAAACGAGAAAAACGTGTCAAAACTAAAAAAAGTTGCCACAATGAAAAAAAAAACGCCAAAAACCGCAAAAATCGTCAAGAAATTGCTGATATGAAAAAAAAATCGCCAAAAATTACAAAAATCGTCTAAATAAAATAAATCCCCAAAACGAAAAAAAATCGCCAAAATTAAAAAAAACGCCAAAAACCCAAAAAAAATCGCCAAAACGAGAAAAAAGTGTCAAAACTAAAATAAATAGCTATATGAAAATAAATCGCCAAAAACCCAAAAAAAATCACCAAAACGAGAAAAACGTGTCAAAACTAAAAAATATTGCAACAATGAAAAAACAGCCAAAAACCGCAAATATCGCCAAAACAAAAAAAATTGCTTAAAAAAAAACTCGCCAAAAATTAAAATAACGCCTAAATGAAAAAAAATCGCCAAAGTCAAAAAAATCGCCACAATTAAAAAAAAGCCAAAAACCGAAAAAAATCGCCAAAACGAGAAAAAAGTGTCAGAAGTAAAAAAATTTCCACAATGAAATAAAAACGCCAAAAACCGAAATAAATCGCCAAAACAAAAAAAATAGCTATATGAAAAAAAATCGCCAAAATTAAAAAGTGTCATAACTAAAAAAAATTGAGACAAAGAAATAAAAACGTCAAAAACCGAAAAAAATCGTCAAAACCAAACAAAATTACCTATATGAAAAAAATCGCCAAAATTAAAAAATCACCAAAATAAATTGCTAAAATTAAAAAAGCACCAAATTAAAAGTAATGCCAAATTATATATATATATGTAATCAATTCTTTAATAATTGCATATGAACTTTTATCCAAACACCGAAGTATAAAGAGATCAACTGTTTCTTTTTTGCTCTCCTGAAAACTTGTATTTTTTTTAGAAGTAAGGCATCGATGTTCAACATTGGTAATATCAAAAAAAAAAATTTAAAAAGTTATTAAAAATATCAATAGAGCAAAAATTATGAATTTTTTCACAAAATTAATATCTACATACATATCTCTGTGCGTATGTATGTATCTCTATACTACATAAACGCACTTTGGTAGAGGGTATATAAGATTCGGCACAGCCGAATATAGCACTCTTACTTGTTTTATATCTTGTTTGCAAATTCTTTTTGTGTATTTTTTTAATTTGATTTCTTAAACTAATTTTTATAAACACTTAAATTTTGCTCTACGTTACTTTTGTTTTCAACAAACCAATAAAACAAGAAGAATCATAGCTTTGTGTATGTGCATTAAGAACAAAACTAATGGACACTCTGTTGACAATGTCACCAAAATAGTCGACAAATGTGTAACTTGGGGACACTTAACCCCACGTTTCCTTCAAGGAGATAAATTAGTGTTGTGTGTCCTAAAAATAACAAAAATTGTGCGGTTTGAAAATTAGTCAAGTCTGTGAAATCCCAATAACCCAACAAAAATTTCAAAAAAGGTAATCGAGTGTGGAATTAAGCATTTTTGGTGGAACTTTTTCCCAACCAACTTAATCATTTAACAAGGCGTGATACTAAAATAATCGATTCTTGAGAACTATTTATATTTTTTATTTGATTTGTAAGCGAGCAATGAAATTTGGTAATCAGAAAAGTAAGTCATTATGTGCAAGTAGTTCTCATGGTAATGGGAACATTTTTGCTAGGAATATACCGATTTCTGTACATATGTATATTTTTTATAGATTTATAACAAAATTAATAAACCATGGACAGCGACATTCATAAGCAAAATACTCCAAAAAAGGTAATTTTGAAAATAAAACGGATCAATGGACAGAGTATGTATTACGTCTAAAAAATTCGTCAATAACTATATAAATATGAATGAGTAAAATTATAAAAATCAATTGAAAATTGAACACTGAACACTGAATAAGAAAGATTATAATTTATCAAATTTGCATAGTCCCAGTTCACGTCAGGGCTCTCATATATGGCAATTAACGACATGGCGATTTTTCAGGTAACAAATAAATTTTTTGGCAATTTTTATGGCTATTCTTTTTTTTAATTTTTTACAACACTGAACTTCAAATATTTTGTAATCCTTGAAATTAGTTTGCCGAAGAAGTATACTAAGCAAATCCTACCAAAACTGATTTTTCCTTATATTAATTATAATAATTAATGCGTTTTGAATGGGGATAAAAAAAATACATCAAATAATTATTTGAGATTTTATTTCTGCTTTTGGCGATTTTCTGTTAAATTTGTAGACGATTATTTTATAAAAATTTATATTAAAAGATTTGTAAATAAAAACAAATTTATTATCAAACATATATTAAGGAAAAAAATTAAATGAAAATGATTATGTCGACTTTTGGTGATTTTTGAAATCAATTTGGCGAAAGAGTTCGGAAAAAATCTGACAACCCTGGTTAACACTAGTCAGGTCTTATTGCTAAGGTTTTCATTTTTTCTTATTTGAACTTTCGTCGGCGTTCACACAATTCAAGTCTTATTTTTCGTTTGTTTGTTGTTTTGTTTTTCTGGAAGAAATATCTTAACATTATATATGATGGTAGTTATACAAACCCAGCTAAAAAAATTATATATGGTCCATATATTTTTAATATATGAATGTATATAACTATATATGAATATGTATGAATTCATGTATGGAAATATATGGGATTATACATTGCAAAACTATTATATATGAACTAATATATGGACTAATATATGAAATGTATTACAAAATATGAGATCATATATGAAAATTTAATTATGAAGCTCTTCATATGTGGATCCATATATAAATATAAGATTTTATATATGGAGCCATATAAGAATGTATGCATACATGATATCTCAAATAAGATCGTCTATGCAATCAAAAAAAGCTTAGAATTTTATCACTGCTGAATTGGAAATCCAATAGAAAATACATACGGTATGCAAAGTTTATATATGCGTACCCTCAACCCTTTAAAAAAGAAAAACTTTTTGTTAAAAAAAACAATTCTTGTATGATTTTATACATTGTGGCCCCATTTAATATATCAAATAATCAAAAGGATAATCCAGTCATTAATTTTATGGAAAATAACAAAATTTTCTAGATAAGAAAAAAAGTTTATATTACTGTGTTGAAAACTATTGTTGGACGGATTATTTTTTCTTCTATAATTAATTGCATTAGTTTTTAATCTGATTTCTTAAGCTAAATGTTATGTACGAATATGATTTATGTGTTTTTTAAATAATTGATTAACCTTTTGATGAATGAAATGACTTTTAGTTCGTTATGAATTATTTGTCCAAAGAAATGTTTCATTAAATACAACCTCTCTCTCAAGTCTAAAAAAAAATTTAATTTATTGCACAGCAGTGCGCTTTTGTGAATCAAGAGTGTATGAATACGAACTTTGCATACTGTGAAGGGAATTTACACATACACGTATGAAAATGTATGAATATATATAATCATATATGCCCATATACCCTCATTTTTCGGATCCGAACCATATATGGGATATCATATATGCTCCATACATATTTTTTTAGCTGGGTTATTAACAATTGAGTTGTTAACAGAAAAAACATTTTTAATGAATTTGTTTTTCAAATGTATTGTTTCTTTGTTTGTATTTTTTTTATATTTTTTTTAGAATTTTGTTTTTTGTTAAATTTTAAAGATGTTTGGAAGAGTCGAAACGGCAATCTCTTGATTAACAGACTGATGTCCTTACCACTCAGCTAAAGAGCAAATCGTTAGTAGATAAGCAAATAATGAATACACACAAAATGCGAATTCTTCTGTTTCTTCTACATGTGCGTACTCCGTTATGATATAATTTAACAAATAATTTTGTTGAGTAATTTTAATTTGTTAACTAGATTTAATTTGTTAAATCAACCATGAATTTTTTGAGTTTTTGCGCCATGTATAACATAAAATTTGGTTAGTTCAGTTTATTGAAAAAAAATTTCTGTGTTTGTCATATCAACAACTTAATTTTTTATATTAACTAAATATATATTTCAATTAAAATTAACTATTAACAATGTGTTTTGCTGATTGCATTTTGATGATATTTTTTTCTGTGCAGATACACACTATAAAATTATAACACTCCTTTTTTGGTCGGGGGTTAATAGCAGTAAATAGAAAAAAATTTTAATTTATTTTTATACTGTGTACTTTTTTTCTTAAACTTTAATACCCAATGTACTTTAATTGCAAGAAGAAGAGGTGGGAATCCTAGGTGTAGTGTATACATTGTATGACATATGCATGAACCTCAACAAAAAGTCACAGCAATATGACATTCATAAAAAACAATAACATTCAAAAGTATGTAAACAAATTGAAATAACTTAAAGTGAACGTCTTCTTGAGATAGTTCAGTGACGATTTTTAATTGTAAACACACTTAGTCATAAACACTGGAATTTCGGTAACATAATATTCTTAGAATTATCGGTCAACGCTCGCTATTGCTAAATAGTTTGAATTATGAATTTGAGTTATGAATTTAAAAACAGATATACAAATTTTTATTATGCATTCTACTGCTTGACTTAAACCAAATTTTCCATAACTAGGTACGTTTACAAAAGATACACCCTGAGTTTTAAATTTATAACTACCCAGCTAAAAAAATATGTATGGAGCATATATGATATCCTATATATGGTCCGGATCCGAAAAATGAGGGTATATGCGCATATATGATTATATATATTCATACATTTTCATACATGTATGCGTAAATTCCCTCCACAGTATGCAAAGTTCATATTCATAAACTCTTGATTCACAAAAGCGCACTGCTGTGCAATAAATTAAATTACTAAAATTTAATTTTTTTAGACTTGAGAGAGAGGTTGTATTTAATGAAACATTTGTTTGGACAAATAATTCAAAACGAACTAAAGTGTGTCAGAATATTTACAACTAACTTTGATGTTATTTGTTCATTAATAATTATCACATGTAATTTGGCTTAAAAAGCGATACGAACTTTAGCCCGTCCAAATCATAAATATAGAAACAAATTAAGTTCAAAAAATAATAATTAAAATTAACTAAAATTAATACCCATGGGCCTGTGGCAAAAATTAAATAAATATACTTAATAGTAACAAATCAAAAGAGTTTGTCTTAAGTAGAACAAAAATAAGCAAATTAACTAACATGTGCATAATTAGTAAAGAATAAACCACAATGGTAAGTCTTTTTTTTTTTAAATACATATATTTATTTATTGTATCTTCAAATATGAACTAACAATAAGTGATCAAATCTTAAAGCTAAAATATAATTATTTAGCCCGACCAGTGTCGGCCAAAACTCAGTGATAGTTTAAATAATACGAAGTAGTGATAATTAAAAAGGAAAATTAAATGTATTTTCAAGCATTCCCATCTAGAGTGTTGAGTAAAATAGCACTTGTGTCCCTCTTTTTTAGGCGGATGTGTCCAGTAAAGTTCAAAATATTACGAGCAAGCGGATTAGGATGTGACTCGAGTTTTGTTAAGTATTTGCCTGCGTATCTTGCAATTTCTTCAGTCAGATGTTAATTCAGATGTTATTAACCTTAAAATTTTGTTTTGTCTTCGTTGAATTCTCTCTACATTGCAAACTGAAGCAGTGCCCCATAACTGGATACCGTAACACCATATTGGCTTCAAAAGCGACTTGTATATTAAAAGTTTGCAGTCCAGACTAAGTGTTGAATTTCTGCCAATCAACCAATGAATTTGAGATAACTTAAGTTTCATCTGAGTTAGCTTAAAGTCAATATGATGTTTCCATGTAAGCCTTCGATCAAGGTGTATACCAAGGTATTTCACTTGGGAATGTTGAGGAATATTTTGATTGTTGATTCGAATGAGAGAACAAGTATCTCTTCTAAGGGTAAACGTTGTATGGACACACTTTTCTTCATTGACTTTAATTCTCCATAAGTTCAACCAGATTTCCAACTGTGTAATATGTTCTTGAAGAAATGCGGGAAGCCTCGTGCGGGTTTTTGTGCATACTAAGGTAGGCTGTAGATGTATCGGCAAACGTAGATGTATGGATATTGCTGCTCACAGGCATATCACAAGTATAAATCAAATACAAAACTGGCCCCAGTATGCTCCATTGTGGCACACCGGATGATATAGATTGGGGCAGACTCATGAATTCTCCTTCCACAATCGTAAACTTTCGGGTAGTTAGTAGCTTTCTAATAAATTCAGAAAATTTATTGGTAAATATGATTTTAATTTTAAAATAAGTCCTTCATACCACACTTTATCAAAGGCCTCAGAAACGTCAATAAACAGGACAGAACAATACATTTTTTCTTCAGAAGTTCTTCTTATAAATTGCATCAATCTATGAGTTTGTTCAATGGTGCTATGCTGACTTCTAAAACCAAATTGATGGTCTGGGATGCACCCACTATCAGTTAAAATTAGGGACAATTTTGTCATGAGCAGCTGTTCGAAGAGTTTTGACATTGTTGATAGCAGACTTATTGGCCTGTATGACTCAGCCTTCGTAAGGTCTTTGCCCGGCTTTGGAATCATTTTGACCTTCGCAAGCTTCCAGCTTTGTGGATAATATTCCAGTCGTAAAATGGCGTTAAAAATAAATAACAGGATTCTAATTGCAATATGGGGCAAGTTTATCAGCATATTGTTACTTATTCCCTCAATACCTGGAGCTTTCTTCGGGTTGAGTTCAGCAATTAGTTTCTGAACATCACGCGTCTTAAATTTTATGGGTCGAGGGGGTAGCGCAACTACACTCGGAAAATCAACAACACTAGTACATGTGTTTGGAGTAAATACGGATTTTAAATGCTCAACAAATATGTTACCTTTTTCAGTGTCGCTTCTGGCCCAACCTCCGGTAGAAGTGCGCAGAGGTGGTCTATATTCAACGGGTGTTTTAAGCTTTCTAGCAGCTCGCCACAAGGAGTAATTAGATGCCGGTGTGGCATCAAGATTTTCCAGATAATTTTTAAGACATACAGTTTTTTCATATGGAGTCGTCTAGTGCACTCTTTAAATCTATCTATTTTGGGGTGATCTGTGCTGTTGCCATTCCCTTTTAGCTGTCCTTTTTTCACGTAAAAGACGTTCAATGTCTGTAGAATAAATTCTATTAAACCCAGTCTGCGGATGGGAAGTAGTTGCATGTTCAGCATCCTGTTTAATATTTTCGTTAAGATTTTCAATGTTAGATTCAACATCACCTTGTGTTCTTAGGTTAATATTTTCCGTACAATGGCTACTGAGGTATTTTTTGAACCCCAGCCAATTAACACGGTTGATCATCTTTACATATGGGACAGGGAAGTCACTTCTTAGTGGGCTACAAATTGTAACAATCGTGGGAGTGATCGGAGGAGAGATCTACAGAAGCTTCAATATGAATTAATTCCCTAGCGATATTTTTCATGACTCCAAAATCTATAACATCCGGAATTTTTTGTATGTCCGTAGGCCAGTAAGTGGGCTCCCCACTTGAAATGACCATTTTTGAAATTGTGTTGAACAATGCCCGACCTCTAGGTGTAATAAGACGCGAACCCCAGAACGTATGTTTTGCATTGTAGTCCCCAGCTGCTACAAAACAAGGGCCAAGAGATTTGTAGAAATCCTCGAATTGATCCTCAGTAATTGCGAATCTGGGAGGGGATGATATCACGAAATTTGTAACAAAATTTTCGACACAAATATTTGTTGCTTGTAGATGTTCTTCACAAATGAGAAATTTTTTAGATATTTTAATTGAACTGTAGTGAATTTTAATCAGAAATAATTCATAGTTAGGCTTAAGTTCAGTAATTTCAATTCTTATTGAATGAAATATTTTTATTAATTAATGTGAGTTTCTAAAGAAGAGAAGAAAAATTAAACTTAGACTTTAAGCTGGGGGAAATACCGATACTTTTCTGTGCAGCCACGCACTTCATCAGCACCCTAGTCTATCTACTTGGGTAGAGATTCTTATTAACATCAGCTATTTAACTTAAATGTACATGGAATAACCAAAATAAAACTGTAGAATGCAACAACAAGTAACATAGACCACTACAAAAATACTTACATGCATGTACCGATGGTACATCGAATAAGTAAAAATAAATAATGTGATGATCGTAAAAAGATAAGTAAGAATAGTTAAACATACTGAGGTAGAGTAAAATAAATTCGTGCTAACCTAAATAGAAAAATGAAAAATTAGAAAAAACAGAAAATTAATAGTGATACTTATAAATGTGTTTACCAAAGGTAAATCAATTGTATACACAACAATCGTTTCTCATATTCCGTTCATTGTACATTTAAGTTAAATAGCTGATGTTAATAAGAATCTCTACCCAAGTAGATAGACTAGGGTGCTGATGAAGTGCGTGGCTGCACAGAAAAGTATCGGTATTTCCCCCAGCTTAAAGTCTAAGTTTAATTTTTCTTCTCTTCTTTAGAAACTCACATTAATTAATAAAAATATTTCATTCAATAAGAATTGAAATTACTGAACTTAAGCCTAACTATGAATTAGTTCTTCACATATGTTATCAAGGACATAGTGTTTGAGTCTTGACTTAATTAGAATTGCTGACCCACCGCATGCTCTCCCCCTCGGGTCCTTTGAATCATATAGAGTGTAACCATTTATTTTAAATAAGCTCCTTGAAGTCAAATGAGTCTCAGAGACCAACATTATATCAATATTTTTTTCCATGAGGAAGTGCTCAAGTTCATTTTTATGCTGGCGAATGCCGTTTGCGTTCCAGAAACCTATTTTTAACATGTTCATGGTTTGTTTACTAATGCTTGAAGCAGTGTATTCTGCATTCGCAGCATTTCTTGCATCATGCTAGTCATATTTGCTGTAAAGTTGTTTATAGTTAGCACCAGATTCTCAATAGTAGCTTCAAGGCGACTAAAGTTAAAGCCTGAGTTTGCATTTGCTGAATTATTTTGCGGTGAAACATTTTGTGAGGGACTAGAACTAGCCTTAGCAGTATCGGCATACGATACACGTGAAGTAACTGGTTGACTCACTTGAGCAAAAGAAGCGGAGTACGTGTTTAATGGTTGGGTTGGAGCTAATTTAGGTTATTGACTCATAGTCTGTTTAACAAAAGAATATACAGGGCATCCTCTATAATTAGCGGTGTGATTACCTCCACAATTACTACATTTTTTTTCTGCAGCTAGCAGTACCATGCAATTCACCGCAGATAACACAAACTGTAGGTAAATTGCAGTAAGTTTTTGTATGGCCATATTATTGGCAATTATGGCACTGTACAGGACCTGAACGCTTACGTGGCTCTTCAACTGTGATTTTTCGGTGTAACAGAAACTTTACGCTATAAATTGGATGGGTTTAATTTTTTTTCAATTGTAGGTCATTCGGCTCCAGTTCAATGCGAAATAGGGGTTGGGCGACCTTTTCTCTGTTAATTACATTAGTAACATTATTTACCTTAAATCCCTGGTCTAGAAGTGCACATTTTACTTCTTCGGGCTCAACATATGAATATATGTTTAGTACTATCTGTAGGCCTTTATTACTCTTAAGTTGGTATGTGTAAAAGTTTGTTTTATTTTTTTCAAAATCATTTACAATTTTTCGAAAATTGTTTTCATCGTATATTTGGATTTTAGTTTCATCAATATTACCTCTTTTAATTGGAATTACTTGAAAAGTATTTTCACCAATGGTCGACAGTAGTTTTTTTAGAAGCGCGTTAGAATTTTTTTCCCTCACATATATTGGTGGTGGCTTAAAAGACTTCTGAGATGATGAAGCGGTCTTGTCGTTATCGTCTGGCAATAATGAAAAACGATTTTAACGATTCATGGATGATGCGCTGTTATCCCTTGACATCTTTGGAACAGATGAAATTTTAGAAGAATTCGGGCTTCGCCCACGCTTTACCACGGTTATATATCTGTCCATTCCGACTTGTACCTTTGGTTTTGAGCTACTGTTATCTGTAGTGATAACTTGGTTAGGTGATGAACAGCCCGAAGCGAATGATTTCAATGGCTTAAGTGACGAAGTACTAGGCAACTGTAATGTTAAAGAATCACTAGTAGGCATTGGACAAAGCGGAGTTGATCGCTGTCGAAAAAGTGGATTTGTTGTTAGAAAAAGTGTATTATCAGATTTTTTATTTTTATTAGGAGCTTCCGAACTCACAGTAAGTCTGTCATCAGGTTTTTTATTTTTATTTTTATCATTATGAGCATCAGAACTCACAGTAAATTAGGCATTTCTGCCGATATAACTCACTTCAGATTTATTTGTTTCTGAGGTACTCATATAGAGTATTCCTCAAGGACACTTTTGTTTGTTTGTTTGATTTTTTTTTGATTACGGTTTTTTTGTTTTTGTTATGTATGACTATGCAAAAAAATATTAACAAAGCAATTAAAGCTTATTTATCAAAGTTAATAATATGTATTACGATAATTTTCTTTTAATGATTTTTTTTTGTTTAGTATGTATGTAAAAAAAAACTCCGCTATGACGTTAGTTCACTATGAAGGTACAACGAGAACTGACAATGGTAAGTCTGTTGTAAATTAGAGATGGTAAATTTGGGCTTTCATTACAAAACACGTTTCAGCAAAATTGAAATACGATGAATCAAAACAATTCACTTATTCCATTTGCAAGAAAGATTCGTATATAAGGCAGAAATTTACATCAATTGACACCACACACAGTGGACCAATACAGAAGAACGCTGATGATGAAGGTTTAGTTCAGTGGCCTTCGAAAACGGCTGGCTGTTCCGTTCAAGTATGTGTTGTCAGAATATTTACAACTAACTTTGATGTTACTTGTTCATTAATAATTATCACATGTAATTTGGCTTAAAAAGCGATACGAACTTTAGCCCGTTCATAAATATAGAGACAAAAAGTTTTTCTTTTTTAAACGTTGAGGGTACGCATATATACTTTGCATACCGTATGTATTTTCTAATGGATTTCCAATTCAGCAGTGATTAAATTCCAAGCTTTTTTGATTGCAAAAACGATATTATGTGAGATATCATGTATGCATACATTCTTATATGGCTCCATATATAAAATCTTATATTTATATATGGATCCACATATGAAGATCTTCATAATTATATATGAATATGTATTATATGATATAATACATTTCATATATTAGTCCATATATTAGTTCGTATAAAATAGTTTTGCCATGTATAATCCCATATATTTAAATACATGAATTCATACATATTCATATATAGTTATATACATTCATATATTAAAAATGTAAGGACCATATATAATTTTTTTAGCTGGGTACCCATTTTAACAAAATATATATTAGAATTTGTATAATTTATATTTTTGCACCATAATTTTTAAGTACAATTTTCATATGGATGTATATAGAATGTACATGTTGTATTTGATTTTGCGTTTTTCAAGTGACAAAGCATATGACATCAGCTGGTTTCAAATAAAGCAAGTGTTTGTGGATTTAAAAATTGAGTAAGATTTTGAGATAAATTAAATTAATATTGATATAATA
Organism: Tachina fera; assembly: GCA_905220375.1. Taxonomy (NCBI): domain Eukaryota; kingdom Metazoa; phylum Arthropoda; class Insecta; order Diptera; family Tachinidae; genus Tachina; species Tachina fera. The sequence continues at coordinate 127,263,122 of LR999963.1, forward strand.
GACTAAAAACTAAATATGAAGGTTTATAGGTTTAGTCATACGTACATAACATACCAACGTGTGAACATAAAAATTCAAACCCTTATGTAAAACGCATATTTTAGCGTACACGGATAATAAAGTGACATTCCACAAGACATGTATGTACATACATATAAGAACTATAGTTCGTTTTGTACAAAATATGAAATAAAAATATTTAACACATGTACAATATTCTCAAAATGTACACACGAGTATAACTTTTTTTGTTGTTGTTGAAATAATGATTTTTCAGAGTAGGGAAATATGCAGGGAAAATATTTTTGGTTGGAGGGGAAAAAGGGATTTTTCTCTAACGTGTAGGGAATTTAAAAAATATTCACTGGCATCACTGCTCAAAACAGAAGAACGTGAGTTTGTTTTCCCAACTCGAATTTTTTTTTCTTTTTATAAAAAAATATTTATTTCATATACAACATATATACTGTATGAGTTTTCTGAAGAATCTTGGAAAATAATATCAAACAAATAAATGTACATACATATTTGTTTATTTTTAATATCTATTTGCAAATAATCAAACCTTCATCATTAATTGAACTCAGCCAGGGAATCAATCGAGGGAGTCTACTCTGTAATTCGAAACGAAAGAAAATCCTTTGGAATTTACATGTTATTAACATTGCATTTATAAAGTATTTGCTTTCGTTTCGAATTACACAGTAAACCCCCAGGCCGATTGTCTATTGACAAAGAATATAAACCATATAGAATGCGCATCTCATACAAACTAAAGTTTTCTATGACGGATATTTCCAGTATTAGAGTCTAAATACAATGTTTGCGGTTCGGTGCGATTTCTCGTTGCGGGGGAGAAAAATAAACACAATACAACGGAAGACGGCGCCGGCTATAGTTGTCATTATTTGTTTAAATTTTTATTAATTTTTTTGTGCATGCATTTTTATAACTAAAAACAAAAAATGATATTTGATATGTTTTTTAAACTTTTATAATCTATGACAAAAATGTTTGATCTTCAAAAACATATCTTTTTTACAATAATGTTGTGAACACAGCCAATTATTCAAAAACTACGGCAACGTCAGCCAGAGAAAATTGAGAGAATAAGAAAGTCCGCAATGAAAATAAAATAGATTTTAATTTTTCCCGCACCGCAATCAGCATGACCGTTTGACCGACTAAAGTGGCAAATTGCCACTTTTTCGACTGCCTTGCCACTTTTTCCACTGCTTTGCCACTTTTTTTTTAGTTTAGTTTTCTCGTTTTTTTTTTAATTTTGCCCCTTTTTTTTGATAAATCCCCTATTTGGTGCCACTTTTTGAAAAATGTCATCGGTCACCGCAATAACTAATCTTTACATTGTGTTCAGACTCTTACCCGTCCAGCGTACGCACTCTCATTTCATTTTGTAGTGTATGCTGCGCTCGCATTGCTGAGAGCAGCGTTGCCGTTGTATCAGTATCACTTTTGACCCTTTTTCGTGCCCACAAAACATTTAATGCCCAATTTTTCAATTTATCCCTTTGTATCATTTTTACAAAATGTATGCCGTAGGGCAACACAGTCTAGCATATCAGGTATTAGAAAAAGAAAAAGTTGGCAATATTCGGGTCGATTATGTTGACCATTTTACTATTTTGGTAGATAGAAAAGCCAATACATAGTGAAAATATTGCGAAAAATCTGACACCCAAATCCTTGATTCCAAATGAAAACTATTTCTCGGAGTATAGGAATTAAAAAAATATGTATTTTAACTTACTTTCATTTTTAATCTTAATAAAACTTTTTATAAATGTTTATAAGTTAGTAAGTAGGTTTTTATAAAATGTTTATAAGTTAAAATAGGTTCAAATGAAGTAAATTTGGAAGCCAAAATTGGGGCCTTAAAGTATACATGTATGTATGTATATAAATGATCAGCAACAAAAAAAGTAAAGTAAAATATAAATGGAAAAACTGAATTTAATTAATTTAAATTTTTTATAATTTTTTATTTATAAATGAAAAAAGTAATAAAATTCAAATAATTAATTAATTAACTGCGAACATATTTCTGTAATACCAGCTACTAGAGTATTTGCAAATGCAGCTTTTAGATACATAACTACTAAATAAAAAAATATTATCAAATTTAAAAAAACAGTGGTCAAGTTGCGGCATTTCATATCGAATAAAATTTCAATCGAAATCAAATGTCTAGTTCGTTCGATATCGTATGCAGTAATTTACCCAATTACTTTAGATTTATAAAAAAATAGAGACATACATACATATATTGGACATGGTTCATCTCACTTATATAAGCCAGCATAACTCAAAAAATTTACTTTGAGGAAAAACCATTTAGTTTTGTAGAAAATTTAAAAATTATTCTTTTAATGCATTATGCATAGTTCTTAAATACATATTTTTTTTTTAAACTGAACATCTGTATTTCATTCTTCACTTGGATTCTAATATTTGATTCCCGAGTGATAAAAGGGTTCATAAAATACAAGTTTTTTTGATTGCAAAACGATTTTATGTGAAATATAACGTATGCATACATATCATTCCATATATTACATTTTATTTCCACATATATTTAGACCCACATATCAAGAGTTTCTTAATTAAATTTCCATATATGAGATAATATATTATAATACATTTCCATATATGAGATAATATATTATAATACATTTTATATATTCGTCCATATATTAATTCATATATAATACTTTTCGCATGTATAATCCTATACATTTCCATACATGAATTCATACCCAGGAAAACATTATCAAGATTTCGTAATGGGTAGTACTCTTTTAATGGCTTACAAAGTAATGAGTGGTACGTATTTATCTAATTATTTTATAATAAAATTACAACTTATTCATATCATTACGTGAAAGTACTTATTATAGTTCTTTCCAGTTAATAATGAAATATATCCACAGAAAAATTTATTGATCGTGAAAATGAGCTTCGAAGACAACAAAAAGAAAAAAAGCTCATTAACCTTTGAATAATTTTAAACAAAAAGTAATCTACTAAATTTTGCATATTTGCAAGCAAAAAATAACCCATTAAATTTTGAATACTTTTAGGTAATCAGTAACCTATTAACTTTTGGATATTTGTAGGCAAAAAGTATAGGATACCGCATACAATTTGAACTTCTCAAACAAAAATAATGGGTTATTCAGTCAAATTGTAAATACTTACGACATACGACATACCACATACGACATACACTTTTTTGCATTCTAGTAGGCAAACTTTTTTGATGGGTACATATTCATATGTATATATTTATATACATTCATATATTAAAAATATATGGACCATACATAATTTCTTTAGCTGGGTATTACTTTTTTTCTATTAGCGTTTATATGATATTTTATTTAATTATTTTTTTTTTTCAATTATAACAAAACGGTTCTTTTCATAACTTTTTTTTAATAGAATAATACCCTAATTTTTAATATTATAACTATTACTAAAGCCTACAGTACACGGCATGTAAAAATCCATATGCGCATGTGAATATGAAGTCACGAGATTTTTAAGCATGTTGGTTGAATTTTTTTTAATTGTTTGTAGTTGCTACATGTCGTAAAATATTGATAGTACTTCTGTTCCAAAATCTAAATATGACAAATTTAGCCGAGTCGGGCACATTTCCAGAGACAGCACACGAGTAGTGATGTAAATTTCTCAATTTACATGTATTGCTAGTACCATGTAGCCAATGTAGCTTCATGGTGACGTCAAAATTACGTCACAGACTTAAGGGATAGTTTTTTACTAATACAATAATTTAAAATAAATATTAAAGTTTAATAAATAACTAAATTAAATATTAATAAATTTAATTAATATAAAGTTAAATAATAATTATTATTAATAAAAATAATTTTAATTTAGTAATTCTCTCACAAACTTTAAATATTAACCCTATAATATTTATATTAACCAAGAAACAAATTTAAACGGGTTTTAAACGTTCATGCTGTTTTATAGTGATGGATTAACAGTTGTCAATTTAGCTAGAAATGCCATACTTTTTCTTCTATATATAGATAGGGCATTCTTAAAAATATTTTATATAAATAGGGCAACACTTAAAACGCGATATGACAATTCTTTAAGTTTATATTAAAAAACTTCAATAAGTGTTTCCTGAAATTTTAAAGAATTAAAAACGGAATAATATGGACTTAAAAATATTGACGCTCCAAGAATAAACTACAAAATAACATCAAACTTTAAATCGAACGAAATATTGAATTCCAATCCTGTACACATATACAGGGGTGTTCTGAAAATCACTTTTTGCCAAAGTGATTTCAAATCACGCAAAAGGTGTTCTGCGCACAAAAAATATTGAAATCACGCGATTTAAAATCGATATGCTAAATGACTACCGATTTGAAATCACTTGGTTATTTTTTCTAGGAAATTCGTTTTGAATTTATTAAAAATGTTATTTTATATGTAATATGATGTGTTTTTTATTTATTTTCGTAATAAAATAAGATTTTATGCCCGTTAAAACATAAATTTTAACAAAATTTCTAAGATCAATGCATGTTCAGTAATTTTTTTTTGTTTTGTTTACAATTGTTCGTGATTTACTTTTTCTCTTTAGCAGTCAGCTGGTTTATTTTTTCGAAGATATTGCTGAGGTTGCCAAAGTGATACATTTGTAAAATACTATGCAATATATATGAAATTTGTAATATCCTGTTTTCATTTCAGACATAAGTTAGTTATTTTCATTAAAAAATTTATTAACAGTTAATAAATTAATAATTTTTGTGCAAATTTTGAAATAAATAAGTGCAAAATGTGAGTAAATTCAATCACGAAAAACAGTGGCAACTTCGTTATTCTGTTTATTAATTTTTTTATGATAGCATTTATTTTCATTTTTGTTTATGCTCTGCGAAATTTCTTTTGACGCCAACATTTTTGCTGCAAGCTCCAATAAAAATATGTAAGTAGATACATACCATAAAGAAATAAAAATTTACTAATACACTTTTTACAGGGGACAACATAAGAACAGCGCACAGGTGGCAATTTTTGTATCCTTCATGGAAAAGCATCCCGACTTGGCCAGGGGATTTGTGAAAGGCGATAGAGTTCATTGCGAGCAATTGTGGGTGGAGTTGGCAGACGAACTCAACGCATCGGGACCTCCAAGAAAGGAAGCGGTAGCTTGGAAAAAGGTATGGTCTGATTTAAGACTAAGTGTCAAACAACGACTTGCACACAACAAAGTTGAAGTAAGCAAAACTGGTGGTGGTTTATTCAACAGATATGTTATGTCGCCTATCGATGAGCAAATTGCAATCATCTGTGGATTATACACATCTGTGGATGGTGTAGAAAATTCAAAGACTTACGGCGTACCAAGTAAGGTAAAACGAAATAAAAAAGTGCCTTCAATATCAGCAATTCCATCAGCCAAAACTTCCACAACACAAACTACAGCCACACCAGCACTGACTTCTCCATCAACAACAACTTCCACAGCAACATTAGCCCAAGACGTACTACAGGAAAATTCATCAATTGCAGTTGATTTACCAGTTATTGAAACACCTGCTTCGACATATTCATCGCCAAGAACATCAGTCCGGACTAGCAGTAAGAAACGGAAAAGGCATATTGCTGATGTTGACGACGTTTTAAATATGGAAGCAGAGCATTTTTCAAAAATATCTTCTAATTTAGTAGATATTAGAAGAGAAGTAAAAGAAAACAGGAGATATTTAAGGGAAATTGCTGGAAACATTAAAGATGTTCGTAAGGATCTCAAAGATATTAAAATACTTAAGGAAAAAAAATTAAAAGAATTTATTAGGCATAACTTCGTAATAGAAAAAAACTTACAGGCCAGAAACAAAATGAAATTACAGTTTTTGGAGCTTGAACAAATGAAGCTTGGTATAAAACCAATCTCATCACCATCACCATCATCATCATCATCATCATCATAATTTTTATTTTTGACTGCTTTTATATATGTATGCTCAATTCACATATCTTTTTGTATCGTTTAAATTTGTACATCTTTTCCACACGCAAAGTATACTTTGAAAAGACTTAATTAAGCTGTGTAATTCATCACCAATTTCAATCAAATTTTATCAAAACAAAAACAAGTTATTTGCAAAATATTGAATTGTCTTTTCAAATACAATTTTAAACGATACAACCACGCTTGTGAATGTAGAAATAATTATAAAAAAGATCTCACTGAAGTACCTTACCACCAAAGCTTAATTAGAGCGTTGAGCATTGCGTTAGCAGTAGGGTACGGATTTACGCGTACAAAATGTACCTTGAATATAATAAAAATATAGACTCTGCTGCTAACGCAGCGATCAACGGTGTATTTTAGTTTTGGCTGTTACATAGTACGAATGCAACGTATGTACCTTATTAAGTAGATAATAAGTTTTTTGTGTTTTTGAAATAAATGAATTTTTTTATGTTTTTAAAAAGAACAATAAACTGTCTTGTTTTTATTATTTTTAAAATTTATGAATTGTTTGAATGTAGAGATTGGGCTATGTTATCCCTTATAGTTGCTGCTGTGACATCATCATCGTCTTGCTCTGAAAGGTCTCCATCATCGTCGATATTTTCAATGATATCTTCCTCAAATGTTACAGCAAAGTATTTGCATACGTTATGTAAGGCACAGCACACATTAACAATTGTAAACACTTTGGAAGGAGTGTACAAAAGAACATTTTGTAGGCTCCTGAAACGACTTTTTAGTACACCAATGGTTCTTTCTACAACATTTCTTGCTGAAGCATGTCGTTGGTTGAATGTGTGCTGTGCTGTACCATAACAAGGGTTTTTGTACGGGGTCATTAGATATGGCTTTAAGGCATATCCGGAATCTCCCAAGAGCCAAAAATTTCGGTCACCCTCATTATACAATTCTGTATAGTACCTATTGGCATCGCTCATTTTCCAGACAAAGGAATCATGGCATGAGCCAGGTCGACTAGCATCTACGGCCAAAATGCGCATTTCATAGTCACAAATCTGAAATTAAAGATGTTTTAAAATAATAAATTCAATTACAATGTAGCTTTAAAAATACATACCATCATAGCATTAAGGCTGTAATGCCCCTTTCTGCTAAAATATACGGAATGGTCGGTTGGAGGCTTCATAATTTTAATAAGTGTGCCATCAACACATCCAATTACGCCGGGAATTCCGAAATTTCTATAGAAATGTCCTTTTGATACACTTTGTGTTTGATTTTCTAATGAAATCCATGCAGGACACAAGTTTTCTTCTAACACGCGCATGACATTCCACAAGATCTTACAAAAAGTGGACCGCCCCATACTAATATTTACATCATTGGCTATAACCGCTTGGTAAGATCCGACGGCTAGGAATCTAAGAACGGCTGCTAGCTGAATATTTGCAGGAATGCTGCTATGTGGTAACTTTGTTTCTAAATCTTTCAATACCATTTGGAAAGCTCTTCTGTTAAGCCGGTAAAATAAGATGAAGCTGCAAAGCAATTGTATTAGAACTTTTAGGTAATTAAATTGTGATTACTTACAAGGTTTCGCATGTATCCATAGGATTTGATAAGTCCCGTAAATGACGTTTTTTTACACGTTCATTTTTTAAATGCTGTTTTCTTAGATTAATTACGGCTAGTGTAATAGCTCCCGGCATTTTTAATTATTAAATTTTCACTTTTTATTTCAATTTAGAGTGTCACAAAATAAACAAACAAAGCACAAATATAAAAATCAGCTGTTTTCTCGTGTTTTCGAAAAATTAAAACCACGCCGAAAACCGTAAAATCACGTGATTTGCAGAACAGCATAAAATCGTCTGCGTGATTTCAAATCGTTTCGTGGTTTGAAACCACGCGATTTTCAGAACAGGCCTGATAAAAATGATTTGGGCGTGTTCTGGTCTAATTTATTTTCCAACAGTTATCCCATCCAATTTATTATAGGTTTCATAATCACTAAAATCTTTTTCGTAATAAGAAACATCCATTTTATTTATGTATGAATGTATTTATTTATTAAAATTTTCAGTAAAACTGTATTTTTTCAATCCAAATCTGCAAATCCATTGTTCGTAAAATGCTTTGGCTACTGTTATTCTTTAATATTCTTAAAAAAATACTCCGGGCCATCTGCTTAATCCATCTATATAAGTCAGGCAATACTGAAATCCATTTGGTGGAGGCAGAGGTCCAACAATATCAATGTTAATATGCTAAAGTCTTGTATCTGGGCTTTCATAATTGCCTATTGGACTTTTTCAATACCTTGTAACTTTTGATTTTTAACAATCTATGCAATTTCTGGTCCAAACTTGAATGTCTTTATTGATACCCGGCCATACAAATCTCTTCGTGATCAATTTCGTAGAAGCCCTTATACCCGGATGTGATAAGCCATGAAGGTTGGAAAAAATCTGTTTACGTAAGAACTTTGGTATATAAGGACGAATTAAGTCATGGCATCTGTCACAAAAAATTTCAACTGAACTGTTAGGAACTTTGACTTTCACTTAATTCATTACCGTAGGATTTTGTAGTAAATCAGTCAGTTCTTCATCGCAATTCTGATGCTGATTGATCTGCTCTGCTAATAGATGGTAACTCAATTGTTAATATTCGAGATAGTGCGTCTGCAACTACGTTTTCCTTTCCAGCAATGTAGATTACATCGGTAGAAAATTGTCTTACCCATTCCTTTCCAGCAATGTAGATTATATCGGTAGAAAATTTACTTATAAAACCAAGATATCTAAACTGCCTTGGTATACAGGAATTAATTTTTTAGGAGAAACAATATATAAGAGGCTTATGAGCAGTATAAATTTTAAAGTTACGTCCTTCTATTAAACAACGAAAATGTTTTATACTCTCATAAATTGCTAGCAACTTTCTATCATACGCACTATATCTTGTCTGCGCTTTAGACAGTTTCTTAGAAAAAAAGCAAGTGGTAATTTTGTTTTTACATATAACTGTTGTAAAACTGCGTCGATGCATTTATTAGAAGCGTAACATGGATAGAAAGTTCTGCGTATACCGACGGATGTAAAAGTAGTGTATATTCGATTAACGATTTTTTTAATTTATTAAAGGAGCCAGATTGAGCGTCTATGCATATCAATTTTTGATTTTTCTTTGGATTACCTTTTTATACCCTTCACCAAAAATGGTAAAGGAAATATATAGGTTTATCCAGATTCTTGTAACTTCTACATTTGCGAACACATAAAGTTAGTTATTAGGGATCCTTATGAACAGGAGATAAAAAAAACATGTCCGGCTCTATGTACGGATTTTCTATGGGTCGCCTGAAATGCTTCTTTTGAAGCTCCCAAAAAAGTTAGAGAGCTCGGAGTTAGACTGAAACGAGCGCACTTGTCTTATCATAATTGGATATGAAAATAAGTATAAATAAACGGTTCTCCCAAAAATTCTATATATATATAGCTTTATCATACATTTTGAAAATTCCATACAAAAACCACCATGTATAGAACCACGAATATTGAAATTTCTAATTAATCGCACTAGCTACTCAGCTACCGAGGCTTGCTTAGATTTAGTCTACATTTACTGTAGTTAAGCATTTTCACTTATATGCTTTGTTTGGTATCAAACCCATTTCTTCATGGTTTTTTTTAATGATAATTTTGCTTGGCACATTCTTATTTGTGGGCATGCAAACGAATTTGTTTAAATGTGTAGTGTTATGAAAAAAAATATTTAGGTATACTGTAAGCATTCGTACATACATACATACATACTTATGCATAAATCACAGTTTGTATTCTGTGTTGAATTGAATTGAATGTAGCAATTTGCCACATTTTCGACTGCTTGGATACCATTGTGCTACTCTAACAAAATGCACCCAAATTTGATAGTTTTTTTAATTTTAGCCTCTTTTTAATATTTTTACTGAATGAAGATGTACTTTTTCCTACTATCGGTTTTATTAATATATCTTATGCTGTTTTAATATGTTGGCTTGTAAGCAAGCTAATAAGACATTGTTTTTCTTGTGATACGTGTTTATCTTATGCATATCTTTCGAATAATTAATATGCCCAGGCGTGATTATGTTCGTATGAGTATGTAAATATAATTACATACCTATTTACATATGTATGTAGGTGTATACAATGTACATATATTAAAAAAATTTGTACATATATTAAGAAAATTAATAGTGATACTTACAAATGTATTTAAAAAAGGTTAGTTAATAATTGTATACACTATCCTTTCTCATATTCTATTTCATTAAAAATATAATTTAAATAGCTGATATTAATAACAATATCCTAAAAAAGGTCACTATTAAACTTTTATATACTTCAAAAAATTGCGAAGCGCTAAAAACCGATTGTATTTAAGTATTTATTTAGACCCAGTATTTATTAAATTGTTTCCGTTTTTTATAATATAATAAGTGGACTTGATGTTTTTGTAAGAGTTCTCAAATTGCTTGGATAAAAATTTCTATCCAAAGTTATATACATTTGCTTTATATACACATCTTTAGTTTGTTCCCGCTGAGCGGTTCCTTTTCTAAATTGCCATCATTAGAAAATAAATTATGTAACGGACTGAAAGTTGAAACTTGTCATACCGTGTTATCTTCTTTAAGTTTCTAGTAAAGTGATTTGGAAGACTGGATTCCAAATGATGAACCTATTCAAAAGTACAGACATACAGTTTAAAAAAATAGGAATTTAATAACTATTAAAAATGTTCAAATCAACCTTTTTCCGTTAATTAAAAAATGCAATGTACAAAAAATTTACAGAATTGTCTTGTGCCTGTTTCTTGAGAATTCAATATTCAGATATTTATTAAAAAATTGAAATAAAATACATTTCTCTAAATTAAATAAGCTGTGTTAGTTTTTTTTTGTAAATAAGTGCCAATGCTAAGAAAGCATTAAAAATATATATTTATGTATCTTCAGAAGATTCAAGTAATTTATTATTATAAGCACAGATTATGTGAACTATTTTTATATTTTGTGGATTTATTTTATCATGAAAATAGTACTTTTTAGTCTTTAGATATGCAAAACCTGATTTTTAATCTTGATGCTCTTAAAAATAAGCAGATTCGCTTTAATTTTTCTTGTTTTTAAGGTTGCTCGTTTTCTTAAAATCCCGTTTTTGGTGCCAACTTTTTTTTAATTCCCTTTTTGTGCCACTTTTTGAAATTTTACAACTGTAGCGCTGACAAGAACCAACAGCTGCATAGAAATAACTCATCCAAATTTTAGAGCATACCTTCAGGAGTTAATTTTAATAGAAATTGTCTCTGAAGTGTAATAGTGTGCCAGTGGGGATAATTTTTTTAAAAAGTTTAAAAATATAAAATAAATAAAATATATATAAAAGTTTCAATAAAAGAGTGTTTTTGATGTCAAAAAGGTTAATATAACTAAAAAAATATCATAATTGGTACATGTGAAAAATTGGCCTTCCTTGCTAAAATAAAAATAAACAATGTTTAAAATATTTCTTCTGTACATATAAAGATAATATAATATATGTAAATATGCACAAGTAAATATAAGTTCGTTTGCTAATGTATGTATATGTTAAAAAAAAAGAATTTAATACATACATAGATATGTGCCCTTAATTATGAAAGTGGACTAAGTCATATATTGCTTTGGTCGAGATATTTGAACAAATCAAAAAGTGCTTTTAGATTATGCAGCATTTTAATTTAGAGATGTACAAGTCTCGATTTATATAAATTTATTGAATAATGTTTACTGTTTTTTATTGGGAATTTTTACAATTTAAGTTTAAAATTTGTTAACGCACTAATAATCACAAAATTATTATTTTACTTATTCAGTGAAATATTGTTTTATTAAAATACATTGAAATTGATTATTGAGGGGTTTAGCTGGATCCTATGCGCATTTCACTGTTGTTAATGCAGATCATCAGGGAACCTTTACCCAAAGCTTCTTAGATTAACTAGAGTTATTATGTTATAAACTTTCATTTAAACAAATGAGAAGCTCAA